>OX457032.1:9737542-11042542 GCA_949752745.1 Protula sp. h YS-2021
ACACATACCTTTGACATGACTTTTATTCATATTTATTCATAATCATGTTGTTATATGAAACGCTTTTTAGAACTGAGGGAGGTATCGACAGGTATTTGTGAGACGTTCTTTAACAACATATTGCATTTAAGTTCACTTAAGTGATGCGATACCTTATGCCCGGTATTCACCATGAATTATTACAATAAACTGGTAACATGATTGTGTTTTCAAAAGTAAATAATTTCAACTGCTACCACCGCGTTAGAATAATTTCATGCGGCAGATTCTAGCTATTTAGGTCAACACTTTGATAAAGTCTGAATATTTCATGAAATAGATTCTAGCCATTCATGTCAACACTTTTATAAGGTCTGAATATTTCATGCTATAATTTCAGACAAATCTTTTTGTAGGTCTAGGCTGCATATTTATATTTCAATTGGAGTAAACAACTGGAGTAAACAAAATTCCAACGGAGAAGGCGCCAAAATGTCATCTGCAGTGACAGCAGGTAACAATCTATCAGCGAGCGTGTAGGAATACCCCGGAGAGTCTGCATGCTAAACCAGCTGTGCGAGCGTGTAGGAATGCCCTGGTGAGTCTGCATGCTAAACCAGCTGTGCGAGCGTGTAGAAATGCCCTGGTGAGTCTGCGTGCTAAACCAGCTGTGCGAGCGGGTAATAATGCCATGGAGAGTCTGGGTGCTTAACCAGCTGTGCGAGCGGGTAATAATGCCATGGAGAGTCTGGGTGCTTAACCAGCTGTGCGAGCGGGTAATAATGCCATGGAGAGTCTGCGTGCTAAACCAGCTGTGCGAGCGTGTAGGAATACCCCGGTGAGTCTGCATACTAAACCAGCTGTGCGAGCGTGTAGGAATGCCCCGGTGAGTCTGTGTCATAGACGACACTAGGGGAGCAGCCATTCGGGAAATCATCACTTGGAAAGTGCAACATGGATTCAGAACGTTTTTATATTAACGTTATTTTAAAGTTTGTATTGGACTGAATATTTGAGTATTTAGTCCATATCCATTTTGTTGTTGTGTGAAATTGTTAATATAGCAATTTGGATCTGCCATTGCATTTTTAAACTGCGTAAGTATACTTGGATGGGTGAATACTGGCTCCCGCTACAAAATTACGAAATAACTATTTTCAAACAACAAGCGTAAAACTTATTTGCTGAAATTGTCAAATCCATTGGCCATGAATGGTGCAGACAGGGTTTTCGATATATTGAATATATTGAATTATAGGATTTTTCCTGAAGCACTCAGCGTATTATCTCCTAGATGGAGGGGCGTTTCCTTTTGTAGTTTATAGGATACACCCCCATGCCGACGTTTTGAATGAGTATAGTTACAGGAGGTTTTCAAGTGGTCTGTTTTTTTTATTAGATGCCTGATGAATAGTATTTGAGGCCCTAAATGGCCGTACTTAGCTTTAACAGTTATTTGTTATAACTTACTTATATTATAGCGTCTTTTTAACTGAAGTCTTTTCTCTCGTAGATATTTCAACATCAGCATTGCCTTCAGCAATATAGCAAAGTGTTTTGCTTTGCTACAGAGTAGGTCATGCAGGTGAAGTCCATCTGAGCACTGGTTTCACACAACAAGATACTGCTCATATAAATATTGGCTTAAATATCTGCTAAATGTTTTACAACCCCACAAACATATTTTTTTCATACAAATTTTTGAATATCGGTCAATTTGAAATACGCTATTTTACAGATGTTACGCTACAACACTATTTACAGCTGTGTATATATCGACAGAACGCTTCAAAATCTGACATTATTTTTCTACCGTGTAATGTGAAGTAGGGCTTCGGGGTTGAAATATGACAACGCTTGTGTGATGTAAGTATTGATGCAGAATTATGGCTATTCATTGCTTCAAATTCAAGTACCTTACAGGTGACGATCTTCAGATTCCAATGTCTATTGTGTATGTTATCAAAACATATTTGCAAGAGAACCCCTGTTTAACCCGCTTCTGCGTACCCTGTTGCTTTGGGAACCAAGGCGAATAGAAATGCCGTAATTTTCAATCATTGAGTTCTTTTAGCTAAACAAAGGTTGTTGTCTGTTGTGATTATGAAAAACTGTCAAACTCTCACATTTAAATAAGGCAAAAACCAAGTTTTAAAGTACTACCTTTAGTTTCATTTATGCACCAACCGGTGCCGATGGCCATATACAAATGGATGATATAATGAAAGGCAAACTTATCGCTTCTATTCAGCTTAACATGTGAACCTATGCGACTCATTTGCTCATTTACTATGTATCTTAGCATTGTGCGAAGTGTGATAGGGTTATGTCACTGGTAAAACTATTGGAGATAAGCCTTTGGGTATTTGTTCTTTACAAAACTAACTAACAATAGAATTACTCACAAGAAAATTGTTGTGATGCTGCAAGATGCTGTAGAAATAGCATGCAACTTAGAACCGAAAACACAACTCGTATCACGAGCATAAAATTTGTGCCAGGTGTTCGATAAATGCTGCAATAGTAAAGTAACATGTCCGCTAAAAAATATGTGTCTAATATATTCACACAGAAACTTATTAGATGACTGAAAAGGTCCCGACGCAGGCATATAACGAAACCTGTTAGCTGCCTAAGACCAAATAACTTTTAAAGTAGAATTATATTTGTAAGTGAGATCTTTAACTTTTGAGTGTATTTGGTAATTATAAGTACAACTTTCTGCTTCGGTGAAACAAGGACTCATCATGAGTAACATTTTACGCACTCCTATTATAATATTTTAGGTGACTTATTCGTTAAATTTTGCCAATGTCGAAACCAAAAGACACATTTATGAACCACAAGTGCCATCCTATTGAATTGGTTATTATTTGTCATTTCAATTTTGCTCAAGAATTTAGCGAAATAAATCAATGACTTTATTTGTTACTGAAAGTACCTTTTTATGCTTACGAACTCAAGAGAGGAAGGGAGACGAAAAATGCGGGCTCAGCCACTAGGTGTCACCTGTAATGCCAGTATAACAGTAGTGCTGTAATAGCTTAATTGCGGTTTTATGTGTGTCTTTGTTTTTAGATTCAGGGGGATAAACTCAGGTACCGATCCTCTATCCAATCGAAACACTCAAAATGTTGTGTGATACAATATCGAATGTCTTGTGACGCTTGCTATTTCACAATTTTATGCTCGAACAAATGGTGCCCGTAACAGGCTATCTTGCCCCTCCCCTGTACAGCTTCCCCCCCGGGGGGGGAAGCTAGACTAGGCTATCTTCCCCCCCTCTGGGATATTTTGCCCCCTCCATAAAAAACCGAATAAATGAAAGAAATACTTAACTGCAACAGAACTTTTAATGGTAAATGATCTCCATACAGTACAATTTCTTCTGTGCTTGAAAATTATCAAGTTTTTGCGTAATTCAACAGTCATTTACACAATTCACTGCAGTTCACTGCGCTTTTGGTCCAACCAGGTCAATGCCGATTTATTTTCATTTATTTTTATTTATTTTCATTCACTACTTCTTTTCAATATTTCCTCCTCTGATCAAGTAATTAATTTACAATCAAAATAAAAAAAATGAAATGCTCATACCCTTTTGCATACCCGTTTAAACTTCTCAATTCGGAGTAAACTTTTGCCGCAAAATCCATTTCCCTGAGATTGTTTGTACTGTTATGCATTGATCAATCGAAATGGATTATAAAAAGAGATGTGACTTTATTGCAGTCAACTCTAAATTCCCCGATAACTGTGAATAGAGAGCGAGTATACCGACGGATTACCCTTTATGTAAAATACAACTAAAAAAAACTTTTATTTTAGAGGGGGTAAAATATCCCAGGTGGAGGAAGCTGAACAGGGGGCAGAATATCCCAGAGGGGGGCAAGATAGCCTAGTCTAGCTTAAAATATAACTAAACAAACTTTTATTTTAGGGGAGGGGGCAAAATATCCCAGGTGGGGGGAGGCTGAACAGGGGGCAAAATATCCCAGAGGGGGGCAAGATAGCCTAGTCTAGCTTCCCCCCAGGGGGGAAGCTAGACTAGGCTAGCTTGCCCCCGGGGGGGGGGGGAAGCTATACAGGGGGCAAGATATACTGTTACACCGGGTGCTTTATACCGAAAGAGTCAGGCCGGTATGTATGGCATATACTGTGCACGCAAGTCTATCATATGCTGCCCAGGATTGTGCTTAGCTTTGTTATACTATCTCAGCTCATGTACAGCCATGATATACTGCACTTGTTTCTGTACAGCAATGATACTGCATTTGTTCCTGTACAGCCATGATGTACTGCACTTGTTCCTGTACAGCCATGATATACTGCATTTGTTCCTGTACAGCCATGATATACTGCACTTGTTCCTGTACAGTCATGATATACTGCACTTGTTCATGTACAGCCATGATATACTGCACTTGTTCCTATACAGCCATGATATACTGCATTTGTTCCTGTACAGCCATGATATACTGCATTTATTCCTGTACAGCCATGATATACTGCACTTGTTCCTGTACAGCCATGATATACTGCACTTGTTCCTGTACACTCATGATATACTGCACTTGTTCATGTACAGCCATGATATACTGCACTTGTTCCTATACAGCCATGATGTACTGCATTTGTTCCTGTACAGCCATGATATACTGCATTTATTCCTGTACAGCCATGATATACTGCACTTGTTCCTGTACAACCATGATATACTGCACTTGTTCCTGTACAGCCATGATAGGCCGCATTTGTTCCTATACAGCCATGATATACTGCATTTTTTCCTGTGCAGCCATGATATACTGCACTTGTTCCTATACAGCCATGATATACTGCATTTGTTCCTGTACAGCCATGATATACTGCATTTATTCCTGTACAGCCATGATATACTGCACTTGTTCCTGTACAGCCATGATATACTGCACTTGTTCCTGTACAGTCATGATATACTGCACTTGTTCATGTACAGCCATGATATACTGCAGCTGTTCCTATACAGCCATGATATACTGCATTTGTTCCTGTACAGCCATGATATACTGCATTTATTCCTGTACAGCCATGATATACTGCACTTGTTCCTGTACAACCATGATATACTGCACTTGTTCCTGTACATTTACATTTAAAACCGCAACGATGCTTGAATTTGTCTTTTGCAAAAAAATGATCTCTGGTCTCGTTTCAAGAACCACTTGAGATGGATCTGTATCGTATCCGGCTTTGTTTCACGTTCAAATGGCCCCTGACTCATCTTCATTTTGACTGAGGCAGATAAAGGTTTTTCTCTATGAAGCGAGGGGTAGGAAGGGGGTATTGATTTCCCCCATTTAGGATGTTTGGCCAGACATTCTGCGCCAACCGCATGTCATGTTTAAAAATTTGCTTCCAAAGCGGACACCAGCCCCCCCCCCCCCCCATAACTGCCCAACCTCTACCCGCCCACACAGCTCGTGTTTTAGATTCACCAAGGATTAAAACAGCGAAACCCAAGCATAGGCTGCAAACACTAGATTGTCGACAACTTCGCATATTATTTCACTCACCTATTGCCGGTTGAACAAACGTATGCACAGAACCTTTAAAAACAATTTTGCATGAGATATTGCATATCCATCAATAAAAATTATTTTGGATTATGAAAAACTGTTTAAATTGAGAAAATATCTTTCTGGCCCTTGGGAATAATTATTGTAAGTCCTAAGCATTCAGGTCGACCTTTGTAAAGTGCCACGCACCGTGTAACCTCGTGTTACGGGCTTGAAATTAACATTTTTATAATCTGCACTATTTATACAGCATATTCGATTGTCAATTATAATTTTGATCTTAAGCAAGCTTCAATGATCTGGTTTGATTTCAGTTGGTTTTCATCAAAACAAAGCCAAACCGCAATAATATGGTTTGGGGTTTATCAATTTTACACGAACATGCAAGGAAAATATCGCGAGTAATTCGAAAATGTTGACTTTTCTACAAAAAATGCGAAAGACACACTTTTTTGAAAAAATGTATCTACACGCAAAATTAAATCAATCAGATTTCAAACTTTTAGAACGTTTGGTACAGCGGACTGATTTTTAATGAACAAACAACATTCTTTGCTTATAACTTGCAATATCCTGATTGTTACTCTACTATTTCTCTATTGATTGTTACTCTACTGATTGTTACTCTACTGACTGTTGCTTTACTGATTGTTACTCTACTTATTGTTACTCTACTGACTGTTACTTTACTGATTGTTACTCTACTAACTATTACTCTACTGATTGTTACTCTACTGGTTGCTATTCTACTAATTTTTCTCTACTGATTGTTGCTCTATTACTCTACTGATTGTTACTCTACTGATTGTTACTCTGCTGACTGTTACTGTACTGATTGTTATTCTTCTAATTATTCATCTCCTCATCTCTTCCCGTTTTGCATGTTTTCTCTTTTCCAAGCACATGTTTATAAAGAGGACTCCTTTAGCTGTGTTTTGCTGTTTTGTACCACGATTTGTAGAATACTGTAAATGCTAATTTCAGTGCGGCCAAACATGACCGTCTATTCGCCGTCGTCTGGAGTGGATTGATCTTAAAAAGCTTTAAATTTATTTGTATATTTGGCATGGATTTTTAGAGGTATCCCGGAGAGCATCAAGAACACCGAAAATAGACTGTTGGTATTTGTATGGCTATCTAAAGTACATCCGGAGTTTTCATAAGCAGAATGTACTTCATTCTGTGAAGATATTAATTTGTGAAATATGCATGACGTGAGAAAAAATATGAAATATTTTAATAAAAGCCAATCATATACTGAGGAATTGTAAATTCTTCATTCGTGTCTTTCAGATGTGAATGGTTTGCCTTTTTCAGTGCGGTCCTGGAAACCCGAGACAAGGTTAGAAAACTGATATCCTAGAAATGACTGCCTCTTGCGAAGGGCGCCCTGTCCCGCCCAACTGTCCCTGTGGTTTACCACCAAAGTAAATTCCGTCTGTTATTGTTTTTACTTAAAACACAGCACAAGCAATTAGTATAGTTCACAAGTAATGGCCCTAGCAAAGAGACAAAGACGCGACTCTAGGGAAATATAAAGGTTGGTAATTATGTTGGAAAAAATCGCCATTGTTTTAGCAATCGAGTGTTGTTTGAATATATCGATATGCACTCATTGAACTTTTCGAATAATGGCTATGGAGAGCAAGCCCGATGAGTCGGCGAGCATTGTTTGTGTACAGCGTACTTTGTTAATTAATGCGACACCGCGAATTTACAAAATTAGGTGTTGCCTAGTCAGAAATCTCAAAACAAAACACATTTTTATGAATCGCCTAGCAATAGTTCGCACACGACCGAAGAACATTCCGCACCAGTGCCCACTCAACACTAAATAATTGTTGATTTGGCCAAATTCGGTCGCTGTGTGTGTCCCGTACGTGTGTGAGTTTGTAGTATTGCCTTACAGTCGGCCACCTAGAAATATTTAAGATGATTCAACAACACACTTTAGCGTGCAACAAACTGGCCAGACTAGATGTGTTGCAATTTTTGGGGATAAGATTTTGTTTAATTTGCGGTTTTTATCACGACATGCAACAGACAAAATGTTAAATATTAAGCACGGAAGACTATGAAGCGACATTGTGGTGGGCTTTTCACGACAGACTGGGTTTGAATTCAATGCTTGAGCATCCATGCTCAGTCCTATAACTCTCCGCGTAACAGGACATCATACAAAGTTACACAACTTGTGTCTATTTACTGGATTCCTTTGCTTCGTCTGCTGTTGTAGGCCTTAGTTTATTAGAAGCTCAGCTCATTTTATAGAGGTCTGCACTTTACATGACATATCGCTGTTCACGATGACGGCAACGCCTTTTTCTGCTGATAAAAACGTTTGTTTGATACGAATAAAAACGCGAGTTTACATTTTAATTTTCACAAAGCCTAAAAAGTTACTTAGGATTTTAGACGAGACAAAAGTCTCCTTTTTGTCAGTATATAAAAGTGTGGGCAAGTCCTGGAATGAGAGGATAAAGCCCAGTTCCTACCACTGTGTAAAATGGATGCAATTAAGTGGGAAAAGCAGTAGAAAAAAGGTACAGTTGATGCAAAAAGGACGGAATTAGTTATTTCAGCCCCTCCCCCCTCTCCAAAAAAGTAATAATAAAAAAAGAAAGAAAGAACTAAAAGCCTTTTTTTTTTCAAATCAACAGATGTGTGTCTTTGTTCTTGTTTATTTGGCAAATGCATATTTTTGTAAGTTCAATTTAGTCACAAAATGCATCGCATTGTTTCAGACTTGTGTTATAGCTATGTTATTTTATCTAATTCCTGCCCCCATCAACCTTAAGCTTTCCGTGCACAAGAAGATCAAACCAGGCCATATTGAATTACAGTTGTTGCCTTAGAATTTCAAAGTGTTCTCCTTCAACCCCCTCCCCTCTTTTTTCGCTAGAATACAGCCAGCTGTGAGCCACCCTCGTCTTAGATTAAATCATATGGGCAATCCATGCTTATTCAGTAAGTGTGCCTGTCACGCCTCGTGCCCCATCCTTCCATCCAGCAAAGCTGAACATTTTGATTTCAGTTTTTTTGTTGCTTTGTTTGTTTGTTTGTTTGTTTGTTTGTGTGTATTTTGTTTTGGTATCTTTTTTTTTTTATTGAAAGGTTTTATTAAGTTTAAAGTTTTGGTATCTTGCAAAATATGTAAATCTGGTGGTTTTTGATGATTATTGTCATTTTATCTCGAAGACAGTACACAGCTTGCAGGCCATTGGGGAGGTTGAGAGGCTGCGAAAAACCTACCAACTCACCCATACACCGAGTTAGCATATGCAGCTTGCACGCCATTAGGGGGGGGGGGAGGGGGGTGAGAGGCAGCGAAATACTTGTCAACTCACCCACACACCGAGTCGTCATATGCAGCATCATTCCGCACACGAGTCTACCACATCAGACACATATAACGTGTGTGCTGGATAAATGCTGGACTGGACGTTTGGATCATTTACTTGTTCATGAACACGGTAACATGTCGGCGTGTTTGCTCTCTGCTGGCGAAACACGTCAATACATGTGAGGAAACCCAAAACATTTTTTTCTTATTTATTTATTTATGGCCTGGAAAAATTTTGGTTTGGTGTTGATATTTAGAGCAGAAGTATATTAAACTGATGCAACAAAGTAAAAGTTGACAAGAATGTTATGAATCTATCAGTTCAAATAGAGTGCTTTTTGATAGTTCATCGTCGGGGGAGTTCACATCGGAAGTCTACATCAAGGGAATTCACCGCGGGCGAATTCACATGGGGAGAGTTCACATCGGGGGGGGGGGGGCAGTTCACATTGGGGTAATTCACAGCGGGGTAGTTTGATCGGGAGAGTTCACAATGAGGGAAGTTCACCGCGAGGGAGTTCACATCGGGGGAGTTCACATCGGAGGTGTTCACATCGGAGGAGTTCACCGCGGGGGAGTTCACATCGGAGGTGTTCACATCGGAGGAGTACACATCGGAGGAGTTCACCGCGAGGGAGTTCACATCGGGGGAGTTCACATCGGAGGAGTTCACATCGGAGGAGTTCACCGCGGGGGAGTTCACATCGGGGGAGTTCAGCGAATACCTTTTGGTTACTATTTAAAGTACGTATTTTTCAAACCATTGCTGGCTCTCAGACTTCTGGGGAAAGCATTACAATGTGATCTTACGAAAACCTGAAATGGCAGAAAAATGTATTTTACCAAGATATACAAACAGCGGTAGCATCTAAGAATTGAAACTGAAGCTAGTTGGATACGAATTTACATTTATTCACAAGCAAATCCGATAAAATTCAATCCCCATAAATGAATTTTGCGCGTGTTTCTCCGTGACAGACAGACTGGTAAATTAAGTTACCCAAACAACGGCAACATTATAATAAAAAGTACACGTTTTTAAATTTCAACGAACATTGAGTAAGACATTCTAATATGCGTCTCTAAGTTCAGCTATGTATTTTGGGTATCGTGTCACCCAAGTCTTCAGCTGTCCACTCTGCGATGAGCTCACGTGAAAAATTGATTGGAAATCATTAACAAGCCTCGGTTTATCAATAAAGAATGAGTGTGTCTTGGAAAAAGCAGTGATATTGTCAGGCAGCCAAAAATCGATCGCACAAGTTGTGTACACACTTTGTATTTTATCAATAACATAGAGGGTAAAAAATGTCAGGAATTGGACACGTAAAAAAGTGACTATACAATACCGGCTCTTTGATGTAGCTAAAAAGCATTGTGCAGATCGATGCCCATGCCTGGATAGCACGTTGTATAATAAGTGACGCTGTGAAAACGGGTAAATGGGTGCAATACCAACAGCGTACGCCTGACTGAACGCGTCAATACCTCACACAGTTTGCTCCACAAAAAGCTTCCATTCAATGCTTACTTTGGCTGAATGGTTTGGAGGACTGAACTAAAAGCATGATCAGATCGGTTTTTTATTAAGTAAAAGCTTTTGGTATAGTGTTTTAAAGCGAATTTTGTTGTTTTTGGAGAGTGACGGAAGATGTAAAAAAAAAACACTGCAATAAATGTAAAATCCCAGACTTCAGTACGACTTAAGTGATATCATGGACTGTTTTATTCAAAAAGTTATTCGTCATTGATATAATATTTTCTTACTGTATATATGACACAGCAGGAAATGTAGACTTTGGGTTGGGTGCCTTGTCTTGGCCTTATTTTCGTCGTAATGACAACCTTTTTTGAAATGTGTCTGTTAGTAAGCTAAATAAAAAAATGAAATCTTGTATTCATGTTTTCTTGTTTTATTTCAGTTATTCAGCCATACTTTTTAGCATATTACAAAATTGTGTGAACAATATATCCACATGTTGTGCCGTGTTTGTCAGTTCACAAAAAGGCAAAACGCTCGGCACAGACTTATTACACACATCATACACAATTAATAACGATATTCAAACCAACATTGACACACTTGAATTTATGAAGTATTTGTATGAACGACTTGATACTAAAGGTATTTTAACGCTTAAACATTATAAAGTTTTGTTGAGTTCACAGTAACACACTTTTAAATTTTAAAGGTAAATTTGGAAAAGCATTGTATTTCGAAATAGTCAGTAAAATTTAAATTTTCCTCAAATAAATTTTTTCAAAGTGTCTCTAACTTTGTGTAGCAAAAATTTTAATTGATGTTTTAACGAAGCATAAATATGTGAAATATCTGTAACACATTATTAAATTAATACAAAAAACTCACACACAAACACAGTAGCTTAATCTTTAGTCGGTGTAGATTACGTGGCAATGGCATATTTTGAGTAATAAAAGACCGCTGTAGACATATTCATTTAGACTTAATGACAGTAAGTGGTCCCTATTTTAATGCCTTTACTTTGATTGGCTCCGTCATTTTAGACCGAATAAACTTAACAAAATCCAAAGTGCTTAACAGAGAGGAATGACGTCATAGAGACCGTATTTACCTTCAAAATAAAATAAAGCAACAACATAAATGTCACATAACGACGTCCAGATTCATTTTGTTTCAAATTTGAAAAATAAATGAACAAAGAATCTTATAAAAACTTACTGTTGAACCCAAACTGAAAGAGCAAATATATTGCGTTTTAATGATGTTGTATGTAAGACTCTAAGCGGCCCTAAGCAGAGCTGATGACTATATGGTGTGGCCAAAAACGTGACCATTTAAACGTTTTGTAAAAGTAACAATAGCATTTCTATTAACCAAATTAGGTTGCTATCCAATGTTATTTATTAGAGATTTTCCTAGTATCCGTGAAAAGGGAAACAGACCAAACAACAGCTTAATAAATAACGATACATGTAAAAATAATTGAGCAACAACACAACAATATTTACAACCTTATATGTATAATTTATATTACGAGTTATAATGGACAAATCAGTTAATTTAATTAAGATTATGAAAATCAAAATTCAATTGACAGTAACGATATGGGAACCGTGCATACTTACAGAGATACCGCTGTCACAGACATTATGGAAGCGGATAATCTCTTATGTACCTGTTTAAAGCATAGCTGTGTTTCATGCCAATATTTAAAATAAAGAACCTACTGATCACTACAGAAATACCGGAATAAAATAAACAACCCTGAGAAACAAATGAAGTATTGTACAAGAAAACAACTATTTAAAGGGCGGGTGATTTGGTGTTTTGTGAATGGAGATGTTAATTACTGAACATCATAACGTCACCATTTTTAACAGCTGTACTGTCAACTTTTCGAAAGCTTATACAAAATTATAGAAGCAAGCTAAGCGTCAATTGTGCCATTCAGTTACAAAAAAAGAAAGAAATAAGACGATATCTTTAAAAATGACACAGACAGAGGCCCTATGTATAACAAAAGAGATACAGGTTGCTGAAATCTTTACATTAAGATTGAAATAGATTGATGCCATCTACACATTAACCTGATGCCGATTCAAAACCTCTGAATACTCAACGTGACGCAGTTTCAGACCCTCTGAATGCTTAACCTGACGCAGATTCACAACTTTCAATACTCAACACACTATTGATAAAACACCAACTGCTTAGCACTAATAGTACAGAAATGCATTCCAAGACGACAAAGGCATTCTGCATCATTCTGCCTAACTTCGATCAGAATATTTTTCAGGTAAATTGTTGAACAAACATACATCAAGCACCTGCAGGTTTTTGTTTTATATTCTGTTTATTTGAGTTTAAAACTTTAAATAATCTGTGTTCAAAATGCGTTCTCATGAAATCGATAATAAAACAAGTTTCGGTGTTTCTGAAAAGTAAAAGACACAGTTTCTATGACGCCACATACACCTGGTACACTATAATGTGTTCAAAATGGTACACAACTATTCAAATCTACATTCAAAGGTTAATGGTTAAAATAAGAAACATATGTACAGTGCTTTCAATAAAATACTGGTTTGTGGTCCATACAACACAATTACTTAGATTAATGTCTTTTCACTACGTAATTTTATTTTCACCTCGTAAAGCAGAATTCCTCATACATTTATTAGCAACATATCATTTGACACATTCACAGGACGTCATGGAAATTATACAGTTTGACACATTTATGACCCATAACGGAAATTTCCATTAGACTATCTACACCTCTTTTAATGCATAAGCATATATTTTACAGATTATTATATGATTCCATAATGTTGTACAGAAGTTTACATATTGTTTATTAAATAGTCGAATACTGAGAACTGTTTTTACTTCATCATCGTCGGACGAAAAGCCCAAGATGCATAATAATTATTTAGATTTCTTTTCTTTCCACAGTTGACTCTAACATTTAGTTACAAATATTGTCGAAAATCATAAAAAAGCAACAAAAAATGCAGCTTTGTATTTCAATACATGACTGACATTTCATGTTGATGGATAATTGTGTACATATACAGAGACATACCGCTGTAAGTACTGTCGGCGTGCACCGTATACTTGGCAAGAAGTACTTTGCTGACAAGTTGCTTAAACAGTTCAGCTGTTGGAACTATCATTATTAGAAGCTGTACAATGAGACTGTGTAAGGTCACCAAATCAGAGGAAAGTGTGAAAGGTTCATTCCGTGGATGAATAGAAACAACAGTAGATGTCGCTCATGCAAAATGTCATTTACTCTCGACAATCTAAAGCCGACAATTGTACATAGATCTAATGCTGATGCTGATGCCGATGATGCCCAGTGTGACGTCATGATGTATTTGATGTATTCTACACTTTTCTGCTAATGAATGTAGTGCAGTGCTACAGTCTACTCCTAATGACGCGCATTGGTGTGCGGGACTAATTTTTTTGGTCAGTAGTGATGTAAATGATGGCGCAGAGTACTACATTCTTGGCCAATATTGTGACGAGGACATAGAGCCTATAGCACTCATGTTGGCGCTAGGGTCTTGTAGGCCCGCACCACCGGGAACTTGCACAGGAACGGACACACCTGGTGAGATTAGACCTGCAATGAGATAAATACATCAGTGAGCTCATAAATTATAAAAAAAATACAAATAATGAAATGCGTAAATCAAAAACAAGACAGAACCTGCACCGTCTCTTAGTAAATGTTGACATCTGAAACAAAACTTAAAATGAAAAACGAAAAACGTTCAATATCAAATATTCAAGCATCAATATTTATAATAAAATTACTTAAATGTTGACTAATGATTGCGGTTAATATCAACACATTTTCATGAAATTGCTTTTAATGTTTTGCGGTAATGCTGTTTGCATTACTCGAGAACACAATGATTTAAAACAAACTTATGAAATGATTTGCTTTAGATAAATGGATTATTGTTGTAAAAACTTTGAATGATAGTTGTTTATTCCGTGGTACTGAGTATTTGGCTGAAGTTTATAGTTACTTGATTATTTCATTTTAGACAGATCAGTTTAGAAAGGACTGACAACAAAGTGCTACCATATAACCTATTATAACTGAGCAATAACTGAACAACATTAGGAAAACTGCAAATACTTATTAGTACATTACAGTGAGTTTAATTAATTTCCCCATCGATTTGACACGACATTGAAAAGGGTGTAATGCAGAAAGGGAGCACATGTCTAAGGTACTTAACAGTTGTGATTGCCAGAATACGTGACAGCTGCAATAACAGTGTGCACGATGACGGTAGTCCTCAAATTCAATGTTGTAGGCCCGTCAAAACACACAACCTGATGTTTTTGTTTGGGATTATTCTAGCACGCAGTTTGGTGACAAAGCTCAGCGTATTTTCTACAAATGTGTGCTGCGGCTGCGGTCCATAATTTTATATCCTTGAGATAATAGTTTGCCAGAATCATTTTAATATCTCTTACTTCTTATCAAAGAACTAGTATTATATTTCTACCTTCTGCGCTCATGGTACACATGGTATTTATGATGGTATATATATATATATATATATATATATATATATATATATATATATATATATATATATATATATATATATATATATATATATATATATATATATATATATATAAGAAAGTAGTATTGTAATAATTTTTATTTAATATGACTGCAGTTGAATAACGGAGGGACCGAGTTTCACTTGCACAGTAACCTTGCCATACAACAATAACCACACGCCTAATTAGTCACACAATATTTCCTGTGTGTTCCCCTGTGTATTCAAATTTAGCAATTGTGAGCGAATATGTGAGAGTTTTTTCATTGCACTGAATGAACTGATTCAAATTTCGTGAGGGCTGTGGAGAAGAATTCCCCGTATTTCATTCAGTCTATAAGCTGCGGGCGTAATAGCTACGGTGCATTTTACTGGAATTCAACTGCATATAAGTGGAAGTAATGTACAAACCAAACACAAAAAGATCTATAAATATACGTCTTTTTCTGCATATGGTTTAAGGCAAATTACCCAGACCTGTTTTGTTCTTTACATGCCAATACTTTTGCATAGGATATTTTTTGAAATCACTTTTATACGGGACGCGTAATATTGATAACCGTTAAAAGTAGGTCCCCTTTAGATAATATTTAATTGATATCAAGTTGTAACAGCTCATTGTCATAAATCAATACTTATTATGACGATAATTGACCCCCTTCTCTACGTCATGACGTCAGAACTCGGGTATCCTCACCCCCACTACATCCATAAAAATAGTTATTTTTACTTCACTTTGTATGCAGGTTCATCCAAAGCCACCTATGAATTATTATATTGTTATTATGATATTTTATTCACGAGGTTCGAATTAGCCGATCTTTAGTGTATCCTTTTTTCTACAGATAATGGATTTGAGGAACCGGATTATTTTATTATGAAAATGCTGCAACAGACAATGCACACTGAAGCGTGCTGAGACGAAAGCCCAAACTCACCGCAATAAGATAACACTTAGCACTTACACAGAACAAAAACATTAGCAATGAAGAGAAAATATAATAAGTAAAAAGTGTGCACACTTACTATATCTCTCACCTGTTGAGCCCACAGTGTTACTCGTATGACTACTGTGGCTACTGTACTGTGCGCCAGGCATGGAGGGGTTAGCGGAGCCTCCCCGCGAGTAGCTGCTAAGAGAGAGAGGCTCATACCCCCGCGTTGACCCTACAAGTATGCAATACATTCTTGTATTAGCGCTTCTATCGCTATGTATTTGAGTGTCCATAAAATGGTACAATGGTGAAGAATATTCCATAGTTATATATTGAAACTGTTGCCGTAAACATTTCAATGTATCACGACCATGACCTGGAGTTGTTTCTTTCTGTTAAAACATGTAAAGATTCAGGTTTACGTTACCATATTCTTTACATTGCTTCACTGATTTTACGCCGAAAGAATATATTAAAGTATTGCATATACTGGAAATGCATAAAATATCATAAAATGCATAAATACATAAAATAAAAATAAAACAGAAAAAGTAGATTGCAAAAATTTTAAGGGAATGTGTTTCATTTTATTTTATTTTTTCGTCCATGAGCAATGTTCCGATTTAAATGCACGAAACAAGACAGGCGCTGCTGATTGGCGTACCTGGGAGCATACAGGAGTATGAAGAAGTATTGGATGACTGAAGACAGGCAGGATTTGGTGGTATACTGTTAGACAGCGAGTACTGGCCCACGGGTGAAATGCCACTGTAATCACCAGTATAAACAAGTTGTTATCACATAGTATCACACAACAGAAAATAATGCTAAATCTCCTTATATCTGCTTACATACTTATTACATTTTAGTTCATGTATTATCTCCATTTATTTAACGTTTATCTTTATTTTTATCATGGAAGTTAGAACAATATCTGTGGAAAATATAGCACTGATACGCTGTATGGATGTTTAGTTATAAGCTTCGGTTATAATTCATTTGTATAATGTGGTTGCTTGCACTGTATTTGTTCGGTGGCCACAAATCTTTTTTCAGAAAACACCCATCTGTATGCGCTGGCAAATCATTGGATTGTTTTTCGCTATGAAAAGTTAAGAAAATCAGAACGGAACCATATACATCGTAAACAAAGGTTTAAATAGGCTACGGTATAATAACGCTCACCTATACGGTTCATTCATAGGCTGGTGTATTGAAGAATACATGCTGTTTGGAAAACCGCTATTAATTGCAGACAGTCTATTGACTCCCGTTTCTACGTCACGACGCTGATTACGCAGTTTTTCTTCCCGCCTCCATTTTGCACGCCGATTTGAAAACCAGACTTGAATGCGTGCTTCGGGTAAATCAAGTTTTTGTGCCAAGCGCTCCCTTGCAAATACGTCTGGGTAATGCGTCTTTTCAAATTCTACATAAAAG
The DNA here is from genome assembly GCA_949752745.1 of Protula sp. h YS-2021. Classification (NCBI taxonomy): domain Eukaryota; kingdom Metazoa; phylum Annelida; class Polychaeta; order Sabellida; family Serpulidae; genus Protula; species Protula sp. h YS-2021. Next base: position 9,754,876 of record OX457032.1, read on the forward strand.
AGAAAGTGATATCCCTTTTTTAATTGTCATATAAGTATTTGACAATTATTTACAACGCTTTGATTTGTCACACGAATGACGCAGATACTTGTTGTGACTTATGTTTGAATATGCATGACGTGTCTCTAGCCTGAAAGCACCTGCAAACTATCTGTAGCTCTCCATAATATCTACCCAAATTAGTAGAAACACAGCTGATTTTTACCCGTGTGATTATTACTATAACTGGTCATTGACAAAGTAATTTATTATTCAAAGGGTATGATCACTAAATACACAAAATATAAAAAGTAACATTCAACGTTTTGAATAAATTTATTTTGGTAGTTATATTGACTAGAATATTTAGTTATTAATGAATAAATAATACACACTACCTCGTTCTAAAGACTCTATTTGTTCTTGTGTAAATGACGTTCTGTTTCTTTGCAACTTTCTTTTTAGACGCATGCGCATTTCCTCTGCGTCGCCATTTTGATTTCCGGTGCTGCTGCTGTCTGAATTGTTACTGTTATCAGCTGCAAATAACAGGAAGTTATATTCATAACATGTGTGTATAAACATGATATGTACATATAATATTTTTGCAAATAATACGCTGAGCCAGTACTGAGCAGTACTGAGCCAGTACTGAGCCAGTACTGCACATTACTGTTTATGTTCTCAAGTCTCCCTTCAGTAACATTTCAGTGCAAATGAAAATGTGTTTTATTTTCCTAAAAAGTATGACTAAACGTTTACTGAAAGCAAATAAAACAATTAAACTTAATGAAATATCAATGTCCCTGATTGTCTTCAAACATGTAGTGTCTTTGCTTTTGGGTGGGAAATTGTTACATTTGGCTTATTTGTTCATTCTTTCGCTGCAAAAATATTTGAAACCAGAGACCAGTTAAAAGTTAAAACCGTAACAACTGCATCACATGATCGGTAATATTACATACTTTCTTCTTAAAACCCCACCTATGACTAATTTAAACTGAAGCCAAGACAATAATATATATATATATATATATATATATATATATATATATATATATATATATATATATATATATATATATATATATATATATATATATATATATATATATATATATATATATATTCCCGGTGTGGTGCAGAGTGCCTTGAAGGCTGCAGCCCATTTAAACGAACTTAAAAATGAGTCTAATCGCATTGCCCTAATGAGTGCCGCCATTTGTGATTCCGAAGTACAGAGGCGTGCAGTTTTACAGTCTGTCTGACAGATATACATACAAGATAACAGTAAAAAGCATAACGGAACAAGACAGCTTATTGTTACTTTAAACATAATCCTTCACGTCAAATCTGGCCCTAATGTCACAAGGTAACACCAACTGTCGACTTGTATCTTGGGATATGTCGGTGACATGTTAATCGCTGTCGTTTAGTGCTCACCACCAAAACACGCTACTTGTCATTTAAAACCACATCTAACAGAAGCAATTCAATTTGAAGTCTGCACATTATGATTACAATGTGAAATGTTAAAAAAGACAGTTGTGATACATTTCAGTACCACACAGGCCATTAAAAAAATCACATGATTTCTACAGGAGTCCAGAAAATATCATTCTTGGGTTCGTTCTGTGCAGTTTTGACAATTGCTGTTTCCAGGCTAAAATTCTGGAATAGCCAAAGAGATATTCTGGAGCACGCAGAAAGATATTCTTGAACAGCAAGAGAGCTTTTCTGGAACAGAAAGAAAGATATTCTGGAACAGGCAGAGAGATATTCTGGAACAGCCAGAGAGATATTCTGGAACAACCAGAGGGATATTTTGGAACAGCCAGGGGGATATTCTGGAACAGCCAGAGAGATATTCTTGAACAACCAGAGGAATATTCTGGAACAGCCAGGGGGAAATTCTGGAACAGCCAGAGAGATATTCTGGAACAACCAGAGGGATATTCTGGAACAGCCAGGGGGATATTCTGGAACAGCCAGAGGAATATGCTGGAACAACCAGAGAGATATTCTGGAACAGCCAGGGAGATATTCTGGAACAGCCAGAGAGATATTCTGGAACAACCAGAGGGATATTCTGGAACAACCAGAGGGATATTCTGGAACAGCCAGGGGGATATTCTGAAACAATCGTTCATTATAGATGTTTGAGAATGCAGATCTCAATGTCTCCATTTGTTCTAAAAACAAAGAGCCTGACACGGAAATAGGAGTAATCCCTCATAATATGAAAGAAGGCCGGAATGTTTTTGTATGGTGCTCTATATATGCGGTATCTTGTAATTATTAAGACCACCAAATTCAATTTTAAATATGTAGTCTCAAATTTGAATACGCGTGTGTTATATTATTGCCTCTGAACAGAGGTGCATCCCCAAGAAGAATTAGAAGTTATCTTTACAGCACATTCAAGAAAAAGGGGTTCTGTGACTCCTCCCCCCCCCCCCCCACCACCTCCCGCGAGTGTGCATAATTGGCGATATCACCCACTTCAACATAAGCACATGTAAGAGCCCCTACCAGAAAATGCCACGTACAACTGTTTTGCCTTTATTGTAATGGTACCACTCAACAGCTCCTGATTTCTCGTGTGTTTTCTTTAGCAATGGTGGACTGACATGTTTCAAGTTTTATTAGCGCCGTCGCTGCAACTTGATATTGCGAAAGCCAAGACACTTTTTAACAAAACGGCAGGATTCTAATTCTTACACTGTGTCTTTGACAACGGAAACTGCACTGGCAGTTCGAAAACACTAGGAAAAGACGAGAAGAGAGGGAGGGAGACTGTTAAGATGGGACTCGGGAGTAATTCATTCCCCCACAGGGACGATGCGGTAATTCTTTGAGGGACCGTGTGGTAACTCACAGAGGGAGCATGTGCTTATTGACTGTGTGATCGAAAAAGACAGCTAAAGCTCATATTGCACCTAGTGGTCATTGTTTTTCTCACTTCAGTTGCAATCGGATACTTGTTGTAATCAATGACTGGGGTTTCTCTGGTCCATCAGCACCAGCCGATGTCGCGTAAGTTGCGGGCGCACATACACACGATATTCTCGACACAGAGAAAAACAGTCCAGGATTGTGGCAGCACACAGTAGAAATCTAACGTTGTGAACTATTGAGCCATTGTTGGTCACCACATCTGAAGAGATATCTATCAGGCATATTATGCTTGACACATGTTGTATAATTCCTCCACGAACCACAAGTAATTCCTTTCTGGGAAGGTTTGGTGTCTTCACTAACCATCAAACAAATTGTAACATTGTCCAAAATATGACACCTCTTTCAAAAACGCCATGCTGACACAATACGTTTATTTGCTTCTTCAAGAACTTATTACCAATTCTCGAGTTACAAGATTACAGATATTTTACCTTTTTTGTGCCAAAGGAATAATAAGTGTACTCATTAACTTTTTAACAAAGTTGTTTTCAGTGTTTCTTCTAAAATGAAGATCTTATTCAATGCACTTGTAAGCAATTTGTAAAGGGATTACATTTTAGTGCAGATTTATCAAATGTTTCTGGTTTCCAAAAAAATATTAGTGAAAAGATTTCTCTTTCAAATTTCCAAACGCGGACGGAACGCATAAGAAGGCTATCAGTTATAAAAAAGCTTCTGTCCTAGAAATGAACTTTGAAATCTGTATTCAAGATTGTTTTTGAACAGATGTTGCCATAGCAACAAGTATGACACATCATATCACGGGGGTACATGAAAGACACGGGGCATCAAGGGGAAACGGTATATGTTTTATAGGGATCTGCTTCAGAACTGGAAGCCCACACGAATGGCAAAATGACTTAAACAGGCACACGACAGCGGAGAAGACAATACAGGGTTAAAAACAGTGCGACACAATTTCATTAAGGCCGCAAACAGTAGATAAGAGAGAAAACAAATGGCTTTCAAATGAGTATCTGTCATGGCAGACGGGCGATAATATAAGACATTTCTATGGACTTAATCAGGCGAAGCAAATCGGCTTGATTACAGACTAGAGTCCAATATCTTTTGTAAGCGCTTTGTTTCAAGATAGAAGGGCTACCATGCAACACATTATGGGACTCAAAATCAGTTTTCTCTCCAAAAGGTTATTTAAAAGCAATTTTTATGCAACAAAATGTGTTTTTCAGACGAAAAAATTTGTATTTTTGCGCTACATGGGGAAGTCGTTGGAAGACAAGATGCAAGAAATTTAGGCTATTCACAAAGAAAGTTTTAGATAACGCTAATAGGTTAATAAAGTGGACTCCGAACTGCTGAAGTCCTATGTCTCAACGAAGCTATAATGTGTCTGTGTTATTTTAAATAAGTTTGAATATGTAACTGATGTCAGGGCAATGCTGGTGAGTCCAATGGGAAACTATATATGTCTGGGCACTGATGTCAGGGCAATGCTAGCGAGTCTAACGGGACAACTTTTTGCCCATTCAGTGTGTGTGTTTGTGTGTATGCATGTGTGTGTATGTATGTGTGTGCATGAGGGGGGGGGGGGCGTGTTATATGCCTATTTGTAATTAATACAGAGTGTCTTCAGATTTCAATTATGCACTGGTTCTTGTGCCTTGGAAGTAACAGCTGGTGGAACAGCCATGTTTTGGTGTTTTTGTTTACCTCCCAAATAAGCACCCGCAAATTTATTACAGTCGCGCGCCTATCTAAGAAACTCACCTTTCTTGTCGTGGTGGGGGCTGACGGTTGGCACAGATGGGGACGGCACTGCAGGTTGTGGGAACTGGTTGTAACCAAGAGGAGGCATGCCTGGCTGAGCGTACCACGGGTTAGGCCGCGGCCACGCTTGTCCATTTAATAAACTAAATTTGTCCATCATATAAGGGTTAAATTCACTCTTTTGTGTAGTGGAGGCCAGATTGCGCAGGACCCTGTTAATGGACGACACCTGCAAACGCAACAAATGTGATGTACAGAATTCGCTTGAAACTACACAAAGTGTCAACAGGTGAGCGGTAATGTAGCCGTTTTATTTTACAACAAACATACTGTATATAAAAAACCGATCTATCAGGAGAAATCATTACGTCAATATCAATACGAAAACTGTAAGATAAAGATTGGCAGGGTTTCAAAAGCTGAGACAATAAGGAATCAAATTCGCGTTAAGGACTACTCACACTTGGGATATTTTCCTGATTGCAAGCTCCTTCCGACAACAGTCGATCTCGAATTTCCCAAGCAAATATGGAAGGGCATTCTCGTTTGTACTGCGCTATTTTGCCGACAACTTCCGGCGTAGCGACACGTGGCTTGCTTCCTCCAATCACCTTTGGCCTAATTGAACCGGTCTCATAATATCTAGATAATATTTTGCTGACACATCCATTCGAGACTTGGAGTATCCGGGAGATATCACAGGGTCGGGCGCCGCTATGCGCCAGTTCCACGATGCGCTGCCGGGTGTAGTCGGATAGGGGGCGCCCGTTAACATATTGCCCACCAAGCTGGTTCACTCCACCGTGACCTGGAACATCGATTAAAGAACTGAGTCATTAACAACAGGAGAAGACTTCATGTCAGGACGATCTGCAAAAATAACTGAGAAAATGTTCACTTTCACTGAGTGTGATCCCAGTCACAATTCCTATGGCTAAGAAAGGTTAAGAAACAGAAATGAAAGCAGAGAAGTGTGGGAGTGAGTGCTTCTGTTAGCGCGTAGAGCACTCTCCGGATCGACACAAGCCAATTAGAAGTAGCCTAATTTCCCCATTGATATCTAGTAATGCAGCGTAAAAGGGTAACTTCCGGTGAGTGACATCTTCTTACTTCCCAAACACGAGTTTTATCAGTAAGGTGGCGCATTTACGTGGGTGATGGCATGAGAAGCCGGCGGAAGGTATTCCGCAAAAGTCTCTGTTTTTCCTGTGACTATTGGAGAAATAGTCAGAAGAAGATGGCGATCAAGTGTTGACACGCGAGCATTATGGGAAAATAATTAGCTCTAAAACGCAGTGCTAAATGGATAAGGGGTTTGGCGACAAATTAATGACATTTATCTGCTCGTTTGAAGATATTCTGTAATGAAAAGCGCGCTTTGTGTGAGCTGTCTTCCCGCAAAGACACTTATCACAGTCTCGCTGACTGCCACTGAAGCAGCATCTCAGGACAAGGCGAAAACAACGAGCAACCAATCTGGGAATGATTCCATCACAGAACTACTTCTAGTTCCAAACCTGCTAGCAACGTCTAGCAATTCTCTATCGCAATGACGTATAAATAAACAAACAAAATGGCTAAGCAGAAGGTTCAATCTGTCTATCCAAACATTAAGTATAGATGACTCATCATTTTGGATGTTTCTGTCGTATGAATGGCCTATTTTTTCGCTCCCCAAAAATGCCACAGGCATAATAGCTTCAGGTATGACATTTTGTGGAAGAGAAGAGTCATTGGATTTCGACTGGAAAAAACGTGTGCCCATTCAATCATTTGCAAGGAGTGAGTTTCCAGATTTTAGAGCATGAACATCGTACGACATTAACTGTAACATACGCATATATTAAATATCTAAAATGAATGAAAAATATGTCTATCCCATGCCCAGCTAAAATCCTACCCAAAAGAGAGACAATAATAATGACAACAGCGCCCCTCCCCCTCCTACAGCTGGAATGGCTCGTTACACTGCACAGGGCTAAGCAGCAATGACAAGGATTCCGAGTCTTTTGATCGCCAATGTGACTGTTCCTATAACTGTAATATCAGGCAATGGCTACAATTCACGTGAGCCAGTCAGCAATTATATCGCCGAGGGTAATAAGTGTATTTCTCTTCACTGGCACGCTCTTACATTTTTGCCCCGCCCCCCACCCCACATGAACGCTTCCCTTCCACTCCATACCACATCAGCTTTCACGTCTTCAGCTCCTGTCGGTTTTTTTACACATCGATCGATCGGTTGAAAATGCCAAGTTTACCTGGAGAACAACCCGCCACATCAGAGGATTATGCAGTAGTAGAAATGGTGTGTGTCTGAAGGCATTGTTTTATTTGTTTATTATTATTATTATTATTATTTTCTTTGTTAAAGCTTTCTCTTTTGGTGAGTCATTGAGCTGAGTTATCTCATTCCTCTCTCTCTCTCTCTCTCGCTCTCTCTCTCTCTCTCTCTCTCTCTCTCTCTCTCTCTCCGTCTCCTCCCTCTCCTCCCCTCTCCCTCCTTCTCTCCCTCCCTGTCTCCCCCCTCTCTCTATCTCTCTCTCTCTCTCTCCGTCTCCTCCGTCTCCTCCCCTCTCCCTCCTTCTCTCCCTCCCTGTCTCCCCCTCTCTCTCTATCTCTTTCTCTTTCTCTCCCTCCTCCCTCTCCTCCCCTCTCCCTCCCTGTCTCTCCCTCTCTGTCTATCTCTCTCTCCCTCTCCCTCTCTCTCTCTCTCTCTCTCCTCCCTTTCCTCCCCTCTCATTCCTTCTCTCCCTCCCGGGTCTCTCCCTCTCTGTTTATCTCTCTCTCTCTCTCTCTCTCTCTCTCTCTCTCTCTCTCTCTCTCTCTCTCTCTCTCTCTCCCCCTTCAGTATGACTACAAGACGTCATTGGAGCGGTCACGTGACGGTGTCACAAGGCAGTGTGTACAGATGACACCTGTAGAAGTGACATAATCACAGATGTGTGACATCTACACAATATATATTCATACGAACTCGGATAAAGAAACCTGGCGTTTTAACACAGCTACACTAAGCTTTGGGTTTGATTTCCGCTGAACTCCTGTGGTTTTTGATGACCATAATTCACCAGGTCTACCCTCCTTATAAGACATCATTCAAACCATTACCCTAGGGGATCCATGAGAGCTGACCTACGGTGTATTGCCTCTCGGTCAGACTTCAGCAAACTTCCACCCATTCAAATCATCGGAATGACACAAATTGACTGGTGTAACCACCTCAAGTTCGACTTAAACCTCATATTTCTTCAAACAAAATGCCCCCTCTTGTACAATTTGCAATTTTCCACATGTTTAAGCCAAGAAGATAGATGCAATGCGAGTGTCAGCCATAAATCCGCAGGAAAAAAGCAGAGCATATGGGCATATTTCGTAGGAATAGGGCACGCATGGGCTACAAGCAGCTTCGCGCTACGGTTGTAAGCATCAATCATCGTGGAAGAGATAGCCCTGATGATGGCGTTGAGAGTGACAGATGCATGCAAAAAAAAAGGTTGAAAGTGTTGCGAAGTCAACCCAGCTTCCAGAAAAGACAGTTTGACTTAGCAGCAAAAATAACAGAAACGGCAGCAGCTTTTTTACCATTTTACTTTCATCACAAAAAATATGTTTAGCGACCATTATGCAATTTTTGTATTACTACTAGAAAATGTGGGTTAAAGTAATTTCCATGTTATTTCTATGGCATTTAGTTGATTAAGTGCCAGCTGTGACGTCATGGCGCGTTACTTATTTTTTTCCCGGACTGCACGTGAAAACTGTTTAGTCACATTCTGTATGTTCTGTGAGAGGGTCAGTCTCACTTTTGATGGGTGAAGGTTGGCGGAAAGATCTGGCAATTGAGAATTTAACAGCAGAGATCATACAGAGAAACACTGTGTGCACATCAAACGCAGAATACTCAAATCTATCTGCCATCTGTAAACGAAATCTATTTATTCATATCAAATTTTGTGGGGTGCTTTAAACTCGTATTTTTTTTGCAATTTTCGCAAAATATAGGTTCTTGTCAACCGAACAATACATATCAATATCAAATTGAAGATTAGAACCTGAACTTTAACCATCTCTTCAAGACGTTCCCTTAAATCTTTCCCCGCTAAAGTGTGATTCTTTTGTTGGTTAATATGGTCTCTTTATGTTGCCCTGAGGGCACCCAAGGGGACGTTCCAGCGAAAACTGAAGTGTCCCCAGTCGTTTTGCTAATTGTTCTGTCCACGTGTATTTAGTATCTTTTGATGACATTGATGGCGAAGCTTAAGGTTGCTCACCACCAAATGATCACCTTGTTAAAAAGCTATTCATTCAAAGACATGCCATCAACACTTACCATTCAACATTACACTTAACTTTTGAACATGTTACCCCCATCATTACCCCGCCCTACACGGTTTGTATGACTCTGCCTGTTCAAAGCGTGGAAGAGACACCAAAGAGATTTGGGGTGTTACCTGATGAAATAAGACAGTGTTTTTCCCACTAGTAAAATATATGGCGGGGAATGCGTGTTTTTCAAACAGTCAATACTGCTATTGTTTGAAGACAATGCGCGAATAAGCAGTGCGTACATGGCAGTTGTGCATTCGCAACTTGCTAAACCGGAAGCAAATACCTATTACTTTACTACACCATGAAACAAGAAATAAACACCTGATTGATTATTTCTGGTGGAGTATGGGGAAGGGTTGTTTTGGAATAAATGTAAAGACTCTTTGTTTTCTAGGGGCTATTTCAAAAAGTTTGCAGATCAGCATTGGCTATGCATCAAGAAAAATCTATTATTTTATATCAAAAAAAATGAAATATTAACAAATATTTTTAAATCTGAATAAAAAATATTATTTTAGAATTTACTAAATGAAAAGCAACAGCTTTTGTCCTTGCTGAAAAATTTCTCTTGTGGAACATATGTCTGACAGGAAAACATCAAACACACATAAGACATAAATAATAAGAAAAGATGTAAATGGACACGTACGTTTAGGTCGACTTTTCTTGGGATCTGAGCTGTTATTGTTGTTGTTTTCTGACCCTTGGCTTGGCTGCGGTTCCTCTGTAAAAAGAAAAAAACACATTGAAACACATAAAAACATGTATAAACATATACAAAGACAAAAATGCATACATCCAAATACAACTAACGGAGAAGAAAAAACTGCCATAGCGGGTTAATGAAATATATGAAAAACATGTGCTAGGATGGTGTTTACATGTGGAAAACGAAGGCACACGCTAATTATCGCGTTTGAGCATAAGAATATTATGCAGAAATTTAATGATTTCTGCCAAAAAATTTAATTCATGTGTGTAAGGTTTTTACTTCGGGTCTTATTTTTTTAACTTCCTAAATAATTAAACTTAAGGAGAAGTATTAATAAAGATAATAACACGAATTCGCTGTATGGTTGTGCAGATGTTCTCTATATACTATGGTTATTGAAGTGGGTTACTCCAGTTTATTTTAGATTTAATTATAAAAAAAAGTGTTAATGGGTCCATTTACACAGAGCCAAAAATAAACATTATAAACTGAGCAGAATATTTGTCCTGCTCTTTCTGCTTCGTCCCCGAAGGGAGGATAAAACGGTATCTATTTTTCTGCTGTTCAGTGTTTTATTGTTATTCTAGTTTGCTTGCCACTGTATGATTCAATAAAGTACATCACAATATTACATGCTGACACCATTTCTTTGCAATTACGATGAACAAAATTGACAGTTGTGTTAATTTTCGGCACAGAAGGGAGTGCTGGAAAATAAGGCCGTATTGCTGTTACCAGTGACCCGCCAATGCGAGCTATTTGGTGCAGTTCCAGTGGGGGCGATAATACCAGAATACATGGGTAATCCTGCCGCATATTATTGCCTTCTCTTGACATATAGGGCCTGGCAAGCGGAAGGAATGGCGAAATGAGGAAGCAGAAAAGAACACACGCTGCTCCTTGTGCTTCCGTCAACAGGCTGGTTCCACCGGAGGAGTAATAGAGTGCGATCCTCCCCTCCCCGAAACTCTTCCCAATAACTCTCCCAAAGTCAAGTTGTCCTCCGCAAGCAGCCAGTGGGGCCCCTTTCCTACCAGACAACCTGACCCCTCCCCTCCCCTCTCCACCCCAGCACAGTCCTCAGCGATCTAATGGATGGGGCCGTTCCTGAGGAGCCAAAAAAGGAACAGGACACAGAGAAGTGTTGTTGTTAATTCTATTGACAAAGCAAATTGCAAGAACTACTTTTTGTCACTTAAGGTTTTTCTTATATAAACATTGTTCTTTTCATCTTTATTTTTGCAGTTATTAAACAACTGCAATAATCAATACCACAACTGCCTCAGAGGTTAATTTCAAAACATGAAAAATATAAGAGTGAGACAGTCGTGGTTGAATGGATTCATGCATCTTGGTGTGTGGATACGAGTGTGGTGTACGCTTCCCCAACTGTCAGATGCATTTTTATGATTAATCTCTGCATTTGTTGTCTCAGTCTTGTTGCCTGTCGTTGCTCACTGTAAAAATGTATAGATTTGCACCTGTTTTATTGACAGAATCTGTCGAAAAGACTCCAAAGAATATTTCAAACGCTGTGACATGAGAGAGTATCAGACAACGTTAGTCATCGATGGGCCATCGGCTGTGTGCTGCTGCGTCGTTGCTGTCCAACAACCGACCTCTGCGGTGGTTCGGTCTGTTGTATATGACACCTTTTTACTCCAAAGACCCACTTGGGGATTCCGCGAAAATGGTATTCACAAAAGAAAGGAACTATTTTTTAAAAAAGCGATCCGCTCTGTGTTCATATATAGTAGATAGATCTCCTCGGAGGTCAGCTGTTTTATACCAACGCTTGCTACACCGTCGAGTGAAAGTCGTCAGCGGTGTTAGCATTAGATTTCGATGATTGATTATAACCAGCATCTCTCCTGGTTCCAAATACGACCAAAATATTCACTGGTTCAGTGTTAACTGCAAGGAGCATTAGAAGATTGGCACAATACTCATGTGGAACATGTTCAGGAGACAGCGTCCCAAGGGGGTTTTCTGAAAGCTATATTAATAAACAGGAGGACCTGAAATTCTTTGCGGGTTCTCAACGGAACAAAGCATAGTGAGATAATCTTCCCTCTCAAATCCCGCCACTCATTCAAGATGCCGCTCGATGGAACCACAGGTAAATACTTAACCAGTTCATCAAACCTTATCAAATTGTAGACAGCTAGTTCAAAAACCATATTAAATAATGTACGATACCTGCATTAGGAAATTTCTTACAAACAAATATTGAATATTAAACTGACACCGCGGGCTGAGGTATTCGTTTTAGACATGGCGTAACCGCAGTTTTATTCTATACCCTTGGCTACATTAACTGTTTACATTGCCGAAGAACTTGTGTCGATTTTCAAAGCTTCTATGTATCACTCAAATATAGCTGCTAATAAGCCCCTCTCTTTGTTGCACTGTGTCTGTTTACTAAAACGTAATTATTACTTTTTTTAGCTTGAATTTTTTTTAGCCGCATTAGTTCTTGCAGTTGATCTGTTAGTGAGCAAATCAACTGAGCGCGCGTTACGAAATTCCCAAAAGTAGTCTCAGTTTCATAATAATTTATAAATGAACTGAACAGGAAGTATCGCTTTTCTGATTCTCTCAATTATCACGGTTTTTGCGTGACTTCAATAAGGAGTTTCTATGAATGTCAGTACAACTACAACTTGTAGCTCTTTTACATTGTATTACTGTTGTAACAATACACTGTACAGAGCTTCTGGTACCCACTTACAATAAAAAGGCCTGTGCATATCAAGCAGAGATGAATACAGCAATAATATTTTGTAATAATATCTGAAATATACACCACACAGAGTAGTTATGTCTGCACCGAGCGGTACCGACAGAGTACAACACAGGTGTGTGCGTGATACCCGACGCAGTACTACAAGTAATGTGTACAGGTGCGCGTATAATACAAGTATTCAATACAGGTGTGTGTATGACACCATGCAGTACTGTTAGGTCTTGCATTTCTAATAACAGTGAATAATTTTTTTTTTAGTTTGAACAATGGAAATGTATTTCACAACCCTAATATATATATTATATATGTATACCACACAAGAAAAAACAAAAAAAAAACAAAACAAAACAAAAAAGAAAAAAAAAAACAAAAACAAAAAATAAAACAAATCCAGGAATATATGTTCTTTGTTTCCTGTCATGCACTTGTGATGTACGCACATTATCGAATCGAGCAGGAGGGTGGGGACAAGGGTCATAATAAAACTGACGTTATTACAGTTGGAATCGCCCCCCCCCCCCTTCCTTAATCACCAACCCCAAAAGTAATTTATTTTAGCCACCTGCCAAAGTGGCAATTTTTCAGAAAAGTCCCTTTTTGCACATCTAAACATAAATCAAGAAATTTTATAGATACTTTAATTCATAAATCAACAATAACAAGAAAACTTATTAATTGTACGAATGTCTTTTAAATTGGCACAGGAATATTATTCAGTTCTAATATTAATTCCTTTTTGGCTCAATTAAAAGTAACAAGCGACACGTACACATTTTACTTTTTACTTTTATTTTAGAAATGAAAAATAAAACATGAGTTTTGCTCTTCACGATAAGTTTTTTTTCTCGGTTTGTACATATGTAATTGAACTTGTTTTTTTTCTCGACAATAAACTTTATTTCCTAAATTTTTATAACTCATAAAAAAGGTAGTGATTCGTAGTTATTAGGAAATGAAGAGATATTTCGCCGTTATCTTGAAGCAACATTCATTGTGTATGTAAAAAATAGTTACGCCCATTCAGTTATCACTTATCATATAAAAAAAATTGCACAGGTATAATTTATATGATTTAGGCCTAGCGTTAATTGCTAAATGTCAATTTGGATTTATTCATATATTAAAGTTGTAATTAATTTTAAACTAAATTAATGACAGATTTTACAAAAGTTTATTTTAATTATTTAACTATTACAAAGAATATCAATAGCAAAAACGATTAAAATTCATTGCTAGATATCCTAAATCATGTTAAAATACAAAGCTTTAAATTCATTTTTAATGTGGTATAATATACGCATGATAAGATATAAATAGTACACAGACCATTCCTTATTATTTCGTATATTTAAGTTTTTTATGCAAAATGGCAAAATAATTTACTATTTTAATAATTGTAAACGTTCCATTTTTAAAATAATTTCAAACCTAGAAATGTGTAGCAAAAGTATTACATTTCTTGAAAATTATCTTGAAAATTGCTTAAAAAGCAAACGTGCTCAATGTAGTATTATTTTGTCAGCCTTTGTGCTTATTTATCTTTTTTTATTTTGCTAAAAAAGCGGCTAGCTTCCGGTAAATGAAATTTTTAAAAAGCAATTAATGCTTTTGTAGTTACTTATAATTTATGAATTTGAATACGCGATGCAAAATCATGATCCCTTGATTATTTTGAACTGAGATAAAATTTATTACAATATATTTTATGGTGAAAATTTGAAATATTAAAAAGCAAAATTTTTACCTTTTGGCGAAAGCGGATCGTTGGGCGTCATGTTGGGATGTCTGGATATATGGTGTGTATCCGTGTGATCTCGTTCTAATTCTAACATGGACTAGCTTTCACAATAATCCAACATTAGCTTCAAACAGAATAGTCTTTTCCAATCCTCAGGTTAAGTATAAATACAAAATAGAGATTTTTCCTCTCGATGTCACAGGCCGTTATTTGTTCCTTCTTATCCACTTTTTTCGTCGAGTCTTCTTCCGTCCGTCACAATTCTTGATGTTTTTTTTGCGTTTTGCAGTAGCAAAAATTCGTTTCGTCCTTTGACTAACGATTTTCCGACAACTTGTGACTAGAAACTGCAAATAAGAAAATATATGCCATAATATATTTAACTTCAGAGAATTTTTGTCTTCATTTTTACCACGGCTTTACAGCAAATAAAACATAAGTTAAACTTGAATGATATTATTTTTAAATTGAAACAGAATAAGGACATAAATCTCCATCTTGTACTTTTGGTCTTTGAATAAGAATGTCTACAATCTATTCTCTCTATTCTCTAAAATTAATTTTATATTTTAGCAAACCTCCATGCCAAGATTTATTCCCACAGTATTTTATATGACTCTTTTATCTCTGCGTGTGTGTATGTGTGTGTGTGTGTTTCTTTTTTTTAATTTCCTTGGCATTCGATCCCATTTTTCCATCGCGAGCGTGAAGATTTTCACTTAACTACGTAGCACATATACGCAAAAAAAAAAAATAACCAACACTGCCGAATGAAAATACAAAGACGTTCATTGTTTCCTCAAGTCGAGCATTGATGCATTTGTTTACGTCCAGAGCAATGACTACTTTTACATTAGCTTGTACAATGTTACACGACTCATGTAGTTGATTACTTACGCTTCGCTAATATACACAGTATATTTCTTCACACTATTCCTTCATTTAACACGGGTCTCCAAGCGTAAGAGCTCTTTCTCCACGCTGTCAACTTCAATATCTTTTGCTCTTTTGCCCTGTATTTCCTAGGAATTCCTGTGGCTTTTTTAACCTTCCTGCGTTTTTAGCAACACGTTACTTAGCACAGCAGCTCCCATACACAAGTCAAAGGCTGTCACACTTTTTGCGTAAAATTAGGACTTAATTTTTTTCTGGTTGTGAATGCAGATAATTTTTCGTATTCACTTCTTCTGGTTCTTTCTTTATCTTTCCACTGTATTTACCTTATGAGGCCCGCTGACATTGCTGTCTCGGGTCTATGACGTGGCAGAGTTTTCAGCCAATCAAATTACAGCATTGCCCTTGCCTTTTCTATTTGCTACTTGGAACACTATTGCTGCGCGATTTTCCCAATGACCTGCCCCAGTGTTGTGAGGTTTGCCTGTTCAATGTTTTATGCCTTTTGGATATTTTTACGCTCTCGTCTAGCACACATGCAGGCATCTATACCAATGATCTTTCTCCATTTTAAAGGTTCAATATTTAACTTGATTTATCGAGTGTTGGAAATTTATCGAGTTTTGGAAATCATAATGAATGCTAAATAACTAAAGACAGTTTATTTACTAATATGCAGAGGTGATTGGGTCTCAAAGAGGGGAGGGGCCTCGGGAAAGGGAGGGAGGGGATTCAGAGGGGGAGGGGGCCTCAAAGAGGGGAGGGACCTCAAAGAGGGGAGGGGGCCTTGGTGACCTCAGCCAAATATCGTGGAAAAACGGGTATTTTCATCTCTCTATCTCTCTCATTTTTGTTTAAATTTTATTTATTTATTTTTTTTTTTTGCCTTTCCCTTTGGGCCCATGCACAATACGGAGTAAGTTCTGACAAAACAAACGTGGGATATTTTTAACAATGACAAAGACTCATTATCGGACGGATGTACAAAGTATGAAGTTATTGAAATTGGTGAGCGATATCCTAAAACAGTAAATGTTAGTATCTTTTTCATGGCATTACTGAGGGAAAAGTCAGTTTTCTGGCAACTATAACTGCAATGAGCAAAACGTCTTGAAAACGTGACCTTTGAAATGGCTCTAAGGTCAAAAGAATTAAACCCTTATGGTATAAGTTCTGCAGTACCTACAACTTGTCACTTAAGAACGCCGATAATTTTTATTTCACATACTATTCCTATTTTTGCAAAAGAAAAGCAGAGGCAAATACTATACCGTTTGTTTGTCCCCTTGATGTGCGGAAATTTTTGAGGACTGTTTCAAAATAGGTCGTATCTGCAGATGGGTTTGCCCCGTTTACGGATCGCTAATAGCTGTTTTGTGGCTCCGTATTTAGCAGCGATCTCGTTTCTCCATTTCACGATATTACGCTGCTTTGTTGTTAATGATTTATCGTTCACAAGTAAGTTGTCATTCACAAAGATATCGGGATCCCATTAACTCCTGTTAGCAACCAAATATTCATTTCACATCACCTTGCATTTGTAGATATGAATTAATAACCAGCCGCATATGTGGGCATTCATGTGTTCTGTTCATGTACTGACTGAACCACGATTTTTCTGACTGAAATAAGGAATATGAGTAAACTGATTTCTACGATTCTATGTTTTATGCATTGCCTCAGTCATATCAAGTTACCGTCGCTTTATTCCTGCAACCCGTTCTCTGCCAGATGAATCTTTCGTCCAGTCAACAGTCCGTCTATTCCGATGTAACAGGCTATATTACCCCATGTACAGTCCGTCTATTCCGGTGTAACAGGCTATATTACCCCCTGTAGAGTTTCTTCTCCAGTATATTTACCCCTCCCTCCCCCCCCCCCCCCCCCGCCCACCAACTTTTTTGCGTGTAAATGTAGTTTGCTTTTAATATTATTTTTTAGCTTTTTTAGAGTGCACATACTGATACTTCTGAACGCTAAGATTATCACCATAAATAACACCAACATTATCCAACCTGCGCTTTGTTGTATGTTCAACTTTGTCTTCCATTTAGAAAGTGATACAAGGTGGTTAAAATGCTTCCAATGTGTACTTGGGATCAGGACTAAATCTTATGCCGCAACTTAAATTACCCGAGATTTCTTACCTAGCTGTTTTAATCGCCTGTTACAATACATAAATAAAAATTAAAACAAATTACAATGGCGATGTGATTTCCATTGGTAAATACGACGGGGATTAAACAATCAGATTAACCTTACTAATTTTGGTTATCACAGAGTCGGATATTACAAGAAAGGTAAAGATGCTTTGCAATTGTGCCTTGTTTCAGCAGCAGAAAGAAAAGTAAATGGAGAAAAATAGGGGAAGCTAAAATGGATGGAAGAGGAAAGGAAAAAATGCGGGGGAAGCTAGCCTGGTTGGGGGAAGCTGAAAAGGGGAAAAATACCAGGTGGGGGGGATAGACTAGTCTAGCTTCTCCGGGGGGGGGGGCTGTACAGGGGGCATGATATACTATGACACCGGCAACTGGTCTCTGCCAGGTGGGTCATGCGTCCAGTCAACAACTATGCGTCAAACTTGCTTGTATAACAGTGGTTGTGTAACAGGGTGTTATTTCAGACCTCTCCCCTAAAAAAAACAATCTTGGACCGCGCATTTTTGGAACATTAATTTATCGAGTAGTTAGCGGTAGGGGCTGTTGGGGGACTGTTTAGGGGAAGGGGGCTTTTCTAATCTATGGCTAAGGGTAGACTAGTTCTTGCCACACAACCACGCGTACAGGTCCAAAGGGTGAGTGACTCCCCACATTTAGTCCCTCCTCCCCGCTTCGATCCCGCTCTTCCCCCCCCCCCACCACTTTGGCCCTTGAACAGCCCAATGCCATTGGACAAGGCTGCGTTGGCTCCGAGGAAAAACAGATCTATCGTCAAAGATCTTCGCATTCCTCAGTGCTGCGAATCACATGCAGTATGACACCTTGCTATAAATATTAAGCCCTTCTTCGACGCGTGTCATACATATTTAAAATGTCATGTATCTGAAAAGAGAACACAAATTTCTGACAAAGCCCCCAATTAAGGAGAAATGACATGAGTGATTTTAGGTTAATGGCTCCCCCAGTGCTGTCGTATGAAGTATGGCGGTCGGGACTGAATTATTAAAACTTGCCACTCTGCTTATCAAAATATTCCGCTGCAGTCATGATTGGGTCCTGTAATGATACATTATCTTAAAATCAAGCTCTGTTTTCTTTTCATCGGTTGGAGTATTACAAAATTACCAACGGTATTTTATTTATTTATTTATTTATTTATTTATTTATTTATTTATTTATTATTATTATTATTATTATTATTATTATTATTATTATTATTATTATTATTATTATTATTATTATTGAACTATATTTGCATTATGCAAATATAAGGAAAATGGGCCTAAAACGAATAACAAAACTGAGTTAAACAGTCTGTTGGTCGGAAAACCTGCTAGGCGCGAAACACTGGAACAGTAAGCAGAGTGGACTCGGAATCGTGGGTCATTATGGTGTTATGGAATAACGGTTTGGGGCTTTCCTAAATAACCATTACAAGGCAACATTTGTGGAAGAAGACCATTCATCAGTTTGAAATTTGTAAGGCATTTTGTCACAACCCGTGCCTTAAAACCATAATAACTGTGGCAGTGATTGCCTTAAATACCAAAGAATATTGCTTACTAATGGCCTTCGCCGAGCGTGCCTTTCTAAAGAACAATCGCTCAGTTGAAGGCCATGGTTGGGAGCGGGTATCTCCGAAATTAACCAAAAACTTGTAAGTTAAAGCATCATGTCTTAATATTTGCCGGACTGGGGGTGGCTAGCAGCTAGGAGGTGTCATTTATTGGTAAACTCCTTTCCTGGCTGTATGATGAAGCCAGACTGAAGCACAACATTAGAACGAAGGCTATATCTAAGAAATAAATAGTAATGATGCACCCGACACCGCCGCACTGCTGGTGCCCTCAGCCTGGACTGCAGGGCTCGGATTCACGAAACTTCCCTTAACTTCACTTAAACTTAACTTATCCTTAACTTAATGGGTCCTTAAATTGCTTAAGTTAAGGCTTATTTGTCGATTCACAAAACCCACTTAAGTCAAACTTAAATTTAAGTGACCATTTGTGTCGTTTGCACGGACTTCAAAAACTAGGACTTCACCCAATGTAACAGATCGAAACCTTCCACAGGCATGTTTTTTACTACTTGAAAATCCATTCTGATACTTTTTTTGAAGAATCGTCGCATTTTTCTTTCATTTAAACTTTCACTTAATAGTTAAGGGACCTCGGGACCTCCCTTAAAATTTTGCTAAGTTAAGGGCCCGCTAAGTGAACTTTTAAGTTAAGTGGTATGCACCACTTACACTTCCCTTAACTTAACCTGATTTAAGGGATGATTCAGCAAAATTGAAAGATTTAAGTGAAATTTTAAGTTAAGGGACGTTCGTGAATCCGGAGCCAGAGTCCCTTCAACACACGAAGAGTGTCCCTGTTATAGGTATCCCCTAGCACGATACCTATAAGTGTAATGATACACCTGACACCGCCGCACTGCTGGTGCCCTCAGCCTGGTCTGCAGAGTCCCTTCACCACACGAAGAGTGTCCCTGTTACAGGCATCCCCTAGCACGATACCTATAAGTGTAATGATACACCCGACACCGCCGCACTGCTGGTGCCCTCAGCCTGGTCTGCAGAGTCCCTTCACCACACGAAGAGTGTCCCTGTTACAGGCATCCCCTAGCACGATACCTATAAGTGTAATGATGCACCCGACACCGCCGCACTGCTGGTGCCCTCAGCCTGGTCTGCAGAGTCCCTTCACCACACGAAGAGTGTCCCTGTTACAGGTATCCCCTAGCACGATACCTATAAGTGTAATGATGCACCCGACACCGCCGCACTGCTGGTGCCCTCAGCCTGGACTGCAGAGTCCCTTCACCACAAGAGGAGTGTCCCTGTTATAGGTATCCTCTAGCACGATACCTATAAGTGTAATGATGCACCCGACACCGCCGCACTGCTGGTGCCCTCAGCCTGGACTGCAGAGTCCCTTCACCACACGAAGAGTGTCCCTGTTATAGGTATCCTCTAGCACGATACCTATAAGTGTAATGATGCACCCGACACCGCCGCACTGCTGGTGCCCTCAGCCTGGACTGCAGAGTCCCTTCACCACAAGAGGAGTGTCCCTGTTATAGGTATCCTCTAGCACGATACCTATAAGTGTAATGATGCACCCGACACCGCCGCACTGCTGGTGCCCTCAGCCTGGACTGCAGAGTCCCTTCACCACACGAAGAGTGTCCCTGTTACAGGCATCCCCTAGCACGATACCTATAAGTGTTATGATACACCCGACACCGCCGCACTGCTGGTGCCCTCAGCCTGGACTGCAGAGTCCCTTCACCACACGAAGAGTGTCCCTGTTACAGGCATCCCCTAGCACGATACCTATAAGTGTAATGATGCACCCGACACCGCCGCACTGCTGGTGCCCTCAGCCTGGACTGCAGAGTCCCTTCACCACACGAAGAGTGTCCCTGTTATAGGTATCCTCTAGCACGATACCTATAAGTGTAATGATGCACCCGACACCGCCGCACTGCTGGTGCCCTCAGCCTGGACTGCAGAGTCCCTTCACCACAAGAGGAGTGTCCCTGTTATAGGTATCCTCTAGCACGATACCTATAAGTGTAATGATGCACCCGACACCGCCGCACTGCTGGTGCCCTCAGCCTGGTCTGCAGAGTCCCTTCACCACACGAAGAGTGTCCCTGTTACAGGCATCCCCTAGCACGATACCTATAAGTGTAATGATGCATCCGACTCCGCCGCACTGCTGGTCCCCTCAGCCTGGACCCTGTTATAGGTATCCCATACCACAGTACTTGCAGGTATATTGATATAGAAAGGAACGGATGGATGCAACCCACCATTAACAAATAACACGAATATCTGCGAATCAGAATAAAAAAAGAAAGTATGCCCACACTTGAAAAAAAAAAACAAAAAAAAAACAAAAAAAAAAACAAAGGCCCCAACGCCCCCCTCTCACCACAACCCATTTTTGGCAGATCTTACTATAATCAGTCTGGGTATTTTCATATTATGGCAAAGTTAAATGAAAATAAGACAGTATATTGTCTTAAAACTATTCTGAGATGAAATAAATGGAAAAGCGAAAAACTGCAAAGTATTTACGACCCGGATATAGCAAGTCCCAAGCCAGCGGGGTCTTTAACGGCTCCTGGATCTCTGCTTGGCGTTTCTTCAGTCATGTCGTCTCAAGTTATGTTTGCGGTTAGCGAAGGTTTGTACGGCCTGTCATGAACTTCAACCAAAAGTAAACCATTGATAGCGAAATTGATACATCAATAACAATTGTAGTATGTATATAGGGTACGTTTGCTTAAAACGCCATCTGTGCTACCCGTGAAGTTCCCCTCCCATATGTGTCAATGTCACCCCTATGTTTCCCCGGGGGTGTGTCCCTTGGTCATCGCAGAGCCATCTCGCCCAGGGGAGGCTCGTGTTGACCTGTCACTTTCAATGGGAACACAATAGAAACCTTCTGCTTGTGACTTGCTGTAAACATACGCTTGTAATTTGTCTACTCTGCTGGATATATTTGTCTGTTTTCGGTAGCTGTTTCTCCGTTTTCACTTGTATTTTTGTTAGAATGAGAACACCAACTGTTGATGTTGGCCTTGATGGTTTGGTTCGGTCATGGCAAACTTTTGCACGAAACACCCTGTTGAGTGAACGGATTCATAAATTGCTATTTAACATGGTAAAATCAATAAAATGTTTGCATAGAACTTTCAAATTCAAATTATGTTATGACTGTTAGATTGTGCAAATGTTTACAGTGATTGTAATAGCGGGAAACATTAGCCATGCTGCTAAGCCAAAAGCAATATGACAAAAAAAAAACGATCTACGCAAAAAAAAAAATCCATTTTCTGCGGTATAAACAGAGAAGCAGATAAACTTAGAAACACAGCAGTCAATGGAGAAATGCATCAAAATCACTTTGAAATAGATATAACGCTTTTTTATGATAGACACCGATTATAACAATGTTATGAATAAAATTTCCCCACATTCCAATAAAGTTTTAACACCTTATAGATACGTCATGCTGGGAAAATTAAGTTTTTAACCAAACGCGAAGTGCATCTCCTAGAGAACCCCCCCCCCCCTCCCCACTTTTTTTTTAGGATGCGCGGAGTACTGAATAAAAATTACCCTTCCCGCGTTAACGAACTTGGCACTCTGCCCGGACCCCGTCTGGCCTCAACATTAACCCCTTGCTCCACGTCTTTCTTAGAGCTATTACTGCTCACCCGCCCTTCCAACAACGAACACAAAAACAACAACCACCACCATCATCACACCCGCACATCACCCGTTCTGTTGTGTGGGCTCACAAAAATTCCAGGATACATTGTCAATAATTTTGAAAATGTTGCAGCTGAATAATTAATGTCGACTGATGAATACAAGCATTGTTTTGAAAAATAGTGTGTAAAATAGAATTTCAGGTGATAAACAAATCCGATAAACCACTGCCGGTCTGTGTGCACACACAACAAATCTAGCCCCTCAACTGACATGCAGTGTCGGCTTGTCTTTAACAGAAATGGTTCCGAGGGGGATTATTTGATATTTCATAAGTTACGGGTCACAAGTAATGAATACGGCAGCAAATAACAAGAAGCGACGAGGCCTTCCTCCTCCACCAGTTGCCTTTACATGTAACAGTAGAGTTATTCAAATCAAGAGACCAAATTACTAACTTCTTTGAAGTTCCTCCTCAAATATTAAAACTATAGCTTCTACAATGCCTTCTTTTCCAGAAAGAACAATGTTATTTTGTCCAAAAACTTTGCTTAGTAGATCTCTCATACTGACGGCCATTCTCGGGGTAAAATTCGACTTCAAACGGATTAAAAATAGTTATGATAGCACCTTAGTCTGACCACTACACAGTGTTTCTTGTTATAGATCTGTCTCCACAAAGATATATCTTTTTACTAAACGACACGGCCAGTCTCTTTAGTATTATTTTGCTGACTTAAGTGGTGCATACCCATGACCTTTTTCCTCGCCCCAGGCTACACATTTCCAGAAATACATATTGTAATTATAGCACCAGAATATGTCAGTATTTGTATTTGTGGAATTTTTGTAAAAATAATAAATGTTAAACCTGTTACGCAAACTTGATTTATTTTCAATCCGAAAAGAAAATTTGAATACTGCCTTTTGTAAAAATTGAATCCGACCCCAAACGAAGGATTTTTTAAAGAATAAGTTGATGGGGACGCAGCAAAAATCTCCCTTGCGACTGTCTGCCAGCGTCTCGGACAATTATCTCCCTCACAACTGTCCCAGCCTCTATCAGAATTCTGTCGGGATACCCCCCCCCCCCCCCCCACCAACCACCATGGTGCTCGCCGCTTACGAAGCATTCCAGGACAAAAAACTGGCCAGGTCAATTCTTACGCTTTGTGGTATTTACCAATAGACTGTCAACTTCCGCTTAAGGGTAAACAACAATGTATTTTCAAACCGGAACACCATAAAGGAACCTATCATTGGTTGGGTAATAACCGGAAGCTCCCAGGTTTCGTTTTATTTACAATTTAATTTCTTCACATTCAACTCAAAACTTTAAAGTTTTTTAACTCATAATGTTAAACTTTCGCAGATGTTTTCTGCATATGTGATTTGCCACAGGGGACAAGTAGGCTTTTCAAACAACACTTATCCAGAAGTATTCAGCTAGTATTCGCGGGACTAAAGTTACGGAAATTGAAGCGGAAGTGTGTCCATGAACAACATAACTGAAGGGCAATGCGCACACTACGATGCACTAGCACGCCAATCGTTGTTACTCACAAAACAAACCCACCCAACCGTGACCCGTTCTTACGTTATTCTAAGTCCCACTAGACTCTTTTTAACATTCCGAAATATGTTTACAGGCATTCACTTTTAAAGGAAATATCTTTATTCCTAAAATAAATTGACAGTTTGTGATAAGACATTTTTAGCAATTCTTAACCGATTCTATTATCGGCGCACAACGTGTTTTTGAACTGACAAGTGGAGATGTGCGCTGGTGGAGTATTTAGCGGTATACTGGATCTGACAGTTCTAGATGGGAGCGGAAAATCGGTCCCGGCATCGCACAATATCCGCGAGGCACGGTCTGCCACCCATCTATCCTTCTTGTACAGCATAAACTACTTGTGATCGCATGCGGGTGTTGTGTTACACCGCTGTTGCTGTATAATTCAGGTGCATGGTAGCTATGTCGTGGTTCCAAACCTCAATATTTGAATACCCCTGAAGTTTGAAATTTATGCCAATTTGAAAGAAGTTTAGATGATAAATCCACTGATATGATATGAAAGATACACATATTTGTGATCCTTACACAGATAGTATATTCGTGCTGCAAAATAAACAAATTTCTATTGTTTGTTTAAAATTAAAATGTGCCCGGCGGGTAGATGGTACGAAGATGGGAGCTCTGCGTGGCTCAGAAACACAGTTGTACATCCTTCTGTTCCCCCGGTCATCTTAACGTCTTCCATTTAATCAGGTGTGAACGTCCAAACGCTTGCCCGACTTCTAATTAAGTCCTAATTGAAGAGGAGGAGTTTTTGCCGCGTTGCCTCGAGCTGGGAGCTCTGCGGGAAGAGTGTTTACACTCTCCAGGCACATTTGAAGGTGTTTGTTGCGACAACACGTACCTTACACAAGTCACAAGCTTTTATATCATCTATCTAACCTTTTGTTTTCGCTTCGCGATGGGATTCACAAATCAGCCGAGTAATATGCATGCTTTAAAACACCACATCAACATCAGTGACCCTACATGAAGTATGTAACTTTAAACCATTTAAGAGAAAATCAGTTTTGTATCTTATTGAAGGCTGCACAGTCACGTAAGTTACACATAAAAGCTAGGACTTAGAAGTATGTCTCAATGCGCGTGTGTTTTCACAGCATTGCCTTCGCTGCAGGGAGATACAAACACTCGGCGTTCAAATATCGTTCATTTTCGTACTACCATTAGAACTAACTGATCACTTTTTTTAGTAAAATTAATACAGCAAAGCTAAAGGGCCATCTCGAACACTCTGCAAGCATCACTGCACCAGGTTTTAAGATAATGTCACTTTTAGTTGAAGCGTTTAAAAGGATTCAAATCAACTATATAACATAAAGCGGAACCCGTTGTAACAGGTTCTTTTACCCCCTCCCCTCCTGTGCAGGTTCCCCCGGGGGAAGCAATGCTAGACTATCTTCCCCATCCCTCCAGTATATTTACCCCCCCCCTCAACTTTTTTGCGTGTAAATATATTTGGATAATATTTGTTCTTATAAATAAATGGACTCAATTAAACTGTATAAAACTCTCTTGAAGTACTTTATTGACTAAATTCAACACAGTTCAAACAAAATATAAAAAGGCACCTTTGATCAGAAAGTTCTTTATTTTTCTCTTAATATCCCTTTTTTAGCATTTTTAGAGAGCCCAGATGGATACTTCTGATCGCTAAGATATCATAAATAACATCTACATTACCCAAGAAGCGCTTTCTTGTATGTTCAACTTTATCTTCCTTTCCGAAAGTGATACCAATAGGGGGCAAAAAATACCAAGTGGGGGGAGATACCCTATTCTAGCTTCCCCCTACCCCCTCCCACCAGGGGGGAAACTGTACAGGGGGCAAGATATGCTGTTACACCGGTGTAACGATTTCAGATTACCCCCCTTTCAGATTCCCCCCCCCCCCCGGGAATCTGAAATCGATTTCAAGTTCCCGGGGGGTAACAGAAGTAGTCATCGGAGCATCGAGGATTAGTGTCACTGCTTCGATGACAGCCATGGCACTACAAGTCCGTATATACACTGACAGATGTTAAATTTAAAAAATTCTAGGTAAGCCTGGGGGGGATTTGAAATCGGAGGGGGGAATCTGAAATCGATCTCAGATTGCCGGGGGGGGGGGGGTAACTTGAAATCGATTTCAGATTCCAGGGGAGGAATCTGAAATCGATTTCAAATTCCGGGGCGGGGGGACATTTAAGGGGGTAATCTGAAATCGGTACACCGGTGTAAGGAAACGTTTTGACCCCCAAAATAAATCGACCCCCCGGTCGATTTGTTTTAAAACAAACAGACCCCCCGGTCGATTTGTTTTAAAACAAACAGACCCCCCTTGAAATGTTTTAACCCTCTTATTTTTTGTTGATTTCTTTATTTCTTTCCACATATGGCCACCTTATTAGTTTCTTTAATTGAAATAAAAACTATATCCATGAATAAAAATTTATTTAGCAACTAACATCTACATTTTCAAACACAAAAACACTTCCAACACCACTAACATACAGTCACCAAAAAATCTGTCCAAGCTCAACAATTCAAAGGCTCAAAATAATAATTTTCTATGTCAAGAGGTAGAAAATGCTTAAAATAGTATTTAAAAACCATATGTACCTTTTTTACTTCCACTTCATATTTAAACATGATTATTTGGAGGGGGTCATTTTGTTATAGGGGAGGTCTGTTTGTTATGGCGGGCTTTCCCAAAACATATCGACCGGGGGGTCTATTTTTTTTAAAACAAATCGACCGGGGGGTCGATTTGTTTGGGGGTCAAAACGTTTCATTACACCGGCACCAACAGGACCCGTTTTAGTGTCTTCTGGGCTGCTCCAGAGATCACCTCCAAAGTAAGGCAAAGGCATCTGGAGCCAGCGTGTCATTGCTACAGGCAGCCCGAAGAGGCAGCGTTCAGGCTGGTCTTGGTGGTCTCCAAGTCAAGCGCAACAGGGGTAGGCCAGTCCTCATATATATACAGCATCTGATGGAGGACACCGGTCTCGAAAAAAAGCCAAATGGCCCAAAAAAGGGGACAAAAGCGCCTAGGACTTAAGGTCAAAAACGCAAAATTTAGAACAGCAGCATTATGTAATTAAATCATGAGAGTAGTTTCACTTATCTAAAAAGTACAGTCCACATCGCTATTACGCCCGTTACAAGTCCATTCGGGCTTTGTGCTTGTGTCCCATGGCAGGGATATAATAACGTCGAGATATTTCTTTCTTCGCAAGTTTGTTGTAGAGCTGCATAGCGTCTTCAGTTTTAGATTTTTCGTTTGAGGCTTCGTGTCGTCTTTGTATACGTAGAATTTTGAATCTTCCGAATAGCGTTCAAAAACAAAGACAAAAAAATAGAAGGCTTCGGGTCTTCCGGACCCAACCTGGGCGTCTAAGACGTCTAAGAGGGACTCACTGTACTTGCCGTTCATACTCAAATGATGTAACATCTTGATCGTTGCATGATATGGCTAGGCTCAAATGTCTTAAAATTTTTGGCGCATTTGTCCGGGGCAGTTTAAATTTTTGGCGCCTTTGACTTATTGCGCGGGAATATCGTTTAAGTAATCTACCTATCACGAAATCACGTATCAAACACGTCTGCGATCATTTAGAGTCCAAGTGATCTATATTTAACATTCGATGACGTCAAATAGAAACAAAAATCAAAATTAAACAGAAATAAACT
Source organism: Protula sp. h YS-2021 (assembly GCA_949752745.1). NCBI lineage: Eukaryota > Metazoa > Annelida > Polychaeta > Sabellida > Serpulidae > Protula > Protula sp. h YS-2021. The sequence continues at coordinate 9,782,606 of OX457032.1, forward strand.
TAAGGCCAAAAAAAAAAAAAAAAAAAAAAAAAAAAAAACAAATTATGAAGTTTCGTACTATTTGCTTTGGCCACCGAATCGATACAATCCAAGTCTAAAAATGAAGAACTAGGTTCAGACGCACCCCGGGGCGATATCAGGCCCTTAATTATGGGAACGTTTTTTTCTGCTCCATGGCAGCTCAAAAAACTTCCAGCCCAAAAATGGCTACAAACTACGGACAGAACTACTCGCGTCTGTGTGTGTTTAACAAATTTGCACGTACCCACTGAACCTAGCTATTGTCAGTTGTTCGTTGGGCAATCAATGAATTTTTCAGCTGCAGACTCAACGATTTGCACACACACACAAAAGCCGCAAAGGATATGGTCGATATTTTTGGCTTTGTCATAAGAATGGACTTCATACTGCTGTGTTACTTCCAGGCAATAGCTAATTTCAGTAATTTTGCTCTTCAATTTTTCGTGATCAATTTAGCATTGGCGGCTTTCAGGGGAGGTTAGCAACATGAGAAAGGGATTTTGTTGACATATTTTAAGCTATATTACCTTGTTTTACTCAGAAAAGTAATCGTTTGTTCTGCGATGAACTTGTTTGTAAACTATTTCAGACCCGTTTCTTGACTGCGCAGGTAAAGGAATGAAGGCTAATCAACCATGCCCAGTTCTCAATAAACCTTCATTTTTCCCCTATTATCGCTTGCAGATTTGTTTTTAGCTTGTATACTCCTATAATATAACGTTAATCTTCACTAATTTTCAAGCTGTGAACTCTTGCGGGGTGGATCAAGCGAAAGCTGAAAGCTTTATTCACAAAGCTCCGTTTTGCGTCACTAAAGTTCTTACTCAGGTGTGCGAATCAAATCTACCACAAATGAAAATCTGTTAAAAAGATTTTCACGAAAATTCTTTTACTGTTGTCAGTGAGTGCATATGAGTATCTGCGGATCTGTTTCGATTTGTTTCTTTGTATATGTCTATGAACTGAGGACAATATTCTGCAGTTAACAAAACTGGCAATTTAAAAAGTACTTCCGGTGTAAAATTTTGTCACATAAAGATGGATTTCATGAAACAAACATATCGAAAACAAACTAATTACGTCTGTTTTTTTAATGTAGGAAAGACATTGAAACCTGCCTGGGGTTGAGACGAAGTTGTGAGGCTCACACGCCAATCCCCCCCCCCCCCTCCCCAACAGAATTTTTTTAAATGAAAGTTTGCACGTCCGTTCCTGAGTTTCCGCCCAGGAACAGATCCCTTCGCTATTAGCCCGTTATCGAGGCAGATTATAGAAGAACCGACGACAGATGAGCACGAATAGATGGTCACACGTTAAAGCTACTGAATAACTTTCTTGAAATCTTAACTTAAAAAGAATGCCGAAATACAAACACAATATCTGTAGGTACTCATGTTAGTGAGAGTACACAACACTTATATTACCGACGGCATCTGATTAAAAAAAGGAAGAAAATAGTGGTTTGGGGAGGCGGAGATTAAGGGAACGCCGAAATTATGAACGTGGGTGGGGAGGAATCAGGAGCATGTTACTCCAGGATAGGGGGGGGGCGTCCACAAATATAAAAGCGGATCAACGCCGACTAACTGCTGTAGGCCCAAGTGATGTGGAGATTTCTGTTAATAAACTTAAATAACTAAACTTAATCAATTTGCATTTAATAGCCCTGTGTCGTAGTCCACCCCAAAAATAAACAACCCCAATAAAATGCAACTCCGAGGACAAATAGTTTGCCCCTTTGTGAAGTCAACAGTAGATGAAATGGAACTCAAACGCAAAACAACTTAAATACCGGTTGCCATCCATCACAATAAATCCAGATATTTGCTTGGGAGTGGGGGGGGGGGGGGTTATGGGGCTAGAGTCAGCATGCTCAACAGCACCTCAAATAGCTATCGCATTATCCCTTAAATGTAGAGCACCTTGGAACAGGGCATCGCATTGATGTCTTAATTCCAAAAACTCCCGAAGGCAACACGAATAATAGTCAAGCCCTCGACTAACTCCTGAAGGCAACACGAATCGTAGTCAAGTCCCCGACCAACTGCTGGAGGCAACACGAATCGTAGTCAAATCCTCGACTAGCTGCTGAAGGCAACACGAATCTTAGTCAAGTCCTCGACTGACTGCTGAAGGCAACACAAATCGCGGTCAAGCCACCCACCCCCTACTGCGTTCCCCGAGAGTGGAGGGGTGCAGCCGCTAACGAGACGACACCCTCCCCAGTAATGCTCATTGTGGAGCATAGGCGACTTCCTACCCGCTTTTACACTTATCGACATTGTGACCGTCGACGTTTTATCCGTCGACGTTTTGGCAGTCGACTTTCTGACCGTCCACTATACTTCGAAACCAGAAGAGAAGTTAGAGTGTGCCAGAAATCTAGGAGTCGTTGAAGTTGCACAAATGATTGTCAAACTCTGTTTTTAGGTTCATTCTTTGTTGTCGTTTGAAAGCGGCCCTTTTCTCGCTCCAACATCGAACGTTAAGTGACCAGCAGAGCTAATTATACGCTGTGTGGTCCGTAAAGTGTTCACGCGTACTAATACCGGCAATTTCAGTCGTCCCCTGCTCTGTCATGTGACCGAGTGGTGTGGCTATTATGCAATTAGTTATATCACAGCAATCATCATGGGATTTATGCGGCTTTGTATGGAGTTTAGTAATAATTACATACCCTAGTGTAAAAAAGGTTTAAATGTTGGTTCAGCCACAGTCGCCCGGTTTACAGCTGATCTGTCAGCTTTATTCAGCATCGTCGATTCCGCGAGCAAAACTAATACCTTAATACTTTAATTGTTTTCTGTTTGAGTCCAACTAACCTTCAATCACATACAAAACGGTAAATTACGAAAGCAGTTCATCTCTACCACAAGACACAAAGAGGTTTCTTTGCTGAAGGAAAAGAGCAATTGTTTCACTATTTTAAGTACATGAATACATGACGTTAAACACTTCACAATAACCCCATAATCAATGACTCGTCCAAACTTCAATTTGTTAAATTGCAAAATGAAGTTCCTAATCGGTTTGGGTTCGGTTTACCATAACTGAAGCTTAATTTGTTAGAATAGTGATAAGAACTATATATTTATTTTCAATGCCCGTCTTCTTTGCACAACGATCACCTGCTATTGTACAAAAACCTAACACGGCGGAGAGAAGCGCGAGATTTGAATACATAGCTGAGTTTTCTTCATAAATAAACATTTCGTTAGAAGCAGAATGTCCATTAGCTCAGCACGAACTATTTAAAAACAACAAACTCAAGGTATGTGAAACAATCACCACTTTTTGTTGCGTGAATGGAATTAAACATAACGGGAGCTATCGTGGTAGTAACGCCATCTGGGGATCGAAGGGGGAAGCGCAGAAGCGGTGCTTTTGCCAAACAACGCACTGCCAGCTGATTGGTCCATATTGCTCCATAATTATTTTGTTGGGTTCTGCTTCTGTTTTTCAGTGAGGTTACTTTTTTGAGGGGTTTGTGCCACAGAAGGTACACATTTATTGTAAGGAGCACGAAACAGCAAACGCTAGCTCGTTGTTCACACATTATACTAAAGAACGATTCTCCAGAAGCATTCTTTGTTACATACATGTCGTAAATGTTAGCAAATTTCTTATTATGCGAAGTGTTTGAAGTATTAACTCTGTCAGCCAGAAATAAGTATTTTCCACATTCTGCGTTTGGTTTTCACTTAAATAGCGCCCTCATTTTATTTCTTTGGTAAAACTATGAATGGAAACTTAATTTTGATCCTTGCATATTTTGAGTTAATATCTAAACTCCTACCATGGTTTCTGTGGATGCCAAGCACAAAACTCGTCCTATCTGTCAAATATTGCTAAAATTCTATATCCAGGAAGAATTCATTTTATCCACAATTTATCCATACATCCATAAGTGTTCCTTTCGTGATACAAGTCGCAGAGAAAAGTTTGAAATCTTTCGGTACGGTTTTACATTTTCAAGTCGTTGTAATGAATAACTTATAAATAATACAAAGCAGAGTGGCTTTTGGCATTTCGCAGAGCACTGTTGCTCCTTTCGTTATTTGCTGTTGAATGAAGTTGTCGAGTAAAAACAAAGCCGTTTGAAGCGTCACTCAATTTGCCACTGCATTTCAAACAAATTGAGTATGTATTAATGTGGTCTCCACGCGCAGGAGTTTGGGGGCTCTGTATCTTTGCAAACGATTGCGTGCTCAATTGTTGAACTATTGAACCATAAACTTAAATCCACAGCACTTGCTCTTCTGCCCGCAAATCTTTCTATCCAAGTCATAAGCTACGAACTTCAAACCGACCACGTCACTTAAACTTTATCGCCTTTGTTTGACAAACCGTACAATTGCCACTTAATTTAGCAGATAAACCTAATTTCACTTAAAATATGTGTAATGTTTGTGCCACACTCCCCCTTCCATTAAAATAATAATAAAGAAGTCAACACTTACCTTTTATGTATTACACAATAAAGATGCATCCAGTGCAATAATCTCACTCGATAGAATTGCTGTGGTGTGCAGTTAACATAAAGATTTATATAAATTTACTGAAGCTAAAATGAAGCCAGTATTAACAGGCGTAAAATTGAGTAATTACTTCTGAAATGCCCGTGGAGCAATGATGAAGGGAAGCGTGGTATTCATTCGCGCCTCAGCGACTCAAAACCTACATTGTCGTAAATTGTTAAGTCTCCTTTTATATGACAAGTCCCACCGAGTGCCAGTGGAACGATTTGATTGGCTGGTGGAGGAGGAAAGACTGCAAGCCAAAGGGCCGCCTATCTTTTCCAATATTTTCCGCTTTTTTAAACTCGGTTCTTGACGCATATTGCAGTCGCTCTAATCAACAGAATAGAATAATGAGAAACAAATAAATAAGATCATATTAACAGAAGACGCACTCAGAAAGCTGTGAGCGCTTATATGAAATGAAAAAATTAAAAGCATATTAAATTTAAAAAATATGAAATCATTCAGGTAATAACATGATTCAGCTATAAAATTATATAAAACAACTGCAATGACTAAGTGAAAAAAGCTTTTTATTGAAACGTCCGGTGTAACAGGCTATCTTACATCCTCCCCCGTACAGCTTATCCCCAACCCCCGGGGGTGGGGGGGGGGCTATACTAGGCTATCTTCCCCCCTCGATGGACTCAATTAAACTGTATAAAATTATCTTTAACTACTTTAGTCACTAAATTCAACACAATTCAAACAAAATATAAAGTGGCATCCTTGATCAGAAAGTTTCTTATTTTTCTCTTAATATCCTCTTTCGCATTTAGAGAGCCCAGGTGGAATCTCTTGATGGCTAAGATTATCATAAATAATATCCACATTATCCAAGAAGCGCTTTCTTGTATATTCATCTTCATCTTTCTTTTAGAAAGTGATACCAATAGGGGGCAAAAATACCAGGTTGGTTGGGGGGGGATGTACAGGGGGTAAGATGTACTGTTACACCTATCGTTACATGTTGGATTGCGTCCCGTGTTGAGCTTTGTGCTCGCAGTCCAGCATGCCCCTGAAGCACACAGAGACCTGTCTCAGGCACGCGCCCTTTTATTATTTGATACGCAAGAGTTCGCAATTACAGATCCTACTAGCCGTGCATCAAACTAGGCCAATAAATTTATGACCGTTAACTATTCAATATTTTAAAACTCACAGTACCAATTGAAATTTCGAACAAGCAAAAAATAAACAAAAGCAAAAAATAAAAAAAAAAAATATATATATATAAATAAAAAGGAAAAAAAATAAAAAAATGGCTAATTGTTGCAGAAAACCATTTTTTAGATTAACATTAAAAATAAATAATAATTACAACGGCTAATAAAATCCAAAAGATAAATACCAGAAACTGGTATAAATTTGTAACGATTCAAGTTCAGCTGAGTCTGTTGCTCTCAGTCAGAGCTTCTGGATTCATAAAGGCTAGGCTATCTTCCCCACTAGTCTATTTCGCCCCCAGCCTGGTATTTTGTGCCCCCTATTCAGTCCCCCCCCCCCCCCCCCACCCAGACTAGCTATCCTCCCCGTATTTTTTTTCTTTCTGCCCCCTGTTAACCTACCCCCTCAGCCATTCAGTTTTCCCCTGTTTTTCATCTTTCATTTTTTTCTCGGTTAATTTTAAGTTCAGGTGTAAGATTTAGTCCTGACTCTAAGTATAAACTAAATGGAAGATAAAGCTGAACGTACAGCAAAGCCCTTCTTGGATAATGTAGATGTTATTTATGATAATCTTAGCGATCAGAAGTATTCACCTGGGCTCTCTAAAAATGCTAAAAATGATATTCAAAGAAAAATAAAGAACTTTCTTATCAAGAATGCCTTTTATATTTTTATTTGAATTATGTTGAATTTAGTGGTTAAAGTAGTTTAAGATAATTTTATACAGTTTAATTGAGTCCATGTATTCACATGAACAAATAATATCAAAGTACATTTACACCCACGAAAGTTCGTAAGGGGGGGGGGGGTAAATAAACTGGAGGGGGAGATAGCCTAGCATATCTCTCTCGGAGGGGGCGGGGGCTGTTCATATGTGGGGGGGGGGGGTAAGATAGCGTGTTGTAACGGGCGCAGTCCAACACGTCAACGCAATCCAGCACGCAACACCGACGGCGAGTCGCAGAGTAGTGATCAATGGCATCACTGATTTAGTCATTCGGCGAAAAAAGCCCGACTCCTTTAATGTGATCTGCATTTGTAAAAGCTCCATTTCACTGTGATTAAAAAGAAAAAAAGAAGAATAAAAGAAAAATCATGTCTCTTATGCCATCCTGTACTGTACACCATTTTCAATGGTTTTTGAAAAGAAAAGAAAGTTTAATTACACTTTCTGTTAGATCTGGAAATTAGTCTTTTCTACGCCGTTTCATGTGCCCAATGTACAGCTGTAATACATACTAAGTAATTAAGATGTTTGCAATATGTTGCCCACAGGATGCTAGTACCTTGATATTCTACAGACGCACATATGCTACGATTTTTCTGTTTTCCTCTTTATCATTTAATATACTACGGGGCATTGAACACATTGGATTCGCCCACCACCTGCAGAATCCTTAATAAGCCTTAATAAGAGCAAATATTTAAGTGTTCTCATATATCAACTGAAAAAAGTGTCGAACGCTGGATCCCAGTTCAATGGGAGTAAACTCTTGTGTTGCCCAAAAAAACAAATCTAAATGCCCTTATAGAATTGGTGCGAATCTGAAAGGCACAAGAGGTGAATGTCCACATCATTCTTGCCATACACAGTAAAACGACAGCAGTGCCATCAAAACAGTACTATGATTTTTCTTCTTTCCAACACACCTACATTACGACGGATAATCTATGCCAAGTCATTCAACCCACAGTCGGGTTAAGTTGCGTATTTTAAGTTAAATAAGGCTATGCTGTGCGTTGAAGTCTTTTTCCACCTCAGGTTAGTCAGTATGTCTGGAGAGTTTTGGTGGCGTTATGTCGGTTCTACGTAAGAAGTGAAATCTCGCTCAGGACCTAGGATTATGGCAGGTCAATTTTCTCTGTGTGGATAGTGGCTCGAAAGTGGCCGAAGTCCACATGCTTGTCGGATAAGAAGGTCCAATAACACTAGAAATAGCAGAAAATTGAATAAATCATGAATAAAAAAATTGCAGCCTTTACTGTAGCTTTGAATCAACATTATTTTTTAAGCATTGGAACAAGCTTGGCAACTGAACTAAGCTGAGCATAGAAATTACACCTAATATATGTTATCCCATGCAAATGGGAGGCCCAATTAGAAATTTATTATTGGGCCTGCTTTGTTATTGGGCCAATACGAACCTTTCCACTTGCAAATGGGACTGGTTCAACAGCAAATACTTTCTGAGATATTTGGAAATAACAAGAAAGAATGTCTTTTTATTATCCAACCTACTTCTAATCCCAAGAAATATATCGCTAATGGGTCGATATTTTGATTTCAAACATTTTATTGGTTTATTGTCCATAAAACGTATAATTTAGCATCCTTGTAAAAGTATAAAACTTCAGATCAGGCATACGGTAATTAGAAAATGATCATATGTGTTTATACACGTTTACTTGTTCAGGTGTTGTTTTGAAGTGCGGCAAAAACTGTTCGTAGTTGTTTATATATCTCCATTTGCAATGCTCAGTGTGTTCCAAGCTACTGCTTGCTTTTGACGTATAATTTCAATCGCCAGGTGTACGACTTCAGCATATTTCTCATCCTTTATTGGACTCTTACTAAGACTTTTTGTGGGGACTTTCGACCTTATTTCGATCATATTCTTCTTCTGCCATATCAACTGATTTTGACATCAAAATATTGCACTAGCAAGATTCTTGAATTGTTCTTGTTAAGGATGGATTCTTTAAATGAGAAAAATTGATGACTAATTTTTAGGACTTTTCAAGCTTATGTACGAGTTTTTGACAGGCTAAGAGACCACTTGATTATTTTTTATGCAAATACTGTCTTCTCATTTTAGGTCGTGTCGGGATTAACGCCAGATAAGGTGGCCGCCGGAGTTATGACATACAGCGGATTTGTCTTTGCTCTTGAGTAAAACTTTGTTTAATCTTAATGGACCAGAATGAACGGAGTTCTTGCCTTTATTTTGTAGAAGCTGACAATTTCTGACAGTTGTGGGAGCTTCGTTTTAAAAAATTACCACAACAATGCACGTTTTTAGCGAAACTCCTCAGCAGTAGTAAAATAACATAAAAGTTATCACATTTTAGTTTTGATACACGTCAGTGGAGGGATTATGTAAAGCTGATAAATTCTCGAAAAATATTGCAGATAGCGCGCTGAAAAGTCCTCAAACGGGATCTCATCTGCGAATCGGTAGACAGAACTACCGATAAAATGGAATAGCCCATTTTCAAGTGGAACGGATACATATGGCAAAGGGAACTCTCCTGTATCTGTCTTCAATAAGTTAAGGAATGTAGATGTCACAAGGTAGCAGTTCGAGAATGTATCTGTTACAGGGTAGCAGGTAGGGAATTCATATGTTACAGGGTAGCGATTAGAGAATGTGTGTTACAGATAGCAGTTAGCGAATGTATATATTACAAAGTAACAGTTCAGGAATGTATAAGTTACAGGGTAGCAGTTAGAAAATGTACATGTTACAGGGTAGCAGTTGGAGAATGTATATGTCACAGGGTTTCAGTAAGAGAGAGAATGTATGTGTTACACATTAGCAGTATAATCAGCTATCTTTTTAGGGTAGTTATAAGTGTCCCAAACCAGTCATTTTCGATGTATCTGTAAATGGCGTTGGTTTTCGCTCAGTACATTACATTCAGAAGCAAGATTTAGTAATTCATCTGTCTGATTAAAGTGTTTTTATTGCTCTTTCAATTCCATTACTTTTCTGGAAGAAACTTTATCTCATGATTGAATTGAACTTGATTACAGTGATATTCTGATGCTTCGTTAATATTATTCCCTTTCTACTGAAGTATATATTATTCAGAAAAACAGCAGAAATGCAAAAAATTAGACATCTTTATCAGCACATTTTATCCGTTGCATATGATGCCAAGTAAAAGGAAAAAATTATTCCGTTGCCTGCGATTCAAAGGGAAAATAATAAAATGGCATTTGGAGTAATTATGCCATTCCTTACTATTTATTGCAACAGAGAGAAAAGAATTAATGTGCTCAAACTTTTGTCTAAAAGCAGAATAAAAAAAAGGGGGAGGCGGGGGGGGGGGGGTTATTGTTAGCAGTGAGTTCAAACTTTTTTACTTATGTTAACGAAGCAAAAAAAAATTAGCAAAAACAAGCCGGCAGTATCATATAAAGTATCATCGAAATGTTGTGTAGCTCTGGTAGCGCGTGATTTTGACACTTCCGGTCAAGTAGCTTGCTGATAAGTGACTCATGTTCTTGTTTACTTATCAATGAACTGTCCATGTATTTGTTTTGTTTGGGGGATAAGTTGAGCAGTTTAGCAGTTAAATGGTTTTCACTCCCTTACAGTTTGTTAAATTTGAGAGTTATACTGATGACAATACTGGAAAGAAAACCTATGAAAATGTTTTCATTTTTTGATTGCTATGATTGGAATTAGTTTTGTTTCCATCATGCCATAACCCGAATTTGCCGAAGTCTTGAGTAAATATTATTAATTGGTCAGACGGAATATCTGGATTGCCAGATTACCGCTGGTTTATTCTTTATAGTTCATGCAACTAAAGAAAGTCTGCCTGCTCTACACTCTAGTTTTATCGAACTAAATTGCACGTTTCGGCTTGGCCTGGTGATTAGAAATTTTCTCGAATCAAATTGTAGAGCTGGGAGCAATACAAATGTCAAAGTAATCGCTCCAATTGCTTCACAGAACGAGTCACTCTTAAACGGTGTTGTCAGTGTAGGTTGTCGTTTATAAACAGATACGGATAAAAGGCAGACGGGAAATAGACAAAATGCTTGTGAAATTGTGACAGTTTGACTCACTAATAGTGTTCGCAGTGTAGTTCAATAGAAATAATGTAAGGGAAACATGAAGCCAACGAAGTTTATTATGTGATAACAACACTGACATAGAAAAACTGCAATAAAATTGGAATGAAACACAATTTGATATCATCGTCGTCGGCATCTCAATGTCTATGCTAGGATGTTTTGAGTTAACTTCGACTGCATATAAACTTATTTCGTCTGTCCGCCGGTTCGCTGAACCATTTAGAGTCATGGCAAGAAACTCCCTCGCCAATATTGGAACGTCAGACCGCTCAGATTTCAATAACCGTTTTCCATTTGTCAGTTGGCTAACCTAGAGCTCGGAGATAATGCATACGCACTTCTTAGAAGCTCAGATTGGGGTAAGGATTTGGACGTTTCCCTTCAGCAATCTCGCCATAGAGCAGATCTCAGTATTCGGCCGTCGTTCATACGGCGTGCATGCTAAGCCGGCGCAGATGTCGCTGTTTGATGAGCGTGGATACTGTAGGGGGATTTGCTTTTCGCAAGATTTTTTCGTGGTGGGTCTTGTCCTTCGAACTGATCTTGAACAGGCGACTCAGGAAGCGGAGACAAAAGCTATTTTTGCTACAATAAAGAAGCCTCCTGAGTAATTTTAAGTTTTCCATACCCGTTTTGTGAGTCTGTTGAACGAGGTAGTAGTCTGTGAGATCGTGACATTGATTTCGTCTCATAGGTTTATGTTTTCTTTGTCCTAACTGGGTGTTTTTCAGAGTTATGAGCTTAACACCTTGAGTTTCCGTCACACTGATTGTTAGGGAAAATGTTTCACAAGGGTGGCGCAGCCTGTAGCTATAGCCTGTAACGTTGCTTCACTATGTGCTGCCAATGAAGCATCGTCAGCGAATAGCAGTTCCATGATGGTAACTTAACACCGTTTGAATTTTGCTGGAAGACGTCGGAGGCTCAGTAGGTACACATCAGAGCAAGTGTAGATATCATTCTCAGCATGCTTGAAGGCACAGAATGCCACAGACAAACTGCAATGAAGTTGGAATTATAAATAATTTTGATTCAAATGATTAAAATGCTACAGATAGTAATGCTTCTTGTTTTTACGACTTCAGTTTGCAGTTCATAAACGGTTGTAATCAACCCTTTGCTTGATTATAAAATACAATAAATAAATTTGTTTAATTGCTGTCAGACATTTCTATGGAATATTTGTAATCAAGTCTAGAGTAATACAAAGAGACCCTGACTGAACTTCAGAGGGTACATGGACCACATTACATAATTATCATCTTTTCTGGTTAATTTGTGGAATTAGGCTTTCAGGGTATGAGTAAAAGCTTTGATGCCAACTTTCAAGTACAGATCAGTACATCCTAAAATTTTACAGCTAGTAAATATTTTCACATTTGTATACATGCCCTAATTTCACACTTATCCTGTAACATATTTGAGTGCGAGATCTGTCAGTTCTTTTTCAATCAAAGCTAGTATCGTATCAATGAAGTTATCAAGTTCTGTTTCATAAACATTAAAGATGTCAGTTTGCTTTGTGAAGTACAGAGCAAATCTACTAAGAAGTCATGGTGGCATAAATTCTTTATAAATTCTTTACCAACTTATAAAACAGAATGACCTAAAAGTCCAATGTACTGGGATAACTTCTATCCCAGGTATGTCACCTCAGCGAAGGCGTGCCAGGTTAACTTTACCTAAGTGAATATATAACAGATCACCTTAACGCCAAGGGAAAAATTATTTAAGTAATTTTTTTCCATCTTTAAGGGCAAGCATTTTACAGTATGACTTCATTCTGTTAAGGATATGCACTCAACAACAAAAGAAATGCCTGGTTATAAAAATCGTAACAGTTTCTTTCACAGCTTAACTAGGATACATCTACACATCACAAATCAGATAGATTCAGCATATCACTGTTCATTTTACACGGAAAAAGTGTCTAGCAAAAATATCGAGTGACATTCCGAACATATTCTTTGCGTGACGTATCGGGCGCACAAGTAGGCATGTCGAAATATAAGTTCCATTACTTTAGTGTAATCCATGCACACCTTTGCAGTATGAGGACGTGCTTTATCGTGCTGAAAAAGTTTTGGCAAGCTGTGGGAACAACACAAGGTTCCAGCATCTGCCCTATATATTGTAGGGTTGTCATGTTTCCGTTGATGAAATGGATTTCAGTCCTTAATGTGAAAACCATTCTATCCCATACCATGAGACTTCGGCTCCTCTATCGCGCTCATGTACGCAGGTATCACTAAAGCGTTCATCTGTCCCACGCCTAGTACGGACAGAAATTGAGAAATCAGAGAAACCGAAACAAAAACGGGATTCGTCAGTAATAAAAAATAAAAATCTGTTCCATTTATTTCGTCCCCAACGAACGTGCCAGGATGCTCATCTCGCCCAAGCGCAACGTCAGTTAATCGTTTTCTATAATATATACTGCGACTTCAAATACCGTGCAGGTGAAGCTGCCTTCTTATAATTTCTTCACTTATTCGGTTACAGCACCGTCCCGAAAGTGGCGGTACAGCACCGTCTCGGAAGTGGCGGTGCCAGTTGCAGGTTGAAACCTATTTCTAAGGGTTGAAAGAGGGATGTATCGGTCTTTCTGAAGAGTCGTTAACTGAAGTCTACCTGAGCACGGACGGTCGTGCGCCAATCGAGTCCCTCTAAAGCCGGTTCCAAGGCATCAAACATTCTTTTTGTTGACACCAAAACAACTTGCAACATTAATTTGGGTCATTCCGTTCCAACCGCGACATACAAATCAGTCGAGGCAATTTCAATATTTTAGCGTTTTTATCTAGCAAATCTTTAAACTTTACTGTATATTTAACTTTGTGCCACGCGTGTTATTCATATTGCTCAAACACAAAAAATGCAAAAATGACCGCGTGATTGAGTAGAAGAAGATGTTAAATCAACTACTTTGAGCTTCATCAAACACATAAAGAGTAATAAAGGGAGCATATTAGTGCAAACAACAATTATACAAAGTGCCCTAAAACACCAAAAAATCGACAAGTGCAAACGTTTCTTTTGTTGCTATATATATTATTACATCCATTATATTCTTTTACCTTCCGAATATTATTATTATACAAAAGCGATTTCTCGTTTTAGAATATGCTGGAATATTGGACAGGTTGTCAAGGTATTCATTGCATGAGGCACAAATAAGACTTAATAAAATGCAAGGAAAGTGAGTTCTTATGGCCTAAAATCCCCTGTGATTATAACCATCTACATACTGCTCTACAATAAATCACGCGCATGTTGTGATCGCCACGAATAATTTTTGCGAAATATTTCGTACGCAAATTATTTGATGGTAGGGTTGGCCTGCCTTTTTCTTAGATCAGAGCTTATGGATAGGCATGACTGCTTTAATTTAAATTTAATTTTAATTAATTGTTATAATTATTCATTGCAGCGCCAAGTATTGATTAACGTAAATTTAACTTTTTTTCTTCTTCAACTATTTATTTCTCGCTGAAGTAAATATTTAATAAACGGTCTCTAACACTTTTCATCACTTTTTGTGGAAGAAACTTTTTACAGATCAAACTTGACGTTACCCTGTAGAGTGAACTCCGGCTTAGCATTTGACTGCACAATGGAACACCTCTGTTCCTCCCAACGCAGCGATGTTGTCATGCATGAAAAATACAATGACTGTTCACTGTATTAATGCTTTCAACAAATAAAATAAAGTTTGCTTTTATTAGTTTAAAACAGTCATTAATGTATGCTTTATGGCATGCATTTTTTCTGGCTTATAATTGGTTGAAACAACCCTCAAAACTCGGCTTGTGGTTGGCAAACTTTCGCATCTCAGGCGTCTTGTCGCCATTTCGCTATGCCGCTCAAGGGAGTTGATGTTATATATAAATAAACCTTTTTACGCCTTATTCATCAATTGCAGCATGCAACATAGGAAACAGCAGCACTAAGCTCTTTCAGCAACTAAAATTTTTGCACGCCCAACCCTCCTCCCTACACCCCAACCGCATTGGTATCGCATTTTGACTACTTTGTAGCATTAATGTCCCCCTCTTGTTTAATGTATAAGTTACACCCTTGCCAGCTGGCCTCCTTTCCTTACGAGGAAAGCATGTACACGCCATGCTTTCTCTATGCCCTGTACACCCCATCCTTTTTCTCATATCGTACTCATTATGTATAAGTTACTCTTTATTAAACAGTTATGTTAGTGCTGAATTTTGGCACCTTAAGTACCTCCGTTTTGTTTTATTTGTGTTTTTATTTATTTCAAGCGACAAAAGAAGCAGCAGAAAATACGTTTACCCAAAACGTATCTACTTTTATTCGAGTTCAATTGACCATATTTTGTCTAATCTGAAAATTGGACAACTGGCACCCTGCCAACGTGTCAGCAGTCCCGGTGTCCACCTTATAAAAACTTCACTCTGTGGATCACTTTGCCCCTTATTGAAGTTCTCCTTGGATGTTTTCAACTCCTTCTATGATCATTTTAATCACTCCTAAATTTGAAATATATAATTTCATATTCTAAGTTGAAAAATGAAATCCGTAAACTTGCAACACTTTATTCAAATTTTCTCAGCAAGCATGACAAAGAATCTGACGGTAAGTCAACTGCGAAATCACAATTTTATGCTTTTGAGTGTGCCGATCACCTGAGATCTTTTAATTTCAGTATTTTCGATTAAGTTGCAACTTGCATTAGTAAAACATTTGCAACGGCAGATTCAGACAGAAGTCCTTTGAATTGTATAACAATAATGGCGTATGTTGTGACCAACCTGCCCTGGAATATTCTACTTATGGGAGTGAAGTTATTCTAGTGTAACTTCATTCCATGACGTTAGCCTAGGATTTTTTCAACCCCAGATGTGAATTTATCCTAAACGAGATGAAGATATCCCAGTGTAAATTCGAAACCTGTTGAAAAGCATGGCCTACCCACTCCACCTGTTAATCTGTCCTGTAGTGCATATACATTCTTCTTATGTGGTTGTGTACTACATATGTTGATTATGATTTTATTCATAGTGTTCAACACAAAATAACACAAGCAAAAACTTGAATATCCACACGTTTGTTGTATCTGATATTGTACTCATTTTAAGATTAACTCTTAAGTGCGGAACATTAGGAATCGTAGACATGTAACTAAAAAGGGTTAAATTCAGTTATAGAAGGCAACAACAGAATACAGCCCTGGAACGATGAGATTGTAGCTTAGAATCAAAATGAATCAACCTCGATTATCACAGGTTGTTATGTTGACAGGTTTACCGGGCAGAAACTACAGCTACGACATTTACACTACAAATCTTAAAATTTGTAAAAGGTAGAAATATAAAGTTGGAACGACTAGAGTGTAAGATTCTAAGATTCTCTCAGGTGCATATCATCACTTAAATACGAAGGTGCTTTACCGAAGCTAACATACACAATCAAGATCTTAAACTTGACTGCACCGAGATTGTCTATTGGGTGGGTCTCTCAACTTTTGCTATACGACTGGCTGCAAAATTCTGTACAGTTCTTAACTAGAACAGAAGAGCCATATCAAAATACCTCCCAAATATACTGTTACGCAGTTTAGATAAAATCATACCAAAACATGTATAAAGGTTTTTTGTAGCGTTCGGATCCAGAAATCGTCGAACATTAGATATACACAGCAGGTGGGTGGTTGGATGGTTTCTGGATAAAAAGTTGAGAATCGAACATTTTTATCGAATTTTTACAGCTGACTTACTTTAGTTTCGACATTACTAACTTTAATCATAATAGTTTTTGAGAGTCTGAGCAAGAATCAAGTAATTAAATCTCAGATATCAGTAAAGCTCAGTGAATTTTAATTAATTTTGACGCATCAATAATTTAATACCTAGAATGCAGCATTCGCCACCTCTTCTAATCAGGAAAGGTTTAAAAGACAGATTAAGTCGCATGTGAGCCATATAAAAATTGTCTGTCTGATCATACATGTAACGTAAACAAATTTGGTCCCATAACCGGCCCGTGTGTCATTCTGTGGCATCGGACGATAAGATTATAAACGTACTGTGTGTGACCTGTGAAGTGAGAGTCAATCCAGTACAGTGTTGATGAGTCAATCTGAAACCTGCTTGTTGTAGTAGCAGCTGATCACTGAGAGTGTAAAAGACAGGGCTAAAATCGGAAAGTAAAACACTAAGATCTTTTGATACAGAGTGAGTGATAGATCATACTGTACACCTTATTACTCCGCCTCAGTTTAGTGAAGCATTATATATCCAGTAGCAGGGCTGTCCGAAATCTGGAAAGGTGGAGTAGAGTGGGTGGGAAAAGCTGATCTGGATCACCAGTGGGGATATATTCATGAGTAACTTCCTCTGAGGGACTGGAGTTGCATAGAATGGAAGATATGCTGTCGCACCGGAAGTAAAGTTCTCCATGAAGTATTATAGATATATCTGCACACATGTTACCTTTCTCCCCTTTTCTTGCCAGTCGGGTGACCATAAAGCCATATAGATTATTGCTACAAACCTTTTACGAGCATTTAGAGGAAACTTGTTTGAGTTTACGACCAGTTTCAAGTCTACGTTTTCATTTATAAAACATCTATTCACAGATGAAGGGAAGCCATTGTGCTATTCGGGTGAATGCGATTTAGTTAAAAAAGGAAGCAGTTAGGTTACTCTCATCAGGATACTAAGTAGGATAGGAAAAAACTGCAAATAAAATTCATAAGCATCAGCCTTCTGCTTCTGACATCGCCAATCAATGTCGCATGATATATATAAAAACTTTAAGAAAAAGAAAGTTCTATGTACTTTTTACGCCGAAGTTCCGATTATTTTTCACCAATAAATGCGTTGTTTTATTATATGTACCTAAATATGTTAAGGGTATTAATTTGTCGTTAATTTAAGTGCACCATTTCCGAGTAATTTGACAAATACTTATGTTTTCGTCGAGTTGCTGACCCCTCCACCGACAAAGTTCCACAAAGGTTAGCCTCATTTTGAGCTCTTTTATAGTTGCAGCTCTGCCTTTAGTCCTGATTTACTATAAAAAAT
Organism: Protula sp. h YS-2021; assembly: GCA_949752745.1. Lineage (NCBI taxonomy): Eukaryota > Metazoa > Annelida > Polychaeta > Sabellida > Serpulidae > Protula > Protula sp. h YS-2021. The sequence continues at coordinate 9,800,179 of OX457032.1, forward strand.
ACCGAGAGAAGGGGTTGCCTTATATTTTGCATGCAGTTTGTTACAAAATATATATTTAAATTCAAGCAGTCTCCTCCTGCGATGATATAGCTTGCAGTAAGTGAATAAATATACATTTCATTTATATATAAAGGCTCAGGACATCAGTCGTACATAGAGCTGAATGAGGAAGGAGGATATCCTGTGTTATGCCTCCCCAAAGGCCTAAAAGCCGAGTGATTTTATATTTATTTTATGATTTTGGGTACAAATATATTCTCTTATAAATTACATATTTATAGCAATCCTCTGTTGTACTTTCTGTGGTGTAGTTATGTTGGTATGACGATGTGGTGTTCACACTTTTAGTGGAGCGTAGCGTGACGTTTTCGATACTGGATATCCCCCCGATATCTTGCCCCCACCCCCGTAGGATACCTTGCCCCGTCCCATGGAAACAAGTTATCCTGGGATATCTCGTTCCCCTGTCAACTCAAAAATAAGAAGAATGTGTATTTTATATGTTTTATTTCTCACTACACTGCAACTTGTACAGTAAATGCGATCAGTACAAAAAGAACAAATAAACTGAAATTCCAGAACCATAAGAGTTTACATTCTGGCAGGGTTCATTTACAGTTCTAAACTGAAATGTAATGTTCATTTATATTGCAAATGTGCATCTTACGATTTGCCTTCCTGAATTTTGTCAATTGTTTAATGGCAGATCCCCGGGCTTCGTAGGTGAGCCACTTATAAACTACGTTTCCTGCAGCATCGCATCCACATGGCCAAAATACACATATAGGGAGCTAATACAGAGATTGTAGCAGGAATGTCATTTTACGTCGTCAAAACTCCAGGCTGGTGCGCTGGTGTATGCGGCTATTCTGGGAATAGTTATAGCAATTTACCAAATCAGAAAATATCTCGTAACTTTGACTACCGAGGTTTTTGCGGATGTTTTAGGGGACCGGTCAAGTTATAGCTCAGGGCTCGAAAATAGCAATTACCATCCAGTGAAACACTAACTATATTTGTGTGATGATGAAATTCGTTTTTATTATTTTTGCAAGTCAAATTTCCGTATGAAATTATATGAAAAACCCAGCCATTCAGAAACTAGTCCCTAATTTAGAAACTTATTCGTTTTCCTGGAAATAAGACAAACTTGATTAATTGTACAAGCACCAATAATTTTCTGATGCTCTTGATGAACTTTTACTCTGTAAAATTACGTATATGTAACCAGGTATTGTGTTTGAACTTTAATGCTTACTGTCACAGTTATACAACATGTGGATACATTACTTTATGTTATTTATGATAAACTGTAACTGGATTGTGATTACAATAAACTTGTAATAGAAGTGAAATAGAAACATCAATGGTGTTTCTTGTTTTCAGGTATCGAAGTGCATCAAAATGTATATTAAAAAACTGTATCCCCTAACGTATTAGTTATTCTGCCTTTAGTAAATTTTAGTTGCATTTTAATTAACCTCTTATTGTCCGGTGTAACCAGTGTCCTAGGATATCTTGACCCCCGTATGTTTCGGCCTCCTTTAGGATACCTTGGCTTCCTAAGGATGGCCAAGATATACTAGGATATCTTGGCCCCTCTTCAATAATTTCATTTGAAAACCTCACTTGAAAGAAATGACAGTAAGTGTTTCATGTTTGATTGATGTGTGTGTGATCAATCAATAGCCTATTAATAATGAGTAGTTTTTTATTGCATTTACCTCATCTTCGAATCCACATCCAAACTGAACGGCGTTCATCTTGATTGCAATTCTGTCGATGACATATACCATGTCAATAGTTGAAAGAAATGTCAGTTATTGTTTCATGTTTGATTTATGTATGTGTGATCAATCAACCAATAGTCTTTCAAGAATGAATAGCGTTTTAATTGCATTTGACCTCATCCCTGAATCCACAAGCTCAGAGATCTGCTCTAAAGCCATTAGCAAAGCTTAGAATGGCAAATATCGACGTGAACATTTCAGATACAAACGAACATTACTCTCCAGTTCATGAAATATAGAACTGTAACGTGAACTCGTGTGGTGCTGGGGTTTTATTTTATTTGTGACATCTATATTTTCCTATTTATAGGAGTAAAGTAAGTAAGTAAAATAAGAGTTACTTTCGTCAATTTTATTGCAATTTCCAGTGATATTTATTTACATACAACAAATATAACTAGTTTTAACAAACATTGTACAGATGCTTACATTCTATATATTATATTGCATAGACTAAAGTATAATGATCTGCTAGGTTACTGATATAAATGTTCTGAGTGGATTTTCTTAACTTACCAAATGCTATAATTTTCAATGAAGCAGCTTTGTATGTGAGCCACTTGTATGTTTGATTTCCTGTTGTATCTCGACCTATTATGTTTTCACCGATTTCCTTCGTTTCGCTATCCATGTTCAAGTTCAGTTGAATGATAATTTGAAAAAATTGGCACCTTATATAGTGCAAATTTGGGTGTGGATTCATTAGGTTTTAAATAAATTTACTCATGCGCGATATTCCCTATATTATTGATCTCAAACATCACAGCTAAGTTCTGTTACAGAGTCTTAGATGTGGATTCATGTATTAACGAAAAGGATTAAATCAGGAATTTACCAGTTACAAATTTTGGCCATCGTGTTGCATTGATCTCTTCACATGAAAGCATATACATTTGCTGTAATTAATAATCAATTCATCCTAAATCTGCCATAAGATTTGGGAGTGAATAGTGTGACTTTTAAATACATTTATTTAATTTCATTGCATCACTATTTGGTATGATGAAAGCGTTTGAAAATAATTTTAGTTAGTAAATTTTGCCAGATGAAGAATTCATGCAAAGACAAGCATAAGTTTATTTGCAAGATCTCTGAAGTTTTGGGGGGACCATTTTTCCTAAGAAATTATGGTCTCCCGGGGCACCGTGTTCATTAGAGGGGGACCATATTCACTAGTGACTGTGGTTCCGGGGGGGGGGGGGCTTGATTCGTAGGAATGAGGATCCGGCCGGACCGTAATCACGGGGACAACAATCACTGAGACATGGAAGGCTTGAACCTTTTTTTCTTAGGCCCTCACAACAATACAGATAAATAACAGCACTAAGAGCCTTAATCTCGCTATTTTTTTTAAAACATCGTGGGCTCAATTAGACATATTTTATATTCCATTTATGGAAATTATTGCTTAATTTCCTCTGGTCGGAGAGTTCGCGCATTTGCAGTGTAGTTCACGAGAGCATCGCCTGGTGTCGCTTCCACCTGGCGTGAAACCTGTGCTTCGTAGTTTATCACCAACACGCCACCTACCGAGTTTTACCACAAATAGAGCGCACACTGGAAATTGTTAACCAAATGCATAGTGTAAATATAATATCATGACCTCACCCTTATATGTAGACATCATGCTGTATATTTTTTAGATGAAAGCATAATATTCAAAACAATAAAGTGTTATCCTTTAGTTTTATCTCACATGTCCGCAGTGTTTGAGCAAATTGGCTTTTAAAGTCGATGTCTTTTTTTTTTTTGTACGTAAGTAGTCACCTCCACAGATATATCTTAGGCCCAGGGAGATAACAGCCCTGATGTCATGAGACGTTAAAAGTGTACCCAGAAAAAATTAAAAGGGCTTAAAAATTGGAATTCACCATTTCCTTTTCAAACATGGTGACACCCCGCTCATCACTCCCCCCCCCCCCCCCCCACCTCTTTCCTCCTCTCGGCTCAATATTTAAACCTATTAATGGATCATTTTCCTGTAATGCTGATTTTGGTTTTATCAACACAGGGCCATAGCAATTTATTTCCCTACCATGTTTAAAAAAAAAACAACCCGGTGTAACAGTATATCTTGCCCCCTGTACAGCTCCCCCCCCCCCCCTACGCACCTGGTATTTTTTGCTCCCTATTAGTATCACTTTCTAAAAGGAAGATAACGTGGAACATACAAGAAAGCGCTTCTTGGATAATGTGGATGTTATTTATAATAATCTTAGCGATCCGGAGTATCCACCTGGACTCTCTAAAATGCTAAAAAGCATATTAAGAGAAAAACAAAGAACTTTCTGATCCAGGATGCCTTTTTATATTTTTGCCTGAATTGTGTTGAATTTAGTCAATAAAGGGTTCAGGATAGTTGTATACAGTTTAATTGAGTCCACTTGTTCCCGTGAACATATATTATCAAAATACATTTACATCGGTTGGAGGGGGGGGGGGGGCTAAACATACTGGAGTCCAGTATAGCTTCCCCGGGGGAGCAGTACGGGGGGTCAGACAGCCTGTTACACCGGACAGGCTGATGAAATTTAAAAAAAAAGAACACTAATAAAAGACAAAAAAATATGAAGTGAAACTTACGTGAGAATATTACTTTCCATTATCGCTTTAGAGGCAATTTATTAATAACCGAGAACGACGAACATCTGTGAACATCAACATGGGTCCATTTTTGAACCCTGCAGGGCGCCGTTCGAGCACTTTGATGTCCACCTGTAATGAGCGGTGCCTATTTTCCAAATGATTTAATTTGCCTAATAGTATGATTAGTTTCTCCATAAGCATTGTTTGGATACGAACTACGAAATAATATTTGCTTCTTCCAAGCTTGATTCACATCAGTTGAGATAGTTAACATCGTACAGTGTTTGAGATTCCTTATGTTGTGACAATTCTGTTGATATGCAACATCTCAAAATAACAGTGTCATCTGTAGACACTCTACATATACACGTTTAGCCACCAAATAAAGAATTCGTGCAAAACATGATAACAAAACATTATAACAAAGGTTGTTTAGGAGGATGAAGTTAGTCCTTATAAAATCTAGCGAATTTATAACGAAAAAGTGAAGAACTTGCTGAATGCTATCATTTACCCCTAATAATAAGGAATTCATAAATCTTTGAAAATTTTCGTGCAATACTTTAGGGACAAAATACTTAGCTATACTTTAGGGACAAAATTTCAAGATACCGAAAGGTAGTTCAAATATTCGTTTTCACTTTCTATTTTCAGTGGCTACAATTTGTGTTTAAATCACGTTAAAATCTGGAGCCTTTAAGTGGCTACTTCCAGCCACGATGTCCGAATAACTTATCAGGCAATTAATCACAGAATCAGGCATAAAACGGTCGGCTAAACTCCAATAAAATAGGAACGTCATAGAAACAACACTTGCCATAAAGCATACGTTCGAGACTGTTTAAGCGAAAATAAACAAACTTTATTTATTCATTAAATGAGAGAGGTCGAAACTAAGGGGCGTAAATCTGTTTTGCGTCTGCAAGAACATTTTATCTGTAACATTCCTTTGCTTTTTGTGTACTCAGTAATATCATACCTGTAAAGACATCACAATTTGACCACTGAGACGCAACTTAATGTTTAATCCTGATAGCTCTTTCCATAATACCGTCCATAATATATTAAGCGAATGTATATCAGTTACTCTGACTGCCGTGTGTGTGTGTGTTTTTTTTTTTTCTTTGGTCTTGCATTGACATGATCACGTCAAGCCGCCATCTTATTTCCTGGAAATTGCTTCTAAATGAAGTAAAAACGAATACGGTGTGGTGCCTGAATTTCAATATGTGCTGTTTACATGTGGTACGGGAGTTTGTGAATTGCTAGAAATTAAATTTTTACGCGTTCTGCCTGAAAAGATCATCAAAGAGCGCTCTTAGTCAGAGAGAAGTGAAAAAATGTATTTTTTTTCTTATAATAAGAGCAAAGAAAAGAAAAGAAGGAAAACTAAATAAAGAAAAGGGATAGCTGGTTCATTTTCCCTTCAATACTGCTGTGCGTCACGGCTAAAGACAAAATGGCAACAGAAGTAGAGTTCGAGAAAGTGACCAATACACAACCTCTCAACACACACAAATACTGGCAGGGAAATAATCCATGAAGCTCCTGTAGTGCCACAATAGCACAACAGTTCCAGAAAGAACGCAACAATTCCACGCGAAAAATTTCATAAACAAATGAAGTTACACAACTCTCACACAGAACTCATATGTTAAGGGATACGTTGAAAAGACGTAAATGAAATACGCGTTCAGTCAATGAAATATGCTGTCAATCAATGAAATATGTGGTCAATCAATGGAATACGTAGCCAATCGACGTCGTGAAGCCCTGAGATAATAGTGAATAACTGTTGTGGGTATAAATCGTGGGGCGGTGGTGCTGGCATGGGGTGGAACCACTGAACCGTGGCTTCTCTTGGAGTCTTCTCGGTGTGGGATTGGGGCGGTGGTGCTGGCATGGGGTGGAACCACAGAACCGTGGCTTCTCCTGGGGTCTTCTCGGTGTGGGGTGGTGGCGGTGGTGCTGGCATGGGGTGGATCCACTGAACCGTGGCTTCTCCTGGGGTCTTCTCGGTGTGGGGTGGTGGCGGTGGTGCTGGCATGGGGTGGAACCACTGAACCGTGGCTTCTCTTGGAGTCGTCTCGGTGTGGGGTGGGGGTGGTGATGCTGGCATGGGGTCAAACCACTGAATCGTGGCTTCTCTTGGAGTCTTCTCGGTGTGGGGTGGGGGGCGGTGGTGCTGGCATGGGGTGGAACCACTGAACCGTGGCTTCTGGGGTCTTCTCGGTGTGGGGTGGTGGCAGTGGTGCTGGCATGGGGTGGAACCACTGAACCGTAGCTTCGCTTGGAGTCTTCTCGGTGTGGGGTTGGGGCGGTGGTGCTGGCATGGGGTGGATCCACTGAACCGTGGCTTCTCCTGGGGTCTTCTCGGTGTGGGGTGGTGGCGGTGGTGCTGGCATGGGGTGGAACCACTGAACCGTGGCTTCTCTTGGAGTCGTCTCGGTGTGGGGTGGGGGTGGTGGTGCTGGCATGGGGTCGAACCACTGAATCGTGGCTTCTCTTGGAGTCTTCTCGGTGTGGGGTGGGGGGGGGGCGGTGGTGCTGGCATGGGGTGGAACCACTGAACCGTGGCTTCTGGGGTCTTCTCGGTGTTGGGTGGTGGCAGTGGTGCTGGCATGGGGTGGAACCACTGAACCGTAGCTTCTCTTGGAGTCTTTTCGGTGTGGGGTGGGGTGGTGGTGCTGGCATGGGGTGGAACCACTGAACCGTGACTTCTCTTGGAGTTTTTTCGGTGTGGGCTGGGGTGGTGGTGCTGGCATGGGGTGGAACCACTGAACTGTAACTTCTCTTGGAGTCTTCTCGGTGTGGGATTGGGGCGGTGGTGCTGGCATGGGATGGAACCACTGAACTGTGGCTTCTCCTGGGGTCTTCTCGGTGTGGGGTGGTGGCAGTGGTGCTGGCATGGGGTGGAACCACTGAACCGTGCCTTCTCTTGGAGTCTTCTCGGTGTGGGGTGGGGGTGGTGATGCTGGCATGGGGTCGAATCACTGAACCGTGGCTTCTCCTGGGGTCTTCTCGGTGTGGGGTGGTGGCAGTGGTGCTGGCATTGGGTGGAACCACTGAACCGTGGCTTCTCTTGGAGTCTTCTCGGTGTGGGGTGGGGTGGTGGTGCTGGCATGGGATGGAACCACTGAACCGTGCCTTCTCCTGGGGTCTTCTCGGTGTGGTGTTGGGGCGGTGGTGCTGGCATGGGGTGGAACCACAGAACCGTGACTTCTCTTGGAGTCTTTTCGGTGTGGGGTGGGGTGGTGGTGCTGGCATGGGGTGGAACCACTGAACCGTGATTTCTCTTGGAGTCTTTTCGGTGTGGGGTGGGGTGGTGGTGCTGGCATGGGGTGGAACCACTGAACTGTGACTTCTCTTGGAGTCTTCTCGGTGTGGGATTGGGGCGGTGGTGCTGGCATGGGATGGAACCACTGAACTGTGGCTTCTCCTGGGGTCTTCTCGGTGTGGGGTGGTGGCAGTGGTGCTGGCATGGGGTGGAACCACTGAACCGTGCCTTCTCTTGGAGTCTTCTCGGTGTGGGGTGGGGGTGGTGATGCTGGCATGGGGTCGAACCACTGAACCGTGACTTCTTTTGGAGTCTTCCCGGTGTGGGATTGGGGCGGTGGTGCTGGCATGGGGTGGAACCACTGAACCGTGGCTTCTCCTGGGGTCTTCTCGGTGTGGGGTTGGGGCGGTGGTGTTGGCATGGGGTGGAACCACAGAACCGTGACTTCTCTTGGAGTCTTTTCGGTGTGGGGTGGGGTGGTGGTGCTGGCATGGGGTGGAACCACTGAACCGTGGCTTCTCTTGGAGTCTTTTCGGTGTGGGGTGGGGTGGTGGTGCTGGCATGGGGTGGAACCACTGAACTGTGACTTCTCTTGGAGTCTTCTCGGTGTGGGATTGGGGCGGTGGTGCTGGCATGGGATGGAACCACTGAACTGTGGCTTCTCCTGGGGTCTTCTCGGTGTGGGGTGGTGGCAGTGGTGCTGGCATGGGGTGGAACCACTGAACCGTGCCTTCTCTTGGAGTCTTCTCGGTGTGGGGTGGGGACGGTGATGCTGGCATGGGGTCGAACCACTGAACCGTGACTTCTCTTGGAGTCTTCCCGGTGTGGGATTGGGGCGGTGGTGCTGGCATGGGGTGAAACCACTGAACTGTGACTTCTCTTGGAGTCTTCTCGGTGTGGGATTGGGGCGGTGGTGCTGGCATGGGGTGAAACCACTGAACCGTGGCATCTGCTGGGGTCTTCCCGGTGTGGGATTGGGGCGGTTGTGCTGGCATGGGGTGGAACCACTGAACCGTGGCATCTCCTGGGGTCTTCCCGGTGTGGGATTGGGGCGTCGGTGCTGGCATGGGGTGAAACCACTGAACCGTGGCTCTCTTGGAGTCTTCCCGGTGTGGGATTGGGGCGGTGGTGCTGGCATGGGGTGGAACAACTTCACTGTGGCTTCTCTTGATGTCTTCTCTGTGTTTGGTTGGGGCGGTGGTGCTGGCATGGGGTGGAACCACTGAACCGTGGCTTCTCTTGGAGTCTTCCCGGTGTGGGATTGGGGCGTCGGTGCTGGCATCGGGTGAAACCACTGAACCGTGGCTTCTCTTGGAGTCTTCCCGGTGTGGGATTGGGGCGGTGGTGCTGGCATGGGGTGGAACCACTGAACCGTGGCTTCTCTTGGAGTCTTCTCGGTGTGGTGGCGGTGGTGCTGGCATGGGGTGGAACCACTGAACCGTGGCTTCTCCTGGGGTCTTCTCGGTGTGAGGTGGTGGCGGTGGTGCTGGCATGGGGTGGAACCACTGAACCGTGGCTTCTCTTGTTGCTTTATGGGGAGTTTTGAGCGATTCCGATTGCCGGCATCCTGCATGTCATGTTAACAAGATGCTAGCTGTGGGATCTTAAATCCTTCTGCATTGCTGACACGTTGGATTGCAATTGACATTTCATTGCAATTACTGTAAAAGCTTGAAATATGCATGAAGTGCAAGGAAATGCGACTGTCACTCTTACTCATGATAACCGTGCGTGAGAGTCTTATGGTGAAAAACCACAAGAGAAAAAATTAAAAATGAATTTTGAATCATTGATAACAAGTTAGAAGACGCATAATTTATTCACTGGTTTCACGGGATATATCAGTAGCAATCTGGAATAACATTCGATGAAATATTTTTGGTTATACTATTACAATAATTAAAATAGTTACACCGCTAGAGGGAGCGTTTTAAACAATTAAAATGCCATGTTTCGACGTGTTGGCATAGCTTTGGAGCACGTCAGTCTCCTTTTCCTCACGATGTTGATGTTCCTGGTAAGCCACGCCGCAAACGCACCTCTCTCACCAACATACACTTCTAACGAAACCTGGCCTCGTGCGTTCAACGATGGAAGAAAACACAACAACTACGGAATTGACAAAGGCCTGGCGGATGCGGCGAATGTGTCTGGAGTACGCGAGGCAGAGAGCGGCGGGTACGACAGGAGAGATGTCATTCATGAACCACCACGAGACGCGGCGGTAAGAAGCATTAAGCTGTCGGGCGGTACGTGGCGAGGCCGTCACCATCACTCCGGCACCGTCAAGCTCACATGTCAGATGGAGTCGATGGATAAACTGAGGAACAAGCTGGGCCCTGCCTTCAACGCTCGCTACATGTCGATAGAGAAACCTGGCGAGTCTCACGAGGAACTCCCCCCGCTCTTAGGACCAGCTTTACGATCCCAGTCTCACTTCCATGTTCAGTCAGACGCCGTTCCACCCTCCACCAGCCATGGTAGGTTTAAAGTAGATGCTAATTTCGAACGCGACGCTTCGAAGCAGAACTTTCAGCCTGACGCGTATGGAGACAAGCTGAAAGAAGCGCTAGTTCATGCCAGCGACAGGGGAGAGCATGACACCGAGCGCCACAGACGCAATTCGGAAATAACGCCATCTTGGCAATGCGAGGAGCGCGTAATCTGGGTGGATTTAGGTGAGCAGTATTTTCCGCGATACGTCCGCAGCGTGAAATGCTTACATCGTCGGCCGTGCAGCATTGGCCACACGTGCAAGGAACGTGCCTTCACTGTAAACTTATTAAAACGTAAAAGCGAGGACTGTGTACCGGTGTACACAAACGGTGACGTCATAACGCAGCGCCCGAGTCGCACACGGTGGCGCCTGGGTCTAGCGCCATCTGGTTATCAACAGGACTGGGTGTTTGTTGAAAAAGCTATCTCATTTTGTTGCGAATGCTCGTTAACTTAACATCATTTCGTTAGCTATTGCATTGGCACGTCTTTGAAGCGAACATTTAAAGTATGTGAATGTAAGGCATAAAAATATTTATTTATTAAAATTCAAAATAAAAACAAGGACGAACTGAACTTTGTTACGTATTTATTTAATATTATTATTTATTTTTAATTATTATTTTCACAAGGTTATTTTAATAGATCTTTTTTTACAATACATTCTCCAGTTTTAACCACTGGGAAAGCGGACTGTAAGAACACGCAACTTTTCCATACGGACTGGCAACTTCCCACACAGCAAGCACACAGTAAGCACACAGCCAGCACACAGTAAGCACACGGTAAGAAGACACTGTATCAAAAGGAACTGCTGGGAAATAATAAAACGACAACTACATAAGTTAGCACTAATTACAATCAACACATAAACGGCTGTTCAAGATATTGGCTTTATATTAAACAATAAATGTACTTGAACAAATCACTTTATAAAGCAAAATGTCCTCCCGGCTTCTACTAGTACCATGCCGGATTTCCCCGACACCCTAATCCTCCCCGACACCCCATTCCTCCCCGACACCCCATTCCTCCCCGACACCCTAGTCCTCCCCCGACACTCTATTCCTCCCCCGACACCCTATTCCTCCCCGGCACCCCATTCCTCCCCGACACCCCATTCCTCCCCGACACCCCATTCCTCCCCGACACCCTAGTCCTCCCCCGACACTCTATTCCTCCCCCGACACCCTATTCCTCCCCGGCACCCCATTCCTCCCCGACACCCCATTCCTCCCCGACACCCCATTCCTCCCCGACACCCCATTCCTCCCCGACACCCTAGTCCTCCCCCGACACTCTATTCCTCCCCCGACACCCTATTCCTCCCCGGCACCCCATTCCTCCCCGACACCCCATTCCTCCCCGACACCCCATTCCTCCCCGACACCCCATTCCTCCCCGACACCCCATTCCTCCCCGACACCCCATTCCTCCCCGACACCCCATTCCTCCCCGACACCCTACTCCTCCCCCGAAACCCTACTCCTCCTTCAACAACGCCCCATACTGCTGCCCTGCTCCTCGCTGCTCCGGCTTACTGCTGTCCTCCTGTTGGTATAAATAGTACACCCAATTGGATACAGCTCCAATTAGTCTCATAATACACGAAAACACGACAACCACGGTGATTACAACAAACAGCAACACAGCAACCGAAAATGGAAAACTTAAATGAACAATTTCTGTAATCGCCATTTCGTCAAGGCAATTTTTTTGGTCAAAAAGCGCCTAGTCAATGCCGGATCTTCTCGCTTAACGTCACTACGTGGCTCTGCTGATGGCGATATGAGTCTGCTTTGGTCTGTTTTGTTGCACTGTAATAATGGAAGGCTTTACACACAGAATGACATGGGTTACATATGCACAATGGCATAGGTTACCGCGAATAACACAGAAATCCACTTCTTCTAATTAACTTATAGTTAATTTTCACGTTTTTTCCCTCCTTTTGCTCCTCCACTCTTGCTCCTCCTCCTGCTCCTCCCACTCTTGCCCCTCGTACTGCTCTTCCCGCTCTTCCTCCTCCTGCTCCTCCCACTCTTGCTCCTCCTCCTGCTCTTCCCGCCCTGCTCCTCCTCTTTCTGGTCCTCCTTCAGAGCTGTTAATGTGGCCACTAGTAATTGCCCTCCTCTTTGTTTAAAAAGAAAATCTTCACCACTCCCTTGTCCGTCGACACTTCCTCGTCAAACTTCACGAGCATCCAAGAGCCGACTCCATATGCCAGGCACGGAATACCTTCATAACATTCACAAACAACACGAATAAATGCTGTGACGTCATTGCCATCCTTCTTGGCCGCCATTAGTTAGCCTTCATCGTTTCTCATTTCTTTGTTACACAACAAAGAGCATCAGAAGCTTCTCTACTTAAAATCACGATGCTTCAATGCTGTTATTTTTCATACAGATTTTCTATATTTACATAATTAATTTTATTATGCTTTATTACCAAATATTATTTTTAGTCAAAGTTAAACAAACTATGTTCAATGGTGTTTTGTTCTAGTGTTAGTCCTGTTGATAAACGATACAAACTTATGAAAACTCTAGAGAGTCTCACCTAAATTGATACATTTGAGAGCTGTGTAGAAGTTATTCTCAAAAGCCAGATCTTGCACGGGTCTCCTGGTGCAGTGATACTTAATATAAGGAAAGCAGCCAGTCCGCAGTATGTGATAGTTACATCCATCTACGTCCCAATTAAAATGTGACAGCCCAAACTGATCATTCTCGACCGAGTTATACCTCACACTGTAGGACGTCCAGGGCGGGTACAGTCTCTGCCTCAGGTGGGCGGTGAGAACGTCCGAGGCTTTGGGGCGATGGGGTTTACGTAACGCTAGGCGTATCAGGCAAAGCATGCGCTCAAGCATCGATTCAAGTGATGCGGCCCGCCACTGCTGCAACAACAAGCATAAACTTAAGTCACGCGTACAGTGTTTTTTTCGTTTCGTTTTCATTTTGGCATAACGAAAAACCAAGATGGCCGCCTTAAATGACGCTTATAGACGATTTTAATTAAATGACAATTAACGTAAAATGAACTAGAGCGCCAAGTGCACACAAAACATAACAGTACAGGCTTCTATCTACCACGACCTATTTAGTTCGTTTCTTGTTTATGTGCACAGATGTCTCATCGACTAAACCAATTATTCTCCAGCAACCACATTCTATTTTGTCAAAAATAAATAAAATTCGACAGCCAGTGCTCCCCAACAACAGTGTACCCGAACATATCCTTCTCCCCGACAGCCCTTTTACAAGTTTTATTTCAACAAGACTGTACTATTTTTTAGAATATTTTACCTTTTACCTTATAACACCATATTATTTAATTTTTTTTTTTATTTTTTTTTTTATTTTCCTTTTTTTCATATTTTTCTGTTTATAACGCAAGAACACAGTCGTTTATATAGTCTGCAACATACACTAATTAACGACTATTAAAAGCATCTGACTATGAACCGCATCCTTACAAAATTGCCAAAATATTTCGTCGACCGGACTATAAGCCGCACCTGGGTCGACCAATAAAAATTAATTTGGTTGAAAATGCATTTTTGCTAACCCTCTCCCCCAACACAAGGGGGTTTACTTGCCAGTATTAGCCATGTGAATGCCTCCGTGTTTCAGTATTTAGCAGCCCTCCAGCAAACACTCGGCAGTACAAGCCGGGCACACAATAGCGATACAAGTATAACCCATTGTCCATATTCCCACCCCCCACCCATTGTTTGTCTAGGTAGGTCGACTGATAACGTGTGCGTGTTATCCAGGCATTTGATCTAGCGACATTTGATCTAAATCTGCAGGGTGCGACAATTGGTCTAGATTTTTTTATTGGCAGAGAAAAATAAAGCAAATGAACAGTTCTCAGCTTCTTATTCGCCTTCTATGCCACGTACGATGCAAAATAATCAAGATGTAAAAAGTCAGCAACTTCAAAATATTTCCTGCTCAACATCAAAAAAAAAAAAAAAAGCTGCATCAAAGTTCCATCAATGTCACGGAGTGTCTGACTGGAGTATATTCCGGAGTAGCCCACCAGAAAATATGTTTCTTATTTTCTTCAGAATTCTTATTATGCCCCGCCGTCCTGCCAGAGGCGGGGGATATAGAAACGCACTGTGTCCGTCCGTCCGTCTTTTGGGGGTTTTGGTCAGATCGAAGCCCATCTGGATCTGTATTTGGACTTAGAATCCCAAAATCCGGATCTCAACGTGTACTTTGGTTTCCAGACGATACCTCCGAAACTAGTGAGCGGATCCCGTTCATATTTGATATGCGTAACAACCAAGATATCTAGATGTGCCTTTTAGGATTTTGATCTTATCGAAGCCCATCTGGATCTGTATTTGGACTTAGAATCCCAAAATCCGGATCTCAACGTGTACTTTGGTTTCCAGACGATATCTCCGAAACTAGTGAGCGGATCCGGTTCATATTTGATATGCGCAACAACCAAGAAATCTAGATGTGGCTTTTGGGGGTACAGCACCCGCCCTGCTAATTACACCCACGGCGGGGGATATGGAAATTACTGATTGCTCTTGTTTCCCCCTTGGAAAAGGTCCCTTTGTTTATGACAGGGTATGAAAACATCCCAGCCGGAATCTATCGCGTCTGAAAAGGTTTCCTCTCTCCTGTTATTCATGTATTGACTTTCTTGTGAGGGTATTTTTTGCGCACCATTTAATTATAGTAGGTAATAAGTATGCTCTGTCTTGCCAACATACGATAAAGAGCATCATCTTCAGGTGTGGAATCACACTCGATTCTATTGAAGCAGTCAGGATAAAGACGTGCCTTCGCCGCTTTTTTCTGGGATGACACTTCGATCTCAGTGTGCTGAGTGGGTAGCACATGAGGATTAATGAGATTATCGTTTTGTTGATTGCAATTGGTATAAATCAACATAATGCGATCAACATTCACTGATTGCCATCATGTTATGGGCTATTCTTGCTTGCTTACCAAGACGACATAAGAGGAGCAGGTTACTTGAGTAGCCTGCATGAGTTGGTCGCATAATTCATTTGAGCGATTGCAATTGGCCGACTTTATGCAGATTCAGCGATTAGCAGATCAATCTATGTTATTGTGTATCAACTGCCTCTTTAAAGCATTACCCAAACACACAATAAACATAATTTACTACCCTGTGTTTAACAGATCAATCGAATGTTATTATAAATACGAGCGGAAACCTTTTCGAATGGGATCTTTTCTGGCACGGAGCTTTTCCCCACTGACAAATCCGAGCGGAATAATTTCCATCCACAAATGAATCTCACGTGCCCGGAAGTGGGGTTGCTTATTTCCTTTATCCCATTTTTGAAGGGCAGGAGGGCGGGGAGGGGTACGTTGCACTGCGACATCTCAATACTCTTTTGTTTCAAATATCTTTTTCACGTCTAGTCGACATTGGACAATAATTTGCACTTTCGGGCCTTTCGACTGATAATTTATTAGAATATGCTATCAAGAAATGATGAAGGCAAAACATCAAAATTCCATTTTTTTGTCATTATACGTACTTTCAAACTTAATGAACCCTAACATGTGCTTTTATAAACTGGTTTACATATTAGCCTGTTCCCTTTATAGCCCACTTGTGAAAACGCCATTCTACAGTTTCAAGAATTTCCGATGCCGGCCACGTTTCCACTGCAAGTTTGATGGGATAAAACGCAAAAAAGGTAACGACAAAACACGAAGAACCTAGTTTTCTATTCTAACATCCGCTCCCAAATGTAAGAAGCCGACAAATGAGTGTCTTTTTATTATTTTACATGTTATTCATCATGGCCTATTCGTGAATATGCTTCTAATAAAGTGAAGTTTTGTTAATTTTTTTCTGCCTTTTTTCTCTTTTATTAATCCAAGACAATGCAGTTGAGATGTAACAACTTTTCTGCAATTTTTTTTAATATACTCAAAACTCAAACTCAGACTCAAAAACCGTTACTGCAGGTCTGCTAGGGGATCGACACGGGAATGGCAGAGATACGGAAATGGAACAAATCTGAACAGGCAGTGATTATTACAGGATGAGAAATGGCGGACATTTGTCCCGCCTTCCAAACTTTTAAGCTAATTCTTCTCCAATTTAATGAAGAAATAAAAAATGCAGTCCCTTAAAAATTGCGCCTGTTTTGCAAAAAAAGGTACTAGTATATTGTACATGAACTTAAGTAAATGTTGTATGATAGGGACTGGTGTGCAGGATTCGAGCCTCAGAAAGAGTAACGTTGACGCCAACTGAATAATGGAAGGCTTCTAACTCTGAAGGAGAGATATACCACTTATATACACTGGGTGCTCTTATGCGTTCATGATAATAAAAATATATATTAACTGGCTTATTATCCACGTATTTACTCTTAGATGTCCGTACATTGTTTTGTAATACTAGCCACTTGTGACTCTGTTTTTAGTAAAATGGAATTTCGTTGATTGTGCCATGTTTTCTGACTTTTCTTCAGACCTAATTCGGTCGAAACGCCAAAACGGAAATATCTGAAGCACGAAACCGCCTATAAACCACTTCGTACCTTTGGACCATTTCAGTGTTGCCACAGCCCGAGGAGAAAAAAAAAAAGAATCAAAAAAAGGATTTTTAAGGATGATTTTTAGGGAAAAACCGATGAAAAAAGGATAAAATTGAAGTTTTGAAGTCAAAATTTTTCGGCTCGCGCCTTTGGTGCGCGCACTGAAGAAATAAAAATCAAAGAATCAAATCAAAAAAAAAAAAAATAATAATAATAAATAAATAAGTAGAAAAAAGGACCGAAAAGGGAATTTTTTTTTTGGTTGAGAAAAAAGGATAAAAAAACGATTTAAGTATAAAATAAGTATGATTTTGGGATTTTCAAAAAAAAAAAAAAAAAAAGAAGGATAATCCTTTAAACAAGCATGTCCAGGGACATGGTGACCAGCCGTGACCTACAGAATATATATCCAAGAATCACAGACAAAATCATGATCAAATTGGCAGACAGCGGTTACGAAAAAAGCCGTAACTGAATGGAGAAAATATTCGCTCACTTGCTCGGTGTAGTTGTGGCTGATGAGGAGTCATTCTTTCAATTCTTTAATAAGGGGACAAGAATACCAAGCGTGTGGTGAAAAGACCAAACACAGGGAATAATTTCGGGAAAAGCAGTGGTAGAAGAGGCAAATGCAAGATCTAATGTCGTGTTTGAGTGTGTGGTGGGATTACATACAATCTGATTAGTTGAAGGAAAATACTCTAATGTGTAAACACTCAAAGAAAATTACTTTGAAAATTACTCTAATGTGTAAACACTCAAAGAGTGCAGTTGAAATGAACTCCTTGGACAACACTTCATGTATGTTTTTTTAGATCAAAAGCAAGGCCATGCGGAGGTCGTCGACATTCTGTTGAAACGAACTGGTCACATCTCAGTATGGGATGAAAGCCATCTATTAAAAATTTTTTGTTATCATCGTCGGCTGTTAAACGGCTTTCAGCCAATGCGATAATGTCACACGCAAGATAGTTGTCATCACAGCGTAACAAATCAAAATGAGCGGCCATACTCAAAATTGTATGAGAAGAAGCAATTTGAAAATTAGACACAAAACAATAAAAAAATGTCCCCCATTTGGTCAATTTTTTTCGGATCGCCAAAATGAGTAATTTTTCAAAAGAGGCCTACCTAGGGAGTATTCGTGAAAAATTTGAAGAAAATTTGATCAAAACTGTGGGAGAAGAAGCATTTTGAAAATTGGCAACCACAAAATTACAAATGTCCCCCATTTGGCCAATTTTTGGCGGATCGCCAAAAAAAAACAATTTTTCAAGAGAGGTCTACCTCGACAACAACTATCAAACATTGGAAAGGAATCCGATCAAAATTGTGGGAGAAGAAGCAATTTGAAATTGTAGACCAAAAAATTACAAATGTCCCCCATTTGGCCAATTTTTGGCGGATCGCCAAAAAAAAAAACAATTTTTCAAGAGAGGTCTACCTCGAGAACAACTATCAAACATTGGAAAGGAATCAGATCAAAATTGTGGGAGAAGAAGCAATTTAAAATTGTACACCAAAAAATCTGAAAATGTCCTCCATTTGGCCAATTTTTGGCGGATCGCCAAAATAAGTAATTTTTCAAAATAGGTCTACCTAGGGAATATGGGTGCAAAATTTGAAGAAAATCTGATCAAAATTGTGGGAGAAGAAGCATTTTTTAAAATTGGCAACCACAAAATTACAAATGTCCCCCATTTGGCCAATTTTTGGCGGATCGCCAAAATAAGTAATTTTTCAAAATAGGTCTACCTAGGGAATATGGGTGCAAAATTTGAAGAAAATCTGATCAAAATTGTGGGAGAAGAAGCATTTTTTAAAATTGGCAACCACAAAATTACAAATGTCCCCCATTTGGCCAATTTTTGGCGGATCGCCAAAAAGAGTAATTTTTCAAGACAGGTCTACCTTGAGAACAACTATCAAAAATTGGAAAGGAATCCGATCAAAATTGTTGGAGAAGAAGCAATTTGAAAATTTGACACCAAAAAAATTAAAAAATGTCCCCCATTTGGCCAATTTTTGGCGGATCGTCAAAATGAGTAATTTTTGAAAAGAGGCCTACCTTGGGAATATTCGTGCAAAATTTGAAGAAAATCTGATCAAAATTGTGGGATAAGAAGCATTTTGCAAATTGGCAACCACAAATTTACAAATGTCCCCCATTTGGCCAATTTTTTCCGGATGGCCAAAAAGAATAATTTTTCACGACAGGTCTACCTTGAGAACAACTATCCAAAATTGGAAAGGAATCCGATCAAAATTGTGGGAGAAGAAGCAATTTGAAAATTTGACACCAAAAAATTAAAAAATGTCCCCTATTTGGCCAATTTTTGGCGGATCGCCAAAATGAGTAATTTTTCAAAAGAGGTCTACCTAGGGCATATTCGGGTAAAATTTGAGAGGAATCCGATCAAAACTGAAGTAGAAGAAGCATTTTGAAAATTGCCAACCGAAAAATTTGAAATGCCCCCCATTTGGCCAATTATTGGCGGATCGCCAAAAAAAATAATTTTTTTTAAGAGAGGTATACCTAGAGAACATTCGTATAAAATTTGGTGAAAATCTGATCAAAATTGTGGGAGAAGAAGCATTTTGAAAATTGGCAACCACAAAATTACAAATGTCCCCCATTTAGCCAATTTTTGGCGGATTGCCAAAAAAAGTAATTTTTCAAGAGAGATCTACCTTGAGAACAACTATCAAAAATTGAAAAGGAATCCGATCAAAATTGTGCGAGAAGAAGCAATTTGAAAATTGTAGACCAAAAAATTTGGAAATGTCCCCCATTTAGCCAATTTTTGGCGGGTCGCCAAAATAAGTAATTTTTCAAAATAGGTCTACCTAGGGAATATGGGTGCAAAATTTGAAGAAAATCTGATCAAAATTGTGGGAGAAGAAGCATTTTGAAAATTGGCAACCACAAAATTACAAATGTCCCCCATTTGGCCAATTTTTGGCGGATGGCCAAAAAGAGAAGTTTGTCAAGACAGGTCTACCTTGAGAACAACTATCCAAAATTTAAAAGGAATCCGATCAAAATTGTGGGAGAAGAAGCAATTTGAAAATTTGACACCAAAAAATTAAAAAATGTCCCCCATTTGGCCAATTTTCGGTGGATCGCCAAAATGAGTAATTTTTCAAAAGAGGTCTACCTAGGGCATATTCGTGTAAAATTTAAGAGGAATCCGATCAAAACTGAAGGAGAAGAAGCATTTTGAAAATTGGCAACCGAAAAATTTGAAATGCCCCCCATTTGGCCAATTTTTGGCCGATCGCCAAAAAGAGTAATTTTTCAAGACAGGTCTACCTTGAGAACAACTATCCAAAATTTGAAAGGAATCCGATCAAAATTGTGGGAGAAGAAGCAATTTGAAAATTTGACACCAAAAAATTTTAAAATGTCCCCCATTTGGCCAATTTTTGGCGAATCGCCAAAATGAGTAATCTTTCAAAAGATGTCTACCTAGGGCATATTCGTGTAAAATTTGAGAGGAATCCGATCAAAAGTGAAGGAGAAGAAGCATTTTGAAAATTGGCAACCGAAAAATTTGAAATGCCCCCAATTTAGCCAATTTTTGGCGGATCGCCAAAAAGAGTAATTTTTCAAGACAGGTCTACCTTGAGAACAACTATGCAAAATTGGAAAGGAATCCGATCAAAATTGTGGGAGAAGAAGCAATTTGAAAATTTGACACCAAAAAATTTAAAAATGTCCCCCATTTGGCCAATTTTTGGCGGATCGCCAAAATGAGTAATTTTTCAAAAGAGGTCTACCTAGGGCATATTCGTGTAAAATTTGAGAGGAATCCGATCAAAACTGAAGGAGAAGAAGCATTTTGAAAATTGGCAACCGAAAAATTTGAAATGCCCCCCATTTGGCCAATTTTTGGCGGAGCGCCAAAAAAAATAATTTTTCAAGAGAGGTATACCTAGAGAACATTCGTGTAAAATTTGAGAGGAATCCGATCAAAACTGAAGGAGAAGAAGCATTTTAAGTAAAAGTTTACACACGTACATACACACGTACATACGTACATACGTACATACGGACGACGGATACCCCTCTATTGATAAGATAAGACCAGTCCGACATAGTCGGCTGGTCTAAAAAAGGTTGATGTTGTAACACTGTCATTTCGATGGAGATGTCGTTTCGACTGCAATTTTTTTGGCTGAACTACAAAGTTACGAGCAAGGAAAACATCAAAATTCTACGGCAATTTACTTTCAACATGCACCTTTCGAATTTAAAAAGCTGGTATGGCACCTTTTAGAAACTGTTTTAACACATTATTCAGTCTCCCTTATAGTTAATGAGCTCCGGAACAAAGAAAATCTAGCACCAAGTAAAAATAATGAAGAGATGACTTGAACCCCTTCAATAGCTAGTCACAGCGCATCCTTTCTATCTTCCTAGGACAGAAAGGTCTTGCTGTCATAGGAAGACCGCAAGAGTTATCTAGGACTATGTAATAGCCAGCTTATGAATATGTTTCTGGGGAAATGTAGTCCAAGGTAACTCCCACCATCACACAGGTCCGGGTAAAATAGTGGTGATGGACTATGTTTACTCGGGACTAGGGGAAATTGAGTTTTGTTGATATCTGCCAGTTTTTTTCATATTTTTTTTTATATACCTATGTGCCAATCGAATTCGATCGAAACGCAAAAGCTTTTCGGGAAAAGTCTTAGTAAGAATCAGCTTACAAGACAAACCACTTGAGTGTTTCGAATAAAATGCGCAAGAATTTTTAATTTCGACTGCGAGGGAACCAGGTAAAAATGAAAGAAAGGATAGACAAATATAGAAGAAATATCACAAAAACAGTGCATACTTGGAACATAAAAGAAATTGAAACTATTTGAATGTATGAATGAATGAATGGTTTATTCCGATTTAAGGATAATGCAGACAATTGTCACAATAATCGACATGCAAAAATACAAACACAAAATTTAAATGGTTTACATTATCTGAATAACAACATATTTGAAATCAGAAAGGCAAGGATTAGAAGTTATGAACTTATTCGAGAACTTGCCTTTCATGAATAAACTTAGCATATAAATTGGAACAAAATCAACGTTAAAGATATGTCAACTGATAAACTAAGGATCCTAATCGTTGTACTGCATTATGAAATGCTGTTTGAGTTTTTGCTTAAAAGATTGAATACTTTTGCTTTCAGTCACACGTTTAGGAAGTGCGTTCCAAATTTTTGGACCTACCACCGATATGCACTTCGTTTTTATACTTGTTCTGGTATAATTAATTTTAAATTTTTCGCACTGACGAGTTAAATACTGACTTTTATTCTGTCCTAATTCAAAGTATAGCTGCATCTTTTTGGGAAGATGACTGTGAAAAGCTTTAAACATAACACACGAAGTTTTAAATGCAATTAAGTCCTGAAACTTTGTTAAAACTTTTAATCACTTTTTAAAAATGCATACGGATAAGCCAATTCCCACTTTCATGAAACATCAAAATTCTAATTTTCTTTCAACATGCACACTTTCAAATTTATAAAGCGATCATATGATCTTTTAAAAACTATTTTACGTGTTCTGGAGTGGTATTCTGCTCTGTCCTTATATTTAAGGACGTCCTTATTCTCGAGATTAGATGGTTCATCCTTAACTGTTATCCTTACTTTTAAAAGACTTTAAGGTTGAGGATAGAGCAGAATAGCGTTTTCATCCTTATTTTCAAAAATAAGGACATCCAGGGTTGAGACTTCGTAAAATTTTCTGGTCGCCCGGCTCAAAAGTTGGTCGCCCGGCGCAATTTTTGCAAAATTTGTCTAGCCCGCCTCACATGAAAAAAAAAACAAAAAAACAAGAACTAAATGGTGTTTAAAATAATCAACAGTATTTACCTGAAAAAACTCAGAAAAAAGTTAGTCGCCACTCGGGCGACCAACTCAAAAAAGTTGGTCGCCCGAGCCAAAAGTTGGTCGCCACGGGCGACCGCGAAATCTCAACCCTGACATCCCTAAAAATAAGGACAGAGCAGAATACCACTCCAGCTCTGTCATTTTTAAGGATGTCCTTATTTTAAAAAATAAGGACAGAGCAGAATATCACTCCAGCTCTGTCATTTTTAAGGATGTCATTATTTTTTAAAATAAGGATAAAAAAGCTATTCTGCTCTATCCTCAAACTCAACAATGTCTTTTAAAAATCAGGATAAAAATTAAGAATGAACCATCTACGAGGGAGCGGAGATAGAAATGGTTACAGTAGATCGTAATTGGTGACAACAAAATGTTCAATTCTGATTAAACTTAATTGGCCAGATGCAAATTTGGCGACCTTTTATACTGAAATATTCCTTATTTTGCGATATTTGAGAAATAAAAATTGTTTTCAGCCACGGAAGATGGTCTTTTCAATTTCACCAATTTGGATCTACTGTAGCCATTCGTTCTCCTCCCCCTTGTAATCTGAAGAATAAGGACGCCCTTAAATGTAAGGACAGAGCAGAATACCACTCCATTTAATAGCCAATATGTGAATATATTTCTTTGAAAAATGGAATTTGGTTGATTTTTGCCAGTTTTTTTCTATCATTTCTTTATATCCTTATCCCAACTGAATTGAGTCGAAACGCAAAAACTTTGTTAAATGCTCAATGGTGGAAGAGAAATTCGACATTTAGGCGAAATCTCCCTATCATTTCTTTCAGTTTTACCCGGCTATTTTTATTTGAAACGCAGAATCTTTGCGCCTTTTTATTGGGAACGCCTGAAGTGTGACTTGCCTTATTCTATTGTGTGGGCGATAATGAGGAATTATACTCAATGACTGCATTTTATTGGGCATTGGGATAATGTCTCGAAAATGTTTCGAGACATTTTCTGATTTTTGAAACATTTCCAAGTGTATCTGATTCAGATAATTTTCCCATAATCCATTTTTGCGCACCTGCACGCAATTATCGCCCAAAAGTGATACAGTTTTTTCTTTTCTTACATCGATTCAAAACTGACATACGACAACTTACATTAAAGACAGTAGAAATACAACTATTGACAACAGCAAATCGCAATTTGGATTGGTATCTACTAGAGAAAAAAGCACTCAAGCTCCCGACAGCCATTTTTATTTTTGATACATTATCTGAAGTTATATTGGGACATTTTCGAAACATTATCTGGATTCATTATTTTTTTCAGATACGCCTAATAAAATGCGCGCAATATTTCTATACGCACCACAGTGGTGTAAATATATACGTGAATTATATGATTGAATTACTTTTTTCAAATATCTGAATTTCTTAATACACACTTTTATGAGTAAAGTAATATTGCAGATGTAGAAGCAATCGCTGGGTTTCCGATTAGTTTAACATTATTGGTTATCGCGATCCATAATATAAATTTTATGGGATATTACCGAGAGTAAATTTTTAATGGGACCGACCCCCTTTTACTTTAACGTACGTTCTCAACCAAACGACCAATCAGCGTCGGTACAGTTCATGTCAGAAGATAAGATAAGATATAATTTTATTTGGAAACTTGCAACAGTAGAGGTTGAATTGCGTTCGAAAATGCTTAATAATATTTTACGGTGAACGCTATAATCAGTTATAAGATATTATAAAATATTCCAATTGATCTGTTTCATTGATCTTCTTGGCAATTTGTCGCTTTTCCTTATTCTGTTTTCAAGTTATTATATTTTTACAGGTTTCTTTCAGAATTAGATTTCTAAAAGCTAAATAATTCAGGTCTCTGATGACTAAATGTTGCTGAAAGTTAAACAATGAGAAGGGAATAAAAGAATTTTTTATGTCGAGTTGTATTAACATTTGGGATTAGGTACTTATTATTTGTTCTCAATGTGTACAACGATGGTCTAGGTTTCGTCAACAGTCATTTTATTGTCGTTGTCAGGTGGAATTTTCTTGAAAAATCTGTCACAGATGTCTCTTCTTCTTTGCGCTAGTGTTGTGAGGTTGAGTAGCAGCAATGATTGGTCATATGTTATTTCAGGAATGATTATTCAAAGGGCTCTTTTTTGTATGTGTTCTAGATTATTCGTCTGTTCTTTCGTAATGCTTGTTCCCCATGCCGATATTCAAATTGGGATCTTAGAACGGCTTTGTAGAAGTTTAGCAGGTCGTCTTTGTCAGCTTCTGATCTCTTCAGTTGTGTTAGAAAGAACAATTTGGTTCGCGCTTTCTTTCTTATGGACTCTATATGGCTATCCCATTTGAGGTCGTCTGGGATTGTGACTCCAACTAACTTCGTAGAATTGACTCTTTAATTGCTGAGTTTGCGATTTTCACAGGCTCTAAAATGTTTTCCTGGTGGAGTTTGCTGAAGTATATAATCATTTCCTAAGATTTTGTTGGGTTGATTCGATATCGTTGCTAGTAGTCCACTCAACTACATGTTCTAAAGCTTCTTGCGTAGTCTGATTGCGAAATTTTAAATAATTTGGTAGTGTACTATCGTCAACATACTTGTTTAGTGGCAATGTTGATTTCAGGTCTTTTACCATGACACAAAAGAATTCAATTCCCTATAGAGCCCCTTGAGGTACTGTTCCTTTTATATGCACAGGATTTAATACGTAGTCACCTATTTTGACTTGCTGCATTCTGTTGGTTAGAGATAATGCTAGCCACTGTAATACCATTTGTAGTTTTTTCATTGTTTCCAACTTCTGTAGCAATATGTTGTGGTTATTGTTATCGAAGGCTTTAGCGTAGTCTAGGAAGATTAGTCTGACGCCGTTCCCTTGCACCACTCATGTAAGATCTGGACCAACATATGTGTAGTAGATAAGTCTTTTTTGTTACCGCACTGAAGGTCGTTTGCCTCCTCTTGCTTTACTAATCTACGATAAATTTTAATAACAAATCGTTGAAGTGACGTGAGCGATATTGAATCTTGAAGGCGATATTTTTGGGACTGGAGAAACTGTTGCTAGTTTCCACTTCTCAAGCACGTATCCTTCAAGGATGGAGCTATTGAAGATCACTGCTAGAGTTTTTTTGAAAGGAGGGGTGACAGGCGCCAAGCATCCATGCTTCTATGTTGTCAGGCCCTGGAGCTTTTCTTTGCTTTACATTTAACATAAACTGGTACTGCAATGTTCATGTTGGAGTAACGATTGAGGCTGGGTAGGGGGGGAAGGTCGTCAGAAATACTCTGGAAGAAGGTATTGATTTGGTTTGTCAGAGTCAGCAGGTTTCCCTAGACCTTTTTGTTTGTTCGTGCTTTTTGAGCCCAGTTAACACTTTTATTCGTCTCCACCACTGTTTTGAGTCGCTTTCTCTGAGGTTTCTCATATTGGTGGCATAGAAGGATTTTTGAAGCTTTTTTTTCAAATAATTATGTTTTTGATCTTTTAATATTGTGTAGTTTCACAATTCTCTCCAGTAGTTCTCTCTGCCTTATTAGAGACTTGAATTTCGGTGTTACCCATGGTTTATCTTTTTCATGGCGCTTGATTTCCTTAACTGGGAGGTGCGTATTAATCAGTAGATTCATTCTTGTATCGAAGCTTTCGAATTGCTCTTTACGTGTTGCTGCGTTGTATACCTCCCGCCAGTCAGTGTTATTCAGGGAATGAACAAACAAGTTTCTTTAGTTTTTACCATTGACTCGTCTTGGCGTGGTTATGACAACGGTTGGTTTGTGATGGTGTTCGAGTATTGCTTTTATCATAATTGCTCGGTGGTCAGACTTTCCCAGGTGTGGCGGGATGTAGGTGCTGCGTAGTATTTGGCCATTTTGTCTTACACTTATCGCTTTTCCATGGGTTAGCATATCAACACTCCTCGGGTTGACATATTAACAATCTGCTTTAGCTGATAGAGAGCTTTTAGGTGCCATTCTGGTAGTTTGTTAAAGCCTGCTATCACCACAATTCCATCTTATCTTATCCATCTTATTATCTTATCTTATATCTTATCTTATTTATCTTATATGAAAAAATGTCAAATATCGTCTTGTAGACAACGAAGCCATCACTATGGTAAACTTGAACTGGTGGTGGGAATTGACCATCCAATGGAAACGAACTGGTTGACACGCCGTCTACAGTTCATTGTGGAAACGCAAAAAAAAAAACCAATTCAATTTATCTTTAATTCAGCGGGGTCTCATTACGAACTGCTCATTCCACAACAAATAACAATTTAAGTGGTGTGATTCGAGTTAATGTACCTCCTTTTTTTCCATGAGACAGGTATACGTAACTAACTAACGTGTCCAAAGACGCTATAATGCCGTGTTGCTGGCAAAAGGGAAGAAGGACTGTGGAAAGTTGATACTTTCCTGTTTACAGAGCTGACTTGATGCAAAGTGTTTGCCGAGAATGAGAGAAACCCCCGAGATGGAAATTCTGGGAAAATTGCTCAGAAACTGTTTCACTGTGCATGACCAATAATCTACACTACGTTCTTTGCGGAAGCATTTACCGAACGAAAGCCGGTTTGACAAAATCCAGAACTACCACGTATATGGATAAGCAAAGTCAGCAAACTCGAAAAAAGTAAATTAAATAGGATAAAACTTACAGTATATGTAAATTTACTAGCCAAGATAAATAATTTCCAGAAAGTATGCATTTGCCTTGGTTTTGATCCGTCATATTTAACAAACTATGAATGGAGAAAAACTCCTGCTACTCGGATCGCAATAAGTTGGGAAATGCCTCGATCATATGACAGAACTGCACCCACGCTGATTGATCGATTGGTTGACAATGCGCGATAAACATAGTAAAAGGGGGAACCCGTTCAAAAATTACTTTGCGATAATACGCCGCGAACTTTCTATTATGGATCGCGATAACCAATGTTAATTCACATTAGAAAACGCATATTAATGGCTTAATAGCCCACAAGACGAAATTTTCGAATTTAAAACTGAATATTCTTTGGTAATATTATGATTCTGAAGTATGCAAACGTTAATTTTCCCAATGAGGTATAATGCACAATGCCAAAACATGATCCATGAGCGAGGGAGTTCAAATTTAGACAACGATTGATATAGTCATTGGAATTATTCGAACAACATAAAATATCGTAGGGGAATTAAACGTTTCAGAAATTTTAAGTGTGAATCCATCCTTAATTCAGGGTGATAACTGGAAAATGTAAGAAACATAAATCTTAACACCCAGTGGAAATACATAGATCAGTCGTCAGTTGGCGTATAAGAGGGTGAGAGTTACAGGCATGATCGATTGGCCAATGGCAACATCGCCAGAGCCAATGTCAACACATGTACTATGAAAAAGCAGTCTTCATTCTCACTTCTGCATTTTTTTTGGGTTTTTTGTTTTTGGAGGAGGTTGTTTGAAGCGGATGGATTATGTATCAAAAGTAGATGGGAAACGAGACTTCTGGCCGGTGACTGACCTTCACCCCCTCCGTGACTGACCGACCGAACCAACCTTCCCCCCTGGAGGGGCTGAAAAATTTAAAAAATCATGTGTTTTTATTTTAATTTCACATAATAAATCACAAATATTGACAATTATTGAAAACAAATCAAGATATTTACGATTCATTTTCACCTGATGTAAACTACATCATGTAAAAAAACTTTACTATGCAAATGTTTGCATCATATTAGCCCACTAACAACAACTTAAATTAATTTAAGTATCATACACATTGTCACCAAGTTTGTAAATGCTATGAAAACCGACAAAACTTTGATCCAACCTAGTCACTGACACGGTTTTATAGTGTCAATTCATTTAAGTAATTCGCAGTATTTATCAGTCCACATATCAGAAGTAAAGTCAATACTGTTTGAACTGTGTGACAACTGTACGTGTCCATTTGGTTCAAAGCTGAGCTTCAAGTTCTTGCCAAGCATCATAATCTTGGCTTCAATGTTCTGTACTTAGCGTGTTGAAGTCATAGCGTTCGATAAGCTCGTCATATTGTTGAAACTGTATACAGTGTTCAGTCTCACGTACAATGACTTTCATACCAAGATCCTCTGCCACTAGTGGATGAAATCTTCGTATTAGTAAAGACGCAAAATAATCCTTCACCACAGCTTTATTTTCAGGAGACAGGGTAATGAAAATGCGACAATAACAGATTGTCAATTAACCCAAAGTGATTCATAGATAGTTGCAAGTTTGAGTTAATGATGACAAATCATTTGCTTCTTCAGCATTTGCCATTCTTTAACTGACAACAAAATTCCCTTCCTGGTGGGATACAGCCTCCAAGAAGCATTATATTTCACCAGTTACACATATTTTATCCCATTGTTGGGCAATGTAATCAGTAAATCATCTAGACTCATTTCGTCACAGGCTTTGCCGTGGCAGCCTTACGCTCAGAGTGTTACAGAAGTAGCAGCAGTATTAAGCTCAGATCCTCGCCCTGATTTAGGCTTAGGTGCTAGCTTCGCTTTAGTTTCCATAAGTTCTGCTTTAGGCTCTGACGTAAGCTCCATATTTTCGCTTTTTACACTGTGGCATGGTAGCTGTAAGCGGGCACTCAACTATTTTCATCTTTCTAAACTCTGGCTGCCTTTAAGGCTGTTGATTTTGCTGTTGCAGTAGCTTCGTCTCAGACTCTGCTGTGGGCATTGTCTCAGACTTTGCTGTAGGCATTGTCTCAGACTTTGCTGTGGGTATTGTCTCAGACTTTGCAGTAGGCATTGTCATAGATGTCAGCTGCTGTTCACTCACTGCAGACATGTTCACTCTTCAACAGTATGATGCAGAATGACTGCCATGTTTGAGGGTAGTCGCCTCTTTACCATGCTCTATGAGTTGCAGTATGAGCTGTGTAATGTCCATGAGCTAACGTGGTATAACCATCATCCAACACATGGAGTTTGTCTCCAAATGGTGATAGATCAACCATCACCATCCTCTGTGAAAAAAAAATGATGCTCATGGCTTCAAATGATGTTTCCCATGAACACATGACTGCACTTTCCTGAATAAACTGTCCCTGTATTGAGCATGTCATTCGCTCCTGGCAGCCGCGCGTAATGTCCTTAGCAGCACGTTTCTCTTTTCCACCATACAGCAAACTGTACATCTTCGGTCGAAGCCTACAAACCCCTCAGTGGTACTCAGTTTCATTTTTCACTTTCCCCAACACTGTCTTGTTCACAGTTAAATGCAAGAAATGATCCTTTAGATCACTTGTATAAAAAGATGACTATCCTGTTGCATATGTTTATAAATGTCTCTGGTCGTTATGTCATAGCACAAACTGTCTGTATCACTCAACAGCAGTTTAGCCTCTTTATACTTCTTCATGTAATTAGAGTGATGATCAAACATGAGGGTTTTGCTGAAATTCAGTAAAGTAAACCAAGTCTGAATGTGCTTGTTCAAAATTAGATCCGATTTCAGGCAGTGTACTGCTGTCGCCTCCTCAGTGAAAAATGTGTAATTTGTGAAACCTTCACTTTGCCACCACCGTTTTGAAACGTTTCTCATTGTGAAACAAATCTACATTGGTTCGTTTGCTCACAGTTTCCTTGATTCATCCAAATATGGCCTTTTCATCAATTTGTAAAATTCTTTTTTGCCACTTTTCGCTTCTCTGTATTGATATCTATGTATTTAGCTAACCACTTACTCTGCTGGAACATAATGGCTCGATGCAGCTTTGTCACTTTCAATCAAAGATACATATTGCTGCAAATGCCGATAATGTACCACATACTTTTCTTTGTCACTAAGATTAGGAGTTACCTTTTCCGCAGGTTTACATTTCAATCCTAATTACTCTCCGATATTCTGAAAATATTCGGACAATTCACTGATTCGAAGTTTTCTTCTCAGGAACCACTGGATAGTCACTATTCTGATCATGGATTTCATCCAGGTATGCGAAATCTACCGCTAAAATACATCCTGTCTCAGCATCTGCACCCACTTTCATGTAGTCCAGAGAATCTGATCTTCCATCCATGCAAATCCACATTCTGGGAAACTGACACACTCAACCTAGAGAGAGAGAGAGAGAGAGAGAGAGAGAGAGCGAGAGAGAGAGAGAGAGAGAGAGAGAGAGAGAGAGAGAGAGAGAGAGAGAGAGAGAGAGAGAGAGAGAGAGAGAGAGAGAGAGAGAGAGAGTGTGTGTGTGAATTGGTGTCAAAGTACATAATGTAGTTTGTTAACTTGGGCACATCATAGTCTGGAATGTAAGGGTTGTTGCTTTTTGCACACTCGTGTGTAATGCCTGAAATACCTCCTCGCAGACCTTGCTCCACCATTTAATACATGTCAGTATCATCTATCAATTCCAATATGTTTTTAATCAGAGGTGATGATACTCTCCAAAGGTTTTGCAATGGAATACATTCCAGACCCTTAGTGCAGGAGCATAGTCCCAATCACTAATTTCTTCTGACAGCTTCAAGTTTTGAATTTACCTATACTCTCCATAAGAAGATGACTGTCACATCCTCGCAAATTGTGGAATAGAACAGGGATGATGAGTGACTTGTCACATCCTCGCAGGTTGTGGAATAGAACAGGGATGATGAGTGAATTCCACTGTCCTCGCTGATTCTTTCTTAAGTGAAAGTGTAGGCTGCATTCGTTATGGGCTGCTCCACGGTATTTTCCACTGATGTGATCATGATCTCGCACACGATCCACTCCTATTAACTCATGGCAAATGTAGCAATGAGTAGATGGAGCAAACTGTTTATTATCCTCAGCAGTTATTTTAATGCTCAGTCGATTCATGTGATCACGTTCATCCAAGATATATTTTAGAAATTTGTGGACAGTATTGTCTCCACGGTAAAGCACAGATGAACGTTTCTCATATTCGTTCACGGCAACATTGGCAAAATATTAGCCTTGTGATGCTGATACTTCTCCTGTGTGTCACATTTCTCTGTACAGCATTCAAAGTCAGCATAAATGACAAAGGGTGCCTTTTGTTTTGAAATGCCCTTGAATCGAGTGATTCTATCCTCTGGAAATGACAATCGATGTGCTCTATGCTTCCCACAAACTTCACGATGTTTGTCCAAAAGACCTTGTCGCATAAACCCAAGCAATTGAAGCAGTAAAACGTTTTGTCATGATGTGTCATGAGTCATGAGTTCTTCATCAGGCAATAATGTTTCTTCTGATTGTCATTGATGAGCAGTAAGTTGCTTTCAGTGTCAGTCTCACATGTTGACTCATGCGACTTATGTGGATGGGTACAACAACTTGATTTTCCAAACAAAAAGATTGATGGCAATGTTGTTCTCAAATTTAGGAATTCAATGAATTGGTGTTGGAAATGTTATATCTTCCACATTCACTTCAAGTTCAAACGGTTACTGTTTGTATTGCTCATTTACATGGTCGTCTATTGGATGTAGGTGAGCTGAAATAGACCATAGGAAGCATTTATTGTCTGCAGTCTTGATGTTGATAACACCCTTAGTATTCTTTTTCTACCTTGGCAACTCAATGTAGCTGGAGGCTTGCAAGGGTTTAAATGTAGCTGCATGAACTTCAGTCTGAAGAATCTTATCCAGCAACCATCCGGATCCTTGACTTTCATGCTCATCAAACTTGCTGAACAAACCCTTGAATGCATTTGGCAACTCATTATCAATCTCTATTTCATTGAATGCTCTAAAAGTTTGAGTGCTCAAATGATTGTTATCCACACGTTCTACCAACACTCGCTATTTATTGATATTTTCTTCAATCGAGCTAAAAAGACAATGTGCCATTTTGTTCTATTGTCTAATCTGTCTTTCAGATGTCGTATGATACGATTTCCTTGCTGCCGCATTTCCAGGAGCAAGTAAGATTCATTTTCAGGTTCAAACACTTCTTGATGTGCATGCCCACCAAGGTTTGTTCTTCCACCTTTAACTACTTGCATTACATCCTTCTTTGTTTCTTCGTTTGTGTCTCAGTTTGTTTCTGCTTTTGTTTCTTTGCAGGACGTTGATCTGATTCATCAGCTAATCTTTTTACACGCATGTTTTGTATTGGTGCTGCATGAGTACATGTATCATCAAATGTATGACCCGCATAATGTTCAGCATTGTTGAAGACATGGAAGCAATGATGTTATCACTTTCCTGTCTTGATGGTAAATTATGGAAATTACAGTAGCATTGAAGTTATGCTCGTTTGAAATTTTGATAAATGACGTCAATGATGTCATAATGACGGGGTTCAGTCTGTCAGTCACCGGGGGGGGGGGGGGGGTAATTGCCAGAAGTCTCGTCCCCCATCTACTATCATAACATATTCTAGGGATTGCTGTGTGATCAAAACAGATTCCATGTCTGAACATCACGCCTGCGTTAATTTTAAAACAATTTACACCTGTGAAAGCTTATTGTAAAAAAGTGTTCTTTGAAGGCCTGGGTCGAATGATCCCTAAAACACAGAAACTCCCAAGCACAGATGGTTTCTTGGGTGAGAAACCAAGAGCGCCTACATCACGAATTTTTCTTTCCAAGAAACCACCTGTGCGAGAGGTTTGTCAGTTTTAAACCATAGTTCACTGAAATATTAACTGTGTGTTTAATAAGCACAATTTCGCAGACTGCAATGATACGCCTCATTGAGCAGCTTGGGCCAAGAGCCCATGCATATTGATTCTTTAATAAAAAGCGTGAAAATGACAACCCCTCTTCTGATGACGCAAAAGGACAAAGCTATAGACTTCTAGTTTTAAAAATTCAGAATAATAGACAAGTGTGCTAACTGGCCAAATTCTAGAGATCCTGATCTTGATGTCACCAGGACAAAATACCAGAATTTGTATCTATTAACGGTTAACAATTGGATCATATTGAAATTTTGGGATTTTCAACATTTCTGAAACAAAAAATCGAGATAGCTTTGTGATTACGCCCTAAAAATCTGGGTTCCGAGGAAAAGATAAACTTTTCACCAGAATCCCAAGCTTTATTTTTCCTGTGGAGACACCGTTTAACAATCTTTTCCAGAATGGTAAAATATAATGTTAGGGCAGTACTCAAGGTGATTTTAATGATGACTTTGTTTTTATGGGATGCAAGATTTTAAAAATTCAGTGTAAGAAAAACCTAACTACAACGGCCCATAGCGGATAATTCTATATCATGAACAGAGTAGAAAAGCTGTGATGTTTGACTAGGCCTGATCGAACAGAGAATTCTTCAGAGTCCTTAAGAAGTTATTTGTGCAAACTGAAAATTGA
Source organism: Protula sp. h YS-2021 (assembly GCA_949752745.1). Classification (NCBI taxonomy): domain Eukaryota; kingdom Metazoa; phylum Annelida; class Polychaeta; order Sabellida; family Serpulidae; genus Protula; species Protula sp. h YS-2021. Next base: position 9,834,060 of record OX457032.1, read on the forward strand.
CGTCACCAGAAGGAGTTTCGCGGCTGAGAATTCTCTTGTAAAGACTATGGTTTAATAACAAGCTGATTCGCAGTTTCGTCTTCGGATTTTACGGTACAAGAATGACGTTTTGTGGGGATAAAATGGATGGGAATCAATGGTGAAAACAACCAAAATAATTTTGAACTGGTGTGGCGCTCGTTTTGTTTTAGAACCTCATTTTAATATGTCAATAAATTTCCTACATCCTATAAAGGTTTCATCCTTAATACATTCGTCAGAACAGAGAACAAGAATGTCCAAGGACACTGTAAACAGTCGAGATCTATTGAATTAAGTATCAATAGGCTTGTATGGTTGCCTACAAGTGGTAGTCATATTTAAAAAACTGGTTATTGAAAACTGAAAATTTATACAAAGTTTAAAGGAATCCAGTCAAAATTATGGTAGACAGCAAGATGAAATTTGGCTAAATTTTTTTTTACATGCCGCACATTTAGCCGATATCTTGCCGATGGCCAAACAAAGTAACTTTTCACGATAGAACCGTCTACTTAAAATTTATGCAAAATTTGCATCAAAATGGTGGAAGAAGTATTCTCAAAATCGTTTTTTTTTTAAATGCCTCCATTTCGCCAATTTTTGGCGGATCGCAGAAAAATAAGTTTCAAAACAGAACAACCTAGCGAACATTTATGCAAACTTAGAAGCCAATCGGATCATCCTTTAGGGAAAAACCTTTGGCTCTCAAAAATGTTTAAAACGCCTCCCACTTGGCCAATATGTGGTGACTCGCCAAACAATTTCAAGGGATGACTACCCAGTAAACATTCGTACAAAAATTTACAGCTAATACTAGAGCCTCAGTAAGGCAGGATCTCCCGTGAAGCAGTAAAAGTAGAATGAGGTGAAGTCACGCTGCAAGGTTTCTGGTTCCTAGGACAATCCCTTACATGAGAAATCGGCCGCACAAAACATCGTCTCACGGCTAAGTTCAAGCCAACAATTCACCATAGTTGACAATTTCCCACGACCTCAATTTTTCGCCGATTTGGACAATAATGCCACGTTGCACATGTTCAATATACATGTTTTCACCATGCAAGGTTTCAGGTTCCTACAACAATCCATTCTATGAGAAATCGGCCGGCCAAAACATCGTCTCACGGCTATGTTCAAGCCAAAAATTAACCATATTTGACAATTTCACACGACGTCAATTATTGGTCGATTTTCACAATAATGCCACGTTGCACATCTTCAATATATATTCACCATGCAAGGTTTCACGTTCCTGCGACAATCCCTTCTATGAAAAGTGGGGTTGGACAAAGCTTCTGTGGACAGAAAGACAGACCTCAATTTTTTTCTCATTTTGACAATAATGCCACGTTGCACATCTTCAATATATATATTTTCATCATGCAAGGTTTCAGGTTCCTATGTGCAAGGTTTCCTGAACGCTACCGCATTTGAATTATTTATTAAACACACATTAACTACAAACCATACGTAAATCGCAACGTTAAAAAGTAATCGCATGTATTTCTGAAAGAAACGTCGAATGCAGAAATGTAAATGCCACATAGTAACGGCCACAGACATATCGTGTCACGGCAAAGTTCAAGCCAAAAATTCACAATTCAATGTCCCACGACGGCAATTTTGGCCGATTTTGACAATAATGCCACGTTGAACATCTTCAATATATATATCTTTACCATGCAAGGTTTCAGGTTCTCACAATTCCTTCCATGAGAAGTCGGTCGGACGAAACATCGTCTCACGGCTAAGTTCAAGCCAACAGTTCACCATATTTGACAGTTTCCCACGACGTCAATTTTTGGCCGATTTTGACAATAATGCCACGTTGCACATCTTGAATATATATATTTTCACCATGTAAGGTTTCAGGTTCCTACGACAATTCCTTCTATGAAAAGTGGGCCGGACAAAACTTAGTACTTTTTGTGGACAGACGGCCGGACGAGCTCATAACTATATCCCTCCGTTTCACGAGGGATAATGATCCAAATTGTGGGAGTAGAATCATTTGTAAAATTGGTAATCAAAAATTATAAATACCCTCTAACTAGCCAATTTTCCGTGGATCAACAAAAAATTCATTAGACAGCCCTCTTGGAAACAATCGTACAATATTGGAAAGAAATCCTATCGAAATTGTGGCAGAAGGTGCATTTTGAAAATTGCCTTCCAGATATGTGTTTCGAAACGCCCCCATCCTCCCCTCCCCCCCCCCCCCCCCCCACCATTTAGCCAATTTGTGGCAGATCACAAATAAAGTAACTTTTCAAAAGTGGACGGCCCAGTGAACATTTATAAAAAAAATTTGAAGGCAATCTGATCCAAATTGTAGGTAAGAGGGGGGGGGGGGCGGCTTTGGAAAACTGGCAAACAAAAAAATTTTTACATGCCCCCATTTGGCCAATTCTTGGTGCAGCAAAGATTCGTACACAATTTAAAAGAAATGCGATCCAAATTGTGGAAGTAGAAGTATTTTGAAAATTGCCTCCTAAAAAATTTAAAATGCAACCCATTTATACAATTTTCTTTTGGATCGCCCCATAAAAGTACCTTTTACAGAGAAGATAGCCTGGTGAATATATAATTGGAAGGCAATCGAACCAAAATTGGGGAAGAAGCATTTTGAAAATTCGCTACCATAAACTCATAAATAGCCCCTATTTGGCCAATTTTTGGCGTATTGTCAAAAATAGTAATTTTTTTAATACAGAAGCCTCCAGGGAATAATCGTACAAAATTGGAAAGAAATCCTATCCAAATTGTGGGAGAAGCATTTAGAAAAATTTGCCACCAATAAATACAAGCCATCGTCGAAGGCGCAGGACCCAACCGGACACAACTCGTCATTTTAGCAATTTTTACCGATTTGAAAAATAACAAGACGTTGCACAACTTCAATATATATATATATATTCACTCTGCAAGGTTGCATATGCCTAGGATAAATAGTTTTGGAGAACTCGTGTGGAAACCACCTAAGTCTTACATTAGAGTTATCTAAAAAGTTTTTGAGAAGTTGCCATTTTAGCAATTTTTTAGCACAACTTCAATACAGGGGTCCCTCGTTAATTCGTGCTCGGTTAATTCGGTCCCTCGGCTAATTCGTACCAATTCTGTCGGTCCCGATTTTGGGACCCATTCACTTCGATGTAAAAGTATGAATTAACGAGGACTCGGATAATTCGTCCCAAAATTTACCCTCAATTTTTTTCTCTTCTGGTCTTTTAACAATGCAGAGCCATACAGATTAGGCATGCCACACAGTTAAAACAACACGTTACTCAGGCATCATGTGTAGCGAGATGAAGGGGTTGCATAATGCTCATTGTGAGGCAGTTATGATGGGGTTTAGGGATTATGATTGACATGGTGTTCTCAATACACCGAGTGTCTTAGTGTGCACAGCGTTTTCACTGGCCACTAATCCAGTGTAACAGGCTATCTTGCCCCCCCCTGTACAGCTCCCCCCCCCCCCCCGGGAACTTTTATTTTAAGGGGGGGGGGGCAAAATATCCCAAGTGGGGGGGGGGGGGAGCTGAACAGGGGCAAAATATCCAAGAGGGGGCAAGATAGCCTAGTCTAGCTTAAAATACAACTAAAAAAACTTTTATTTTAGGGGGGGGGGGCAAAATATCCCAGGTGGGAGGGGGGAAGCTGAACAGGGGGCAAAATATCCCAGAGGGGGGCAAGATAGCCTAGTCTAGCTTCCCCCCAGGGGGGGGGGGAAAGCTAGACTAGGTTAGCTCGCCCCCGGGGGGAAGCTATACAGGGGGCAAGATATACTGTTACACCGGAGCATCGTCTGTCACGTGAGTGGCTCAAAAACCAGAACTGAAATAATGACGGAGTACGGAGTACCTAAAAGTACACTTGCTTCATGGATAGATAATAAGGATAAAATAATCAATGGTGATGAAACCAGCCAATTTGAGCCTGCTCGAAAGCACACAAGGCTTGAAGGTTCATTGTTGTTTTTTCCAGTCGATAATTTGATCCCCGGTTAATTGGTACCCTCGGTTAATTCGTACTTTTTCCCTTGGTCCCGAGGAGTACGAATTAACGAGGGGCCCCTGTATATATATTTTCACTGTGTAAGGTAGCATATGCCTAGGATTAATAAATTCGGAGATCTCGCGGGGAAAGCACTCAAGTCTGACATTGCAGCTATCCCAAAAGATCACAATTTTTGACAAGTCGCCATTTTGGCAATTTTTGATGATTTGAAAAATAATACGACATTACACAACTTCAATATATATATTTTCACAGGGCAAGGTTGTATATGCCTAGGATAAATAGTTTCGGAGAACTTGCGTGGAAACAAAACAGCATAAAAAGTGTGACACAGGGACGGACGAACGGACAGACAGAGGGCAATCCTATAGACCCCCCCCCCGGGCTCGCCCGGTTGGGGTCTAAAAACAATGCCCCCATTTGGTCAAGTTTTGGTGGATTACCCAAAAGGAATTTTTCAAGAGAGGCCTTCCTAGTAAACATTTATGCAAAATTTGAAGATAATCCGATCACAATTGTGGGGGAAGAAGCATTTTGAAAATTGGCAACCAAAAATTTCTATATGCCCAACATATGGCGGATTGCCCAAAAAAAGGAATTTTTTTTAAGATAGGCCTACCTAGAGAGCATTTGTACAAAATTTGAAAGCAATCCGATCAAAACTGAGGGAGAAGAATCACTTTAAGTAAGAGTTTACATACATACATAGAGGATACCCTCTTTACTGATGTGATATGTGCAGCCCGACGAAACACCTTTTCACACATTTTACTGTGATCCTGCAAATTTCCTCCACTGAGCTATGCAGAGTCGAAACTTAAGCTGGCTTATTGGTTGACAGCGAAACACAGATATTCTGCACAAGAATGTCCAAGGACATTGTGACCAGCCGAGATCTAGTGAATCTATGAATAAGCTTGTCTGGTTGCCAAAAGTGGTAGTCACATTGTACAAGTTTGTCCAACGACAAAGCCCCAGCTTACAAAAAGGGATCACCAAATCCAGCGTGCATGAACAAGGGAATTTCCCTGAAAAATTGGGCTTCAAAAGACGAGATAGCAATGAGCAAGCTAAATAAATAATTTAGCAACGGACCCGAATATAGACCGATAAATACATACAAAGATTTTTTTTCCCAGAAAAATAACTTCGAACAACGTATCCAAATTGTATCCATACACGTGTACTGTTGACATGTAGTCTGACATACACAATTAGTTCAAGCAGCAGAAACGACCAAACACATGTGCCTTTTGAAAAGAAGAAAACGCCGCGTCTAAAACATCATTACTTAAGTTTTAATGTTTTGGTATGCATTATTTTGCGGGGTTTGCATTTCCGACCAGTGCGCATGTTTATTTAATTTGCGTTGACGTGCGGTTCGCATTTCGGAAAAATACGCATGTTTATTTAGCTTGCCGTTATGCTCTGTTCGCATTTCGGACCAGTGCGCATGTTTATTTAGCTGGCGTTGATGTGCGGTTCGCAAAGCCAACCAGTGCTTGTGCTTATTTAATATGCATTGCTGCGCATGTTTATTCAACTTACGTTGATAAGCCGTTCGCATTTCGGACCAGTGTGCATGTTTGTTTCGCTTGTGTTGATGCGCGTTTGACTTTTCGGACCAGTGCGCATGTTTGTTTAATTTGCATTGATGCGCGATTCTTATTTTAGACCAGTGCGCATGTTTATTTAACTTGCGTCGATGAGCAGTTCGCATTTCGGACCAATGCCCATGTATATTCAACTTCCGTTGATGAGTGGCTCGCAATTCGGACAAATGGGCATATTTATTTCGCTTGCGTTGATAAGTTTTTCACATTTCGGACCACTGCGCATGTTTATTTCACTTGCGTTGGTCAGCGTTCTTATTTTAGACCAGCGCGCATGTTTATTTCACTTGCGTTGATAAGCGGTTCGCATTTCGGTGAAGTGCGCATGTTTATTTAATTTGCGTTGATGGACGGTTATCATTTCGGAACACTACGCATGTCTATTTAACTTGCATTGACGCGCGGTTTGCATTTGTGACCAGTGCGCACATTGATTTAACTTGCGTCGATGCGCGGTTCGATTTCGAACCAGTGCGCATGTTTACCAAACTTGCGTCGATGCGCGGTCCGTATTTCGGACCAATGCGTATGTTTATTCAACTTAGAAGTTTTAGCGGATCGCCCAAAAAATTAATTTTTCAAGAGGGGCCTAACTGGAGAAGAATTGTACAAAATTGGAAAGGAATTCAATAAAAATTATGCGAGAAGGAGCATTTTCAAAATTAAACGCCAATAAATAAAAAATACCCCTCATATGGCCAATTTTTGGCGGATCGCCAAAAAAAAAATTTAAATTTAAAAAAAAAAGGACTACTTAGAGAATAATCGTACAAAATTTGAAGAAAATCTGATCAAAATTGTGTGGAAAAAAAGCAATTAAAAAATTGGCAACCATAAAATCACAAATGTTCCCAATTGGGCCAATTTTTGGCAGACAGCCAAAATGAGTAAATTTTCAAGATAGGCCTACCTAGAGAACAATCGCACAAAATTGGAAAGGAATCCGATCAAAATTGTGGGAGAAGCATTTTGAAAATTAGGCACCAAAAAATTTAAAAATGTTCCCCATTTAGCCAATTTTTGGCGGATCGCCAAAAAAAAAAAAAAAAAAGTTCAAGGGAGAACTGCGTTGAGAGCATTCGTACAAAATTTGAAGAAAATCTGATCAAAATTGTGGGAGATGAAGCAAGTTGAAAAGTAGATACCAAAAAAATAGAAAAAAATGTCCCCCATTTGGCCAATTTTTGGCGGATCGCCAAAATGAGCAATTTTTCAAAAGAGGCCTACCTAGGGAATATTCGTGCAAAATTTGAAGAAAATCTGATCAAAATTGTGGGAGAAGAAGCATTTTGAAAATTGGCAACCGAAAAATTTCAAATGTCCCCCATTTAGCTAATTTTTGGCGGATCGCCAAAAAAAAAATAATAATAATTTTGAAAAAGAGGCCCACCTAGAGAACATCGTGTAAAATTTAAGAGGAATCCGATCAAAACTGAAGGAGAAGAAGCATTTTAAGTAAAAGTTTACACACATACATACGTACATACAGACGACGGATACCCCTCTATTGATAGGATAAGACCAGCCCGGCATAGTCGGCTGGTCTAAAACCAGGCCAATGCCACGGACACTGTAGCATTTGAAATAAATGCTTACAAAAAGGAAGAGAGGCTTATGAATGAAAATTTAAAAGATATAGAAGAAACTTTTTGTCATCAAATACAAGTAGAACCAGTTTCAACTGCTATCAAATTATTTTTTCATTGGCGTTTCAGTAGGTTATGAATTCATGAAGGCCAGCATTCCTGCGTTGCTTGGTAACGGTGCAGAGATACGACACGAATCGATAAAGTGGTCAAACATAGACAAAAATAAAAAGGTTTATGTCACAAAAAATTATAATCTGCTTCATTGTTTTGAAGAAGAGTTAAATGCGCTTTATACACACATAACCACAAATACCCAGTCACAGATAACCAATGAAACACGGAAAACCGACCATGCGGAACTAATGAGAAGAAATAAACGGTGACAAAAACGCTTTTTTTTTCAATTTTAAAATTTAGTATTTCATATCTGAAAACAAAAATGTTAGCGTTCCGACGTAACTGCAGGTTTATTCTGAAGACAATGTTTTCCTTACCTACAATCAAACAATTTTGCTAAAAAAAATTAAAATCGAACTTTAAAACCAACTTGAATATTTTAAACCTATCCCTTCAGCGAATTTAGTTTTAAACAGAAAGACGAGCATCAAAGGAAGAAAGGGCAGCGTATCCCATTACGGACCATTCAAGCATGCAAGAATTACATCTGTCAAGCGGTTTCGGTGTCATACACTTTCAACACATATCTGAAGAAACAAAACAGACGGCGGATTTATTACAGCCGTCGACTTTTACCAACGATTACATTAACATCAGTTTCATAAACAAAATCGGACAAAAGTAAACATACACATACGTTACTACTGGAATGTCCGAAGACACAAACTATAAATAAAGACCAATATTTAGAATTTTCTTGCCTAATAGAATAAACTCCCTATTCTAACCCCCTCTCCCCTTCTCCTCCCACAGAGAACCTGAAGCTGAACTATAGATTTACGTTGCTTAAAAATATAAACAAAAGAACAGAACTAAGCAATTAAAATCCAAACCACATCATATTCGAATTCACGACGAATGCCAACTCTTTAACCTTTCTATCCAACCACCTTACTACAGGATCCCCCGTCTGGAATTCGCATTTACACATCTAACACTTGTGATTCTCTGTAATGCTATGTACATTTTAGGCTTTTGACGTGTGAATTTTCCCAATTTTGACATTTTTATCGCATGTCTTGTGTTTATTTCGAGTTAACTGTTCTTTTTATGCACAAAAAGTTAACCTAGAAACGGCTCGACATATTTACATATAATAAACGTATCTGATAACCTAATCTTGCTGAGTAGATACTAAATGTCCGGGTTATCGAATATTCGAGTTGTCGAATAAGAGGAATTTGCAGAATCACGCAGCTGAGGACTGCAGGCATCTCTTGAGTTACGGTATAATATACAGTGTTCTAAAGCAAACTCAAAAAGTACTATTGCCAACTAGCATTCCATATTAATAACAGGTGGTGTTACATATGAACAAAAGAATTGAAAGGGAAAAATGCGTTCGCCATTACATTCACTGATTGGCAACCCGGAAGTGGCTCAATCATATAGACCCCCCTCCCGAAACACACACCGAGTCGCCACAACTCCTGACAACATCAATAACCAATACTATTCTATTACGCCAAAAACGATCCGACTGCAACTAACAAGCATTGTCACACAAGAAAACATGTAACCTCAATTAATTACTATCTTTACAGAAAGCCGAAGCAAGCACAGGTATGAGGAGTTAGCACGAGACAAGCCTATACATGTGAACATTACTCTACAAGCACAGTTTTAGACATACCCTCCAAGCACAGGTATGAGGAGTTAGCACGAGATAAGCCTATACATGTGAACATTACTCTACAAGCGCAGTTTTAGACATACCCTCCAAGCACAGGTATGAGGAGTTAGCACGAGATAAGCCTATACATGTGAACATTACTCTGCAAGCACAGTTTTAGACCTACCCTCCAAGCACAGGTATGAGGAGTTAGCACGAGACAAGCCTATACATGTGAACATTACTCTACAAGCGCAGTTTTAGACATACCCTCCAAGCACAGGTATGAGGAGTTAGCACGAGACAAGCCTATACATGTGATAATTACTCTGCAAGCACAGTTTTAAACCTACCCTCCAAGCACAAGGCTGACGCATTTAGGCTTCATCTAGACATTAAGGGCCGATTTCACAACTTAAGTCTAAACCTGGTGTGAATCCAGGTTTCAAACCCAGTCTAGACAGGGTTTTTTCCAGTTTATACATACATAGAAGTTCACATACGAATGTGGTTTGGACCGAGGCTGTGAAATTCACCATGGTCTGAAACCCAGTCTTAACCGCAGTCTAGACTAAGAGTTTGCTCCAAACCAGGTCTAGACTTAAGTTGTGAAATCGGCCCCAAGAGTTCATTGATTTTTTTTCCCCACTTACAAACAGACATAAATGACTGCACAATGGCTGTTTTTGGTTAACACGCCTGGGGCAAATATAACCGTTACCTTGATGCCCTATCTAAATGTAAAAATCAAGAAGATAATCGGTTTATGTGATCGATACAAATGATCAAAATCCGTATCAGCTTAAAATCAGTTTAGCACACCGCTACATTTGTGTAAGTTATATACAGCGGCCAGAAAACATCACAGCAAAAAAGTCAAAACAGTGACCCATCAGTTTTAAATCAACCAGCAGTATCATCACTTGGTGCCCTGTTGGACTTGATCAGTCCCAACCCGTAATTGTGGAAACCAGATATCATAAGCCGGGGGGGGGGGGGGGAGGGGTGGGAGCGGGACCGACTGAAGATACTGCCAGCTAACGCCAATGACGGCACGATGACGCGCGTGCTATGTCTTAATACTGCTACATGGGGCTCTGACTATAGCGCGTTAAGCTGAGAGCAGTTACACTGCACTGCCCCCGCATACGCTCCTAAATGCCCATAATGAACATCATTCAACAGCCTCTCTTTTTCCTTCGACTTTAAAACAATAAAACCAACTGCACTTATATAGGTGCTAATTTACATACACCAACGACAGTGTAATTAAACGTAATTAAATAAATGACTGCGTGACTCCGACGGCACACGCCGCAATGCACCGTGTTTATGCGCTGCATAAATGACTGCGTGACTCCGACGGCACACACGCCGCAATGCACCGTGTTTATGCACTGCATAAATGACTGCGTGACTCCGTCGGCACACACGCCGCAATGCACCGTGTTTATGCACTGCATAAATGACTGCGTGACTCCGTCGGCACACACGCCGCAATGCACCGTGTTTATGCACTGCATAAATGACTGCGTGACTCCGACGGCACACACGCCGCAATGCACCGTGTTTATGCACTGCATAAATGACTGCGTGACTCCGTCGGCACACACGCCGCGATGCACCGTGTTTATGCACTGCATAAACGACTGCGTGACTCCGTTGGCACAAACGCCGCGATGCACCGTGTTTATGCACTGCATAAACGACTGCGTGACTCCGTCGGCACACACGCCGCAATGCACCGTGTTTATGCACTGCATAAATGACTGCGTGACTCCGACGGCACACACGCCGCAATGCACCGTGTTTATGCACTGCATAAATGACTGCGTGACTCCGTTGGCACAAACGCCGCAATGCACCGTGTTTATGCACTGCATAAATGACTGCGTGACTCCGTTGGCACACACGCCGCAATGCACCGTGTTTATGCACTGCATAAATGACTGCGTGACTCCGACGGCACACACGCCACAATGCACCGTGTTTATGCACTCCATAAATTTCCACGCCACGTTCTGGTGTTTGATCTCACACCTGTAATACTGACCTTTTACTTTATACGCGATCAATGAACGTCAATTTCTGTAATGTTTCATTAATTAATGTTTATAAAGTTATCAAATTATGTACACAAATAGAGCATTCGGTGGCGGCCTTCTTAGCAGCGAAAGATTCATTTCATTCAAAAATTTCACGGTTTTCAACCTCAATTTATGCATGGTTTTAAACAATGATGCCAATTTCTAGCTTCGGCGGATGTAATAATATCCACCAATGGGTCACGCCCTAGCCAGCCTTCAACAATGTGAATGTGCCCACTGCATCACGCCCTAGCAAGTTTTCACCTTGCGAGCTTTCCAAAATTCTTCATTCTGTTTCTTTTTATATATATGTTTCTCATAAAATCACACAGCTTATTTATCAATTGATCAGCCAATATCTCAGTATCTCACCGGTACAATTTATTATAAATACACGTGAACTCCCTTCGACAAACCACGAACGGTCAACACCACCTCTGTAATAGCGAGCAAAGTTACAGTTACGGTTTTTTGACAATGACAAGCCATTAAAGACAAACACAAACTGGTGCTCGAGCTCTACGATGTCAATTACCAGCTGCCAGCTGCGTGAATTCAGATTTTCTTACAAGACATACAACCGGCTGCGTGAATTCGCGTTTTCTTACAGCACATACAACCGGCTGCATGAATTCGCGTTTTCTTACAGCACATACAACCGGCCGCGTGAATTCGTTTCCTTTTAGAATACACACATACAACTCCTTGATTGGGCATAGTCTTTTATGGGATTTTTGGCGTTTTTGTCATATACACAGAATAACATGAAACATCATTTCAGCTGAGTGAACAGACGCTTGGTCACAATGAGACATATGCAGCTGAGTGAATAGACGCTTCGTCACAATCAGACACGTGCAGCTGTGTGAATTCATACAGGATGCAACATGCAGCTGTCTAGATACTGAGAGCAACATGGAACCCGACTCTATTAGCACTGTAAGTTTCAAGTATATTGAACCAACATTAGTAATTGAGTTAGAAGGCTTTGATCGCATTCTACACAGCTGTTAATGCAAAGGGCCAATGCCAAAGACTCAACATAAAACGAAATATAATGAACATAACAGAGCTGATAAAAAATTTTTGAATGTTAAAGTACTTTTCTGACAGCAGAAAAGGAAAAAACACTACAAAACTAGAGCGACAGGTCTGCATGTTATCGATAAGATCCAATATTGTCGACAGGCTCCAATATTACTCAAAATTATTTGACACAAAATAATGTTTTTACGACAGTATAAAGCAGACAATCCTAAACATTAATATCAGATAACATACATGGCGGAAACAGGAATGTCCACTTTATTCTTTGGTTTACAGATATTCTTGATCTGATAGGCGTGCTGTGGAAATTTCCAAAATATTGCAGCCAATTCTATCTTATCCCAAACCCACAAGTTATGTATTCAACTGCTAACCAGTAATCTCAACCCTATGGTCCTTCCAAGACGTGACTTTCGTGCATCTTTTTAACTGCTAATTTCTCATATTAACGCCCGCATTGCACTATTTTAAGACTTAGAACATGTAACACAGGGAAAACCAATTCGACATCTCACGCAGGGGGTGACCGCGACTACTTGTGACGTAAAGACGTAACGCTAGCTTGATGACGAACAGCGTGACGTTATGACCTCAGTGTGCTGGTTATTCGGAAAAATTGCACAAATTTGTAAACAAGTCCCAGGATGAAGTACCAGGAATTTCGGGCAATCTGTGACTTGGCGATGAAAAGTCTCCAGAAAACGACCAACAAGAATGTGTTGAAAACATACCGGATGTTTCGTAACCTGAAAATTAAGACACATACAAAAATGTACACACACAAGCTAAATATAAAATTCTTAGTTCTGTTGATTTGTTACTTTCAAAAGGACCAACAAAAAATTGCCGCAAACCAGTTCTTTAAAATGCTATCTACTTCAGTAATCTACCCATAAATATGGCTTAAATCCAACAGATCAAATAATGTTACATTTTCTAATACAATTTATCAAACATCCTACAACACCACACCAGTATATGTCCACAGCCGAGTTATACTATATGCAACTTTTTCCGTTTCTGAAAAGCCGCTTCTAATTTCCAAAACAAAAATACTACATAAATGCCAACCACAAGACCACTTGCAACTTGACTACGTCTCGAGGAGTACGTCTATCCCCCGTGGGGGATATGGTTTGTGTAAAGCTGTTGCGTGTTGACTACGCAAAAAAAATTTACAAGTGGAAGGATGTAAGTCGACATAGTGTCTAACATTTAGACGAATCAATCCATTAACCAGTATTCGCGTGAGACTGTTGTAGGTACGCTAAGTACAGCGCCGATTTTGAAAAATTCGCCATTTTGTCAGGTCCCATCCGGAAAATGCTTGATCACTTCACTGCGGAAGGTGCCAGGGAGCCCGTGTGCAGAATTTGAAACGAATCCATTCATTAATGTGGCCTGTAGACGCGCGAGACTGCCGTATATATAAAGTCCAGTGCCAATTTTCAAATGTCCGCCATTTCGTCAATTTTTGGTCGATCCGGAAAATTCTTGGTCACTGCACTGGGGAAGGTTCCAGAGAAGCCGTGTACAAAATTTGAAAGAATTTGTCTATTAATGTGGCCTGAAGACGCGTGAGACTGCCGTATATATAAAGTCCAGTGCCAATTTTCAAAAGTCCGCCATTTTGTCAATTTTTGGTCGATCCGGAAAATTCTTGGTCACTGCATTGCGGAAGGTTCCAGAGGAGCCGTGTACAAAATCTGCAACGAATCTGTATATTAATGTGGCCTGTAGATGCGTGAGACTGCCGTATATACGCTACGTCCAGTGCCGATTTTCAAAAGTCCGCCATTTTGTCAATTTTTGGCCGATCCGGAAAATTCTTGGTCACTGCACTGCGGAAGGTTCCAGAGAAGCCGTGTACAAAATTTGAAACGAATTTGTCTATTAATGTGGCTTGTAGACGCGTGAGACTGCCGTATATATAAAGTCCAGTGCCAATTTTCAAATGTCCGCCATTTTGTCAATTTTTGGCCGATTCGGAAAATTCTTGGTCACTGCACTGCGGAAGGTTCCAGAGAAGCCGTTTACAAAATTGGAAACGAATCCGTCTATTAATGTGGCCTGTAGACGCGTGAGACTGCCGTATATACGCTAAGTCCAGTGCCGATTTTCGAAAGTCCGCCATTTTGTCAATTTTTGGTCGATCCGGAAAATTCTTGGTCACTGCACTGCGGAAGGTTCCAGAGAAGCCGTGTACAAAATTTGAACCGAATCCATGTATTAATGTGGCCTGTAGGCGCGTGAGACTGAAGCGTGACAGACGGACAGACAGACGGACAGACCGAAAAGTTCAAAACTATATCCCTCCGTTTCACGGGGGATAATAAAAAGCCTTAACAAATATCGGGAAATGTTGTGCGGAGAAAAACACAAAGGCCACGTCATCAGAGGCCAGCTCGGAAAAGAACACAAAAGCCACGTCATCAGAGGCCAGCTCGGAAAAGAACACAAAGGCCACGTCATCAGAGGCCAGCTCGGAAAAGAACACAAAAGCCACGTCATCAGAGGCCAGCTTGGAAAAGAACACAAAGGCCACGTCATCAGAGGCCAGCTCGGAAAAGAACACAAAGGCCACGTCATCAGAGGCCAGCTCGGAAAAGAACACAAAGGCCACGTCATCAGAGGCGAGCTCGGAAAAGAACACAAAAGCCACGTCATCAGAGGCCAGCTCGGAAAAGAACACAAAAGCCACGTCATCAGAGGCCAGCTCGGAAAAGAACACAAACGCCACGTCATCAGAGGCCAGCTCGGAAAAGAACACAAAAGCCACGTCATCAGAGGCCAGCTCGGAAAAGAACACAAAAGCCACGTCATCAGAGGCCAGCTCGGAAAAGAACACAAAAGCCACGTCATCAGAGGCCAGCTCGGAAAAGAACACAAACGCCACGTCATCAGAGGCCAGCTCGGAAAAGAACACAAAAGCCACGTCATCAGAGGCCAGCTCGGAAAAGAACACAAAAGCCACGTCATCAGAGGCCAGCTCGGAAAAGAACACAAACGCCACGTCATCAGAGGCCAGCTCGGAAAAGAACACAAAGGCCACGTCATAGGAGGCCAGCTCGGAAAAGAACACAAAGGCCACGTCATCAGAGGCCAGCTCGGAAAAGAACACAAAGGCCACGTCATCAGAGGCCAGCTCGGAAAAGAACACAAAAGCCACGTCATCAGAGGCCAGCTCGGAAAAGAACACAAAGGCCACGTCATCAGAGGCCAGCTCGGAGAAGAACACAAACGCCACGTCATCAGAAGCCAGCTCGGAAAAGAACACAAAAGCCACGTCATCAGAGGCCAGCTCGGAAAAGAACACAAAAGCCACGTCATCAGAAGCCAGCTCGGAAAAGAACACAAATGGCACGTCATCAGAGGCCATCTCGGAGAAGAACACAAATGCCACGTCATCAGAGGCCAGCTCGGAGAAGAACACAAATGTCTATATTATTGGTTTTCACCTATTCCTAGACGTATCGAATGCTATTTCACATCTATTAGGGAATTATTGATATCAAGAATTAGTTTTTGATCTCAAAAAATTCATATTTTGATATCAAGAACCAATTTTCGCTAATTATATTTTTGGTATCTCTAAATGTAATCTTGATATTTAGAGATATCAAGAAATATTTATCGATATCAAAAATGACTCAATAATATCTAAAATTGATTTTTTGAGATCAAAAACTCATTCCTTGATAACAAAAATGAAATATCTGACAGCAAAATATCAATTTTGAGCTCAATAATTTATTTTCCTTCAATTGATGTTAAGAATTTATTTCAGATATCATTATTTCAGAATGGGAGTTTTTGAATTTGTATTTTGAAATATACAAATCATTTTTGGATCCCAAAAATTGACTTTTTGACTTCTGACTTGGGGTCAAAAATTTTGTTCTTATTGTTGATATCAATAATTTAAGTTTTCATCTCCAAAATTTAATATTTTTAAGTTTATAAAATTGATTTTTTGATCTCAAAAATAAATTTTTGATATCTAAAATTCAATTATTGATAGCAAAATATAAATTAATCTTCAATTATATTTTGATATAAAAAATAAGCATTAAATGGTAAAACGGCATTCCATATAGATGGACGTTCTCACTCGGAGATGTGACGGTGAGCTACATTAAGATTTCACCGCAGTAGCAGTCCCCCTGAAGAGAGTCTATACAGACCGGAAGAAGTGCGGGTCGGATTAAAATTAACCCCTTTTAGCGCTGAGTGTGTGTTTATTAGAAATCAACT
The DNA here is from genome assembly GCA_949752745.1 of Protula sp. h YS-2021. Classification (NCBI taxonomy): domain Eukaryota; kingdom Metazoa; phylum Annelida; class Polychaeta; order Sabellida; family Serpulidae; genus Protula; species Protula sp. h YS-2021. The sequence goes on from OX457032.1 coordinate 9,850,477, forward strand.
GGGTAACAAATAACTGTCTTCGTTAGAACTCACCGCGACCGTTGTCAGAATGTGGACAAATTGCAATCTGTACTTGAAAACAATCAATCTTAAATTCAGACTTGTCAGCCGCTTCTGTCCTTGCCGCCAGCTAGCCTCAATTGTTTAGTTCCTAATACAAATGTCCTCTTAAGAAACCCATCTACAGAACCTGCAGAATGTCACTAGTTTTGGCATTCACTACGCATCTGTTTCGCTTCGAGTCGGCTAAAAACACAGCGAAATACAAAAGCCCTTTTTGGAACTACTACAATGGAAATCCTTGCATTTGCTCAGCTGCTGCATAAAACACAGAGAGTTTCACATCTCGCAGAGCAGTTATAAAGGCAGCTGCAAAAAGCAAAATCAACTTTGAAACACTCAAGCAAAATCTGTCCACAAAAAGGGCAAGGCCACACACTTTGGCCGAATAGCGCGAATGAAAGAACGCAGGCAACAGTTCAAAACCCAGCAAACTGATCAAGAATAGCCCGAACACGTTGAAAGTGATTTCACTTAGGTTAGCTGAATGGCTCTGCCCGAACAGGGCAGGAGACGAAGGAATTTGGAGTAGGTCAGGGGTAGTGGACAGGGGTAGTGGGCAGGAGTAGTGGTCAGGGGTAGTGGGCAGGGGTGGGGGCAGGGGTAGGGGTAGTGGGCAGGGGTGGGGGCAGGGGTAGTGGGCAGGGGTGGGGGCAGGGGTATTGGGCAGGGTTGGGGCAGGGGTATTGGGCAGGAGTAGTGGGCAGGGGTAGTGGGCAGGGTTGGGGGCAGGGGTAGTGGGTAGGGGTGGGGGCTTGATTTCATGAATGGTTCCCGTCAAATCAACAACTGTTGTTCAGACCACGGCGTCTTATGAACACGGCTTGATTTACACACACGTCACACACATCTGACACAACCGACTCGTTGAGCTGCAGCAGAGGAGCATTATTTTTCAAAACGGACGGAAGCGGAACGCAAAGTCAACAACACTTTGCATGAACCGTCGACTCCAATTTTTCCTTGAACCTCGGTACCAGCCAGCTTACGCAAAAATCATAAACAGCTCAGCTATTTTTTGGTGTGTATGTGTGTACGCGGGCTTTTGAGGGGGCTTACATCCTAAGATGGGCTCTGGCTTGATCCATGTTCTCCGGATCCTCCTTCAGGATGTACTTCTTGGTGCCCATGACGTAGTTCTCCGTGTACGACTCCCAATGGACCTCCCGCACGTCAAAGTAAAACATCTGCAAAGGAGACAAGCCAACATGCACTCCACCTCATACTTTGGGCAGCTTTAAAATGACGCGAAAATCTGCAATATGGGTATAAAATTTGCACATGTGCACAGTTCCAGCTTCTGCAATGAGACGTTTTCGCACACTCAGTCACCGAACGGACTCCCGCACAAAGAAATAACACAGAAATGATTCACCAGACGAGTCTGCGACATGACAGCCCTGGGGGCCACGCGCTTTTCGTTTTGACGCGCCACATCCGTACGTCACTGACGACACAGCAGAACTCAGTCTCCGTCACGTGACCATATAAGATGGGATTTGACTTCACTGTTAGAATACCACAATCTGCTGTACTTTTTTTTTAATTCACGGATTTGTTGGAGGCTATGACCATATGAGACACGACCTTTCCCTGTCACAGAGGCCAGCGCGCCGCTGGGACTAACGGGAAGCAGGGATTTACCTTGAGGTCGGCAGGAGTGAGCACCGCACGCAGGGTGTCCAGGTTGGCATGCGTCCACTGCCACGTGCGCACCGTGAAGTACTCCAGGGTCGCCATCGACTTGTGCAGCTTGTTGTAGATCTTCACCATCCTGATCGATTAGCAAATCAATAAATCAACTAGATGCTGTCAGAGAGCAGCAATATCCCCCGTGAAACCCTAAATATTACCCCTATGCAATATCTAAGCTGGACACCCTTCCTTGAAGTCCACTCCGTTTGCATATATGTCGATTTATGACGATTTTTAAAAGCCTGTCATTTTGTCAATTTTGCTTCGATCAAACTGAAACCTTGACGTTGCACATCTTTATACCCTATATGTTGCCTATATGAAATATGAAAGCTGAATTATGCTTCGTTGATATAGAAGTGGTGTCCACAAAGTCCTATACATGTGCACATATGTCTATTTTCGACGATTTTCAAAAGCCTGTCAATTTGTCAATTTTGCTTCGATCAAACTGAAACCTTAACGTTGCACATATTTATACCCTATATTTTGCCTGTATGAAATATGAAAGCTGAATTATGCTTCGTTGATATAGAAGTGGTGTCCACAAAGTCCTATACATGTGCACATATGTCTATTTTCGACGATTTTCAAAAGCCTATCAATTTGTCAATTTTGCTTCGATCAAACTGAAACCTTGACGTTGCACATCTTTATACCCTATATGTTGCCTATATGAAATATGAAAGCTGAATTATGCTTCGTTGATATAGAAGTGGTGTCCACAAAGTCCTATACATGTGCACATATGTCTATTTTCGACGATTTTCAAAAGCCTGTCAATTTGTCAATTTTGCTTCGATGAAACTGAAACCTTGACGTTGCACATCTTTATACCCTATATTTTGCCTATATGAAATATGAAAGCTGAATTATGCTTCGTTGATATAGAAGTGGTGTCCACAAAGTCCTATACATGTGCACATATGTCTATTTTCGACGATTTTCAAAAGCCTGTCAATTTGTCAATTTTGCTTCGATGAAACTGAAACCTTGACGTTGCACATCTTTATACCCTATATTTTGCCTATATGAAATATGAAAGCTGAATTATGCTTCGTTGATATAGAAGTGGTGTCCACAAAGTCCTATACATGTGCACATATGTCTATTCTCGACGATTTTCAAAAGCCTGTCAATTTGTCAATTTTGCTTCGATGAAACTGAAACCTTGACGTTGCACATCTTTATACCCTATATTTTGCCTGTATGAAATATGAAAGCTGAATTATGCTTCGTTGATATAGAAGTGGTGTCCACAAAGTCCTATACATGTGCACATATGTCTATTCTCGACGATTTTCAAAAGCCTGTCAATTTGTCAATTTTGCTTCGATCAAACTGAAACCTTGACGTTGCACATCTTTATACCCTATATTTTGCCTGTATGAAATATGAAAGCTGAATTATGCTTCGTTGATATAGAAGTGGTGTCCACAAAGTCCTATACATGTGCACATATGTCTATTCTCGACGATTTTCAAAAGCCTGTCAATTTGTCAATTTTGCTTCGATCAAACTGAAACCTTGACGTTGCACATCTTTATACCCTATATTTTGCCTGTATGAAATATGAAAGCTGAATTATGCTTCGTTGATATAGAAGTGGTGTCCACAAAGTCCTATACATGTGCACATATGTCTATTCTCGACGATTTTCAAAAGCCTGTCAATTTGTCAATTTTGCTTCGATCAAACTGAAACCTTGACGTTGCACATCTTTATACCCTATATTTTGCCTGTATGAAATATGAAAGCTGAATTATGCTTCGTTGATATAGAAGTGGTGTCCACAAAGTCCTATACATGTGCACATATGTCTATTCTCGACGATTTTCAAAAGCCTGTCAATTTGTCAATTTTGCTTCGATCAAACTGAAACCTTGACGTTGCACATCTTTATACCCTATATTTTGCCTGTATGAAATATGAAAGCTGAATTATGCTTCGTTGATATAGAAGTGGTGTCCACAAAGTCCTTAGCTTGAAGAGGGGACGGACGGACGGACGGACGGACGGACAGACGGACGGACAGACGGACGGACGGACGGACGGACGGACGATCTCAAACCTATATCCCTCCGTTTCACGGGGGATAATAAACAAACAAATACAAAAGAAATCGTTTACTCAGATGGCGATCAATCGCGAACCCCACTTAACTGCATATCAGGTGAAAATCTCTTGGCATTTCTTCTCCATTGAAACAGACCCAATAATCGGATGTACAGGCTTAAGGTATAGTTTTGACCGGCAAACATAATTACCCAGTAACATACGCTATACTTCGATCTCTGATCTCCTTCTTTCCTTTTATTATCATTAATTTTCTTTTAATGTGGCAACGTTTCACAGCGTTTAAGACAACATTGAGTTCCACAGAACTGAGGGTGCAGCTTTGAACGGCGCGGTCATCGACAGTTGTGTGAACGGCGCGGTCACCGACAGTTGTGTGAACGGCGCGGTCACCGACAGTTGTGTGAACGGCGCGGTCATCGACAGTTCTGTGAACGGCGCGGTCATCGACAGTTGTGTGAACGGCGCGGTCACCGACAGTTGTGTGAACGGCGCGGTCACCGACAGTTCTGTGAACGGCGCGGTCACCGACAGTTCTGTGAACGGTGCGGCATCGACAGTTGTGTGAACGGCGCGGTCACCGACATGTGTCTGAACGGCGCGGTCACCGACAGTTGTGTGAAAGGCGTGATCACCGAGAGTTGTGTCAACGGCGCGGTCACAGTCAGTTGTGTGAACGGCGCGGTCACCGACATGTGTCTGAACGGCGCGGTCACCGACAGTTGTGTGAACGGCGCGGCCATCGACAGTTGTGTGAACGGCGCGGTCACCGACATTCGCGTGAACGCGGTCACCGGCAGTTGTGTGAAAGGCGCGATCACCGAAAGTTGTGTGAACGGCGCGGTCACCGACAGTTCTGTGAACGGTGCGGCATCGACAGTTGTGTGAACGGTGCGGCATCGACAGTTGTGTGAACGGCGCGGTCACCGACAGTTGTGTGAAAGGCGTGATCACCGAGAGTTGTGTCAACGGCGCGGTCACAGTCAGTTGTGTGAACAGCGCGGTCACCGACATGTGTCTGAACGGCGCGGTCACCGACAGTGTACGAACGGCGCGGTCACCGACAATTGTGTGAAAGGCGCGGTCGCCGACAGTTTTTTTTTTTAACAGCTGACAGGCCTGGTGATAACTGCAACAGGCATACTAAATTTTGAGAAGCATCTTTAAAACTGGAGTTACATTTATGAACTGCCATATGCATTTATCCAAAGGCTGTCAGTCCTCCAAGCAAGCCTATCAGCGTCTCGCCATGACGCACAGGGGAATGTAACTAAAGGGGCGTTACCTTGGTTTTTTACCGAGCAGCATGAATCCAAAGTCAGCGGCGTAGGCGGGCAGCACGTGACTCACCAGCACCCAATAATCGTGCAGCATTCTGTCAACAATCAGTTTTATTCATTTCGCTACATTCTTGTCACATACCCTGGCGTAAAAAACGGCTAAACCTAAGAACTAAACAATCACAAGTAAGGCCGTACGTATGTGTGTTTCTCGTATTTCTTCTCTCTCTCTCTCTCTCTCTCTCTCTCTCTTTTTTTTTTTTGTTGGGGGGGGGGGGTATTTCCACAGTGCGATACTATACTCGCAATACAAAATGTTATCTTTTACTTCATACTGCGATTATTAAACATGTTCTGCCATTACACAAAAGTGTTCCTCGACTACCTTCAAACTACATTATTCGCCCCAGACAGGTCTTCGCATAGTGAGCGTACCAAAGAACTGGGATAGCATCACACTCTACACGCACAAAAAAAAAGCACATGCATGAACTGACAAACTCCGCAGTCCATCCACAAGCAGGAGAGTTGACCTATTGAAAAATACACCATTGAAGACTAGGAAAGGAATGTCTGCCCATTAAAATCCAGAACTTCTCGATTCTATCCAGAATCCGCACAGATGCATTATTAAAAGAGAAAAACTTTGGAAAAGGATCAATTCAGTCAGCATTACACATGTAAGGGTACTTTCAAATCAACAGGAGATTCTGTAAAAACAGCAATATTTTTTTTTTGTTTTGGCAGTTCAAACTGACCAGTTATAAAAGGATTTATTTTTTCATACAGTTACAAAAAGACACGTAATGAAGATTTTCTCAAGTCACAAAAATTCAAAGCTGTTCACTTAGTTACAAAAAGCTGAAAATGTGTATTTGTAAAGGATCTATATAACGAATACTTAGAAAAGTCAAAGTACACAAAAGGTGCCAAAAGTGTGTCAGAAATGTGGGTGTCAGATCAGTAGATAAACGGCAAAGAAAAGTCAAAAGTATACAAAAGATATGCCAAAAGTGTGTCAACATTGTGAGTGTCAGATCAGTAGATAAACGGCAAAGAAAAGTCAAAAGTACACGAAAGATATGCCAAAAGTGTGTCAACATTGTGAGTGTCAGATCAGCACATAAATGGTAAAGAAAAGTCAAAAGTGCACGAAAAGTATGCCAAAAGTGTGTCAGAAATGGGGGTGCCAGAACAGCAGATTAATGGTAAAAAAAAGTCAAAAGTACACAAAAGATATGCCAAAAGTGTGTCAACATTGTGAGTGTCAGATCAGCACATAAATGGTAAAGAAAAGTCAAAAATACACAAAAGGTATGCCAAAAGTGTTTCAACATTGTGAGTGTCAGATCAGCAGATAAATGGTAAAGAAAAGTCAAAAGTACACGAAAAGATATGCCAAAAGTGTGTCAACATTGTGAGTGTCAGATCAGCACATAAATGGTAAAGAAAAGTCAAAAGTGCACGAAAAGCATGCCAAAAGTGTGTCAGAAATGGGGGTGCCAGAACAGCAGATTAATGGTAAAGAAAAGTCAAAAGTACACAAAACATATGCCAAAAGTGTGTCAACATTGTGAGTGTCAGATCAGCAGATAAATGGTAAAGAAAAGTCAAAAGTACACAAAAGATATGCCAAAAGTGTGTCAACATTGTGAGTGTCGGACCAGCAGATAAACGGCAAAGAAAAGTCAAAAGTACACGAAAAGTATGACAAAAGGGTGTCAGAAATGTGAGTGTCACATCAGTAGATAAACGGCAAAGAAAAGTCAAAAGTATACAAAAGATATGCCAAAAGTGTGTCAACATTGTGAGTGTCAGATCAGTAGATAAATGGTAAAGAAAAGTCAAAAGTACACGAAAGATATGCCAAAAGGGTGTCAACATTGTGAGTGTCAGATCAGCAGATAAATGGTAAAGAAAAGTCAAAAGTACACGAAAAGATATGCCAAAAGTGTGTCAACATTGTGAGTGTCAGATCAGCACATAAATGGTAAAGAAAAGTCAAAAGTGCACGAAAAGTATGCCAAAAGTGTGTCAGAAATGGGGGTGCCAGAACAGCAGATTAATGGTAAAAAAAAGTCAAAAGTACACAAAAGATATGCCAAAAGTGTGTCAACATTGTGAGTGTCACATCAGCAGATAAACGGCAAAGAAAAGTCAAAAGTACACAAAAGATATGCCAAAAGTGTGTCAACATTGTGAGTGTCAGATCAGCACATAAATGGTAAAGAAAAGTCAAAAATACACAAAAGGTATGCCAAAAGTGTTTCAACATTGTGCGTATCAGATCAGCACATAAATGGTAAAGAAAAGTCAAAAGTGCACGAAAAGTATGCCAAAAGTGTGTCAGAAATGGGGGTGCCAGAACAGCAGATTAATATTAAAGAAAAGTCAAAAGTACACAAAACATATGCCAAAAGTGTGTCAACATTGTGAGTGTCAGATCAGCAGATAAATGGTAAAGAAAAGTCAAAAGTACACGAAAAGATATGCCAAAAGTGTGTCAACATTGTGAGTGTCAGATCAGCACATAAATGGTAAAGAAAAGTCAAAAGTGCACGAAAAGTATGCCAAAAGTGTGTCAGAAATGGGGGTGCCAGAACAGCAGATTAATGGTAAAGAAAAGTCAAAAATACACAAAAGGTATGCCAAAAGTGTTTCAACATTGTGCGTATCAGATCAGCACATAAATGGTAAAGAAAAGTCAAAAGTGCACGAAAAGTATGCCAAAAGTGTGTCAGAAATGGGGGTGCCAGAACAGCAGATTAATATTAAAGAAAAGTCAAAAGTACACAAAACATATGCCAAAAGTGTGTCAACATTGTGAGTGTCAGATCAGCAGAGAAATGGTAAAGAAAAGTCAAAAGTACACAAAAGATATGCCAAAAGTGTGTCAACATTGTGAGTGTCGGACCAGCAGATAAACGGCAAAGAAAAGTCAAAAGTACACGAAAAGTATGACAAAAGGGTGTCAGAAATGTGAGTGTCACATCAGCAGATAAACGGCAAAGAAAAGTCAAAAGTCTACAAAAGATATGCCAAAAGTGTGTCAACATTGTGAGTGTCAGATCAGCACATAAATGGTAAAGAAAAGTCAAAAATACACAAAAGCTTTGCCAAAAGTGTGTCAACATTGTTAGTATCAGATCAGCAGATAAATGGTAAAGAAAAGTCAAAAGTGCACGAAAAGTATGCCAAAAGTTTGTCAACATTGTGAGTGTCAGATCAGCAGATAAATGGTAAAGAAAAGTCAAAAGTACACAAAAGATATGCCAAAAGTGTGTCAACATTGTGAGTATCAGATCAGCAGATAAACGGTAAAGAAAAGTCAAAAGTACACAAAAGATATGCCAAAAGTTGGTCAGAATTGTGGGTGTCAGATCAGCAGATAGACGGTAAAAAAAAGTACGCCAAAAGTGTGGCCACATTCTTAGTGTCAGATCAGTAGATAAATGGTAAAGAAAAGTCAAAAGTACTTAAAAGATATGCCAAAAGTGTGTCAACATTGTGAGTGTTAGATCAGGAAATAAACATAAAGAAAAGTCAAAAGTACACGAAAAGTGTGCCAAAAGTGTGTCAACATTGTGATTGTCAGATCAGAAGATCAATGTAAAAAGAAAAGTCAAAAGTGCACAAAAGATATGCCAAAAGTGTGTCAACATTGTGCGTATCAGATCAGCACATAAATGGTAAAGAAAAGTCAAAAGTACACAAAAGATATGCCAAAAGTGTGTCAACATTGTGCGCATCAGATCAGCAGATAAATGGTAAAGAAAAGTCAAAAGTATACAAAACATATGTCAAAAGTTTGTCAACATTGTGAGTGTCAGATCAGCAGATAATGGTAAAGAAAAGTCAAAAGTACACAAAAGGTATGCCAAAAGTGTGTCAACATTGTGAGTATCAGATCAGCAGATAAATGGTAAAGAAAAGTCAAAAGTACACAAAAGATATGCCAAAAGTGTGTCAACATTGTGCGTATCAGATCAGCAGATAAATGGTAAAGAAAAGTCAAAAGTACACAAAAGATATGCCAAAAGTGTGTCAACATTGTGCGTATCAGATCAGCAGATAAATGGTAAAGAAAAGTCAAAAGTATACAAAAGATATGCCAAAAGTTTGTCAACATTGTGAGTGTCAGATCAGCAGATAAATGGTAAAGAAAAGTCAAAAGTACACAAAAGATATGCCAAAAGTGTGTCAACATTGTGAGTGTCAGATCAGCAGATAAATGGTAAAGAAAAGTCAAAAGTACACAAAAGATATGCCAAAAGTTTGTCAACATTGTGAGTATCAGATCAGCAGATAAATAGTAAAGAAAAGTCAAAAGTACACAAAAGATATGCCAAAAGTGTGTCAACATTGTGAGTGTCAGATCAGCAGATAAATGGTAAAGAAAAGTCAAAAGTGCACAAAAGATATGCCAAAAGTGTGTCAACATTGTGAGTGTCAGATCAGCAGATAAATGGTAAAGAAATGTCAAAAGCGCACAAAAGATATGCCAAAAGTGTGTCAACATTGTGAGTATCAGATCAGCAGATAAATGGCAAAGAAAAGTCAAAAGTATACAAAAGATATGTCAAAAGTGTGTCAACATTGTGAGTGTCAGATCAGCAGATAAATGGTAAAGAAAAGTCAAAAGTACACGAAAAGATATGCCAAAAGTGTGTCAGAAATGGGAGTGCCAGAACAGCAGATAAATGGTAAAGAAAAGTCAAAAGTACACACAAGATATGCCAAAAGTGTGTCCACATTGTGAGTGTCAGATCAGCAGATTAACGGCAAAGAAAAGTCAAAAGTACACGAAAAGTATGCCAAAGGTGTGTCAGAAATGGGGGTGCCAGAACAGCAGATAAATGTAAAAGAAAAGTCAAAAGTGCACGAAAAGTATGCCAAAGGTGTGTCAGAAATGTGAGTGTCAGATCAGCAGATAAATGGTAAAGAAAAGTCAAAAGTACACAAAAGATATGCCAAAAGTGTGTCAACATTGTGGGTGTCAGATCAGCAGATAAATGGTAAAGAAAAGTCAAAAGTACACAAAAGATATGCCAAAAGTGTGTCAACATTGTGAGTGTCAGATCAGCACATAAATGGTAAAGAAAAGTCAAAAATACACGAAAAGTATGCCAAAAGTGTGTCAGAAATGGGGGTGCCAGAACAGCAGATTAATGGTAAAGAAAAGTCAAAAGTACACAAAACATATGCCAAAAGTGTGTCAACATTGTGAGTGTCAGATCAGCAGATAAATGGTAAAGAAAAGTCAAAAGTACACAAAAGATATGCCAAAAGTGTGTCAACATTGTGAGTGTCAGATCAGCACATAAATGGTAAAGAAAAGTCAAAAATACACGAAAAGTATGCCAAAAGTGTGTCAGAAATGGGGGTGCCAGAACAGCAGATTAATGGTAAAGAAAAGTCAAAAGTACACAAAACATATGCCAAAAGTGTGTCAACATTGTGCGTATCAGATCAGCAGATAAATGGTAAAGAAAAGTCAAAGTACACAAAAGATATGCCAAAAGTGTGTCAACATTGTGCGTATCAGATCAGCAGATAAATGGTAAAGAAAAGTCAAAAGTACACAAAAGATATGCCAAAAGTTTGTCAACATTGTGAGTGTCAGATCAGCAGATAAATGGTAAAGAAAAGTCAAAAGTATACAAAACATATGTCAAAAGTTTGTCAACATTGTGAGTGTCAGATCAGCAGATAAAGGGTAAAGAAAAGTCAAAAGTACACAAAAGATATGCCAAAAGTTTGTCAGATAATGTGGGTGCCAGAACACCAGATGATAAAGCTGAATGAAATACCCAGACACCCTCACGTGGAGTGACAGGTATCGCCGATATTCTGATCTCGTGTGTAAGATCCTCGATGTAAATCGAAATCCCCTTCCCTCTCCCAACCCAGAAACTGTCAAGCAGAAAAAAACTCCATAACCGAGCCAAAACCGTTATCGCTTTACGCGAAGAGAATGTATTAGAACTGAAAACGAAACACATAATCGCATATGATTTGTACAGAACAAGACCAAGACGCGACATGTGAGCAGTGCCCCTTGCCCGCTGTTACTTCAGAAGCTGGGCCGAGAATTACACACATACATCGACACACATGTACCGATCTATTTGAAGAAAAACATATTCCTTATTTGCAATCCCGAAAAGTAAATGTTACTGTGCACTTTTTTTTCTTTTTTTTTGGGGGGGGGGGTGGGGGTGGGGGAGGGGGGTTAGGACCGGGGTGCGGCTCGGCCGGGCGCCAGTCTTACTTGCTTCGGGTTATGACTCGTGACGGTGGACGCCTAAAGCACTGCTCCATGGGATTCTTTTTCACATATTGAGTGAAAACAGTTTCTGTAAGGCGAGCATAAACAAGATGTGCCTGTGAGCGACAAAATGTGGGTAGACAACAATAACCAAAAAAAAAAAAAAAAACGACACAGCTGCACCGAGCAGCACATTCAGGGACAAACATAATGCAAAAAAAAAAAAATAATAATAAAATAAAACAAAATAATAATGAAAAACAAAACAAACATTCGACAGACAAACCCGCATATATGCATGAACAGCAGCGCGTTGTCGTGGCACAACGCACACACACAAACAGTACGTATAAACGCGGCAAATACTGATTCACAGCCGAAGAAGTCACAGCTGGTAAAAAGGGGGGAAAAGGACACTTAGCTCACTGTAGACCTCGATATCTCGAATTCAAAAAAAAAAAAAAAAATTCTCGAATACTCACAGAACTGATTTCATTGTGTTTCACCACACACGTATTTTTTACGCTTTGTCACAGGCCACAACAGTTCAAAACAAAAATTGCCAAATATTCAGTCTGGTCATACATCAAAAATCCCAATTCCGAATGCAGCCTGCCTAACCTTCACATTTTAACTTAGTAACATTCTTTTTTTTTTTGCCGTATTTATAGGTACTAGTCCCATTAGCAGACATTAAATGCACCGCCACATAACCAGGAGTGTTTACTACAGAAAGCAGGCCCAAGCCAAAACCCGCTAAATGGAACGCGCATGCGCCAGCATGCATGCGGTTATGGGACGCTCTCTGTAAAACATTGATAAGGAGAATGACAAAAAGTCATTAGACATACCAAACAGCGTTCGCGTTAGGTTTTAAAGTTCTGCATCGATCTGGACCTACAACTTTCGCGATCCTGCGTCCAATTTTGACATGGTTACAAAGTGATGAATTTAAAGATAAAAATTTAAATCATGTAACCAAATTTCCCGCGCCCAGTTGGATATAAATTTCTTGTACTTGTCATATATATATATATATATATATATATATATATATATATATATATATATATAACGTGACAACGCGAAAGCTGTGAAAAAAAGAACAATGGGTTAAACATAACATATCTGGTTCACCATAAACAAACCGACATCTACTGCCCGCATGCCATATGATATAATACAATATAGTACACATATATCAAAAACAAACAATGATAAAATAAAATAAAGCCCATGCACCATTCGTAAAGCATGGGTGGGGAGGTGGGTGCGGCTGGGTAGCATCCATGCTACTTTTGTTACAGGTTACAGGGTATACGCGATGTGCTGGATGGGAGCTTTTCTTCTTTGGGGGGTAGGATGCTGCTTACTTGTTGCCACGCAGCAACCCGTATGAAGGACGCCGGAAACCTGCCTCGTACGGATTCTTATGGAAACAACTCAAGGCGAATGTCTCTGAAAAATAAGTCAAAAAGCTTTGAGTTTTACTTGCACCAAAACATACCAGTAAAATTCAATCAATTGTGATAAAAGAACTGCCCATCAACAATTGAAGAGACAGGAGAGACAAAAACATAGACCTGCGTTCATATTATTGAAAACATCCGAGTTGTCTCCAGGATGCGTATTCAGATCTAAAAAGTCCAAATATTCGCTGTAGGTTTTATTGCTGGTTATGCGGTTGTGCTGCCCACCCCCTTCCAGGCACAGTGTCCAACACCATGGCGGTGTTTGCATGCTCAAGACTTCATACAATTGCGACGGCCTTACAAGCCGTCCGGTTACAAAATGATTCAAAACCAGATCTTTGAGACTGATACGATGAAGTGAGGCTTGATGAGTGAGGCCAGGTTCTCCCGGCGTGGGATCAATAAATGAAACGATAACAAAAAGACGAAAACTGCTGTTGATTTTACTAACTCCATCACTCTCCCCCCTCTCCCCGTTTTAACTGATTTCAAACGACCACAAATCGACTATTCGTTTGCCCTTAACAAGATGATATCCACAAACCATGGAACAATGTGACGTAATACCTAACGCTGTTTTGTTTCATGTTTCCATGCACCAGTTATACTCTTCACAACGGCACTGCCAAACTTTGTTTCTCTAACCCACCCCCTCCCCCCTCCCCCCCCCCTAACTCTCAAGAATGAAAAGCGTATGTCCTCGAACCTCCATTTAGATGGGTATCAGAAATAAGCTGTTGTTTCTAGAACATTCACTGGCAGTGAGGGAGACCTTATTAACGCTGTACTTTCCAGTGAAATGAGGGCACTCTATGTACACAATGCCGTAAAAGGCACGGCAAAAATGGATCAGTGAATACGCAAGGCTTAGCAGGAAATCAATCCCTATTGCCTGATATCGTCTGTTTATCGTGCAATGTATTCATTTCACACGCGGGTTGTTTGGCAAGGGTTTTCATGTAACTCGTCTTCTTTTTTTGCGGATTCATGGGGAGAGATCGTTTGCACCAAACCAATACGAATGCCTCTTCAGTTCACATCACAACACAAAATCCCCAATAGGGTCGATTTTTATCGTTAAGTGGTAAATGATGATCAAAAAAAAAAAAAAAAAGCACAAAACGAAGGCCCGAACGGCTGCTACAATGCCACTGTATAAATGCCACGCGTTTATAAACTACACATGGCTCCTAAAACAGCCTCCTCGCCTTCCTCCACTGAAGGAAGAGCCAAAACCCCGCCACGTACCCCCCCCCCCCCCCACTAGCTCACTCCAGCACCTTCTTAAAAGTTGTCCCCCATGACAAAGACTATAAACTACTCAGTCTTTGCCCATGACATGTTTAAGTGCAGCTGTACTTGGTACATAGCGCGCACTATGTCTTTGCCCACTTTGTTCAATAGGTTCAAGTTTTCTGCACACTTCTACAGTGAAAATGGATGCCATTTATTTCCAGCTATGCGTTCAGTCATTCATGCAAATACTCTCTGCACAGTGAACGAAGACTTATTCGTAACGCCAGCATTCATTTACTGCATTTGTATCTCTAACCAACACCAGACTAATGTGTACTTTATTGTGCTGTTACAATGTGTCACATTACTGGCCGAGCAGTGGCATACACAGCCAAAGAACAATGCAATGATACGTCATATGAGCTGTTATCGCACGCCACAGGACAATGTTGACAAGCAGCGTGATCCACTTCTCGCTGCTCCTCGGCACGCTAATTATGTCAATAACATCAGATCGGTCACAAAAAAATGACGTCAAAAGCAACACACATTATATAAGAGCAGGTCAAGCACACACACTAGGATCAGCTGATCGACTTGTGACCTTCACCTGGGACAAGTTATCACGAACGAGAGATCGCTGTCGGTGCCAGTCTTTTCGGCCATCACATTCCAGTCCAATGTTATATTTTACAGACATAAAAAAATCAACAAATAAAACAGGTTAGACGGCGTTGTGGCATTCGTCCGGGTTTAGTCCTTTAATAAGATATTTCCTGAAAGAAAGTTTTGCTTCTGATTAAATATTTCTGCAAACCTGCAATGCTCCATAACTAAAATCTATTTAAATAGCATTATCTGTTAAACTATTTTAAAATCATAATTGCACAATAAGCTTCAGTTATTATACTACGTTCTGTTTACTAAAATATCTGAACGTCACAACTTTGCATTTAAGTTAAAAAAGACGTGCTACGACCTCCATCATACGAAAATCCCCTGTTTTGCTTGCTGGGCTAACACAATTAACTGAAGTCCGTTTCAGTTTAAAACCGAACATTTCTCTCTATTGACAAATAAAGCGAATACGTGAGCAATCTGGTTACTACTACAACTCACACATGTTACGCTCGTCTTCACAACCCCCCCCCCCCCCCCCCGCTCGAACCAATTCTGCAGCGGCACACGAACTGAAGAAATATGCACTTGTACACTGAGAACCGACAGCCCCAACCCTTTCGACTGACGTGGGAGTTTGCAGTCCACTCACCCATTTCGCCCCACGTGAACGGGTTGAGCAGGCCTGACGTGGTCTGGTAGATGAGGGCGTTACGCTGCGGCTTATGCACGGCCGTGTACCAGGCGCATGCGATCATCAAGTTGGTGGGGAAGTCGACAGGGATGATGTCAGCCACCGAGCTGTTGTACGCCTTGAACGTACGCAGAAGCCCTTTACCTGCCTGTCAACACAGAAGACACGTCAAGGGACAATGTCATAAGCTGTAGCTTTAAGCCCTTCAAAACTTTATGTGCAGGGCAGACGTGCAGCGGTATTTCTTTTTCTCTCTGCTGAATTCAATTCTGGCAATGGGTTACGGGTATTATCTGTTCAATGAACAGTCTGCCACACGTTAAAACACTACAGAGGCTAGTGCATACCAACCATAAGAGTACATGCTTATAAAACACACTTTCAATCGACACCTGTCCAAATTCTCGTTTTTGTAAAAAAAAAACAAAAAAAAAAAAAAACAAAAACAAATACCTCCCTGATTAAACCTATAATTCACCAATAACCATTTTCCATCTTTTTTTAAGCAAAATAAAATATTCACTTCTGCAAACATAATTCATTGTGAAAGATTAAAAATAAACCAAACTAGAGTGAACAGTGCTCACCAACAAGTGTACCCGAACAAGTAAAAAAAAACTTTACCTAGCCAGCCTTTGTCTTTTTTGTGTTTTTTTTTTCTTTTTGAGAAAAAACAAATGTTTACCTCGACACCCTTTCACAAAGTTGTATTTTAACCAGTCTGTACTATTTTTAGACTGATAATATCATTTACTTTATATAAATGTATCTTATGTGCCGAAATGTCGCTTTGCGTATCACTTTTATTCCATTTTTGAGGGGGGCAAGGGTACGCAGCATGACTTGTGAGTATCTCAATCCTCTTTTTTCTACAAGTTCACGTTTAGGTGTTTTATCTGGGTATAGAAGGTGGTCACTACAGACATGTTTACGGTACGCGTTGTATCCGGGTCTGGAAGGTGGTCACTAAAGAGGTTTTACTGTACGTCTTTTTTTTGTACGGTTCCTGAAGGTCGTCGCTAAAACAAGTTTTACTGCACGTCCTTTTTATCCGCGTTTCGAAGTTGGTAATTACAGCAGTTTTACCAAAACTGGAAAGTGGTCACTACAAGCAGGTTTTACAGAAAGACATTTTTTTTTTTTTTTGCTAATTGGCCAATAAACACTAGAAAAGCATTCTTCACGACTGCAACACATGCCTCACCGCGGTGACGGAGTGGGGGGGGGGGATATTTTGTGTCAAAACGGTGAGCAGATTCTCATACCACAAAATATTTGATGACCTCCTTCAAAAGTGAAAACTATATACTACAATAATCAGCTTCAGATATCGTCCGATGAACGAGGACATCGAAGTAAATATAACGTTATCTCTTTTGGGCACAAATAATCAAATTCTGTTTTCTAACCGTTTTCGAGACAATGATCAACTTCCGGTTTTGACCTTGATCATGACGGAGGAGGTCAAGGTCACCGAGGTACCTCTTATATAACGTCGTTTAGGCCGAAAGGATCGAAAATAAGCTCAAAATCACCCGATCTCTAGCCGATATCGAGATAATGGTCAACTTCCCGCTTTTGACCTTGACATGATGGAGGAGGTCATGGTCACCGCGGTACATTTTATATAACGTCTTTTAGGCCCATAGGGTCGAAAATAAGCTCAAAATCGCTCTATCTCTAACCGTTTTCGACATAATGGACAATTTTTCTCTAACGGATTACGATATACAACGGTCGCATGACCCTGACCTCGACCCTGAATGCCGAGATTTAGTCCACGATGTGACTGCCTACTGACACTGTACACGTGTTGAAACAAGGATTTGAGCGCTATTTCCAGCAATTCTACGTGATGAGTAGGGGTTTGAAAAAATATTTTGACCTCAATTTGACCTTGACCTTTTACAAAGAATCCTTGATCAAAGGAATACCCATCTAACATGTGAAGGCGATACTACTTTTCGTTACCGTGGTATTTTGCACACATAATCTTGTTCACAATGCACACATATTTTACGTGATGACGTCATACGCAGCACTAGTTCGTTCTACTCGCGACAAAATTTGACAGAATCTTTCGGACCTATCAAGCAACAATCCCACCAAGTTTCAACTTTTCCGATGCTCAGCGGCTGAGACATTTCGCATACACTATTTTACGTGATGACGTCATACGCCTGCCGTTTTAACGTAACATGCGTCAAAAGTTCACAGAACCCTCCCACCTAATAAAGGCAGAAACAAGTTTGAAGTTGATCCAACTTTTCACTCTCGAGATATCTTGACCACAACATTTTGCTCACAACAGACTGGCACACACATAGAACACTATGAGGCGATTTCACATCTTAAGTACAGACCTGATTTGGAGCAAACTCAGTCTAGACCGCGGTTAACACTGGGTTTCAGACCATAGTGAATTTCACAGCCTCGGTTCAGGCCACATTCACATCTGATCTTCTTTGTCTGTATTAACTGACAAAACCCTGTCCAGACTGGGTTTGAAACAGCCATCAAAGTGCCCACAAAAACGAAAATACTCACGGCAATGTAGAGACCACTTGGGCCATTAAAATTGTCTATCCAGCCGGGCATGGGCTCCTTCCACGATGCCGTGACAATTGACGGACGAACGATGGCCAGAGGGAGATCACTCCCCTCCTGAATCAGCAGTGTCTCGGCTAATTGCTTCGTGAATGTGTAAGTGTTGGGTTTGGTGCCAATCAATTTGGGTGTGATAGCATCCAGTGTGGCATCATCCATCCACCTGGACAAGACAAGGTCATCCCCCCTTTAAAAATGCCCCAATACCAAATACAGAAAGCCGTGACCTTGACGGCGTAACCTTTGCACTTAACATTCAAGGTACTGCCAACCCTATGTACCTGTCATATCTTGTTAAATAGTTATAATGCGTTAATCCCGGAGGTCTTTAGCCAACTCAGCGCTTTGCCAACTGGGCCCTCCGCGAATGTCAACTCAGCCCGTGGTTACCAAATCGGCCCTATCCTCTTAAAAAGTATATGATCTTTATCAGTAAATACAGGCTGAAAGAAAGAAATTTAATTGCGAACATAGAACCCACGAAAACCACATATTTTGAGTGGCAGCGCGTGTTTAATGGATAGCGTTGGTGTATGTTACTCATAACACTAGAATTGTACTCCTAAAATCCCATCCCGCGAACATTTTGTAATTAAAAGCAATGGGCTGTACTTAAAATCTTTCCCCGCAGCGGCGCATAAATGGTAATTAATCTTCGTGTTTCCAGAAGTGCAGATTATCCATGGATGAAAAAGTGCATTCTCTGAGCATTCTCTGGGCATGACCACGTATTCTACCCACTTAAAATTATGTTTCCGGCAACATTATACATATTGGTTTGTTCATTTAAGCTTTTGTATTTTCTGCTAGACACTTCATTTATTTATGGGTCTGTTAAAACGCGTGTTCTGGTTCACACGGTATGTTCACTGTCAGTATCACTGTCCCATGACCGTATTCATGTGTCATACATGTGTCATACACGTGTCTTCATATGTCTGAAATGCATCATCAAACAGAAGTAACACCCCTGAAAGAGAGTAATGAAATTTCGTCGCCTGGCGGTTAACCATCTTAATGCTCGTTATATTTATTATAAGTAGTTACTACTTAAAGGAAGATGTTGTAAGCCAAGCAACAGTAACCCCCTTACAGTAGTATGTGTAGGGGCTTTTTATACCGTCCTTCAACCCCACCCAAAATAATGTCTATCAGTTCCACAACTGCAGTTGAAATACCGCGAAAACTTCATAACACAAACCAGGGTCTGAGTTGGTAACGAGGGCCGAGATGACTTTCGCGAATGCCAGACCTCGTAAAAGGAGGTGGGCCTGCCTAACCAATATGGCCTAATTTGGCAAACGTCAGGCATGGTAAAAGGCCGAGTCGACCAACCCCCATCACGGACCGGGGTTGACGACTGATCTATCATTCAAGACTCTTAAATTGTATCTTTGTCACAGCCACTCATTTTTCTCGGTTTTCCCACAGGCAAATTTACGACCCATTTTAGTGTCACCCGTGCAGGCAGGGTGCATACCATTCCAACACACTCATCCGACTGATAACCAACACATGCATTTCTCCCATCACACAATACCTTGCATCTTGTCCCCTCTCAGATGTATAACCCTTATTTCCTGATGAACTTATATAGCCCAGGGGACTAACACAATGCAGTGCCAAGATGACACCCTAAAGACTTACTCAATGATGTCAATCACTTTCTGTGGCTCAACGCACGACGGGTAGATCACTTCTTCTATATAGTCTCGATCACAGTTGGCGTAGGCTGTGGACACGTGAACAAAGGCTTCCAGGTTTTTCATGTTCTTTGCTAACTCGATCATTTTCCGCACAGAAACAATGTTCATCACGACGGCAAGTCTGAAATTTTAGAGCTAAATGCGTTCCACAAGTGATGACACAGATGTCAATTACAAAGACATACAATCGCTTTTCGCTCATTTCTTTGCGTAATAATTTTATTACTACAGAGGGCGAAGAGAAAAATCAAACGAAAGAACTGGCGACAAAGTTTCTGCAGAAAAGAACGTAAACTGACTTCGAGACAAACACATAAAATTTTTAAAGAAAAAAATTCTACTGTAATTCGGGTAAACCCACCTTTTACTTACGAGCGAAAAAAAAAACACATGCACAAAGCAGCGTAATTCTTTGTTGGTTTAGACAAACATTTCAAGCAAATAGCTGTGAAATGCGCCTAATGCACCTACCGCAATTGCTCGTCAAATTTGACTGTTGCCGCAGAGTGAAAGACTAAATGAATGTTCCTTTCCAGAAATGTTCTGTCTTCCATTTTCATTCCTAAGCCATCCTCAGTGATGTCCCCGTGAATTGCGTGTACTTTCTTGGAGAACTCTGGATTCGAGGCTCTTAACCTTTCAAACAGCTACGAGAAAAGCGACAAAAAATTGAGCCATTAGCATGTCTTTATATGAAATAAAAATTACTCCTCAACAAGTCGTCTTTTGTATGTGACAGAAACAGGGCTGGTATGATTTCAATCAGTTGATTTAAATCATCAATTAAATCGTAATTTAAATCAGCATAAAAAATCACGAGTTTTGATTTTTCAATTTTTTCCTGCGCACTCTATTTTCTTTTTTAATTGTGTGTCATGTGTGCAGACTGTGTGCAATGAAGGCATTTGAAAGCGCCTTTTATTTAAACAAGGCATTTCATACCGTACGCTTATTGGTGCGCACGAGCACATGAGTTGGGGGGAGGTGGATTAGCGACGGGCAGCACGCTTCAACCGTTCAATGCCGGTAGTGTTTGAGCAGAAGGCCTTGCGCCTCATGGTATTGACCGTTTGAGTATGTACTCTGGAGTGGGTATGTAATCGCGCAACTAATGTTCAGAAACTCCCGGTAGCATCGATATCTGCAACATACTCTGGTCTTTCGTCTCGACCGCGTGTTCTTGAAAACAAAAGATTAGTGTTACGCGTCGAGTTGAAAAGGCTGAGTGGAAAGCCTCGTAGTGGAAAAGGCTGGAAAACTGACGTTTTGTTACCGGTCGCTCAATGAAGGACTGAAGTTGTAGACAGTTATCTGAACATTTGAAAGTTGAGGACAGTTTTCACCAATTTGGTGAACTGTAAATGTGTTTAAAAGTGTCTTACAAGAGAGTATAATGAGCCTTCAATAAACTGTTCAAAAAGTGGTGCTTGTTTTTTTGTTTGTTTGTTTGTTTGTTTTTTTCGTTTTTTTTTTGTTTAGTTATGTTTTTGTTGTTTTTTTTGGACGGGGGGTTGATTTAAATTTAAAAAAAAATAACAAAAAAAAAAAAAAAAAAAAAATTGATTTAAATAAAAAAATCAAAAACCATAATTTTTTTCCAGCCCTGGACCCAAGCCACATTATTTTAAAAAAACACACCAGCAAGCAAGCAAGAAATAACCCATTATGCAAAAAAGGTGGGAACTGCAGATGATAGATACTGAGCGTCAATTAAAAGTTCCGGGTAAAAAATTTGGTATATTTTACAATTTTCTTTATGTCATGTATAGCAAACAATGTTTAAGTATTTGGTACCAGGTTCTACACAGCTGTATAATATTGCCAATCAGTGTCACGCATGGGTGACTATCGGCTTACTTTCGAACAAAAACAGTTTTTGGCCATCTGCTCCTCAGTATTTCGGTTTCAATGGAAAGCGGTTTGAAGGGATAACACGATTCAAGATTGAGATACCTAAAAACGGTTACATCTGCCGCGTTTATCGCGTGAAGAACGTTTGATTGCGCTCGGCATGACGCAAGCGAACGCGAATTACAGCGAGGTAGGGCGTCATTTTGAGTGCA
Organism: Protula sp. h YS-2021; assembly: GCA_949752745.1. NCBI lineage: Eukaryota > Metazoa > Annelida > Polychaeta > Sabellida > Serpulidae > Protula > Protula sp. h YS-2021. The sequence goes on from OX457032.1 coordinate 9,872,252, forward strand.
GTTGATGATAGACCATGCCCAGGGAAGGAGAGAGTGACCACACCTGACCAGGATCGCCACATTAGACTTCTGCATCTCAGAAACCGCTTTAGGCCGGCCACTCGGACTGCACACGAGACTCCAGGATCCCGCAAGAAAACATTCGAAGATTGATTAGGAGTATGCGATCGGGATGCTTGGCTACAGTTCAAACTAGAGGAGGATACATGCGGTATTAGTGACTGAACTCAAGGTCTTACATTGCAAGTTTTCGGTTGACTGTTAAAAGTGTCTTTTTAACCTGTGTTTTATTCCAAATTTTTATCATCCTTTTTTTAGAAAAGGAATAAAGATATTGTAAAAGGTAATGACATCTCATTTGTTTCTTTAAAATCTATATACCAAAAATTGAAAATTTTTACCCGGAACTTTTCAGTGACGCTCAGTATATGTAGAACTCCAAATGTTTGAGCAAACTGGAATATTGCGAATGACTCTATGGTCTCTCAGACGTCCTGTTATCCTGTTATCTTAGCAACTAACGACTGTGCTCTACTTCGGACATCGTTCTCGTGCCATTTTATGAATTTGCATGTGTTTGATACAAACGACTACGAACTATTTAAGTTTTTTTTTTTAAAGTGGAGTTCCGTTCGACTAAAATTTATTTACCATGGCCACAATGAAAGCTCGCAGAAACTGTGTTGTCTTCAGTTTACGCCTTTCTTACATTTACCCGATTTAAATTCCACATAATTACACTTACTTTGTCTTCGCACAAAGCTTGCAGTCGTTGATACCCATCCTGGCCTTTCTTAGGCCTTACGAGGCAGTAAATACCCGCAACGTCAGGACAACACCGCAGGACTTTTTCAAGGAACACTTTCCCCAAGAAACCTGTCCCTCCCGTCAAAAAGATGCTTTTGCCAGCGTAGTATTCTGGGACTGAGGGAAGCCTACTCATCTCTCCAGATTCCATGATTCTGAAATAAAACAACCCACAGAATCTCAAATCTTTTAAGATGAAGGACAAAAACAAATTGTAACTAGAAGCTCATTCCGCTAGCGAAATGTTAAACACTTGACAAAAATTAAAACCCAAAAATACTTCCTTCAGTGGGTTATTTCTTGAATAACATATTGTAAACAACACAGCTTGAATACGTCTTATAAGCCGAGTAGTGTTTGGTTGTTGTTGACTTAAAGTTTTATTGACTGATCAGGCATACACCGTGTTATCTATTTACGCAATGAGAGCTCGCACAAAGCTCAACAACTGTGCTCTGTACTGTGCATTAAATGCTACGCATTTACTTGCAAAAAATACACTCTTTTCACATGGCGTTTTAACAAAGAAAACGAAACCAAAGACGAAAATAAAAAGTGACATGCACATGTTCAGATCAAGCTCTTCATAAGTCCCAAGTTTGATGGTCGTAGGTCCAATAGTGTCAGAGAAGAAGACACAAAAAAAAACGGAAATACTGTCAAGAAGAAAAAAAATTTTGCTCGCACAAATTCATATAACCCTTGCAAGCCAAAGGCCAAGTGGGTCAGTGAAACTGACTATGTCCCCCGCCGGCGTACAATCCCAGTATTTAATTTTGTTAGGTTGGACTTCAACCCTTAAGAAATTCGTATAATATTCGTGAATTTTCAAATTCCAACTGGGCCAGTGTCCTTGGGCCGACCTGGCTCAGTTTAAAAACCAATTCTTGTTACCACCCATACTACCTAATGTGTATAACATTTTGCCAATTGATCAAAAAATGTAGGCTTGAGTGTGCTAACAAACTCAATCCAGTATGTAAGGGTTGTGAAAATTTCTGAAGTTCAGCTGGGCCAATGTCCTTCGGCCGATAGGGCTCATTTACAACACCAACCTTTTTTTTTTTTTTACACTTTGCTTTTATTTCAAGAATAAGTTCCTAGTACAGTAGTATCCATACTATAACAAGCCGCAAAAGTGTTTTTTTTTTTTTTTTGCTGCAAAGTATTTCACAAGATTTTCACAGACTGTTACTGTGTACTGCCCAGTTAACATAAAGCACATTAAACATTATATAATTTCAAACATTCTTTTTTCTTTTTTTTTCTTCTTTTTTTTAAATGACGCAGTCTAAAGTCTCTAAGTTTTTTTTTTGGTTTCTGTGGTCCTTATGATACAAGATCTTTTCAATTGTTACTGCATCCTTTAAATATTTTAAGAAACGGTAGAAATAAACCTCTTCATTGACGTTTTTACATTTATGAATATACGGCTTGGCTTGAAGGAGAACATAAACAAGAATGAATCTTACAGCTTCTATTGTTTCCTTTTTTAGCAACCTAGTATTTTTATTCTAATATTTAAGACAACCTGAGGAGAGTTCTTCAGAAAAGTTTATTCAACCATTTTTCAAGGATTGCCCAAAAATGTTTTAAACTAAAGCATGTCGCAAAGGTGTAAATTAAATCTCGTATCTCATTACATTGTCTGCATATCTGTGATACAGATGCGTCAAATTTAGCAACGATGTAATCAGAAGCATAACTTTTGTGTATAATTTTGTATAAAAAGATGCTATTTTTGGTGTTTCTTGTTAGGTACTTGGTCTTTAAAAATATTTCTTACCATCCCAGCTCTTGGAGGTTTATACCTGACTGTTGCCATCGTCGTATACAGCTAGGTTCAACTTGCTTTTGTTTTATAAAATACCAGTAGAGCGCTTTCGAGTTACACTTAATTATATCAACACTTAAAATATCAGTCATCAATTCATTCCTTCTAGCGATATTTTGCCAAATCTCATGTATATCCTTTTTATGCTGTGATATCATAGATTTCCATTCGCTAGGAATAGCATTAATAAGGCCCATAATTGTTATAATATTTAGTTCAAGTTTATACTGGTATTTAATTTCAAACGGATTCATAAAGGTACCCTGTTCTGTTATTAGATTACCTACAAAGGATATATTTTTTTCTTCCATTTCAATGTAAAAAACAGACTTATTCTGTATAAAGATATATTGATTGTGCCAAAGGCACTGTTTCAATATACTGTGAACGTTCAATGGAGTATTTTTCAGCAGATACCATCTGTATAATATTTCTCTATAAAAGGCTGGTATTTCTTTTGATAGTTTATCTACATTAAGGGATAAATTGAGAAATTTCAGCAAGCTAAATTTGGGCAGATATATTTTTAAAAAATTGACACTCAGAGAATTTTCATGTTCAATTAATCTTTTCACCCAAGTTAACTTTTGGGAGTTCAAGAATGATATTAAGTCCAAGCTAAGGAGGCCACCATCTTTGTAATCTTGAATTGATACGTTGGCTTGTATGCGATGTGGTTTTTTATCCCATATAAAATTATTAAATTCATTACTTACGTCTGCTATGAACAAATCTGGGGTTTCCATTACATTCATTACATACAATATCTTCGGCAGCAAAAGGTTTTTTATAATTGTGATTTTTCCTTTAAGTGAGAGATAATATTTTGACCAAGAACATAAAGATTTTTTCATTTCTTTTAATTTACCCCTTAGGTTAACCTCAGTCATTTTAGCCGTATCATTGAAAAATCTAATACCTAGCGAGACCACATCCCCTTCAGACCACTTTATGCGGAAGGGGTTTTTTTCCAGGTACTTGATTCTTTGTTTGCCAATTTGTAAGATTTCAGTCTTATCCAGATTCACCTTCAAGCCTGATGTAAAATAAAACAGCACAAACAAATTTAAAGCATTTTGGATTGAGAGCACATCAGTCAATAGTAACGTCGTATCATCGGCTAATAAGCTATTTTAGTTTCAATGCAACCTATTTTTATTCCTTTTATATGTCTGTTACTGTTAACTGCACACGCTAGAATTTCAACCGCTATTAGAAAGAGTAACGCTGAAAGGGGATCACCCTGTCTGACACCATTAAAAATTTTAAACGCCCTACTTGTGGTCCCATTATTGATTATACAACTTTCTATGTCAGTGTAAAATATTTTTATCCAATTTCTAATATTGGGACTGAAATTAAAATATTCTAAACATTTGTCTAAAAATTTCCAATCTAATTTATCAAAAGCCTTTTCAAAATCTACGAATAAGAGGAATCCTCCTTTTTGTTCTCTATTCAAGTGGTCTATGCAATCTATAAGTGCTCTTACATTTAGTCCTATATATCTATTTTTGATAAAGCCGTTATGTTCAGGTCCGATAATTTTTGGCAGAACATTTTGAAATCTATGCGCTAAAGTTTGAGTTAAAATCTTCATGTCAACATTTAATAAACTTATGGGGCGCCAGTTTTTTTAAATTTGTCAAATCTTTATTCTTTTTTGGGATTAAGCGTATAATTCCTCTTTTTTGTTCTACACTCAAATGGCCCTGTACGAAGCTGTATTTGTAAGATTGTAATAGCATGTCTACTATATCTTCCCAAAAGTATTCACAAAATTCTTTAGACAGCCCCTCTGATCCGGGGGTTTTATCAACGCCCATGTTTTTAACTGTTTATATAATTCTTCTTTAGTAAATTCAGAGTTTAAATAAAGTTGATCGCTAGTGGATATTTTATTTTCACATTCTTTATGAAAAAATGATTGATAAAACTGATCATTAATGGCAGGATTAACAGAATACAGTTGTTCATAAAAATGAGCGGCTTCTACTAAAATGTCTTTCTGTTTAGTGAATTGGATTCCCCTATTATTAACAATTTTTGTTATATTTTTTTTCTTTATCATAATTCTTTTTTTCAATATTATAAAAGAAATTTGATTTTTTTCATGGGTATCAATAAAGTATGCCTTACTTCTTATATAATGCCCCATTGTTTCCACTGCCTCTATTCTTTCTAATTCCAATTTACAATCTTTAATTTGGTACAACGTGTACTCTGGATTATCGTCACTATTGCGGTTCAGTTCTTCTAGCGTGTGGAGTTTTTCTTCAAGCCGGTTTTTACTTTTGCTTGTATTGGCGGCTTTACGTTTTGAATAGGAGAGCGTAAATTTACGTATTTCATATTTCATGTACTCCCATCTGGTATGGGGGTCCAAGTTGGTGGAGCTTTCTTTTACTTCGATAATCAAGGATTTAATTTGCCTTGTATAGTCAATATCTTGCAGTAAATTTGTATTAAATTTCCACCAGCCTGGCCTCCTCTGTTCTACTTGACATCTAATCGATAAGTCAAATATAACTGCACTATGGTCTGACCTAAAACCCGGAACAATGTCTACTTTTATTATATCATAGATCAACTCACTCGACGCAATCCAATAGTCCAATCTAGATTGTATTACTACCGGTCTCGCACGGTGCCATGAAAACCTTTTAATATCACAGTTTTTTATTCTCCAAAGATCATACATGTTGGCTCCGATACTCCATATATGTAAAATATTTCAACAATCGATCCAGAAATAGGCTTGAGTGTGTTAACAAACTCATTCAAATGAGTAAGGACTGGGAACATTTGTGAAGTTCAGCTGGGCCAATGTCCTTAAGCCGACATGGCTCATTTACAATACCAACACTTGTTGGTTCCAATACAACTTATAGTTAAGATATCTTGTTAATCGATGCAGAAATGCAGGCTTGAGTGCGTTAACAAACTCATTCCTGTATATAGGGGTTGTGAAAATTTGTGAAGTTCAGCTGGGCCAATGTCCTTGGGCCGATAGGGCTCATTTACAATACCGACCTTTATTGGTTCCAATACTTGATATATCTAAAAGATTTCAACAATCGATCCAGAAATGTAGGCTTGAGTGTGTTAACAAACTCATTCAAATGAGTAAGGATTGGGAAAATTTGTGAAGTTCAGCTGGGCCAATGTCCTTAAGCCGACAAATACCAACACTTGTTGGTTCCAATACTACTTATAGTTAAGATATCTTGTCAATCGATGCAGAAATGCAGGCTTGAGTGTGTTAACAAACTCATTCCAGTATATTGGGGTTGTGAAAATTTGTGAAGTTCAGCTGAGCCAATGTCCTTGGGCCGACAGGGCTCATTTACAATACCGATCCTTGTTCGTTCCAGTACTGCCCATATATACAATATCTTAACAATCGGTCGAAAAGTGTAGGCTTGATTGTGTTAACAAAAAAGGTGTCGACAGACGGACAGACAAACCCGAAAACTATAGTCCCCCGGCGGGGGACTAAAAAATGAGTTAAGCTTGGAGATTTCAAGCACATATTATTATTTTCATAGCTCATTTTTGCACCTTCATTAGCAGTGACCAACTGGATTTAAAAAATAAATGTTGATATCTTTAGATTGCACATTCCTGGCAAATGTAATTTATTTCTTCACTTTGCTTAACAATTTCCTGATTTCTTAGTTTTTTTAAAAGCAGATAAATTTTTACATAATCACGTTTTTCTTAATTTCAGTACATGTGTCAAAAGTTGAAACATTGAGATAATTTGCACACAAGATCTTGTTCAAAATATATACATATTCTATGTGATGACGTCATACGCTGCGCTCGTTCGATGTACTCATGACAACATTTGACAGCACTTGGACTAATTTGAAAGGGAGCGCAAACATGTATTTTTAATTATCTGAAATCAGCATTGGTGTTGGAAATCATGGTTATCTTTCAGGATAATTTTTTAAATTTCAGGTTGGAGCCGATCTGCATAGAGGGGATTGTGAAAACAAAAATAAGAGGATCATAAACAAGTGAACTTTTTGTAGCTACATTGGCAACTCTCTAAGTCTCAGCTAGGAACTGGGGAAGCGTTAGGAATAAAGTCAGCTTTAGGAACAGGTCTGAGATTGTGATTAGTTTAGAACTTCGCAAAACAAGCATGTCGAGGGACATGGTGACCAGCCGTGACCTACAGAATATATATCCAAGAATCACAGACAAAATCATGATCAAATTGGCAGACAGCGGTTACGAAAAAAGCCGTAACTGAATGGAGAAAATATTCGCTCACTTGCTCGGTGTAGCTGATGAGGAGTCATTCTTTCAATTCTTTCATAAGGGGACAAGAATACCAAGCGTGTGGTGAAAAGACCAAACACAGGGAATAATTTCGGGAAAAGCAGTTGTAGAAGAGGCAAATGCAAGATCTAATGTCGTGTTAAGAGTGTGTGGTGGGATTACATACAATCTGATTAGTTGAAGGAAAATACTCTAATGTGTGAACACTCAAAGAAAATCACTTTGAAAATTACTCTAATGTGTAAACACTCAAAGAGTGCAGTTGAAATGAACTCCTTGGACAACACTTCATGTATGTTTTTTAGATCAAAAGCAAGGCCATGCGAAGGTCGTCGACATTCTGTTGAAACGAACTGGTCACATCTCAGTATGGGATGAAAGCCATCTATTAAAAATTTTTTTGTTATCATCGTCGGCTGTTAAACGGCTTTCAGCCAATGCGATAATGTCACACGCAAGATAGTTGTCATCACAGCGTACCAAATCAAAATGAGCGGCCATACTCAAAATTGTATGAGAAGAAGCAATTTGAAAATTAGACACAAAAAAATAATAAAAATGTCCCCCATTTGGTCAATTTTTTTCGGATCGCCAAATTGAGTAATTTTTCAAAATAGGTCTACCTAGGGAGTATTCGTGAAAAATTTGAAGAAAATTTGATCAAAACTGTGGGAGAAGAAGCATTTTGAAAATTGGCAACCACAAAATTACAAATGTCCCCCATTTGGCCAATTTTTGGCGGATCGCCAAAAAAAACAAACAACAATTTTTCAAGAGAAGTCTACCTTGAGAACAACTATCAAACATTGAAAAGGAATCCGATCAAAATTGTGGGAGATGAAGCAATTTGAAACTTTGACAACAAAAAATTAAAAAATGTCCCCCATTAGGCCAATTTTTGGCGGATCGCCAAAATAAGTAATTTTTCATGAGAGATCTTTCTTGAGAACAACTATCAAAAATTGTAAAGGAATCCGATCAAAATTGCGGGAGAAGAAGCAATTTGAAAATTTGACACCAAAAAATTAAAAAATGTCCCCTATTTAGCCAATTTTTGGCGGATCGCCAAAATGAGTAATTTTTCAAAAGAGGTCTACCTAGGACATATTCGGGTAAAATTTGAGAGGAATCCGATCAAAACTGAAGGAGAAAAAGCATTTTGAAAATTGGCAACCGAAAAAATTGAAATGCCCCCCATTTGGCCAATTTTTGGCGGAGCGCCAAAAAAAAATTTTTAAAGAGAGGTATACCTAGAGAACATTCGTGTAAAATTTAGTGAAAATCTGATCAAAATTGTGGGAGAAGAAGCATTTTGAAAATTGGCAACCACAAAATTACAAATGTCCCCCATTTGGCCAATTTTTGGCGGATTGCCAACAAAAGTAATTTTTCAAGAGAGATCTACCTTGGGAACAATTATCAAATATTGGAAAGGAATCTGATGAAAATTGTGCGAGAAGAAGCAATTTGAAAATTGTAGACCAAAAAATTTGAAAATGTCCCACATTTGGCCAATTTTTGGCGGATCACCAAAATAAGTAATTTTTCAAAATAGGTCTACCTTGGGGATATGGGTGCAAAATTTGAAGAAAATCTGATCAAAATTGTGGGAGAAGAAGCATTTTGAAAATTGGCAACCACAAAATTACAAATGTCCCCCATTTGGCCAATTTTTGCCGGATCGCCAAAAAGAGTAATTTTTCACGACAGGTCTGCCTTGAGAACAACTATCCAAAATTGGAAAGGAATCCGATCAAAATTTAGGAGAAGAAGCAAATTGAAAATTTTAGACCAAAAAATTTGAAAATGTCCCCTATTTGGCCAATTTTTGGCGGATCGCCAAAATGAGCAATTTATCAAAATAAGTCTACCTAGGGAATATGGGTGCAAAATTTGAAGAAAATCTGATCAAAATTGTGGGAGAAGAAGCATTTTGAAAATTGGCAACCACAAAATTACAAATGTCCCCCATTTGGCCAATTTTTGGCGGATCGCCAAAAAGAGTAATTTTTCAAGACAGGTCTACCTTGAGAACAACTATCCGAAATTGGAAAGGAATCCGATCAAAATTGTGGGAGAAGAAGCAATTTGAAAATTTGACACCAAAAAATTAAAAAATGTCCCCCATTTGGCCAATTTTTGGCGGATCGCCAAAATGAGTAATTTTTCAAAAGAGGTCTACCTAGAGAACATTCGTGTAAAATTTGAGAGGAATCCGATCAAAACTGAAGGAGAAGAAGCATTTTAAGTAAAAGTTTACACACGTACATACACACATACATACGTACATACGGACGACGGATACCCCTCTATTGATAAGATAAGACCAGCCCGACATAGTCGGCTGGTCTAAAAACTGTCTGAAAGTTATATTACCTGTATGTGTAATGTATTTTTTCTAATTTTCTATACTCTAACAAAGAAATAAAAGATGTGCTGGCCACTAAAATTGGCCTGTTTTGCAAAAAAGGGTGTACTGTACAGGGATTTTCAATTAATATTTGTATAAACAGGACTGGTATACAGGATTCGAACCTCAGAACACAAAAACTTAGCCACTGTGGGGTGGACAAATTGAACGTGACGTAGGTCTAACAGAGTAATGGCTATATACACATTGTAAAGTAAACAAGCTCATTTATTTCCGCACGCCAGACTTCAACCAGCTAAAACAGCAACTGGGAAATATGGCCAACATACTACTACTGGGATCTGAATTTTCAGATTCTGTCAAAATTGAAAAAAAAATAGCAATGGCTCTGTTGTTAAAAGCCATGGTAGCACGGTCAAAACTAAAAATTTTCATGTTGAAGGAAGGAGTTCAAGTATTCCTTGCTTTCTTTCATGTATAAGCATTCTGAAAAGTAAGTTCCCTGGTTGTTGCGAAAGGTCAATGCAAAAGTTACAATGAAGAGGAAATAGTCTAGCGGATCAAAAAAAGTATAAAAACTTAAGTCACGGAAGCAGTATAAAATCCATCAATTCTCTAAGCTATATAGCAGATCCTGATTATTTTTTGACACGCGTTTGCGTAAACGAATGCCCCTAGGGTTGGGTATCGCGGTGCAGTCTGTATCGCGATACGTATCGCGATATTGGCTTTGTATCGCGATACATATCGCGATATTTTTAATTCTTTAAAAGTGAAAAAATGCAGCTGTTTTATGGCTTTATTTCCAGGAATTGTAACATTTACCTACGGCATTGATCAGTTATAGATAATGGCGTTATAACAAATACAAAAAGTATGTTGGCAAATTGAAACATCACAGCGTCTACTCTGACATTGAACCGCAAAATTGTCGGTTGAACATTCACCCTTTTCACCGGTATCTCACTTGTTGTTTCGGTGCTTTGTTCCGTCTTAATTTTAAGATCTTTTTCCCAATAATTTCTGAGCATAAATGACGATGGTGTCTTGATAAACGATGTTGTAAATTTGTCGTATTTTCAGAATATTTTACTTCCATTTTGCATACTTTACACACGGCAACATTTTTCTCAGTTTTTCCTTTGTCCGATTTTAGTCCAAAATGCTGCCACACTGGCGCTTTTGCTTTTTTGTCCTCGACGTAGGCCGTATCCATTTTTGGTAGTGCGTTTCTAGTCACATTACTTTGTGAGCAGTATTTAAACAATATCGCATATGTTCCTTTCTAGGTTATACACAAGTTATCATTCAATTATCCAATCAGTTCATATCCAATATAGCAAAAAATTATCCATGTTCTATCACACTGTAATTGGACGACTAAGTCAGAAATTTACATGAAAAAATATCGTGAAAATATATCTGAAACGAAAAGCAGCAGAACGTGGTGTGTAAAATGATGAACACCAGCATTGCAGATATCACTCATTAGCACTCGTTAGCACATCACCAAAAGTATTGAATTAAAAATGCAGCGGAAAATATCGAAAAATATCGATATTTCAAAATTCGTATCGCGATACGCATCGTGAGAAAACATATCGCGATATATCGCAGTATCGATAAATATCGCCACCCCTTAATGCCCCTGATCATTATTTATACACTTTTCACGCCTGCGCGAAACAAAAAGCAATTTGATATAAGCCAAATCACACTTTGGGCGTTCCCAATAAAAATGCATAAAAATTCCTGCGTTTCGAATAAAATAACCGGGTAACAAGTAAGTATTTGTGAAACACAAGCAGGCCCCAACCGCCCCCAAATTCATAGGGGTATAAAGCGATGACGGACAGGCGGACGGACACCCCAAACCTATAGGCCCCAATCCGAAAGGGTTGGGGCCTAAAAATGAAAGAAATGATAGAGAGATATTGCCTCAATGTCAAATTTCTCTTGCACCAAAGAGCAATCGGGTTTTTAACAATACGTATGATATTTTAAAAAGTTATTTAAAGTTTAACAAATGGTTTCAAGTTTCAATTTCTTTTATGTTCCGAGTATGAGCTGTTTTTTGCGATATTTCTTCCATATTTTTCTATCATTTCTTTAAACAGGTAAAGCTTTTCTCCTGTTCACACGCTGCCGTGTACATAGTCTCTATCCTCTGATACAGGGATACCCCTATACGAGTACAGAGAAAATTAAGGAAGAGCAGAGTCGGAGGAAAGTCACTGGAGGCTACTGTGACAAAGAAGGGTAATTTGTTCACGCCGTACGAGTACCAAACTAAGATTGTTTCTACATCTTGACTAAGAGTCGCAATCTGGCATGTTTGCTAGAAACCTAGTTCCAGCTGACCCTTTCTGTCTTCCTATGAAGACCGCAAGAGTCAGCTTAGCCCCAGCAGACCCTTTCTATCTTCCTATGACTATGACCGCAAGTCATCTAGGACTAGAGCCACCTACGATGACTACTAGAAACCGACAGCTAATATACCTCGTATCAAGTAGTCCTAGGTGACTCTTGCGATCTTCCTGTGACAGCCGCTGGGACTACGAGGGGGAGGGGAACGAGTGGTTACAGCAGATCCAAATTGGTGAAATGAAAAAGAACATCTTCCGTTGTTCAAAACAAATTTTTTTGTCAAATATCACAAAATGATGTATATTTAAGTCGATAGGGTTCCAAAACTTGAAGCTGGCTTACTTAGTGAAGTTGGAATTTAGCATTTTGTTGTCACCAATTACGATCTACTCTAGCCAATTCTTTCTCCTCTCCCGTGTACTTGTAAGTAACAAGCAGAACTTCTTGCCGGCTCCGTGCACGCTAGAATGTGAATTCTTTGAAAACAAACAATTCCTCTCGTACATAAAATATGCTTGGACCTCTCTTTAAAAACAGGAACACACCATTAAAAAATACTATAACGTTTGTACATAACTCCACGAAAATTACCTCTGTTTTTAAACGTTATGACAGTTCCCAACCAAACCAATCATCACGTGATCTCAGCATGTAAACAAAAGTACAGACTTCGGGCATTATGGCAAGATTAATTAGTCTCTCCCTTAGTCCGTTGTTATAAAACAGCTGACCTCTGAGGAGGTCTATCTGTTGTGTATAAACACAGAGCGGATCGATACTTTGTCTATTTGGTCGCACATAATGCCTAGATATTGTATTATCACCCAAGCAACGATGGCTACGGTCCACAATTAATTTAGCATTGACTTCCAATATTCTGTTAAATTGGTTCCCACAAGCCACTCTAGAACAGCTTTGGTATCGGGTAATTTTTACGACACGTACGAACTAAATCAGGTGGGGATTTCAGTTGCAGATAATGGAATAAAACAGAATGAACTGGATAGAAAATTTAAAGAGATAAAAAGAATGCGTTATGTTTGTTATACATTGTATATTAAAAGCACTTACATTTTGTAAATACTGTAATATTGCACAAATACTGTATTATCGCCGACATCTCTGAGAGGTCATCTGTTTATAACAACGGTATTATAGCCTGCAACGGTATTATCGCCTGCATAAAAAAAGACCTCGCCTTCTTGAAACGGGTCTTGATAGAATGTTTTCAATAAACTAACAAGGTCACAATTAAATTCTTTTTGATTACAAAATAAAGCACTATTTTGATGTTCACTTTTCAACAGTTGAGAGTCGGCACTGAAGCCGACAAGTTACGGAACAAACAGGTTTTAGGGGTATTGTTGAAAGGTGAAGGACGCATGGATTACGCGAAACCGGTCGTTTATTAACGACGCTTGCCGGTCTTATATTCTATCCCCTTCATTACATCTCGTTGAGTCAAACCCACAATTGTTTCACAGAGTTTGAAATTGAGACGACTAAAAATAAGGACTAAAATAGGTGCTGACCAATTAAATTTTTTGCCACAACTTCGCAAGGTTGGCCACCTTTTAGGCCGACTTCTCCAAACACTAAAAGTCAGGGATTTTCAATCTGAAGTTAAAATTTATATTTCAAAATCTAGAAATATGCGGCGAATAAAACTAATTCAAAATCATAGTCTAATATCTTCAACATTCTTTTGCACATGTTAAGTCCCTCATGCTATAGAAACTTACCTTCGTAACAAAATTCCGATAGTCTTATGTTTTCAAATGCAATTTCTGCTTATGGGCAACCAGAAAACAATTTAATCCGTCCGGCTCCCGATCATAATGGTTAATCCCGAGCGGCCTTAGTCCAGCCACTTTCCTACCCAGACTCTGTGCTCTGTGGAGACGGGACTCACCTGGAGCTGCATAACTGTTTACGATACGACCCTTGGGTGTCGATTTATGCAGGGTGCCCAACGATAAACCAGTTCATTATATTTGATTTTTTTCGGTGGAGCTGTTGTTTCGACTGCCATGTTTTTGCAATCAAAAATGAGAAAGACAAGTGCAGTGTCACACCTGAATAATAAAAGCAACTAAAACAAGCCTAATCACACTGAGGGCTTCTAATAAAATGCGTAAGACTGCGAGGGAACCGGTCGAAAAATGAACGAAATGATGGGAAAAAATATGGTAAAAACAGCTCATACTCGGGACATTAAAGAAATTGAAACTAAAAACTATTTGTTGAAACTTTTAATAAATTTTTAAAATAGCATACGGGTTTTTAGTGCAGGAGAAATGTGACATCCAGGCGAAATCTCCCCATCTTTTCTTTCATTGTTTACCCAGTTAATTAGTATTCAAAACGCAAAGTTTGATCGGCGATTAAAAATAAGCTTTTTGACGATATATTTTAAAAGCAATGGCGTGATATGAAAAATTCCAAATAGCAATGAAAATGAAAAAGTCAAATAAATGTTTTAGTCAGTACTTTATGCCATTTGCTACTGTGGATTCGACTCCCACAGTGTGCTTGCATAGCGATATCTTATGCAATAAACTAGCATTCTACGGTAGTAGCAAAGCAGGAGAAGTATTAGACCAGAACATATTACCAGCAAAATGTTTACAGAAAAAAACCAAGATTTCATCACAGGATAGAAATAATATCAAGAGAATTGCTACATACTGATGGCAAGGAGTTGCGATATAATTTTCTGGTTCACTGTCGCTAACAGTGTGTGCGTGCTTTAAAAAACGCCACAGCTAATTTTTTTTGTAAATGCTTCTCCACCTATAGTTTAGGTGGAATCATGCAGAATGGCCAGCAGGAATCTAGTGAATCAAGTACGCAAGGCTTGTAACATCGCTTAAAAGTAATGTTAAAATTTTGGAAATTGGTTAGTGAAAAAGTTTTTTGATTTCCGGTATTTGCCTGACCTCTGACGGATCCCAAAAAAGACGGTAGATAAAAAAGATTAAAAATACCATAAATTGGCCATTTTTGCAGAATCGTTTAAAAGCAATTTCTCAAGACAGGCCTACTCAGAGAACATTTGGCAACATTTAAAAGGAATCCGATCAAAACTGAGGGAGCAGGAGCATTTTAAGTACATGTTTACATGCGTATACACATACATACAGACGGCAGACCCCCTCTGCTAATGTGATAAGACAAGTGGAACAAAGTCGGCAGGGCTTAAAAACCGTAAGCTGATAATTATCTCGAAACAGTTAGAGATTTGTTTTTGACCACATATATTGCATCTCTGGCCTTCTACCTTTGCAAGGATTGCATTTCTCCACCGTGTAGTTTGCAAACTGCTTTTACTGTTACATCTTGCAGCACTGCCATCTTGATAAGCATTAACTAAAATATATATCGCTTATGATATAAACGAGCAGATCAACGCGCTCTTTGCTAACACCAAAAAGCACCTATATGCTGCAAAAGAAATCGTTATGCAAGCGCTCTGTGGGAGTCGAACCCACAACCGCAAGGAACGATAAGCATTGGAATGCAATACAACTATTTCGCTACTTGTATTATCTTAATCACCAGTGACAGGTGTTCGATTAAAAATCTAAGAGCAGCAATATTTTAAAAGAGCGATCCAAAACAATAATAAAAAGTACAATTTTTGCTAAGTTTTGGCGGACAGGACAAAAATATTGTTGCAGTTACAGAGGACATATCGACAGTAATCAATACACAATGTCAAGGGACATTCTGACTAGATATGGATATGGATATGGATACAGGCCAGCGATGAAAGTTCGCTTGGCTAAAGCCTGTACGGAGAGGAAATAGAATAGACTACAGTAGATCGTCATAATGAATCACAACAAAATGTTGCATTACTCCACCAAAAATCCTCCCTTATCCTACCTACCTACCTACTTATCTACCTACCTACGTACCTACCTATCTACAAAAATCCGCCCGGTACTGAGTTTCGGCGTATATGATAAAGAAACATACCAAGTATGAACAATGAAGAGCTGATCTGGAGCTGCGTAGGTCCCAGGAAATGTTTGAGCTACCAGTAACCTAGGACCGTCCGCCACTTTTCAGTGGTTTTTCGCCAATAACTGTCGTGTTTTAGAGTAATACTTTGGTATGTAGCAAAAACAGGATTTTTTGCATGTTTTCTGTTATGCGCGAAGTAAGATGTCGTATTTCACAAAAATGCCAGGCCGATATATTTTCTACGGCAGGATTTTCGAGCATAGCTGTAACTCGTCACTTTATTCTATCATCCCGAAATATCAATATTTTAAGTGTAAACTGTAAGAAATGCCAGGTCTCTTTTCAAAATGACTGTGAACAGCTATAAGGATTACATGTAAGCATACACCTGACATTTATATGAGTAAACTAAAAGTTTACTTATAGTAGCTCCATATTTTGCATTCGAAAGTTAGTGGCAGTACCATTTCAAGGATAATTGTTTTCGAGAGTTAGCGACACTGCAGGCACAGGTGGTTTAACCTAAGTTACTGGTATATAGCCTGAGTTCTTTTCTCATGTATGGAAACGCAATTGTCATATGTTAAGCAGTGTATAAGGTGCATTGATTCCACAAATTGATACATTTACCAGTAAGTTCGAAGTGAAATTACAACAGTCCTGTTTTGGATGGTATGGGCGATAATACAGTATTTGTCTAACTTGCGATAAACTGGTTGTTGTTAATGATCCTGTGAAAATATGTCACAAAAATCTGTGGGTTAAATTTACCCTTTTCTGTGAAAGACATATGCCATTATAACAGCGATCGAGCGGCAAAAGTTTTCCTGACAAGATCGTAGCAACCATGTTATAAAATTACCCGATACCAAAGCTACTCTAGAGTTGCTTGTGGGAATCAATTTACAATAAACTAGCGACAGAACAAGTTTCTGGTCTCTGACCATAAATAATTTACTGATGAGTTTTTTTTACAGCTTCAGCTGAAACCCAGTGTTCAGTGATTTTGTAATTGTGAATACAAAAGATGGCAAAATGGGTTGTTAAGCACAGTGAACTAATTGGTACATTAACATATAGTGTTCATCATTTCAAAAGACATTTTGAGCCCAAAAGAATAGTAAAATGTATAATTAAGCATAGTGATCCTGTTAATAATATAATATTCTTTATTCTTACTTGCAACACATAAATATCACGGCGTTGAAGTGAAAGCAATGAAGAGCACCTAAAGGGAAAATCGTCATTTGACTGTCATTTGGTGAAATGTCTTTCAGGACATTGACAATAGAACATAAATGTGTCTGTTTAACCAGAAACGTGCCATGAGGCAATATTGTGGAGACAATAATTACTGGGAGACATAAGTACACAAACAATAATTAGACAAACATCAAACAAAACAATAATTACTGGGACAAAACAAAATTCGCCCGGTACTGAGTTTCGGCGTATCTGATAAAGAAACATACCAAGTATAAACAATGAAGAGCTGATTTGGAGCAACGTAGGTCCGTCCCAGGAAATGTTTGAGCTACCAGTAACCTAGGACCGTCCGCCACTTTTCAGTGGTTTTTGCCAATAACTGTCGTGTTTTTGACGCGATAGAGTAATACTTTGGTATGTAGCAAAAACAGGATTTTTTGCATGTTTTCTGTTATGCGCGAAGTAAGATGTCGTATTTCACGAAAATGCCAGGCCGATATATTTTCTAGGACAGGATTTTCGAGCATAGCTGTAACTCGTCACTTTATTCTATCATCCCGAAATATCAATATTTTAAGTGTAAACTGTAAGAAATGCCAGGTCTCTTTTCAAAATGACTGTGAACAGCTATAAGGATTACATGTAAGCATACACCTGACATTTATATGAGTAAACTAAAAGTTTACTTATAGTAGCTCCATATTTTGCATTCGAAAGTTAGTGGCAGTACCATTTCAAGGATAATTGTTTTCGAGAGTTAGCGACACTGCATACACAGGTGGTTTAACCTAAGTTACTGGTATATAGCCTGAGTTCTTTTCTCATGTATGGAAACGCAATTGTCATATGTTAAGCAGTGTATAAGGTGCATTGATTCCACAAATTGATACATTTACCAGTAAGTTCGAAGTGAAATTACAACAGTCCTGTTTTGGATGGTATGGGCGATAATACAGTATTTGTCTAACTTGCGATAAACTGGTTGTTGTTAATGATCCTGTGAAAATATGTCACAAAAATCTGTGGGTTAAATTTACCTTTTTCTGTGAAAGACATATGCCATTATAACAGCGATCGAGCGGCAAAAGTTTTCCTGACAAGATCGTAGCAACCATGTTATAAAATTACCCGATACCAAAGCTACTCTAGAGTTGCTTGTGGGAATCAATTTACAATAAACTAGCGACAGAACAAGTTTCTGGTCTCTGACCATAAATAATTTACTGATGAGTTTTTTTTTACAGCTTCAGCTGAAACCCAGTGTTCAGTGATTTTGTAATTGTGAATACAAAAGATGGCAAAATGGGTTGTTAAGCACAGTGAACTAATTGGTACATTAACATATAGTGTTCATCATTTCAAAAGACATTTTGAGCCCAAAAGAATAGTAAAATGTATAATTAAGCATAGTGATCCTGTTAATAATATAATATTCTTTATTCTTACTTGCAACACATAAATATCACGGCGTTGAAGTGAAAGCAATGAAGAGCACCTAAAGGGAAAATCGTCATTTGACTGTCATTTGGTGAAATGTCTTTCAGGACATTGACAATAGAACATAAATGTGTCTGTTTAACCAGAAACGTGCCATGAGGCAATATTGTGGAGACAATAATTACTGGGAGACATAAGTACACAAACAATAATTAGACAAACATCAAACAAAACAATAATTACTGGGACAAAACAAAATTCGCCCGGTACTGAGTTTCGGCGTATCTGATAAAGAAACATACCAAGTATAAACAATGAAGAGCTGATTTGGAGCTGCGTAGGTCCCAGGAAATGTTTGAGCTACCAGTAACCTAGGACCGTCCGCCACTTTTCAGTGGTTATTGCCAATAACTGTCGTGTTTTTGACGCGATAGAGTAATACTTTGGTATGTAGCAAAAACAGGATTTTTTGCATGTTTCTGTTATGCGCGAAGTAAGATGTCGTATTTCACAAAAATGCCAGGCCAATATATTTTCTAGGGCAGGATTTTCGAGCATAGCTGTAACTCGTCACTTTATTCTATCATCCCGAAATATCAATATTTTAAGTGTAAACTGTAAGAAATGCCAGGTCTCTTTTCAAAATGACTGTGAACAGCTATAAGGATTACATGTAAGCATACACCTGACATTTATATGAGTAAACTAAAAGTTTACTTATAGTAGCTCCATATTTTGCATTCGAAAGTTAGTGGCGGTACCATTTCAAGGATAATTGTTTTCGAGAGTTAGCGACACTACAGGCACAGGTGGTTTAACCTAAGTTACTGGTATATAGCCTGAGTTCTTTTCTCATGTATGGAAACGCAATTGTCATATGTTAAGCAGTGTATAAGGTGCATTGATTCCACAAATTGATACATTTACCAGTAAGTTCGAAGTGAAATTACAACAGTCCTGTTTTGGATGGTATGGGCGATAATACAGTATTTGTCTAACTTACGATAAACTGGTTGTTGTTAATGATCCTGTGAAAATATGTCACAAAAATCTGTGGGTTAAATTTACCCCTTTCTGTGAAAGACATATGCCATTATAACAGCGATCGAGCGGCAAAAGTTTTCCTGACAAGATCGTAGCAACCATGTTATAAAATTACCCGATACCAAAGCTACTCTAGAGTTGCTTGTGGGAATCAATTTACAATAAACTAGCGACAGAACAAGTTTCTGGTCTCTGACCATAAATAATTTACTGATGAGTTTTTTTACAGCTTCAGCTGAAATCCAGTGTTCAGTGATTTTGTAATTGTGAATACAAAAGATTGCAAAATGGGTTGTTAAGCACAGTGAACTAATTGGTACTTTGACATATAGTGTTCATCATTTCAAAAGACATTTTGAGCCCAAAAGAATAGTAAAATGTATAATTAAGCATAGTGATCCTGTTAATAATATAATATTCTTATTCTTACTTGCAACACATAAATATCACGGCGTTGAAGTGAAAGCAATGAAGAGCACCTAAAGGGAAAATCGTCATTTGACTGTCATTTGGTGAAATGTCTTTCAGGACATTGACAATAAAACATAAATGTGTCTGTTTAACCAGAAACGTGCTATGAGGCAATATTGTGGAGACAATAATTACTGGGAGACATAAGTACACAAACAATAATTAGACAAACATCAAACAAAATGCATAGCCCAGAGCCACCAGGAATTCAAGATGTTTCTATAATTATACAGAAGGGTAAGAACAACAAAAAGCATGGAAGTAAAATGTGAATGAAACTACAGATTACAATTAAAGCAAGAATTTTGCAAACCAGTGATTGTTGACGGTGACCAACTATAATACTTCACAAGGAAGATGAAACAGGAATAAGAAATAAAGCCAACGCCAACCCAAAAACTGATTCCAAACGAAGTATGTTTGCATTACCGAAATCTGAAGTCTACACTTACGACTGGACATAAAACTGACTAAACTTAACTGAGGCATGAGTTTTTTTTAGCAGAATGGCTTAAACCATGCATTGCGCTAAATACCGAGAATACGTTCGAAAAAGACTTTTGAATGTCATTTGAAGTTTATCTTTAGCATTTTTATCAAACGATATATTGAGTATTTAAATTAACTGTTCGGTTTTGCTTTGAGTGATGCTAGAGATTCTGTAATAAACATATAAGATCGCATTATTATGACGGAAGCCTTGGTTGACGAGTTCAGCCACATCGGCATTCATCAAGTCATCACACGTACTATATACTGGATAACTAGTGTCAAAGCACTCGTAATTATTAAAGTCTGACGGCATGCCTTGAAGGAAAGACATTTTCGGTATATTTTCCTGCAATTTAGAGTACATGGGTGCCACTTCTTGTAAATCACAATGTTTTAGAGCGTAGTGTAATTTTATCACTTGCATTTTAAAGTTCAGTTTTAATCCATGTAGTTTTCCCACATGACGATGGTGCATCTATAGTCAAAGTAAACGGATGTTTGAATTTGAAACAATTCTCCTGCCATTGCTGCTGCTGAGTTGCCTTTGTGCTTGGAACTTCTTCTCATTTTGTTTGTTTTGCTTGTTTAATTGTTTTGCTATAGCTTTAATGTTTCTGTTGTTCATGCTTGTTATTATATTTTGCTTGAGAGCTATAATCAAGACTATTTTCATAACTTGAAGTACAGTAAAATCTGTATAATAAGGACACCTAACTGACTGAGCTTTTTTGCTACCTGTATTCCTGTTATCTGTTATTGTTTGTGCTAATTAGTGTGTTGTTATTGCTTCAGTACATGCTTTCAACATTAGAATTTTTGCTATCATCAGCAAAATTGTCATGATTATTTCTCATGTGTCCACCTAGATCATGTAGCAGTGCATATGTTTTCTTGTTTATAGGACACAAGTACTTCATCGTTTCAGCTGGAGCGTTCAACTGACTATTGGCGCAAGAGTATCCTATATTTACATGTTTTCAATGTCTGATGACCTAACCTGACTATTGAACTGTTTAGACCATTCTCTCTTTTTTGGCGAAGAGTTCGCATATACGTTATCGTCTCCACCGATACAGCACTGTTTCAGTTTTGAACAAAGTATCAGGACTCTTGCTGACTTTTTGAAATGCGCCTTCAAAATTTCCAGTTGCGATATCGTTGTGGAAATCTTACAATTAGTTCATAGATATGCCTCTGCGTCTAAATCTGTTTCTAGCTTCAAATATCTCTTCTGTCCATTTTTGATGAAAGACACATTAAAATGACTATTTCAAGCTGGAATTGCGAACCATGCCTTGTGGCTTTTACATGAATGGCTTTGGTTTTGTTTTCTGTGTCAACATACATATGTTTAAATACTTTTGCTTCGTTATGTTTGATAATTTCATCTGGTAAAAGGTTTTTTAATGTAATACTAGGGCTTGAGTTATAATTAGACACTATCTTGTCCGGTGTGTCTGTGTATTTGGGTGTGGTGAGAAATATCTATACGGTGTTGTTTTTAACGTGCATATAATACGTTTTGCAAAGTTTGCTTTTGTTTGTTTTTTGCCCATCTGTTTTTAAATTGATATCCGCTGCAAAATCTTAGATGTTTCGGCCTGCCTTGTGTTTTGTTGAATGTGTTTCTGAAACCCTTTACTACAAAGCTGTGTATGTCAAAAACAAAAAGTAAGTCTTTGATTCCATTATTATGATTTGATAAAATTGCTACCTCGGTTAAATCAATGTCAATGCATTGAGTAACTGTGTAAATCAATGCATTGTGTAACTGCATTGTCCATTTTCAGTTTGTATTTACTGGTTGATGGGAACTGTATGAGTCTTGTTGTTTGAGCCATTTTTTTTTACTTCATAATAACTTGCGTCATAGCCTCGTTTCTTTAAAAGTTTCTGTACATGTTTTGGTTCTCTGAATGCTCTATTATGGATTAAAGTTTGTTTTCTTTTAGTGCTCTACCCACTCCATCGCTCATGAATGCAAAATGCTAAATGAGACCAGTAGTAAATGTCATCGCCTTTTATATATTTTTACATAATTCAAGGTTACTACTGTATCTACTTGTGGATTACATATTCAAGAATTACCCCTGTCAAAGTAAATATTCGACTGCATGAAGTATGGTCTAAATGCTTCCATCTCTGGGAGGTTTATCGTTGATAAAGCTTCATTTTCAGCCACCTATTCAGAATGTTCCAGATTACAGATTACAATATGGATTAGTCTCAATACAATATTTTTGCCTTACTGTACTGACATATGTGCACAACCTAGTAAGGACTTTTCATTCTGACAACGTGATTAGCACCTATATCTAATCTAAATATGATACCTTTCCCACTCATGATTTGGTATAACCGTTCATTTATGGCATGTTAGCTGTTATTAAATATATCAGTCAATATTAAATATTCTGGAGATTATTGCGGAATTCGCATAACACGGGGGTTGGGGTTCTTTTGATTGTTAACATCTCATGTGATCTTGTTAAACGACCTCTGCGCTTGAGCATCATGACCTCTGGTCGTCCCATTTCTATTGTTCAGGTGACCTCTAATGACCTTCATGATGACCTCTCAGTAGGTCACATGACCACATGACGTCATTTTGGACGTCACTTGCTGGAGCGGTCGCAGTCTTCATGATGATTTATTGCTGATCTATTTCTATGGTTTTCGTTGTCACGTGACTTTATGACGCCACTTTCCGTTTAGGAACGACCATTATAGCTCTACAACAGGTCCTTGCTATTTGTCAAAAACCCAAATATGCTGCCAACATGTTCATCTTTAAATTCAATTTTCTTGCGTAAACAAAGAACCGCAATTTATATTCATACCATACATACTACATTGAAATATGCACACGTGTAATGATTACTTGATTTATGGTTTACTTAAGAATGTATGAAATATGAAAGAAAGTATGCACTAAATGAGCACTTGATAACAAAGTATGTTGGTACTGACAAATGTTCACACAGCAATTGCGTACAAAAGCATGGCCTGCACAATTTCTTCGCGTTTAGTAGAAGGATGGCAAAAGTAAATAACAATCTGTTTAGTGGGCATAATTAAAAATAACAGTAGAGTATAAACGAGACTTCTGTACGCTTCCCCTCTCCTCCTCCCTTTCCCTGGGGAGCGACTGGTTTGACCTTGGACCCCTCCATGGGCGAGAATTTTGAGATCATGGGATGGTTTCAGTGAGTTCCGATAATTTTGTATTATCGAACCCCCACCATTATGATTTAACATATTCGGACGTTTCAAGCAATTCTAAACGATTTTGCTTTTTTGACCTGCTGACACCCCAGGTGGGAAATTTTAGCATATTTGCACGTTTCAAGTAATTCTGAACATTTTTGGTTTTTGACTTTTTGATCCCCTCAACCCCAGATGGGAAAGTGCGATTTTGGCATATTCAAGCAATTGTAAACATTTTTTGTATTTTTTGCCTTTGTGACCCCTCTGGGCGAGAATTTTTTATCATGGGTTAGTTTTAGGTTTTAGACAATTCTGATCATTTTTATTTTCGGACTCCCCTGACTGACCTCATTGTTGTTGCTGTTTTGTTGTCATTGTTGTTGCTGTTGTTGTTATCATTGTTGTTGTCATGGTTTTTGTTGCCATTGTTGTTGTTGTTATTTATGTTGTTGTTGTCATCATATATATTTACATTCAGAGACTTTTTATCATTTGAAAAGTCAATGCAGAACCGAAAGGATTTACCAATGCAATATCGAAATCTTACCACTGGGCACAAAGTCTTCAGAGACACTTAAAGAATGCACACACTTCGAAGTGAATGGAGAATGGAAGCCAGAAATAGAAATCCCTATGAAAACGCCTATAACTTCTGCTACTTAACGCCGAAGAGTCAACATGGATAAAAGTAATGCACATGCTTGTATAGAAAGTGGTGCGTTATGCAACAGCGAAGAAGCTTTATTCAAACATATGAAGCAGTGTTGTGAGGGTGATGATGACAGCAGTTCTGGCAGTAAGTCAGAAACAGACTCTGTTTGGCATGATATGGCCCAAGAAGTATAAGATGACCATGATGACAAATTTCAAGAAAGGTTTTAGAATATGAAGAACAAGGGCTTGAAGATGTGCGTAAAAGAGCAAGTGATGACCTTCGATCCATTATAAGCGTCGACTGAAACAACTGTTTATGAGGCTATTCAAATATACCCAACGTCTAGAACAAAGCGAACATTATCAAAACATTTTAGAAGACTTTAATTACTTTGTCGATGAAAAACATTATGAGTATTCAAAGATATTAAAGGCTGTTATAAGAAAAAACAATGGATTCTTTGAAGAGATTCTAGATAAGGAGGAGAAGGATGGCACGGACAAAAAAGTGATATGGAAGTGGGGCGGAGTGAAACAGACGAAGAACAATAGACTTTTTTGACTAAACTTTGTAAATCAACAAATGTTGTAATATTGTTATTAATTTAAGCGCTGTCTTAAAGTGTATCAATAAAACTTTTCAATGTATGTCTCAATAAAACTATTCAATGTAAGTCCTGCTGTAATGTAAGCAAATGTATGTCTCAATAAAACTATTCAATCTAAGTCCTGCAGAACACTTTGGAGAAAAAATGGTTGAAAGCGGTCCATTAGTTATGAACTTATGCTCATTTGAAATTTTGATCAATGACGCCATCAAAGTTAAACTGAACATTTTGCTGAAAGAATTTTACAACTGGTCCAGTACTTGTGAAGTTTAAGTTTTTAAATGTGAAAAACAAAAAATGCTCAAAATAGTCTGAAAGTCGGAAGTATCGTTCCCCGCCTACTAACCTAGGTCGAATGACTGCCACGGGGGAGAGTCACCTGTCAATCATCCTGGGGGATTGTCAGAAAAAATTCCTCCCCATGACTTTGGTGTGAGAATTTTTCTCGTGACATTTGAACAGGTGTTACCTGTCATTTGTCAAGTATTGAACAATGAGTGCAGCGCCACGTCTCATCTCCATTAACAGCTTGCAGCGACAAATGTTACAATAAACACGTTTCTTAATGCTTATTTTCTCAAGAAAGATCAGCTTCTAAAAATCTCCGTTCTTTTTTCAGGACCAACAACTCGTATGAAATAAGCAAAAAATGTTGACTGCAGATGTATTGTCGAGAAACACAAAACGGAATTTTTAATTACAACTGAGATCTAGAAAGTTCAGTTTATTTGATGTTTAACGAAACGCTATAAATGAATTGTAATGCATTTCATTTTTAATCATCCAAAACCTAACATTAAACCAATCTATGGTGTCATATCATATCATTAGGTGGGGAAGGACAACAACAACAATGACAACAACAGCAACAACAACAATGGCAACAACAACCATGACAACCATAACAATGACAACAACCATAACAGCAAAAAGGCAACAACAACCATGACAACGACAACAATCACAGCAACAACAGCAAAAATGGCAACAACAACCATGACAACAACAACAACAATGACAATAACAACAATGATGTCAGTCAACTTAACGTAGTACTTAACATAGTACCCAACAGGTTCACTCATACCAATGTGAGTCAAGTCAAGATATTCTATCGTGGGACCGTGAGAATGTTCACAACAATAGCAACAACAACAACAATGAGGTCGATCACGGGGAGGGGGTCCGAAAATGAAAAATGATCAGAATTGTCTGAAACGTAAAACCATCCCATAATCACAGATTCTCGTCCGGGGGGGGGGGGGGGGGTGTCCAAAGGTAAAAAAATGAAAGTTGCTCAGAATTGCATGAAACGTGTATTATTTCTCACCTGTGAGGTTATCATCCAGAAATTGTTGCATTACGGAATGATGCGACTGGATTTATGTTGAAGCCTTTACTTACATAAAAGCAATCTTGGTTATTACGTCACATGGAAACATGACCGGATAGAACATATTCAGTAAACAATACCCAAGGGTGGATAATTATGTCAGTATCAATAATATTACATCTCCTTTTCTTAAACGAAAAGGCATTATTTTATTATTATTATTATTAAGATAACAATTATTTAGCGCTTATTCTAATAAAAGCTCTAAGCGCTTTACAATACCAAACAAGCAATGATTAAAATACATTAGCAAATGAACATACAAAACAGAACTGCATGACAGATTGGTATGACCTACAAGAAATAGTGCAGAAATAAATGAGTTTTGAGGTCTCTTTTAAAAACATGAACTGACCTAGATGCTCTAATACTGTAAGGTAATGCATTCCATAAATATGGCACGTACATAGAAAAGCACTTGTGACTGTACTTTGAGTTAAACTTTTGCACTACTAGAAGTAAGTCATCATCGGAGCATCGCAAACTCCTCGGAGGGCGGTACCTTTCAACGATTTCACATAAATATTCAGGGGCGATTCCGTTCACACAGTTGAAACATATAACTAAAACTTTAAATTGTATCCTCAAATAAACAGGTAGCCAGTGTAATGATCTAAGAACTGGGGTCATCGGGGTACGTTTATCTACACCTGTTATCAATCGGGCGGCAGCATATTGCACACATTGAAGTGGGGCAAGAGTGAACTTTGAAGCACCAAGTAAAACACTATTTGAAAAATCAAACCGTGATGTTATAAGCGCATGTACCAGTGTAGTTACAGACTCAATATCCAAACATCTTCTAATGTGACGTATAGCTCTTATGTAATACATGGCTGTGCGGCATTTTGAAGCAACAAATTCATTCATCGTGAGACACGAATCAAAAATAACACCAAGATTTTTAACACTAGTTCTACTAGCAATCTGATAATTTCCAACTGATACCGTGATTGAATTTAAACTTTTTATGCTAAAATTTGAACCGAACAGTAAAATTTCAGTTTTGTCATCATTAAGTTTAAAAAAATTTTGAGTCATAAATGCTTTAATAGCTTTGACACAGTTTTTAGGTATTTCCATTTTACTCGCGTAATCTTTCACTCTGTCAAAGAATACGTAAAGCTGAGAATCGTCAGCATAAAAATGACTTTCCACACCGTAATAGCTTGTGATATCCGATAAAGGCGAAATGTAAAGAGTAAATAAAAGAGGTCCTAAAACTGAGCCTTGCGGAATGCCAGTTTCTAATGGTTTTGGAACGGAAGAAAACTTGCCAACTGTGACGTATTGCTGTCTGCCTGACAGGTATGAATCTATCCACCGAAGTGCTTTGTCGCGTATTCCGTACCGCTGATACAATCGCTGGAGTAATTTATCGTGTTTCACAGTATCGAAGGCAGCGCTGAGATCAAGCAGCAAGAGTAAAGCCATTTGTTTCTTGTCTATTGCTCGGGATATGTCATTGTGAACTCGCAGCAGAGCCGTCTCGGTCGAGTGACCGGATCTGTAGGCTGACTGCATTTTTGTATAGAGCCTTGAGGATTCTAGATGTAACTTTAAACGTTTGGAAACAATTTTTTCTAAAATTTTTGAAATAAAAATTAGATTGGACACCGGTCGGTAGTTTTTAAAATTTTCAGAATCCAAATGAATCTTTTTAATCAGTGGTCTAATGACAGCTTGCTTCATGGGAAAAGGCACTTCACTATTCCTCAAGGACAAATTCACAATTGATGTTATGTGAGGTGTGATCTCTTGCCTGCATTTCTTGAGCAGTTTAGTAGGCATTGGATCCAACTCACATGTTGACGCAGAAGAATGTGCAATGATATCCGATATTTCCAGCTCGGTTGCTAATTCAAACTCTGATAAAATGTTTTCAGAACAGGCGCCAGTATTTTCAGAGACTTCATTTGTTGCTATTTTTAATATTTCAGACGATATATTGTCGTTGATTTTAATAATTTTATCCACAAAGAAACTTATGAAATCGGAAGGAAGATTTTCAGGAGAAGAGGATGACGGAAAAACCGGATCATTGTTCCAAAACAAAATTTCTTTTGCGGTATCAAATAATTTTTTCTTGTCATCTTTTGATTCACAAATCTTTTTCGAATTGTGCGTGCCTCTTTCATAAGAAAGTTCACGTACCTACATTGCTTTTTATATGCTTTCTTGTCTTCTTATTTTCCAGATTTCTCCTGTTTGCGCTCAAGTCGGCGCCTCACAACTTTAGCTGTTCTACAATGCGCTTAGTACCAGTCAGTATTGGGACGATAGTTATTGTCTTAGTTTTTAGGGATGCTTTTGCATCTAGCAAAGCTGACAGCTGATCATTGTAGGACACGACTGCTTCAGTGACAGCATTTTCTGGGATTACGAGCTCTCTTATTTGACCACTTAAAAAACAAAAACTAATAATTTCACTAAAATATCCTTATAATCCAAATCTCAGATAAAAATCGGATAAGCCAGTATAAAGTTGTTTTGACAAAGAAGTCCGTATATCCCTAATAACATAGAGTTTACTACAATTTAACTTTAGTGCTTTTGCCACAGACGGCGTACATATAGAAACTGCTTTAATGAATAAATACACCACTTTATTCCATGCGAACAATACTTATTAAACTTCAACTACTTTTTAAGCATTTTACTGGTTTGAATTTTACACAAAGAATATTTTCCGCTGAGAGCGATAATAGAGAAATATCAGTTTGTAAATGAATACAAAAATGACTGAACTGTTAATGAGTGTTTACTTCTTGCGAAATAGCATTGAAGTACATTTCTGTTAAAAGATAAAAAATTAATATTAGAAAGAACATCAAAAAGCATAAGCATGGGGAAATACTTTACTCAATTCTGGCTCATCTCCTTTTTTTACTTCCGATGTCGGTTGTGTGACGAGTCTACTAAGTGGTCGACAATAAAAAAACAATAAATACAATATGAACTAACTTGTTTTAAAACACTAGACTAGCAAAAAAGTAATAAACAAAATACCTATATGCAAACTGGATATCAATCACTGAGAATTATTTACGTAGGCGATTAATATCAAATTGTATTCTCCAGAATCCATTCGGTAGTCCAAAATTTGTTTACCAGTTCAACTTATCGAGTCTCTTCGTTGTTCTTCCCAACCTCTTCATAAACGATGTTTTATCTCCTGTATCTTTGTTACCTATCAGGTACAATGTTTTTCTTGTCCAACAGGTTTTTAATGTTTTGATTTTGATTAACCTGAGAATTATCTGAGCTCTAACTCGGGCTGGTCTGATTTTGCGCTTTATCACCCGAAGTTTTTTTCAATGTTTTGATTGGGAAGAGGAGGGCAATTAATGCTTAATGTATGCATGTTTGGTTATGTATTTTATATTAATAAAGAGAATAAAGGAAAAAAAGGTGTCCCTAAGTGGAGATGAGCAACTGGCCTCTACCTTATCAGATCTTTGATTGTCTGGAAGCTGTTCTGAGATTACCCCCTCCTTTCCGTTATCTCTAATACCTGGTATGAGCTGTGAGAGGGGTTTGGCAATGTGTTTTTTGTCATGATAGAATTTCATATTCTGCTTGTAAGCTTCTTTTCTGTGCATGCCCTATGGCTTCCAGCGGGGTGTCAGTAGGTGTGGGACTGTTGGTAATGTTGTTCTCAGCCATCTGCCGAATAAAAGGTCAGGAGGGCTATATCCGTTATGGATGGGAATTGACCTATAATTTAGAAGTGCTATGTAAGGATTGTCATTTTTGTGA
The DNA here is from genome assembly GCA_949752745.1 of Protula sp. h YS-2021. Classification (NCBI taxonomy): domain Eukaryota; kingdom Metazoa; phylum Annelida; class Polychaeta; order Sabellida; family Serpulidae; genus Protula; species Protula sp. h YS-2021. The sequence goes on from OX457032.1 coordinate 9,902,164, forward strand.
GGTTTTTGAATATTTATACCGCTATTCCGGCACACCTATTTCCTCTCGCTTGAGTTGGCGAGGATGTTAAATGGAGAAAATTGTAATCCATACTGAATTTTGCCATTGCACTGTTCTATAGTTGTCCGCCATTGTCGGAAACTATAATTTCCGGGATTCCATGTCTGGCAAAAATTGATTTGAGATGATTTATTAATGCACCTGCTTTTTGACCATCTTTAAGCAGAGCAATTTCCAAATACCTGGAATAGTAATTTACCACTACTAAGTAGGTCTTACCTCGAAGCTGGCATAAATCGCAAGCTACCGTCTGCCAAGTCTGTCTGGAAGATGGGTTGGTTGTAATGGCTCCACAGTTTTAAGCTGCTGCCTAGTATTGGTCAGGCAATTTTTGAACATGTTTTGAATCTATTTTGACAGGCCAACCCACCAAACTGAAGTTCTTGCTTTTTCTCGGCATTTAGTAATGCCACAATGGCCGTTGTGTATACGATCTAAAATTTCACGACGTATTGAGAACGGAATAACGATTCTGCTGTCCTTCCGTCGGGGGCCATCTTGAATAGAGTACTCCGCAGCAAACTGCATATAAGGGAGTAAAATTGTTGGAGCTTGACTTTTATCAGGCCAACCTTCCTGGGTGTACAACATTATTCCCGTGCACACTTCATCTTCATGTTGAAGTTCGCGAATTTGTTCTAACTTTCTTTGTGATAGGAAGAACTTCAATTACCTGCTTGACAAATGCTTCCATTTCCTCGGCTAAATTCGTTTTGACTTCTTCTGTTGTGGACAATGCAACCCGGCTCAGGGTATCCTAAGACATACTCAGCAAATTTTTCACAACCCCAAGTCAAGGCCAAAGCCTCTTTTTCCATTTGTGCATATCTGTTAGACTTCTATTCGCGTATGAGATAGGTTTAAACTCACCTGTAGTTGGCTCTTTTTGCAGAAGGACTGCACCCAGTCTAAATGATGAGCTGCCAGCCATGATTCTGATTTCGTGTTGGACACTTTACGTCTTGATAGTGTTTGAAGAACTGAGCTCTTCTTTGATTTTCTCCAGAGCTATTTGTTGTTGTTTACCCCATGACCAATTTTCCCTTTTGAGGAGTTCATGCAATGGTTGTGTCATGTTGGCGAGATCTGGGATAAACTTACCTAACTGGTTGGCCATTCCTGAAAAACGACGTAGCTCTGTTATATTTGTGGGTACAAGTATATAAGTGATAGCCTTTATTTTGCTCTCATCTGGCAAAATACCACTGGGACCAATATTATATCCTACAAAACTTGCCTCTGTGTTGAGGAATTCACACTTGCTTGGGTTTAGAGTGATTCCGCCATTTCGTAACTTCTCCAAAACAGGAAATAGGGCTTGTTAGTGTGACACAATGTCTTTGCTGTCCACCAATATGTCGTCTATTGGAATTTTGGCATGTGGCTGTTGTCCCATAATATGGTGTATAACCTTCTGAAATACCCCTGACCCACTCAAAATACCATAGGAAGGCGTAAAAAGCAATATCTTTCAAATGGTTTAATGAATTGAGTTAGACCCTGCGATTCTTCACCAACTTTGATTCGATAAAAAGAACTATTTGCGTCAAGTTTTGTGAATATTTTGGCGTCCTGTAACTTAGCCAGTGTTGATTCACCTGTGGGAAGTTGATATCGGGGACGTATTGCGTACTTGTTTAGTTGAGTTACATCGACGAAAATGCGTACTTCTCCCCTTTTTGGTTTGGGAACCACCACCATCCCAGGGCACCAGGGTGAAGTCTCGTTTGGTTCGAGACGTCGAATTACCCCTTGCTGTACCATGCCATCAAACGCTGTTTTAACCTTAGGAAATAATGGATGAGCAACCCTCTTTGGTGTATTCATTGCAAATGGCTACGCATCCGGTTCGATTTTTATTTTGTACTCGAAATCTTTTATTATCCCTAAGCCTGAAAATAATTTTGTTAACTTTTTCAGGACATTTTGTTTAAAATCGGATGAAGTTATTGTACTGGTAATGCTAACAAGTTGCAAGTTACTGATTGCAGGTTTGCCTAGTAAGGGTGTGGCCAAATTTTTGACGGCATAAAAATTGTCTGAACAAGCCTTGTTTGGTTTAGCGACATATCGCGCATTTAATAGACCAAGTACTTGTAAGGGCTCAGAATTTGCACCTATCAGAGCCCTTTCTGGAGGTTCCAGGGGAACCTGTTTAGCTACTTGATTGTATAAATCAAAATTGATTACCAATACATCTGCTCCGGTGTCTATTTTGAACAAAACCGGATGTTTATTTACCGTTACATCTAGCATAAACTTATCGTCCTTGTCTTTGGTATGAACAGGCCCTAAGAACTGCTCTTCGCTGCCCTGTACACGGAATGAAATTGGATCGATGTCCTGATAGTGGAATTTTTCCCTTATTTCGCGAATGCGTTTCTTTTGCTTGGTCCTGCAGACAACCGCCCAGTGCCCCTTTTTCTTGCAGAAGCTTCACGTAGAATATTTCGCGGGACAATCTTGTTTGGAATGTTTGTTTTTACCACACCAGTGGCATGGCGGTTGTTATTGTTGATGACGTCTTGGCGCTGCACGCGATTGGTGATTGGTTTTTACTGGTTTTTGTGTCTTTGAGTCCCTGTGTAATGGTTGTTTGCGCACCATGTTGGCTTGAGGGGGGTTGAATGTATTTAAGTGCGTGGACTGTCTTTGGACGGCTTCTCACATTCGTGCCCTGTGTATGGCGTCTTGAAGTTTGAGATCTTTTACTCTGCAACTGTTCTGATAACTTTTTGTCTCTGATTCCCGCTACAATGCGGTCACTTAACAGTTCTTCTTTCATGGAGCCACATTTACAATTTTCAATCTAGATCAACAAGTCTTTTATGAAGTTGTCTACCGTTTCATCAATGTCTTGACAACAACTACTAAATTTGACACGTTCAAACAATATGTTTTTCTCACTGAGCTGGGATTCAAATCTGTTTTTCACTGTCTGGTACGATTTTATCTCATCACTGGATAAATGGAAACTGGTTAAAATGTCTTCCGCTTCGATACCCATGCACTAGGGTGTTTACTTTTTCTTCTTAATCAGTTAATTTCACAGTAATTAAATACCGCTCAAAGCTAGTATGTCATCGGCCCCACTCCTCTGGCTTCTTGAAATCGAACGTTTGAGGGGCGGGAATTGCGTTTGTTGCCATTTCTTCTGTATGTGGCGCTGAGTGCACTAAATTTGCGAGTGAGCTGAATCACTGGTCCTACATATCTTTTCAGCGTGGTCACCGCTGCCACCACCTTGTGTTACGGAATGATACGACTGGATTTATGTTGAAGTCTTTATTTACATTCAAGTGATCTTTGTTATTACGTCACTTTGTCACATGATCGGATATAAAATATTCAGTAAACAATACCCAAGGGTGGATAGTTGTGGCACTATCAATAATATTACAGAAATGTCGTCGAATATTGCAGCTTGTTCATTGATTTATTATTACGCTGTGGAAGGGATTTGATTATTTTTAACTTAAGTGCCTTGTAAATTGCTCTTATTTAATACTGGGCCATATGTAAATCCATGTCGGTTTGGCTGAATATATCTCTACGACTGTTCGGTCTGCCGTGTGTAACACCTTTTTACTCCGCAGATCCACTGAGAATTCCGCGAAAAATGGTATTCATAAGGAGACAAAAAAGAGCTGAACTACTTCTTTCTCTCTACTTTGTGCTTATACATAACAGATTTATCCACTCAGAGGTTAGCTGTTTCGTAATAACGAATGCAACAGTGAAATTTATTAGCCAACATGTTAGATGAATAGTCATTCCGACAGAAATTACGTCCGCAAAACGATAATAAGAGGTTTTAACACTTTTGCGTGTTTTAGTTCAAAGAGTTGTGATAAACAAGGCAAGCGTGTGCTGAGGTACCAGTTCCAGGTTTTATTCTATTGTCCGGTATTCTACTGTAAAATGCGATAGCTTGAATAAAGTGCCGATTGTTTACTGGAGGGAAAACTGAAACTCCGAAAATCAGACCGAAGCTGTCAGAAAATTCTGATTTGGGAGTAAATATCCATGAACACATCGATATTTGCTAAAGATAGATCAAAATAGTGAGTTATAATAAAATCAATTACTCTTCGTACTTCGGAAAAAAATGACAATAAACCAAATCAGTGAGCGATAATAGTTTTATAGATTCGTAAAAAAGAGTAGTTCCGAGTAGCTCTGACTTGTATAACATCGTACATCTCTATGTCAGAGCTACGAAGCCTTCCATTGCTCCACTGATAGAGGTCAATTTCATATTTTCTGAGGCTCGAATCCTGCATACCAGCCCCTATTATTCAAGCATCTACAGAAAGTTTAGGCCCAATATGCCCTTTTTGTAAAACAGGCATAGTTTTCAGTGAGCTGTATATCTTTTATTTGTTCATAAAAGTGCAGAAAAGTTAGCTTCCGCACCCACCTGTCAAATGTTTATTTACGTTCTGGCCTTTAAATGTCACGTGACCAAAGTCAAGGGACCGAAAATTTAAATAAAGGGGTCATAGTTTATTTCTAAAATACATACTAAAATAGTTGATAGATGCAGAGTTAGGTATAAATTTATTTTGTATGCCCACAATATTTGACTTTTTATTTTACGTTCTTTTTGAAATATCAATTTAAAATTTTTTTGGTGGATAATTGCAAAAATTATTGTTACTATTTCACGTAATAAAGTATGCTCCCTGTATACAAACAAATGTCAATTATTGCGGGAGATTGGGGCTATTTCCGTATTATTTTCTTTTAAAGAAAGCGTAAAACAGAAGTTGTGTATGATTATCGTTGCACTTTGAGGGCCTTTAGCAAATGCCAATAAAAACCTATGGGTCGTTGAATCTCGCACAAAGTAGCCACAGGGGTGCCCCAAAGCGAGCGCAGTTGACTTGCTTATCGTTATATAGCGAGGCTTTGAAGCGGTGCCTGGAAACTTGTTAGCGCACCGCTTCTTGGAGCTAAAAAAAGAGAAGAAAATATCTCGTTGTGTATTGTGACTACAAGGGGGAGGAGAACGAATGGCTACAGTAGATCCAAATAGGTGAAACTGAAAAGACCATCTTCCGTGGCTGAAAACAATAAGGGATATTTGAGTATAAAAGGTTGCCAAATTTGCATCTGGCTAATTAAGTTTAGTCAGAATTGAACATTTTGTTGTCAGCAATTACGATCTACTGTAACTATTTCTATCTCCGCTCCTTCGTACCAAAAAGATGGGTAAAATGACTTATTGATACGCGAACCTTTTTAATGTAAAACACCGGATATTAGTGCTATGTATTTCCAATAAGTTGATTGTAGATAAAGTCACGTTGAGAGACGTCAGGCAAGTAAATACGGGTATCAGGAGACCTCGGCCCTGGAAGAACTCGGCCCCAATTTTGTTGAAAGAACCCGGCCCTGGAGAGAACTCGGCTCCGCAACGAACTCTTTCGTTTTCAAGAATACCTGAATGTTTGAATACCTGTTAAAAACACCCCTTTTTAGGCCCCAACCCTTCGGATTGGGGCCTATAGGTTTGGGGTGTCCGTCCGTCCGCCTGTCCGTCATCGCTTTATACCCCTATAAATTTGGGGGCGGTTGGGGCCTGCTTGTGTTTCACAAATACTCACTTGTTATTGTGAATTCTGGCATCAAGTTACAATTAGAAACAACATTAATAAGTCCCCCTAGTTAATCAAATCGAAAATTACAATTTTAAATTGCATTACCTAATTGCAATGACAAATTCCTTCTAGGATTGCAAAAAAAAAAAATGAGAAGCGGCTATTTCTGTAATTCGTGATCACACGTAACTACGAAACTGGTGCCATGTCTGAAATTCTGAAACAACTCAAACTAACATCGCTAAAATCACGATGGAAACAAAGCCGCCTTATACTATTCTATAAGGGTCTCACCACCAAAGCAGTTATACCTACAGCGAAACTCGTAGCTTCAACTAGGAACACAAGAAATACCCATAAACACGCTTTCAGGCATCTCAAAGTAAGAACTGACATATAAAAAACATAGTTTCATTACGGCCACAATAGTAGACTGGAAAAGTCTTCCCAGTAGCGTCATCCAAAAACATAACACAGCTTCAGAGCACGTTGAGGAATTTACCAATTACATTAGAAGTTCAGTCATCTAGGATCCTTGGTGCGTGTGCGGTGTAATAACGTCGTGAGATGTCACACCTTTAATTTTGCGAAGATTGCGAAGGACTATTTATTGCAATTGAAAGCGAATTGCATTTCACAAACAGACTATTTTTTGTAATTCACGATTACACACAACTAAATAACTGAATAAATGATACGTTACACATCTGTCAATATCTGATATCGTTTTATCTTTTTCTGATCATGAATTAGTAAATTTATTTTTAAATCTTATATTTTTGTAAGTTAAAAAGTTGGGATATTTTGCAGGGCCGACTTCTCTAAGAAGCGGGGCCCGGATTCTAAAATGCGGGGCTCGGCCAAGTACGTTGCGGGGCCAAGTTCTCTTGTATTCTAAATACGAGGCAAAGAACAGTCACATTGCACAGCGTATCGTAATCGGTTAAATAAAAAATTGACCTGTTGGGGGCAGTAGAGTTTCAGGACCTACATGTGTATAATAAGAATGTCATGGTGAGTTGCATGGCTTCTGGTTTCTAAGCAAACGTGGAATAACCGGCACAGACGTTTTCCCATTAAAAGAACGCAGTTTCAGTTTTGGCAGTTGCGGTGTGCTGTTCAGTTTCATGAGTCTTATCGAAAAGAACAAGCCGCCGTGTGTCGGAAGTACACATATTAACACGTGGGAAATGTTGTCACAGTATACATTGCAAGAATGTTTTAAAGAAAGCCACAGCAAACGACGGACTGACATGCAAGTTATATCGAAACGTCATGTGCGGAAAAATGTCAGGCGTCTCAAAAAGGGTTTTTGGTTTAATTTTGAAATGTGCCGTGTCAAGCAATAATTTGGCATATCACCGGTGGCTCAAAAACGTATGCTTGACTGAATTTTTAAATGCACCCTATTTAATCATGCCATACTCGTAACTTGTACGGAGTCATTTCCCATATGAATGACCCTATGTCAATCATGTGGTACACAGGTCAAGGCTAGTCAATCCACATGAGACCTCCGAAAAATGTCCGGCGACTCAGAAATATATTTTGTTCCATTTTTAAATGCACCCAGTTAAGCCATATTTTATGGATTTTAGTACGTTATTCAAAAAAAAAAAAAAAAAAAAATGAAAATCGAGTACAGAGCTTAAAGCCCCATCCCCGAGGTTACGTATTATACATAGAAAAATCGAAAATCGAGTCCGGCATATTTGATTGACCGATTTACTTCGTGTGATTTGGTACAGAGATGTACTTATAGTCTATTGATTACTATCTATTGCCAAAAGTGTGGCATAGTTATGCTGTGAGCCGCAGTCGGCCATTTTGTGCCCCTCAAACCAGTAAATAAGAAAATACAACATATTTTTGTCTCCCTTATATCTGTGTAACGGAGGTGAAAAGTGATATTTGGCACAAAGGTGCAGCCCATACACATGCTACTTACGCCGCAAGCATTTGGGCAGCACACTTCTCCCCTGGAGTGGTAAGACACCAAACCCCATCCCGGCCTAACGTATTATAAAAAAGATTTGAAAATCGAGTCCAGTAGATTTACTTAGCCGATTCTTGCTTGAATTTTGGTACAAGACTGGAATAATAAATATAGAAATAAACATCCAATACCAGTTTTCGCGATAGGATTCGAAAATCTGCGTCCCGGGGACGCAAGCCTTCTCAGATTTTGCGTTCTTTCAGAAAATTTTGCGCCCCTCCAATAATAACACAAATACGAAAAAGAGAATTTCATAACTTGGTGGAAATTTGTTGTGAAAATTAATAATGTTAACTTGGCATTAACAGCTGTGTCAGAGTTTGAACATTCATAAAATAAAATTGATATTGCTGTGAAGTCTGAGGTATCTGATACTGAAATAAAAGACTAGCTGTGTAACTCAGAGAAAGCAACGCGGCAATATTACCTGCCGTTCCATCTGTAACAAATTATTTTTTAAACTAGAACATTATTTGAAATATACTGGCACTGGTTCACGATTTTTTAAATTTCAGTCATTACGCCAATTTCATAGTTCATCCCCACTTTTCTCGCATAGTTCTGGAGTTGGCTTTTGAGTGCGTAAAGTCAGATGTGGTGAAATGTGGCCCATTTATTGTGATTCTCCTAAGTCGGGCTAACTGAACCTCAGCGAGTTTTTGCCTCGATTTAACTTTAATTTTGTTTTGTGCCAAAAAATTACGCTCACACGAAGCGTTGTTTAAAAGAATACTAAATTATTTCTACAAGCACCCCTAACTCGGGATAATGTTCACGATGCGGGGAAGAATTTTAAAAATTCACTATGCTTCACTATGCTTCGTCACTTTGTTGGCGCACACAAACTGAATGAAGGTAGAAAATGTGTTCGACATCTCTCGGTTCCGAATTGTCTTTGCAGAGGATGATATATATAATAGTAAAATTTCGTGACAGGTGGGCAATATGGCTTTTTTTGCCTGAAGGACCCGGGCCGAATTGACCGAACCCGAATTTTTTGGATGACATGATGGAAATCTGATTTGAGGTTCTTATCTTATAACATTTTCTGTGCAAATCCAGTTTTGAAAATTGAAGATTTGCAAAGAGATATTCCAAGAAGAATGTAAAAGGTTGTTAACAGAAATAGACTTTAAGAGGTTGGGAGTGAACATATATTGCAATAGGATTAAATTAACGGAAAGAGTTATTTAAATTAGTATTTTTGGTTGTTTGGTTATTGATTTATATTTCTATATATTTACTAATTGTTGAGCAGTGACAACGCTAATGAAGGAAACAAGTATTACGTTTACCTGTTATATTTTATTCACTTGCTGATGTATTTATTCTTTTATTTATTTTTTTATTTATTTAAAATAATTTGCAATAAGATTAAAGTATCTGAATGAGAGAGCGAGGTTTCCGAAGTTGACTGACATTGGCTTGAGCGCTTTGGAATAAAATATTGGCTAGTATAGACGGAAGATAAGCACGGAATATTTACGACATTAAACATTCATCCTTACGTTTCTCGATAGCATAACACATAGAAGAGAGAGATATAAAATGGACGGCAAGCAATGGGCGGCTGTCCATATCGAAGATAACAGTACGAATTTCTTCGTACCAGTACTAGCTGTGCAAGATTCAAACGGAAATTAAATGCTGTAGCCTATGAAGACAGTTCGTCGTGCTATTTCTGGGCTATTTGGACTTCTTTTTTTAAGTGTGCGAAATCATGCGATCTCAATTTATTCATGTCCGTTTCATCAAGTGTGCCAAATATGTAATGGGATGCTTGTGCAATAAAAGAACAAGGGATCTATGTTTCCGAGTGGGCATTTGGCGACCCTGTTCAGGAACTTATTTGTTTATGTGTCGATAGTATCTGCTAACTACGAACAGGTAGACTTGAGGATTGGAATGATCTCCAGAGATGTGTTTTCAAGTGTATGAGTTAACTTTCTGCTGGAAATGACGTCGTGAAACACGTTCTGTGTGGTGGCTGGGTCCGTAACTGGCAGTCGAAAAGTATGGTGCCAGTTTGACTCATCGCTGTTGACTGGTTCCTCAGGCCGAAAGATGACACCATAATTGAACCTTGCCACTGGATCGTCGGAGCCATCTGCCATACCGCCAGGGCACACAAAATAATAGAGGTCATTGCCTTCTCTGTAATTTGGAGGACACTTGTTAATGTAACGGTAACTAGATTGGAAACACCAACTTTTATGAAATTTACCTGAAAACAAAAACCTGCAGAATTTGAAATTTAGACTCAGAATGTGCAGTGGCAGTGTGCCTGCTTTTGGTTTCTTGGAATGCCAGTGTCACGTGGTACAGTAAGTTGCAATGAAGAAATTCTGTGCTTTTGGCTCTTGCTGTTAGTATAGAGCTCACAGAGTTGTTTACTGCCATAATTAGTACGGTGAGTTGAATTGAATACTGCCAGAAAATTATTAATATCTCATAGATAGAGAGGAATCAGGTATGATTCCAAGAAACGTGATCTAACGTTCTGTTCATAAACAAATTGCGAAGATTTTCAAAGCGAATAAAATACAATACAAATCTTTTGTAAGAAATTATATTGCATTAATATTGTAGACATTATTGACATCATTTACGTCGAATTGCTTTTTTTGAATTTATTCTCTTAATTTGGTATTTTATATCTTTACTTATATAATATTTGCGTATTGACTGATCTGGAACCAACGGACGGGAAATTCTGACTGGTTTTCTATTTCCCTTTACTTGCACCTTTACGTTAGCCGTTGGTCTGGATTCGTTGGGAATCGGTGTGATGTTGCCCGGAGCCACACCTTGAACCTGTTGGCAGGATGGGGATTTGTGGAGGAACAGATTGTTGGGCCTCGGGATATGCTCTTAAGGTCGTTCGTGTGTATCCGTGTGTGAGCCTGCAGGTTTGCGCGAACAATGTTGGATGCTCTTACAAACGGCCTCCGAGTATTCAAGGAAGCCTTTGGTGTACTTCGTTGAGCAGTATCGAAAGGTAAGAGGGATTAACGAATAAATAATGACATAGGGAGAGAAGTGGATGGATTGAATTGCGGGAGTGAGGCGATAGGGGAAGGGTCCAATAGCCCTATCTACCAGGGTGCGGAGACTTGGCAAGTGAATTTTGCTATTCACAGATTGCGTTGCTTTGAGTGTGGTAGCTTGATATGAAATTGTGCTCAGTGTCGTAAATTATGGAGTTCCTTCAAAACTTAAGAAATAAAATTTTGAGTTATTCGCAACTAGAGTTTCGAAACCTTCGTATCAGGAGATAGTCTCACACCATTGGGAGAAAGAATCAACAATGATCAGAACGTATATTAGCCTTCAGCACACTTAGTTAAGGGGCCTAGTATGTCCATACGCCACCACATAAATATATCGGTAGGGGAAATGGCAGTGGTGTTTGGGTCTTTGATGAACAGGTTGTTTGGGAATTTAGCAGGGTTCGCATTATATGACGTATTCTTTTCATCTTAGCTATTTTATTCCACTGATATTTTAGAGATGTAGCGTCTCAGGTGCACAGTCCACCTTGGTGATCCAGCTCATCGTGACAAGCCAGTAGGATTTTTGGGCGAAGAGAAGGAGGAACGGTGGTCACACGTTTGCTGCCCGGCATGTTTGCATATTTGGTTTTTGCCAGTCTGTCTGTATAGCGAACCAGTGCCCTATATAAGGATATCCAATGGTTTATCCATGTCTTGTCGCATAATTGGAGTAGTCTTTAACCTTGTTGGACAGGCTTTTGGTTACTAATTTCAATTGTATGCCAATAGCCTGTGTAGTCAAACGCGAAAACGTCTTCGTTTTAAAGATAAGGAGCAGTAACTGGTCCTGTTGTTCTGCGGAAACAAACTTAAGTTTTTTTCGCGACACGTGGGTATTCCCCATCTGATAGTTTACTGAAAGCGTTCGAAAACAGTACCTGGAAATTCTTTTATCTTTTGATAGCATACTTCAGCATTAAGTACACGTACTTAAGCAAGGTTGTTAGGTGTCATACACTTGGCATCTTGTAGGTAAAGCTCTCGGACAAGCTCCTTTGCTGGAGAAATAATTCCTGTAACGTTTGCGTTTGAGTCGCCCTGTACCCGAACTTGAAAAACTATTTCAGAAATAGCTGGTATGAGAACTTATTCCTTAGAGCGAGGAAGGTTGTCTTGCCATGAGCAGTTGACTGTTGTGAACATGATGTGGTCTTGTGTTCTGTGCTGCTGTTTCTGTTTGCAAAAGTTATGACATTCTTGTAAAAATTCGGAATGCCCTTGTATTTTGTGAGGAAATCTCCCACTTTTAAGACTATATGATAAGGTAGCGATTGCGTAGAAGCAGTGTGTAAAATATGTGGTGATTCCTTAAATTGAAAAGTAAAGGTCGAAGAGCCACTGACAGCCATTGCGTTGCCATTTACCGCTTTTATTTTGTGATCTGTGTGGTTTAGCGGCGCATCACATTTTGAATATTTAGACGCATAGTGATGTTCATGTACATGAAATCTGCGCGCTTGTAGCCAGTAATGTGGTCATTTGTATGATTCTGGATGATTGTTTTTGTATGGCTTTGTAGCATTGTTATTTCAGGTGATTTTTTTGAATTTTTAATTGTGAGTGGTTACAAGTGATCCACTTCGCCTTTGCTATATGTTAGTTATTTGTGATTGTGTTTGTTTGCTGTTGTTTTATGAAGGATTTTGTCTTCTCTTTTGTTTCTTTTTCTTTTTGATTTTCTGGATTTGTTTGTGTCTGTTTATGTTTGTTGTGTGTTGTTGAAATTGTGGTTGTTTGTTGATATTGTTTGCTGTGTTTATTGTTTTGGTGTGTAGTAGTTGTTATCTGATTGTTTTTTTTTTGTAGCTATGTAATTGTGTTGTTGAAGAATGCAAGTGATTGTTTTTGACCGTGCAAACTGTTTATAAGTATGCCTATATCAAAGTCTGTTTGTTGTTTGTGCTTGTGTGTGTTTGTTGTTGTTTTATCAGGGGTTTTGTGTCCATTTTTTTTCTTTTTTTTGATTTTGTGGATTTATTTGTGTGTGTTTGTTGTGTGTTGTTGAAATTGTAGTTGCTTGTTCATATTGTTTTCTGTATGTTAATTGCTTTGGTGTGTTGTTATTGATATCTAATTTTTGTTGCTATTTAATTGTGTTGTTGAAGAATGCAAGTGGTTGTTTTTGTAAGTGTGTAGTTATCCTTTTTTTAGCAAACTGTTTATAAGTATGCTTATCATGATTGACGGACCTCTGTTGGGTTTGGTTGTATGGGCTCTGGTGTTGTGTTTGGTTGGGGATAGGTGCATGTTGTTGCTGTTGGTGATCGAATTGCTGTTGGAGATAAGTTTGATTGTGGTAGCGCCGGGGTGGTTGTTGTTTTTTGAGTTTGCCACAAACATGCTCGAATTGTCGTTGGTTTGAGCAGTAACTATAGTTCTGTTATAAAGCGGGGCACTTGTTTGACATATGTGATGAAAGAGTCGCCACAGTTATTTATATATCTGGGTTTTTTATTTGTGTTCCTTTTTGTTGGCCTTAATATGATGTATTCGAGATTGTGTTTGATAGTTGATTTGGTTGCAGTGTTGTGACGACAGCAGGTGGTTTACTAACAGGGTGTTGAGTGTGTTGAATGTCTGCAGTGAAGTTTTGTTATGTTGTTTGAATGGGCCATACTACTTACTTACTGAGGCCCATAGCCCTTGGATGAGCATAGGAAATCGACGACACCTCGCCAGCGCACTCGGTTCTGGGCTGATCTCGTTGCTCCAGTCTAGTTGGTCCCCAGCTCTTTCAGCTCTGCTTCAGTGGTTCGCCTCCAGCTGTTTTGGGGCGGCCTCTCTTCCTCTAGCCCAACTTCCTCCGTAGAATCTGCTCAGCCACTGGTTCCTGTACCGCTCGCTCCCACTGAATGGCCCATGATATAAGTATATTTGCCTCAAGTGACAGAAGACATAATATCGATAAAATCGGATACTTGCTACTCTGCCTTATGACGAGTATTGAGAAATGCAGTTGTAATTTCCCTTGTGTCATCTGTAATGAAATAGTTTTGAAAGGTGTAATGATATTGTCTCTGCTTGACTTTAATTAAGGTCTACTATGATAGACGGCCAAGTTTTTGCTGTTCCCTTAAAATGAAGAATGTAAAATCGGCATCTGAGATTAAGAGAGCCATATCGTTGAAATCGCGTAGCCAGCTCTTCGCTTTCTGTCAGTCCGTCCGTCTGTTCGTGCTCACAGTGATTATGGTATGTGGTAGAGTTTCGGTACATCCGTCACTTACGTGGTTTTTGTTGCTTATATAGTGGTTCTTATGAGGTAGCCACATAAGCAACCGTTGAGCACAGAACAAACCACATAAGGGAGTCCGTCAAAGTACGTTGATCAACTGTCCTGTAACACCATCTGTCGGTAAATAATGCAACTAATCTCCTACATTTATAATCCGATGTCAATTATTTTTGGCATGAGGCATCTCTAGTGGCTCATCCCTACGGCTTCTGCATTTTTAGTCGATCGGATATTTTTGTATTTTTGGGGAATTTCTGGAGAAAAAACTTCAAAATGCATTTCCTCCTGCAAATTAATCCTATTTCATTTATTTTGGTATGTGGTGTTAGGCATTCCTCCTTGGGTCGGGCATACGGCTTATGATTTTTTACTCGATATTTTTATTTTTGGGGAAATGTTTGAAGAAAATACCTCAAATTGCGTCTTATCCTATAATTTTTACACCATTATTTGCGCATCAACGCAACCTAAAGAAACATGCGCACTGATCCAACATAACAACCGCGCGTTTTCCGAAATGCGAACTGCGCATCGACCCAAGTTTAATAAACATGCGCACTGATCCGAAATGTGAACCGCGCATCGACGCAAGTTAACATGCGCCAGGGTCCGAAATGCAAACCGCGCATCAGGTAGGTTAAATAAACATGCGCACTGGTCCGAAATGCGAACCTTGCATCAACGCACGTTAACCAAACATGTGCACTGGTCCGAAATATGAACCGCGCATCGACGCAAGTTAAGTAAACATGCGCAGTGGTCCAACATAAGAACCGCGCGTCAACGCAAGTTGAATAAAATGGGCATTGGTCTGAAATAAGTACTGCGCATCCACGCAAGCTACATAAATTTGCCCACTGGTCTCAAGTGCGAACCGGGCATCAACTCAAGTTAAAAAAAGATGCACACTGGTCTAAAATAAGCACCCAATATCAACGCAAGTTAAGTAATCATGCGCACTGGTCCCAAATGCGAATTGCTCATCAACGGAAGTTGCATAAACATGCGCAGTGGTCCGAAATATGAACCGCGCATCGATTCAAGTTAAATAAACATGCGTACTGGTTCGAAATGCGAACTGGGCATCAAGGCAAGCTAAATAAATATGAGCAGTAGTCCGAAATGCAAACCGCGCATCAACGCAAGTTAACCAAACATGTGCACTGATCCGAAATGCGAACCGCGCATCGACGTAAGTTAAGTTAACATGCGCCGTGGTCCGAAATGCAAACTGCGCATCAACGCAAGTTAAATAAACATGCGCACTGGTCACAAATGCGAACCGCGCATTAACGTAAGTTAAGCAAATATGCGCACTGGTCTAAAATAAGCACCATGACCAACGCAAGTTAAATGGACACGCGCATTTGTTCAGAATGCGAATCGCGTATCAGTGTAAGTCAAATAAATATCCGCAGTGGTCCGAAATGCGAACCGCACATCAACGCGAGTGAAATAAACATGCGCACTGGTCTAAAATAAGCACCGCGCCTCAGCACAACATTAAATAAACATGTCCCCTGGTTCGAAATGCGCACCGCGCATCAACGCAAGCTAAATAAATATGCGCACTGGTCCGAAATGCAAACCGCGAATCAACGCACGTTAACCAAATATGTGCACTGGTCCGAAATATGAACGCAAATTAAATAAACATGCGCACTGGTCCCAAATGCGAAAAGCGCATTAACGCAAGTGAAATAAACATGCACACTGGTTTAAAATAAGCACCATGATCCCAATTGACTGATGTGATTTTTGCACCTCTGTTGGATTCGGTTGTATGGGTTATAGTGTTGTGTTTCGTTGGGGATAGATGCATGTTGTAGTTGTTGTTCCTGTTGGTGATCGAATTGCTGTTGGTGATTAGTTTGATTGTGATAGCGCCGGGGTGGTTGTTGATTCTTTCCTATCTGATTTGGTTGCGGTATTGTGGCGAGAGCGGGTGGTTTACTGACGGGATGTTGAATGTGGATGTCATTGACTGAATTTGTTGATGTTGGAGGAGAGTGTGCGCTAAGTGACAATTTGTGCCATTTCTGCTAGTAGTGCGTCTGCGCTGCTTTACGTAGTTCATCCCATGTGTGAATATGTTTCTTGCGTTTCTGGTATGAAGTTTTGTTTTGTTGTTTGAATGACCCATGATATGGGTATGTTTGCCTCAAGTGACAGAATGTCTGTTATAGGGGTGTGTCCCGTGACCTGTGTCTCGGGACGGAACAGTCTCGCGGGACAGCCCTTCGAGACGGAACAAATATGGGACACGGGACGGGACAGCCTCCAGAAAAATTAATCCAGTACTGTTTAACTTTTATCGAAATAATAACGTAACTAAACGGGTTTTAATTCTTTAAAATGGTACTACTACCAAAACGAGGTAGAAAATGACTATACTCACTAAACTGTTTGAGACATTACGTGATATAACAGCTCTTGAGGAAAAAAATTCTTGTTATTTTTTTTATTTTAACTGATCTATGCTACAATTATTTAATTCGTTTTTTTGGCGAAATAAATGATAATTGAAATAAGTGCAAAGTATTCTGACTATACATTCTGACAAATCAGCAAACGAAACAGCGTTTAACGATATGCAGTAGCAGTTGATATCAAATACAAAATATGCGATCTAACAAGAGAGAGGTAGAATTCTGTTCAACTAATCCAAAAAATTCTGAATAAAAAAGCAATACAAACAAAAGCAAAAATCAGCAAGCAAATTGTCTACAAAAATAAAGTGCACAAAAAGTGACCACTGGTGTTTTGCATAAGAGATGTTCTTTTCATCCACATGACTCCACTTGAGGTTCAGGATTCGCTGTAATAATGACCCCAGGAGTGGAAAATACCCACTTACTGGGTACCAGCCTCAGTGACCTAGTGGTTAGAGTGTCCGCCTCGAGACTGAAAGATCGTGGGTTCAAAACCCGGTCGGGTCATACCTAAGACTTTAAAATTGGGACTCCTCCTTGCTACCCTGTGAGGCACTCCCCATTTAAGGGTTAGAAGGCCTGGAATGCCCCATTTCAGTATAATGTGGCAGGGGGATCCCAATATGACCATAGCAGTTGAAAGGGATCTAAAGAACAATACAATACAATACAATACATTAACTTCTTACCTTAAATCCATTTCTATGTACTTCAGTTATATCAACATTTTATTTCCGTTATGGTCAGCACAGACAGCTCGACAGTGATTGCATAGACAGGCGTATTCATTTTTCTTTTAACATTTTAAAGTGCTTCCACATATTTGCCTTAAAACTGGTTGGAGCTTTCGTCCACTGATCATACTCGATGTCTTCTTTTGGACTGTTGCATACTGTTTTTAAAGACACTCACGACTTTACTGTTCACTCACAAATAAGAATTGTGACCGCTGGTTATTTTTGAAATCGATCGAGAAAATTCCGCATAACATTTTTCAGAAAGGGGAAGCCTATAGGATCGAACCTGAATCGTCATATACTGATATGCAGTTTTAATTTAGAATTCCTTTTTAGCCCAGCTTACGTTACACGTAAGCTGGGGTATTCCTATCGGTTTGCCGTGGCGTCCGTTAGTTAGTTAGTTAGTTGTTTATTTAGTAAACTTTGTTTCAAAATGCATCTCCTCCTACAATTTTGATCCGATGTCATTTATTTTTTGTGTGAGGCATCCCTAAGGGGTCGTGCATACGGCTTGTGCTTTTCTAGTCGATCGGTTGATTTTTGAATTTTTGGCGAATTTTTGAAGAAAAAATTTTAAAATGTATCTCCTGCATTTTTGACCCGATGTCATTTATTTTTGGTGTGAGGCACCCCTAAAGGGTCATGCATACGGCTTGTGGTTTTTTAGTCGATCGAACAATTTATGTATTTTTGGGAATTTTTGAAGCAAAAATCTCGAAAATAATTCAAAATGCATCTACTCCTACAATTTTGAGTCGATGTCGTTTATTCTTTGTATGAGGCATCCCTAAGCGGTCATGCATACGGCTTGTGCTTTTTTTAGTCGATCGGGTGATTTTTGAATTTTTGGCGAATTTTTGAAGAAAAACTTTTAAAATGTATCTCCTTCTACATTTTTTATCCAATATCATTTATTTTTGGTGTGAGGCATCCCTAAGGGGTCATGCATACGGCTTGTGCTTTTCTAGTCGATCGGATGATTTTTGAATTTTGGCGAATTTTTGAAGAAAAAATTTTAAAATGTACCCGCTCTTGCATTTTTGACCCGATGTCATTTATTTTTGGTATGAGGCACCCCTAAAGGGTCATGCATACGGCTTGTGGTTTTTTAGTCGATCGAACAATGTTTGTATTTTGGGGGAATTTTTGAAACAAAAGTTTCGAAAATAATTCAAAATGCGTCAACTCCTACACTTTTGATTCGATGTGAATTATTTTTGGTGTGAGGTATCCCTAAGCGGTCATGGATAGGGCGTGTGCTTTTTTAGTCGATCGGGTGATTTTTGAATTTTTGGCGAATTTTTGAAGAAAAAGTTTTAAAATGTATCCCCTCTTGCATTTTTGACCCGATGTCATTTATTTTTTGCTTGAGGCATCCTTAAAGGGTCATGCATACGGCTTGTGCTTTTTTAGTCGACCGAACAATGTTTGTATTTTGGGGGAATTTTTGAAGGAAAAATTTCGAAAATAATTCAAAATGCGTCAACTCCTACAATTTTGATTCGATGTCAATTATTTTTGGTGTGAGGCATCCCTAAGCGGTCATGCATACGGCTTGTGCTTTTTTAGTCGATCGGGTGATTTTTTAATTGTTGGCGAATTTTCGAAGAAAAGATTTTAAAATGTATCTCCTCCTACATTTTTGATCCGATGTCTTTTATTTTTGGTATGAGGCACCCCTAAAGGGTCGTACATACCTCTTATGGTTTTTTTTGTCGATCGGACAATTTTTGTATTTTTAGGGAGTTTTTGAAGAAAACTCTTCAAAGTGCATTTCCCCCTACAGTTTTGAACCGATTTCATTTATTTTTGTTATGAGGCATCCTTAGGTGGGTTGGGCATACGGCTTGTGCTCTTTGACTCGACTTGGGAATTTTTGACTTTGCGGGGGAATTTTTGATGAAAATACCTCAAAATGCATCTTCTCCTACAGTTTTGATCAGACATCATTTATTTTGGGGATGGGGCATGCTTAGGGTGTCGTGAATACGGCCTGTGCTTTTTGAGTCGATCATAGAATTTTTTGGGAATTTTTGAAGAAAAAATTCAAAATGCATTTCCTCCTACAGTTTTCATCAGATTTCATTTGTTTTTGATATGAGCCGTCTCTAAGGGGTCATGCATACGGCTTGTGCTTTTTGAGTGAATTGGAAAACTTTTGAATTTTTTTCGGAATTTTTGAAAAAAAAATGCAATGAATCTCGTACAGCGCGTACACGCAAGTTAAATGAACTTGCACAATAGTCAGATTTAACAACCGGACATCGACGCAAGTTACACAAACATGCGCAGTAGCCCAAAATAAGCACTGCGCATCGATGCAAGTTAAATAGACATGCGCATTGGTCCGAAATAAGCACCGCGCATTAACGCAGGTTAAATAAACATGCGCACGGGTCCGAAAAAATGAACCACGCATCGAGTTGAATAGACATGCGCAGTGGTCCGAAATGCGAACCGCGTATCAACGCAACCCAAAGAAACATGCGCACTGGTCCGAAATGCGAACCACACATCGAGACAAGTTAAATAAAGATGCGCAGTGGTCCGAAATGCGAACCGCACATCAACGCAAGTTAAATAAACATGTGCACTTGGTCCAAAATAAGCACCGCGCATCAACACAAAGCTAAATATATATGCGCACTGGTCCGAAAAAAGAACCGCGCATCAACACAACTCAAAGAAACATGCACAGTGGTCTGAAATGAGAACCACGCATCAACACAAGTTAAATATACATTCCCAATGGCCCGAAATGCGGACTGCGCACCGACGGAAGTTAAATAAACGTGCGAACTGGTCCAAAATAAGCACCGCACATCAACGCAAGTTAAACAAACATGCGCACTGGTCCAAAATAAGCACCGCACATCAACGCAAGTTAAACAAACATGCGCACTTGTCCGAAAAAAGAACCATGCATCGACACAAGTTGAATAGACGTGCGCAGTGGTCCGAAATGAGAACCGCGCATCAACGCAAGGTAAACAAACATGCGCAGTGGTCCGAAGTTAGAACCACGAATCGACACAAGTTGAATAGACATAAAGAGTCGGGCATCGACGGGACATAAATAAACATGCATAGTGGTAAGAAATGCAAATCGCGTGTCAACGCAGGTTAACGCAAGCTAAATAAACAAACACAATGGTCAGAAATGGGAACCGAACATTAATGCAAGTTAAAACTAAACCTCATTTAGCTAGCGGAATGTTAAACACTTGAAAAAAATTAAAACGCAAAAAAACTTCCTTCAGTGGGTTATTTCTTGAATAATATATTGCAAACAACACAGCTTGAATACGTCTTATATGCTGGGCACTGTTTGGTTTTTGTTGACTTAACGTTTTATTGACTGATCAGGCATACGCCGTGTTATCTATTTACGCAGTGAGAGCTCGCACAAAGCTCACTGAGCAAATGTGTATACTGTGCTGTCATTAAATGCTACAAAAAATACACTCTTTTCACATAGCGTTTTAACAAAGAAAACGAAATCAAAGACGAAAATAAAAAGTGACATGCACATGTTCAGATCAAGCTCTTCATAAGTCCCAAGTTTCATGGTCGTAGGGCCCATAGTGTCAGAGAAGAAGACACAAAAAATGGGAAAAACTGTCAAGAAGAAAAAAAAGGACGAATTTTGCTCCCACAAATTCATATAACCCTTGCAAGCCAAAGGCTTGTCAAATGTTAAATATGCGCATTGGCCTGAAATAAGAACCGCGCATCCAGACACGTTAAATAAATGTTTGCACTGGTCCAAAATAAGCACCGCGCATCAACGCAAGTTAGATAAACATTCGGAATGGTCCAAAATTCGAACTGCTCATCAACGCAAGTTGAATAAACATGCGCACTGGTCCGAAATGCAAACCGCGTACCAACGCAAGTTAAATAAACATATGTACAGGTCCAGAATAAGCACCGTGCATCGACGCAAGTTAAATAAACATGCAAACTGGTCCTAAATGCGAACCGCGCATCAAGGCAACCTAAGGAAACTTGTGCACTTATCCAAAAATAAGTACCGTTTATCAACGCAAGTAAAATAAACATGTGCATTTGTCTGAAATGAGAACCGCGCATCGACGCAAGTTAAATAAACTTGCGCACTGGTCTGAAATAAGAACCGCACATCAACACAAGGTGAACAAAACATGCCCACTGATCCGAAATAAGAACCGCACATCAACACACGGTAAATAAACATGGGCACTGATCCGAAATAAGAACCGCTCATCAACAAGAGGTAAATAAACATGCGTGCTGGTCCGAAATGCGAACCGCGCATCAACGCAAGTTAAATAAACATGCGCACTGTTCCAAAATGAGAGCCGTGCATCAACGCAAATTAAATAAACATGCGCACTTGTCTGAATAAGAACCGCGCATCGAGGTAAATTACATAAATATGCGCACTGGTCAGATGCAAGCGTTGTTCGAAGGTATCTAGGGCAGACTATCAAGTCTACCAGAGATACAGAAATCTGTTTCCCATTTTTCTGGGAAACAAATCTTTGTATGTATTTATCGGTCTATCTTCTGGTCCGATGCTAAATTAATTATTGAGCTAGCCTTTTGTCGTCTCATCTTTTGAAGCCCAAATTTTCAGGGAAATTCCCTTGCTCATGCACGCTGGAATCAGTCTTATTGCTTTTCGTAAACTGGGACTTTGTCCTTGGACAAACTTGTTAGTATTTTTAGGACACAAAAGAAGTACATGTATAAATGTTCAGATTTGTTCTACAGTTCATAAGCGTTTTTGTTTCGTTCCAAATCATGTGTCATACAAATTCTTAAATTCGAATCCCGCTCATGGATAGGAATCGCAGCATCAGTTACACCCCTAGGGATATCGATGTGCATATTAAGTTTTCTGCCTTTCTTCTTAGGAATATTGTAAAGCGCCCACTTGGCTGCATCAGGTAGGGACTATAAGAAACACTGTATGAGCACGTCGAATTAGTAGTAATCTTGGGTTAAAATAAATATGACTGTAATGTATGTTCGAAACTTGATGTAAAGCGCTTTGTGCAGTTGTTTCAACTGGAATGTCGCTGTATAAAAACCCACCATTATTATTATTATTATTATTATAACTGTAAAAACTTTAAATTTTAGACTGAATACTGAATACGCCTGTAAAGCCTATGACATTCACTATCACTGTTGGTAATTGCCTCTGATAGTTTTACTTTTTTAAATTTTAAGTAACAACTTTAGCTCAGTAAATTTACCACGAAGCGTTTGTTTATAGAGCGAAGCAAGCCAATTCCCACCATCGCCCTAAATGAAAATTCTTAAACGGAAACGCCAGAAAACCCCAGAAATCATTTTTATAGTTGATGAAGGATATTTAGCCGGCAAATATGATAAAGTAAGTCACCTTCTTATCTCTTTAGCATACCTCTTCAGATGGAATTTCAATCAACCCCACAAGCTGAGATAACGCACAATTCAAAACCACACACAAATCAATTGTAAGTTGTTTGCTTATAGACAATCGGGTCAAT
Organism: Protula sp. h YS-2021; assembly: GCA_949752745.1. Lineage (NCBI taxonomy): Eukaryota > Metazoa > Annelida > Polychaeta > Sabellida > Serpulidae > Protula > Protula sp. h YS-2021. The sequence goes on from OX457032.1 coordinate 9,924,802, forward strand.
TCCTACCATAGGCTTTAACGAAAAACATAACATTAACTTAAATCAATAATATCTTAAAGACGTAGTATCTTAAGATAGTAATTCTATGCTAAATAAAAAAAATAAAAATATGTTCAATTGTCACTGTTTATCATATCCAGTGCCTGACTTTCAGTTATTTGAGACTGAGATTGATCTTTTACGCTGGTGGTTCTAGCTTTGAGTCCAAACAATCTTGGTCTTTTTCATCGTTTCCTGCATCAATTGATTCCGAATCTTCGGATAAAGCACTTAGAGACTTTTCTAACCTTGCAGTTTTGTTATTTTTTTTTCGCTCAATGTTTCCAAGAGAAATTGTTCTTGGCTCTAACCCCCGAACTTTCTGCTTAAGAGCCATGATTTCCTAATCGGTTTCTTTCAATAGCAGTTTGCATTTTTGGTCGAATATGTTTACTTTGCGCCTCGCTTTTTCTATAGAACTGCTTGCTCATTCCTCATCATATCCCAAAGCTTTCACATCTTGCTCGATTTTAGCACACTGCTCAGTCACAAAAGTTTGAAGTTTTTCAAGTTTGTTTGGAAGACAGCGATTCTAAATTGCTAGCCATTATTCTTTTGGTTATCGGCACGGAATGAAACCAATCTTCTCAAATATTATATATTAGTAACAAAATCTTAATCAGGTCATCTTTCTTCATATATATAACATCTAAGTAGATCGAAAACAAACTCTGAATATGTAGACAAATAAGTCTGAAAAATAGTGTTAAATACACATGCTTATAGTAAAATCTAACAAAGGACAAAATGTTAAAAAACGCCAACGAATTTTTTTAAGAAATACTTAAAGTGGAATATGCACGACCTGGACAAGTTTTTTATGCCTTACACTTTTATACTTTAGAAATATGCTTTAAATACATACCACCTTGCGCACTTCCATTTGGTCGGGTTTGCAAGATTACTGTTTTTCATAGAATACTAAACCTGAAAAGGAAAAGAACACCTTTCTGATCATAATGCGATTTCAAAAGAAATATGTTTGGGTGCGATTTCTCGTGGGAACTGTTGGCTTAGCTAAACGAGACCACCATGCATTCTTTCGTTCTTCAACTTTTCTTCTCGTCTCACGTTACTTAATTTCTGAAGATACATTCTTCCGTTCTTCAACTTTGCTTCTCGCCTCACGCTGTCTTATTGCTGAAGATGCTTTCTGTCGTCCTTAAACTTTTCTTCTCGCCTCACTATGCTAAATTTGTGAAGATACATTCTTTCGTTCTTCAACTTTTCTTCTGGCCTCACTATGCTAAATTTGTGAAGATGCATTCTTTCTTTATTCGACTTTCATTGTCGCCTCACGCTGCTTGGTTTCTAAAGAGAAATTCTACGACCTATTACCTTTTTGCCTAATTTCACGCTGCTTTGTTTCTAAGGATGTATTTTTGCGTTCTTCAACTTTTCTAACTGAATCGCGCTGCTAACTTTACGAGGATGCCTTCTTTGGTTTTTCAGCTTTTTTTCTCGCCTCACGCTGCTTAATTTCTGAAGATGCCTTCTTTCGTTCTTCAGCTTTTTTTCTCGCCTCACTATGCTAAATTTGTGAAGATACATTCTTTCGTTCTTCAACTTTTCTTCTGGCCTCACTATGCTAAATTTGTGAAGATGCATTCTTTCGTTATTCGACTTTTATTGTCGCCTCACGCTGCTTGGTTTCTAAAGAGACGTTCTTCCACTCATTAGCTTTTCGCCTAACTTCACGCTGCTTTGTTTCTACGGATGCATTTTTGCGTTCTTCAACTTTTCTAACTGCATCGCTTTGCTTTCTTTACGAGAATGCATTCTTTCGTACTTCGGCTTTCTCTCTCGCCTCACACTGCTTAATTTGTGAAGATGCATTCTTTCGTGTAGAAACTTTTCTTCTCGCCTGACGCTGCTTAATATTTGAAGATACATTCTTTCGTGTTTCAACTTTTCTTCTCGCCCCACGGTGCGTAATATTTGAAGATACATACATTCTTTCGTTCTTCTCGCCTCACTATGCTAAATTTGTGAAGATACATTCTTTCGTTCTTCAACTTTTCTTCTCGTCTCACGCTACTTAGTTTGTAAAGAGACATTCTTCCACTCATTAGCCTTTCGTCTAACTTCAAGCTGCTTTCTTTACGAGCATACCCTCTTTCGATGTTCAGCTTTTCTTCTCGCCTCACGCTGCTTAATTTCTGAAGATGCATTCTTTCGTTCTTCAGCTTTTCTTCTCGCCTCACTCTGCTTAATTTCTGAAGATGCATTCTTTCTTGTTTCAACTTTTCTTCTCGCCGCACGGTGCTTAATATTTGAAGATAAATACATTCTTTCGTTCTTCAACTTTTCTTCTGGCCTCACTATGCTAAATTTGTGAAGATGCATTCTTTCTTTATTCGACTTTCATTGTCGCCTCACGCTGCTTGATTTCTAAAGAGACATTCTACGACCTATTACCTTTTTGCCTAATTTCACGCTGCTTTGTTTCTAAGGATGTATTTTTGCGTTCTTTAACGTTTGTAACTGCATCGCGCTGCTCACTTTACGAGGATGCCTTCTTTCGTTTTTCAGCTTTTCTTCTCGCCTCACTCTGCTTAATTTGCGAAGATGTATTGTTACGCTGTTCAACTTTTCTTCTCTACTCACTATGCTAAATTTGTGAAGATACATTCTTTCGTTCTTCAGCTTTCGTTCTCGCCTCACGCTGCATGGTTTCTAAAGAGGCATTCTTCCACTCCTTAGCTTTTTGGCTAACTTTACGCGGGGTTTTTTCTAGGTATGCATTTTTACGTTCTTCAACTTTTCTAACTGCATCGCGCTGCTAACTTTACGAGGATGCCTTCTTTGGTTTTTCAGCTTTTTTTCTCGCCTCACGCTGCTTAATTTCTGAAGATGCCTTCTTTCGTTCTTCAGCTTTTTTTCTCGCCTCACTATGCTAAATTTGTGAAGATACATTCTTTCGTTCTTCAACTTTTCTTCTGGCCTCACTATGCTAAATTTGTAAAGATGCATTCTTTCTTTATTCGACTTTCATTATCGCCTCACGCTGCTTGGTTTCTAAAGAGACGTTCTTCCACTCATTAGCTTTTCGCCTAACTTCACGCTGCTTTGTTTCTACGGATGTATTTTTGCGTTCTTCAACTTTTCTAACTGCATCGCTTTGCTTTCTTTACGAGAATGCATTCTTTCGTACTTCGGCTTTCTCTCTCGCCTCACACTGCTTAATTTGTGAAGATGCATTCTTTCGTGTAGAAACTTTTCTTCTCGCCTGACGCTGCTTAATATTTGAAGATACATTCTTTCGTGTTTCAACTTTTCTTCTCGCCCCACGGTGCGTAATATTTGAAGATACATACATTCTTTCGTTCTTCTCGCCTCACTATGCTAAATTTGTGAAGATACATTCTTTCGTTCTTCAACTTTTCTTCTCGTCTCACGCTACTTAGTTTGTAAAGAGACATTCTTCCACTCATTAGCCTTTCGTCTAACTTCAAGCTGCTTTCTTTACGAGCATACCCTCTTTCGATGTTCAGCTTTTCTTCTCGCCTCACGCTGCTTAATTTCTGAAGATGCATTCTTTCGTTCTTCAGCTTTTCTTCTCGCCTCACTCTGCTTAATTTCTGAAGATGCATTCTTTCTTGTTTCAACTTTTCTTCTCGCCGCACGGTGCTTAATATTTGAAGATAAATACATTCTTTCGTTCTTCAACTTTTCTTCTGGCCTCACTATGCTAAATTTGTGAAGATGCATTCTTTCTTTATTCGACTTTCATTGTCGCCTCACGCTGCTTGATTTCTAAAGAGACATTCTACGACCTATTACCTTTTTGCCTAATTTCACGCTGCTTTGTTTCTAAGGATGTATTTTTGCGTTCTTTAACGTTTGTAACTGCATCGCGCTGCTCACTTTACGAGGATGCCTTCTTTCGTTTTTCAGCTTTTCTTCTCGCCTCACTCTGCTTAATTTGCGAAGATGTATTGTTACGCTGTTCAACTTTTCTTCTCTACTCACTATGCTAAATTTGTGAAGATACATTCTTTCGTTCTTCAGCTTTCGTTCTCGCCTCACGCTGCATGGTTTCTAAAGAGGCATTCTTCCACTCCTTAGCTTTTTGGCTAACTTTACGCGGGGTTTTTTCTAGGTATGCATTTTTACGTTCTTCAACTTTTCTAACTGCATCGCGCTGCTAACTTTACGAGGATGCCTTCTTTGGTTTTTCAGCTTTTTTTCTCGCCTCACGCTGCTTAATTTCTGAAGATGCCTTCTTTCGTTCTTCAGCTTTTTTTCTCGCCTCACTATGCTAAATTTGTGAAGATACATTCTTTCGTTCTTCAACTTTTCTTCTGGCCTCACTATGCTAAATTTGTAAAGATGCATTCTTTCTTTATTCGACTTTCATTATCGCCTCACGCTGCTTGGTTTCTAAAGAGACGTTCTTCCACTCATTAGCTTTTCGCCTAACTTCACGCTGCTTTGTTTCTACGGATGCATTTTTGCGTTCTTCAACTTTTCTAACTGCATCGCTTTGCTTTCTTTACGAGAATGCATTCTTTCGTACTTCGGCTTTTCTTCTCGCCTCACACTGCTTAATTTGTGAAGATGCATTCTTTCGTGTAGCAACTTTTCTTCTCGCCTGACGCTGCTTAATATTTGAAGATACATTCTTTCGTGTTTCAACTTTTCTTCTCGCCCCACGGTGCTTAATATTTGAAGATACATACATTCTTTCGTTCTTCTCGCCTCACTATGCTAAATTTGTGAAGATGCATTCTTTCTTTATTCGACTTTCATTGTCGCCTCACGCTGCTGGTTTCTAAAGAGACGTTCCTCCACTCATTAGCTTTTCGCCTAACTTGACGCTGCTTTGTTTCTACGGATGCATTTTTGCGTTCTTCAACTTTTCTAACTGCATCGCTTTGCTTTCTTTACGAGCATGCATTCTTTCGTACTTCGGCTTTTCTTCTCGCCTCACGCTGCTTAATTTGTGAAGATGCATTCTTTCGTTCTTCAACTTTTCTTCTGGCCTCACTATGCTAAATTTGTGAAGATGCATTCTTTCTTTATTCGACTTTCATTGTCGCCCCACGCTGCTTGGTTTCTAAAGAGAAATTCTACGACCTATTACCTTTTTGCCTAATTTCACGCTGCTTTGTTTCTAAGGATGTATTTTTGCGTTCTTCAACTTTTCTAACTGCAAGGGCTGCTAACTTTACGAGGATGCCTTCTTTGGTTTTTCAGCTTTTTTTCTCGCCTCACGCTGCTTAATTTCTGAAGATGCCTTCTTTCGTTCTTCAGCTTTTTTTCTCGCCTCACTTTGCTAAATTTGTGAAGATACATTCTTTCGTTCTTCAACTTTTCTTCTGGCCTCACTATGCTAAATTTGTGAAGATGCATTCTTTCCTTATTCGACTTTCATTGTCGCCTCACGCTGCTTGGTTTCTAAAGAGACGTTCTTCCACTCATTAGCTTTTCGCCTAACTTCACGCTGCTTTGTTTCTACGGATGCATTTTTGCGTTCTTCAACTTTTCTAACTGCATCGCTTTGCTTTCTTTACGAGAATGCATTCTTTCGTACTTCGGCTTTTCTTCTCGCCTCACACTGCTTAATTTGTGAAGATGCATTCTTTCGTGTAGCAACTTTTCTTCTCGCCTGACGCTGCTTAATATTTGAAGATACATTCTTTCGTGTTTCAACTTTTCTTCTCGCCCCACGGTGCTTAATATTTGAAGATACATACATTCTTTCGTTCTTCTCGCCTCACTATGCTAAATTTGTGAAGATGCATTCTTTCTTTATTCGACTTTCATTGTCGCCTCACGCTGCTGGTTTCTAAAGAGACGTTCCTCCACTCATTAGCTTTTCGCCTAACTTCACGCTGCTTTGTTTCTACGGATGCATTTTTGCGTTCTTCAACTTTTCTAACTGCATCGCTTTGCTTTCTTTACGAGCATGCATTCTTTCGTACTTCGGCTTTTCTTCTCGCCTCACGCTGCTTAATTTGTGTAGATGCATTCTTTCGTGTAGCAACTTTTCTTCTCGCCTGACGCTGCTTAATATTTGAAGATACATTCTTTCGTTCTTCAACTTTTCTTCTCGCCTCAGGCTGCTTAATTTCGGAAGATGCGTTTTTTTTTGTTCTTCAACTTTCTTCTCGCCTCACACTGCTTAGTTTCTGATGATACATTCTATCGTTCTTCAACTTTTCTTCTCGCCTCACAATGCTAAATTTGTGAAGATACATTCTTTCGTTCTTCAACTTTCGTTCTCGCCTCACGCTGCATGGTTTCTAAAGAACCATTCTTCCACTGTTTAGCTTTTTGGGTAACTTACGCGGGGTTGTTTCTAGGTATGCATTTTTACGTTCTTCAACTTTTCTAACTGCATCGCGCTGCTAACTTTACGAGGATGCCTTCTTTGGTTTTTCAGCTTTTTTTCTCGCCTCACGCTGCTTAATATTTGAAGATGTATTCTTTCGTTCTTAAACTTTTCTTCTCTCCTCACTATGCTAAATTTGTGAAGATACATTCTTTCGTTCTTCAACTTTAGCTTTTTGGCTAACTTCACGCTGGATTGTTTCTAGTTATGCATTTTTACGTTCTTCAACTTTTCTAACTGCATCGCGCTGCTTACTTTACGAGGATGCCTTCTTTTGTGCTTCGGCTTTTCTTCTCGCCTCACTCTGCTTAATTTGTGAAGAGGCATTCTTTCGTGTAGCAACTTTTCTTTTCGCCTCACGCTGCTTAATATTTGAAGATACATTCTTTCGTTCTTCAACTTTTCTTCTCGCCTCACTCTGCTTAATTTCTGAAGATGCATTCTTTCGTGTTTCAACTTTTCTTCTCGCTGCACGGTGCTTAATATTTGAAGATACATACATTCTTTCGTTCTTCAACTTTTCTTCTGGCCTCACTATGCTAAATTTGTGGAGATGCATTCTTTCTTTATTCGACTTTCATTGTCGCCTCACGCTGCTTGGTTTCTAAAGAGACGTTCTTCCACTCATTAGCTTTTCGCCTAACTTCACGCTGCTTTGTTTCTACGGATGCATTTTTGCGTTCTTCAACTTTTCTAACTGCATCGCTTTGCTTTCTTAACGAGCATGCATTCTTTCATGCTTCGGCTTTTCTTCTCGCCTCACGCTGCTTAATTTGTGAAGATGCATTTCTTCGTGTAGCACCTTTTCTTCTCGCCTGACGCTGCTTAATATTTGAAGATACATTCTTTCGTTCTTCAACTTTTCTTCTCGCCTCACGCTGCTTAATTACTGAAGATGCGTTTTTTTTGTTCTTCAACTTTCTTCTCGCCTCACGCTGCTTTGTTTCTGATGATACATTCTATCGTTCTTCAACTTTTCTTCTCGCCTCACAATGCTAAATTTGTGAAGATACATTCTCTCGTTCTTCAAATTTCGTTCTCGCCTCACGCTGCATGGTTTCTAAAGAGCCATTCTTCCACTCTTTAGCTTTTTGAGTAACTTTACGCGGGGTTGTTTCTAGGTATGCATTTTTACGTTCTTCAACTTTTCTAACTGCATCGCGCTGCTTACTTTACGAGGATGCCTTCTTTGGTTTTTCAGCTTTTTTTCTCGCCTCACGCTGCTTAATTTCTGAAGATGCCTTCTTTCGTTCTTAAACTTTTCTTCTCGCCTCACTCTTCTTAACTTCTGACGATGCTACAGCCTCGGTGGCCTAGTGGTTAGAGTGTCCGCCTCGAGACTGGAAGATCGTGGGTTCAAACCCCGGTTGGGTCATACCTTAGACTTTAAAATTGGGACTCCTCCCTGCTACCCTGTGAGGCACTCCACATGTAAGGGCTAGAAGGAGGGCTGGAATGCCCCATTTCAGTATAATGTGGCAGGGGGATCCCGATATGACCACAGCAGTTGAAAGGGATCTAAAGAACAATACAATACTGACGATGCATTCTTTCGTGTTTCAACTTTTCTCTTCGCCGCACGGTGCTTAGAATTTGAAGATACATACATTCTATCGTTCTTCAACTTTTCTTCTCGCCTCACAATGCTAAATTTGTGAAGATACATTCTTTCGTTCTTCAACTTTCGTTCTCGCCTCACGCTGCATGGTTTCTAAAGAACCATTCTTCCACTGTTTAGCTTTTTGGGTAACTTTACGCGGGGTTGTTTCTAGGTATGCATTTTTACGTTCTTCAACTTTTCTAACTGCATCGCGCTGCTAACTTTACGAGGATGCCTTCTTTGGTTTTTCAGCTTTTTTTCTCGCCTCACGCTGCTTAATATTTGAAGATGTATTCTTTCGTTCTTAAACTTTTCTTCTCTCCTCACTATGCTAAATTTGTGAAGATACATTCTTTCGTTCTTCAACTTTAGCTTTTTGGCTAACTTCACGCTGGATTGTTTCTAGTTATGCATTTTTACGTTCTTCAACTTTTCTAACTGCATCGCTTTGCTTTCTTTACGAGCATGCATTCTTTCGTACTTCGGCTTTTCTTCTCGCCTCACGCTGCTTAATTTGTGAAGATGCATTCTTTCGTTCTTCAACTTTTCTTCTGGCCTCACTATGCTAAATTTGTGAAGATGCATTCTTTCTTTATTCGACTTTCATTGTCGCCTCACGCTGCTTGGTTTCTAAAGAGAAATTCTACGACCTATTACCTTTTTGCCTAATTTCACGCTGCTTTGTTTCTAAGGATGTATTTTTGCGTTCTTTAACGTTTGTAACTGCAAGGGCTGCTAACTTTACGAGGGTGCCTTCTTTGGTTTTTCAGCTTTTTTTCTCGCCTCACGCTGCTTAATTTCTGAAGATGCCTTCTTTCGTTCTTCAGCTTTTTTTCTCGCCTCACTTTGCTAAATTTGTGAAGATACATTCTTTCGTTCTTCAACTTTTCTTCTGGCCTCACTATGCTAAATTTGTGAAGATGCATTCTTTCCTTATTCGACTTTCATTGTCGCCTCACGCTGCTTGGTTTCTAAAGAGACGTTCTTCCACTCATTAGCTTTTCGCCTAACTTCACGCTGCTTTGTTTCTACGGATGCATTTTTGCGTTCTTCAACTTTTCTAACTGCATCGCTTTGCTTTCTTTACGAGAATGCATTCTTTCGTACTTCGGCTTTTCTTCTCGCCTCACACTGCTTAATTTGTGAAGATGCATTCTTTCGTGTAGCAACTTTTCTTCTCGCCTGACGCTGCTTAATATTTGAAGATACATTCTTTCGTGTTTCAACTTTTCTTCTCGCCCCACGGTGCTTAATATTTGAAGATACATACATTCTTTCGTTCTTCTCGCCTCACTATGCTAAATTTGTGAAGATGCATTCTTTCTTTATTCGACTTTCATTGTCGCCTCACGCTGCTGGTTTCTAAAGAGACGTTCCTCCACTCATTAGCTTTTCGCCTAACTTCACGCTGCTTTGTTTCTACGGATGCATTTTTGCGTTCTTCAACTTTTCTAACTGCATCGCTTTGCTTTCTTTACGAGCATGCATTCTTTCGTACTTCGGCTTTTCTTCTCGCCTCACGCTGCTTAATTTTTGAAGATGCATTCTTTCGTGTAGCAACTTTTCTTCTCGCCTGACGCTGCTTAATATTTGAAGATACATTCTTTCGTTCTTCAACTTTTCTTCTCGCCTCAGGCTGCTTAATTTCGGAAGATGCGTTTTTTTTGTTCTTCAACTTTCTTCTCGCCTCACACTGCTTAGTTTCTGATGATACATTCTATCGTTCTTCAACTTTTCTTCTCGCCTCACAATGCTAAATTTGTGAAGATACATTCTTTCGTTCTTCAACTTTCGTTCTCGCCTCACGCTGCATGGTTTCTAAAAAGCCATTCTTCCACTGTTTAGCTTTTTGGGTAACTTTACGCGGGGTTGTTTCTAGGTATGCATTTTTACGTTCTTCAACTTTTCTAACTGCATCGCGCTGCTAACTTTACGAGGATGCCTTCTTTGGTTTTTCAGCTTTTTTTCTCGCCTCACGCTGCTTAATATTTGAAGATGTATTCTTTCGTTCTTAAACTTTTCTTCTCTCCTCACTATGCTAAATTTGTGAAGATACATTCTTTCGTTCTTCAACTTTCGTCCTCGCTTCACGCTGCATGGTTTCTGAAGAGGCATTCTTCCACTCTTTAGCTTTTTGGCTAACTTCACGCTGGATTGATTCTAGTTATGCATTTTTACGTTCTTCAACTTTTCTAACTGCATCGCGCTGCTTACTTTACGAGGATGCCTTCTTTTGTGCTTCGGCTTTTCTTCTCGCCTCACTCTGCTTAATTTGTGAAGAGGCATTCTTTCGTGTAGCAACTTTTTCTTTTCGCCTCACGCTGCTTAATATTTGAAGATACATTCTTTCGTTCTTCAACTTTTCTTCTCGCCTCACTCTGCTTAATTTCTGAAGATGCATTCTTTCGTGTTTCAACTTTTCTTCTCGCTGCACGGTGCTTAATATTTGAAGATACATACATTCTTTCGTTCTTCAACTTTTCTTCTGGCCTCACTATGCTAAATTTGTGAAGATGCATTCTTTCTTTATTCGACTTTCATTGTCGCCTCACGCTGCTTGGTTTCTAAAGAGACGTTCTTCCACTCATTAGCTTTTCGCCTAACTTCACGCTGCTTTGTTTCTACGGATGCATTTTTGCGTTCTTCAACTTTTCTAACTGCATCGCTTTGCTTTCTTAACGAGCATGCATTCTTTCATGCTTCGGCTTTTCTTCTCGCCTCACGCTGCTTAATTTGTGAAGATGCATTTCTTCGTGTAGCACCTTTTCTTCTCGCCTGACGCTGCTTAATATTTGAAGATGCATTCTTTCGTTCTTCAACTTTTCTTCTCGCCTCACGCTGCTTAATTACTGAAGATGCGTTTTTTTTGTTCAACTTTCTTCTCGCCTCACGCTGCTTTGTTTCTGATGATACATTCTATCGTTCTTCAACTTTTCTTCTCGCCTCACAATGCTAAATTTGTGAAGATACATTCTCTCGTTCTTCAAATTTCGTTCTCGCCTCACGCTGCATGGTTTCTAAAGAGCCATTCTTCCACTCTTTAGCTTTTTGAGTAACTTTACGCGGGGTTGTTTCTAGGTATGCATTTTTACGTTCTTCAACTTTTCTAACTGCATCGCGCTGCTTACTTTACGAGGATGCCTTCTTTGGTTTTTCAGCTTTTTTTCTCGCCTCACGCTGCTTAATTTCTGAAGATGCCTTCTTTCGTTCTTAAACTTTTCTTCTCGCCTCACTCTTCTTAACTTCTGACGATGCTACAGCCTCGGTGGCCTAGTGGTTAGAGTGTCCGCCTCGAGACTGGAAGATCGTGGGTTCAAACCCCGGTTGGGTCATACCTAAGACTTTAAAATTGGGACTCCTCCCTGCTACCCTGTGAGGCACTCCACATGTAAGGGCTAGAAGGAGGGCTGGAATGCCCCATTTCAGTATAATGTGGCAGGGGGATCCCGATATGACCACAGCAGTTGAAAGGGATCTAAAGAACAATACAATACTGACGATGCATTCTTTCGTGTTTCAACTTTTCTCTTCGCCGCACGGTGCTTAGAATTTGAAGGTACATACATTCTTTCGTTCTTCAACTTTTCTTCTCGCCTCGCTATGCTAAATTTGTGAAGATGCGTTCTTTCTTTATTCGACTTTCATTGTCGCCTCACGCTGCTTGTTTTCTAAAGAGACATCCTACCATCTATTACCTTTTTGCCTAACTTCACGCTGCTTTGTTTCTAAGGATGTATTTTTGCGTTCTTCAACGTTTGTAACTGCATCGCGCTGCTTACTTTAGAAGGATGCCTTCTTTTGTTTTTCAGCTTTTCTTCTCGCCTCACGCTGCTTAATTTTTGAAGATGCCTTCTTTCGCTCTTCAACTTTTCTTCTCCAATAACGCTGTTTAATTTGTGAAGATGCATTCTTTCGTTTTCATCTTCCCTCCTCGCCTCACGCTCCTTGTTTGCTAAAGAGACGTTCTTCCACTCATTAGCTTTTCGCCTAACTTCACGCTGCTTTGTTTCTACGGATGCATTTCTGCATTCTTCAACTTTTCTAACTGCATTCCGCTGCTTACTTTACGAGGATGCCTTCTGCCGTTCTTCAGCTTTTCTTCTCGTCTCACGCTGCTTAATTTCTAAAGAAGCATTCTTTCGCTCGTCAGATTTTCTAATTGCATCGCGTTGCTTACTTTCCAAAGATGCTTATCTTCGCGCATTCGATTTTCGTCTCTGTCACGTTGTTTGAATTCTAGTGATGCAATTTGTCGAGCTTTAACCATATGCTCTGCTTTTTTCTTTCTTATATCTTCTGCATGTAGTTGTCTATACTTTGCGACTCGCTCAGTGGTCTTTTGTCTTTTAACAACTGGTTCGTCACTAAGTGATTTCTGTTTTAGTTTCACTTTTGTATGGTAATCATTTAAATAGGCCTCAACGCTTGTGTAAAAAGAATTTCTGCCTCTTTTAATAATTCGAGGTTTTTCAAAAGTTTCATCGTGTTTTGTCTCAGAGTTATTGCAGGAGGTTCCTGGGATTTTTTCTAGCACTGGTGTCTGATATGTACTCAATGGGCACGGATTATTTTCATCATCTTCTTTGAAATCTAAAATAAAACCATCCAAGAAACAGTTTACTAAATGATTTCTCATATGTTTCTGGTCCACTCTAGCATTTGGTCGGCGATATTCCTGTGCAGCGCATGTAGATATTATAAACTGAAAACGGACCACAGTCATCTCTTGCTCCGTGATTTTGTGGTACTACATAGTTATTCGCTTCTTTATTGTAACCACCTTTGACACATTCGTAAACCATTTGCAGCTGAGGAAAAACTTGTTTAATTCTTCTCAAGCTTGCTAACGAATCATAAACAGTAATTAGAGAGTTACTTTGAGCTGTAACTAAAAAGTTTGCGTCAACAAATTGTATCTGAACTGCGTTTACAGTTCTTGGGACGACGAGATCTTCTGAAAGTTTGCCATTCTCTGAAAGTATAGTTTGAAGCAGAGATAAGGAAATCAGCCCGTGGATATTGAACTGCACTCTCAGAAGTGATGTGAAAAAATCCAAAACACATATTTCAAAGCTGCCTTGTCTAATATTATCTATGTTTACACAAAAGCTAAATTGGTAGTTCGTAGTGGTTGTCTGATATGGCACGAAGGCTTAACTAGCACTGGTATCAGAGTGTCTCATGAAAATGAAAAAGTAAATTACAAATAACAATTTTTGTTGTTCGCATTTAATGAAATTAACAGAAGCTTTCATTTTAAAAATGTATTTGACGTGTACTTGTGGAGCGAAGAAAACCACTGCTTTTCAAGAGAATTTAACAAATATAGTTGTTTTAATGTTGATTTTTACATTTACGAGACGAATAGGAGATTACGCAGTACTCTGAAAATTCGGAATATGAATAACATTTTTTAAAGCTTATCTCTGCTCTTGTATCTTGCGGTTCTTGTACGATTGCCAGTATCTAAGAGATTTCTTCTTGCCTTTGACTGGAGGCATCTTATCCGTTTTAAACCTGTAACATCAACTTAGAATGACTATTCTTAATATGTAAGTTCTTATCAAAAGCCTAAGGAATGTCTTAATTCACGATCCTTTAAGTTTTTAGCTGTAAGCACAACACCCTTTAACGAATAAGGATAGAAAGGAAAAATATACTTCTCAGCTTGTCTGTGTTAATTTCCTCTACAGTCCATGACAGTTACGCTTTAACAAAACAAGAAGCTGCATTTATGCCGGCGCATACGTGATAGTTTACACACTATACCAAAATTCAAGCTTAAAAATAAAGGTTTGACTGTAGACATCTTATCTATTTTAATCCTATAACATTAGTTTAGAATAAACTATTCTTAATGTGTAAGTCTTATGAAAGCCTAAGCAATGTCTGTCAAAATTCAAGTCTTTTAACTGCAAGCACAACTCTCTTTAACGAATAAATAAAGATAGGAAGAAAAAGGTACTTCTCAGTTTGTCTATGTTATTTTTTTCACATTTCATAACACAGTTACATTTTAACAAAACAAGAATCTGCATTTATGTCGGCGCATACATGTGATAGTTTACACACTATACCAAAATCAAGTTTAAAAATAAAGTTTTGATTTTTGAAATTATAATTCAGCATTTATTTAAATGGCCTTTAAATTTATTCCACAAAACAATGGAATATGGTGGCAGTTCCAAAAATGTAATAAACAGGTTAGTAGTGTCAGGTTGTAGCTGTGAAAATTAATATTGGTATTCTTTAAACTCTTCCAATGGATTTTGTGGAAATTCTATGTAACGTCCCGATTTCGAAGTCAAGTGCCACTCCAAATTAATAAACGTACAGGTTCTGCTGTTAAACTTTGAAAGTTTTCAATCGCCCAGTTATACAAATCTTTTTAGCTTCCAGGTATGCATTTGTGTTTAATATCTCTGTTCTTTAAATATACTACGACGGATTATCCTTTACTGTCGGAGAGAAGAAATGGTGTACAGATCTTTTTTTCCTAAAGTTGGTGGCTGTTTCCTCAGCAGCGTTCCAACATACTAAAAATGAAAATAATTATGCAAAGTGCACATCTCCGATAATATTTAAAATGTAAATTTCAATGAATTCTTTTAGAGATATCAGTTTTGAAATTACATATTATTACATTAGATATTATCCTTCCGTTTCAATAAAACCTGTGTCAACAAGGTTTTAAAAAGATTTAGTCTTGAATTACCTTTACCATTACCTTTTCTGAATGCTTTTATAGCGTACTTAATTGCTGTTTATCAATTTACACTTGTCATATCTGAAACAAAGTTTACTTTTTAGTCACATGACATTTGAAAATACAAAAGAAATTCTGTTTAAAACTCATGGTTCATACAATTCAAAAGACAGCATCAACATATTAAATAAATATTAAATTCATACATTGATATGGAGTTTTAATTTAGAATTCCTTGCCTCTCACATATATTTACTACTATGGGGACCTGTTGCCAACATGTGGCTTTGGTCTGACTCTTCGCTCAAAGTGGGCCCGTCACGATCTTTAACGGCTGGCCGTGAAAGTTAAAAAAAACTGCGGGTCAATCGGGTCAACACTCCACCTGTGTCGTCGAGTCTTCCCACATAAGTGCTTGTAGTATTCCAGGTGTCTTAGCCCAGGGCGGGTAACCCCCGCTGCCGGATTCGGTGGTCAGAGTAGGGCCGGGGCCGGCAGATCTGGAAGAAAACAAAAACAAACTATATGGATTGTATTAAAAACAAAAAGAAAAAGAAGGAAAAACAAATATACAGTTTACCGAAACACAGACACCCAGAGGCGCAAAGGAGCGCCCCCACTTAGACATCGAGTCTCCTCCGATGCCGTTTTTTGAATTTATAATAATTACGCCCGAGAACGGTTCGTTCAGACTTTCACCCTTTGCCATAGAAAAGGGTGTAACATCACTTGTGGGCTCTCAACATACCGTAAAACGCTTACGCTCAATCGATATACTTTTCGAGCTTTCTCGGCGCAACAAAGCAAAAACCTATTACAAATCAAAACCTTCATAAACACACCGGTTAAAAGTACACCTGATCAATCACTTAACTACACCAAAGGGGTGGTCAACCACCCTGATCTCAAATTATGTACGGATTAAGAACTCGTTACTGAATCAGGCAGACGGGGTCTCGGTTTGTCGCAGACTTGACTTCCGCGGAACCTATTTACTGACTTTTCAAAGATCAACGCTACCGACAGACATTAAAGTCGGCTACCTAAAACTCTGCTGTAATGTCAACGATACGGGCATGGTAGTAGCAGATGCAAAAAAAAAAAAAAAGAAAAAAAAAAAAAAAAACAGACAACGTGTGCAAACTGTGGCGAAGATGGTCATGACTACAAAATCTGTACCTCTCAAAGCAAATGCATCAACTGCAAAGGCATCCATCGAGCGTCCTCAAAGGATTGCCCAGTATGGGTCGCAGAAAAAGAGGTACAGAAGGTCAAATATGAACAATCCATTCCCTACCCTGAGGCGCGTAAACTTGTTTGCCAAACTCGAAACACCAAAAGCTACGCGGCAGTTGTCAAGGCAACTAAGTCCCTGGTCGACACGATGACCCAAACAGACTTGACTTGGATCTCACAACAGAGAACCATTCAAGTCAACCACCGAAGCAGTCCTCTAAATCCACCCAGTCTTAAACTACAGTCGAACACTCAGCCAGCAGCCCTCCCTCAAAGGGCGGTGCTAGACCTAAGGTGAAAACTCGATCCCCACCAATAGGAAATAAGCGGAGAACGGCGGCTAGATCACCGACACCAAGCCCGAGGAGTAACCAGAGTAGCCTGGACACAGAAACCAGAAATAGATTAAAGAGAAATAGAGTGCGGCTGGGAAGGAAAAACTGCAACAATGCGCAATCGAAAAAGAAAACAGATTCAACCCCCTTATGGAGGTGAATGAGGTAGACGAAAGAAGGTCGCCACCACACCCTCGGCCGCTACAACTGGCGGAGGACGACCAAAGGAATTCCTCGCTATGATCTCTACCTCTGCAACCAAAACCACCTCAGGTGTTGATACAGAGGCCCAGATGCCACAGCAAATAAAAGACGACATTTGTTCATTTAACAAACATGACCAAACATGACCATAATTCATTGGAATATCAGAGGTTTTTGGACCAACTACCACGAACTTGCGACACTTGTACATTTGTAGGACCCTGCGGTCATTTGCCTACAGGAAACCTATATTAAAATGATAACCCCCATCACCCCAACACTTAAGGGATACACACTTTACAATAAGCCTTTTTATGGTGAAAGAGCGATAGGTGGTATCGCCATGTTTCTACGTAATGAAATTTTTCAAAGTGAAATTAAATTGGACACGCCTTTCCAGGCCCAAGCGGTCCGGATTACTCTAGGCAAAACTTTTACTGTGTGTAATATCTACCTACTACCACCATTGAAGCCCCAGCCAGATTAGTTGAATGACCTTCTAAACCAGTTACCCAAACCAGTCTTATTTTTAGGCGACTTTAATGCCCACAACATACTGTGGGGCAACAGAAACACTGATGCATACAAAACTCACATGATTCAGCTGCCGGACCGGACGACCTGCACTACCAGGTTCGAAAACACCTACCTGAGGAAACTCTTGAAGTCCTCTTAGAATTACTTAACCAAGTTTGGACTACAGGAAACTTTCCTGAAATATGGAAAGAAGCCACCATCATACCAATTCCAAAGCCGAACAAGGATCCTACTAATCCACAAAATTACCGCCCAATATCTCTGACAAGTTCCTTGTGCAAAACACTAGAGCGAATGATAGCCGCAAGACTAATTTGGTATTTAGAGAAAAATCACCTGCTTACTGACATCCAAAGCGGCTTCAGAAAAGAAAGAAGTACCATAGATCACCTGGTTAGACTCGAATCATTTATTAGAGAAGGTTTTATCAATAACGAACATGTCGTCACTGTTTTCTTCGATTTAGAAAAAGCCTACGACACGGCTTGGAAACACGGGATCATGCAAGACCTCTACGACCTTGGTGTACGAGGTCGCCTTCCTGAGTTCATTGAAGCGTTTTTAAATGATAGGCGGTTTAAAGTCCGTCTCGGTTCCATTTTCTCGGACTAGTTTGAGCAAGAAGAGGGCTACCCTCAAGGATGCATTCTATCAATTCTGTTGTTTCTAATCAAAATCAATAGTATCAAAGGGGCAACTAAACAGGGAATAGACAGCTCACTCTTTGTAGACGACTTTGCGATGTCTGCCAAGGGTAAGAATATGCATCTTATCGAGCGTTGCCTCCAGCAGAATATAAACTCTCTTCAAAAATGGGCTGACCAAAATGGTTTCAAGTTCTCGCAAACCAAAACAGTCTGCATGCACTTTTGCAACAAGCGAAAGCCACACGACGACCCTGTTTTATACTTATCAAACACTCAGATACCTGTAGTAAAGGAAAACAAATTCCTTGGTCTAATTCTTGACTCGAAGCTAAATTTTATTCCCCACATAAAAGACGTGAAGAGAAAATGTCAAAAGGCACTCAACCTACTGCGTGTCGTTTCCGCCCAAGACTGGGGAGCAGATACCAATACTAAATTAAAACTGTATAGATCATTAGTAAGATCTAGAATATATTATGGTAGCATCGTCTACGGATCAGCAAGGCCTTCGTACTTAAAGATGCTGAACCCAATACAAAACCAAGGCCTTCGCCTCTGTCTTAACGCTTTCCTAACGTCACCTGCGGAAAGCCGTCAGGTTGAATCAAATGAACAGCCATTAGATACCCAACGAATCAAACTGTCAATGCAATATGCAACTAAACTATACGCAAATAAAGAAAACCCCACCCATAAGGCAGTGTTCGAAGAAGACCATTCAGAAATCCTAAACACACGCCCTAGGGTTATCGTACCCGTTTGCCCTAGAATTCGTAACCACCTTAATAATGCTGGAATCAAAATCGAATAAATTGCCAATTCAAAAGTTCCGAAATATCCAACGTGGAAAATACAAAGACCCGTCATAGACAAAACCATAACAAAGTTTTATAAAGACGAAACAAGTGCTGATGAGTTCAAAGCTAGGTTTGGCGACATAAAGGAAGGCTATCCTGACCATGAGTTCATATACATGGACTGATCCAAACTCGAAAACAAAGTTGCCGCATCAATAGTTACAAAATCAAATATTCTTAAAACAAGACTACCAAACGGCTCCTCCATCTTTTCGGCGGAGGTCCGAGCACTCCAACTAGCCATGGAAATCGTCAAGATTAGTAGGTAAAAAAAGTTTGTTACCTGTGTCGATTCCCAATCTTACACTCACTAGAAAGCCTGCAGGTGTCACACAACACAATGATTTTAGATCTGATAGATCGCTACGAAAGGACAATCAAACAAGGCAAATCCCTAGTGTTTTGCTGGGTGCCAAGCCACGTTGGCATTCCGGGTAATGAAGCTGCAGATCAGGCAGCAAAAGAAGCGTTAAACTACAATATATCTGACCTTCTCATACCATACTCTGATTACAAGCCCAACATTTCAAGTTATGTGAAAAACCTTTGGCAACAAAAGTGGAACGAACATAGAAATAACAAACTCTTTCAAATCCCAAAAATAGGTGGCCAAAAGCCGCTGGTTCTCGGCAATATACGCGACACTGTGGTTATCCATAGAGCCCGAATCGGGCATACCTATATCACTCATGCATATCTTTTGAGAGGCGACCCGCCTCCAGAATGCATTGGTTGTCAAGAACGTTTAACTGTAAAACATATTCTGCTCAACTGTGTAGATTTTCAAAACATCCGTTCACGCTGCTACAGTGTGAATTGTTTGCAAGACCTTTTTACAAAAAGTAGTGCCAAGCAAAATCATTTCTTTTCTCAAAGAAATACACCTGTACAGCAAGTTTCAAATTGAATTTAGTTGGATTTTGGTTTATACATTTCTTGTTTTGTCTATTTTAGTTGTTCTTAGTAGCAATTGACTTTTGCCATTGTACCAGAACCGACACAATATGACCCTTACGGGTTGCTGTTGTCGTTAAACCAATCAATCAATCAATCAACTGATCTTAAAGGAAAGTTTATCAAAAACCTCCTAAATCATCACAAACTATCTTTATTTAATGACAAATCGCCTACATACACCCACCCCGGTACAGGTTCAAAAACCTCTGTTGACCTTTCTATAGCTTCCGCTAATATCTTCGTTGATTTTGTTTGGGCAGTTTTAGACGACCTTTATGGCAGTGACCATTTTCCTATTTTACTAAGTCAGTCTGAACCCTATCGTGAAAAAAGGGTTGCAAAATGGAAGTTTAATAAAGCAGACTGGTCACTATTCCAAGAATTATGCCATCACGGTATTTAAAGAGAACACTTCACTGACGACGACGATCCGATTTTACTTTTCACTGCTTTTATCCAGAGCATAGCTGAAAAATCGATCCCAAAGACATCAGGAGCCCGTAAAAATCCACACAAGCCGTGGTTCAATGACGATTGTAAGCACGTTATAGCTCTTCGCAAAGAAGCCTTAAAAAACTTTTCAAACCACCCAGATCTGATCAGCAAGTTAGAATAAAAAAGACTACAAGCGATATCACGTAAAACCATAAAACAAAGCAAGAAAGCCTCGTGGCAAACTCAATAGAAACACATCTCTTTAAAAAAATCTGGGACATGATCCGCAAAATATCTGGTAAAAACTCCTTCAGTCTATCAAGTCATCTCAGAATTAGTAACAGTTATGTCACCAACTTGTAGGATATATCAAACATTCTTGGTAAAGCCTTCAAGTATAATTCATCACCACAAAATTACAGCCCCGAATTTAGACACCACAAAGAAGCTGAAGAAAGAAACCCTTTAAACTTCTCATCTGACAGTGCTGAAACCTACAACACTTACTTAAATAGCTCCCATGACTCAGCCGCAGGACCAGATGACATTCATTGGCAGGTTCTTTAACACCTTACAGAATCCGTTCTCGAAATTCTACTCGAACAGTTAAACCATATATGGAATAAAGGCAGCTTTCCTGAAATATGGAAAGAAGCTATAATCATACCAATACCAAAACCAAATAAAGATCAAACAAACCCCCATAACTACAGACCGATCTCTCGAACAAGCTTTCTCTGCAAAACATTTGAACGAATGATAGCAGATTGATTTGGTATCTGGTAAGCAACCATGTGCTGTCTAACGTGCAAAGCGCATTTAGAAAACAATGGAGTACCTTAGACCATCTCGTAAGGTTATAATCTTTCGTAAGAGAAGCTTTTATTAATAATGAGCACGTTGTCACGATCTTTTTCGACATGGAAAAAGCATATGATACAGCGTGGAAGTGCGGAGTACTCAAGGGGCTGTTTAATTTGGGGCTCCGGAGCAGGCTACTCAAATTTTTTAGATGATTGTCGTTTCAGAGTACGTCTTGGTACAATATTCTCAGAATACTTTGAACAGGAAGAAGGTTTCCCACAAGGATCTATCCTGTCAATTCTACTTTTTCGGATTGAAATTAATAGCATAAGGGATACTGTAAAACAGGGGATAGATAGTTCACTCTTTGTGGATTATTTCGCCATCTCTTGTAGAGGCAAAAGTATGAATCTAATATAACGTAGCCTTCAAAAAAACATCAACTGCCTTCAAGACTGGATGAATAAAAACGGTTTTAAATTTTCTCAACCAAAAACAACCTGTATGCATTTTTGCAAGAAACGTAAACAGCATGACGAACCGGTTCTATATATTTCTGACACTGAAATTATACCAATGGCAAAAGAAATCAAATATTTAGGGCTGATCTTCGATCCCAAACTCAGTTTTATCCCACACATAAAAGAGAAAGTGCCAGAAGGCACTAAATTTACACTAAATTTGCTGAGGGTCATATCTGCTCAAGACTGGGGAGCAGACTGGGACACTAAACTTATGTTGTATAGATCCCTAATCAAATCGAGGTTTGATTATGGTAGCATAATCTATGGCTCAGCTAGACCATCGTATCTGAAGATGCTTAACCCGATACAAAACCAGGGTCTCAGACTATGCTTAAACTCCTTTAGAACCTCTCCGGCTGACACCTTGCACGTTGAAGCAGATGAACAACCCCTTAACATTCGCCGATTGAAACTGGCTCTGCAATACGCTATAAAACTACTCTGACAGACAAAACCCCACCCATCCAGTCGTTTTTGGCTCGGACTTCTCACAATTTTGTGGGAGTGGGGCCATCCCTCCATTTGGAGCCAGAGTATTGCCACACCTGCAAGAAGCGGGCATCAGCGTTGAGCTCATTGCAAATTACAGAGTATCGAAATACCCTAAATGGAAATGAGTTCAGCCCTCAGTGTTAAAAACGCTATCCGAATTCCTAAAAGAACAAACTAACCCGTGTGTGTTCCTATCGAGGTTCACAGAACTCAAGGGAGTTTACCAAGACTACCACTTTATGTATACTGATGGTTCTAAACTTGACAACAAAGCTGCGACATCAATTGTCCCAGAGAACAATATTTTGAAAACCAGACTCCCAGATGGGTCTTAAATCTTCACTGCCGAATGGCAACAGTATTGGAATGAACAGATCAACAATAAACTATATCGGATTAACCCGGTCGTGGGAGTAAATTGCCATCCCTAAACATTGTTGGGGATGATATGGTAATACGTAGAGATAGAATAGGGCATACCTACACCACACATAAACACCTGCTTCGAGGCGAACTTCCTCCCGAATGTCTGGGTTGCCAAGAGAGGTACACAGTAAAACATATTTTGATAAACTGCTTAGACTTGCAAGACATTCGTTCCCGTTATCTTACTCCCGGTTTCTAAAAGAAACATCGTCCCGGGCATGACGTTAAACTGCCTGACTTGGATCCGACCCTTTATTTTTAAAGGAGCCCCTTGACCCAAAGGGAGGCCGGAATTGATATTCCGACCCCCCTCGAGGTACCAGTTTTTGATAAATATGATGTCGTTAATCGGAATAAAGGAATCTTTCCTTACCTAATTGTTTCACATTCAATCCATTTTTTGTATTATCATCTGGGGTCTACTTAATTGTAGTACTCCAGACACGGTATTAGCTCTGTCACACCTTTGGCAACGACTACTAGCAGCCAACAAAAACCTGCGTTACACCGTTCCCACGCAAACCGCATAAAAGCGTGGCAACCTGTTGTGCGTTCACCAAGATGTCTTACAGTAGCTGGTGATAATACCAGTCATAAGAACGCACTTTGCCGTGGGTTGCATCCCGTAGTGGAAGGAGAGCGGTTACCTGGGTATTGAGGCTTCTTGTCTCTTAGGCAGGCCTTTCAAATACATACTCTGCTAAGGGACTTGTTTGCCAATACATGCCTTTGGTCCTTCTCTTCGGTCCAAGAAGGGCGTTCGTGAACTGGCCCGTCACGATCAATAACGGCTGGTCGTTCAGTTTAACCACACTGCGGCTCCAGGGTCAATCGAACGGCGTTGGATGGAGAATACCGCCGCGTCTAGTAGAGTATTCCAGGTGTCCTAGCCCTAGGCGGGTAACCCCCGTTGCCGAAATAGGTGGTCATAGTAAGGCCGGGGCCGGCAGACCTGGAAGAAAATTTAAAAAAAAAAACAGTTAATGGATGAGACAAAAGAAAAACAGAATACATCACCGACACCCAAAAGACCAAGGATTGAGGTGGGGTCTCCCCCTGCTTCATTTCCACAATGCCTGATTATCACACCTATAGAGGGCACGTTCAAACTATCCCCCTTCGCTATCCAGAAGGGGGTAGCATCGATAGTGGGAAATCAATTTAACATTAAAAGGCTCCGCTCGGGGGACATTCTAGTCCAAATAGCCACCTTACAACAATGTAAAAACCTCCTGAAAATAACATCTTCCGTAAACACCCCAGCTAAGTGCTTTGCCCTCCGAACCTTAAATTTTTGCAGTTTTGCAGGGGAGTGATTACCCACCCTGAACTACGATTTTGCACAGATAAAGAACTAGTCGACGAACTACAGGACCAGGAAGGGGGACGGATAGCTCAGTTGGTAGAGCGTTTGTCTTCAGATCTAGGGTGTATAGCCGGTGCGGGTTCGAATCCTGCTCGTGCCTATTAGCTGTGCACTCAATTATGATCCCCCTGGGGATTCAAACTGGAATGGCCCATTTCAGTATAATGTGGCAGGGTAGTCCTGATATAGCGCTGAGATCGCTGAAAGGGACTTAAAACACCAATAAACCATAAACCAAACAGGACCAGGGTGTGACAGCAGCGCGACCTTTGGGCCAACGAGGAACAGTTGTCCTTACCTTCTGCAACCCTAGTTTACCAGGCAATATAAAAGTTGGATATTTAAGCCTACCAGTGAAAATATATATTCCGAACCCTGTTCGCTGTTTCCACTGCCAGAAATACGGGCATAACAAAGACAAATGCAGAAATCAAAAACCCACCTGCGCAAAATGCGGGGAGGAAGGGCATGAATATAGTTCATGTACCTCTCACAACCCCAAATGCATAAACTGTATGGGTAGCCACCCGGTTTCATCCAAGGATTGTCCGCGGTGGCATGCTGAAAAGAAAGTGCAACAGATAAAAATTGAAAAATCGGTGTCTTATCCCGAAGCCCGAAAACTGGTTGCTACCCTCCTCCCATCAAATGCGAAAACATATGCTGGCTCAGTAAGACCCAAGTTTCAGGATTCTGCCTGTCAAACTGACATCACATGGATTACGGAACAAAAGATTTTTTCGCCACCAAAGCAACAACGGCCTTCTAGAAAAACAAAAGAAACTGAAACAGACTCCAGTCTTTGTGAGTCTTTACCAAGCACATCTCCTGAGATGTCAGGGAAGAGAGACGGGTCTTGTACTCCAAGCCCCCAATCCTCTCAGCTGGGCCACGAAACAAAGGCAAGACTCAAACAAAGAGCTCAACTTGCCAAACAGAGGTCGCGCACAAACCTTACGGAGGAAATGAGTGGGAATAGATACTCCCCTCTTATGGATGCTGGCGATGGGAGACCTGCAGGCAGAACCTCCCCTAAGCCACCCCGCTCAAATGAAAAGCCTCCAAAAGTAACGATTAACAGAAATCGAGCTCTTAGCAAGTAACGATGACAATAAGTCATTGGAATATCAGAGGTTTTTGGACCAACTACCATGAATTGTTAACACTTATGCACTTAAATGATCCGGCAGTATTTTGTCTTCAGGAAACATTCAGACAAATCGACAATCCACCAAAACTTAGACTATATACGTCATACAACAAACCCTCATCGGATGACAGAGCGACGGGTGGAATCGCTATGTTTCTTCGAAGTGATCTCTTACAAAGCGAAATTAAACTAAATACGCCTTTCCAGACCCAGGCGATTCGTATCACGCTTGGCAAAACTTTCACAATTTGTAATATTTATTTGCCACCACATTTGAGACCTCAACCAGAAGAGTTGAATGACCTAATAAATCAGTTACCTAAGCCAGTCCTATTCGTGGGCGACTTTAATGCTCACAGTACATTGTGGGGCAATAGTTACGTAGATTTGAAGGGAAAATTGGTAGAAAATCTCCTTAACCATCATAATTTAACCATTTTCAACGACAAGTCATACACATATCTTCACCCTGGTACTGGTTCAAAAACCTCTATTGACCTTTCTATAGCATCTGCTAATTTATATCTTGATTTTAATTGGAAAGTGTTGGGTGATCTCCACGGCAGTGACCACTTTCCTATTTTATTGTCTGAGTCTAAACCATACCACGAAAAAAGATCCCCAAAATGGAAGTTTCAGAAAGCAGATTGGTCAGAATTCCAAGAATTATGTCATCAGAGTATCAAAAGGAAACATTTTACTGATGATGAAGACGAACATATCTCATTATTTACCTTTCTTCTCCATGGAGTGTGTGAAAAATCTATCCCAAGGACATCAGGATCCCGCAAGAAACCACACAAACCGTGGTTTAATGACTTTTGTAAAGAATCCATAGCGCTTCGTAAACAAGCTCTCAAAAATTTTTCAGACTACCCAGACATTACAAGAAAAATGGAATATCAAAGGGCCAAGGCAGTTGCGCGTAAAACAGTCAAAAAAAGCAAACAAGAGTCCTGGCATGAATATGTTTCTCAACTCAACACAAATAATTCTCTAAAAAAGACCTGGGACATGGTTAGAAAAATATCTGGCAAGAACACTTTTAGCACAGTAAGCCATCTAGAAGCTAACAATAATATGATCACCGACCCAAAGGACATTTTAGATACCCTAGGCGAAACATTTGAACATAACTCATCTTCCGAAAATTATAGCCACGAGTTTAGACGCTATAAAGAAATAGAAGAAACTAATCCTCTTAACTTCTATTCTGACAACAGCGAAGCGTATAATGAGCACTTTTCTCTTAATGAATTGAGAAAGGCCATAGATAGTTCCCATGATTCAGCAGCAGGACCAGATGACATACATTATCAGATGCTTAGACATTTGCCAGACCATACCCTAAAGATCCTTTTAGAATTGTTAAATCATACCTGGAATTCCGACACTTTTCCAGAAATAGGGAAGGAAGCCACAATAATACCAATACCAAAGCCAAACAAAGATCCACGAAATCCTCAGAATTACAGACCAATTTCCTTGACAAGTGCCCTGTGCAAAACATTTGAGCGAATGGTAGCTGAAAGATTAAAATGGTACCTGGAAAGAAACAATTTGCTTGCCGACATACAGAGTGGCTTTAGGAAACAAAGGAGCACTCTGGACCATCTTGTAAGACTAGAATCTTTTGTGAAAGAAGCTTTCAATAACAAGGAACATGTTGTTACCGTTTTCTTCGACTTGGAAAAAGCTTATGACACAGCATGGAAACACGGAGTACTAAAGGATCTTTTTGACAGGGGATAGATAGCTCACTCTTCGTGGATGATTTTGCCATGTCGTGTAGAGGCAAAAGTATGAATTTAATACAGCGTCGTCTTCAGTAGAGTATTTATTCTCTCCAAGTTTGGGCGAATAGAATGGTTTTAAATTCTCACAAACCAAAACGGTTTGTATACACTTTTGTAAAAAACGAAAACAGCACGACGATCCAGTTTTACACATCTCTAACGTGCAAATCCCTGTTGCAAGGAAAACAAATTTTTAGGTTTAATTTTTGATAGCCAACTTAGTTTTATCCCACATATCAAACACCTCCGAAGAAAGTGTCAGAAGGCCTTAAATTTACTGAGAGTCATCTCCTCCCACGATTGGGGAGCAGATCGTGATACTAAACTCATGTTGTATAGAGCTCTAATTAGATCGCGACTGGACTATGGCAGTATAGTTTATGGCTCAACTAGACCATCATATCTCAAGATGCTAGAACCGATACAGAATCAAGGCTTAAGAATATGTTTAAATGCCTTTAGAACATCCCCAGCCGACAGTTTACACGTTGAGGCAAATGAACAACCTCTCAATATACGGCGGTTAAAACTTGCCATGCAGTATTGTATAAAACTTTACGCCAATAGAAATAATCCTACTCATCAGATTGTTTTCGGATCACATTATACGGATAGAGGTACCAATGCTATCCCCCCCCTTTGGAACTAGGATTATACCACACCTGCAAGAAGCAGGTATAATCGTTGAATCTGTTGCAAATTACAAAATACCTAACCAACCCCCTTGGAAGTTAACGAAACCTGTGGTCTTGAAGACTCTTTCTGAGTCCACAAAAGAACGAACTAACCCGCGTGTATTTCAGTCAAAATTTGCAGAATTAAAGGATAATTATAATGACTACCATTTCATATATACCGATGGTTCCAAACTTGAGGACAAGGCTGCAGCAGCTATTGTCACAGAAAATTCAGAACCAGGCTCCCTGATGGGTCTTCTATTTTCTCTGCAGAAGTTAGAGCCCTGCAGCTAGCTATGCAAATTGTCAAGATTAGCCGCTACAAAAAATTCATATTGTGCGTGGACTCCATGTCACTAGAAAACTTACAGGTATCCAACCCAATAATTTTGGACTTGATAGAAAAACACGACGAAGTGGTAAAAGCTGGCAAAGAGATAATATTTTGTTGGGTACCGAGCCACGTTGGAATACCGGGCAACGAGGCAGCCGACAAAGGCGCCAAAGAAGCGTTAAACCAAGACTGCTCAGATTTCCTTATACCGTCATCAGATTTTAAGTGCCATATTTCTAGATATGTCAAAAATCTATGGCAACAATATTGGGATGAACAAACCAACAATAAGTTATACCAAATTAACCCTGTGGTAGGGCGCAAATTGCCCTCTCTAAATGGCCTTCGCGACGATATGGTAATTCACAGATTAAGAATAGGACATTCTTACACTACTCACAAACACCTCTTAAGAGGTGAACCACAACCCGAATGTATAAGTTGTCAGGAACGGTATACAGTAAAACACATCTTGATAGATTGTATAGACTTCAATCACATTCGTCCCCGTTATTATAGAGTTGATTCCATGAGAGAGCTCTTTCAGAAGGTAAATTCCAACAAGGTCCTAGAATTTTTAAAAGAGATTAATATGTATTCCTATGTGTAGACCACCATTAAGTCTATTTTTAGTATATTTTTTAGTATATTTAAGATTTTATTTTATAATCATTTTTAATCAATAAAGTATAAATTCGACAAAGTTACCAGGAATGACACAATATGACCTGCAACAGGTTGGCGGTGTCGTTAAACCAATCAAATAACTAACTAACTAACTAACTAACTAAAAGAAACAAACCTGTAGCAGTATTTTTAGTATTTATATCATCTGCTTTTATTGTATAACCATGCTTTTAGATTGTACACTCTCTTTAATTTCCAACGCACACTTTTAACGTTTTATCCGCTATGAACCTGTCAAGACACAATATGACCCCAAAGGGTTGGCCGTGTCGTTAAAAATCCATATCACTAACTCACTCACTCACTCACTCACTCACTCACTCACTCACTCACTCACTCACTCACTCACTCACTCACTCACTCACTCACTCACACACACACTCACTCACTCACTCACTCACTCACTCACTTTATTTTAGGACACAAAAGAACTGAATGTATAAATGTTCAGATTTGTTCTACAATTCATGAGCCTTTTTGTTTCGATCCAAATCATGTGTCATACACATTCTTAATAATGTTTCACTTTAAACTAAGGCTTGTTCGATTTAATGCTGATCAGTTCCACCAATTTACACTATGTTTTCAAAGATCCTTACAAAAACTTAAAAAACTAAGCAACATATTATAAGGAAGGCATCACAGACTGGTGGAACCTTTAAAGTTTCAACCTAGAATTGTAAAGCAAACCAGAGCCTTAATATTATTTGACAGCAGAACTTAAATTAAAAAATACAATTTTATACGCCACTAATTGACACTGAAAAGCCGCTTCAGTTTCGTAAAAAACCACAAAAGTTTAACCATGCCAATTTCAACGGCACGATTAACTGTAAAATCTTTAAATTTTAGACTGAATACTGAGATTGATCTTTTGACGCCGGTGGTTCTAGCTTTGAATCCAAGCAGTCTTGGTCTTTGTCATCGTGTCCCGCATCAATTGGTTCCGAATCTCCGCATAAAGCACTTAAAGACTTTTCTAAACTTGCAATTTTGTTATTTTTTTTGCTCAGTGTTTCCAAGAGAAATCGTTCTTGATTCTCACCCCCCGAACTTTATGCTTAAGAGCCGTGATTTCCGAATCGGTTTCTTTCAATAGCAGTTTGCATTTTTGGTCGAATGTTTTTACTTTGCGCCTAGCTTTTACTATAGAACGGCTTGCTGCCTTAGACTATTTCTCATCACGTCATATCCCTAAGCTTTCACATCTTGCTCGATTTTAGCACACTGCTCAGTCACAAAAGTTTGAAGTTTTTCAAGTTTTTTGGAAGACAGCGATTCTAAATAGCTAGCCATTATTCTTTTGGTTATCTGCACAGAATGAACCAATCTTCACAAATATTATATATTAGTCACAAAGTCTTAATCGAGCCATCTTTCTTCATATATATAACAGCTAAATAGATCGAAAACAAAGTCTGAATATGTAAACGAATAATTCTGAAAAATAGTGTTAAATGCACATTTTTATAGTAAAATCTAACAAAGGACAAAATGTTAAAAAACGCCAAAGATTTTTTTAACTTGTTTTACACTTTTATATTTTAGAAATGTGCTTTGAGTGCATAACAGCTTGCGCACTTTTTTGGTCTGGTTTGCAAGATTACTGTTTTTCATAGAATATTTGCAAGATTACTGTATGTCATAGAATATTAAACCTGAAAAGGTTAAAAACACCTTTCTGTCCAGAATGCGATTTCAAAAGACCAGCATGTCCAGGGACATGTCTACCAACTGAGACATTTTGCAGATATACAAAGAAAAGGCCCTGCAAACGGGAAAGGGTATAAATTAATAAAAACAAAACACGCACTATGAAATAGAAAGATGCATTAATGTCGAAGCAGCTCTTTTAGGAAAACAGCTTGATTTCATAGCCAAGTAAAGTAACTATTGAAAGAAGAAAAATTAAAATAACTATACTTAGCTATAATAGCTGTCCTTTCTGTAATCTGTAGACCAGTTTCAAATAAACGTAACTAAAAGTCCTATCACTCGCATTGACATTCATCTGAAAAAAGACAAAACTCATATGAAAGCGGTATACTTTGCCTTGGAAAAGTGGTTTCAGTAACGAAATTTTTTTTAATCAGCTTTCTGAAAATGAGTGAAATGAAATATTTCAGCAATATCAAAGATCAACTTTGTAAACTGAACTTAAAAATATATATTATATTTGAATAATAATAATAATAATAATAATAATAATAATAATAATAATAATAATAATAATAATAATAATAATAATAATACAATTTGGAATACCTTCAGTAATGAAATCACATTCCATGTTGCCCAGATGACACCCGCACGGTAAATAGAAGAAGTCTACCTATTTCAAGATGCTATTCCTTTTGAATACTCCGGCGATTTTTACAAATTCCTGTTTTTATGCGTTTTTGAAGTTCAGTAAGTATTTTAAATACTGCACTTACAGCTAATTACTCATCTCATTCCTCAATACATCAGTGCTTCGTAATATTGCAATATTAACAGATCAGGTGGACATCGTCAGGTCAAGTTCAACATATGCAACGCACAAAAATATTTGCATCAAATAAGAAACAAAACTAGCAAAAATTGAGTAATTCTCAAACCTTTTGGCATTTATACGTACAAATGACTAGCACAAACTCATTATGCAAAACTTCACGTTCAAACTTTTTTCATTAAATACGACTGAACAAATTGTCCAAGTTCAGACATTACCCACGGTAATGCTCAATCAAAACCTACTATCGGCATGTTGAGTATAGACAAAATCATTCACAACGGCTTTGGTATGTATAGACAGAAATATCTAGCACAAGTTCATTACACAAAACTTCGAAGTTACCCATAAATGTACTAAAATATGTTAAGTTTCAAACCACCTCACGGACAGACGGATGCACGTACGTAAGTCAAAAGGGGAGGTGCAAACCTTCATACCATAAATATTGATTCCATACAGGTTTCAGGTTGCCATGCCTAAAGCCCTAGGACGAGGTCATTACACAAAACTTCGAAGCAACCCATAAATGTACTAAAAATATGCAAAGTTCCGCACCACATCACAGACAGAAGGAGGGTCGAACGTCGGTCAAAAGGGGGGGGGGGGGGGTGCACACCTTCATACCATATATATTCATTTCGCTCAGGTTTCATTTTGCTAAGTTCCGAGCCACATCACGGACAGACGGATGGATAAACGTCGGTCAAAAGAGGAGGTGCACACCTTCATGCTACATATATTCACTCCATATAGGTTTCAGATTGTCAGGCCTAAAACCCTAGGACGAGTTCAATGCAAAAACTTGAGCACCCAAAGCGTTACGCACGGAGGGAGGGACGGAGGGACGGCCGGGCCAACGAGAGGTATCTTATGTGGTGGCTGTATTATGTGGTAGCATTTGATATGCCTGAAATGCATTTAAGTGGTAGGTCACGGACAAGATTATTTGAGAATAAAAAATACTTATGTGGTGGTTTATATTTGCCCGTGCCCTTGTGTGGTTCCCAGCAGGCGTCATGTCAATGTCAATAATGTTTATGCTTTGTGTGTGTCATTTGTAAATAAACGGAATTATATATGTGGCACTTTACTGTATAAAGATATTTTACAACTTATCTTTCACAACTGCGCATATTTATTTAACTTGCGTTGATGCGTGGTGCTTATTTTAGACCAGTGCGCATGTTTATTTAACTTGCGTTAATGCGTGGTTCGCCTTTGGAAAAACTGCGCATATTTTTTTAACTTGCGTTGATGCGCGGTTCACATTTCGGATCACGGCGCATGTCAACTTTACTTGCGTCCATGTGCGATTCACATTTCGGACCAGCGCGCATGTTTGGTTAACGTGCACTGATGCGCGGTTTGTATTTCGGACCAGTGCGCATGTTCATTTAACTTGCGTCGATGCGCGGTTCGCATTTCGGACCACTGCGCATGTTTATGCAACTTACGTTGATGCGCGGTTCACAATTCGGACCAGTTCGCATGATTACATAACTTGCGTCGATGTGTGTTTTTTTTCCGACCAGTGCATATATTTAACGTGCGTTAATGCGTGGTGCTTATTTCGGAAACTGCGCATGTCTATTCAACTTGCGTCAATGCATGGTTCATTTGTCGGACCAGTGCGCATGTTTATTTATCTGGCGTCGATGCGCGGTTCGCATTTCGGACTAGTGCGCACGTTTGCTTAGCTTGCGTTGATGCGAGATTCACATTTTGGACCAGTGCGCATGTTTCTTTTATTTGCGTTGATGCACGGTTCTTGTTTTAGACAAATGCGCATGTTTATTTAACTTGCGTTGATGCGCGGTTCACATTTCGGACCAGTGCGCATGTTTCTTTTATTTGCGTTGATGCGAGATTCACATTTTGGACCAGTGCGCATGTTTCTTTTATTTGCGTTGATGCACGGTTCTTGTTTTAGACAAATGCGCATGTTTATTTAACTTGCATCGATGCGCGGTTCACATTTTGAACTAGTGCGCATGTTTGGTTAATGTGCACTGATGCGCGGTTCAAATTTCGGACCAGTGCGCATGTTTATAAAACTTGCGTCGATGCGCGGTTCGCATTTCGAAGCAGTGCGCATGTTTATTTAACTTGCGTCCATGCCCGGTTCACATTTCGGGCTAGTGCGCATGTTTATTCAACTTCGCTGATGAGCATTTCGCATTTCGGACTAGTGCGCATGTTCATTTCGCTTGCGTTAGTGCGTGATTCACATTTCGGACAACTGCGCATGTTTATTTAACTTCAGTTGATACCCGGTTCGCATTTCGGACTAGTGCTCATGTTTATTTAACTTGCGTTGATGCGCGGTTCACATTTCGGACCAGTGCGCATGATTACTTAACTTGCATCGATGCGTGGTTCTTTTTTCGGACCAGTGCACATATTTATTTAACTTGCGTCGATGCGCGGTTCGCATTTCGAACCAGTGCGCATGTTTATTTACCTTGCGTCCATGTCCGGTTGCGCATTTCGAACCAGTGCGCATGTTTATTCAACTTCCGTTGATGAGCGGTTCGCATTTCGGACTAGTGCGCATGTTCATTTAGCTTGCGTTGATGCCCGGTTCGCATTTCGGACCAGTGCGCATGTTTATTTCAGTTGTGTTAATGCGCGGTTCGCATTTGGAACTAGTGCGCATGTTTGTTTAACTTGCGTTGATGTGCGGTTCACATTTCGGACCAGTGCGCATGATTATTTAACTTGCATCGATGCGTGGTTCTTTGTTCGGACCAGTGCACATATTTATTTAACTTGCGTCGTTGCGCGGTTCGCATTTCGAACCAGTGCGCATGTTTATTTACCTTGCGTCCATGTCCGGTTGCGCATTTTGAACCAGTGCGTGGTTCACATTTCGGACAACTGCGCATGTTTATTCAGCTTCCGTTGATGCGCGTTTCTTATTTTAGACCAGTGCACATGTTTATTTAACTTGCGTTGATGCCCGGTTCGCATTTCGGACCAGTGCGCATGTTTATTTCACTTGCGTTAATGCACGGTCCGCATTTGGAACCAGTGCGCATGTTTGTTTAACTTGCGCTGATGCGCGGTTCACATTTCGGATCACGGCGCATGTTGACTTAAATTGCGTCGATGTGCGGTTCATATTTCGGACCAGTGTGCATGTTTAAATAATAACCACACATTAACACAAGTTAAATAAACGGATAAAACTGTAGGATAAGATTCATTTTGAGGTATTTTCTTGAAAAATTTCCCCTAAAATCAAAATTCAAGATCG
Organism: Protula sp. h YS-2021; assembly: GCA_949752745.1. Classification (NCBI taxonomy): domain Eukaryota; kingdom Metazoa; phylum Annelida; class Polychaeta; order Sabellida; family Serpulidae; genus Protula; species Protula sp. h YS-2021. The sequence continues at coordinate 9,958,698 of OX457032.1, forward strand.
AGTCAAAAAGCACAAGCCGTATGCCCGACCCATCTAGGGCTGCCTCATACTAGATACCAAAAATAAATGAAATCGGATAAAAACTGTAGGAGGAAACGCACTTTGAAGTTTATTCTTCAAAAAATCCCCAAAAATACAAACATTGTCCGCAGTGGGTGTATTCTTAAGATTCTCCCCACCCCACAGCAGGATTTAAACAAATGCTGTTCTCCTTATTTGCTTTAGAAATTAGCTTTATAGTTGCATTATTTTCCAACAGATGGTGTTACAGGACAGTTGATCAACGGACTTTGACGGACTCCCTTATGTGGTTTGTTTTGTGCTCAATGGGTGCTTATGTGGCTACCTCATAAGAACCACCACATAAGGAAGAAAAACCACATAAGTGACGGATGTACCGAAAATCCACCACATAGCATAATCATTGTGGGCACGGCTCGACGGACAGACGGACGGACGGACAAGGCAAAAGCTATATGACCCTCCGACTACCGTCGGGTTGCTCATAAAAAATGAGTGTCGTATTTTGTGCAGACAGCATACCCGTGGCGTAATGAATAGCGTGTTAGACTTCAAATCGTGAGGCCGTTCGATTCCCGGCTTGGGCGCTAAATGTTTTTCATTTGCCGGAATGAATTGATATTTGACAGAAAGCATCCCTTGGTGATCCTGTATGCCACTTTTTATTTTTAGTCGATTTTTAATCATATGTCTCCCTTAGGGGGAGACATATATAGATTTTGTTGTGTCCACCCGTCCGTACGTCTGTCCGTACATCTGTCCGTCCGTCTGTGTGTCCGCAGCGATTTCTCTGAAAATAACAAACCGAAATCTCTCAAAACTTGCATGCAGGTTGGAGGCAGTAACCAAATGATGCCCATGTCATTTTTTTTTCTTTCCCACAAAAATTTTTTGCGATTTTTTTTACATTTTTTGGTTTTTGTGTTCTCTTGCTCTAACCATGTATTCCAGTTAATCAAACCTTGCAAGAATAAAGACCACAAAGTGCAAATATGTACTGGTTTGGTATTGTACATTTTCGTCAAAAATTGTATTTTTGCCGATTTCTTAAATTTTTGGCTTGTGTGTGTTTTTCACTGTCTTTGATTTGTGTATGCGTTATCTCCGAAACGATTACTTGGCTTTTGCTCAAACCTTGCAAGAAGAACGACCATATAGTGCTTATCTTTACTGAGGAGTTATTGTTCATTTTCGTCAAAAATTGTGTTATTCGCGTTTTTTTTAAAAAATTTTACTTAGGTGTATTTTTAACTGTTTTTGATTTTGTGTATGCGATATGTCCGAAACGGTTGGTTGGATTTTGCACAAACCTTGCAGGAAGAACGACTATTAGAAAGTCGAGGAGCGAAACACAAAAACTTTGTTGACGCGTTTATTCACGATTCTATCCACGTTAACGTCCGCGCACCCCAGAGGACAAATGGTGCATCAGCCGTCCAAACGCTAACTCTCCGTGCTGAACGGTAACTGAAACAATACATTGCACACAGGTATTAAACCCAAGTTACATGCCTAAATAAATCCCATTTAGGACACAAGTCGATACTCGATTACTGATTTGAAACCCAGTATTTTAATAAACAAACTGCTGTCATTTCGAGAGAACACTCTGGAAAGTGCACACGTCTTACGAACAATGGCAGAATTTTACGAGAAATAACACAAATTACCACGAAATACTGCCTTAAACAGACATACTTCTGTACTTGAAGAACGAGGTAAGTAATTATTTACAGCGCAAACCCACATATTTATGACAAATTATTACGATACGAGTGGATTCTTACCAAAAACAATTGGGCTCCTCCGAATAACTTTCTAAGATTTTTATCCCGTTCTATTTATTAAAGATTTCACAATTTCACAATTTCGGTTGTGTTTTTTATTTCTTGTCCACATTTAGGACCAGGACTTTTGTCCGTTTCAATATCTTAAACTCAGGGAATGTTTACCCAGCTGATACAGCCCTCATGTTAAAAAACAATGGTAAAACATGACACAATACATTTCTAGGAGAATAATAAAAAATCGCTGGCAGCGGTTTTTACATTCCGCCTCCATGAAAATATCCCTATTTTCATGACATCAAGAAATACATGTTCAGAATTCACCGGACATTTTCCGATATAAACAATATTATGACCGATTTTCGTGCAACTGCTGCACATGTTCATGCAAATAAACTACACTGATGCGCACGCGCGCACATCTGAACATGACATAAACATATCAAATGATGACAACGGTGTACAGATATAACTTCCCCGGACATATCGTCCCTCAACACATAGGCCCCTCAACATAGGGGACACAAAGTAAGGGGTGTGGGCATAGCATTATCAAGTAAATATAACACAGAATATCACTGTCACCAGGCGATATCATTTTAATGCCCATTTCGAAGCAATAAGCTTGCTAAAATTACAATTGTAACACTCGCTCTCGGACTTAGAAAATTTTTGGACCCTGCCCTGAGTGGCCGGGGTCATTTTTTTTTTGGCCTATTTTTTCACCAAAAAATAAGAGCGTAATTTTGAGATTTTTCACGAGTACGGATGAGAAATTACATTGGTGTCTTCGTACTGTCTTAAACGATAAGTCTATGCATTAAGAGTTCAGTTCAAATAAGCAGTTCATTGCTTGCGATCAAATTTTATTCTGACCCTTCTAACAAATAAAGCTTCACGATTGGTCGGACCAATTCCGTCTTTCCTGTCTTCACAACACAACTTCTTACGTGGCCATCCCTCCCGACGTTAACAGACACCACCCTACCCAAGGGCCATTGTCCGCGAGCCACGTTCTCATCACTAACGAGAACAACGTCATTCACACGCATATTCCTGTGTGGGCGCTGCCACTTCTCGCGCAACTGCAGGGCAGGCAGGTACTCGCGTATCCAGCGGCGCCAGAAGACGTTGGCCAGGTATTGGACTTGTTTCCACCATCGACGTGCGTAATATTCGTTCTTGTCGAATGTCCCATAGGGAAGACACGAATTTGATCGCATCAGGAGAAGCTTGTTTGGGGACAGGGGATCTGGATGCGATGGGTCTTGGCTCACGTACGTAATTGGACGGTCGTTTATTATCTTCTCTACTTCGGCAAACAAGGTGAGTAGAGCTTCATCACTTAGCAACTGTTCTCCTGCCAGTGACTTGAGAACTTTGCGTACTGAGCGTATCATGCGCTCCCACGCTCCTCCGGCGTGACTTGCGTGAGGGGGGTTAAAGTGTCAGTTTATCTCTTTCTGCAGAAAGTCGCGTGCTATTTTCTCTTGGTTCCATGCTGCCAACGCTTCTCTGAGCTCACGTTCTCCGGCTGTGAGGTTCGTTCCATTGAAACTGAACACCTTCCGTGGGCGTCTGCTCACGAATCTTTGGAACGCGGCTAGAAACGAATCGGTATCGAGCGTGTGGGCAATTTCTAAGTGGATTGCCCGTGTGGCAAGGCATGTGAAAATCACGCTGTATCTCTTGCAATGCGTCCGCCCCACTTTTACTGTAAGTGGGCCGAAGTAATCCACACCTATGTTGGTAAATGGGGGGTTGTCCGGGGTCATCCTCTCTGGCTGTAGAGGGGCCATGAGTTGCTGGCATGGACGGCTATTCCTGCGTCTGCACTCTATATAGTTTCTTATAATCCTCTTAATTGCTCCCCGTCCACGTAGAATCCAATACTTCTCTCGAGCTAGCGCCAGTACCTGATTCATTCCTACGTGGCCGTTGTATTTATGTATGCTCGCGATGATGAGTGACGTCACTGCGTGTTTCTCAGGTAAAACAACAGGCGCTTTAGTACCGGTGTCTAGCGATGAGAGGCGTAATAAACCGGCGACACGTATCTGGCCTTCTTCGTACACGGGGTTCAGGTGGACGAGTTTGCTATCTTTTAGTACGGCACTTCCGCGCTGTAATCTTTCCGCTTCGTCAGTGAAGCACTGGCGTTGAACGTAGTTGAATATTTGGTCCGATGCGTCACGTATTTCGTCAACAGTCAAGTCTGCTTTAGGTAAGTCACAGTTGCGCTTTAGATACTTCACAATACAGTACTTCTTGAAGCGTAGTATCCACGTTACTGCTCTTTGCAGTCTGTGCCAGTCAGAGTAATGGTTGAATAATTTCTGGACTGGATCGTCTTCAATCCTAATTGCATTAGACGCAACGTGCCCTCTTGTTTCGTAATCATCCTCCTTAACGCGTGGGACCTTTCCGGTTTGAGGCCATTTGTCTTTGGGTTGCTTAAGGAATGCTGGTCCTTCTAGCCATGCCTTTAAACTCAAAGCATCGTCTGCGTCGATTCCTCTAGACGCCAGATCGGCTGGATTCTGTGCGGTCGGTACGTGACGCCACTGATTGACTTCTGTGTTCTCGTGGATCACCCCCAAACGATTCTCCACGAACGCTTTGAATCGACGTGACTCGTTCTGTATATAGCTGAGCGTGATCATCGAATCAGTCTAGAACACTGTTCGCTCGATCTCGAGTTCTAACTCTTCCCTCACTTGGGTATAGAGGCGACTCGCTAGAACGGCTGCCGACAGTTCGAGCCTTGGGATAGACACCTGCTTGAGGGGTGTGAGACGGGACTTGCCCATAACTAGTGAAGTCGTGACGTCATTTTGATCGTTGGTGAATCTAAGGTACCCACAGTCGCCATACCCTGTCTCCGCTGCATCACAAAAAATGTGTAGTTGCGCGTCAGTGAAATTTTGCTGGTTTGTAGCATCGGGGAACTTTCACGGTTTTTAGATTTGGCAACGCTGCTTGCCATTTTGCCCACCTGTTACCTTCGGCGAGAGGGACTTCGTCGTCCCACGTCAACTTCTGACGACACAAATCTTGTAAAATAGCTTTAGCTTTCAATGTGACCGGTGCTGCAAGGCCTAATGGGTCGAACAGAGAACAAATGGCAGATAAAATACCACGTCGAGTTGCGGGCTTTTCGAGGACCTTTGCGTCAAAGGTGAGCTCGTCACGGTACACATTCCAGCGAACACCTAGGGCGCGCTCGTTTGGAGATTCATCACACAAAGTGTTTTCCTTTAAGGACGCTGCTCGTTCTGAGCTTGGTATGCTGTCGAGAACACTTTGGCTGTTTCTGATGAACTTGGTAAGTCTAAATCCTCCCTTACTCAGTAATGACTGCATTTCACCCGACATCTGTATAGCGTTTTCTTCGTCTCTAACTGACTTCAGGAAATCATCAACATAAAAATTCTTGAAGACATTACTCACGGTTTCTTCACTGTACTGTTGTTTGTTGTCATCGGCTGTCTTGCGCAAGGCGTAAGTGGTGCAACTAGGTGACGATTTCGCTCCGAATATGTGAACCGTCATTCGATACTCCTTCGGTGTGACATTCAGATCACCGTTAGGCCACCACAGAAAACGTAGGGCGTCGCGATCGTGCTCAGAGACCTTCACTTGGTGGAACATACTTTCGATATCTGCGGCTACGGCGACCTGCTCCTGGCGGAAACGCATGAGCACACCTACAAGACTGTTGAAGTAATCGGGACCTTGTAGGAGTTCTCTGTTCAGAGATACGCCTTGGAACTTCGATGCTCCGTCAAACACAACACGGACTTTTCCAGGTTTGTTCTCGTTCTGCACTGGCTGATGAGGTACGTACCAGAGTCGTTTGGGGGGACTGCTAGTATTGGGAACTTCTTCAGCGTGACCTTTACCGATATAGTCATTTATTTGCTCTTTGTACTTTTGATGGAGGTCTGGGTATCTTTCCAACCGCCGTTTAAGCTGTGACAAGCGAGCGTGTGCTTTGGAGATGTTGTTCGGCAGGTGAGGGTTTTCATCTCTCCAAGGTAAGCCCATCTTGTAATGTCCGTTATCGAAAAAGCCTACGACACGGCTTGGAAACACGGGGTTTTGCAAGATCTCTACGACCTTGGTATACGAGGTCGCCTTCCTGAATTCATTCAAGCGTTTTTAAATGACAGGCGGTTTAAAGTCCGTCTCGGTTCCATTTTCTCGGATTATTTTGAGCAAGAAGAGGGCTATCCTCAAGGCTGTATTCTATCAATTCTGTTGTTTCTAATCAAAATCAATAGTATCAAAGGCGCAACTAAACAGGGAATAGACAGCTCACTCTTTGTAGACGACTTTGCAATGTCTGCCAGGGGCAAGAATATGAATCTGATCGAGCGTCGCCTCCAGCAAAATATAAACTCGCTTCAAAAATGGGCTGACCAAAATGGTTTCAAGTTTTCGCAAACCAAAACAGTTTGTATGCACTTTTGCAACAAGCGAAAGCCACACGACGATCCCATTTTATACTTATCAAACACTCAGATACCTGTAGTAAAGGAAAACAAATTCCTTGGTCTAATTCTGGACTCGAAGCTAAATTTTATTCCCCACATAAAAGACGTGAAGAGGAAATGTCAAAAGGCACTCAATCTGCTGCGAGTCGTCTCCGCTCAAGACTGGGGAGCAGATACCAGTACTAAATTAAAACTGTATAGATCATTAATAAGATCTAGAATAGATTATGGTAGCATCGTCTACGGATCAGCCAGGCCTTCGTACTTGAAGATGTTGAACCCAATACAAAATCAAGGCCTTCGCCTCTGCCTTAACGCTTTCAGAACGTCACCTGCGGAAAGCCTTCAGGTTGAATCAAATGAACAACCACTAGATATCCAACGAATCAAACTGTCAGTGCAATACGCAGTTAAACTATACGCAAACAAAGAAAACCCGACCCATAAGGCAGTGTTCGAAAAAGACCATTCAGAAATCCTAAGCACACGCCCTAGGGTTATCGTACCCTTTGGCACTAGAATCCGGAACCACCTTAATAATGCTGGAATCAAAGTTGAGCAAATTGCAAACTTGAAAGTTTCAAAATACCCAACATGGAAAATACAAAGGCCAACTATAAACAAAAATCTGACAGACTTTTCCAAAGACACAACAAATGCTGAAGAATTCAAAGTTAGGTTTGCTGAGATAAAGGAAACCTACCCTCACCATTATTTCATATACACGGACGGATCTAAGCTCGATATCCAAGTTGCTGCCTCAATAATTACAAAATCAAATACCCTTAAAACAAGATTGCCAAACGGCTCCTCCATCTTTTCCGCGGAGGTTCGGGCACTCCAACTAGCCATGGAAATTATCAAGATTAGCAGGTACAAAAAATTCGCTATCTGTGTCGATTCATTATCGGTCTTACAGTCACTAGAAAATCTGCAAGTGTCGAACACAATGATTCTAGACCTAATAGAACGTTACGAAAGGGCAGTCAAACAAGACAAATCCCTAGTATTTTGCTGGGTGCCAAGCCACGTGGGCATACCGGGTAATGAAGCTGCGGACCAGGCAGCAAAAGAGGCGCTAAACTACAACATATCCGACCTTCTCATACCATACTCCGATTTTAAACCCCATATTACAAGTTATGCAAAAAACCTTTGGCAACAAAAATGGAACGAACAAAGAAATAACAAACTCTTTCAAATCCAACCTACAGTTGGACAAAAACAGCTAGCTCTTGGCAGTATTCGCGACACAACGGTTATGCATAGAGTTCGAATCGGGCACACATACATCACCCACGGATATCTTTTGAGAGGCGATGCTCCTCCACAATGTATTGGTTGTCAAGAACGTTTGACTGCAAAACATATTCTGCTCAACTGCGTAGATTTTCAGAACATTCGTTCACGCTACTACAGTGTGAATTCCATGAAAGACCTTTTTACAAAGGTAGCACCAAGCAAAATTATTTCTTTTCTGAAAGAAATACACTTGTACAGCAAGATTTAAATTGAATTTAGTTGATTTTAGATGTATACATTACTTGTTTTGTCTATTTTAATTGATTTTAATTTCAACCGAGTCTTCCTATAGCAACAGAACTGACACAATATGACCCTAACGGGTTGCTCGTGTCGTTAAACCAATCAATCAATCAATCAAACCGTTATCGATAGTGATAGAGTCCTCCATCATGTCGTTAGCGCGCCTATCCTCCACTGACCATCCGGCTTTGTCCGAACTGAGCGACTCACTGAAGTCTGTTGTCCACATCTTCTCGACGGTGTCTCTGAGGCTGTCCGTTCGCAGAAAGTTAACACTGGCTGTGGCATTCCCTTTTCTGCTAGAGAGACCGCGTATCACCCAACCGAGGGCTGTGCGGGTTGCGTAGGGTTCTCCCTCGACACCAGAACTCCGAACCTCTAAGGGTACTTGAGAATCGCACCCTATCAGCAACATAACGTCTGTTGCTTTAATTTGTGGAATATTAATGTCCTTCAGATGGGCGTACTTCGCGACGTCTGATTGCCTTGGGGCGGGGTTTGAAGATATCCCAAGTCGTTTGACCGACCACACCCCCTTTAATAACACCGAATTGCTGCCGTCCAGCGATCTCACAGCCAAGTCCGTTTCGACACCGCTGTTCTTCTGCTGTTGAGGTGTGAGTGTTGAAACCTGATACGTCACAGGCTTACCCTGTATGCCTAGCGTCTGCAGCAAGCGCTCGTCACAGAATGTCTGCTGTGAACCGTCGTCGAAGAGGGCATATGTCCAGACGGAGCGACCGTTGGTACCCATGACTTCGACCGGAATGATCCCAAGTAGGGTCTCCGATTTCTGGCTGCAATTAGTTGCTGTCACGCTGGCGGGATTCTGATCGGGTGCACGTTTTGGCCACGAATGCAACAGTGCGTGGTGACGCATATCACAGCCCGTCACATTGCACGCAGTCGGTCTCCTACAATCACGAGCAAAGTGATTCCTCTTCAAGCAATTTTTACACAGTCTCAGTCGCTTAACTGTCGCCCATCTGTCGCGTAATGGCTGGTTGGAGAAGACTGCACAGGCAGCTAAGTCAGCACACCCTCTATTGCAACATGCACAGCTTCGGGCGACGCGTATGGGCGTTGCGCTCTGCGTTGACAGCGTAGTCACCCTGGGTTTGACATGCGGGGATCTCGGGGAACTCACTCGTTCTTCGCGCACCAGATCTAGTCCATACATAGACGTGGCTGTGCGTGACTTGTTCTCCACAAATTTCACGAGATCAGTGAACTTTGGCTCGCGCCCAGAGTCCAGAATCGACTGGGCGACGTCAGCCCACTTGACGCAAAAATAGTGTGGCAATCGGCGTACGATTCTGCGCATGTTCTCCGAGTTATCCACGTCTGAACCGAAACCCGTCTGCGAGAGTGTTATCTCACACCTCTGCAGCTCAAGGGAGAGATCGCTCAATGCCTTGACGTCATTAGGCCTGATTTGCGCTCCCTGTGTAAGTCTGTCGACGTACGCTCTGGCTATTTGATATGGTCGTCCATAGCGTGAAAGCAGGATCTCTCTAGCCTTTCTGTATCCCTGACTAGGATCCAGCAGAACACAGACTTCAATCGCCCTTTTTGCCTCACCGTTGCAGTACTGTATCAAGTAACTTAATTTTGCCCTGTCATCCGGAACCCGAGCCTCCACTGACGTTTCAAAGTTCCTAATGAATTTAGAGTAATCCATAACGTCTCCACTGAACGTAAGTATCTCGGGCTTTGGTAGACTGAAACTCTCCTGGAGGGCATTTGCTAAGCGGGAGAATGCGTCGTCGGAGCTGTGAGATACACTGTCTCTTACGTCAACGTACGTTTTCTCAGTCACACTTGGCGGCGGTACGTAGCGTGTCTCCGATTGACCTGTAGGGGTAGGAGCGGAGGGAGGACTCTGAGAATGGAGGGGGGCATCAGTCGCCCGTTGTGGTGCTTCCTCGGGCAAAAAAAAAAAAAAACCAAATCCTCGGGCAACGACGGCTTCTCTATAACCACGTTAGCGAACGAGGGAAGCTGGTTCCTTGATGCAGTTGCTGACTGGATGCTCACCTTCTCCGGTGCCTCATTAGCGTCCCAGAGGCTTTCTGTCTCCTCAATATCGTCAATCTCCGCCTCCATATCGAGTCTTTGCTGGCGGTGCTTCAGATCTAGTTCCAAGCGCTCACGTTCGATTCGTTGCTGCTCTATCATGCGTTGCTTCTTCCGCTCCGCGATTCTGCGTTGTCGCATTGCGGAAACACTGGAGCGGCCACTGACTGAGTCTTTGTCGTCCTTTTCCTGACGTCGAAGCCAGTCCTCGGTGCGTTCTGTACATTCTTTAAACGCTTTGACAGCGCTGCCGTATTGGGCCTCGAATGACGTCGTCGTCTCTGGATCACACACGATCAGATCCAGGAACTGCAGATGACTCGATTCGAAGGCGGCGAACGCGTCACGCAATTTGCCGAGTTCGATCTGCACTGTTTCCCGATGCTCGGGAGTGAGGGTGTCCTGTCTAAAAATCCTGAGTGATTTTGAGAACTCATCAAAGAGGCGACCACGTTCCCTCTTCGCGTTCACTACGTCAGCTCGGTCACCCTCGGCGTTGACATTGAATAGTTTTTCTTACTATTAGAAAGTCGAAGAGCGAAACACAAAAGCTTTGTTGACGCGTTTATTCACGATTCTATCCAAGTTAACGTCCGCGCACCCCAGAGGACAAATGGTGCATCAGCGGTCCAAACGCTAACTCTCCGTGCTGAACGGTAACTGAAACAATACATTGCACACAGGTATTAAACCCAAGTTACATGCCTAAATAAATCCCATTTAGGACACAAGTCGATACTCGATTACTGATTGGAAACCCAGTATTTTAATAAACAAACTGCTGTCATTTCGAGAGAAAACTCTGGTAAGTGCACACGTCTTACAAACAATGGCAGAATTTTACGAGAAATAACACAACAAATTACAACGAAATACTGCCTTAAACAGACATACTTCTGTACTTGAAGAACGAGATAAGTAATTATTTACAGCGCAAACCCACATATTTATGACAAATTATTACGATACGAGTGGATTCGTACCAAAAACTATTGGGCTCCTCCGAATAACTTTCTGAGTTTTTCATCCCGTTCTATTTATTAAAGATTTCACAATTTCACAATTTCGGTTGTGTTTTTTATTTCTTGTCCACATTTAGGACCAGGACTTTTGTCCGTTTCAATATCTTAAACTCACTTGAATTTTTCTTCGATCACTGAACAAGTCATGTGACTTCTGTATATTGAATTCCGTTAAAGAAAAATTGTGCATTATCTCGAAAACGGTTAGAGATAGAGCGATTTTGAGCGTATTTTCGACCCTTTGGGCATTAACGACGTTACATAAGAGGTACCTCGGTGACCTTGACCTCCTCCGTCAAGGTCAATGTCAAAAACCGGAAGTTGACCATTATCTCGAAAACGGTTAGAGATAGAGCGATTTTGAGCTTATTTTCGACCTTTTGGGCCCAAAGGACGTTATATAAGAGGTACCTCGGTGACCTTGACCTCCTCCGTCATGGTCAAGGTCACAAACCGGAAGTTGACCATTATCTCGAAAACGGTTAGAAATAGAGCGGTTTTGAGCTTATTTTCGACCCTTTGGGCCTAAAAGACGTTATATAAGAAGTACCTCGGTGACCTTGACCTCCTCCGTCATGGTCAAAGTCAAAAACCGGAAGTTGACCATTATCTCGAAAACGGTTAGAGATAGAGCGATTTTGAGCTTATTTTCGACCCTTTGGGCCTAAAAGACGTTATATAAGAGGTACCTCGGTGACCTTGACCTCCTCCGTCAAGGTCAATGTCAAAAACCGGAAGTTGACCATTATCTCGAAAACGGTTAGAAAATTTGATTATTTGAGATTACATTATATTTACTTCGATATCCTTGTTCATAATAATAATTCGGAAGCTGACAATTATGTGGAAAGACTGAAAAATGTGTCTTTGACCAGATAGATTGTACCATTGCAAGTGGGTGTCATTTCGCTACGTGTAGCGAAATTCGGTCTAGTTATATTGTGGTTTCAAACTTAAGCATTAAATGTTTAAACGGCATTCCGTAGAAATGGCCATAAAATTATTCTGTACACCCGTAATATCTAAGTTTAAATAATTTCTTCCATGCTTTTGAAATATCAGTTCAAAAGTGTTGGTGTAAAATTTCGAAATATCTTTTCACTGGTTTCATGAAACAAACCATGCTGCTCGCGTGCAAAGAAAGGTCAGTTGTTTGCGGGAGATTTGTAGTTATTTCGATATTCTTTATTTTTACGAAATCGTATCACAGAAATTGTATATCATTGCCTTCGAGTTCCTTTACTAAACGCTAATAAAGACTTGTGGGTCATTTAATCTGGCAGAAAAATCGCCAGCTTAGAGCTAGCTGGAGGTGCAAGTATCGAGAAATTTGCAAGTAAATATGAGGCTCAAATTAGTACGATGATAAAAATGTCCTTGTTGCAATTTCTTTCAACGAAATGAATATGGGAGTTATCACAATCTTCTGCAATAAATGGCATTGGACTGCAGATATCATGCTTCACGACATGTTTGGCAATTCTACCAATAACTTGTCGATTTTAGTGATCACTTTACCCAATAAGCCGATTCAAAGTTTCGTCTATGGATATTCGCAAATACCAGGACAAATACCAGCATATTATCAGTTAGATTGGATGGGTGGAAATGATAGCACTGTTCCCAGAGGAGGTCATCTACCAAATTTATATTTTGTCAAAATTGGTAACTTTCTTTCGCTTTGTAATGTCTTCGTTTTTTTTACTGGACGCAGTGTCCACAGACATGTGTATGGTAATTCCGAAAACTAGTTACAGAATTTTACCTTGACCTTCGAAAATTCGAAGATTGTAGAAAATGGATGTTACTTTTATTTTAAAGGGATGGCGGAAAGCTTCAGTGGGCGTTTATTTTGAATTCCGTTCTTCAACGCTGATCCCAGGGCTGCGCGGTAACTCTCAATCGTTCTAGTCGCCACCTTTTTCTCTCCAAAGAGGTATGTGAGGAAACCTTCGATTATCCCCCTGTGGGGTGGGGGGAATGTTAAGAATACACCCACTGCATTCTGTTCCGTGCATGGCGTTAGAGGCGACTAATCGGAATATCTTTTTTTTTAACTCTTTTATTACTATTTATTCATTCTTCCCTCTTTTCTTCCCACTTGTTTCTTAAGCAAGTGGGTCCTAATATACTCATCCTAGTTAGTGAACGGGACGTTAAACACCAAAACAAATAAGCACACCTTCGATCAGTGGCGCCGTTGCCGCCTGTGGATCTGATTTCATCAGACATCATTTCTCGAATAGCTTCCACTGTGACCTATAGACCGGACGGGTGGACTTGGCATACACCTCTTGCATGCGTGCAACAGCCTGCGAGGAAAACCCCTGTTTTTGCAGCCAGTTTGCATTGGGACTCACGGGTGAAGGTTTATCGTGTATAGGTGTGGGTACCTATGTAACCGATGTGGTTGTCTCAGTGCCTGTGCATGCATTGGTAGTCTGTTCGGCCTCTACATCTCCCACCGTTGTAGCAGTGGAAACACGGCTGACGCCTTGTTTGCCGGTGTCACCAGGAGCAACGTAACTCCGTCCCCTCCCTGACTGCTCTGCTATCCTCTCGAGTGTCGTGGTGTGGAGAAACATGTACAGTACCTCCTGCCGCCATATGCAGCCCAACATAGATGTGTGTTGAGACGTGTTGCGGACATATCCACCTGTGGAGGGGGGGGGGGGGCAAAAACCGGGCCCCTACCAGCCAGCGTCCCCCTGTGGGGTGGGGGAATCTTACATACACCCGCTGTGTTCTGTTCCGTGCATGGCGTGAGAGGAGACTAATCTGACTTTCCTTCTTTCTGACTCTTCTTTTACTATTTCCTCATTGTTCCTTGTTTCCCACTTATTTCTTCAGCAAGTGCGTCCTAATATACCCATCCTAGTTGGTAAACGGGACGTTAAACACCAAACAAACAAACAAACAAACCAGCCAGCGTCAGAAGCCGTGCAGAGCGTTCACTCCCTTTGTATTACTTGTCACTGCCTCGATGCCATGTCCGCTAATGCGGTTAGGTTTCCTTATGTGTTGTGTGGTAGTTGCATTGCTAGCTCCTACCTCTCCCTGGCTGCTTGCGTCAGTGTGGGCGACCTCGTGACCCTTTGCTTTCTTTTGTAACTTACCCTGGTCGGATTATCTGTCAAACGTAACTGCTTTGTCCCGAAGTTCTCGCTCCAGGATTCTCGGTGCTTCTGCTACTGCACACAGTTCTAGCACATTGATGTGCATGCCTCGCAGTTGCTGTGGCTACTGCCCCTGACACAACCTGCCGTGAAAGTGTGGCTGCTCCCCCTCCAGCCAACCTTTGATGTGTCGATCTGGAGTTGTGGTTACGGTATATTAGATGGAGCCCCTTGCCTTAGATGCACTGTTTTCAGCAATCACTGGAGGTCTTCCCTCGCGGAAGTCTGAACTTGATGTGTGTATTGTGGCAATTCTTGAGTGGAGCTCGCACTGCATGCTGGTAGCCTCGGAAATTGAGGTGCCCCATGGACACCGTTTTCTCTGTTGTTACTTACAGCCAGAAGGTCATCTGCTAAAGTTATCGGTGCCCGGCCTGGCTTTTGACATGGATCTCGTGATGTCTTGAATCTTCTCGATTCTGTCTGGTGACGAAAACACAGTGCAGTCGGACACACCCCTTACCAACACAATTACCAGCTTTATCTCTGACTTCTCAGGATAGCAGTAACCTTGGTTCGATGCATTTGTAAAAAATATTACCGTTTGAGGGACGATCCCTTTTGCGGTCCAGCCCCGTGTTGAACCAGTATTGAAACAACATCATCAGCTGCTGTCGGCCCCATGACTTCACTGAGCGTTTTATTGCCTTGCTGAAGAACCAAAGTGCCGGTGCCAGCTCAAGGGGTAGCAACTTGTCCAGGATATCCTTGAGTACTATTTGGTTTTTCCGTTCCCTGGCCGCACGTTGGTTACCGGTGCCTGTAGACCCAGTGACGTGGGCTCCGTGCACCGATCGTGCTGGAGGTCCTGGATATGCCTGCCATTGAGCTCTGTCAGAGGTTCATCAGGAAAAAGGTACGCTTGATCCATGTAATCTGCATGCTGAAACAACTGAAAAAAACTTTACACATCGTTTACACGTTTACACACCCCCCTGTGGGGTGGGGGGGGGGGGGGAGTCTTAAGCGGCGACTAATCGGAATTTCTTTCTTTCTAACTCTTCTTTCACTATTTCTTCATTTAGTCCCCACAGGTAGAACCTGTGGGAAATATATGCGATCGACCGCGTGTCGGTCTGTCGATTGGTCTGTCATCAAGAGCTTGTTAACACGATAACTTAAAAACTGCTGCAAGGATTTTAATAAAACTTGGTTTGTAGCTTCTATGGGCACTAATAAGGATCGGTAAATGGGTTATGTTGGCCCAAGGGTAATGAACCAAATGGACTTTGAAATTTACCAAATTCTGGAAATTATTCAGCATTTGAATGAGTTTGTTAACACGATATCTCAAGAACAACTGCGGGGATTTTAATGAAACTTGGTATGTAGCTTCTATGGGAACAAACACAGATCGGTATTGTAAATGGGCCAGGTTTGTCCAAGGAAAATGCACCAACTGGACTTGGAAAATTTCAGCACTTGATTGACTATTAATGACCGTGTTTAACTGATGATTGGGGGGGGGGGGGGTGGGGGTGGGGTGGGGGGGGGAGGTTGGGGGCTGTGGGGAATATGTGGGCTATGCACACTTCTTTAGTTCTTCCTTCTTTTTCCGACTTGTTTCTTTAGCAAGTGCGTCCTAATATACCCATCCTAGTTGATAAACTGGACAGTAAATATCAAACAAACAAATGTTTACACAGTTGGGGCACATAGTCACTGCGTAGCTGTGTGCTATAGGATAGCAGCGCTGTTTGTAACTTCACAAGTACTGTCCAGATGTTGACGGCGTAAGATATTTGGATTTTCGAAGTCCCTCGGAAACACTTTTCGGCGGCTGGTAAAACCTGTACCCAGGTGCATAACTACACCCTGTATTCTTTCCCTATGCAAGGTTTAAATGGAATCCGTCTTGTAGTGTTAGTTCCATCGCACAAGAGACATCATATCCGAAAGATAAACCCGAATTCAGCAGTCTCCGCTTTGCGCTACGCAGCGGCGGAGGACTAATAAGGTTTTTGATAAGACACACCAATTTGGTCAATGGATGCATCGGACTCCAGGGACCCACTCACCAAGTTTGATTGATGTGCTTAGCACTACAGCTCTGTTCTCGCGATGGCCTCTATGTAGCCGAGGTTCTTGTCTTTTATCGTCACCATAGGGGCGGACTGCAGGTAACCAAGGTGGGACGTGCTTAGTTTACGTGAGCATTTTGGACGAGTTGTGAAGTTTTCCAACGTTCATAGTTTTCCCAAAATTCTAGTCCTTCGACTTGAACTCTTCCTCAATCACCTTGATGGCTTCCAAAATGCCCGCTGCAGTATACAGCTCCATAAAATCTGGGCCCTTCTCCCGCGGCTCCTGGGATACTAATCTCACCTTGAAATGAGTCTCCTGCAGAGGCTTGTCTGCTTGGTAGCTGAGAACTTCTGAATCACTTATACGACATCGCGAAACGTATCTCCAGAGGTTCGACCCCTATGGTTTACCCCACTTCCTCACTTCGTTTGCAGGAGGGGCTCCTCATCTCTGAAGCGCCTGCTTTTCCTGGGGCCCCTTCATATAGACGTGTCGCTTTTCTGTCGTGACCTTAGCCAGTCGCCACATTCCAGTTTTATGAATGTCGAGGCATGTAGGCCTAGCTCTGCTCTCGGTCGTTCATTGCGATCCGTTCGGCTGTCGGAGGGTGTGGGCCTGCGACGCGGCTAGGCACACGACTGCGTCTACTTTGTCGGCGAGGCGGTGAGGAGTCCGGGGACTAGGAGCTGCTTGAAGATAATGATACCGCTCTGCCGCAAGCCCCCGGATGGCGTTGTTGCGCATTCCAGGCAACTGTGTCCGTCGCCTTCCATGTGGGTCATGAGTGCGGCAAGAGGTGATGGCCCCCTGTCGTGCTGGCCGTCTTAAGCGGAGTGGATCTCGAGGTAGTCCCCTGTGGTACTGTTGCCTGTAGTGTAGGTGCGAGTGTGAACTCCCTCACTTTGTCCAGCCTCGTGATTGTGGCGCTCGCTCAACGATTTGTTGCCTAGTGCTGTAGTGCAATGCGGAGGATCTCTTCCAGATTTTACTATATGGGGAGAGCCGGATTCTCTGTTGATATCCCGCCATAGTCGATGTGTCACCATCGTTCGTGGTCGCATGCCTCCAGGTGCCCGACATGTACGCCCTGTTGGTGCCTCTCGCAAGTGGATCCCTCAAATGATTGCGTGGCCTTGCTGTCAGTCGATTGGGGTGACGGTAGTGGTGTTATGGTTGCCGAATCTTGCAATGACACACGTACGCTCCCTTCCATTGCCGAATCCCCGATAGCTTGTTCTCCATGGATGTGTGTTTGCGACAGCTCTTGAGCGACCTGTCGACTCCCGAGTCCTGTCTAGACAATAACAAATTGTTCTCGTCACGCAGTGCGGTGCTTTGATCATTATCCTGATGGCTCATGAATGAGCGTATTCGCTGAGGACATTGTCCACGATCGCAGTTATTTGTCTATAACGAAGTTGGCGTCAATGCTGCCTGTTCAAGTTTCGCTACACTTGCTCTTGAAGGTCAGGCGAACTGCACCCGTTAACACACGGTCGCAGTCCTGTCCGCCGTAGCGAGTAGCGCCGTGACTGCAGTAGTCGTGGGGTTCGCCGTTAAGACCTGCGTGCGAGTGCGTGCGTTTTTCAATGCTTTCTAGCGATGTGTTGTGTGGCATCACTAACCATTGTGTGACGTGCACCTCGCCGCACGCCTGCTATTGGAGGTTCCAACGTGCAGCATGTGATTTAACTGTTCCCCCCCCCCCCCCCCCCCGCCGCGAATAACTCGTTTGTAACTCGCGAGTAACCTGTAGTGCGGCACACTGCCGCGTGGTATCACAAAACATTTTAAAGTTACCACTTGCAAAAATTGTCTGGAATGTGCGCACGCTGCCAAAACTTTTACTCGTAGGCAGATAGCAACTTCCTAGACTTTCTTGAACATTAGTTAAGAAGGACGTCATTCAAAACCTCCGGTGTCTCTGTCAACTTGCCGCACTCTGGACACCTGCTTTTTCCGTGTGACAGGGTCAAAACCCAAAGTTACATGTATCTACAAGAACTATCGAGAGCCCCTTAACCTTGCTGAAGCTGGCGACCTTCCAAATTCCTTCGTTGTCGGTAAAAGTGGCAAATCTGGTTTGCCCAAGTATTGAGGGCGCCGCTTACAACCAAAAACGACGCAAACAGTCGTGAAGCAGCCCGACCTTCCCTGTAGCGTAACAAAGCCTGTGGTTCGACTGAAGATGTGCCTGAAAGCGGTACGCTAGCGACAGGAACAACTGGGCTACCCGCCACAGAGTGTTGAAGCCGCAGTTGGCCAATCAAGCTGTTGCTGCGCCGCTGCCTCTGGATGGAATTCTCCACACTTCACCTCGTTGATCCTCGAGACTTCCAGCAACTCTCTGCAATGTTCGTTACTCAGACGGACCTTGGCAAAGGCCCCCAAAAATGGA
Organism: Protula sp. h YS-2021; assembly: GCA_949752745.1. Taxonomy (NCBI): domain Eukaryota; kingdom Metazoa; phylum Annelida; class Polychaeta; order Sabellida; family Serpulidae; genus Protula; species Protula sp. h YS-2021. Next base: position 9,977,244 of record OX457032.1, read on the forward strand.
AAATTTTCGCTGGTGCTACGAACTGTTTTTCTTCACAGGCGTAAAGGTGAAAAGTGGATAGCGAATTCCAGTACGGGTAAACATGGGGTTATCCATGAAGTTGTTGGAGGAAACCATAAAGTTTTGTATTTCACTGAAATTAATTCTGAAGTTTTATTAGAAATTAGATTTCAACTGTGTTACATGCACAGAAAAGACAAGATGATACTTTTAAAGAAATAGAACCGAGCAAATTTATACAATTCTTAAAAGAAATTAACCTGTATAAGTATTTCTAGTCGTTTTCTACTTTATGATTTTAGAATATACATTTTTTATCTTACCTTGATTTTAACTTGTTCCATTTCTTCTAGTCACTGATTACTGACATGTTCTGACACAATGTAACCCGCTAAGGGTCGGTGGTGTCGTTAAACAAATCATTTAACTAACTAACTAACTAACTTTTAAAGACATGGGGTCGATCCAGTGGGAGCTGCAGGCATTTACATGAACAAAAAGGTATTCGCATTCAGCAAACTTCTGCAAACAAAACAAATATGATGGTGTAAATTTTGTGCGGGTGTTCTTTTCGAGGGCATGTCATAGAACTTATTAAGGTAAGGCCCTCAAGGTAATTGAAATTGACATGTATGATTATTTGCTTTTCTTTTTCGTTTAATCCATTATGTTATGCTGGACACTGCAAAACTTTTCGGCATTACCCTTCTTCACACATATTTTGGCATGTCTGTTAATGCACTCGGTGGAACTGGTGTCTAAATGAGCCTTTTTCTCCCGAAACTGTTTGCCCTTGTTTAAAAATGAACCACACCCTGTGGGTTGGGGGAATCTTGAAAATACGCCCACTGCTCCGTGAATGGCGTAAGAGGCGACTAATCGGGATTCTTTCTAACTCCTCTTTTACTATTTCTTCATTCTTCCTTCTTTTTCTCCTACTTGTTCCTTCGGCAAGTACGTAGCAATGTACCCATCATATTTGGTGACGGGATATTAACCACCAAATAAATAAATAATTAAATAGAAATGAACGCCACATCCCCCTGTGGGGTTGGGGGGGGGGGGATCTTAAGAATACACTCACTGCGTTCTGTTCCGTGCATGGCGTAAGAGGCGACTAATCGGAATTTCTTTATTTCTCACTCTGCCTTTACTATTTCCTCGTTCTTCCTACTTTTTTCCTACTTGTTATGTCTCCCCGACCAAGGGGAGACATATAGTGTTTGTACGTTCTGTGTGTGTGTATGTGTGTACGTGTGTGTGTGTGTCTGTGTGTGTGTGTGTGTGTGTGTGTGTGTGTCAGTCTGTTGTGAACAAAGTGTTGTGTGCAAGATATCTCGAGAACGAAACGTCGGATCGACTTCAAACTTGATCGAATTATTCCTTGTTAAGGTCGGACGGTTCTATCAACTTTTGACGCATGTCACGTGATTAGGGCAAGAGTATGACGTCATTACGTAAAAATCTTGTGTGCGAAATTTCTCAGCCGCTGAACATCGGAGAAAGTTGAAACTTGGTGGGATTGTTGCTTGGTTGGTCCGAAAGACTCTGTAAATTTTTTTCGCGAGTAGAACGAACGAATGCGGCGTATGACGTCATCACGCAGAATATGTATATATTTTGAACAAGATCTTGTGTGCAAAATATCTCGATAACGGGAAGTCCTATCGACTCCAAATTTTATATCAATATTCCTTGAATCAGTCGGCGGGCTCTATCAATTTTTAGCGCATGTCAGGTGATTAAGGCAGGCGTATGACGTCATTACGTAAAAATCTTGTGTGCGAAATTTTTCAGCCGCTGAACATCGGAGAAAGTTGAAACTTGGTGGGATTGTTGCTTGGTTGGTCCGAAAGACCCTATATATTTTTTTCGCGAGTAGAACGAACGAATGCGGCATATGACGTCATCACGTAAAATATGTACATATTATAAACAGGGTCTTGTGTGCAAAATATCTCGATAACGGAAAGTCCTATCGACTTCAAATTTTGCATAGATATTCTTTGGATCAGTCGGACGGTTCTGTCAACTTTTTACGCATGTCACCTGATTAGGGCAGGTGTATGACGTCATTACATAAAAATCTTATGTGCCAAATTTCTCAGCTACTGAACATCGGAGAAAGTTGAAACTTGGTGGGATTGTTGCTTGTTAGGTCCGAAAGACTCTATAGGATTTTTTCGCGAGTAGAACGAACGAATGCGGCGTATGACGTCATCACGTAAAATATGTTTTATTTTATAAACAAGGTCTTGTGTGCAAAATATCTCGATAACGGGAAGTCCTATCGACTTCAAATTTTATATGAATATTCCTTGGGTCAGCCGGACTGTTCTGTCAATTTTTGGCGTGTCACGTGATTAGGGCGGGTGTATGACGTCATTGCGTAAAAATCTTGTGTGCGAAATTTCTCAGCTGCTGGACGCCGGAGAAAGGTGAAACTTTGGATTATTGCTTGGTAGGTCCGAAAGAAAGAACGAATGAAAGCGGCGTATGACGTCATCGCGTAAAATGTGTATATTTTGAACCAGATCTTTTATGCATAATATCTCGATAACGGAAAGTCATATCGACTTAAAATTTTATATGGATATTCCTTGATTCAGTCAGACGACTGTTTCAACTTTTGACAGGTAAAAAGTTATCAGTTCTTAAGCAAAACATCTCGACATAGGAAAGTCGGATCGACTTTAAATTTGGTGTAGTTATTCCTCGAATAGGTCACACGGTTTTATTAAACATTATTGAACTCGTATAGAAAATCAAGAAAGGTGCATAACGTCAACAGCCCCCCCCCCCACCCTAACCTCCCCATTTTTGGCTGCTTTGTTATCTATGCATGGGTGTTAACTGCGCTGGGGATTTCGGAAGATTTTCCCGAAGATTCTCTAGTGTTCCTGCATTCTTTAGAAAGCTTCAAAACAGTAACAGCATTATTGTCGGTCCATTGCTATTTATGTCTCCCCGACCAAGGGGAGACATATAGTGTTTGTACGTTCTGTGTGTGTGTATGTGTGTACGTGTGTGTGTGTGTCTGTGTGTGTGTGTGTGTGTGTGTGTGTCAGTCTGTTGTGAACAAAGTGTTGTGTGCAAGATATCTCGAGAACGAAACGTCGGATCGACTTCAAACTTGATCGAATTATTCCTTGGTAAGGTCGGACGGTTCTGTCAACTTTTGACGCATGTCACGTGATTAGGGCAAGCGTATGACGTCATTACGTAAAAATCTTGTGTGCGAAATTTCTCAGCCGCTGAACATCGGAGAAAGTTGAAACTTGGTGGGATTGTTGCTTGGTTGGTCCGAAAGACTCTGTAGATTTTTTTTTGCGAGTAGAACGAACGAATGCGGCGTATGACGTCATCACGCAGAATATGTTTATATTTTGAACAAGATCTTGTGTGCAAAATATCTCGATAACGGAAAGTCCTATCGACTTCAAATTTTATATCAATATTCCTTGAGTCAGTCGGCGGGTTCTATCAATTTTTAGCGCATGTCAGGTGATTAAGGCAGGCGTATGACGTCATTACGTAAAAATCTTGTGTGCGAAATTTCTCAGCCGCTGAACATCGGAGAAAGTTGAAACTTGGTGGGATTGTTGCTTGGTTGGTCCGAAAAACCCTTTATATTTTTTTCGCGAGTAGAACGAACGAATGCGGCGTATGACGTCATCACGTAAAATATGTATATATTATAAACAAGATCTTGTGTGCAAAATATCTCGATAACGGAAAGTCCTATCGACTTCAAATTTTATATAGATATTCTTTGGGTCAGTCGGACGGTTCTGTCAACTTTTTACGCATGTCACCTGATTAGGGCAGGTGCATAACGTCATTACGTAAAAATCTTATGTGCCAAGTTTCTCAGCTGCTGAACATCGGAGAAAGTTGAAACTTGGTGGGATTGTTGCTTGTTAGGTCCGAAAGACTCCATAGAATTTTTTCGCGAGTAGAACGAACGAATGCGGCGTATGACGTCATCACGTAAAATATGTTTTATTTTATAAACAAGGTCTTGTGTGCAAAATATCTCGATAACGGAAAGTCCTATCGACTTCAAAGTTTATATGAATATTCCTTGGGTCTGCCGGACTGTGCTATCAATTTTTGGCATGTCACGTGATTAGGGCGGGTGTATGACGTCATTGCGTAAAAATCTTGTGTGCGAAATTTCTCAGCTGCTGGACGCCGGAGAAAGCTGAAACTTTGGATTATTGCTTGGTAGGTCCGAAAGAAACTCTAAATATTTTTCACGAGTAGAACGAACGAAAGCGGCGTATGACGTCATCGCGTAAAATGTGTATATTTTGAACCAGATCTTTAATGCATAATATCTCGATAACGGAAAGTCATATCGACTTAAAATTTTATATGGATATTCCTTGGTTCAGTCAGACGACTGTTTCAACTTTTGACAGGTAAAAAGTTATCTGTTCTTAAGCAAAATATCTCGACATCGGAAAGTCGGATCGGCTTTAAATTTGGTGTAGTTATTCCTCGGATAGGTCACACGGTTTTATTAGACATTATTGAACTCGTATAGAAAATCAAGAAAGGTGCATAACGTCAACAGCCCCCCCCCCCACCCCAACCTCCCCATTTTTGGCTGCTTTGTTTTCTATGCATGGGTGTTAACTGCGCTGGTGATTTCGGAAGATTTTCCCGAAGATTCTCTAGTGTTCCTGCATTCTTTAGAAAGCTTCAAAACAGTAACAGCATTATTGTCGGTCCATTGCTATTTGTTATTGACTGAAATTGAGCTTTTTGTGCATTTCTCATCTGTGGTTGTTACGTAACATGCCACTCAGTCAGGGGTCAGTGTCAGTTGCGGTGCATGATGGAGTCGTTATCTACGAGGTCATGGAATGCTATTGTCGTATTATAGCTCTAAGCAGCTCTAGCTATTGATTTTTTTTTCGCCGCATACTTGATTACGTTGCCAAGATGTGCTATATATACGAGCCATGCTGTATCGATTAGCATTGTGTGCAGAAGCATTTTTCGCTATTAAATTGGGTCGTCTGATATCTTGGTGTTATGAGGAGCAGCTCACCATTTTGCCTACGAAATGCCTCCCCCTTCTCCCACCGAGGTGCGTCATCTCTGATGCGCAGTTCTGAAGAATGCCTTCCTAGTGCTATTTGGCCGATGGGAATGTGCGAAGACAAGGCAGTCTATCATGGCTATAACTACACTTAGGGTACAGACTGTTACCGTTGCCTTGGGTAAAAAGGTTAGAGTTGTGTTTATAGTCGGACCTACAGTTAATAGCTGGGGGGCGGGGGGGGGGATGATGGTTAGCAAAAAAAAATCCCGACCACCTTCAAGACCCGGATAAAAAGATGTAAGGTAAGAACCGTTTGTCGTGACCCCTTCCACATTCAGGTAAAAAGACGTACGGTAAAACCTGCCTGTCTTGACCACCTTCCAGACCCGGATAAAAATGTAACGTACAGTAAAACTGCTATAGTGACCAACTTCAGATCTGGATAAGAGGGGCCTACAGTAAAACTCGTTTTAGCGACCACCTTTCAGACTCCGATGAAAAAAGATGCTCATTTATATCTGTTTTAGTGACCACCATCTGTTTGGGCTTATTTTAAGATTTTTACAATGAATGAAGGTTATGTTTGCAGAAATGAATATTTTGTTTCAGTTTGGGGGGAGGGGGGGTCATGGGTTTAGTCGGGGAGACATTTGTTTTTGTTCACAAAAACAAGAAACTTAAGTAGGTATCGATTGAAAGTGTGTAATATAAGCCTGCACTCTTATGTTTTGTGTGCACTGGCCGCTCTAGTTGTTATTGCCTGAAATTGAAGTTTTTGTGCATTTCTCATCTGTGGTTGTTACGTAACGTGCCACTCAGTCAGGGGTCAGTGTCAGTTGCGGTGCATGATGGATCGTTATCTACGAGATCATGGAATGCTATTGTCATATTAAAGCTCTAAGCAGCTCTAGCTATTGATTTTTTTTCGCCGCATACTTGATTAGGTTACCAAGATGTGCTATATATAGGAGCCATGCTGTATCGATTAGCATTGTGTGCAGAAGCATTTTTCGCTATTAAATTGGGTCGTCTGATATCTTGTGTTATGAGGAGCAGCTCACCATTTTGCCTACGAAATGCCTCCCCCTTCTCCACCGAGGTGGGTCATCTCTGATGCGCAGTTATGAAGAATGCCTTGCTAGTGCTATTTGGCCGATGGGAATGTGCGAAGACAAGGTAGTCTATCATGGCTATAACTACACTTAGGGTACAGACTGTTACCGTTGCCTTGGGTAAAAGGGTTAGAGTTGTGTTTATAGTCGGACCTACAGTAAATAGCTGAGGGGCGGGGGGGGGGGGGGGCGTGTGGAGGATGATGGTCAGCAAAAAAAAAAAAAAAAAATCCCGACCACCTTCAAACCCGGATAAAAAGATGTAAGGTAAGAACCGTTTGTCGTGACCCCTTCCACATTCAGGTAAAAAGACGTACGGTAAAACCTGCCTGTCTTGACCACCTTTCAGACCCGGATAAAAATGTAACGTACAGTAAAACTGCTATAGCGACCAGGATCTGGATAAGAGAGGCCTACAGTAAAACCCGTTTTAGCGACCACCTTTCAGACTCCGATGAAAAAAGATGCTCATTTATATCTGTTTTAGTGACCACCATCTGTTTGGTTTATTTTATGATTTTTACAATGAATGAAGGTTATGTTTGCAGAAATGAATATTTTGTTTCAGTTTGAGGGGGTAGGGGGGTCATGGGTTTGGTCGGGGAGACATTTGTTTTTGTTCACAAAAACAAGAAACTTCAGTAGGTATCGATTGAAAGTGTGTAATATAAGCCTGCACTCTTATGTTTTGTGTGCACTGGCCGCTCTAGTTTCTTTAGCAAGTGCGCCCTAATATACTCATCCTAGTTGGTGAACTAGGACGTTAAAGATCAAAGAAATTTAGTTATATGGTTTTTTAACGACACGGTCAACCCTTTGCGGGTCAGATTGTGTCTTCATAGGTTCATAGCGGATAAAACTTTAAAAAGGTGCGTTGGATATTAAAGACAGTGTACAATCTAAAAGAAACAAACAAACTTTGTTCTGTATTGGGACCAGCTTCGGTGGCCTAGTGGTTAGAGAGTCCGCCTCGAGATTGGAAGATGGTCTGATCATACCTGAGACTTTAAAATTGGGACTCCTCCTTGCTTCCATGTGAAGCACTGCACATGTAAGAGTCAGAAAGAGGGCTGGAATGCCCCATTTCAGTATAATGTGGCAGAGGGATCCCGCCGTGACCATAGCAGACCACATGACATTCATTATCAGGTTCTTAAGCACCTTCCAGAATCCGTTCTGGAACAGTTAAACCATATATGGAATAAAGGCAGCTTTCTTGAAATATGGAAAGAAGCTATAATCATAGCAATACTATAACCAAATATAGATCAAACAAATCCCCCACAACTATAGACCGATCTCTCTAACAAGCGCTCTCTGCAAAACATTTGAACGAATGATAGCAGACAGGTTGATTTGGTACCTGGAAAGCAACCATTTGCTTGCTGATGTGCAAAGCGAATTTAGAAAGGAAAGGAGTACCTTAGACAATCTCATAAGGCTAGAATCTTTCGAAAGAGGGGCGTTTATTAATAATGAGCACGTTGTTATGGTCTTTTTCGACATGAAAAAAGCATATGATACAGCGTGGAAGTACGGAGTACTCAAGGACCTGTTTAATTTGTGGATCCGGGGCTGGCTACCCAAATTTAAATGATCGTCGTTTCAGAGTACGTCTTGGTACAATATTCTCAGAATACTTTGAACAGGAAGAAGGCTTCCAACAAGGATCTATCCTGTCAATTCTACTATTTCTGATTAAAGTTAATAGCATAAGGGACACTTTAAAACAGGGCATAGATAGTTCACTCTGTGGATGATTTGTCCATCTCTTGCAGAGGCAAAAGTATGAATTTAATACAACGTCGCCTTCAACAAAACATCAACTGCCTTCAAGACTGGGTGAATAAAAACGGTTTTCAATTTTCTCACATAAAAACGACCTGCATGCATTTTTGCAAGAAACGTAAACAGCATAACGAACCGGTTCTATATATTTCTAACACTAAAATACCAGTAGTCAAAGAAACCAAATTTTTAGGGCTGATCCAAGTTCAGTTTTATCACACACATAAAAGATTTGAAAAGAAAGTGCCAAAAGGCACTAAATTTGCTGAGGGTCGTATCTGCTCAGGATTGGGGAGCAGACAGGGACACTAAACTTACGTTGTATAGATCCCTAATCAGGTCGAGGTTGGTTTATGGTAGCATAATCTAGACCATCATATCTGAAGATGCTTGACCCGATACAAAACCAGGATCTTAGACTATGCTTAAACGCTTTTATAACCACTCCGGTTGACAGCTTGCACGTTGAAGTAGATGAACAACCCCTTAACATTCTCCGATTGAAACCAGCTCTGCAATACGCTGTAAAACTACTCTAACAGGCAAAACCCCACCCATCCAGTCGTTTTTGGCTCGGACTTCTCACAATTTTCTGGGAGTGGGGCCATGCCTCTATTTAGAGCCAGGGTGTTATCACGCCTGCAAGAAGCGGGCATTAGTGTTGAGCTCATTGCAAATTACAGAGTATCGAAATACCCTAAATGGAAATTGGTTAAGCCCTCAGTATTAAAAACGCTATCCGAATTCCCAAGGGAACAAACTAACCCGTGTATGTTCCGATCGAAGTTCGCAGAACTCAAGGAAGTTTATTAAGACTACCATTTTATGTTTACTGATGGCTCTAAACTTGACGACAAACCTGCGGCAATAGTTGTCACAGAGAATAATATTTTGAAAACCAGACTCCCAGATGGGTCTTCAATTTTCACTGCCGGATTCAGAGCCCTCCAGCTAGGCATGCAAATGGTCAAAATTCGTCGTTAAAACATTTTGTGTTTTGCGTTACTCCATGCCAGTACTAGAATCGATAGAAAACTTGAAACTATCAAATCCTATAATCTTGGACCTAGTAGAAAAACGTGACGAAGCTGTAAGGGCGGGAAAGGTAATACGGTATTGTTGGGTTCCAAGTCACGTAGGAATCCCAGGCAACGAGGCAGCTGATAAAGCTGCTAAAGAGGCTCTAGATATTCAAAACTCGGAATTTCTCATTCCATCGTCAGACTACAACCTGCATATTTCTAGATATGTAAAGGGCAAATGGCAACAGTATTGGAATGAACAGAGCAACAATAAACTGCATCAGGTTAACCCGGTCGTGGGACGTAAATTGCCATCCCTAAACATTGTTCGGGATGATATGGTAATACGTAGAGCCAGAATAGGGCATACCTATACCACACATAAACACCTGCTTCGAGGCGAACTGCCCCCCGAATGTCCGGGTCGCCAAGAGAGGTACACAGTAAAACATATTTTGATAAACTGCATAGACTTGCAGGACATTCGCTCCTGTTAGGGCTGGCCGTGTCCTTAAAAAAACCATATAATTAACTAACTAACCATAGCAGTTGCAAGGGATCTAAAGTACAATATAATACAATACAATTCATACAATACATTTTTTTTCTTCCATTCACCGAAACATTTGAAATCAGTCTCTGCCTGTGTTTAAGTTCCACTTTAACGCAAGGAAGCATTTTTACAGCTGTTGTATGTTAACAAGGCGATCTTTCCGGAGATAAGGAATACACTTTGTGCTTTGTTTTCAGTTCGGTGGAGACATGGAAAATGATGACGATGAGTTCGGTGGTTTCGAGGTAAGCCAGCTTGCGCTAAATTGCTTTTTAAAAAAAAATTCTAGAAGGCCCAGGAATGCCCCCGGCACTCATATATATTTAGAACAGGAATAAGTACAGAGCATATTAGGTAGAAGTGTTACGGTTCGTATCCGCAGTTCTTCGGTTCGGTTCGATGAAGAAAAAACTAAAGTAAAAAACCGCGGTATTTTCGGGTTTTTTTTGGGGGGTAGTCTTTTTGAGCTATGAAATAAGGTACTGCTTCGTGCTTAACTATAAAACCTCAGCATACACGATTTTACTGCACGACTTTGCTACACAATTTTACTGCTCGCTTTTACTACACAATTTTACACGATAAAATTCAATAATCCCTGAATAACTAAACAAAAACTATTTATGGAACTAAACGCTTTTAAACTAAAAGAATCTTTAGAGCTTTAGAAATAGACTCTTTTCTGGGGTAAGGCATTGAAAATAAAGATGAATACAATGAAATCAATATTCCATGAGTCTTAGGACTAATGGCAATGTGTTCACCAGGGATTTCTTTTTTTGTAGGCTGCAGAGCCCGTGGATCAGAGTGAAGCGCACAGTGGTGTGCAGGCAGGACCCAGTCCCTGGGCATTTTTCCCAGGTAGGTCAAGGTCACGTGTGCAGGCAGGACCCAGCCCCTGGGCATTTTTCCCAGGTAGGTCAAGGTCACGTGTGCAGGCAGGACCCAGTCCCTGGGCATTCTTCCCAGGTAGGTCAAGGTCACGTGTGCAGGCAGGACCCAGTCCCTGGGCATTCTTCCCAGGTAGGTCAAGGTCACGTGTGCAGGCAGGACCCAGTCCCTGGGCATTCTTCCCAGGTAAGTTAAGGTCACGTGTGCAGGCAGGGCCCAGTCCCTGGGCATTCTTCTCAGTTAGGTCAAGGTCACGTGTGCAGACAGGACCCAGTCCCTGGGCATTCTTCCCAGGTAGGTCAAGGTCACGTGTGCAGGCAGGACCCAGTCCCTGGGCATTCTTCCCAGGTAAGTCAAGGTCACGTGTGCAGGCAGGGCCCAGTCCCTGGGCATTCTTCTCAGTTAGGTCAAGGTCAAATATGAACAATCCATTCCGTACCCTGAGGCGCGTAAACTTGTTTACCAAACTCGAAGCACCAAAAGCTACGCGGCAGTTGCCAAGGCAACTAAGTCCCTGGCCGATGCTGTGACCCAAACAGACTTGACTTGGATCTCACAACAGAGAACCATTCAAGTCAACCAACCCAAGCAGTCATCTAAGTCCACCCAGTCGGAAACTACATTCGAACATTCAGACAGCAGCCCTCCCCTAAAGGGTGGTGCTAGGCCTAAGGTGGGAACACCAGCCCTCGAATCGGCTACGTCAATAAAAACTAAGACCACTCGATCCCCAACAATACGAAATAAGAGGCAAATGACGACACCAAGTCCCAGGAGTAACCAGAATAATATGGACACAGAAACCAGAAATAGATTAAAGAACAAAGTCCGGCTGGTGAAGGAAAAACTGCAACAATGTACAGCCGAAAACCAAAATAGATTCAGCCCCCTTATGGAGGTAAATGAGGCAGACGTAAGAAAGTCGCCACCACACCCTCGGCCGCTACAACTGGCAGAGGACGACCAAAGGAATTCCTCGCTGTGCTCTCTGCCTCTGCAGCCAAAACCGCCTCGGGTGTCGATACAGAGGCCTAGATGCCACAGCAAATAAAAGACGACATTTGTCCATTTGCCCAGGGTTTTTATACATCAGTCACGAGCTAATAGCAAGTAACATGGCTATAATTTACTGGAACATAAGAGGTTTTTGGACCAACCAGATAGATCTTTTAACTCTGAGCCAACAATGTAACCCGGCTGTCTTTTGCCTCCAAGAAACATACGGTACTGATCTCTACCCGCCAAATTTAATCGGTTACACTTCCTATAACAAAAACGCCAACAATAACCGCGCCTCGGGCGGAATCACTACCTTAATCCGAAACAATGTTATCCAAAGTGAACTCAAATTAAATACAAACCTGCAAGCAACAGCAGTTCGCGTTACAATGAAGAAAACCTTTTCCATTTGTAACATATACCTACCACCACCCTCCAAACCTCAACCGGAAGAACTCAACGAATTGATTTGCCAAATACCAAAACCTATTCTGTTTCTAGGCGACTTCAATGCACACAGTCCTCTATGGGGTAATACAAACAACGATCACAAAGGAAAGCTAATTGAAAACTTTCTAAATCTCCACAACCTCTCACTCTACAATGATAAAACCCCAACATACCTACACCCTGGCACTGGTTCAAAAACCTCTATCGACCTTGCAATGGCATCTAGTAATTTGTTTTTAGACTTTGAATGGGAAGTCTTGGACGACACTTATGGCAGCGACCACTTCCCCATTTTATTAAAACCACTAGATCCACAGCAACAGAAAAGAATAGCAAAATGGAAATTCCACAAAGCAGACTGGTCACTGTTCCAGGAACTCTGCAAAAAGGCCATTAAAATCAATCAGTTTACACACGACGATGACCCGATTTTATTTTTTACGGCTCTGATCCAGGCAATCATGGAAAAAACCGTACCTAAAACTTCCGGAAATCCTAAAAAACAACAAAAACCCTGGTTTAACGATGATTGCAAAAAAGCAATAGCCATGCGAAAAACAGCTCTTCGCCAGTTCTACATCACCCCGGACAATAGTAGCAAACTTGAATACAAAAGGCTGCGTGCTGCAGCACGCAGAACGATCAAAGCAAGCAAAAAGCAAACCTGGGTAGAATATATCTCCAAACTGAACAAAAACAATTCAACCAAAAAAGTATGGGAGATAATCCGAAAAATATCTGGTAAAAACATCTCAAAACCCATAAACCACCTCAGTACAAACAACCAAACTATCACAAAACCTGATGAAATAGCAAATACCTTTGGTAGAACCTTTCAGTTCAACTCCTCATCTGACAACTACTCCCAAGGTTTTCGTCAAATAAAAGAAGCAAAAGAACAAATACCAATGAACTTCACCTCAAATAACTCGGAACATTACAATTGCACCTTTACCCTGTCGGAGTTGAAAGACGCCATCCAAAACTCACATGACTCAGCTGCCGGACCAGACGACCTGCACTACCAGGTTCTAAAACACCTACCTGAGGAAACCCTTGAAGTCCTGCTACAATTACTCAATCAAGTTTGGACTACAGGAAACTTTCCTGAAATATGGAAAGAAGCCACCATCATACCAATTCCAAAACCCAATAAGGATTCTACTAATCCCCAAAATTATCGCCCAATATCCCTGACAAGCTCTTTGTGCAAAACACTAGAGCGTATGATAGCCGCAAGACTTATTTGGTATTTAGAGAAAAATCATCTGCTTACTGACATCCAAAGTGGCTTCAGAAAAGAAAGAAGTACCATAGATCACCTGGTTAGACTGGAATCATTTATAAGAGAAGGTTTTATCAATAACGAACATGTCGTCACTGTTTTCTTTGATTTAGAAAAAGCCTACGACACGGCTTGGAAATACGGGGTCATGCAAGACCTCCACAACCTTGGCATACGAGGTCGTCTCCCTGAATTCATTGAAGGGTTTTTAAATGATAGGCGATTTAAAGTCCGTCTCGGTTCTGTTCTCTCAGACTATTTTGAGCAAGAAGAAGGCTATCCTCAAGGCTGTATTCTATCAATTCTCCTGTTTCTAATCAAAATCAATAGTATCAAAGGCGCAACTAAACAGGGAATAGACAGCTCACTGTTTGTAGACGATTTTGCTATGTCTGCAAGGGGTAAGAATATGAATCTGATCGAGCGTCGCCTCCAGCAAAATATCAACTCTCTTCAAAAGTGGGCTGACCAAAATGGTTTCAAATTTTCGCAAACCAAAACAGTTTGCATGCACTTTTGCAACAAGCGAAAGCCACACGGCGATCCTATTTTACACTTATCAAACACACAGATACCCGTAGTAAAGGAAAACAAATTCCTTGGCCTAATTCTGGACTCGAAGCTAAATTTTATTCCCCACATAAAAGACGTGAAGAGGAAATGTCAAAAGGCGCTCAACCTGTTACGAGTCGTCTCCGCACAAGACTGGGGAGCAGATACCAGTACAAAATTAAAACTGTATAGATCATTAATAAGATCCAGAATAGATTATGGTAGCATCGTCTACGGATCGGCAAGGCCATCGTACTTAAAGATGTTGAACCCAATTCAAAACCAAGGCCTACGCCTCTGCCTTAACGCTTTTAGAACGTCACCTGCGGAAAGTCTTCAGGTTGAATCAAATGAACATCCATTAGATATCCAACGAATCAAACTTTCAATGCAATATGCAATAAAACTATACGCAAATAAGGAAAACCCCACCTATAAGGCAGTGTTCGAAAAAGACCATTCAGAAATCTTAAATACACGCCCCAGGGTTATCGTACCCTTTGGCACTAGAATCCGTAACCACCTTAATAATGCCGGAATCAAAGTCGAGCAAATTGCAAACTTAAAAGTTTCAAAACACCCAACATGGAAAATACAAAGACCAACCATAGTCAAAACTCTGACAAACTTTTCCAAAGACGCAACAAATGCTGAAGAGTTCAAAGTTAGGTTTGCCGAGATAAAGGAAACCTACCTTCACCACCATTTCATATACACGGACGGATCTAAACTCGATAACAAAGTTGCTGCCTCAATAGTTACAAAATCAAATACCCTGAAAACAAGATTACCAAACGGCTCCTCCATCTTTTCCGCGGAGGTTCGGGCACTCCAGTTAGCCATGGAAATTGTCAAGATTAGTAGGTACAAAAAATTTGTTATCTGTGTCGATTCCTTATCGGTCTTACAGTCACTAGAAAATCTGCAAGTGTCGAACACAATGATTCTAGACTTAGTAGAACGTTATGAAAGGGCAATCAAACAAGGCAAATCCCTGGTATTTTGCTGGGTGCCAAGCCACGTGGGCATACCGGGTAATGAAGCTGCGGACCAGGCAGCAAAAGAGGCGCTAAACTACAACATATCCGACCTTCTCATACCATACTCCGATTTTAAACCCCATATTTCAAGTTATGTAAAAAACCTTTGGCAACAAAAATGGAACGAGCAAAGAAATAACAAACTCTTTCAAATCCAACCAACAGTTGGAGAAAAACACCTAGCTCTTGGCAGTATTCGCGACACAACGGTTATGCATAGAGTTCGAATCGGGCATACATACATCACCCACGGATATCTTCTGAGAGGCGATGTGCCTCCACAGTGTATTGGTTGTCAAGAACGTTTGACCGCAAAACATATTCTACTCAATTGCGTAGATTTTCAGAACATTCGTTCACGCTACTACAGTGTGAATTCCATGAAAGACCTTTTTACAAAGGTAGCACCAAGCAAAATTATTTCTTTTCTGAAAGAAATACACATGTACAGTAAGTTTTAAACTGAATCTAGTTGATTTTAGATTTATACACTACTTGTTTTGTCTATTTTAATCGATTTTAGTTTCAACTGACTCTTCGTATAGCAACAGAACTGACACAATATGATCCTAACGGGTTGCTAGTGTCGTTAAACCAATCAATCAATCAATCAATCAAGGTCACGTGCGCAGGCAGGACCCAGTCCCTGGGCATTCTTCCCAGCTAGGTCGAGATCACAGTGGCAGCATTGATTCTAAGAAAGTTTACATTTCTTAGCGTCACCTATTAGAGATGTTTACACACAAGATTTCTTGTTTCTACTAGCGAAATCGTTGTCGTCGATGATCTTACCCGAGTTTGACACAACCGGTGTATATGCCTGAGCGATAACATTTTGCATGGCCCATTCGACGAAGTGACAGCTATCGTCAACATTTGCTGCCACCCATCTGTGTGTCTTTTTTCACGTAAGTGTAAACGTGTCGCTTTGATCGAGACTGCAGGGTTTGCTCGAGTTGTCGGAATGCATAAAACTGTCTGAGGGCGTATTATACAAGAATAGCAGCGTTAGCTACTCCATCTATGTGTGCTCACATTGTGTCAAGGTGCGGGCGGCCAGAATCAGCCGGACCTCATCCAGCCCCCGGGCGCGGCAGCAGGCGCGGAGATGACGCGGCCGCGTGTGCAAGACCCACTAGAGCCACGCTTTGGCAGCGCGGCGGCTGCGCGGCACGCGGACGACGCGCTGCTGGACGATCTGAGGCTCGAGGACGAGCCCCAAGCGTCGGGAGTCACCTGGCAGGTCAGACTGGTGGTGAGGGGAAAAGGGTTAACGGAGGAGGGATGGGGGCGAGCTCAGACTTAATGACGAGTGCAGGCATCTGGGGTCGTCTGGCAGGTTAGGCTCGTAGAGAGGGGAATGAAGGTGGGAGAGAGGGGGAGCAGGGTTGGTTTTCTTCACGGAAGAAACTTATTTCTTCCTTTCCATGGGAAGAAATATGGAAAAAAGGGAGAAACCATTTTCTTCCGGGAAGAAATGGAAGAAACCTATTATGACTCACTAATCACTATTATGACAAAACAAGCATTTCCTTCTCAGTTACAAACCAGTAAATAAATGCCCAGATGACGGTTTGATGCAGTGAAGTGTCTCAACACCCCTGGCCCACTCTTACTAAGTCACCACTGGAAGCTAATGCCAAGAGTCTGTGAAGATAGTTATACGGAGCGATATTTGCATAAAAGTAATTGCTTCTAAAGAAAGTAAACCTGGCGTTCAATAATCTCAGACAATCCGTGAGGCCGGTACTTTAAAAGCAGTTTTTTTTGAAGAGTGTTCGTTTATTCTGCGATCTCATCCCCTCAAGTGTACTCTCCGCTTGTGCCAAATTACGGGGATTATAACCTTTGGTAATCTCTGCATGACTCTTTTCAACGGTTTAATCAAATATTTTGTGAAGTATTTTTTTTCTAAACCCCTTTGAATTTTCTTCCATTTATTCTCCAGATGTACGAAAAAAGTTCTTCCATGTCGGAAAAAGTACAAAAAATCATGGGTTAAAACTTTTCAACATTTTACGAAATAAATTATTTCACTAAGTTATTATTTGGAACCTTTTTAGACCAGCCGAGTATGTCAGGCTGGTCTTATCACATCAATAGAGGGGCTTCCGTCGTCTGTATGTACGTGTGTAAACTTTTACTTAAAATGCTTTTTCTCCTTCAGTTTTCGTCAGATTCCTCTCAAATTTTACCCGAATGTTCTCTAAGTAGGCCTCTCTTGAAAAATTACTACTTTTTTTTGGCGATCGGCCCAAAAATTGGCTGAATTGGGGGGGGGGGGGGGGGGGGTGGCATTTCAAATTTTTCGATTGCCAATTTTCAAAATGCTTCTCCCATAATTCTGATCAGATTTTCTTCAAATTTTGTATGAATATTTCTAACATAGTTCCCCCTTGAAAATTTACTTCTTTGGGGATCCGCCGGAAACTGGCCAAATGCGGGGCATTTTTAAAATTTTTGGTGTCTAATTTTCAAAATACTTCTTCTCACACTCTTTTCATCGGATTCCTTTCTAATTTTGTACAGTTGTTCTCTAGGTAGGCCTCTCTTGAAAAAAATACTCTTTTTGGCGATCCGCCAAAAATTGGCCAAGTGGGGGCATTTATAATTTTTTGGTCTGCCAATTTTCAAAGTGCTTCTTCTCGAACAAGTTTGATCAGATTTTCTTCACATTTTGCAGCAATGTTCTGTAGGTAGGGCTCTTTTGAAATCTTACTGTTTTTGGCGATTCGCCAAAAATTGGCTAAATAGGGTGCATTTTTTATTTTTTGATGTTTAATTTTGAAAACGCTTCTTCTCCCACAATCTGATTGAATTAATAATTGAGTTCCTTTCCCATTTTGTACGATTCTTCTCTAGGTAGGCCCCTCTTGAATTTTTTTGGGCGATTCGCCAAAAAACTTGGAAGTTGAATAAACTTGCGCATTGGTCCGAAATGCGAACCGCGCGTCAACGCAAATTAAATGAACATGTGCATTAGTTAGAAATAATAACCGGGCATCAACGCAAATTGAATAAACATGCGCACCGGTACAAAATCAACGCAAGTTAAATAAACACACGCACTGGTCAGAAATGCGAACCGCGCATCAGCGCAAGTTAAATTAACATGCACAGTGGTCCGAAATGTGAACAGCGCATCAACGCAAACTAAATGAATATGCTCAGTAGTCTAAAGTATGAACCGCGCATCAACGGAAGTTGAATAAGCATGCGCATTAGTTCGAAATTCGAACCGCGCAACGACTCAAGTTAAATAAACATGTGCACTGGTCTAAAATAAGAACCTCGCATCAACGCAAATTAAATAAATATGCGCACTGGTCCGAAAAGTGAAACGTACATCAACACAAGCTAAACAAACATGCGCACTGGTCCAAAATGTGAACGGCTCATCAACGTAAGGTGAATAAATATGCTGACTAGTCTGAAATGCGAGCCGCGCATCGAAGTAATCATGCGCATTGGTCCAAAATAAAAACCGCGCATCAACGTAAGTTAAATAAATATGCGTCGTGGTCCGAAATGCGTACCGCGCATCAAAGGAAGTTAAATAAATATGCGCAGTGGTCCGAAATGAGAACGTCGCATCAACACGAGGTAAATAAATATGCGCACTGGTGTGAATTGCGAACCACTCATCAACGTAAGTTGAATAAACATGCGCATTGGTCCGAAATGGAAACCGCACATCAGCGCAATGTTTTAGACGGAAATTTTTATTCTTCTCAAAAGGCAAACGCAAAGTTAACCACGTGTTTGGTGATATCACCATTCACTGGTCGTTTCTGCTGTTTGAAATACTTGTATATATCCGACAGTACATGTCAACAGTACACCTGTGTGGATACAATTTCGATACGTTGTTCGAAGGTATCTTTGGTAGACTACCCAGTCTACCAGAGATACACACGATCTGTTTCCCATTTTATCGGTATATGTTCGAGTCCGTTGCCAAATTAATGATTTAGCTAGCTCTTTGCCGTCTCGTCTTTTGAAGCCCAATTTTTTTCAGGGAAATTCCCTTGCTCGTGCACGTTGGAACTTGGGATTGTACAATATTGATGTGGTTGTTATTCTTCTAGACGTCGCGCGGGAAGTCAGCTTCTTTGTAGAGGGCCGGGGATATGGGGGTTGGAGGGGTATTATTGTACGGGATGACCTCAGACTAGACCAGTTGCCCGAAGTCTTTGGTGTTGCCCTCAGGGGAGACCCGTGTGTTTTATGCATGAAGTAGTGTCGATAGCAAACTTGAACTCTGTTTCGACATCAGGTGGTTGGCAAGTATGGGTTGTACAGCTGTGTGCAGTGATACCGCGATTGCAGGATGTGTCTCTTGCTTTGCATTCAGGGAAGTGGTTCGCGGTCGTTGTCAGAACAGGTGCTTGAGCCGCATTTCGGCAGTCGTAAAAGTGATCAACCAGTGCCCGATGGTGTCCTTGACCTAGATTTAACTAACCGCCAGTCAAAGGTCAGGTAAATAACTCCGATGCTGTTTGAACGATTACTAAAACAGACCTGAAATAGTAGCCAGGTGAAATAGTGAAATTAAACTTTTGGTCAATGTAAAGCTGTCATTTATATGTACTTGCAATATTTACAATAAACACGCGAGACTGGCTCAGTAACAAAACTTGCAGATGTAAAGGTCACATGTCGAATGTTGTAGTCACGATCGACCGCCAGACGACCTCGATCTTGAACTGGAGCCAGACATTGCGGCAGCCGCAGCTGTGATCAGGGAGCAATTTGATGCAGCTGGTGAGGCGCAAGTGCAGTGGCCTAATGCAGCTGCAGAGAGAAGTGGCCAAGGTTTCTTATTTTGACTTTATGGCAGTTAAGAACTTTTTAGACCAGCCTTCTTCGTCGGACCGGTCTTATCACATGAGTAGAGGGGTTATCCGTCGTCCTGTGAGTACGCATGTAAACTTTTACTCAAATGCTTCTTCTCCCTCAGTTTGATCGGATTTTTTTCATACAAGTTTACTATGAAGGCCTCTCGTGAAAAATTACTTTTTTTGGCTATCCATCAGAAATTGACCAAATGGGAGCATTTTTTAAATTTGTTGGTAGCCATTTTTCAAAAAGTTTTTTCTCCCACAATTTGGATAGGATTTCTTTTCGATTTTGTACAGTTGTTCCCTCCTGTAGTTGCCTTGAATTTGATAAAGACAAATTATCCATTGTACGTTCAAATCACCAGCGATAATGAGCGGTTTATTTACACCTTTAATATCTTCTAAAACACCTGTGAACTCATCTAGAGATGTAGAGAATAAGCCAGATGGTGGTCCATACACGAGGGCTATTCTTATGGACCGGGAATCTGAGGTGAATCGAACGACTAAATTTTCAAGCGATGCGATTTTCGACGTATTTCTCCTTTGCGGCTTGTAGACGTCATATCAAGGCTGGGCCGCCTCCACGGCGGTTCTTTCGATCTTGTCGTATAGCTGAGTATCCTTGGGGGGGGGGGGGGGGGGGCAAACGCCCTCTTCTCGCAACCAGGTTTCAGATAATGCCAAAACGTCAATTTCATTTTGATATACAGTTTTGCTTTATTCAGAGAGTGAGCGTTAAAGATTGCAAAACGAGATTCACCTAAACTTGGAATTTTTGTTGCGATATTGGTCAAATTTTGTTTATTTGTCCCATTTTTATTTTTGCTTTGAAAGGTCGGTATTCATTTTCTCTATTGGTAGAAATTGTTTTAATTCGACATTGAATTCCAGTAACATTCGGCGAATTTATAACAGTTTCTGTTGTATTGCTCTTTTTTTCTACCTCGATTTTTGCATATTCCCAGATTTTTTATGTCATGCATCAATGGAACATGTCCAGTTTGGTTTTGAAATTTTCCTATTGGATATAAATCATTCTAGTGTATCTAGTTATCGAATCTGGTTGCCCAATATTTTGGAACACGCCTCTACAGCACATGGTCATCAAAACGATACTATACGAAAGCGAAAGCCTTTGTTAGTTATGCCTGGCATCCCCTCTTAGCATCTAATTGTTTAAGAATAAAAACGTCATAAATGAAACAGTGTTACATGTGGACAGGTAACAGGGTAGGGGGTTGGGGGGGGGGCGGTCAAACACCTGTTAAAGAAGAGAAGAGGAAAATACAGTTGATATGATTTCACGGAGATACAGTTCTTCTCCCGTAACTTAAGTCCGTAATACAATAGCTTTGTAACTTTATAAATCGTAGAAAGATGCCTCCGTCATTCAAATGGCCGTTGGTGACGGTGGTGCATATCATGCGGTGTGGTGTTACCTGTTGTAGAAGGAGGGCAGGAGGAGGAGGCGGAGCATGCAGCTGTCGACGAGGAGAGGAGTGAGCTGCAGGAGCAGCTGCTTGCCTCAAGGCAAGAGAAAACTCGCCTCCAACAGGTGATCCAACTAACCGTTTCTTAACTACAAAAACAACAACAATATTAATAATAATTGGAAATTTTGATGTGGCAACTTTGCACGCGTTCTTTGTCTGGTAGTATTTGGTAATATGTGTTGCAGGAGTAGGTCCACATTAAATCATAAATACCCCTTATTTCGGTAAGCATTCAGAATATAGATAAGAAAAAAGTAGGATTGGATGAAAAAAAGAAACATTTTTAAATGAGACTCATATGGAAAGTAAATTTGTAGGTGTCTGTAGCTGATGTAGTGGTCACATGGGTGTCCACATTTTACGTGGAAAATATTACATTTATTTCCGTTGGCACTCATATTCAGGTGCACTGACTGTTCTAGTTGGAATTGTGTAAATTCGAAGGCTCGACACTTCACGTGATGTCTTTAATTTAACCTAAGGAAGTGGAAGAGTTGGTGAGAAACACGGAGCGCCTTGAGCAGGAAGTGGGCAGACTCCGGAACGCCCTGACCGAACAACAAGAGAAGTACAGCGCCTTACAGGAGCAGCACTCACGTGACCTGGACGAGATGCGCCAGGCCGGCCACCAGGCGTTAGCTATTATAGTAGACGAGTACAAGGTCCATAAAACAATTTAAAACCTTTTTTTGACCTCCCCGACGTTAGTCGGAGGGTAATATAGTTTTCGCCTAGTCCGTCCGTCCGTGCGTAACGCTTTGGGTGTGCTTAAGTTTGTGTAATGAACTTGTATCTATAAATCCCAAAGCCACTGGAAATGATTAGATATACAATGAAGATGTGCACCTCCCCTTTTGGCCGAAATCGACGGATGGGTCAGGCCGTGGTGAATGTCTGAACTTAGGCAATATTTCAGTCATATTTAATGAACAGCTTGAAGTTTTGTGTAATGAACTTGTGCTAGCGATTGCTGTTTATAAATTTCAAAGCTATTGGAAGTGGTTAGATATACAGGGGCCCCTCGTTACTTCGTCCTCGGTTAATTCGGTCCCTCGGCTAATTCGTACCAATTCCGTCGGCCCCGAATTTGGGACATAACACTTCTATGTAAAAGTATGAATTAACGAGGACTCTGATAATTGGTCCCAAAATTTACCCTCAGTTTTTTTCTATTCCGGTCTTTTATCAATGCAGAGCCATACAGATTAGGCATGCCACACAGTTAAAACAACACGTTACTCATGCATCATGCGTAGCGAGATGAAGGGGCTGCATAATGCGCATTTTGGGGCAGTAATGATGGGGGTTTAGCAATTATGATTGACATGGTCTACTCAATATACCGAGTGTCTTAGTGTGCACAGCGTTTTTATCGGCCACTAATCCGGGGCATCGTCTGTCACGTACTATGCGATAGCTTAAGATGTCGTTTGTCTTCTGTGGACACTTCGCGATCCGGAGTGTGCACATAAATTGTGAAACGTGGTGAAGCATTTCAGCTTGCAAAATGGCATCAAAACGAAAACACAGTGATTACACAATGGACCTTAAATTCAAGGTGTTAAAGCAAATAACGAGTGGCTCAAAAACCAGAACTGAAATAATGACGGCGTACGGGGTCCCTAAAAACACACTTGTTTCATGGATAAAGAATAAGGATAAAATAATCAATGGTTTTGAAACCAGCCAATTTGAGCCTGCTCGAAAGCGCGCAAGGCTTGAAGGTTCATTGTTGTTTTTGTCCATTCGAAAATTTGACCCCCGGTTAATTGGTACCCTCGGTTAATTCGTACTTTTTCCCTTGGTCCCGAGGAGTACGAATTAACGAGGGGCCCCTGTATAATGAAATGTACACCTCCTCTTTTGACCGAAGTCGGCTTTTGGGTTAGGCCGTGGTGAATGTCTGAGCGATTGCTGTCTATAAATACGAAATGCAAATTCTTCACTTAAAATTTCGCTTAGGGCGGGTCATTCGTGTTCCTCTAGGACACATTTCTAGTTAATTGCTTTTTCGGTGTGGAAGTGGTAATCAGGGTTATTAAATAAATTTAATACGCAGAGTGGGCAGCTGGTCATCCATGCTGCGATAATTTTTGTTACAGAAATTCAAAGTTTGGCATACTTCAGAACGATTCGTGCCAGCAACTGTGACATTTGTTCTCATAGACTCGCGCATGTTGTTTGCAGGAGTTGTGTAAGACTGCGGTGCTGGAACAGAAACAAGCTTGCCAGACACAGGTGATGGCCGTCATAGAAGAGGAGCGCGACAAATACACGCAGCTGCTCAGTCAGCAGGTAATCAATAAAGTCTGCTCAGTCAGCAGGTAGCGGGAAGTCCGCTCAGTTCAGCAAGTAACAACAAGTCTGCTCAGTCAGCAGGTGACGACAAGTCTGCTCAGTCAGCAGTTGACGACACGTCTGCTCAGTCAGCAGGTAATGGGAAGTCTGCTCAGTCAGCAGGTAATCAATAAAGTCTGCTCAGTCAGCAGGTAGCGGGAAGTCCGCTCAGTTCAGCAAGTAACAACAAGTCTGCTCAGTCAGCAGGTGACGACAAGTCTGCTCAGTCAGCAGGTGACGACACGTCTGCTCAGTCAGCAGGTAATGGGAAGTCTGCTCAGTCAGCAGGTAACGACAAGTCTGCTCAGTCAGCAGGTAACAACAAGTCTGCTCAATCTGCAGGTAACGACAAGTCTGCTCAGTCAGCAGGTAACGACAAGTCTGCTCAGTCAGCAGGTAACGGGAAGTCTGCTCAGTCAGCAGGTAGCGACAAGTTTGCTCAAGTCAGCCGGTAACGACAAGTCTGCTCAGTGAGCAGGTGACGAGAAGTCTGCTCAGTCAGCAGGTAACCAATAAAGTCTGCACAGTCAGCAGGTAACGACAAGTCTGCTCAGTCAGCAGGTAACGACAAGTCTGCTCAGTCAGCAGGTAACGACATGTCTGCTCAGTCAGCAGGTAACGACAAGTCTGCTCAGTCAGCAGGTAACGGGAAGTCTGCTCAGTCAGCGAGTAACGGGAAGTCTGCTCAGTCAGCAGGTGACGAGAAGTCTGCTCAGTCAGCAGGTAACCAATGAAATCTGCTCAGTCAGCAGGTAACGACAAGTCTGCTCAGTCAGCAGGTAACGACAAGTCTGCTCAGTCAGCAGGTAGCGGGAATTCTGCTCAGTCATGGGTAACGATAAGTCTGCTCAGTCAGCAGGTAACGGGAAGTCTGCTCAGTCAGTAGGTAACGGAAAGTCTGCTTAGTCAGCGGATAACGGGAAGTCTGCTCTGTCAGTAGGTAACGACAAGTCTGCTCAGTCAGTAGGTAACGACAAGTCTGCTCAGGCAGCAGGTAACGGGAAGTCTGCTAAGTCAGCAGGTAACGGGAAGTCTGCTCTGTCAGCGGATAACGGGAAGTCTGCTCAGTCAGCAGGTAACGACAAGTCTGCTCAGTCAGTAGGTAACGGAAAGTCTGCTCTGTCAGCGGATAACGGGAAGTCTGCTAACTCAGTAGGTAACGACAAGTCTGCTCAGTCAGCAGGTAGCGGGAAGTCCGCTCAGTTCAGCAAGTAACAACAAGTCTGCTCAGTCAGCAGGTGACGACAAGTCTGCTCAGTCAGCAGTTGACGACACGTCTGCTCAGTCAGCAGGTAATGGGAAGTCTGCTCAGTCAGCAGGTAATCAATAAAGTCTGCTCAGTCAGCAGGTAGCGGGAAGTCCGCTCAGTTCAGCAAGTAACAACAAGTCTGCTCAGTCAGCAGGTGACGACAAGTCTGCTCAGTCAGCAGGTGACGACACGTCTGCTCAGTCAGCAGGTAATGGGAAGTCTGCTCAGTCAGCAGGTAATCAATAAAGTCTGCTCAGTCAGCAGGTAGCGGGAAGTCCGCTCAGTTCAGCAAGTAACAACAAGTCTGCTCAGTCAGCAGGTGACGACAAGTCTGCTCAGTCAGCAGGTGACGACACGTCTGCTCAGTCAGCAGGTAATGGGAAGTCTGCTCAGTCAGCAGGTAACGACAAGTCTGCTCAGTCAGCAGGTAACAACAAGTCTGCTCAATCTGCAGGTAACGACAAGTCTGCTCAGTCAGCAGGTAACGACAAGTCTGCTCAGTCAGCAGGTAACGGGAAGTCTGCTCAGTCAGCAGGTAGCGACAAGTTTGCTCAAGTCAGCCGGTAACGACAAGTCTGCTCAGTGAGCAGGTGACGAGAAGTCTGCTCAGTCAGCAGGTAACCAATAAAGTCTGCACAGTCAGCAGGTAACGACAAGTCTGCTCAGTCAGCAGGTAACGACAAGTCTGCTCAGTCAGCAGGTAGCGACAAGTCTGCTCAGTCAGCAGGTAGCGGGAATTCTGCTCAGTCATGGGTAACGATAAGTCTGCTCAGTCAGCAGGTAACGGGAAGTCTGCTCAGTCAGTAGGTAACGGAAAGTCTGCTCAGTCAGCGGATAACGGGAAGTCTGCTCTGTCAGTAGGTAACGACAAGTCTGCTCAGTCAGTAGGTAACGACAAGTCTGCTCAGGCAGCAGGTAACGGGAAGTCTGCTAAGTCAGCAGGTAACGGGAAGTCTGCTCTGTCAGCGGATAACGGGAAGTCTGCTCAGTCAGCAGGTAACGACAAGTCTGCTCAGTCAGTAGGTAACGGAAAGTCTGCTCTGTCAGCGGATAACGGGAAGTCTGCTCACTCAGTAGGTAACGACAAGTCTGCTCAGTCAGTAGGTAACGGGAAGTCTGCTCTGTCAGCGGATAACGGGAAGTCTGCTCAGTCAGTAGGGAACCGCGAGTCTTGTATTGACCAGGTCACAGCGGGTCTGCTCATGGGCCGGTAGCAAGGACCAGGACAGCTACTCTTTCTGTGTTTGTATTTTCTTGAGGAACTATTCCTTTTAATTTTTAACCACAGTCCAGATGACATGGAAACTGAAATAAAAACCTCGGGATATGAGTAAGTCTGTTCTTGTTTCTAGGCTGAAGATATGGAGGCGAAGCTGGAATCCGAACGCTCGTCATTACACGACTATGTGAAGCAGGTACTTGCTGAACAAGTGGAGCAGACCCAGGTACTTGTAGCATTCAGTATTTGGCTTACCAACCACTTCAGTACCGTGCGACTTGGTTAGGCATGGCTGTCTGTCATGTATTCGGATCGGATAAAAGTAAACACTGACGAAATTATAAAGAATCTAACAAAGAGGGCAATCAGAAGAAAGTCGATTCTAGAATTTAACGATAAAAGAGGATAATAAGTGACATGATAAATGATAAAAGTTAAATGATAAATAAACTTTGGATGGAACAGTCAACACCCCATGGATGGAACAGTCAACACCCCATGGATGGAACAGTCAACACCCCATGCCTGTGTAGAGTCAACACAGTCCTTACGTTTGAACAATACTTAGAGCTTATACTGCCGCTGTGTTTGGTAATTAACTTATTTTGCCTCTTCAGAAAGAAATACAGTCGCGTGTGGACGAAGGGAAGGCGGAGTTAGAAAATCACGTGAAACAATCTCTGCAGGTAGGGTCCTGACGTGTGAAGCAAGACCTGCAGGTAGGGTCCTGACGTGTGAAGCAAGCCCTGCAGGTAGGGTCCTGACGTGTGAAGCAAGCCCTGCAGGTAGGGTCCTGACGTGTGAAGCAAGCCCTGCAGGTAGGGTCCTGACATGTAACAGGGATGGGGATGTGACATGTGACAGGGATGGGGATGTGACATGTGACAGGGATGGGGATGTGACAGGGATGGGGATGTGACATGTAACAGGGATGGGGATGTGACATGTGACAGGGATGGGGATGTGACATGTGACAGGGATGGGGATGACGGTTAGCAAACAAATCAGCAATGGAGTAGGGAACTGGTGATGTAGCGAACACCTCCCTGAAAGTCTGTAATATAATAGTAATACTTCATTCTGAGTGCATACGATATTGTTTTTTGCCTGAAGCCGTAGGGCCGTACGGACCGACCCCGACCCCCGACCCGTAGTTCAACGGAAGGAACGAAGTTTTGCTATTTGATAAAGTTAAAATCATCAAAGTAGTGATGGAAAAAGTGTGAGAAAAATAGCTAAAGATTTTAGGTGTAGTTCTCAGATAGAACTCAAATTAAAAACACCTCGAAATTAGGGACACCAAGCCATTAGGGACAAAAGTATTCAGTCACTTTTATCTTATAAGATATCAGTGATATCTTTATTATTTTCAAATCAATGCACACAAAATCACCCGAAGGACTGTGTAAAATTAACAACAATTTACCCTTTAAAATAAATATTTACCTTCAATAATGCCTTCCTTTCTGTCATCAGTGATAGTACACTTTAATTTATGTGCCTTAAACTCATGTGGTTTAAGAAGTAACCTCACAAGCCCGCCTCATCAACAAGTATTTTCTCCCCTTCGAACGTTCCTTCTTATTTTTGTCAGTTCAACGGAAGTAACTCATTTCAACTCAAATCGCGAAATAACAACGCAAGATATACCCAAATGGCGTAATTACATGGCATTTGTAATTAGATGACGTTTCGTTTTCAGGCTGCGCTGTAAATATCGTCACAGTAATAACTCATGTATCGATTTTGAGGACGGTATTGTGACCCACTTTCTCTTCACTTTCAAGTCCGAAAACACGTGTTTTTTTGGTTTACTGTTTACATCTGATCGCATTATGAATATGCTTATACAGATACGCTTGCGACAAACGCCAAAATATGTTGGAATAAAACGCAAAAAGTTGCAATTTTTTATTGCGATTTATTGCATTTTCTTGCATCTAGCCGCGATCCAATATTTCAGAGGACGCGTCCTGAGCATGCAGTATGTTGCGATTTATTTTATACTGATGATAAGATTACACCTTGAGCAAACATTCACGCAAGCGATTTAATCCCCCGGCGCATTCACTCCAATTGCATGTACTCTATTAAACAAGTCCATGTTTCAGCTGTATGTGTGGACGTGCAATATGCTGTATTTGTGCTTAAAATTACTGTATATATGTACGGGGTACGGAAAAAATGGCAACGGGAAAATGGCAATGGAAATAATGGCAACGGAAAATATGGCAAAGTGAAAAAAAGGAAAAAATGGCAAATTTTGCAGGTTTCACTGAAGTTCAGTCGAAACAAAGAAATTGCCTACCTTGACTACTCAGGATCAAAGAAAGTCCAATCAAAACCACTTAATGCCACTTGATGTCAGGGTATTTGGGGTGCAAGCAAAAATGGCAAAACATAATCCCTGTGTGGGGCACCGTTAATCCTTTGATGCTCGGGTACCAAAGTAACAATACATCTAGTTGGGGTGCATCAGGCAAAACTTATTCGATGTGTGTACAATGCGGTTAATCTTTCGGATACTCGGGTGTCAACGTAACAAAACATTTATTTGGGCTGCCTTAGGCAAAACTTAAACCCTGTGTATACAGTATTGCAAATCCTATGAATGTTCGGGTGCCGTCACAACAATACATTTATTAGGGCCGTTGTCTAGAATGAGCAACATGCTCGTGATATTACGCTTAAGAATAAATTTGACAAATGTGATAAAATTTTTATTATGTTATTTTTCCATTTTTTCCGTTCTTTCACTTTGCCATTTTTTCCGTTGCCATTATTTCCGTTGCCATTTTTTCCGTTGCCATTTTTTCCTACACCCATATGTACACGTTCTCGGGCGACATGAAATAAAATTAAAGATGGAATGCCAGTGCCAACTAATATTAAAGAAAAGGCTTTTAATTTGAATTTTTATTCCTTTCTTTCTCATCTGTTTTTATTTGCCATATTTAAGTGAAAAGCGAATAAATTCACATGAATAATGTCTTTCGTTAAAAAAAAACACATCAAAAAGATTCAGTGGTAATCTTATTGGTAATCTCCCCTATGCCAATCAAATTGAGAGATTAAGGCTTCATACAGGAGGCGATTTGACATAATATTTCAGCTTAACCAGATTAAGAGACATGTTATTAATCACGATACGATTAGGAGTTATGAAGTTCGAAAGCTGGTTCAAAATAGTAAAATTAAGCAAGGAGTCAGACAAAAAAAAAAGAAAAAAAAAACGAAAGCCGGTCTAATTCGAAAAAGTTGTTTGGGGAGGTACGAATCGACTTCACATGAGTACGAATCGACCAACCAGTTTGGGTACGAATCATCTAAATTGGTTACGAATCGACCCGAAAATAAAAGTTGTAATCCTCAGTCCGGAAAATAAATGACCATGCACACTGCAAAACAACATATAATATTTAAACACTGCTAGCATTGTGCCATCCCACACAATACTTCTTGCATGCAAACGAAATGCGCATTACTGGGGATTAGTTGATGCTTTAACGACAGTACACAATGCAAAACATCAAAAGACAATGCGTTGCATAACACTCATGCAAGTTACAATGTATGTAAAATTTGTTGCGATTTTTTGCGGCCTGCCAAATGCATTTTGCGACACGGAGGACGCGTTTTGTTTCATTTTTCTGCAACAAAATGCATTTATTTTTTGAAATTTATTACGACTTATTTTTGCGTTTGTCGTATCTGTAGGGGGGGAACCATGCAATCTGGCCTATGAAAACTGCATGCTCGTTTTTTTTTTCTATCATTTCTTTGTACGCGGACATCTAGGCATATAGTAAAAGCCAATGCCCGTGTGTTTTGTCTGCACTGGCCGCTCGAGTTTAATTAGAATTTCACCAAAGATGTGTTAATATACTTGGCAAATCCGCGTGGAACTCATCTGCTCTTTCGCTACTGTCTGTTTTCATATGGTTCAACCAATAAATAAATTGCGTCGTGTTTCACTCGCAAATTAGGTCCCCCACAACAACCTTTTTAAAAAAAAGGTACAGTGTGAAATGTATTTAATCAATTTTCAGAAAGAAAGAGAAGAAAGTGAAGAACTGATAAAAACAACCGTCATGGAAGAAGCTGAAAAACTGAAAGAAACCTTCGAAGAGGAGCGGGTCGGTGTTAATGACGTCATGCACACACGTGCACACAGCTGTCTGGTGTTGATGACGTCGTGTACACGTGCAAACAGCTGTCTGGTGTTGATGACGTCATGCACATACGTGCACGTAGCTGTCTGGCGTTGATGACGTCATGCACACACGTACACACAGCTGTCTGGTGTTGATGACGTCATGCACATACGTGCACGCAGCTGTCTGGTCATAATTTTAGTAATCAACGTCGTAAAACGTAGATTTTACTGAAAAGTTAACAAGTTGAAGATATTGTTCATTAGTTTTGCGTGCGTAGGAAGCGGTGCACCCCGAAAACTGCTTCGTCTTCATTGACGTGACAAACGCTTAATTGTTTTAAAGGACGACATGGCTTGACTCTTTTAATGTCGTGGGGGTTTTATTTTATTTTTTATTTTCAGTCGCGGCTGGCAAGTCTCTACGAGGAGGAGAGGGAGAAGCTGAAGTGTGACATCGCGGAAGCAATCAGCGCTGAGAGTGGACGCTGCCAGGTCAGTGATACGAACTCTGCCAGGTCAGTGACACGAACTGTCAGATCAGTGAGACGAACATTACCAGGTCAGTGACACGAACACTGCCTGGTCAGTGACACGAAGGCTGCCAGGTCAGTGTCACGAACGCTGTCAGGTCAGTGACACGAAGGCTGCCAGGTCAGTGACACGAAGCTGCGAGGTCAGTGACACGAAGGCTGCCAGGTCAGTGACACGAAGGCTGCCAGGTCAGTGTCACGAACGCTGTCAGGTCAGTGACACGAACTGTCAGATCAGTGACACGAACCCTGCCAGGTCAGTGACACGAACTGTCAGATCAGTGAGACGAACATTACCAGGTCAGTGACGCGAACACTGCCAGGTCAGTGACACGAAGGCTGCCAGGTCAGTGTCACGAACGCTGTCAGGTCAGTGACACGAAGGCTGCCAGGTCAGCGACACGAAGCTGCCAGGTCCGTGACACGAAGGCTGCCACGTCAGTGACACGAAGCTGTCAGGTCAGTGACACGAAGGCTGCCAGGTCAGTGACACGAAGGCTGCTAGGTTCAGTGACACGAAGGCTGCCAGGTCAGTGTCACGAACGCTGCCAGGTCAGTGACACGAACGCTGCCAGGTCAGTGACACGAACGCTGTCAGGTCAGTGACACGAAGGCTGCCAGGTCAGTGACACGAACACTGTCAGATCAGTGACACAAAGGCTGCCAGGTCAGTGACACGAAGGCTGTCAGATCAGTGACACGAACGCTGCCAGGTCAATGACACGTACACTGTCAGATCAGTGACACGAATTCTGCCAGGTCAGTGACATGAACACTGTCAGGTCAGTGACACGTACACTGTCAGATCAGTGTCACGAACACTGCCAGGTCAGTGACACGAACCCTGCCAGTTCAGTGTCACGAACCCTGCCAGTTCAGTGTCATGAACCCTGCGAGGTCAGTGACACGCACCCTGCCAGTTCAGTGATACGAAGACTGCCAGGTCAGTGTCACGAACCCTGCCAGGTCAGTGATACGAACGCTGTCAGGTCAGTGTCACGAACCCTGCCAGGTCAGTGACACGAAGGCTGCCAGGTCAGTGACACGAAGCTGCCAGGTCAGTGACACGAAGGCTGCTAGGTCAGTGACACGAACACTGCCAGGTCAGTGACACGAAGGCTGCCAGGTCAGTGACATGAAGTCTGCCACGTCAGTGACACGAAGCTGTCAGGTCAGTGACACGAAGGCTGCCAGGTCAATGACACGAAGGCTGCCAGGTCAGTGACACGAAGGCTGCTAGGTTCAGTGACACGAAGGCTGCCAGGTCAGTGTCACGAACGCTGCCAGGTCAGTGACACGAACGCTGTCAGTTCAGTGACACGAAGGCTGCCAGGTCAGTGACACGAAGGCTGCCAGGTCAGTGACACGAACGCTGCCAGGTCAGTGACACGAACGCTGTCAGGTCAGTGACACGAACGCTGCCAGGCCAGTGACAGGAACGCTGTCATGTCAGTGACACGAAGGCTGCCAGGTCAGTGACACGAACACTGTCAGATCAGTGACACGAACACTTTCAGATCAGTGACACGAACACTGCCAGGTCAGTGACACGAACGCTTCCAGGTCAGTGACACGAACGCTGCCAGATAAGTGACACGAACGCTGCCAGGTCAGTGACACGAACACTGCCAGGTCAGTGACACGAACGCTGTCAGGTCAATGACACGTACACTGTCAGATCAGTGAGAGGAAGACTGCCAGGTCAGTGACACGAACACTGTCAGGTCAGTGACACGTACACTGTCAGATCAGTGACACGAACACTGCCAGGTCAGTGACACGAACCCTGCCAGTTCAGTGTCATGAACCCTGCCAGTTCAGTGACACGAACCCTGCCAGTTCAGTGTCATGAACCCTGCCAGTTCAGTGACACGAACCCTGCCAGTTCAGTGTCATGAACCCTGCCAGTTCAGTGACACGAACCCTGCCAGTTCAGTGTCATGAACCCTGCCAGGTCAGTGACACGAACACTGCCAGGTCAGTGACACGAACCCTGCCAGGTCAGTGTCACGAACACTGTCAAGTCAGTGAGACGAACACTGTTATGTCAGTGACACGAACGCTGCCAGGTCAGTGACACGAACGCTGCCAGGTCGGTGACACGAACACTGTCAGGTCAGTGACACGAACACACGAACGCTGACAGGTCAGTGACACGACCACTCTCAGGTCAGTGACACAAACACTGTATATGTGACCTTATATCAGACCTTTCTACAGCTCGGGAAGGTATAAATGAAGTAGATGCCATTTTGTCCAACTTTGGAGGAAAAGAAAAACATTGCGTAATCATACTTGAAACAAAAAATACAGAACACCTTCAAACTGTCAGAGTACTTATCAAATTGTGACAGGAATGTATGAAAGAAGCGATAAAGTTGGAGAGAGAGCGTGGTGAGAAGCTGAGCGGCGATGTGCTGTCCCAAGCCGAGCAGCATGTCAAGTCGTACCTCGATGACCACAAACAGGTGAATCGATCATACAGTTGCGTGTCATACGTCGTGTTAACTGGTGCGTTGGCACTAAAATGAACTGATTTTAAACTGAACGCGAGTAGATATTTCTGTGCTGTCAGATGGAATCATGAAATGAAAAATAACTTGTTTGAAAAATCACATTTTTTCCTCAAAAGTGGTAAACTAACAAAAATTAAAATGGTGCCCTTAAAGTGTGGTTATATCGTAAGGTGAGGAAAAACAACGAATATGTTTAACATCAATATATAAAATGTTACTGTTTTGAGACGCGATAATTGCCTGTTCGTGCCACTGTGTTGGCAGAGAGACGCCGCGGTGAGAAAGAAATCCCTGGCTACCATCGAGCTCTTTCTATCAAGTGCTCAAAAACAGTTACAAGTATTACTTAGTACTGAACCCACCAATACTGATAACAATACCGATGCTGGTTCATCTCATAGACAATCGGAAACTGAAGAGTCTTGAGGTTTATTGATTTATATCGGCGATATATGTATATAAAAATAGGTGCGTATATTTTTTTTTGTCAGTTTAAGCAACTAGCCGCGATACAGACTTAATTGCATAAATGAGTGTATTTTGCTAAATGTTATCAAATTTTATAATTGACATTGGCCAAATGTACATTGATCGAGATAAGAATGCAAAAGGTATATGCTGTAATAATTGTGATCACTACAACTTTCTAGGGGACTTTCCAGGAGACATAAAGTGTTTGTACATTCTGTGTGTGTACGTGTGTGTGTCAGTCTTCTGAACAAAGCTGTTGTTTGTAGGTTATCTCGAGAACGAAAAATCGGATTGACTTCAAACTTGGTCTGTTTATTCCTTGGGCATGTCAGACGGTTCTGGCTTTGATGTATGTTATTAGAAAAGACGTATGACGTCATTATGTTTGAACTTGTGTGCAAAATTTCTCAGCCGCTTAACATCCGAGAAAGTTCAAACTTGATGTGTTGTTGCTTGGTAGGTCCGAACGAATTCCATGAAATTTTGTCGCGAGTAGAACGAACCAGTACGGGGAATGCCGCCATCACGTAAAACATGTATACGTTTTGAATAAGATTTGTGTTCTGTCAACTTTTGACGCATGTGGCAAAATTACGAAAGACGTGTGACGTCATTGTGTAAAAATCTTGTGTCAAATTTCTCAGTCGCTGAATATCGCATTAAGTTCAAACATCTAGGAATTGTTGCCTGGTAGGCTGGCAAGATTCTGTCAAATTTTGTCGCGATTAGAACCAACGAGTACGGCATGTGACGTCGTTGCCTAAGTGGATATATTTTTAGCATGATTTTAAATATGATCTTGTGTGTAGAATATCTCGAAAACTGAAAAGAGTATCGACTTCAAACTGTGTGTGGGTATTCTGGTTGACTGGTCGTTGAAAGGTTACGCAAGATGACTGGTCGTTGAACGGTTACATAAGATGACTGGAACTTTAACATTGTAAGAATTCATTTAGAACAAGCAAACTGTACCATATTGTGGTAAATAGATGTTATAACTGAAGGGGTCCATGCATAAACCTGATAACTGCAGTTATCAACAGTGGAGAAAAACGCTTTTAATGTTTGAAATTTTAGTAACAAACATAGGTTTTTCCGACAGCATTTTCCTAAAAAATAACCACTTCTAATCGGTTTTGAGGTGTAAGACTTACATATGTGATAGAACAGAGGCCAGGAAATACCGTGGTGGTAATAGTGCATTTTCCTGATAAGTGGAGTTATCAAGTTTATGCATGGACCCCTTCAACTGTATTTGAGAATTTAAGCATGGGGAGTTTTTTTTATATCTGTATCAGTTGAAAACGACAGAGACAGTAGATATTTTAATACAGTGCTTGGAGTGACTGGCAATATATATCTGACGTTGTTACTGTGCCCAAATAGACCTGCTTCTTGTGCGACTTATTCTGTAAAGTTTGTGCTTTCTTCCTCATAAGGACATTTATTGTTATATGGTATCCTTAAGCAGTCAGCTGTTTGACGGATTTTGCTTCAGTTCTATGTTGGGGTTGAATATAAAATACAGAATGAGGATGTTGATAGGTTGATATTGATGCGGGTTGATGCACTGAATCAGTTAAGGTCAGGAGAAAAGGACCCAGTTTTGTGTTTGCTTGACATGAACGCGGACATAGGGAATGAGGATGTTGATGGTTTGATGCGGGCTGTTGCACTGAATCTGTTAAGGTCAGGAGAAAAGGACCCAGTTTTGTGTTTGCTTGACAGGAACGCGGACATAGAGAATGAGGATGTTGATAGGTTGATATTGATGCGGGTTGATGCACTGAATCAGTTAAGGTCAGGAGAAAAGGACCCAGTTTTGTGTTTGCTTGACATGAACGCGGACATAGGGAATGAGGATGTTGATGGTTTGATGCGGGCTGTTGCACTGAATCTGTTAAGGTCAGGAGAAAAGGACCCAGTTTTGTGTTTGCTTGACAGGAACGTGAGTTCTTTTCAGCAGCAAGTGTT
The DNA here is from genome assembly GCA_949752745.1 of Protula sp. h YS-2021. Lineage (NCBI taxonomy): Eukaryota > Metazoa > Annelida > Polychaeta > Sabellida > Serpulidae > Protula > Protula sp. h YS-2021. Next base: position 10,012,778 of record OX457032.1, read on the forward strand.
TTTTCTAACTTTGTATTTGGTATCTGTCTTCAGAAGTGAATTTCTTTGTGCGTAGGAACGGGTTTGAATGTTCCCCTGGAATGGTGGCGACTCGGTTTGATGTGGCGGACTCCCGAGACAGCTTCAGAGCGTTTGTCAGTGAAGTAATTTGGGCTGTTTTTGCGTAGGAATTTGTTGTTTTATGATTGTTTGTGTGGATATTATAACATGAATAAAATGACGTGTGTGGTGCAGGTCTGATGTGTAAACTGTTCATTTGCTTACTGTAATAAAAGTATAAAAACAAATATAAAAGTACGGTGTAACCTCGAGGTGAAGTATATTACGTCTGAGTGTGAATTGTTTGTGGTACTATTTGGAACAAACCTTATTTCTATGTTTAGTTTTTTAACAAATTGAAAATGGTCTAATTAATAGACCAACACTTTTAATGTGTCACTTAAATTACTGGTCTAGGCAGCTTTTTATTATCGCCTAAAGATGTACGAAAGCAATTTCTTTGTTGTCTGAAAATAAATTGTAGCTGGTTATTTATAATCTGAGGAATTACGATGTTTATTTTCACCAGTATTTGTAGGGGTTTTTACTTTAAAAACACTTTTATTCGTTAGTTAATCTTTGTATATAATTGCTGGGGATAAAAGAAGAGTTTACGTTGAGCGAGAACTGTACAAGCTAGGGTTCCTTAATCCGTCTCAGTGTTTCACTTATTTCGCCATTCTGTTAACAACTGTCGCAACAGAACATTTCTGGTGCGATAATGTGTGCATGAAAACAGGGCCAGTGAATTGTGTGGAAGCTGAAGGATCTAAGACTTGGTTCCAGTAACTGGTCGCTAACTACAGAACCTTCTGCTTGGTGAACTGCGTGTGGAGTTTCGTCCGAATGCAAAGCAATTTGTTACAAATTGAGGCGCAATAAAAGGGAACCGGTGTTCAGCTGTCTTCTTTTTCGTGAGTGCGACAAGGCAAGTGACATCTTTCGTCTGCACTAACGTCAACGATTTGACCTCGTTTCGCGCGCGTCTTTACGTTCTGTTGCCTATGTTCATTTTTCTCATATTTTTAACTTCCTGTGTTAATGACAGTTAATGTCCCCACGGTCATGTCGACTGTTTGGTTTAAGACAGTGTGTTAATGACAATTATGCGGTCCCCACAGTTATAGAAAAACTGGATAAGTCTTTTTCAAATAGTTATAAAATTTTAATCGAAAGGTGCTTCTCCACGTGGACTATGCTTTTTTCAGCAAATGACAAAAAAAAAAAAAAAAATGCCGAAGTGGTGGAATTTAAAAATTTTATAAAATTGTGTAAATGTCGGTAAATAAAAAACCCAACCTCTCCAACATCTCTTTTCGGGTAGTTTCCACCTGGGAAAACTCGTTTTTGTGTATTATGAAAAAGTAACGTCCAGAAACGAAGTTGTTCATTTTTTGGCCCAACAGTATTCGTTTCAGAGTTTTTCTCTCTTTCCTTGTTTGGTATTTCGGCTGGGTCATGTCCTTCGACATGCTTGTTATTCTTGGACTACAGCTGGGAACTATGTCCCTAGTTTCCAAATTTGACTGAGATCATGTCATGTTTTTTAACTGTAGTTAAGATACTGCACGTCAGTAAGCATTTTTTGTTTGGTTTGACCTGTGTAATAAAATAGAGGATTTTGACTCTTGTATTAGAATATTTTATTTGCATACTTGTAAATATCAATAAATACATATAACAATAACTTGTAATTATATAATTATTATAACTTCGAAGCGACTAGAACCCACAATTACCGAATCATGATGGTCCAACTGTTATACAATCGTCGAGTCATGACTGCCCAAATAGACAAGAATTTCCAGATAAAATTAGAAAGGAACAACTGACATACTAAATACTGACTTCTTGTGAGTTTCAGTTACGGTCATTTGTTATCTTAATACCAATAAACAAACAATGGTAGGTTTTCTGCCAAACGATCACTTTAAATATTAGTACAGATAAAGTCAGTAAATTATTTAGCAGTTAATCGCATAAATTGATCAGATGCACACGAGTTGAATGTCCCTGGCTGTTCTGTACCCATGTTGCCCGGATTCTCGGACTGAACAGATAAACACGCAAGTTGTGATGACTAATAATGCAATGCATCGCAAAACAATACGCTAATCGCATCAGTCTGGGTGCAGATGCGAACGCAGTCAAGCTGGCGTTACTCATTTTCATCACCCAGAATGTTTGTCTTTTTGTCCCTTAAATTTGTTTCAGATCCAGTCAGTTTTGTTTTTTCAACCTCGTTCAAAATAGCTTAGACCTGCTGTAGAAACGCACAGTGTGTAATTTGCACGACGCACGTCATCTTTCATCTAAGCCGCGGCTTCACGCCACTACAAACTCAGTACTCTGTCGTCAAGCATGTTTTCAAATAAGGCCAGTGAGAAGAATACTTTTGTTTTTTCTCCAAATGAAAGCAAATGCACCAGGCCGACGGGTCTTTTTTTCCTGGAGAATGATAACCAGCGGCAACCAGACGTTGTTTGGCATCGAGAACTTTTGTGCCACGTCACTGATAGGTTTTTTGTATTATACTTTGCACGCAAAGTATGATTTAAGTGGTTATAGGACATTTACATGACAAAACACATGCAGGTATCTATACACAAGTTTATTTTGAATATTTAGAAGACTAAGGCATAGTTCTCCCACGAGAACAGGCCAGTCAGCTCCTTTCGTTTGCATGGAAACTGTTTGCACCGGCCGCGGCACTTCTTTTCTTTATTGTTTATTTCAATGTTCGGCTGCTGACGAGAAACAAGGAAATTGCATCCTGGTCCAACACAGTTATATTCGAGTATTGTACAGGGATACAATTTCATCAGGAATATACAGTTATAAGTAGCTATAAAGGAATGAATTCGACGTAAGGAACGCTACATTATCCCCCGTGAAACGGAGGGATATAGTTTTGAACTTTTCGGTCTGTCCGTCTGTCACGCTTCAGTCTCACGCGCCTACAGGCCACATTAATACATGGATTCGGTTCAAATTTTGTACACGGCTTCTCTGGAACCTTCCGCAGTGCAGTGACCAAGAATTTTCCGGATCGACCAAAAATTGACAAAATGGCGGACATTTGAAAATTGGCACTGGACTTAGCGTATATACGGCAGTCTCGCGCGTCTACAGGCCACATTAATAGACGGATTCGGTTCAAATTTTGTACACGGCTTCTCTGGAACCTTCCGCAGTGCAGTGACCAAGAATTTTCCGGATCGGCTAAAAAATGACAAAATGGCGGACATTTGAAAATTGGCACTGGACTTAGCGTATATACGGCAGTCTCACGCGTCTACAGGCCACATTAATAGACGGATTCGTTTCAGATTTTGTACAGGGCTTCTCTGGAACGTTCCGCAGTGCAGTGACCAAGAATTTTCCGGATCGGCCAAAAATTGACAAAATGGCGGACATTTGAAAATTGGCACTGGACTTTATATATACGGCAGTCTCACGCGTCTACAAGCCACATTAATAGACAAATTCGTTTCAAATTTTGTACACGGCTTCTCTGGAACCTTCCGCAGTGCACTGACCAAGAATTTTCCGGATCGGCCAAAAATTGACCAAATGGCGGACTTTTGAAAATGGGCACTGGACGTAGCGTATATACGGCAGTCTCACGCGTCTTCAGGCCACATTAATAGACGGATTCGTTTCAAATTTTGTACACGGCTTCTCTGGAACCTTCCGCAGTGCAGTGACCAAGAATTTTCCGGATCGGCCAAAAATTGACAAAATGGCGGACTTTTGAAAATTGGCACTGGACTTAGCGTATATACGGCAGTCTCACGCGTCTATAGGCCACATTAATAGACGGATTCCTTTCAGATTTTGTACACGGCTTCTCTGGAACCTTCCGCAGTGCAGTGACCAAGAATTTTCCGAATCGGCCAAAAATTGACAAAATGGCGGACATTTGAATATTGGCACTGGACTTTATATATACGGCAGTCTCACGCGTCTACAAGCCACATTAATAGACAAATTCGTTTCAGATTTTGTACACGGCTTCTCTGGAACCTTCCGCAGTGCAGTGACCAAGAATTTTCCGGATCGGCCAAAAATTGACAAAATGGCGGACATTTGAAAATCGGCACTGGACGTAGCGTATATACGGCAGTCTCACGCGTCTTCAGGCCACATTAATAGACGGATTCGTTTCAAATTTTGTACACGGCTTCTCTGGAACCTTCCGCAGTGCAGTGACCAAGAATTTTCCGGATCGACCAAAAATTGACGAAATGGCGGACATTTGAAAACAAATTCTGCACACGGGCTCCCTGGCACCTTCCGCAGTGCAGTGATCAAGCATTTTCCGGATGGGACTTGACAAAATGGCGAATTTTTCAAAATCGGCGCTGTACTTAGCGTACCTACGACAGTCTCACGCGAATAGTTAATGGTTAATGGATTGATCCGTCTAAATGTTAGACACTACGTCGACTTACATCCTTCCACTTGTAAAATTTTTTTTGCGTAGTCAACACGCAACAGCCTTACACAAACCATATCCCCCACGGGGGATAAACGTACTCCTCGAGACGTAGTCAAGTTCGTAAACAACTCACATTTCTATAGGGACCCGGCTCCCAAGGTATGCCCGGCAAATGACTCAAACTCCAGAAGCTACTTGAGCTTAATATGGCGCAAACACGTTCTTTTTAATATGGTGCGAACACGAAGTTTTCCTTTAATATGGTGCGAACATGACGTTTTTCTTTAATATGGCGTGAACATAACTTTTTTCTTTTATATGGCGCGAGCACGGAGTTTTTCTTTAATATGTTGCGAATACGACGTTTTCCTTTTATATGACTATAACACGACGTTTTTCATTAACATGGTGCAAACACGATGTTTTTCTTTAATATGGCGCGAACACATTCTCTTTAAAATGAAGCGAGCACGACGTTCTCTTTAATATGGCGCGAACACGACGACTCTTTAATATGGCGCGAACACGACGTTTTTCTTTAATATGGTGCGAAAACGACGTCTTCTTTAATATGGTGCAAACCCGACTTTTTTCTTTAATATGGCGCGGACACGACTTTTTTCTTTAATATAGCGCAAACACGACTTTTTTCTTTAATATGGCACGAACACGACGCTTTACTTTCTCTAGTCCGACACGCTGATGTGAAAATCGTCTGAAGGAAGTATTAGGGATTTTCTACACAAACACAAAACTCAACTGTTTGCCTCATAAACCTGTGTCTGTCAAGAAACTACGTGCGAAGTTGAAAACTTTCTAAACTCTTTTCATCTGAACTCTCAAAACAGACGTCTCCTCCCTCCCCTCTTCACATACCAGGATTTCGCAAGGCAGAAAATAACTACTGTCTTCAAGTTTTACTTGACACAAGAATATTCATTTTATGCTATCTTTTTATTAAATAAAAACCTTTTCTTTGTAAACAGTACACCCAAAAGTGTTCACTGGTTGATTATGTTTCCTGCAATTTTATTATCAATGTATACTGGTTAGTGATTGTCAACTATGATGGTGGACAGTAATAAAATAATACCTATACTAAGCTTCAAAAATACTGATAATAATATCTAAGAATATTGTTCCAAAGTTAATTAATTTACACGTCTGATAACTAAAACTAAATCGTTCAAACTTTGAGGAGGTACTCTAGTGAACGTGCTTTAGACGTCACGATGGATTTCTGGCAAATCATTAAACAAATCACAGACTACATCAAAATATTCCACCGGTGATTCCCACAGTATTAGAGTATCTAATGTATACTACAGCCTACTGTACTGAATAATGTAAACTACAGCTACAGTACTGAACCAAGATGATCACTCATCACCTGCCGTGTCCCTCAATATGCAACAATTTACAGGGGCTTTGTTATATATAAAATGTCGGGAAATTTCCAGAAGCTAAACACTGTTTCACGATTATGGGGTGTTCTCTGCTACTAGTTCGAGTATGCAGTACTCCCCAGACAGTACTTTGAGCATACGAAATCTGTCAGCGTATCAACGATATTCTCTTAAAAAAGCTACTTATTTCAGTGCCGAACACATGGCAAGTATTTTCCATCTGGAGAAATTAGTTCCACTAGGCCACATTCTCCACAGTGTACTTTACGCACAAGAAATTTGCCGACGTGTTAACAATGTTCTTCTATATCATTATTTTAACAACAGTAAGCATGTTCCCTCCGTGAGATAATTGCACTCTGAATTTGATGCTACACACAACATTCAATAACTCGATAATTTTGAACACTAAAAAAGTTTCATACATTAAACTTTCAGTTTGTATTTGGCACACATTTTGTCAAAATACATTCGCCGGACATAACTGCGATTATCACTAGCATCAGTGACATACTTTAAAAAAAAACTACAAATACAAGCTGTCGTCGACAGAACAGCCCCCAACCACGGCGATGAGTAGATTTAAAAATAATTCGATACAGTATATTCCGAATGTAATAAAACCTCTGTCATTGAACACCTTCCATTGGTGAACAACCTCACTTGACTGAACTCGTTTTCGCCCTAACGTGCAATAGACAGACAGAGCCCAATCCAAAATTCTTATAAAAATCCGGTCGGGGGCCAATGTTTTTGCTAACACAGAAACGGACATGTCTCTCCCACCCCCCTCCCGCCCCAATCAATCACCTCAAACAAGCCCAGTACTTCGGTGACCACCTACACTATGGTGTCTTTCTTCCTGCTAGATTTCATCAAAATCGAACTGACCGTCTCTGAGACACCGTGTGCACAGTTAAAAAGTTAAAAACACACCAAAGTGAAAATTAAAAAAAAAAAAAAAAATGATCAAAAATACAATTTTTGATCAGATTCAACCTTCCTGATATGTGCACTATCTGATCTTACGCTGTGGTGAAGATCCGATCAGATGTCTTAAAGGGTTGATGAAGATCTGATGAACTGTTTTCGAGATATCGCCTAAACAAAGTCCAAAAAACAGCACTGAAATCACCAAAATTTTAAAAAATCGCCCCAAATCCCATTTTATTGGACAGCCAAAAAATTTGGCGTGCATCAAGCTACGGTCCTGTGGGTAAGCTTTGCAAAATATCAGACCAAACGGCTTACGTATCTAAGAGGAATAAGTGGTAACGGACGGACGGACAGACAGACTGACAGATGGACAGAATCCAATCCATAAACCCCCCTCCGGGGCAGAAAGCCCCGGTTGGGGGCTAAAAATATAAATTACGCCACAGTCACATTTCCAGAGTACCGAACGCAACTCTGACAATTATCAAATAACAATGAAAAAGGAATGTACATTACACACGAAGTTAGCATTGTAAGATATGTAATCCACACATTACATGAAAGAAAAACTTAACTGGTGAGAAGTACCGCTTAGAATTTTCAGAAACGGACTTTTAGCAGTCAATAAACCTCTTAGCATTTTACGGGTAAAGCTAAGATCTCTAACTTTCTACACTTATAAGTGCCTTAACATATAAATCAAATGTTAATTGGGCTTCCGTGATGAAAGCGAAAAATGAGTGCGCCAGCCACGATTAACGGCGTGTTAGTCCTTGAGCAATATATATTAATTCTAGATTAATCACAGAACTAATTTTATCAAACCCACATCTCAAGAGATTTGGCATATAAAGTTGTTCACGTATTGATCACTATTGTATATTATACAATATTGGCTGAATGTTTGTTAAACGGAATGCCTTTTTCTATGTCAATACACCGTTCTTTTTTGGAATTTCACTGGAGCTGTTTTTCCCTCTTTCTATGCCACTAAAGACCAACTTTGAACGATGAAACTATAATGCTTGTTTTTCACAAAGAAACAAGAAAGAAAGAAAAAAACTAACAAACAAATGTCAGAAAAAAATTGTGCCTGAAAATTTTACGTTAACATGACCATTGGGTGTTTTTGATAGGGACAGCTGAACTATGGTGTTACATTCACTGTGTTTTTATCAGTTCACTTTTACCTAACCCTGTGGTATCGACTTAATAGATTTCTTTGCACAACTTGGACAATTGTTACTCTTTCTCTCAAAAACAATGCAAATAATAAATAAAGAAATAAACAGCTTGCAGGTTAATTCCCGATGGTGTTCTCAGTAAACTAATTTTTGATAAGCGTTTCAGAAATAAAGAAAAAAAGCTTATGCTGAAATACGTATCGACAGAAACCGGTCATTGCGAGCGAAAGCCCTGTCGAATAGTCAGCCGCAATGAAAAAAAAAAAAAAAAAAAAAAAAAAAAACGATTTTTATATCAGTTAATAGTAAAACCACGAGAACCAAGATTCTCGCGCCATTAGACTTGGCGACACCAATCACAAAAGATGTCCCTTTCACTGAATCACGCCTGTAGTACCTCTTTACGGACCAATTAAAAAAAAACAGTCTACTGAAAGTGACACAACACCGGTTCCTTCTGAGCATGCGCGGAACAACAAGGATACATAGCAATCTGAACTGACACCGCTTTGAGGAAGGGGGGAGTACATAATCTGACGAAACTCTAATACTTGACTAGATAAATATTCTTTGATGCAGTTTTGCCGGTTTCAGCCGGTTCCGTGCGCATGTGACGTCAGGCATCGCTGAAAGCGTGCTGACCAATGAGGAGCTTCTTCTGTTGAAAATACGCTTCAAACCTCGCAACAGCATATTCCTAAAATAAATAAACAAATAAATGGATATTAACACAAAAAAGAATTTATTCAAACTTTGAAGGATTTATCTAGAAGTTACTACAGCGATTTTACAGAATCCAAAGTTATGACTCGCATTCATAAAACACTGATGTGTCTTATCAATACGGATCCAGGCCTACAGCATAGCACTGATGTGTCTTATCAATACGAACCCAGGCCTACACCATAGCAATGATGTGCCTTCCCCACTACCAACCCCGCCCCATCACACACTGACAAACAAGTACACCGGCAAAGATAGCGCCTCTACATGCCCAGTACCGAACCCCCCCCCCCCCCGCCCCACTACCCACCCCGCCTCTGCATACCCAGTACCGACCCCCCCTCCCCACTCCACCCCCATCACACACTGACAAACAAGCCAAACACCCATCCCCGCCTCCACATACCCAGTACCGAGCCCCCACCCAACACCCACCCCCGCCTCTACATACCCGGTACCGACCCCCCCCCCCCCCACCACCCAGCCGCGCCTCCACATACCCGGTACCGACCCCCCCTCCCACCACCACCACCCACCCCCGCCTCCACATACCCGGTACCGACCCCCCCCCCCCCCCCACCTCCCACCACCACCACCCACCCCCGGATCCACATACCCGGTACCGACCCCCCCTCCCACCACCACCACCCACCCCCGCCTCCACATACCCGGTACCGACCCCCCCCCCCCCCTCCCACCACCACCACCCACACCCTCCTCTACATACCCAGTAGCCGAAGTCGATGGTGGAGATCCTGGCTTGGATGATACTCCACAGCGCCCACAGATAGTGGGACGCTAGCGCGTAGGAATTTGCTTCCAGCAATAAGTGCTCCTCTGTGTTGACGGGATCTACCGCTTCGCCGCTGAATCCCATCTCTGCCATGTACGTGCGCACAAACATTAGCTGTAAAATAACACAGATAGGTTCACTTTTTCTTCTTTTATAACTTTTTTAGGAGAACATTTCGCTTTGTTTTGCTCTTTCTTTAAAAGTAAATCACAGCATTACCTGCAGAAAGTGAGCGAAAATATAGTTTTTATTATCTAAAGAATGAGTTGTTGATCTAACCCGGTGCGTACCTGAAGATTTTAAACAATGTTTTTAACACAAATTTCTTTCTTTTTTTTTTAAATTCAGCAATTTATTGTCTTGTAAATGCCAGCGAGTACCATTTTTCTTCTTCAAAAATTAATTAGAACACATTATATTGCTGAGCAACGAAGCAAAACAAGCGTGCGATAAGCGGTGACGACAGCGTAGGCCTTGCCTGCTGGTCACGGCTCGGGTAGTCCTCAAACTTGGCCGAGTAAAACGGAAATTCGTCCACTTGGTGGTAATTATAACACCACTCACAGAAATGATTTCCAATGTCGAAACCTCTGAAAGGAAATGACAACGATATCAGAAGTTTTACATATTATTTTTTATTGACATAACCAGTCCAGTCGTACGCTGGTACTCCATCCCCATTCCCAGAGGCCGTATTCATAAAAAAACTAACTGTACAGTTAACAGACTCGTGGCCGTATTCACAAAAGTTAACTGTACAGTTAACCGTTTTCGTTACTTTTAAGAATACGGCGGCCGGGAGTCTACACCGCTTCCCGGATGTTCATTTAAAATTAGCAAGTCTCTGTTAATAGTTTTTCGTGCAAACTTAAAGTTTACGATTTCTGTTAATAGTTTTTCGTACAAACTTAAAGTCTGAGATTTTTGCTAATAGTTTTTCGTAAAAGCTTAAGATTTAAGTTACTGCTTGTCCTCGGCAATGTTTCTATTACATTTATAAATAACTTGTCTACGCGTTTTATGGAACGACTGTCTTTTCCACGCTTCACAGGAAATACTAAGATATATAACTTAAAATCTAAGGCTACATTGTTAATAATATTAAAGAACTTAAAAATATGAATAACAATTTAACTGAAACAAGTTAATGAATTATGCGCTGTGACATATTCGTCATATATGCGCGGTCATTTATGTGTTGTCATATATACGCGGTCATATATGCGCATTCATATATGTGCGTTCAAATATGCGCTATCATAGATGCGCGGTCATATATGTGTTGTCATATATGTGCGGTCATATATGTGCGACCATATATGTGTTGTCATATATGTGTTGTCATATATGTGCGGTCATAGATGCGCGGTCATACATGCGCGGTCATATATGTGCGGTCATATATGTGTTGTCATATATGTGCTGTCATATATATGTGCGGTCATAGATGCGCGGTCATACATGCGCGGTCATATATGTGCGGCCACATATGTGTTGTCATATATGTGTTGTCATATATGTGCGGTCATAGATGCGCGGTCATACATGCGCGGTCATACATGCGCGGTCATATATGTGCGGTCATATATGTGTTGTCATATATGTGCTGTCATATATGTACGGTCATAGATGCGCGGTCATATATGTTCGGTCAAATATGTGCGGTCATATATGTGTTGTCATATATGTGTTGTCATATATGTGCGTTCATATATGCGCTATCATAGATGCGCGGTCATATATGTGCGGTCATAGATGCGCGGTCATATATGTGCGGTCATATATGTACTGTTATATATGCGCGGTCATATATGCGTGGTCATATGACAACGATCTAAAATCAGCGAGTTCAACCATTGGGTGCAAAGTTTCAGCGGGTCATTTAAATTTGTAAATTTTTAAAACAGTAGTACATTTAAAATTGCATTTGTTGATTGATGGCAGTTTGAGACAGGGAAATACAATACCAAAATAGTAGAGAGTTCGTTTTCCTAAAACCGCACATACACGACAATAAGACATGAACTAAACTTGTTGCTTGGCAACAGGGTAAATTTTCAATAACTCCAGACACAGGCTGCCAAACTAAAGAAAATAAAAGCTTCACATCATTTTACAAAATGTCATTCTGAACAACATTCAAGCATGAAAAAAAGGCTGATAAATAAAGTCGCTGTTATGGAGAATCACCTGTGGACTCCAGACCTCATATATTTTCAGCACTTACTGCATTGCATACGAAATGGTTTAATTGCATAGTTCATTTTGGAAGGGTGTTTTTATTTTACTGTATAATATACAACCACCCAACACATCTATCACGCAATAGAACGCTTTGGAAGCTAAAAGTACACGCGATTAACCAATCTCTCTGCTGTGGGCAAAGCTGTCAAAAACAAGCGACATCCCACGTAGAGATGCTTTTGGCGGATTTCCATCCAACGGGTTTCCTTTTAAAACCTGTTTCACGAATACGAATAAAAGCACGACATTGCATATACATTCCTCGATATTTTATCCGTGTAGAAAATTTCAAAACAAAACGACCTATAGTTTCGGAGATAAAACCGGGCCACGACGTTCCATTATGCTGACAAAGTTACATAACCGCTAAGTTTTACCAAATTTCAAAATGCTGTCATTTTCAGAATTTTACATGAATAGGAAGAAATATATGACGTTGCATACCAGCAATATGTGTTCTATACGTGTGAAATTTCACATAAATACAGCTTGTAGGTTCGGAGATTTAGCCCGGACACGACGTTCCACTACGTGGACAAAATTGTATAAATGCTAATTTCTACCAAATTTCAAAATACTGTTAATTTGACAATTTTTCGTGAATCGGAATAAAAATACGCCGTTGCGCACCTTCGCTATGTGCTCAATCCGTGTGTGAAACTTAAAAATAATCCAAGTAATAGCTTTGGAGATATGGCCTGGACACGACGTAAAGAATTTTTCATGAATCCGAAGAAAAATACAACATGGACACCTTCAATATGTACTTTGTCCATGTGTGAAATTCCAAAACAATCCGACCTATAGTTTCGGAGATATGACCCGGACACACATGCGGACACAAAACTGTATCCCTCTGTTACACGGGGATAAAAACAAAAGCTGTGCGCATGCGCACGCTTATTTACCTGAAGTTAAAGCTCGCATACTCGTAGTCAATTACCATGAGGTGGCCTCGCTCCTCAGTCACCGATCTACCACTTTTTAACAACAAATTACCTGGCATGCAAACAATAAATATGTAAATAAAATAAAACTCAAACTATAGCTGTTACATCATAGAGCATCACAAAAAGCCATCCTATGCGAGTGAAGGAAATGGACATTCTTTTAAAAGGAAATCAGAATAAAAAGATCACAATATGTACAAAAGATCAAGGGACCAACAAATAGGAGTGAGATAAACCGAACATTTCAACCAAAACAGTACTACTTCATGTTACAGGTGTTCGCATTTACTGGATGCCATGAATTAAAAAAAATTATCTGCGATTTCTAACGAAATATCCCACCGTATCCTGAAAAATTTCCCACAATATCCTGGAAAGTATCCCACCCTATCGTGGGAAATTTCCCAGCGTGTCCTGGAAAATATCCTACTGTGTCCTGGAAAATATTCCCCCGTGTCTCAAAAATATCCCACCGTATCCTCAAAATATCCCAGCGTATCCTGCAAAATATTCCTTTGTGTCTGAGAAATATCCCATTGTATCTGGAAAATATCCCACCCTATCTGGAAAATATCCTGGTAAATGTTTAAGGAATCCCACTGGAGATTTTTGCCTTCAGACACCGGATGCTGGATTTTGTGAAGAGGACGGGGGGGGGGATAGGGATGGGGTTAGGGGTCGGATTTAATGTGAAAAACATGCCTTTTTACAGAAAATTACTAAAAACACACTATTAATCAAGAATTTTCGGTCTAAATAAGGGAGCGTCCCAGGATTGACTAATGGTCTTGTTCTTGTGGAGCAGCAGTCACCGACGCTTTCTCTTTGTGCAATTACACGGCCTAAATGAACCTTAGAAACAAACCGCAGCACAGTTAGGCGCATTTTTCGAAATGCAAGTCTTAACAAAATTCCAAATATTTTTGTGCATAAAATCACTCATATTTCTAGGCATAAATCACTCTGAGCCCACAAACTTGCCGTGACACAAACACGCTTTCTTGCCGCAGCCTCATGCAGCATACTCACTCTTATCCAGCACTTAAATGCAAATTCAAAATAAGTGCAGAGGGTGACACTTAAATAGCAAGGAAAAACTAACGAGTCACTACGGCAATATAGAGAAAAAAATCCTAACAACGGAAAAGTAAATAAAATAACCGAATAGCAGAATACATAAAACTAAAAAGCCAACACAGACATGGAACCAGTGAGCTGTTGGCGGCACTAGCATTACCGCATACCAACAAGACACTGACACAGAAAAACCATGGTTAGCTGTAAACAAACCCTCACCCCCACCGATATGCTCATGCTTCACATATATGTCAGTTTTATTTTTATTTCACGATTTAAATTCTTTAAAAGAAGTCACGTGCTACTTCCTTTGACTGCCTAGCTATTTCATAATATCGATACTATTCGTACAAAACGTCACGCTTACGTTGTGGATTGAGTATATGGGGCAGGATTTATACATAGATATATATATACCACTGTTCCTGGTGAACGCGACAGGAATTAGTCCTTTCTCAACACATGTACTAACAACCTTGAAATAATACAGCCACGGGGGGCAGCCGATAAGGTGTGTTCGCATGGATCTGTCCCCCCTCCCCCCTACCCCACTCTAGGACCATGCGTCGGTTAACGTATATTCAACGGCTAACGTCACAAATTTTATGAGCGAGGGGCTGGGGTATGTTCACGTGTAAAACTGTCTGAAATTCTTATCTTATGGATAAAACCCAAACCGACAAACAACAGACATAGCTGACTAAACAGCAGGCCCATAACGCGTATTTCACCAGAATCTATTTCCATACACCTACTCTTTTCTGAAGAACGGTTCAGTAGAGTCCCGCACGAAAACAACAGACCCACATTGTGAACCACACTTTTTTGCTACAAAATTATGAGCCACATTCTTCCCATTATGTCCATTAAAAATGACCCGCAATTTTAAGTAAAGACCCGCTATGGCTGAAATCTGAGACCCATAATATGGGTGATATTACGACCCATATTTCAGCTTCCGTCGTTCAGAAATAAAGAGGTTTTTCGAAATTATGACCCGGATTACGAGTTTAGAAGTAACCATAACTTTGACTACAAAAAATGAGCATATCAGTTCTAAATATGGCCATAATATGGGTCATTTCTCGGTGTAATATGGGTCATTTCTCGGTGTAACATGGGTCATTTCTCGATGTATTATGGGTCATTTCTTGGTGTAATATGGGTCATTTCTCGGTGTAATATGGGTCATTTCTCGGTGTAATATGGGTCATTTCTCGGTGTAATATGGGTCATTTCTCGGTGTAATATGGGTCATTTCTCGGTGTAATATCGCTTACTTTTTCGTACGGGAATGCGATGCCACGCTGAACTACTCGAGCATATGAGTCGCCAAGTGTTCAACAAATCTAACTTATAACGGCCAGTGTTCACAACACGAGCCGCAGCCTGGTTTATTATCGTTATTTTTGCCAACGCTAAGGGCCTGCAATATTCACTACTTTTCAATGACAGTTGTGAAGAACATTCAGTTATTAGTGCAAATCACAGTTAAGCAGCCATCTTGAAATTCAGCTTAAATCCGAGAGCAAGAACGGGTTCGTGACAACTAAAGCGCGGGTAAAACTGTATACTTCCTGTCTTAATAATTACATTACCAATAGCCAGTTTGAAGATTCATAACTTAGACATTTGAGTATGTTTTTTTTCTTAGCATTGCCTTTCCATCAATCTACTTTTTCGTGTTTACGCCATTCGGCTGCCGAATGTTCAAAATGGCGGCTAAAATGACTGCGTGTATTACACCGTGCTACAAGAGTGGCGCCACATCAACTATCCAATTTATTTTTAAAAAAATGTTCTGTTTTTTTTTTTCTCTTTTGCTTTTTGAATCGCGATACCTATAATTGTAACTGCAATATTCGAAATCAATGGCTTGCAGGTGGATAGGTTCGTGGACACAGTCGTTAAACAGGAGAATATTGCCTGCAATAAAACTACATGTTAAACCATGCAAGTCCTCACAATACAATTTAACTTCTTTTTTTCACGAACTGTATTTTATTTTTACATGGCCAATGGCCTCTATGTATCACATTATTTTTCGAAGAAAAGCGAACAAAAATTGTACGAAAAGAAAACACTCCTTTGTTCGTTTAAGACCGTTAGATGTATGCACTTAAATGGGAGTGAGGCTAAGTGAACACGCCATGTAAAACATAAAGCATGAAAAGAGGCAAAAAAAAAAA
Source organism: Protula sp. h YS-2021 (assembly GCA_949752745.1). Classification (NCBI taxonomy): domain Eukaryota; kingdom Metazoa; phylum Annelida; class Polychaeta; order Sabellida; family Serpulidae; genus Protula; species Protula sp. h YS-2021. The sequence continues at coordinate 10,028,760 of OX457032.1, forward strand.
AAAAAATAACCAAGCTTCGCAATCGTGTGACCTACATCTAGTGTTACGAGTCACGCCACTGGAAAGAATGCGGGCAAAAGAACAGAAAAAAGTCCGAGGGCACTGAGCTGTGCGGACTAGTTCTGTTACGCAGATCAGACGACTACATAGTTCTACTGGCAGACCTTGTACACACAATATCTATATCCAAATGCGACGAGATTGCTGATTTAGCCTTTATGTGATACACCACAGCGCAATGCCGAGGCGAGACACCCCCCTCCCCCCACACACACACCACCCCACTCTACCCCTACCAACATCCCGTCCCGCGACGAATGTTAAATGGTACACTCTGATATTTAGGCTCAGATAACTAAGTTGGCTGGGAAGTGGAACCACCAGTGGGAGTGAACAAAAGTAATGCCATTTCAGTGGTCCGATTTGTCATGCTCATCATAATGAGAACAAAGCTTGAATAGCACGACTGAAAATTGGTCCTATGAGGTTCTATCCGAGGGTTGGCCTCTCCGCAGGGTTGTCCTATATATGGACTTGTCCCATCCACGGGGTTGCCCTATTCTGGAGCTGTCCTATCCGAGCGGTTGTTCTATTCTGGGGTTTTCTTATCCGTGGGTTTGTCCTCTTCTGGGTTTGTCCTATCCGTGGGGTCGTAGTATTTCGGGGTTGTCCTATTCTGGGGTTTTCTTATCCGTGGGTTTCTCCTATTCTGGGGTTGTCCTATCCGTGGGGTTGACCTATTCTGGGGGTTTCTTATTCGTGGGATTGTCCCATTCTGGAGTTGTCCCATCCGTGGGGTTGTCCTATTCTGGGGTTTTCTTATCCGTTAGGTTGTCCTATTTTGGGGTTGTCATATCCGTGGGTTTGTCCTATTCTGGGGTTGTCTTATCCGTTGGGTTGACGTATTCTGGGGGTTTCTTATCCGTGGGATTGTCCTATTCCGGAGTTGTCCTATCCGTGGGGTTGACCTATTCTGGGGGTTTCTTATTCGTGGGATTGTCGTATTCTGGAGTTGTCCTATCCGTGGGGTTGTCCTATTCTGGAATTGTCCTATCCGTGGGGTTGTCCTATTCTGGAGTTGTCCTATCCGTGGGGTTGTCCTATTCTGAGGTTGTCTTATCCGTGGGGTTGACCTATTCTGGGGGTTTCTTATCCGTGGGTTTCTCCTATTCTGGGGTTGTCCTATCCGTGGGGTTGACCTATTCTGGGGGTTTCTTATCCGTGGGATTGTCCTATTCTGGAGTTGTCCTATCCGTGGGGTTGTCCTATTCTGGGGTTTTCTTATCCGTTAGGTTGTCCTATTCTGGGGTTGTCCTATCCGTGGGGTTGTCCTATTCTGGGGTTGTATTATCCGTGGGGTTGTCCTATTCTGGGGTTGTCCTATCCGTGGGGTTGTCCTATTCTGGGGTTGTCTTATCCGTGGGGTTGTCCTATTCTGGTGTTGTCCTATCCGTGGGGTTGTCCTATTCTGGGGTTGTCCTATCCGTGGGTTTGTCCTATTCTGGGGTTGTCTTATCCGTGGGGTTGTCCTATTCTGGAGTTATCCTATCCGTGGGGTTGTCCTATTCTGGAATTGTCCTATCCGTGGGGTTGTCCTATTCTGGAGTTGTCCTATCCGTGGGGTTGTCCTATTCTGAGGTTGTCTTATCCGTGGGGTTGGCCTATTCTGGGGGTTTCTTACCCGTGGGTTTCTCCTATTCTGGGGTTGTCCTATCCGTGGGGTTGACCTATTCTGGGGGTTTCTTATCCGTGGGATTGTCCTATTCCGGAGTTGTCCTATCCGTGGGGTTGACCTATTCTGGGGGTTTCTTATTCGTGGGATTGTCCTATTCTGGAGTTGTCCTATCCGTGGGGTTGTCCTATTCTGGGGTTGTCCTATCCGTGGGGTTGTCCTATTCTGGAGTTGTCCTATATGTGGGGTTGTCCTATTCTGAGGTTGTCTTATCCGTGGGGTTGTCCTATTCTGGAATTGTCCTATCCGTGGGGTTGTCCTATTCTGGAGTTGTCCTATCCGTGGGGTTGTCCTATTCTGAGGTTGTCTTATCCGTGGGGTTGACCTATTCTGGGGGTTTCTTATCCGTGGGTTTCTCCTATTCTGGGGTTGTCCTATCCGTGGGGTTGACCTATTCTGGAGTTGTCCTATCCGTGGGGTTGTCCTATTCTGAGGTTGTCTTATCCGTGGGGTTGTCCTATTCTGGAATTGTCCTATCCGTGGGGTTGTCCTATTCTGGAGTTGTCCTATCCGTGGGGTTGTCCTATTCTGAGGTTGTCTTATCCGTGGGGTTGACCTATTCTGGGGGTTTCTTATCCGTGGGTTTCTCCTATTCTGGGGTTTCTTATCCGTGGGATTGTCCTATTCTGGAGTTGTCCTATCCGTGGGGTTGTCCTATTCTGGGGTTTTCTTATCCGTTAGGTTGTCCTATTCTGGGGTTGTCCTATCCGTGGGGTTGTCCTATTCTGGGGTTGTTTTATCCGTGGGGTTGTCCTATTCTGGGGTTGTCCTATCCGTGGGGTTGTCCTATTCTGGGGTTGTCTTATCCGTGGGGTTGTCCTATTCTGGTGTTGTCCTATCCGTGGGGTTGTCCTATTCTGGGGTTGTCCTATCCGTGGGTTTGTCCTATTCTGGGGTTGTCTTATCCGTGGGGTTGTCCTATTCTGGAGTTATCCTATCCGTGGGGTTGTCCTATTCTGGAATTGTCCTATCCGTGGGGTTGTCCTATTCTGGAGTTGTCCTATCCGTGGGGTTGTCCTATTCTGAGGTTGTCTTATCCGTGGGGTTGGCCTATTCTGGGGGTTTCTTACCCGTGGGTTTCTCCTATTCTGGGGTTGTCCTATCCGTGGGGTTGACCTATTCTGGGGGTTTCTTATCCGTGGGATTGTCCTATTCCGGAGTTGTCCTATCCGTGGGGTTGACCTATTCTGGGGGTTTCTTATTCGTGGGATTGTCCTATTCTGGAGTTGTCCTATCCGTGGGGTTGTCCTATTCTGGGGTTGTCCTATCCGTGGGGTTGTCCTATTCTGGAGTTGTCCTATATGTGGGGTTGTCCTATTCTGAGGTTGTCTTGTCCGTGGGGTTGACCTATTCTGGGGGTTTCTTATCCGTGGGATTGTCCTATGCTGGAGTTGTCCTATCCGTGGGGTTGTCCTATTCTGGGGTTGTCCTATCCGTGGGTATGTCCTATTCTGGGGTTGTCTTATCCGTGGGGTTGTCCTATTCTGGTGTTGTCCTATCCGTGGGGTTGTCCTATTCTGGGGTTGTCCTATCCGTGGGTATGTCCTATTCTGGGGTTGTCTTATCCGTGGGGTTGTCCTATTCTGGTGTTGTCCTATCCGTGGGGTTGTCCTATTCTAGAGTTGTCCAATCCGTGAGGTTATCCTGTTCTGGGGTTGTCCTATTCTGGGGTTGTCCCATCCGTGGGGTTGTCCTATTCTGGGGTTGTCCCATCCGTGGGTTTGTCCTATTCTAGGGTTGTCCCATCCGTGGGGTTGTCCTATTCTGGGGTTGTCCCATCCGTGGGGTTGTCCTATTCTGGGGTTGTCCCATCCGTGGGGTTGTCCTATTCTGGGGTTGTCCCATCCGTGGGTTTGTCCTATTCTAGGGTTGTCCTATTCTGGGGTTGTCCCATCCGTGGGGTTGTCCTATTCCCGTAAACGGAAATGTCCCAATTGGTCGACCCCCAGAAGATTCTGATTGTGCCGTCTTCAGAAGTGGATGGGTTAACTATGAGAAGTTTCCGCAGCATATTAAAATCACCAAAATTATTCAACGAAAATGCGAATGATTCGGAACAAGACATGCGCCCGTTCATTTCAAAACACTTCGAAATTTGGTCGTTTATTATTGATTATGGACAGGAGTGACGCCAATCGAGGGACTTTCCAACGCAGGCGAATTGTCAGGTGTATTGTGGCAGGTCTATGCAGTACTCGCCATACATGAAACAGACGCATCTTAAATACTGAAGAGGATACGTTAAAATGACTAATGACATTTTCTCCGCCAACTCCACGGGCTTGTCTCAGGCAGAAAAAAGGCGGCGGAAATTCGAATGACAGGTCCACATTGAAAACTGATTTCGCCTGGTATTCAAAAACATGCCACAAATTTTGGTCTGATAAAAGCGACGATTCGAATAAAAAGTTCATGAAAATGTTTTTACCTAGACATTGTGATTGGGACAAAGGTTAAAATTAAATGCACGATAACGCCTCATGTGCTGGTTGAACAAAAAGAGGTCCACGGCTTTAACATTGTTTTTCAATTGTAACACAGAGCGTCTTGTCAGACAATTGGGCCCACGGATCAAATTCCGCCCATTTCTCAGTGTGCGGAATCAAGTGAATTTCGATCTTCCTCATGTAATTTTCAAAGCCAGTCTTGTTTTTACAGGTTGTGTAACTTAAAATATGTACAACAAATCCCCATCGAAAGACGATGTAAGATGATCAAGGGGAATAAGCTATCAGTTTATTGTTTCAAATGTTGTCAATCACAGGAAAAAAATGAAAGGAATTTCGAATCACGACATTACAGGGTTTTTTTCATAACTGGTAATGAAAAATGGTGAATGTATCGGCAGACATGCGATTAATGTACTCACTGAGACACGCAAATGCTAAAATTAGTAACACACGCATCTGCTTAGTGCAGACGAATACCGTGAACTATTTGCTCGTCTGACAGACTTTTCAGAGACTTTTTTTAACAACGTGACTCAATAACAAACATACATTGCCTCAAAACCACAGACCGTAAAGATCGATTACCTTCTTGCATGTCATTGTGGCAAAATGTCACCGGGGAATGCACTTGATTCAGAATATGCCTATAATAAACACAATATGGCCCATATTGGACAATTATAGTTTTTCAGTTGAAAAGTGTTTCATTAATTGACATTTGGGTAATTTTTAAGAGTTTAATTTAACAGCAGCATTAAAAGAATATTAACATCTGAAACACCGTTTTATTTACAATACTAATATATTGAGCAAATAACAAAGTAATCTTTTTTGTCCCGGGATAAATAGGGCCCTATCTGCTCCCTGAAATTATTCCCGAACAGACTCGCTGTGTCCAAAAAGCACTTTACTGCGCCCGTTCTTACTCGCTGGTTTGCTTCATATATTCTTATTTTAAATAACAGAATGCAAACTGCAGTTACAAGATGAATATATAGGTTTAGTATACTGTGGTTGCCAACTTAACCATGCAAGCTGCACGGTTATCAACAACCTTTGCTTTCTGACACGTAATAACGCACTCGAGGCTGAGTGCACTAAGCCCCACTCAAGCACTCTTCACAAGTCAGTCAGCCGTTTCAAAAACTGATAAATCCACAGTGGCGGTATTTACAGATTCCTCCCGACTGTTGTCCGCTCATGAACTGATATGTATTACTATAGAAATCGCACAGCCACGACAAATAACGACGACAGATAACGACCACACGATGGTGCCTCTCTTTGTGATTACGACCACGTGTTTACATATGAACATGTTTTTATCTGCGGTTTCCAAATAACAACTGTCAAACCCTCATGACAGGAAACGACACAGGGAGCTCTGAATCCCATAATTAGGCAAAACCGATGCAGTTCTCCTGACTGCAGCATTTAATTTCAAATATCAAACGTGGAAATTAGTCAGTCAGAACTGTGGCTAAAAGTAGGAAGAGTCTCTGACCCAGTTTGTGGATTTATCATGGGTGCTATAAGATGCAGAATGGGACGCAGTACCTGGAGATACGCACCCCCAGTCTATGCGAATGGGACGCAGTACCTGGAGATACGCACCCCCAGTCTATGCGAATGGGACGCAGTACCTGGAGATACGCACCCCCAGTCTATGCGAATGGGACGCAGTACCTGGAGATACGCACCCCCCAGTCTATGCGAATGGGACGCAGTACCTGGAGATACGCACCCCCCAGTCTATGCGAATGGGACGCAGTACCTGGAGATACGCACCCCCGTCTATGCGAGTCGCCATGTGATTCGTATAATTACACGGCAAATACTGAGATCAAAACTACCGAATAAAAAAACCGTACTTCAGTGTTTTAAGTTCGTCGGTGATTTGGAGATTGCTGAGCTTCTCCTGTACGTGGGGAGTGAGTTTCTCGTCAACCACGCCTTTCTGTATAGAGCTCATGATACCCTCTGCTTCCGCGGCGTACCTGTGTAACAAAGTGTAACATAAAGATCATATCTTCAGGGAGATATGTAACAAATGTAACACAATGCCCCCAAGCTCAGGTTATCAGCACCTTAGGCACGGGAACAATTCCTAAAGGTTTGCGAAAAGCAACACTCAAAAGAAACCATCTCCCTAATATGGAGAAAACACCATTTCTAATAATTGTTTAATCTGATTTTTTTTTTCATTATTATTCTTTACGCTCATTTAGGTTAAAAAGACAAAAACAAAGAGCGCCATGTAGGTGTCTACCTTTCCATTGTTTCGAAGAGCCACTTGGGTTTCTTCACTAAAGGCATCGTCATCTTGTGAAACTTGGCCATGACACGGGCACACTCACGTGACACGCTCGGTAAATGCAACTCTTTGGTATATAAATGGCGCGACTGTACCCGTAATAAAAATAGCAATAAAACAACCATAATGACGTAATTGTTGAGTACCCGTAAAAAAAACACAATAAAAGTAGTGAAAAAATCGATCAGACACAGACAGGATGGAATTTTTAAGTAAGTCCAATAGACCAATACTGCAATTACTTTTTTCCATGTCGTCAGAAATGAAATTTTCGTGTCACAGAAAAATACGGAGGATTCGCACGCAAGGAAGTTATGCGACAACAACGATGACAACTGATACAATACCCAATCATAACCTGTAGTACTCCACACTGATTAGCACTCACCCCCCCCCCCCCCAAATACTTGGTACTTACAAATACTCACAAATTTTGGGAGTCTGAACACTTAGAAGACATAAGACTCTACCTCGATGTACTCTTCCACCCGCCCACCGGTAAACACTCCGTACAGCTTTGGACCCATCCCTTTCTCAGCGAGTAGGCCGAATATGACCGAATCTGTGACCACTGTCTCGGGGTTGGCTTGGATAATTTTGCCGTATATCCGCAACAAAACCTTCCTCGGTTCATCGTCATTCGTTTCCACTTTATTGTTCGCTATCTCACACAGGTACAGCAAGTTGCTCAAGCCTCCACTGAAAACAAATACCTTTATTTCACGGCCGTCGTCGTGATATAGCAAGGGGCCCCTCGTTAATTCGTACTCCTCGGGACCAAGGGAAAAAGTACGAATTAACCGAGGGTACCAATTAACCGGGGGTCAAATTTTCGAATGGATAAAAACAACAATGAACCATCAAGCCTTGCACGCTTTCGAGCAGGCTCAAATTGGCTGGTTTCAACGCCATTGATTATTTTATCCTTATTCTTTATCGGTAACTGGTCAACTGGGCGCCAGGTCAACTGGGCGACAGTCAACTGGGCGACAAATAAGTCAACTGGGCGACAACTCTGGGGTCAACTGGGCGACAAAAAATGTCCAACTGGGTGACAAAAAAAAGTCAACTGGGCGACAGTATAAATCAACTGGGCGACAAAAAAAATAAATTACTTGAAACGTTTTAGTACTCAACCATTTACCATCATGTTTAGAATTATTGATTCACTACCAAACTAATGAATTGGACATCAGTGGAAACGTTTGAAAACATCACAGACGGCACTCCCATTACTCTAATTGCAATTTATGTGCACTCCTTTTAATTCTAATGTATGTAAACTCTTTTTAATTGCAATGGAAATGAAGTCGATTCACTGTGGCTAAGCACCCTTTTTTCTTTTATAGATAGATGTTTTGATTGCAATATTAAATCAATAAATTGCACATAAGGACTACATTTGAAAACAGCAGAGACGGCACTCCGCTTGCTCTTGCTAATTGCAATTTATGTAAACTCCTTTACTGAGGGCGATAGCAGTTACTGGGTGTGCTTTCAATTGAAACTAAAAAATGAACCAATGTAAAATGATTGGTTTTACCAATATACTCTGGTGGGTGATTTTTTAAAATAAATATGTGCTCTCAAACGTTCACAGCCATCACCTTTGCAAAGTAATACTTCATCAATTGAAAAATGTTAGTTTGCCATGGAGTTCTACGATCAAGGCAGCATGTATTACGATGCAGTCTTTGTTCAAATTAAATTCACCGCACCTGCGGATCAGGGGTTTCTCTATCGGATTTCAAGGATCACAAGAAAATGTTTCAAAGTTCAATGTTTGAGACGGATTAGAAGTCACTTTTATCTCTGTTTGTACACGCTTAAATATATTGAAATAAAGAGTTAGTTGATAGTAGAGACAGATTTTTTTTGTAATTCAAATTTCGTGATTTCCTACTCTCTACAAATAACCATTTTGCATGAAGTCCAAAATGTAAAACATAAGATTTTTTGTCGCCCAGTTGATTTCTACTGTCGCCCAGTTGACTTTTTTGTCGCCCAGTTGACTCCAGAGTTGTCGCCCAGTTGACTTCGCTGTCGCCCAGTTGACTTGGCGCCCAGTTGACCTGGCGCCCAGTTGACTAGGAACCTTCTTTATCAATGAAGCAAGTGTATTTTTAGGTACCCCGTACTTCGTCATTATTTCAGTTCTGGTTTTTGAGCCACTCGTTATTTGCTTTAACACTTTGAACTAAGGTCCACTGTGTAATCATTGTGTTTTCGTTTTGATGCCATTTTGCAAGTTGAAATGCTTGACCATTGTTCACAATTTATATACACGCTCCGGAGCGCGAAGTGTCCACAGAAGACAAACGACATTTTAAGCTGCCGCATAGTACGTGACAGACGATTTTCCGGGATTAGTGGCCAGTGAAAACTCTGCCCCACAATACGCATTGTGCAACCCCTTCATCTCGCTACACATGATGCATGAGTAACGTTTTGTTTTAACAGTGTGGCACGTCTAATCTGTATGGCTCTGCATTGATGAAAGACCCAAAAAAAAATTGAGGGTAAATTTTGGGACGAATTATCCGAGTCCTCGTTAATTCGTACTTTAATATAGAAGTGAATGGGTCCCAAAATTGGGACCGACGGAATTGGTACGAATTAGCCGAGGGACCGAATTAACCGAGGACGAATTAACGAGGGGACCCTGTATTACAATATATGTAATATTATTTCGAAGAGATTTAAATATTTTCCCTAATCTTTCATCTTGCTGCAATAATGTTTAATCGTATGTCAACAGTGGCGTATAAATATAGAAGCTTTATTTTTTCTTTTACAACCATAGCACGTGCATAATGTACAAAAGTCCTTAATGCACATGCCATAAATTTTTACAGTGTTGTGACACCTCCCGGACGGATGGTTCCATAAAACGGTCAAAATAAAGTATGTTAAATAAAGTGTAAATAATATATCCTCAATCCTCATGAAAATAAAATACATATACTGTAAAAGGAAATTTGTGCCATGATCCTATTTCTAAGACGTGGGGGATTCGTGGGGGAAAGTAATGCGCCACAGTTCTTCTCATACCAAAAAAGGTGCAGTACGTGCGATAACCCCGTTCAACTGACCACCAGTGAAATGAAAGATTGGCCATTTTGCGACCATTTAAAATTTATTGTTACCATCGACCAATTTATCGGCATGGCGAAATGGCGACAAGATGCCTGGGGTGCACGGCTTTCCGGCGTGTTCAGGTTGTTTCAAGTACCTACAGACCAGGGAAAATTTCTGTCTAATTTACTTAGACAGTGACATTTGCCATATATGCCCGCGACCGTTTTGAACGAAATAAACAAACTTAATTTTATTCACAAAAGCAAGTCCAACACAAAATGTTCCAAAGTTACTTTCCGAAACGTCGTCTTCAAAACTGCATTTGAGATTGACATTGACTTTGACCCTTTTTGCCCTAACAACACAGAAAGCAGTGTTCGCGATGGGATTCTTCTCAGATTTTGCGTCCTTTCTTAAAATTCTGAGTCACTCCCATAAAAATTGTTTTCAAGGTCAAATCAATACGCAAAGATAGGATAATTTTTCCTTTCTTCTGCACTGAGCACAAGGCTGATGCTCGCTGCGCATTGTTTGCTGTTACCTCACAGCTGAGCACGATAAAAAAATTAACAGACTTTAAATTTAATAGCGTGCATTTCTGTGTGCATCATTGTAATGCATATTATATATAAAAAATTATATATATATAAATCATTAACAGTGTTGCCATGGAGTCATCAAGAAAAAAAGGATAAACAAAGGATAAAAAAGGATAAATTTGGGGGAAAAAAGTATAATTCATATTTTGCTGAAAATCGAGAAAACATTGACGTTAATCATATTGTATCATTTTTTTGTAATTTATAATGCTCGTTTTCACAGCAATTAAAAATATTTGCAAACCTGATTGTACTTCACAAATTTATAAAGGAATCTGGTCAAATTGTGCCAAAAGAAGCGTTTTGACAACTAGCTACTAAATAATTTTAAATGCTCCCATTTAGCCAATTTTTAGCGGATCGCCAAAAAAAGTAATTTTCCATGAGAGGCCACCTAGAGAATAAATGTTCAAAATTGGAAAGAATCCAATCAAAATTGTGGGAGAAAAAGCATTTTGAAAATTAGACACCAAAAAATTGAAAAATGCCCCCCATTTGGCCAATTTTTGACGGATCGCCAAAATGAGTAATTTTTCAAAAGAGGCCTACCTAGCGAATATTCGTACAAACTTTGAAGAAAATCTGATCAAAATTGTGAGAGAAGCATTTTGAAAACTGGCAAACGAAAAATTTTAAATGCCCCCCCCCCCCGCCCCCCATTTAGCCAATTTTTGGCGGATCACCAAAAAACTTTTTCAAAGAGAGGCCTACCTAGAGAACATTCGCATAAAATTTGAGAGGAATCCGATCAAAACTGAGGGAGAAGAAGCATTTTAAGTAAAAGTTCACACACGTACATACGTACATACAGACGACGGATACCCCTCTATTTATGTGATAAGACCAGCCCGAACATACTCGGGTGGTCTAAAAAAGGTCCGTACGTACTTTATCGATGGTCCCTAGGGACATGCAACGCAAAATTATAGATTGAAGTTATTGAAAATCATTCAAGAAATAAAAACTACTTAACATCATTTAGAATACTGGATATTTTACAGTGTGATAAGATATTGATCAGGTTTAGGAAGAATACGTTTCAGTTCCATGAAAAAATACCCTTTTTCTACAGATGTATTGATTTTAACAATAGACTCTGCAAAAAAGTTGGAAATTACATATACATACAGTGTAAGAGCGGTAAATATTATGGCCTAATCAAGGATTATGACTAGAGTGAAAAAAATTCTAGCAGAAAAAAACCATATATCTAATTAGGAAAAAATAGTATTTTGAACGAAAAAAAAAAAACTGAAAAAAATATCAAAATAAAAAAAAAGGATGAAAAGCGAAAAAAAGGATGAAACTTTTTAAAAAGTATAAAAAAAGTATTTCAGGATAAAAAAGGATAAAATCGGGCTTTTTTTAAAAAAAAAAAAAAGGATAATCCTTTTACAAAAAAGGATGATGTGGCAACACTGCATCAATTGTCATAAAATTTGCGATGTAGTTTTCGGAAGCTACTCGTCGAATTTCAAGTTATAACGGTCAAAATGTAAAACAGAAGATTCGAAAGTCTCTATAAAAGGCACACGCTCGAGACTGGTTGGTTGGAAAGGTGGGGGCTCTGCACCAGCCATGTCAATAAACTCAGCAAAATTACCTGCTCATCTGTAACAAATTATTTTTGAAAATAGAACATTATTTGTATGATTTAAAACTAAACTAAATTCCAGTCATTACGCCAGTTTCATAGTTCATTCCCTCCTTTCTCGCATAGTTCTGGAGCTGGCTTTTGGGTGCGTTTAGTCAAATGTGGCGAAGTGTGGCCGATTTAATGCGATTTTCAAAAGTCGGTCTAACTGAACCGCGACGAGTCTTGACCTCATTTTAACTTAGATGAAGCAAGCACCCAAATTCGGAATAATCTACACGATACGACACCAGGAAGAATCCTAAATATTCACTATACTTCAGTGCTCTTTTGACGAACACAACATATTTGAAAGGTAAAAATTCTCTTCGACATCTCAACACCAAAATTTCTCTACAGAGGATTACTTGCATCCCTATTTTGTTCACCGTTCTGTGGCACGTAATGTTCTATCAGAGACTGAAGCTCGGCTTGAGCGTGTTCCAGAATATCATTTTTGTTTGCGGGTACATTCTGTTGGTTTAAAACTGCATCAATGCCTTAACAACACGCTCGGTTTCCTTTAGTTCATTTCTTTGTGGAAATTTAAATAAGAAATTCCTTTACATTTGCTTCATACACAGCATGCCTTCCGCCAAGTGAACTGTTAACAGAAAACAGCATTGCAGTTTCACATTTGTCTTTGAACTCCACTTTCTATCGTAAGTGAAACCGCAGCCGTAGTTACAAAATATAAACAAAAGAATTAAAAAAAAAAGAATGTCCAGGGACATTATGCCCAGCCTGGGCAATTTTAAATGTACATCATATTAATTTTGTCATAATTCACCATGTTAATTGTTATAAAACATAATATGTCATATGTATTGTAAATAAACAAGCCAATTCTCCCATTGTTTGTTTTTTTTTCTTTTGTTTGTTTTTTTCCACGTCAAGCTTGGTTACGTTTATCTACAAAGATGTGTTCACTTAACCAGGAATTCTTTTTCACTTGCTTACGCGACGCAGTGTTACAAAAAAATGCGTCCCTGGTAAAGTCATGCGTCCCGGACGCAAGCAGTATGTCCGACGCATTAATCTGTACGCACTCCGGGGACGCAGTGTTAAAAATGCATCCCTGGCAAAATCAGTGCGTCCGACGCATTAATCTATATGCACTATTTGACTATTTTTTTTTCAAATTTACGGTACACAAAGAAGAAATGCAGAGTGCTCGTTCTATAAATGAGAACGACTGCGATAAATGTGCCCACTCTCCAATGTGTGACGCGCTATTTTACAAAAGCAGCGCTATAATTTTAACATAGCAACAACAAAAATTGTGACGCAGCTCCCGATAAAATGATCCACCCAGGTGGACGCAGTCGCGCAAAAGCAATGCGTTCCTGAGAAAATCGATATGTCCAAAACATAGGACGCAGATCAAAAAAATTCCTGCTCAATACCGAAAGCCCTGGAACCCTTGGTTTTCCAAAAAAAAAAAACAAAAAAAAAAACACACACACACACAAACTTGTGCCATAGTTTAATCCGCGGCCAACAATTTGTTTGCAAACTCAGTAACGCACAGTTCAAGTTTTTAAGAAGATTCCTCAATTTTTAGAAGATTGGCAATTTTTGGCCAATCGCCATAACAAACTTATTTTCTGGTAGGCGGTTACCTAGGGAACATTCGTGCATAGTATTGAAAAGTTTCAAGCAAAACCCTAGTAGCCTTAGCATTTTGAAATATGGTTAACAGAATAAGTGCCTAAATGAAAACCAAAAATCGAAAAAAATTTGTCATTTTGGTCATTTTTGGCCAGTCGTCAAAACAAAAATGTTCATGGATATTGCACCCAGCCGAGTCCAACGCAAGGAGAGTAAACCACTTTAGCATCTCATTGTTGCTTACAAAATCATACATTCAGTTGTTGTATAAATAAAATATGAGTGAACCAAAGATATTTTTCGATAAGATGGACCCCTGTCTGAATTTATTGCCCTCCCTCCCATCTCCCAACAACAAAATCGCTCAAAAACTAGTTAATTTAATCACTAGGCTGGAATTTTATTTATTTATTTTTAAATGGAGATACTTGTGTTAATTGTCATTTTTCGTTCTATTTTATTGCAAAGACAAAATGACAGGAATTCACCACGACTAACGCACCACCAAAGCAACTCTCATACTTTTATAGATCAATTTACTTCACAATGAAAGGAGACATAGCTTTCTCTCTCCTTATGGCGTTTAATTGCGGCCTGTCACTCAAACACAACTGATTTCAAGGATCAGGTCGGTTCCAACTTTTCGTGAAGGGGAGAAGGGGTGGGGGGATGTTTCAACGTCTGACACCTTGAGTTTAAAAGTTTCAGAAAACCCAAAGCTTAACAGTTATTTGTTATCGAATTTAGGCGCGGGGGGTGGGAGGGGTTGCGACCCGCGAGATATTTTTCTTTGCAACGTCTCTTGTGTAATCGGCCCTTTTTGCAACACACACAACTAGTGATCGACTCCAAAGGCTTAGCATACATAGGAACTAAAATGCTAAAAATAGGTCATGGGGAAATCACAGGCTGCATTAAGGCTGCATTGAGACACGAATGCACAACACGGCTTTTTCTACACATTCAATCCGGTCAAAGGTAACTCTGTCCGTGTGCGTCGGGATGGCGGGGGGGGGGGGGGGCAGGAGGAGGAAAAGGGAGCGGAAAGGAGGGGCAACAAAGAGATGTTAGATTCAACTACTGCCCCACAGATATTGTAGTTATATGTAAAAAATATATATCAACATATACAAATTTCTGACAATTTTCAAACTGCCGTCATTTCGGTTTTTTTTGCCGATCGCAAAATGAAGCAATTTATAGATAAAGGACCATCTACGGATTGTACGCGTGTAATATCAAGATCATCCAACCAAACTGTAGGAGGGGATGCATTTTAAATTGCGAGTTTTTTACTATCATTTATACCAATTTCTGACAATTTTCAAAGTCCGCTCATTTCGGCTTTTTCAGTCGATTGCCAAAAAAAATGTGTAATATCAAGAGGATCCAACCAAAACTGTAGGAGAAGATGCATTTTGAAAAAAAAATTCAACAAAATTCTCATTCAAAGTCCCATCACTTCGGCTTTTTCCGGCCGATCGCCAAAAAAAAGTAATTTTCTGGTAGAGGACCACATAGAGATTTTACATGTGTAATACCAAGAGGATCTAACCAAAACTGTAGGAGATGCATTTTGAAAAACAGATAACCAAAATTTTCAAAGTCCCGTCATTTCGGCTTTTTTCGGCCGATCGCGAAAAAAAGTAATTTTCTGGCATAGGACCACCTAGAAATTGTACATGTGCAATAGTAAGAAGATCCAACCAAAACTGTAGGAAGAGATGTATTCTGAAAAACAAAATTGCAACAATTAATATTTTAGCCAATTTGCTTAATTTTGGTCAAATGCCAAAAATTGGTTTGTGGCTGGGGAGGGACTTACCTAAGGAACAATCGTGTATAATATCAAAAAGCTCCCCCTGCTAGTTTTCAAGAAAACATTGTCTAACACACACATACACACACACATGTACATACCGCCGACGGTGAAAAGTGATGGGTAAAGCCCTTCGACAAAATCGAAGCTGGGTTTAAAAAAGTACCGGGGACGCAAAGGCTTTCACACTCTGCGTCCTTTTCAAAAACCTTGCGTTTTTTCCAGAGTCTGCTGGACCTGGCTATTGTGTGCTCTAAGAAGCGGTTCATTCCGGCACCATCGGCTCAAAAATATACGTGGAGGAGAAGAGATAAAATTGGTTAGTAACAATTACAGTTGATCGTAACTGGAGGCAACACACTGTCACATTTTGACTCCACTAAATAACCACACGGAAACTTGGCAACCCTTTCGTTTAGAGCTGGTATGATTTAAATCACCTGATTTATTTCAAGATTTAAACCTGCATTTTGTTAAACATCCAAATTAGAAAAATAATAATAAACATGTTTTTGCATTTCAATACCCAATGCACGGTAGTAGTCTACTGAACAATGCATTCTTAACAAAAACCCAAAAATAAACATCAGAAACAGGCATCTATCCTCTCAGTACGTCACACGACAAAAGCTCTCTTGCTAAATTTCTATATGATAAGTAAACAGTGGTTGTGTAAAAAATCGTCGGAAGTGAATGCGGGCGAAAATCACTCAAAACGAAAACGGCCCAAAACCAAAAAAAAAAAAAAAAAAAAAAAAAAAAAAAAAACGGCCTAAAACGAAAACGGTCCGAAAAGGTGGGAGAAAACGACCCATTTTTTTTTAATCGTCACAACTGCTGAATCTCTAAAAGTTGATAGTTCTTTTGAAACTCACTTTCAACGTTCACTGTAATTTGTTAACTGCTTAATTATCATCTCTCCGAAAGTTAAAAAGATTTTTGAAATTTACTTCGATTGCCAACTGCAATTGATTCGCACGTTTATTTAGGTGTGATTCCAGGCACTTGATACATGAAAGGGACTCTGTCATCTGTCATCTTCCATGGCAATGGACAGGTTATCAAATTCTGTTTTCGACTGCAATTGGAAATGATCAGTGTATTGGTTATTGTTTGCAATCGAAATCGATTAAAGCATGAATAAAGAAATACACAAGAAAATTGTTCGTGCATTTATTTTATGTTCACCTAGCTCTTTTCTCAATATAAATTCAGGTCGTTTTCTCCCTCGTTTTAAAATAATGGGCGTTTTTTTTCCTGATACCGTCGGAAGTTTCCCACTGTCTGATCTCTTTTTGCTAAGTTCCTAAACAATATTTCATTAATCGTGTGCCAGAATACACAATTTACAATTATTTACGTTCACAGCCAGAAAATTGGAACACAGTCACGGCAGCTATGTCACGTGGCGATAACTTCAAGTCAATACATGTCTTTTCCGTCAAACAAGTAACAAACAATGCGAATATGTATCAATTGGTTGGGCAATCAAAACGAGTATTTCGTACAATTAATAACGTCATTTATTATTTTAGTTGCGTAAACAATAAAAATCAATTTAAATAAAAAATCGGCATGTTTTTTTTTTTAACTTCATCAGCCCTGCTTTCGATTTAAAGATGCTTTATTTTCCGATATATGAGAAATTAAAATTGTTTTCTCAGACACTTAAGATGTTCTTTTTTTATTTTACTACTTTCGAACTAGTGTAAAAACAATCCCTCCCCCAATCCCCGCGCCTTCAGCTGAGCACAACCAAGAACTTGCTTGGGCGAGGGCATTACGATTAAACTGTACCCATATCTGTCATTTATAAAACTCACGTTTCTGCATCAGCTTGCGAAAACACGATGTCTCTAGCCCGAATGAAACTACAGCAAAGGACGGATTCCGAGTACTGTTCGATACACAAAAATTGCTGATGCGCAGAGGGGTGAGAAAATGAAGTTTCAGGCAAAAGGAACTACTGCCGCTCTTTGTACAAGAACGAGGGGGTGAGAAAATGAAGTTTCAGGCAAAAGGAACTACTGCCGCTCTTTGTACAAGAACAAAGAACGGGGTAAACAGTCAACGTGCCCAAGCCTTGCATGCAGCAGTTTTAAACAAAAATAAACAAACTTTATTTGCCCAGTAATAGCGACGTGAACAGTAATCAAGGAATTTCAAATTCACCGACTTGGGGTCGCAAGAGCTACACGTATCCCAATCCATGTATACGCACGTACCTAATATATCCTATCTTGAAGTCGTCATACTTTAAAGATTTCCAGGATTTCCCCATGAACTCTTGACAAAGCTGAAAAGCCCTGTGTTTTGTGTCATCTGAAATATTGGTCATCTTCAATTACTCTTGAAGAATATGTACAAATGTATTTGCGATCCTTTTATTCTTCAGCAAGTTAACGTGAGGCTCTCTCAGCATACAATGAGAACAATTTCACAGTGCACTGGCTGAACATGCACTTTGATCACATGTTGGCGTGTGTTTATATACAAACAGCTGTCAGAAAACGTAAACACGAGAGCTGTCAATCAAATAGTCGTTGTTAAAAAATAGCTAACCTCTAAAAATTTAAATTTTAAGATGAGATAAGATTTTATTTGCAACAATAGCAGTATTGTTGGATAGCATAGCAAATAAACCTAATAGGAATTAAGTTCATTTGATAACTTTTGCAATCAGATGAAAGTTTCAATTTATCGCAAGGCTATAGTCTTTTGGTATTTGAGCAGGCAGTATGGAATAAAACTATTTTTAAATCTAGCGGTTTTACATTGAGGTAGTTTAAATTTGGGTTTATTCTGGTATTTTATCTGTCAAACATTTCTGGTGATAGCAGATGACCTATTTTGCCATCTTGTTCTTGTACATGTTTGAAAAATGTTTTTGTGAGGTCTCTATCCTTTCTTCTAAGATGGTTAGAAAACTTTGTTGTAATGCTTCTTCATAACTGATGTCTCTGTAGATCATCTTCAAAAGTCTGTTTTAATTGGTTTCAATCTTCATTGATTGGTTTTAGTTACATTCGAATGGAAAACGAGGGCAGCATATTCAAACATTGGCCTAACAATACTTTTGTAACAAGTGAGCAAATCTTTAGATGACAGTCCACTTCTTTTAAGCAGCATTATGAAGTATAGACGAGATGATGCTTTAGAAGTTATATATTCGACATGCCGCTGCCAGGTGAGATTATTAGATATGTAGATGCCAAAACGTTTATCCGATGACACTCGTTCTATTGGTGTTTTATTGATAAACAACGGCGGTATATCCTCAGGGTATCTGTTAAAGGCAATACGAAGTTCTTTTGTCTTGCTCTCACTAATTTTCATTTTATTAATGTTGCTCCACGCACATATTTTATCCGCCGTTTCCTGTAGTTTTGTTGCAGATGTTTCAGATGATATCTCGTACACAGTTGTATCGTCGACAAACATGCAATATTATTGGTAGTGTCACAACTATCCACCCTTGGGCAATGTCTACTGAATATGTTCTATCCGGTCATGGAACCATGTGACGTAATAACCAAGATGGCTTGGATGTAAATAACTATTGAACATGTTTTGTATGCGGACGAAAGTGCATACCCTTTAATAACTATGTGCTTTAATGCAATGTGCAAACATGGCTAGTAGGGTGAAAACGACTATTCCAGACCAGGAAGTGACGTCATTCTGTCCGGAGCGGAACTGACGTCATAGGGTTAGTCATGGCAATGAAGTAACGTAGTCATGGTAGCGAAGCGTAGCCATGGTAATGTGTTGTAGTCACGGCAACGTAGCCATGATACTCATGGTAACCCTAGTGAGGACCCCCCCCCCCCCCTAGGCGACAGTTGGGAAAGACCCTATGGTTATAAAGTGGGGACCCCCCCATCAAGCCACAAGCAAGGACCCCCCAAGCCACAAGCCACAAGCAAGGACCCCCCCCCCCCCCAACACTGAGCCACAAGCAAGTAAGGACCCCCCCGGTAGCCTGCATATACTGTGAGGACACCTGCTTGTATGCCGCAGTATATGGATGGGGGTTAAAGCCTACATTTCTCAAAACAAGCAGCAAGATGTCTACAAGTCGTACAGTTACAGTGATGCGGAACGGAAGGGCAGTGACGCTGACAACAGAATGTTATAAGTGTTGGGTGTGGCTAGAATATCCAGGGCAACCACACAACTGCCGGTCCACCACAATGCACCACGTCATTACTGTTGCAAAACCTGTGGTGGTTTGCTATGGTACAAGTTTACTGCAAGATTGCCTGGACCAGAGCCGTGCACAGACTGCTGGTGGTGCGGTGCGACGCTGAAAAACTTCGGGTATTATAATTTTCATCCTTTCAAGATGGAGCAGTTTTACAGATACCAGTGTAGTTGCGGAAACCCGACCTGTTGGTGAAGAGCCAACTTACTAACATCTTTCGGCCCTTTTAAGGGCCATCCTCTGTTGTGAAATGAAACGTAAATTCTGTATATGTATGAGTGTGTAGAAAAGGGGATGTCTGAGATTACATCTCAGCATTTCAGTTTCAGCAGTCTTCTGCCATGATTGCAATGCAACATTTCCATCTCTGGAAGTGTTTGTAGCGCATACATGCAAACCAGCTAAGATGAAACGTGCTCATGAAGAGCTTGTTGAGGAGATTGAAGCCAAGAGACGAAAGACGGTACAAGATGGCATTGACAGACCTGATCCGGTCCTCTGCTGTGAATGCATTAAAATGTTTCCATGTATGGATACGTTTTAGACACATGCATGCATACCAGCTGAGATGGAAAATGTACCTCATGAAGAACAACCTACAAAGAAGCAAAAGACAGGACAAGTATGAGAGGTAGAAGGCTTAGTCTTGGTGAAAACGCGCAGGAAATAAAGGTTTGAGTCTGAAGATGGATCGGATTTACTGCTTGAAATGCGAAAACAAGAGATTCGGATCAAGAGACATGGGCTAGAAACGTTAAACCATGGCATGAAATGGTATATTGTGGTGCATGCACGCTTCAAGAAACTGACGGCGAATGCAGAAGGTGTTATGGTAGAACAAGTGGATAATGCCTTCATCAGCAGTCCAACATATACAGCATACAATCCAGCGGATATTGAGCAGGACTTGCCAGAAGCCTATAAAGAATTGTTTACAAGTTTGATGAACATGAGCGACAAGGTTCTGGCTAGGTGTCGGATAACATACTGTATATTGAAGTGCATACAGCTACGTCAGCGCCACTAGAAGCGAGTAGTTTTATTCCACTACCGAAGAAAGTAAAGAATACAGGAGGTGTGTTTTAAACATTCAGAATTAAGACAACAAGTGCTACTTATGGTCCGTATTGGCTCACCTTCACCCTTTAACAAATAGAAACCCAGAGCGTCTGAATCAATACAAACCATTTGAGAACGAATTAAAGGTGGAAGGCATGACATTTCCGACGCCAATTACTGACATTCCAAAGTTTGAAAAGGAGAATGATGTGTCTATCAATGTGTTTGGATATGAACGTGATGTAGTTGTTCCGATACAACTGAGCCGAAACACCAGCGCGAGAGAAATCAACTTGCTTTGATTAGCAATGACAAGAAAAAGTCATTACTGCCTCATCAAGAATTTCAGCAGACTTATGGCTTATCGATCAAAGCATGATAGAGCAGCATTTTATTGTTTCAACTGTCTTCATGGGTTTATGCGGCAAGATCTTTTAGACAAGCATCGTTACGTGTGTGGCAAGCATGGGGCACAACGTTTATCATTTCCTAAGCAACCCCTCATCAAGTTCAAGAATGTAGCCAAACAACAGCGAGCGCCGTTTGTAATTTATGCTGACTTTGAATGTTTCACGAAAAAGCAGGAAGGAGACAAGTATCAGCATCATCGCCCAAACAGCTTCGCCTATGTGGTTGTCAGCCAGTATGATACACGTGTACCAGTTGTGTATCTAGGACACAACACCGTAAAAGTCTTTCTAGACCATATGGTGAATGAGCGTGATCGTATTGTGCATGGCTTGCAGAAGCCAAAGGATATGGTGATGACTCGTGAAGACAAAGAGGATTTCAAGAACGCTGTTGATTGCCTCATTTGTCATAAGCCTCTAGGAGCAGATCGTGTGAGAGATCAGAGATCATGACCACATCAATGACAAATACCGCGGAGCTGCACATAATGAATGCAACTTACAATTCCGACTTAGAAAGGATCAGCAGGGGGATAAAGATTCTTTTATCATTCCTGTGTTTTTCCACAATTTACGAGGCTATGACAGCCATTTGATCATGGAGGAAATGGGAACATTTAAAAATGAAACGATTACAGTCATTCCCAACACCGTTGAGAAATATATTGCATTCACCATAAGCAATCTAAAATTTACAGACAGCTTTCACTTCATGAGTACCTCTCTACAGAAGTTGGTATCCAACCTTGTGGCAGAACGGAAAGATAACTTCTACAACATGACCTCTCACATTCACGATAGCAACCAACAAGATTTGCTGCTGAGAAAGGGAGTGTATCCCTACGATTACATGGACGAACCATCCAAGTTTGCTGAAACACAGCTACCATCAAAGGACAAGTTTTATAGTCAGCTTAGCGAAGAGGACATTAGCGATGAGGACTATACGCATGCTCAGAAGGCGTGGGATACATTCAACTGCACCACATTCGGTGAATATCACGACCTGTATCTGAAATCAGATGTGCTACTTCTAGCTGACGTGTTTGAAAATTTTCGTCAAGTGTGTCTCAACACGTATGAATTGGATCCTGCTCACTACTATACAGCACCAGGACTGTCGTGGGATGCTATGTTAAAAGCGACAAAGGTGAAGTTGGAATTGATCAATGACATTGACATGTACCAGATGGATGAGCAAGGCATACGTGGAGGAATATCTGTGATCACGCACAAGTATGCGAAAGCAAATAATCCCTACGTAGCAGATTACAATTCTGAGTTACCACACAACTACCTGATGTACCTCGACGCAAACAACTTGTATGGCTGGGCCATGTCACAAAGCATGCCACAAAGAGGATTTATGTGGGTGAGTGAGCCAGAATCCGTCGGCTTCATGGATGTAGCAGAAGATGACGACATTAGATTCATTTTGGAAGTGAATTTAGAATACCCAAATTCAATCCATGATCGTCATAATCACTACCAAGTCTCTCCAGAACGGAAATGTGTCAAAGTTGGAGAATTGTCAGAGTACAGTCAGAAGCTGCGGAAAGAGCTGAACATGAAAGACAAACCCAGTGAAAAGCTCATTCCTAACTTGTCTGACAAGAAGAAATATGTGCTTCATTATAGAAATTTACATCAGTATGTCTCACTGGGGTTGAAAGTCACCAAAGTACATCGCGCCATCATGTTTGAACAGAGCAAATGGCTAGCAAAATACATTACCTTGAAGAAAAGAGAAAATTTGCTAAGAACGCATTTGAGAAAGACTTCTTCAAACTGATGAACAACTCAGTGTTTGGCAAAACCATGGAAAATGTGAGAAAGCGAATCGATGTTGAACTTGTTCACAAGGAAAAGCGGTTCAAGAAACTTGTAGCCAAACCGTCTTTCCACAAATTCAAAATTTTCAAGATTTCACCGCTGTACATTTGCGCAAAGTGGATTTGCTTCTGGATAAACCCATTCAAGTTGGCTTCACCATTCTCGACCTCAGCAAAGTGCTTATGTTCAACTTTCATTACAACTACATCATGGTCAAGTATCCCAATGCCAAGTTGTTGTTCAGCGACACCGACAGTCTATGTTACGACATAGAAACGGAAGATATCTACAAGGATATGCAGCAAGATGCTGACCTGTTCGACACAAGTGACTATCCGCCAGATCATTTCCTACATTCCAACGTAGACAAAAAAGTGCTTGGGAAAATGGAGGATGAGATGGCAGGCGTCCACATTGAAGCGTTTGTTGGACTCAGACCGAAAATGAACAGTTTATTGTGTGGTGGGAAAGAAAAACATACAGCTAAAGGTATCACTCGAGCTTGCCAAAGACGCATTAAACATGTGCAGTATAGAGACAGTTTGTTCAAGAAAACTCAAACGATGGCTATAGGACACATTATTCGAAGTCATAGTCACCAGCTTTTCTCAGAGAAGATGAGGAAAGTAGCCCTCTCCCCATATGACGACAAGCGATATGTACTGAATGATGCCTATTCCACCTTAGCTCATGGACATTACAAGGCCGTGGTATAAAAAGGGGAGGTCCTCCAACGTAAGAGTTATTTGAGGTGCGAACATTGAAGAGTTAACATGGAACTTGAAAGTCGTAAGAGGTCTACAACTGATATGAATACTCTTGCAGATACAGTCAAAGACTTAAAAGTTAAAAATCCTACCACTACCATCAAGAAATTGAAAGTACCAATACCACAGTCGTCTGATGGAATGCTTTCTCTAAGAAATGGAAAGTATATCAAGATTATGAAACAAAGCAATGAAGGAGTGGTAAACATTCGCAAGTACCTCAGAGATGAGGGGACTGGACGAAATCGTCCTACGAAAAAGGGTATTTTGCTGACAATACCTGAATGGAAAATGCTGAAGAAGCAAGTGAAAGAAGTGGATAAAAGGCTTCGACGACAAGAAGACAGCGCATAACAAGGTAAAAAACATGAATGCACTTATTTTTAACGATGGTGCTTACCTTACTGTAAATGATAGGAATGAAGTGATAATAAGTTCTCGGTTAATTTCTGATTATCGGTTTAAACCTGAAGTGTGGAAAGACTTTAAAAACATGCCGCTTAAACCTGGGTTTGAACGCAGACTTGGAAATAAAGTTGAAGTGTATGTGATTGAACATGATTCTAACATACGTGTTAGATTCTGGAGAAATCTTTTACAGGATTATTCAGAAGATTATGATGGAGTTGTGCCAGATAATCCATATGCAGAGATGATTCACTTTGATATCAAGAAGTGGCGCGCAGTCTTACGATTCCTACAAGCTATACAACATCCGCTGTTCGCCATCATCCGAGCATAAAAACGTCTTTGCAGAGAAGGTGACAGCTCATAGTTGATCTGACTGTTGAACGAGATGGAAGACTATTTGTTTGATTATAAACCCATTACACATGGATTCTCATATATGAGAAACTTATGAGATGACATTGTGCTAAAACATTTTGGAAAGTATATCATTCTATCGCCTGACGAACAATCTGTGTTGAAAGAACATCTAGAGAAGTTGAGGATACCTGGCTTTCTCCTGATACTCTCAAATGAATTAGAAGTGCGTGTGACTGAGAACTGTCTAGACGTGTTTGTACAATTTCGCCAATATGACGAGCTTACAGAAAGCTACGACTACATCACCCTCAACACAGTGGAATGGTGCGCTCTGTTACAAGTATTGGATTGGGAACAACCTGACGCTTGAATTCAAAGAGGAAGGAGTGAAACTCATGCGGGGCACCAAGTCCATTGAGCTGACACATCCCATGTGCGTTATGGTGATGGACATTGACATAAATGAAGATGGATATGAACTGAAACTGTCTGAACACGAAGATGTTAAAATAATAAAGTTTGGTAATGGACAGTGTTATGTGAGCTTTCATAGCATTTACAAACGTGAATGTAATGTCTATGATACATATATTAATTTAGATTGGTATGAATGGCGTGTGTTTATCGATGTATTGAATGTATTTGTAAAATAAAAGTTTAATGTAAAAAACAATAATTGTAAAAATGTAAATAATTTATAACACAATAAACAAAGAATGTTGTATAAAACTGTCTTGTTTATTTACAATATTCATAATACAATTCACAATTACCAACTACTTAACTAATACAACTTAACTAATACAACATCAATAAAATAATGGCTTATAATGCCTATATACAAAATCCTTTACAACAAAATCACCATCACTTCTTCTTAATACATCAATGATTTCAAAAGGACTATGTCCTCGAGCTCTTTGAATTATATAATACACACAATAAAATCCACATGTAGATGATATCGGTGTTTGTAATGAAACTGAATTATAAATGAAATTAAACTTTAAAAACTTATTCAAACGACTGTCTATAGGTAAAAGTCCATAAGAGTCAAACTATTCTGCAGGGTCTTTGTCATAATATACTTCCACCCAATGCTCTCCTGGCTCATCATGATCGTCTGTGTTGATGACATAGGCACCGCGTTGTAACTGGTCCATGGAAAACACACCTTGAAACAAGTCTTTTGTCGCGGCATCATGGGATAGCATGGCTTCTATCTGCTTCGTCTTCATGACTGGTAGTCGAATTGAATGCTACGATTTGTACTTATTTCAACAATGTTATCAAATTCAGCATACACTATAACATTGACTGTATTTTGCAAGGCACCAGCAAAATTCATTTCTAGTCGCAAATTCCCATGTTTGATAAGGGCATAATGATCATCACCATCATAATCAGGTGTTAAGTCAAACGAAAATAAAGCATAACCTCTAGGCCAATCTTCCCGTTTTATAATGGAACTTTTCTCACCATTCAATCTATCAAAAGATTTGTAAAGAGTTTCAAAAGCATCAGCCTCGATTTATGTTAAGCTTGAGAGGTTTCGATTGGACTGGTTCACCATCTGTGTAAAGCTGCATAAAGTTAAGATCAAAATGATCAAAATTGTATGGATTTCTCAATACTGTTCCAGCAAAGGCTTCATTATGAACCAGTCCAATAACAATACGTTTTGGTAATTGACCTAAAAAGATATTATCTTTCACAAAAGATTGAAATCCAGCTGGAATAGCTAAAATTTTACACTCTTTTCTAGTAATAATAAACTTAGTAGGAGTTTTCATCAATGCATCTGCATGCCCTAACTGAATACCTGGACTAACCCTCACTTTGCGAATGGTTAAAAACGTATCTCTCACTTCTACTTTAAAACCATTATTTGCAGCCATTAATACATATTCATCTTTTTGTCTATGTAAACGTAATTTCATACTAATACCATTTGGAAGATAGCGATCTTGCTCAAACAAATCTACCCTTAAACCACCTGTAAGCGTAAACTCACGGCTTAGACGTGTATACAAATAACGATTATGTAAACCATTATTTCCCTGTAGAGCTATATCACCACCCTCAACATTTACATGAAAACCTGCTACATATCTTTCATGATTAGCTCTTTTCACCTCATTAGTATTCATTGACCCGGCAGTATCTTTATAGATGAGACGCATAGAGCGCTCAGAATGGAGACTTTCTTCCGAGTCATGAATGAGATGAAATATGATACTGGTATATCCATGGGTATTTTTACTATGTGATACCAAACGATCATTTAGAAACAGTTCAATATTGGACCATAACCCATTAAACAAATCATTGATACATGATACATTATCATCTACATCACAGGGTGTTCCATCAGCCTTTACAATAGCGCATACAATATGAAGTCTACTGTTCTTTAAATCTAGATATTCTTCTGTACTCACAGGAATGTAGAATTCTATTGGAGCGCCCTCTCTAATGGTAGTTAGTGGTTGATAGTCAACATTATAACTTTTTTCTACAGCAGTTTGCGTTGGTGGTATGCGAAACCATTCTAATGGAGAAAGACTACATTCACAAGAATGATTATGAATTAAAGACATGATTAAAAAATATCTTTCTTATGTTTTGTTGATGTTATCGGTTTAGCTGCCTTTCGCCTTCTGACAGGTTTTGCTGGTTGTGCTCTCTTTTGTCCTCCTAACACATCACCAATTACACGTTGTGCTACTCGGCCTGTAACATCTTTCGCGACATCTTTTGCAGCCTTTTTAAGATGTGGTGCAACGATTTTAGCCCCTGTCTTAAGCAGTGGAATAGCTTTGCGAGCCAATGATCCCAATATTGAACCAATACCATCTCCATATTGTATTCGTGCTCCTTTAAATCCTGGTAATTCCCCTCCCACTTGACGAAGAAAATGGTTGCGATATGCAGATGGATCGTGTGTATATGCTTTCATAATGCTTTTGGTCGAAAATGAAGTTTACATATCACTTTCCCAGTTTGAAATGAAACATTATGACCTGTGTCATCCTTAATATTCTTTTCAATTGTGTCAAATTTAGATGTGTTTACAGTAACGTAATGAGGTTCTTCATAAGTTTTCATAATAATATCATCATCATCCCCTTTAATGGGAACAGAACGTAGTAAAGGAACATAATAATCTCCAACTACTTGTTGCTAACAAATACTAAAGTACACATAAAGTGTATAAACTCCATGTTTCACATCGGATTGATGTTCAGCAGGACCGGATTCTTCATACCATCTATCTGGTTTAAATCCTAAAATCTCAGCTAATCCAGTAGAAAAGACAATATCATAATCATCTCTTAAAATAAGATAAACTTTTCGACAAATTTTATCATACTTTAACTGAATAGGGTTTGCATTAATAGATTTTTGTAATTCTGCATTTATTGCAGTACATATTTCAGGTATGGATCTGTAGTAACCATATGGAATGGAAACTGCATAAAATACATCTAATGATGATCGATAATGAAGAGTATAGTCTATTCCTGGCCTCGTTGTTGTCCATGTGTGTGGGTATTGAATTTCAGCTAAGGCTACTTCATATTTTGCTTTCAAATATATTGTACGAAGTAAACGAATTTAATAAGTAGACGCCTTATTAGTAGGATAATAGTTCATACTAGCATTGCTAGGTAAAGTTATATAAAAACTTGTTGACTCCATGATGACTAAATCGTTTGTGTGATGTAGAGAGACTAGATGTGCCTATACATTGCTTCATGTTTGACACTCGTCATCTCCAGTGCTGTCTACATTGTCGTCTAAATTGCTATCTACATCATCTACATTGCTATCT
The DNA here is from genome assembly GCA_949752745.1 of Protula sp. h YS-2021. Lineage (NCBI taxonomy): Eukaryota > Metazoa > Annelida > Polychaeta > Sabellida > Serpulidae > Protula > Protula sp. h YS-2021. Next base: position 10,056,872 of record OX457032.1, read on the forward strand.
ACTACTTCTCCTTGACAACAAGCACTGACACACCTAATTTTTACAGAACCAGTATTTTTATTTCCATTTTCTTTACAACAACAACAACAACACCATAACTCTTTAATCCATGTTAAAACGTTTCCCATCCTTGTAGAAACAACCTATGTTGACGTTGTTGTATCTCTTTTGTAATACCTTCACGAGTTGTCTTTTTGCCAAAAACAGTTTTTGGAATATTAGCGTTTACAGTTTCCTGAATAAACTGCTTCCAACCATGTGGCGGTTCTCGTCGTTCTTTTCTTCTTGTAGAAACCAATGCTTCTTTCAACAAATCAATAATGTTGGAATTTGTAATGACAGTACCCGTTTTTAAAACAAGTTCATTTTTATCTGTCCATCTCGTACCATATTTCTTAAGTTCTGCCAGAAGTTGTGTTAGTTTTACAGGATAAATAGGTTGAAAATGGTTTAGAAACTGTTTGGAATTTTCTGATTTTTCTGCTTTGGATGATGTAACAGACTTTTGTTGTGACTGAGTTGTTCGTAAATGACGTCCAAGAACTTGAGACATTTCTATTGCCTTTTCACGAGTTCGTTTCCCACGTAAAAGTTTATTCACTTTCGTTTTGATTTCACCATCTTTTTCCTTCTTTTCTAACAACATTTTATATTCATATTCAGGAATGAGGACCATTTTCATAGTATGTTTCATTTTACCAGCAACTGAGCTAACAAAGGTAATGCAAATTTAGCAATAGCTCCAATGAATCCTCCTTTCTGATTTTTCTTTTTTTTTCTTTTTTCTTCGAAGTGATATCTTCTTATCTGCCAGTGTGCGTAGGGTATGACGTTCACGCTTGAATTCCTTATACCTTTTTGAGCTTAAGGATAAATGTGCTCGCAATATATTCAAACAAATTTCAAACAAGCTAGTTAATTCCTCCTTAGTAGCTTGTTGTAACAAGGATTTACGTCGTTTAGGCCCGCTGCGTGCGAGCAAGTGAAGGAAAGGTTGATTCGCTTGAATACGTTAGACATCTTGGCTGCGAATGGTCAAGTGACTTGGTTCTTGTTCATACGCTACTTTATCAACATATACGTAATGTGTATCTTTTGGTAAAATGCCTGTACGAATACGTAGTTGATCATTCGTCTTCGGCTTCAAATCAATGAATAAATAGCCATGATTTATTTGCTCGTAGCATCTTGATAGGCTTCTATGAGAAATTGAGATTTTCCAGGATACATTTGTCGCGCTAATGTACTTATTTGTTGACTGTCTCTAGGATTTTTAAACAGAATGATGTAATGTGTATTCAAACTAATGCACAATAAAAACAATGCTTAGATTTTGATGACTGCTGCCAACACTAAAGAGACGTGTCATACGCTCATCACTATGACATTTGGTCATTAAGTCATCAATGATGAGTAAGTTTGGTTTTTTCGGGTTAAAACGCTCTTCAATGTCATCTGGAATGCCTTGGTAAAATTCCACACCCTTCATTCCCTTGTATAAAGGATGATCTGCTGCATAGAGCCATAAAATGGTTTTTGGAGAGGGTTTAATTAACTTTTGTTCTGGAATTTCTCTAACTAGAGACGTTTTACCAGTACCTGTAGATCCAGAGACCAAACATGTGAATGGATGCTTCATTTTCGAATATCAGTTTCTTTCACCCAACTGTTAAACTTCTTTGGGCAACCTAACCACTTCACAAATAATTCCTTAACACCTCGTCTTCTTCGTGTTTTCAAAACCTTTTTAATTCTGTAGACAGATTCAATATCGTTTGTTACTTTCTGCAGTTCTTCTTCATAGAAATGTCCATCAATATCCTCGTCTAAGAAGTCTTTCACACGATATAAGTGTATTCCTTGCTTCTTACAACGATGTGTGATAATGAAGACTTCTTGCGTCCACTTTATATGATAATCCAGTTGAAATACATATTTCATGTGGGAAATGCGAACCTGATCACCAATTTTAAATTTGTAGGGTTCTTTCTTCTTTGGTTTCAATTTCAATTTTTCTACATACATATACTTCCATACTTTCGATTCGATTTCTTTACGAATAACTGCTGGAGCATACTTATTAGGGAGGGAGCCATGCGGTCTATGGTTGTAATTATACACTAAGTCTGGAAGGATGTCCATATAGCGAAAAGTTTGATTATGTAGGAAATATCGATACATCATTCCCTTTAGAGTACGAATGACTCTCTCAGCAAAGTTGGCTTTGGTTTCATTCTTTGTTGTATAGGCATGTATTACCTCCTTCTTCAAAAATGCTTTTACCCATCTGTTTTTAAATTCAGTTCCTTTATCTGACCTTAGAGTTCGTGGTCTTCGTTGTGTTTCATGAAAAATCTTTTGAAAGGCTTCTATGACACTGGTATGTGATTTATTAGGTATTGGTTGCACCCATAAATATTTGGAAAACACATCAATGACAACCAATAAAAAGTGGGTGTCATCATTATAGGGAGCTATGTTTCCCATGTCAGCTAAATCAATATCCCACATGTCATCAATTCCACGTGTAATGACACGTTGCCTTTTAAACCTGTATTTTACAGGTTGTAGTAAACTGAAGGCATCTTGATCCTGCAACCACTTCTTCACTTGCGAATAAGTGACTGGTTGATCATGTTTTTTTAATATGTGATAAAGTTTGTAAGGGCCAGCAAATGCCCCAGGTTGACCAGGTTTAAAGTAAATATTGGTTAAGCAGTCTTTCCACGTCGACATGTTAACACTAAATGATTAACACTTGTCAACATATCTTTTTATTTTGTCTTACAACTCAATCAACATGTTTTTATAACTCAATAAACATATCTTACAGATCAAGTATTGATACAATGGTGTGAATAATTGGAGTCTATTGATCTTCAATGAATATTAACCAACTACTTAATTCATCTAATGTGATAGCATCTACACCATATTTTTCACAACGTTGATTTGCATTATCTAACACTTTATCTAAATGAATATAATATTTAGCTTCATTCCAGTATGTACAGACACATGCAGAATGACAAGTATGTTCTGAACACTCTTCATTTTGACAAGCAGGACATACTAAACATGCAAACTTTTCTACAGCTAATAACATTTCTTCACAATATGTTTTTTGCACAATATATTGTCTCAATGTAATGTCTGCCATTATACTGCAGTGTAGATTAACCACCCCCTCACTTCATCAAACAGTCTTGGATCAAATCGAGCAAAGTGATATGCTGCTTCCACATCAAACTCCTCAGCTCCGTAAATGTTTGAAAGCAAACACTCTTTGATGAAATCCTCGCATAATTTTGGTACGTTCAGCGTGGAATGAGCAAGCTCCCAATAGATGTCAAAGTGTTCCAGTTGTTGTTGAATAGATTCAAAACGCGCCAGTTCACTTATCATGTAGTCCACATATCCTTGAAAAACGTTTCTACATCCATCTTTGTTTCACATATCCATATGACACGTCTGCAAACTTTGACGGCTGGCAAGCAAATGACTTGTAGTCTTACTCGACAGATACTGTTAGTGAGCCGCACTTGTTGCAGAAGTTGTCAGGTTCACACAACTTGCAATTGTTCTTATGGCAGTGACAACCATAATCCTCAGCATATCCGTAAGCACCACAATATTCACAGGTAAGTCCAAGTTGATTTTGCACGTTCATATTCTCCAATCGAACTTCAGCCAGTCTGTTCTTGGATAGCTTTGACACTTTCATTCGCTTATCCTTTTGCAGCTTGATGGGAGTTTTCTTCCCATGACATTCCGTACATGGCTCAGGTTTGGCGAATAAGACTGAGTTGATGTTCTCCATTTCCTGAAGCAATGTCTCCCATTCACCATCATTCATGTTGATGTAACGCGTATATTCTTTCCCTTCAGACAGTGATGTTTGCACAAAACTCACATAGCGCATATCCAAGTATGAAATGACTTCAAGCCACTTCGTTTGCGTTAAGTACAGTTTGGGGCCAATGTTGCGTAAATTTTTCAATCTCTCACACACAATCTGCCACAAGGATGGTGATAAAGCAAGCCATCTCTCTCCACGTTTGATTCGAAGAAATGGTCCAAATTGTCCATGCTCTACAGTAATGGTTAAGTTTGCACTAATTTTAAAGCTGCTTGTCTTCACCATGGCTGTGCATTGAATGATGACTGCACTGACACCTCACTCCTTTTATATGGACATTACATGTATGTTTTCATGAGATGTTTGCAAAATCGCGGAGTGATCTCGTTGAAACCATCCAAAAAGGCTGTTGGCAAACCGTCTGTTAGAGATTGTCTCATGACAATCACTAAAAAGTCTCCTCGTTTGCGACTCCCAATTATCCATTGAAACAGCATTGGTATGGTGAATTTTTCATAGAGGTAGGCCATCATATCATGCACCTTAATACGTTCTTCAAGGTACTTGAAGCCATGTAACATGACCTTTGCACATTTGGAATCGCGATACTCATCAACACACTTTGGTGCCGGAAGACATAAAGTCTTAAAAATTTCCTCATGAAGACTTCTAATAAGTTGAACGAAACGTCGGGTCATGGCTTCGGAGAACTGTGGCTCTGACGCGGGAAGATGCTCTATGTTTCCTTCTAGCATGTAGATAAGCTGAATGACAGTGTTCACTTCTTCCGTTAGGTACATGTATGTGTGTTGATCGAAAAAGCCTTCTTCACATAAACGCCATAAAATGTTGCAATCTTTCAGAGGAATCACTGCTCGAAAGTTTCGTTTCAACAGCGTGGCGTCTTCCTTAGTAACAGGAATAGTTTTGCTCAATTCAAATTTAGAATTGAGCTGCTTGTCATCGTCGTCGCCGTCGTCATCGTCGTCGTTGTCGTCATCGCTGCCGTTGTTGCCATCGCTGTCGTTGTCGTCATCGTCGTCATCGTCGTCGTTGTTGTCATCGTTGTCGTAATCGTTTGACATGACCACTTCTTCCTCAAGATGCTCTAGATGCGCCTTTAACTTTGTACTAAGTGGCTTGGCGCTACCATTTACAAGCGCATTTGCAACCCAGAACGGGTAGTCAGATCACTCAGGATCTGACATTGCTTGCTGTACTGGCGGAGCACCTAACGCTTCCTCAGGCTTTCTTTGCTGTACTGTAGACACGTCTGACGGAGTCCCTAATGCTTCCTCCAAGGCTTTTTCAGCTTCTGCCAGTGTACTTAGGAAGATAGCAGTCTCCTCTGTAGTTAAAACTGCATCTGTAAAAGCCATTGTTTCGTTGTTGAACGAGCTATCTTGCATATCGCTAGTTAAAGGTGCTTTCAGAGACGTTTCCATGATGTCTTTGTGATAATTGTCATGGCATTCAAGAACACACGCTTTTATACTTCTCATTCGTGAGCCAGAACCTCGTTTTGGGGGGGGGGGGGGTCAAAATGGTACTCTTGTATGAAACGTGTAAATATGCAAAAATCGCAAATTCGACCCCGGGGGGGGGGGGGGTGGTCGACCCAAAAAACCAAAAATGTTTAGAATTGTCTGAAACGGATAAATATGCAAAAATCGCAACTTCAACCCCGAGGGTGGGGGGTGGTCGACGCAAAAAACAAAAATGTTTAGAATTGTCTGAAACGGATAAATATGTAAAAATCGCAGCTTAGACCCCAGGAGGGGGGGGGGGGGGGGACATGGGTCGACCCAAAAAACCAAAAATGTTTAGAATTGTCTGAAACGGATAAATATGCAAAAATCGCAACTTCGACCCCAGGAGGGGGGAAGGGGAGGGTGGTCGACCAAAAAAACCAAAAATGTTTAGCATTGTCTGAAACGGATAAATATACAAAATTCGCAACTTCGAACCGGGGGGGGGGGGGGGTCGGTTGAGGTTTGACCCACCCATGATAACATGTATACCATGGTTCATTTGGCGAGATTTTGTGAAATTTTGCTCTCCTGGGGGGGGGGGGTCGACTTACTCTGTACCTGCTACTTGCTGCCTCTCTCTCCCTGTGAGAAAGTCTCACGGTTTGCCTCTTACTTTAATTGTTTCTCACGCTGTGAGCTCTTTCATCTCCTGATTTTTGCCACCTCCTAGTGGAATTGTTTCTCACGCTGTGAGCTCTGTTATCTCTTGATTTTTACCACCTGTCCTGTGGCAAACCGATTTTGCATGTGATCAAATTGTTGTGTGTAACTTATGCTCACTTGGCGTGCTGACTTGATAGAATGATGCTCGCCTAGGAGAGGGGGTAGGTCCTCACTAGGGTTACCATGACTATCATGGCTACGTTGCCATGACTATAACAGATTATCATGGCTACGCTTCGTTACCATGACTATGTTACTTCGTTACCATGACTACACCTATGAAGTCACTTCCGGTCCAGACAGAATGACGTCACTTCCTGCAGTGGAACCCTACTATGGCTACTTTCCTGAATCTTATATGAGTACAAAAATTACACCAATATTGAAAGACAGATTTAACCAGTTCATTCAACTAAAGACCGATTGCAATTACCTCCACATTACCAAAAATTATGGAAAATTGTTTGTTTTCCAAAATTCAAGATTAAATTGCTACTAAAGCAAATCAGTTCGGGTTTAAAAACAACACGGGACGGATATGTGTAATCTTTTATTAAAAGAAGTAATAAGGCATTATAATAGTATGGGGTCAAGCATATTTGTGTGTTATTTAGATGCAAGCAAAGCATTCGATAGAGTAAATCACCGAAAATTGTTTGATATCTTATTGAAAAATGATGTACCATTATATATTGTGCGTCTATTAGCACACTGGTGTCAAAAGCAAAGTCTATCTATAAGATCGGGTCAAACTGTCTCATCATAATTCACTGTTACCAATGGAGTCAGACAAGGTCGTGTTTATCACCGTTTCTTTTAAATATATATGTAAATGACATCAGTAGGAAATTGAATAATGTAAAAATTGGTTGCTTTTTAGGAATTCAATTGATAAATCACATATTTTATGCAGATGATTTAGTAATCTTAGCACCATCTCTTAAGGGCTTACAAAAGTTAATTAATGTGTGTTACGATCGTGGTATTAATTTAGACATATGTTTCAATGAAACAGAAACAAAATGTGTCATATTTAGAAGTACAAAGGATAAAGACATCGAATACGAAAATATAACTTTAGGACATAAAAAATAATCTATTGTAACATGCAAAAGTACCTAGGCCATATTTTTTTGCGATGATCTTAGTGATGATGAGGATATTAAGCGACAAACTAGAGCTATATACTATAGGGGTAATGCAATAATCAATAAATTTAATAATTGTTCAGAAGATGTAAAAGTTATCTTGCTCAAAAGATATATCAGTAACTCTTATACTTCCCAGTTGTGGTCGTGTTATAATAAAGAGACTATGTATCAGTTCAAAATTGCTTATAATAATTTTTTTCGTGTTTTTTTCAATTTACATAGAAGATAAATCATTCGAAATGGAATTACGTAATATTAGGCAATATGACGAAGTTATGGAAATATATATTACAAGTTTGTCCAAGGACAAAGTCCCAGCTTACGAAACGAAATAAGACCCATTCCAGCGTGCATGAGCGAAGGAATTTCCCTGAAATATCAAGCTTCAAAAGATGAGACGGCAAAGAGCTAGCTCAATAATTAATTTAGCACCGGACCAGAACATAGACCGATAAATGCATACAAAGATTTCTTTCCCAGAAAAATGGGGAACAGATTTTTTGTATATCTGGTAGACTGGATAGTTTGCCATAGATACCTTCAAACAACGCTCGCATTTCGGACCAGTGCGCATATTTATGTAACTTGCCTCAATGCGCGGTTCTAATTCAGACAAGTGCGCATGTTTATTTAATTTGCGTTGATCCGCGGCTCTCATTTTGGAACAGTGCACATGTTTATTTAACTTAATAAAGATTAATGCGCGGTTCTTATTCCAGACCAATGCGCATGTTTATATTACTTTCGTTCTTATTTTGGACAAGTGCACAAGTTTCCTTAGGTTGTCTTGATGCGCGGTTCGCATTTCGGAAGAGTTTGCATGTTTATCTAACTTGCACGGTGCTTATTTTGGACGTGTGTATATGTTTATTTAACTTGCGTTGGTGCGCGGTTTGCATTTTGGACCAGTGCGCATGTTTATTCAACTTGCGTTGATGAGCAGTTCGAATTTCGGGCCATTGCGCATATTTATTTAACTTGCGTTGACGCGCGGTTCGTATATCGGACCAGTGCGCACGTTTATTGAACTTGCATTGATGCGCGGTTCTTATTCTGGACCAGTAAAAATGTTTGTTTAACTTGCGTTGGCGCGTGGTTCACATTTCGAACCACTCCACACGTTTATTTAAGTGGCGTTGATGCGCGGTTCGAATTTCGGACCAGTGCGCATGTTTATTTAACTTGTGTTGATGTGCGGTTGGCATTTCGGATCAGTGTGCATGTTTATTTACTTGTGTTGATGTGCGGTTCTTATTTCGGATCAGTGCGCATGTTTATTTACATTGTGTTGATGTGCGGTTCTTTTTTCGGACCAGTGCGCATGTTTATTTAACTTGCGTTGATGTGCGGTTTGCATTTCGGATCAGTGCGCATGTTTATTTACCTTGCGTTGATGTGCGGTTCTTATTTCGGATCAATGCGCATGTTTATTTACTTGTGTTGTGTTGAGTATAAAAATGTGCATACAGGTTTGGAACATCCTATCCAGAGCACGGTACGATATTTGTCAAATAAAAGTATATATGTAAAAACAGGAATTTTTCTCCAATTTAATTTGATATCAAAGAAAAGAAGAACTCCAAAATTTAAATAACGTCCTTTCTTATATGCACTTATCTCGAGCCTTTTGTTGCATACGATTACTTAAACGTGGATTCCTATCCAGGGTGGTACTAGGCCAGCGTTTAATTAAAAATCGATAAATGATCGGGTGAGGTATATCCAGACCGTGGATAGTCTACCCTGACAGGCGTACTTCAAATGCCCTGGTAAACTTCAAAGCGGGGGGGGGGGGGTCGTCAAAAATATGTGGACCCTAATTAATTTTAATTTGCGTGGGAAAAATGAAAAAGAGGCTATCGACCACCCGAAAAATATCACATTTATCATATTGTCGGGTCATATAATTGCTTCCTGCACTTTTAAAGCGAAAATTACAACTTTCTTACACTATCGCCCAATGTTCCCTATTATCGCCCACCCGAAAAAATATTATATTTATCATATTTTCGGGTCCTAGAATTGTTTCCTGCACTTTTAAAGCGAAATTACAACTTTCTTGGTTTTTCGCCCAATATTCCCTGATATCGCCCACCCGAAATATATCACATTTATCATATTTTCGGGTCACAGAATTGATCTCTGCACTTTTAAAGCGAAAATTACAACTTTATTGCATTATCGCCCAATGTTCCCTATTATCGCCCACACGAAAAATATCATATTTATCATATTTTCGGGTCATAGAATTTATTCCTGCACTTTTAAAGCGGAAATTACAACTATCTTGCATTATCGTCCAATGTTCCCTATTATCGCCCACCCGAAAAATATTATATTTATTATATTTACGGGACATAGAATTGATTCCTGTACTTTTAAAGCGAAAATTACAATTTTCTTACATTATCGCCCAATATTCCCTATTATCGAATACCCGAAAAATATCACATTTTATCATATTTACGGGTCATAGAATTGATCCCTGCACTTTTAAAGCGAAAATTACAACTTTCTTGCATTATCGCCCAATGCTCCCTATTATCGCCCACACGAAAAATATCATATTTATCATATTTTCGGGTCATAGAATTGATTCCTGCACTTTTAAAGCGAAAATTACAACTTTCTTACATTTTCGCAAAATGTTCCTTAATATCGCCCACCCGAAAAATATTATATTTATCATATTTTCGGGTCCTAGAATTGTTTCCTGCACATTTAAAGCGAAAATTACAACTTTCTTGCAGTATCGACCAATATTCCCTATTATCGCCCATCCGAAAATATCATATTTATCATATTTTAGGGTCACAGAATTGATTCCTGTACTTTTAAAGCGAAAATTACAACTTTATTGCATTATCGCCCAATGCTCCCTATTATCGCCCACACGAAAAATATCACATTTATCATATTTTCGGGTCATAGAATTTATTCCTGCACTTTTAAAGCGAAAATTACAACTTTCTTACACTATCGCCCAATGTTCCCTATTATCGCCCACCCGAAAAAATATTATATTTATCATATTTTCGGGTCCTAGAATTGTTTCCTGCACTTTTAAAGCGAAATTACAACTTTCTTGGTTTTTCGCCCAATATTCCCTGATATCGCCCACCCGAAATATATCACATTTATCATATTTTCGGGTCACAGAATTGATCTCTGCACTTTTAAAGCGAAAATTACAACTTTATTGCATTATCGCCCAATGTTCCCTATTATCGCCCACACGAAAAATATCATATTTATCATATTTTCGGGTCATAGAATTTATTCCTGCACTTTTAAAGCGGAAATTACAACTATCTTGCATTATCGTCCAATGTTCCCTATTATCGCCCACCCGAAAAATATTATATTTATTATATTTTCGGGACATAGAATTGATTCCTGTACTTTTAAAGCGAAAATTACAATTTTCTTACATTATCGCCCAATATTCCCTATTATCGAATACCCGAAAAATATCACATTTTATCATATTTACGGGTCATAGAATTGATCCCTGCACTTTTAAAGCGAAAATTACAACTTTCTTGCATTATCGCCCAATGCTCCCTATTATCGCCCACACGAAAAATATCATATTTATCATATTTTCGGGTCATAGAATTGATTCCTGCACTTTTAAAGCGAAAATTACAACTTTCTTACATTTTCGCAAAATGTTCCTTAATATCGCCCACCCGAAAAATATTATATTTATCATATTTTCGGGTCCTAGAATTGTTTCCTGCACATTTAAAGCGAAAATTACAACTTTCTTGCAGTATCGACCAATATTCCCTATTATCGCCCATCCGAAAATATCATATTTATCATATTTTAGGGTCACAGAATTGATTCCTGTACTTTTAAAGCGAAAATTACAACTTTATTGCATTATCGCCCAATGCTCCCTATTATCGCCCACACGAAAAATATCACATTTATCATATTTTCGGGTCATAGAATTTATTCCTGCACTTTTAAAGCGAAAATTACAACTTTCTTACACTATCGCCCAATGTTCCCTATTATCGCCCACCCGAAAAAATATTATATTTATCATATTTTCGGGTCCTAGAATTGTTTCCTGCACTTTTAAAGCGAAATTACAACTTTCTTGGTTTTTCGCCCAATATTCCCTGATATCGCCCACCCGAAATATATCACATTTATCATATTTTCGGGTCACAGAATTGATCTCTGCACTTTTAAAGCGAAAATTACAACTTTATTGCATTATCGCCCAATGTTCCCTATTATCGCCCACACGAAAAATATCATATTTATCATATTTTCGGGTCATAGAATTTATTCCTGCACTTTTAAAGCGGAAATTACAACTATCTTGCATTATCGTCCAATGTTCCCTATTATCGCCCACCCGAAAAATATTATATTTATCATATTTTCAGGTCCTAGAATTGTTTCCTGCACTTTTAAAGCGAAAATTACAACTTTCTTGCATTATCGCCCAATGTTCCCTATTATCGCCCACACGAAAAATATCACCTTTGTCATATTTTCGGGTCATAGAATTGATTCCTGCACTTTTAAAGCGAAAATTACAACTTTCTTGCATTATCGCCAAATGTTCCCTATTATCGCCGACACGAAAAATATCACATTTATCATATTTTCGGGTCATAGAATTGATTATTGCACTTTTAAAGCGAAAATTACAACTTTCTCACATTATCGCCCAACGTTCCCTATTATCGCCCACCCGAAAAATATCACATTTATCATATTTTGTAGTCATAGAATTGTTTTCTGCACTTTTAAAGCGAAAATTACAACTTTCTTGCACTATCGACCAATGTTCCCTATTATCGACCATCCGAAAAAATATCATATTTATCATATTTTAGGGTCACAGAATTGATTCCTGCACTTTTAAAGCGAAAATTACAATTTTCTTACATTATCGCCCAATATTCCCTATTATCGCCCACCCGAAAAATATCACATTTATCATATTTTCGGGTCATAGAATTGATTCCTGCACTTTTAAAGCGAAAATTACAACTTTCTTGCATTATCGCCCAATGTTCCTTATTATCGCCCATCCAAAAAATATCATATTTATCAGTTTTTCGGAACATATAATTGATCTCTGCACTTTTAAAGCGAAAATGAGAACTTTCTTGCATTATCGCCCAACATTCCCTATTATCGCCCATCGGAAAAATATCACATTTATCATATTTTCGGGTCATAGAATTGTTTCCTGCACTTTTAAAGCGAAAATTACAACTTTCTTACACTATCGCCCAATGTTCCCTATTATCGCCCACCCGAAAAAATATTATATTTATCATATTTTCGGGTCCTAGAATTGTTTCCTGCACTTTTAAAGCGAAATTACAACTTTCTTGGTTTTTCGCCCAATATTCCCTGATATCGCCCACCCGAAATATATCACATTTATCATATTTTCGGGTCACAGAATTGATCTCTGCACTTTTAAAGCGAAAATTACAACTTTATTGCATTATCGCCCAATGTTCCCTATTATCGCCCACACGAAAAATATCACATTTGTCATATTTTCGGGTCATAGAATTGATTCCTGCACTTTTAAAGCGAAAATTACAACTTTCTTGCATTATCGCCAAATGTTCCCTATTATCGCCGACACGAAAAATATCACATTTATCATATTTTCGGGTCATAGAATTGATTATTGCACTTTTTAAGCGAAAATTACAACTTTCTCACATTATCGCCCAACGTTCCCTATTATCGCCCACCCGAAAAATATCACATTTATCATATTTTGTAGTCATAGAATTGTTTTCTGCACTTTTAAAGCGAAAATTACAACTTTCTTGCACTATCGACCAATGTTCCCTATTATCGACCATCCGAAAAAATATCATATTTATCATATTTTAGGGTCACAGAATTGATTCCTGCACTTTTAAAGCGAAAATTACAATTATCTTACATTATCGCCCAATATTCCCTATTATCGCCCACCCGAAAAATATCACATTTATCATATTTTCGGGTCATAGAATTGATTCCTGCACTTTTAAAGCGAAAATTACAACTTTCTTGCATTATCGCCCAATGTTTCTTATTATCGCCCATCCAAAAAATATCATATTTATCAGTTTTTCGGAACATATAATTGATCCCTGCACTTTTAAAGCGAAAATGAGAACTTTCTTGCATTATCGCCCAACATTCCCTATTATCGCCCATCGGAAAAATATCACATTTATCATATTTTCGGGTCATAGAATTGTTTCCTGCACTTTTAAAGCGAAAATTACAACTTTCCTACACTATCGCCCAATGTTCCCTATTATCGCCCACCCGAAAAATATCACATTTATCATATTTTGTAGTCATAGAATTGTTTTCTGCACTTTTAAAGCGAAAATTACAACTTTCTTGCACTATCGACCAATGTTCCCTATTATCGACCATCCGAAAAAATATCATATTTATCATATTTTAGGGTCACAGAATTGATTCCTGCACTTTTAAAGCGAAAATTACAATTATCTTACATTATCGCCCAATATTACCTATTATCGCCCACCCGAAAAATATCACATTTATCATATTTTCGGGTCATAGAATTGATTCCTGCACTTTTAAAGCGAAAATTACAACTTTCTTGCATTATCGCCCAATGTTCCTTATTATCGCCCATCCAAAAAATATCATATTTATCAGTTTTTCGGAACATATAATTGATCCCTGCACTTTTAAAGCGAAAATGAGAACTTTCTTGCATTATCGCCCAACATTCCCTATTATCGCCCATCGGAAAAATATCACATTTATCATATTTTCGGGTCATAGAATTGTTTCCTGCACTTTTAAAGCGAAAATTACAACTTTCTTACACTATCGCCCAATGTTCCCTATTATCGCCCACCCGAAAAAATATTATATTTATCATATTTTCGGGTCCTAGAATTGTTTCCTGCACTTTTAAAGCGAAATTACAACTTTCTTGGTTTTTCGCCCAATATTCCCTGATATCGCCCACCCGAAATATATCACATTTATCATATTTTCGGGTCACAGAATTGATCTCTGCACTTTTAAAGCGAAAATTACAACTTTATTGCATTATCGCCCAATGTTCCCTATTATCGCCCACACGAAAAATATCACATTTGTCATATTTTCGGGTCATAGAATTGATTCCTGCACTTTTAAAGCGAAAATTACAACTTTCTTGCATTATCGCCAAATGTTCCCTATTATCGCCGACACGAAAAATATCACATTTATCATATTTTCGGGTCATAGAATTGATTATTGCACTTTTTAAGCGAAAATTACAACTTTCTCACATTATCGCCCAATGTTCCCTATTATCGCCCACCCGAAAAATATCACATTTATCATATTTTGTAGTCATAGAATTGTTTTCTGCACTTTTAAAGCGAAAATTACAACTTTCTTGCACTATCGACCAATGTTCCCTATTATCGACCATCCGAAAAAATATCATATTTATCATATTTTAGGGTCACAGAATTGATTCCTGCACTTTTAAAGCGAAAATTACAATTTTCTTACATTATCGCCCAATATTCCCTATTATCGCCCACCCGAAAAATATCACATTTATCATATTTTCGGGTCATAGAATTGATTCCTGCACTTTTAAAGCGAAAATTACAACTTTCTTGCATTATCGCCCAATGTTTCTTATTATCGCCCATCCAAAAAAATCATATTTATCAGTTTTTCGGAACATATAATTGATCCCTGCACTTTTAAAGCGAAAATGAGAACTTTCTTGCATTATCGCCCAACATTCCCTATTATCGCCCATCGGAAAAATATCACATTTATCATATTTTCGGGTCATAGAATTGTTTCCTGCACTTTTAAAGCGAAAATTACAACTTTCTTACACTATCGCCCAATGTTCCCTATTATCGCCCACCCGAAAAAATATTATATTTATCATATTTTCGGGTCCTAGAATTGTTTCCTGCACTTTTAAAGCGAAATTACAACTTTCTTGGTTTTTCGCCCAATATTCCCTGATATCGCCCACCCGAAATATATCACATTTATCATATTTTCGGGTCACAGAATTGATCTCTGCACTTTTAAAGCGAAAATTACAACTTTATTGCATTATCGCCCAATGTTCCCTATTATCGCCCACACGAAAAATATCATATTTATCATATTTTCGGGTCATAGAATTGATTCCTGCACTTTTAAAGCGAAAATTACAACTATCTTGCATTATCGCCCAATGTTCCCTATTATCGCCCACCCGAAAAATATTATATTTATCATATTTTCGGGACATAGAATTGATTCCTGTACTTTTAAAGCGAAAATTACAATTTTCTTACATTATCGCCCAATATTCCCTATTGTCGAATACCCGAAAAATACCACATTTATCATATTTTCGGGTCATAGAATTGATCCCTGCACTTTTAAAGCGAAAATTGCAACTTTCTTGCATTATCGCCCAATGCTCCCTATTATCGCCCACACGAAAAATATCATATTTATCATATTTTCGAATCATAGAATTGATTCCTGCACTTTTAAAGCGAAAATTACAACTTTCTTACATTTTCGCAAAATGTTCCTTAATATCGCCCACCCGAAAAATATTATATTTATCATATTTTCGGGTCCTAGAATTGTTTCCTGCACATTTAAAGCGAAAATGAGAACTTTCTTACATTATCGCCCAATGTTCCCTATTATCGCCCACCCGAGAAATATCACATTTATCATATTTTCGGGTCATAGAATTCATTCCTGCACTTTTAAAGCGAAAAGTACAACTTTCTTGCATTATCGCCCAATGTTCCCTATTATCGCCCATCCAAAAAATAACATATTTATCATATTTTCGGGACATAGAATTGATTATTGCACTTTTAAAGCGAAAATTACAACTTTCTTACATTTTCGCAATATGTTCCTTAATATCGCCCACCCTAAAAATATTATATTTATCATATTTTCGGGTCATAGAATTGATTCCTGCACTTTTAAAGCGAAAATTACAACTTTCTCACATTATCGCCCAACGTTCCCTATTATCGCCCACCCGAAAAATATCACATTTATCATATTTTGTAGTCATAGAATTGTTTTCTGCACTTTTAAAGCGAAAATTACAACTTTCTTGCAGTATCGACCAATATTCCCTATTATCGCTCATCCGAAAAATATCATATTTATCACATTTTCGGGTCACAGAATTGATTCCTGTACTTTTAAAGCGAAAATTACAACTTTCTTACATTATTGCACAATGTTCCCTATTATCGCCCATCCGAAAAAATATCATATTTATCATATTTTAGGGTCACAGAATTGATTCCTGCACTTTTAAAGCGAAAATTACAATTTTCTTACATTATCGACCAATATTCCCTATTATCGCCCACCCGAAAAATATCACATTTATCATATTTTCGGGTCATAGAATTGATTCCTGCACTTTTAAAGCGAAAATTACAACTTTCTTGCATAATCGCCCAATGTTCCTTATTATCGCCCATCCAAAAAATATCATATTTATCAGTTTTTCGGAACATATAATTGATCCCTGCACTTTTAAAGCGAAAATGAGAACTTTCTTGCATTATCGCCCAATATTCCCTATTATCGCCCATCGGAAAAATATCACATTTATCATATTTTCGGGTCATAGAATTGTTTCCTGCACTTTTAAAGCGAAAATTACAACTTTCTTACGTTATCGCAAAATGTTCCCTATTATCGCCCACCCGAAAAATATTATATTTATCATATTTTCGGGTCCTAGAATTGTTTCCTGCACATTTAAAGCGAAAATTACAACTTTCTTGCAGTATCGACCAATATTCCCTATTATCGCTCATCCGAAAAATATCATATTTATCATATTTTCGGGTCACAGAATTGATTCCTGCACTTTTAAAGCGAAAATTACAACTTTCTTACATTATCGCCCAATATTCCCTATTATCGCCTACACGAAAAATATCACATTTATCATATTTTCGGGTCATAGAATTGATCCTTGTACTTTTAAAGCGAAAATTACAACTTTCTTACATTTTCGCAATATGTTCCTTAATATAGCCCACCCGAAAAATATTATATTTATCATATTTTCGGGTCCTAGAATTGATCCTTGCACTTTTAAAGCGAAAATTACAACTTTCTTACATCATCGCCTGATGTTCCCTATTATCGCCCACCCGAAAAATATCACATTTATCATATTTTCGGGTCATAGAATTCATTCCTGCACTTTTAAAGCGAAAATTACAACTTTCTTGCATAATCGCCCAATGTTCCCTATTTTCGCCCATCCAAAAAAATATCATATTTATCATATTTTCGGGACATAGAATTGATCCCTGCACTTTTAAAGCGAAAATGACAACTTTCTTGCATTATCGCCCAACATTCCCTATTATCGCCCACCCGAAAACTATCACATTTATCATATTTACGGGTCATAGAATTGATTCCTGCACTTTTAAAGCGAAAATTACAACTTTCTTGCAATATCGCCCAATGTTCCCTATTATCGCCGACACGAAAAATATCATATTTATCATATTTTCGGGTCATAGAATTGATTCCTGCACTTTTAAAGCGAAAATTACAACTTTCTCACATTATCGCCCAACGTTCCCTATTATCGCCCACCCGAAAACTATCACATTTATCATATTTACGGGTCATAGAATTGATTCCTGCACTTTTAAAGCGAAAATTACAACTTTCTTGCAATATCGCCCAATGTTCCCTATTATCGCCGACACGAAAAATATCATATTTATCATATTTTCGGGTCATAGAATTGATTCCTGCACTTTTAAAGCGAAAATTACAACTTTCTCACATTATCGCCCAACGTTCCCTATTATCGCCCACCCGAAAAATATCACATTTATCATATTTTGTAGTCATAGAATTGTTTTCTGCACTTTTAAAGCGAAAATTACAACTTTCTTGCATTATCGTCCAATGTTCCCTATTATCGACCATCCGAAAAAATATTATATTTATCATATTTTAGGGTCACAGAATTGATTCCTGCACTTTTAAAGCGAAAATTACAATTTTCTTACATTATCGACCAATATTCCCTATTATCGCCCACCCGAAAAATATCACATTTATCATATTTTCGGGTCATAGAATTGATTCCTGCACTTTTAAAGCGAAAATTACAACTTTCTTGCATAATCGCCCAATGTTCCTTATTATCGCCCATCCAAAAAATATCATATTTATCAGTTTTTCGGAACATATAATTGATCCCTGCACTTTTAAAGCGAAAATGAGAACTTTCTTGCATTATCGCCCAACATTCCCTATTATCGCCCATCGGAAAAATATCACATTTATCATATTTTCGGGTCATAGAATTGTTTCCTGCACTTTTAAAGCGAAAATTACAACTTTCTTACATTATCGCAAAATGTTCCCTATTATCGCCCACCCGAAAAATATTATATTTATCATATTTTCGGGTCCTAGAATTGTATCCTGCACATTTAAAGCGAAAATTACAACTTTCTTGCAGTATCGACCAATATTCCCTATTATCGCTCATCCGAAAAATATCATATTTATCCTATTTTCGGGTCACAGAATTGATTCCTGCACTTTTAAAGCGAAAATTACAACTTTCTTACATTATCGCCCAATATTCCCTATTATCGCCTACACGAAAAATATCACATTTATCATATTTTCGGGTCATAGAATTGATCCTTGTACTTTTAAAGCGAAAATTACAAGTTTCTTGCATTATCGCCAAATGTTCCCTATTATCGCCGACACGAAAAATATCATATTTATCATATTTTCGGGTCCTACAATTATTTCCTGCACATTTAAAGCGAAAATTACAACTTTCTTGCAGTATCGCCAGATTATCCCCTATTATCGCCCATCCGAAAAATATCACATTTATCATATTTTCGGGTCATAGAATTGATTCCTGCACTTTTAAAGCGAAAATTACAACTTTCTTGCATAATCGCCCAATGTTCCTTATTATCGCCCATCCAAAAAATATCATATTTATCAGTTTTTCGGGTCCTAGAATTGTTTCCTGCACATTTAAAGCGAAAATTACAACTTTCTTACATTTTCGCAATATGTTCCTTAATATCGCCCACCCGAAAAATATTATATTTATCATATTTTCGGGTCCTAGAAATGATCCTTGCACTTTTAAAGCGAAAATTACAACTTTCTTGCAATATCGCCCAATGTTCCCTATTATCGCCAACACGAAAAATATCATATTTATCATATTTTCGGGTCATAGAATTGATTCCTGCACTTTTAAAGCGAAAATTACAACTTTCTCACATTATCGCCCAACGTTCCCTATTATCGCCCACCCGAAAAATATCACATTTATCATATTTTGTAGTCATAGAATTGTTTTCTGCATTTTTAAAGCGAAAATTACAACTTTCTTGCAGTATCGACCAATATTCCCTATTATCGCTCATCCGAAAAATATCATATTTATCATATTTTCGGGTCACAGAATTGATTCCTGTACTTTTAAAGCGAAAATTACAACTTTCTTACATTATTGCCCAATGTTCCCTATTATCGCCCATCCGAATAAATATCATATTTATCATATTTTAGGGTCACAGAATTGACTCCTGCACTTTTAAAGCGAAAATTACAATTTTCTTACATTATCGACCAATATTCCCTATTATCGCCCACCCGAAAAATATCACATTTATCATATTTTCGGGTCATAGAATTGATTCCTGCACTTTTAAAGCGAAAATTACAACTTTCTTGCATAATCGCCCAATGTTCCTTATTATCGCCCATCCAAAAAATATCATATTTATCAGTTTTTCGGAACATATAATTGATCCCTGCACTTTTAAAGCGAAAATGAGAACTTTCTTGCATTATCGCCCAACATTCCCTATTATCGCCCATCGGAAAAATATCACATTTATCATATTTTCGGGTCATAGAATTGTTTCCTGCACTTTTAAAGCGAAAATTACAACTTTCTTACATTATCGCAAAATGTTCCCTATTATCGCCCACCCGAAAAATATTATATTTATCATATTTTCGGGTCCTAGAATTGTTTCCTGCACATTTTAAGCGAAAATTACAACTTTCTTGCAGTATCGACCAATATTCCCTATTATCGCTCATCCGAAAAATATCATATTTATCATATTTTCGGGTCACAGAATTGATTCCTGTAGTTTTAAAGCGAAAATTACAACTTTCTTACATTATTGCCCAATGTTCCCTACTATCGCCCATCCGAAAAATATCACATTTATCATATTTTCGGGTCACAGAATTGATTCCTGCACTTTTAAAGCGAAAATTACAACTTTCTTACATTATCGCCCAATATTCCCTATTATCGCCTACACGAAAAATATCACATTTATCATATTTTCGGGTCATAGAATTGATCCTTGTACTTTTAAAGCGAAAATTACAACTTTCTTACATTTTCGCAATATGTTCCTTAATATCGCCCACCCGAAAAATATTATATTTATCATATTTTCGGGTCCTAGAATTGATCCTTGCACTTTTAAAGCGAAAATTACAACTTTCTTACATCATCGCCTGATGTTCCCTATTATCGCCCACCCGAAAAATATCACATTTATCATATTTTCGGGTCATAGAATTGATTCCTGCACTTTTAAAGCGAAAATTACAACTTTCTTGCATAATCGCCCAATGTTCCTTATTATCGCCCATCCAAAAAATATCATATTTATCAGTTTTTCGGAACATATAATTGATCCCTGCACTTTTAAAGCGAAAATGAGAACTTTCTTGCATTATCGCCCAACATTCCCTATTATCGCCCATCGGAAAAATATCACATTTATCATATTTTCGGGTCATAGAATTGTTTCCTGCACTTTTAAAGCGAAAATTACAACTTTCTTACATTATCGCAAAATGTTCCCTATTATCGCCCACCCGAAAAATATTATATTTATCATATTTTCGGGTCCTAGAATTGTTTCCTGCACATTTAAAGCGAAAATTACAACTTTCTTGCAGTATCGACCAATTTTCCCTATTATCGCTCATCCGAAAAATATCATATTTATCATATTTTCGGGTCACAGAATTGATTCCTGCACTTTTAAAGCGAAAATTACAACTTTCTTACATTATCGCCCAATATTCCCTATTATCGCCTACACGAAAAATATCACATTTATCATATTTTCGGGTCATAGAATTGATCCTTGTACTTTTAAAGCGAAAATTACAACTTTCTTGCATTATCGCCAAATGTTCCCTATTATCGCCGACACGAAAAATATCATATTTATCATATTTTCGGGTCATAGAATTGATTATTGCACTTTTAAAGCGAAAATTACAACTTTCTTACATTATCGCCCCACGCTCCCTATTATCGCCCACCCGAAAAATATCATATTTATCATATTTTCGGGTCATAGAATTGTTTCCTGCACTTTTAAAGCGAAAATTACAACTTTATTGCATTATCGCCCAATGATCCCTATTATCGACCATCCGAAAAAATATCATATTTATCATATTTTAGGGACATAGAATTGATTCCTGCACTTTAAAGCGAAAATTACAATTTTCTTACATTATCGCCCAATATTCCCTATTATAGCCCACCCGAAAAATATCACATTTATCATATTTTCGGGTCATAGAATTGATTCCTGCACTTTTAAAGCGAAAATTACAACTTTCTTGCATTATCGCAAAATGTTCCCTATTATCGCCCACCCGAAAAATATTATATTTATCATATTTTCGGGTCCTAGAATTGTTTCCTGCACATTTAAAGCGAAAATTACAACTTTCTTGCAGTATCGCCAGATTATCCCCTATTATCGCCCATCCGAAAAATATCATATTTATCATATTTTCGGGTCACAGAATTGATTCCTGTACTTTTAAAGCGAAAATTACAACTTTCTTGCATTATCGCAAAATGTTCCCTATTATCGCCCACCCGAAAAATATCACATTTATCATATTTTCGGGTCATAGAATTGATTCCTGCACTTTTAAAGCGAAAATTACAACTTTCTTACATTATCGCTAAATATTCCCTATTATCGCCTACCCGAAAAATATCATATTTATCATATTTTCGGGTCATAGAATTGATTCCTGCACTTTTAAAGCGAAAATTACAACTTTCTTACATTTTCGCAAAATGTTCCTTAATATCGCCCACCCGAAAAATATTATATTTATCATATTTTCGGGTCCTAGAATTGATCCTTGCACTTTTAAAGCGAAACTTACAACTTTCTTACATTATCGCCCAATGTTCCCTATTATCGCCCACCCTAAAAATATTATATTTATCATATTTTCGGGTCCTAGAATTGTTTCCTGCACTTTTAAAGCGAAAATTACAACTTTCTTGCTTTATCGCCCAATATTCCCTGTTATCGCCCCCCCCCCCCGTAAAATATCACATTGATCATATTTTTGGGTCACAGAATTGATTCCTGCACTTTTAAAGCGAAAATTACAACTTTCTTGCATTATCGCCCAATGTTCCCTATTATCGCCCACACGAAAAATAGCACATTTATCATATTTTCGGGTCATAGAATTGATTCCTGCAATTTTAAAGCGAAAACTACAGCTTTCTTACATTATCGCCCAATGTTCCCTATTATCGACCAAACGAAAAATATCATATTAATCATATTTTCGGGTCATAGAATTGTTTCATGCACTTTTAAAGCGAAAATTACAACTTTCTTGCACTATCGCCCAATGATCCCTATTATCGACCATCCGAAAAAATATCATATTTATCATATTTTAGGGACATAGAATTGATTCCTGCACTTTAAAGCGAAAATTACAATTTTCTTACATTATCGCCCAATATTCCCTATTATAGCCCACCCGAAAAATATCACATTTATCATATTTTCGGGTCATAGAATTGATTCCTGCACTTTTAAAGCGAAAATTACAACTTTCTTGCATTATCGCAGAATGTTCCCTATTATCGCCCATCCAAAAAATATCATATTTATCATATTTTCGGGACATAGAATTGATCCCTGCACTTTTAAAGCGAAAATTACAACTTTCTTGCATTATCGCCCAATATTCCCTATTATCGGCTATCCGAAAAATATCATATTTATCATATTTTCGTGTTATAGAATTGATCCTTGCACTTTTAAAGCGAAAATAACAACTTTCTTACATTATCGCCCAATGTTCCCTATTATCGCCCACCCGAAAAATATTATATTTATCATATTTTCGGGTCCTAGAATTGATCCTTGCACTTTTAAAGCGTAAATTACAACTTTCTTACATTATCGCCCAATGTTCCCTATTATCGCCCACCCGAAAAATATTATATTTATCATATTTTCGGGTCCTAGAATTGTTTCCTGCACTTTTATAGCGAAAATTACAACTTTCTTGCTTTATCGCCCAATATTCCCTGTTATCGCCCCCCCCCGTAAAATATCACATTGATCATATTTTTGGGTCACAGAATTGATTCCTGCACTTTTAAAGCGAAAATTACAACTTTCTTGCATTATCGCCCAATGTTCCCTATTATCGCCCACACGAAAAATAGCACATTTATCATATTTTCGGGCCATAGAATTGATTCCTGCAATTTTAAAGCGAAAACTACAGCTTTCTTACATTATCGCCCAATGTTCCCTATTATCGACCAAACGAAAAATATCATATTAATCATATTTTCGGGTCATAGAATTGTTTCCTGCACTTTTAAAGCGAAAATTACAATTTTCTTACATTATCGCCCAATATTCCCTATTATAGCCCAACCGAAAAATATCACATTTATCATATTTTCGGGTCATAGAATTGATTTTTGCACTTTTAAAGCGAAAATTACAACTTTCTTGCATTATCGCAGAATGTTCCCTATTATCGCCCATCCAAAAAATATCATATTTATCATATTTTCGGGACATAGAATTCATTCCTGCACTTTTAAAGCGAAAATTACAACTTTCTTGCATTATCGCCCAATATTCCCTATTTTCGGCTATCCGAAAAATATCATATTTATCATATTTTCGTGTTATAGAATTGATTCCTGCTCTTTTAAAGCGAAAATTACAACTTTCTTACATTATCGCCCAATGTTCCCTATTATCGCCCACCCGAAAAATATTATATTTATCATATTTTCGGGTCCTAGAATTGTTTCCTGCACTTTTAAAGCGAAAATTACAACTTTCTTGCTTTATCGCCCAATATTCCCTGTTATCGCCCCCCCCGTAAAATATCACATTGATCATATTTTTGGGTCACAGAATTGATTCCTGCACTTTTAAAGCGAAAATTACAACTTTCTTGCATTATCGCCCAATGTTCCCTATTATCGCCCACACGAAAAATAGCACATTTATCATATTTTCGGGTCATAGAATTGATTCCTGCAATTTTAAAGCGAAAACTACAGCTTTCTTACATTATCGCCCAATGTTCCCTATTATCGCCCACCCGAAAAATATTATATTTATCATATTTTCGGGTCCTAGAATTGTTTCCTGCACTTTTAAAGCGAAAATTACAACTTTCTTGCATTATCGCAAAATGTTCCCTATTATCGCCCATCCGAAAAATATCATATTTATCATATTTTCGGGTCACAGAATTGATTCCTGCACTTTTAAAGCGAAAATTACAACTTTCTTGCATTATCGCCCAATGTTCCCTATTATCGCCCACACGAAAAATAGCACATTTATCATATTTTCGGGTCATAGAATTGATTCCTGCAATTTTAAAGCGAAAACTACAGCTTTCTTACATTATCGCCCAATGTTCCCTATTATCGCCCACCCGAAAAATATTATATTTATCATATTTTCGGGTCCTAGAATTGTTTCCTGCACTTTTAAAGTGAAAATTACAACTTTCTTGCAGTATCGCCCAATATTCCCTATTATCGCCCATCCGAAAAATATCATATTTATCATATTTTCGGGTCACAGAATCTATTCTTGCACTTTTAAAGCGAAAATTGCAATCTTCTTACATTATTGCCCAATATTCCCTATTATCGCCCACTTGAAAAATATCACATTTATCATATTTTCGGTTCATAGAATTGATTCCTGTACTTTAAAAGCGAAAATTACAAAGTTCTTGCATTATCGCCCAATGTTCCCTATTATAGCCCACCCGAAAAATATTATATTTATCATATTTTCGGGTCCTAGAATTGGTTCCTGCACTTTAAAAGCGAAAATTACAACTTTCTTGCTTTTTCGCCCAATATTCCCTGATATCGCCCTCCCGAAAAATATCACATTTATCATATTTTCGGGTCACAGAATTGATTCCTGCAGTTTTAAAGCGAAAATTACAACTTTCTTGCATTATCGCCCAATGTTCCCTATTATCGCCCACACGAAAAATATCATATTTATCATATTTTCGGGTCATAGAATTTATTCCTGCACTTTTAAAGCGAAAATTACAACTTTCTTGCATTATCGCCCAAAGTTCCCTTTTATCGCCCACCCGAAAAATATTATATTTATCATATTTTCGTGTCACAGAATTGATTCCTGCACTTTTAAAGCGAAAATTACAACTTTCTTGCACTATCGCCCAAAGTTCCCTATTATCGCCCACACGAAAAATATCATATTTATCATATTTTCGGGTCATAGAATTTATTCCTGCACTTTTAAAGCGAAAATTACAACTTTCTTGCTTTATCGCCCAATATTCCCTATTATCGCCCACTTGAAAGTATCATAGAAATGACCCACTGACAACAAAATTACTGAAAAGTCCAACCAGAAGTACTTGCATGTAACATATTGTGCCCCTCTGCAAATTGAAACTTTGCTTTTTTAAGAAGAAAAATGGAAATTTCCAATTTTTTAAAAGCTGCAAACTTCGAAGCTCAGTAGATTCAAAAATAAGGCGAAATTCAAAAATCGAAAAATGTACTTTTTTCACCCCTTAGTTCTAGTTTCTTCATAACAAATTTCGGAATCTTCCGATGAAAAATGAGGGACTAGATAGATTTTTTCGTATTTTGCCCAAATTGGCAATAAAATCGCCAAAAATGGTTTAAACCAAAAAATAAAAAAAAAATTCCTAATGCAGTAGAAGGTTAAAAACTCGCGTTTAAAATTTGGTACGAATCGGATGAAAAATAAAAAAGATATTCCACTTTAACTACTTTGTTAAGAAAAAAAATGGAAATTTGCCAATTTTTAGAAGTTGCAAACTTTGAAGCTCCGTAGATTAAAAAATAAGGCGAAATTCAAAAATCGAAAATAGTATTTTTTTCACCCCTTAGTTCTAGTTTCTTCATAAAAAATTTCGGAATCTTCCGATGAAAAATGAGGGACTAGATAGGTTTTTTCGTATTTTGCCCAAATTGGCAATAAAATCGCCAAAAATGGTTTAAACCAAAAAATAAAAAAGTTTCCAAATGCAGTAGAAGGTTAAAAACACTTGCCCCCATCTGTATAGCCCTGTTGGCTAAAAAGCCAACTGGGCTAAAAAAAAAGACATCGGATCAAAAATGTAGGACGAGATACATTTTAAATTTTTTTCTTCAAAAATTCCCCAAAAATTAAAAAATCACCCGATCGACTATAAAAGCACAAGCCGTATGCACGACACTTTAGGGGTGCCTCATACCAAAAATAAATCACATCGGGTCAAAAATGTAGGAGGAGACACATTTTAAATTTTTTTCTTTAAAAATTCCCCTAAAATTCAAAAATCACCCAATCGACTAAAAAAGCACAAGCCGTATGCACGACTCCTTAGGGATGCCTCACACCAAAAATAAATGACATGGAATCAAAATTGTAGGAGTAGATGCATTTTGAATTATTTTCGAAATTTTTGCTTTAAAAATTCCCCAAAAATACAAAAATTGCGCGATCGACTAAAAAAGCACAAACCGTATGCACGACCCTTTAGGGGTGCCTCATACCAAAAATAAATGACATCGGGTCAAAAATGTAGGAGGAGATACATTTTAAAATTTTTTCTTTAAAAATTCGCCAAAAATTCAAAAATCACCCGATCGACTAGAAAAGCACAAGCCGTATGCACAACCCCTTAGGAATGCCTCACACCAAAAATAAATGACATCGGTTCAAAATTGTAGGAGGAGATGCATTTTGAACCAAAGTTTACTAAATAAACAACTAACTAACTAACTAACTAACTAACTAACTAACTAACTAACGGACACCGCCCGCAAACCGATAGGAATACCCCAGCTTACGTGTAACGTAAGCTGGGCTAAAAAGTACATACAGAAGGTTATATGAATCAGAAAATGCAATTCTACGATCATTACGCACCAGTGATATTATGAGAAAATCTAATTTAATGCTCAAATGGTAAATTGTGTCGAATAAAGTTGATGTATATGTTGATAAAGTATTTTTTACCGAAAGGCATTGTGAATATTCAAAATATGGACCTCGAGTCAGAAGCAAAGCAATAGATAAATAAATAAACAAATAAAAGACTTCAACATATAGCCAGTCGCATCATTCCGTAACACAATATGGTGGCAGCGCTGACCACGCTGAAAGAGATATGTAGGACCAGTGATTCAACTCACTCGCAAATTTAGTACACTCAACGTCACAAACAGAAGAAATGGCAACAAATTCCCGCCCCTCAAACGCTCGATTCCAAGAAGCCGGAGAGTGGGGCCGATGCCAGACTCGTTTTGATCGGTATCTAGCTATTGCCAAAATAACCGATGGTGAAGAAAAAGTACACACCTTGTGTACTGCGTGGGTATCGAAGCGGAAGACATTTTAACCAGTTTTCAGATATCCAGTGATGAGATGAAATCGAAACCAGACAGTGAAAAACAGATTTGAATCCCACTTCAGTGGGAAGAAAAACCTGGTGTTTGAACGTGTCAAATTTAGTAATCGTTGTTAAGGCATTGATAAACGGTAGACAACTCCATAAAAGACTTGTGGATCCAGATTGAAAAATGTAACTATGGCGCCATGAAAGAAGAACGGTTACGCGACCACTTCAGTAGGAAGAGAAACCTGGTATTTGAACGTGTCAAATTTAGTAATCGTTGTTGTGATGTTCGGAAGAAAAGCCGCGTTAACTACTGATCGGGGTTTTTATTCACTCGTATGTGATAGCTTGACATAAGGTGAAAACTGCAAAAATAAATCATATATATATATATATATATATATATATATATATATATATATATATATATATATATATATATATATATATATATATATATATATATATATATATACATCTTTAAGAAATTGTATAGAAATTATTAATATTATTAATTATTAAGTAATTAAATGCAAGATATTACAAAATGACAGTATAAACAAAGATCTCTGTCATATTCCAAGAGCTTTGCACCGATGCATCAATGCACAACGCAGCACATTGCAAACTCTTAATGCATTATTCATTATTCAACAACACAGAGCACGCTTTATAAAGAGGCATTTAGAATCTATATCGCTGTTTACCTAAATATGCCCCGATATTCGCAGCAACATGCCTCCGAAAAATCACGAACTCAACCTGGTAAAAATAATTAAATTAAATCTTACATGTTTAGATTACTTTAAACATGGCAGAACTATTCTCGTTTTTATTAATTAGGACACCTAAGAGCACTAAATTTTACAGGATTTATCCTACATAATAAACCGATTAAAATTCTATTTAAGGTGGAAATTTACACACAAATAATTTACGTGTGTAAATTCGTAAAATACGGCATTATGTTCGATAAACGAAATCATTTTAAGCGACATTCAGTGCCTCAAAATCTCGCTTTTGAATTATAAAGCAAATATATTTACAAATTTTTGGTTAAACTAGTAATCTAGTGGTACGCTGCTAAACAGTTATTCAATAATTTGTCACTTTTCGGCGTGGCAGTGCCGGTGATTTTTAACACAAAAAACCGCATTAATTTCTGGCACTGAAAGCGACTAAATGTATATAGAATTTGAATAATTTCTGCTCTCAGACCCTTTAAATATGTCCTGTGCAAATGCGGCCTCTTTAACAATAAACACTGTACATTTTGAGATGTCTGAAGTTTGCATAAAAATATTACTAAATAAATTAACAACATGCGAAACATTTAAAAATAATTTCCTTTAATGTCTTCTATTTAATTTAAAAAAGGTAGATATTTCAACTCATCCAGAAGAAATCCATTTTTAATCCATTTACCACACATACTACTGATTTGTGACTGACCCCCACTCTCCGGAGGTTCCGTTCTTATATCAGAAACATAGACATGCGACCGCAACGCGTTGCAAATTTCTCGCAAAAATAATCATTCGATCAGGCAATTGGCCACAGTTTACCGCCCTGGTTTAATATTTAAACGTTTAAAGTTCAACTACTATTCAGTTCACTGACAAGTAATCAGTAGCAAGGCGTTTCATAAACAGCGGTCAAACATCACCGGACCGGCCTGCCTCATTTTCATATTGCTTACTGAATAAAGTGTGGCAGGCACAATAGAACAATAGTAAACGCTCATGGAAATATTAATCGTTAAATCGTCTTTCAAATAGCAAGCCAGTACTTCATATACTCGTCAAAGAACACCGCATGCTTCAGTACACAATGCACTGTTCGTTAAACATGCCTAAAATACATAGAATCCTATAGAACCAGCATGTTTCCGAACACACGATTGTCTGCATATGACGTCAAAACGACAACAACAAATATGGACAATTGTCCCTGAACATGATGTCACAAAGTCGACAAAACTTGACCACACAATTTAGTATTATCTTTTTTTTAATTCATGGCATTACACAACAGTTGTCAAGGCATTGATAAACGGTAGACAACTTCATAAAAGACTGGTGGATCCAGATTGAAAAATGTAATTATGGCGCCATGAAAGAAGAACTGTTGCGCGACCGCATTTTTGCGGAAATCAGAGACAAAAAGTTATCAGAACTGTTGCAAAATGAGAAAGATCTGAAACTCCAAGACGTCACAGACAAGGCACGAACACAGGAAGCCCGCCCAAAGACAGTCTACGCACTTAGACTCATTCAACCCCGCTCAAACCATTCCACAGGAACTCAAAGACAGAAAGACTAGTAAAAACCAAGCACCAATCGCGTGCAGCGCCAAGACGTCATCAACAACAACAACCGCCATGCAACTGATGTGGTAGAAGCAAACATTCCAAACAAGATTGTCCCGCGAAATATTCTACTTGCAGCTTCTACAAGAAAAGGGGCACTGGGCGGTTGTCTGCAGGACCAAGCAAAAGAAACGCATTCACCGGCGAAATTCGTCTGTGGTGTTTACAGTTCTGTAAGTGATGTCACGTAAATTGTGTTTTACCAAATCCAGCCTTGTTTTGATTTCATGTCCCAGGAATAACGATGCCGGGGTCTCCTTGGTGGTTGTGTTTTTATTATTATAAAGGTTCTGCGAAATCAACGTGGATCCTTTTCCATGGATGACTTGGCCAGTCCCAGGGGTGAACTGTTGCTCTTGTTGGAGTTTTGCTTACCTCTAAGCAACTTGGGCACATTTTTGCTTACGTTTCGATATCTCTGTTGATATTGGACCACGAAATGTACGATCTAGCCAATTCTATTTTCACCATACCAGGATGGGACTTTGCAGAAACGTTCTCTGGAACTTTTCCGGAATAACAACTCTGTTTCCAATCAGCAGACACTCTTGTGAAATGGATAATTCTGATTCGTGTGAATGATAAGGGAAAGATTTTCTTCAACTTTTGTGGGCCAGCCATTTCTTGTAAATTCGTAAACTCGTGACAATACCCGGTCTTTTGATGTTGCCTGTGCAATTCGCTTGAATGAAATCGGGCAGTTGTCGAAAAGGGCAGCGTAGAATATTGCTCTTTCTTCTGATGAATTTTTCTGGCTTAGCGGTAGGGGTAGTCTATTTAAACCACCAGTGTTCACTTATCTTTCGGTATTCGATTTCATAGTTGCAGCCAGTAAGGAAAATAGTCTTCCTTTGCATAAGCAAAGCCGTAGTTGTTGAAATGCCTTTCTTGGGATTTAAGATAGAAACCTAAACTTTGCAGTCGGCAACCAGAGTAAATTTTCAGGCAAACAGGTACATGTTGAATTTCTTGATGTCCAAACAATGCTTAGGGCCTCTCGATCGATTTGGGAATAATTTTGTTCGCCTTTGGACAGTGTCTAATGAAGCGTTCGCTTCCATCTGGATAGATATGTAAAATAACACCAGAAATTCCTTTTGATGACGAGTCATAGTGCAGTTGAAGCAGCTATTTCGGGTCATAATGGGCTAAAACGAGATCAGATATGATGAGATCTTTCATCTTCTTGAGGGCCGTTTTGCATGAGTCTGTCCATAGCCATTTCCGATTTTTGTGGAACAACCGATTCAATGGATGTCGTATTGTAGACAAGTTGTCGTATTGTAGGAAGCGGTGGTAGTAGTTTACCAGGGCGACGCAGCTTCGTAATTCAGAAACATTTCTTGGAGATGGCGCACTTGTAACTGCCTTGATTTTTGAATCGGTCTTGTGCATTCCGTCTTTGGCGACGATATGGTCACAAAGTTCACTGGAATCTGTGAAAAACTCACATTTGTTGGGGTTGGCTTTGAGGCTGTATTCGATTAATCGTTGAAAGACTTTCTCGAGAATACTTAGGTGATCGTCATCATGTGAACCGGTGATTATCATATCGTCCAAAATACACGTCACGTTTTTGATACCTTTTAAAACTTGGTCAATTGCGCGTTGCCAAATGGATGCAACTGGGGAGATACCATACGTCAGGCGGTTGAAAACAAAAACTCCTTTCAGGGTGTTGATAGTCAGGTATTTTCTTAATTCCTCGTCCACTACCATTTGAAGATACGCCCTTTTGAGGTATATCTTTGAAAGTTTCTCTCCACCTACCAATGTGGCTAACATACTCTCAATCGTAGGCAATGGGTACGAGTCAACGTTGAGCTGTGGATTGACAATGACAAAATCGCCACATACCCTGACAGAACCGTCTTTCTTATGAGTTGGGACAATCCGTACGGCCCAATCACTCTATTCTACCGGTGAAGGGATTCATTTACTCACCATGTTGTCCAATTCCTTGTCGACCTTGTCCTTCATTGCAAATGGGGCCTGTCTGAGTTTGCAAAATTTAGGGGTAGCACCTTCCTTGAGGTGCAACTTAGCAGTTATTCTTTTGAGCTCACCTATATCTTGTCGAAACAATCACTGTACTTTTCGAGAAGATGGTCTAATTTCTTCTTACCTGAAGCCATCCGTATGGACTTGATTTCGTGCCACTTTAACTTGATGTGTCGGAGACAATCTCTACCGAACAAAGTTGCCCCCCCCGTGAAGTATATACAACCGCAAACGATGTTCCTTACCTTCGTGTTCCACTAGAACATTCACGTATCCCTCTGACCTTGCACATTCTCCAGTATAGGTCTTCAAAATAACGTTTTATCTCCGCAGCCGTAATTTACCAAGATGACTCTGATAAACACTCTTCGATATTATCAAAAGCGCAGATCCCGTATCATGCTCTATTTTGATAACTTTACCATTTATTTTAAGACTGATCGTAATGGATGCGCAGTTCTTCTCGCTAGTGTTGTTTACATCGCAAACAACTTCCGTATAGCAGAGATCTGAACAGGAACTGCTGTCGCCATTAGATTCCTCATCTTCAGTGGTCACTTCATGGTCGTCAGCATAGAAAACTTTCTTCTTTGGTTTTCGTTTCTTAAACTGGTCTGTTCCGGTCTTTTTGCCTTCAGAAGATGACTTACCGGATTTCTTCACCTTGCATCTTCTCTCGATGTGGCCTTTCTTACCGCAGTTGTGGCATTTCTTGTCCTTAAAATGCAATCCTCGGGACCATGGCCATTCCTGCCGCACCTGAAGCAACGGTTTCCAACTGTCCTCAGCAACTTGTTAACACTTACCGATGCTCCTTGGATCTCTGATATATCCTTCATAGCAATTTTCATGGCGATGGCTATCTGTTTGGCCTTCTGGTAGGTCAAATTCTTCTTCGATAACAATCTTTTCAGAACATTTTCGTTCTTTATACCACATACCAGTTGATCATGTCTATGGCAATGAAATACTACTCTAGCCTCTCTTTGTACAGCTCCCAGTCACTAGCAGTCTCGTCAAAAGGCTCCAGCTGTCCGATAATTAATGCCATAATTCAGCAGTCAACTTTAGCAAACACTCACTTTTCTGTTATCTTTGGCACTATCGTCTGCATCTTACTTCTTCACCAGATCTTCATAACGTCCTTGGTACACCGCAACACAATTTGCTCGTCGCCATTAGTTCTATATGCGAGGTGGGAACGCTTCATAAAATTAAATAGACGCTAAGTTGGGGACATGATTTATTTAGAACCGGAAGTTACTCGCACTGGCTACACATATACACAACAATGCTCATAAATATCTATATTTCATAAGCATTCTGGCAAATAAGTTGTAGAAATGCCTTTGTTTATATTTCCGCCATCTTGTATCCGACCTTATCCAGAGAATATTTCCGAGATAAAAACGGTCTCAAGATAACGAGAAATTATTAAAAAGAACACCTCTCGGAATACCTCTCGAGAGTCTTTTGGTTTTTCGAGAAGGTCCAAAAGAATGTATGCGATTGGTGCATTCTTATTAAATTGTTTCCGAAAGCCACTCTAGAGTAGCGTCAGGAAAACTTTTGCCACTTGATCGCTGTAATAATGCAATATGTCATTCACAGAAAATGTATAAATTTAACCTACAGATTTTGGTGACATATCTTCACTCGATCGTTAACAACAACCAGTTTATCGTGAAGTTAGATAAATACTCTATTATCGCCCATATCATCCAAACAGGACTGTTATCATTTCACTGCGAACTTACTGACAAATGTATCAATTTGTGAAATCGATGCGCTATGTATACTGCACAATTGCGTTTCCGTACAAGGGAAATGAATTCAAGCTATGTAACTCAAACATTTTATAGAACCGTCTTGGTATATTTCTTCAACAGATACAAGGAACCTCAGTAGCGTGCTGCTTCTTGAAGCTACCTAGGACCCTCCTCGAAAAAAGTCTATCGATTTTTAGAATTTTGTCGAATTTGTTGTTCGTTTCGGATGAGTTCAGTTGAGGTAAGTATATAAAGAAATGATAGAAGAAAAGCAAAAAAAAAAAAAAAACAAGCAAGAAAAATCCATTTTTGTCAAATACATATTCACATTTTGGCTATTGAAGGGGCTGAATAATAAGCCAAATCAAACTTTGGGTGTTTTGAATAAGATGCGCAAGAATTTTGAATTTCAACTGCGAGGGAACTTGGTGAAAATGAAAGAAATGATGGGGAAATATAGAAGAAATACAGCAAAAACAGGTCACACTCGGAACATAAAAGAAATCGAAACTTAAAACTAATTGTTTAAACTTTTAATCAATTTTTAAAATAGCATATTCTGGTTGTTAAAACACGTTTGCTTTTTGGTACAAGAGAAATTTGATATTCAAACGAAATGTCTATCATTTCTTTATTTTTTTCACCGATGAATTTCTTCTCGAAACGTAGAATTTTTGTGCTTCTATCTAAAATATTGTTTAAATTATCATATGATGGTTTCTAACTTAGAAAATGTACATGTTGAAATAAAATAAGAAAGTTGATGTTTTTCCTCTATTTCTATAATTTATCGCAAAAAATTTTCCAAAGGCAGGTAGGTAGGTAGATACACACACGCACGCAAAGACACAGATACACTTCTAAAAATTTCGTTAGAAAAAATAAAATGGGGGTAATTATTATTCAATATTTAGCTTTTCAGGCATATTATTTCTAACTTCGAGTTTATGAGTCATTTTAAAATGCTATGGACAGCATGCTAACCATATGGTAGTTGAATGGCAACATAGTGTCCAAAAATAAGTAAGTGAATAAATTGGAAATGCGGAGTACTGGACGGAAATTACCTGCTTTTCAGAGGAAATTGGCATAAGACACATACGCAAAGGTGCTCTCGTTGTTGGCACAGCGCGCTTTAGTTATGCTCATTTGTGTTATATGCAATAGATATTCTAGTTAATGTTTATTAAGGTGGTAAAGCTGCAACATGTTACAGCAAGATATTGAAGTAAAATCGGTTTCCAAAATAGACCGAATTTTGCTATGGGGTAGCGAAATGACACCAACTTATGGTAGAAGGCTAGAGACACAATATGGTCAAAAACAAATCTTAAACCGTTTCGAGATAGTTATCAGCTTCCGTTTTTTTAGCCTATTCGACTTCGTTGGGCTGGTCCTATCACATCAGAAGATCGGGTATCCTTCGTCTGTATGTACGCGTGTAAACTTTTACTTAAAACGCTTCTCCTCCCTCAGTTTTGATCAGATTCCTTTCAAATTTTGTTTTCCAGGTAAGCTTCTCTTAAAAATTCTTTTTTTATTTATTATTTCTGCTATGTTTTTGGCAATGTGCCAAATATTGACTAGATGGGTATATTTATAATTTTTGGAAACCAATTTTAAAAATACTTCTACTCCCACACTTTGGATTAGATTGCCTTTAAAGTTTGTACGAATGTTTACTGGGTAGGCATTTCTTAAAATGTTTTGTTGGCCTACCAAATTTTCCAAATAGAGAGCATTTTTAGTTTTGTTTTTAGACAATTATCTAAAGGATAGCGGGTCCACTTTTGAAAAGTTATTTTTTATGCCAATCCGCCAAAAACTGGCTAAAACGGGGGGAGGGAGGGAGGGGGAGGGGCATTTAAAAAATTTAGTAACCAATTTTCAAAACGCTTTTTTCATCCACAATTTTGACTGGATTTCTTCAAAATTTTAAACGAATGCTTCCGTTATGTTTCTCTTTCGACAAATTACTTTTTTGTCGATCCTCCAAAAGTTTTTTTTCAAAATGCGTTGCGTGCTGCCCTTTTTGGAATTATTCGATGCTTTCTTTAAAGTCTTTAGTCTTGGCGCACCTCCAACAAACTGGCCTCATGCCACCGTTTAGATGTTTTGAGGATCAGGTTTATCCAAATCTTCTGCAAATAAATCGAATAATTTTAGTAAGAATGCTTTCCTTTTTAGGCGTAGTCGTTTGAAAAATATTTAGCTTTCCTTTTTAGGCGTAGTCGTTTGAAAAATATTCAGTAACCGGTTGACTACCACTGCTTAGCAACCATACAAGCGTATTAATACTTGATTCACTAGATCACTGCTGGTCACAATGTCCATGGCTATTCGTGTTAACGATCCCACATACCTTTTTTGCTTGATTCACTAGACCCCAGCTGGTCACATCTCAATGTCCCTGGAAAATCTTGTTTCAGAAAGTAGAGAAATCAATCATTTCGCATGATTCTACCTAAACTTTAGATGGAGTAACATTTATAAAATTTTTGCATTAACGTTTTTAACGCAAGTTTTATTGATACTGATTCAGAAATTTATTGCGCAACTCTTTATCATTAGTATATAGCACTTCCCCTAATATTTCTAGTTCTGTCTTGTGAGGAAATTACGATGGTATCTGTTAACTATGTTACTGGCGATATGCTCTAGTCTAATACTTATGCTGTGCTAACACCGGAGAGTGCCAGTTTTTTTTTGCATAATATATTGCTATGCAAGCACTCTATGAGAGTCGAGCCCACAATAGCAAACAGGAAAAGTACTGACTAAAACGCATATTATGACCCTTTTCCTTTTCTTTTTCATATGGCGCCATTGCTTTAAAATATCGTCAAAAAGGCAATTTTTTTAAAAAAGGATCACCTGAAGAACATCCTTCTGAAGTTTAGAAGAAATCCAACCAAAATTGCAGGGGAGGCACAGCATTTTGGAGAATGGCCCACAAAAATTTTCAAATACTTCCCAATGAGCAATTTTTGTGGATCACCACTAAAAATAAGTTTAAATATAGGATTACATAGGGAATATCCGTGCACTATTTGAAGGCAATCGAATCAAAAGTACGTGAAGAAGTACATACGCACATACAGATGACGGATGCCCCCCGTGGCTTTAATGGAAACAGGTCAATACTCTCCCCGGTCTTTACCCACGGCGGCCTTTAACCCCCCTGCGGTAATTACACCCCCGCCTTTACCTCCCATCCCGTACACCATTTCCCCCTTTCTCCCTCCCGGTCCAACATTTTATTTTCAACTTTATTTTCTTTTTTATTTTCAGTTATATTTTATCTTGTAATGGGATTACCAGTTAAAGCGATTGGATTGCTAGATCAATGGTATAAACAATACACAGAGCGACAATGCTGATTGCAATCTGATATTGTTCAATTGATCTGATAATCCCATCGCTATTATCAAGAATCACACGCCTGAGCTGTATTTAGTGTACCCATTGATTACGAGATGCCCTCGCCATTCTAGTTGCTACCTATCATGATTAAGATACGACACTGGATTTTTTCGCTCTTGTTTTTGATCGTACACTCTCACAGGGAAGATTAAATCCGTATTTGGTTTGTTCTTTAATGCTAAGATGGTGTTAGCGCTCTTAGACGTATTTAATGTACGATTAACCTAATCATTTCGTTTGGTGTATATTTTGATTCTGATGAAAAGGGTCACTTGTCCTTCTGGTTTACAAATGGTAGGGCTTTATCCCTATTCAATTACAAGTTAAGTCGTCAAAGAAGAAGATTTTACGTGCATAGTGAGCTTTAAAAAAAGCATCTCATTTCCATATCACTGAGCACCATATATTGCTCCCCTTATATATCGACACAGGAAAGCGATGTGAAATATCACAGTGATATCCAGTGCATTAAATCGCAAACGGTCATGTAGTTCCAGAGGGTTCCCCTTCTACAGAGACTCGGTAGGAGAGGAGGCTAGAATAAGGTCGCTCAGGATTAATGGTTCTGATCGTTGCTTGGGAGGTAATACAATACTTACCATAATGTAAAATCTGTACAGGATTAACTTTTAATGATGCATACACAAAGAGCCCAGACATCACTTTTAGTACTTAAGCTGATAACGTACAATTTAAATTCTTTATAAAGCACTATTTTTATGTTCACTTTTCAACTGTTCACAGTCGACACTGGAGCCGAAAAGTTACTGAACACATAAATGTTTGTAAGTACAGTCCAAAGGTGAAGGACGCATGGGTTACTCGAAACCGGTCGTTTATTGACATCGCTTGCCGGTCTAGGCCTCTCAGAAAAACTAAGAATTTACTCTCCAGACAGATAAGAGAAGCTTCAAGGTTCACTCATTTGGACCATCTCGAAAAACCTTCACCTTACTAAATTTTCTTAATCGTATACGTTTAAAGTATATATTTTATCCTATCTTCTTTTAATAGACATAACAGTCATTCACTTCACATCTTAACTGCAATTATATATGTAACAACACCGGATTAGAATAATGATAATCGTCCATTTATATTTATTTTGCAATTACAGATTACTTCCTGTTGATTGTTTTGAATAAAACCTTACTATTTCCGCTCAAAAAACACAAGTAACACGCATTGTTCCTTTACATAAAGTATGAAATACAAAGAAAAATGTCTTTCTGGATCAGAGCATGTTCTTATGAAAATATGCCCTTTTACTTCTCTAACAGAAACAAAAATTCAGTAGAATGGAAAGACAGCGTCTTTTGCGTGACATATTTTATAAACAAATCCCTGTCATTGCCACTGTGCAGGCTGTCCACCTTAAACTTTATTCATGACAGACGTCCTACGAAAAAAAAACACATGGAGTTTCTCGTTATCTAAAGGCGGCTTTTGTCTTGGAGATATTCTCAAAAACCTTCTCCAGATAACGAGAAATTATCAAAAAGAACGCCTCCAGGTTATCAGAGTCTCTTAGTTTTCAAAGACGGTCCAAAAGAATATACCTGTTGTTGTCCAATAGCCAATTTCTACAGCGATTCGGCCTGTTGTGCATAACACCTTTTCACTCCACAGACTAACTGGGGATTCCATGAAAATAGTATTTATAATGAGATGAATTACTTTTAAAATATCCATCCAGTCTGTGATATCCAGTCTCTGACAGATATCCTCAGAGGTCAGCTGTTTTATAACAACAGACAGCCATGGAATACAATTAAATTTCTTAAGAGAAAATACAACGAGCAAAACCAAACACAGTGCCACGGTAAATGTATTATCATGTGTAGTCAACAAATCAATGCTATTGCTGTAAAATTATCACAATTCAGAAGAACGAATCGGTCAAAACCAGGGAATCCCTCAGTTGCTATTTTCCAGGGATTACAGAACCTGCAGTACGACGGCGGTGCCGCTCAGAGAAGTCCATAATTCCCACTTGCAAACTTCACTTTTTATTTTCGTCTTCGATTTTGTTTTCTTTGTAAAAAGGCCATGTGAAAAGAGTGTATTTTTTACAAGTAAATGCGGCGCATTTAACACACATTTGTGCGAGCTCTTACTGCGTAAATAGATAGCACGGCGTATGCCTGATCAGACAATAAAACCTTAAGTCAACAAAAAACCAAACACTACTCGGCTTATAAGACGTATTCAAGCTGTATTGTTTGTAATATATTATTCAAGAAATAACCCATTGAAGGAAGTATTTTTGCGTTTTAATTTTCGTCAAGTGTTTAACATTTCGCTAGCGAAATGGGGTTCTAGTTGTAACTCTATTCTAGTTGGTGTTCAAACTACAAAAAGTTATGAATGCAGCCGCATGGCTTATTACCGGCAAACCAAAGCGGGAACACATCACAGATTCCCCTATGGAACTGCATTGGCTGCCAGTAAAAGAACGGTCCGAGTACAAAATGGTTACTCTGACTTACGAAGCCTTAAATCGAATGACACCAACTTATCTATCAGAATTGCTCAGGTAATATACACCAGAAAGGTCACTGAGATCATCAGACAAAATACTATCACGCATTCGTAGGCATAGAAACAATTATGGTCGTCGTTCATTTACTCCTACTTTATGGAATGATCTCCCATAAGTTCTTTGAAGCAAAAGTTCATTTTATTGTTTTAAAAGGGCGTTAGAACTCACCTGTTCTGCAAAGATTATAACGTGTAGGCCATTGATCTGGGTCTACTAAGTTCTTCATCATGTTTTTAGACTGTGTTTTAATATGTAGATATTTAGTACTTTTCACATACAAATATTTATTGTTTTGTGGTATAGTTAGCGCTTAGAGACATTGCAAAATCAACGCGTTATAAATACCCAGCATAATAATAATAATAATAATGATATAATAATAATAATAATAATAATAATAATAATAATAATAATAATAATAATAATAATAATAATAATAATAATAATAATAATAATAATAATAATAATAATAATAATAATAATAATAATAATAATAATAATAATAATAATAATAATAATAATAATAATAATAATAATAATAATAATAATAATAATAATAATAATTTTTACTTTGTGCCTACGCGATTCTCAACAAACGGCGACTTAATGTCTATTGTAGAAAAAAACTCTCCATACCAGAACCATAATATTTGTACGCCATCGGGTTGTTAAGCTCTGTTATTCATGGCTAATGGCTGGAAATTTTTACGGTCTGTGTTTGTTGACCAAAAAGAAAAGTTCAGGAAAAATGTCAACTAAATTACTCCTTCTACCCAACCAAAAAATATTTTTGTTTTTTTCCCAATAAATTTCAATATTTTAATTTGGTGTTTATGATAATTGTAGTTCTCAATAAGTGTAAATATTTGTGATATTCAATAAAATAAAAAAATATGATGCTTTTCAACTTTTTATTTTTTTCAAACAATACGTGACTATAATACACAATAATAATACAACACTTAATTATAACACATAATATATGATATAGGATATGGGGTTTACGGGTGCATTAACACCTCGCTAGGGACCGTCCATAAGAATGGAAAATGACAGGTTTTCGGGTGAACTAACACCGCGCCAGGAACCTTAGCTTCTTGTAATTTCATATGTGGAGAACGTTGAAACTGCGTTTAAACATCAAAAAGCAAGACATATACTTAAATGTTTTATTGATACACTATGAAGACAGCGCTTAAATTAATAACAATATTACGAAACTCTTCAAAGATTGCATTGCTTTTCTTGTAGCCGCCTTTAGTGCCTTTGAATACTCGTAATGTTTTTCATCAACAAATTAATTAAAATCTTTTTAAATGTTTTGATAATTTTCGCTTTGTTCTAGATGTTGGTTATGATTGAATAGCCTCATAAACGGTTGTTTTAGTCGACGCTTATAAACAGGTCGAAGGTCATCACTTGCTCTTTTACGCGCATCTTCAAACCCTTGTTTTTCATATTCTAAAACTTTTTCTTGAAATTTGTCATCATGGTCATCATATACTTCTTGAACCATATCATGCCAAACAGAATCTGTTTCTGACTCACTGTCAGCACTGCTGTCATCGTCACTCTCGCCACAGTGCTTCATATGCGTGGATAAAGCTTCTTCGCTGTTGTATAATGCACCACATTCTATACCAGCACGTGTATTAATTTCAACAACAATAACAACAACAATGGCAACAATAACAATAGCAACAACAACAACAATGACAACAAGAGCAACAACAATGGCAACAACAACAGCAATGGCAACAACAATAGAACTATCAATGGAACTGTTTTAAATATAATTTCTGGTTTGGCTAAGAATAAAATTAAGTAAAAGGTTGAGTCGCTATGTCAGCGTTAGATGCAGTTTGAAAAAAAAGGAGGCCTCAGAACTAGAATTTGTTTCTAAGTCTTACACGCAGTTCCTTAACCGAGGAATAGCTACAAAGGTGTGGTTTGCGAGTTGTTGAATAACAGCATACAATAAAGCAATTTGAAGAGCACTTTAAAAATTAAGGTGGCAAATTAGTTTTTTCTGTACAAAACAGCTTTTATAGCTTAAATTAGAGATGTTTACTCCCCCTAAACAAATCTCAGTGATATACAAATATCACATGCTCAGTAACCCGAAGTAATGTTTTAATGGATAAATATTACCCTCAAGGTAATCTAATAATTGGCATAATTTCTCATAACCATACACAGTAACTGCTGCTTACCTTCCTGCATATCGTCGTGGTAAAAGACCACCGCGGAAGGCATAGTCTTCAGGGTGTCTCTCAAAACATACTTTGTCATTATAACTGATAAAACATACGACCAATAAAAAACAGTTTTTTAGAAATTTTGTCATTACAACTACAATGTGATTTGTGTAAATTTTACAAGTTTATTCTCA
The DNA here is from genome assembly GCA_949752745.1 of Protula sp. h YS-2021. Taxonomy (NCBI): domain Eukaryota; kingdom Metazoa; phylum Annelida; class Polychaeta; order Sabellida; family Serpulidae; genus Protula; species Protula sp. h YS-2021. Next base: position 10,099,386 of record OX457032.1, read on the forward strand.
CTGTAGCACTGAAATAATATGCTGTTTGTTTTTTGAAGTTATCGACTCAAAGTCCCATACTGTTGACTAAATTAAACTCACCTAAGTCTACGAAGTTCCTTACTGATTTGAAAACTATTCAGTTTACACAGTAGATGGGGAGTAAGCCTATCGTCACGTTTGCCACCGTTTATTGAATTCATGATATTTTCTGCCTCTGATGTGTAGCTGTTTAACGTAAGTATAATAGAATATAGGAGAAATTTAACAAATACCCAAAATATCCAGATTAATGCTCTGTTTTGAGGTAACACCTTTAAAAATTCGTAACAAAATTCATATCCTCAGAATACAGCCTTCTAAGTAAAGATACAAATAAAAAAGGAAAAAGTAAATTGGAATAATTTTTGAGCAATTGCTTAACTTGTGCAAAGAACACAAAAACATACTATCAGTGCGATCTGGATACCTACCTTTCCATTGTTTCTAAGAGCCACTTGGATTTTTTCATTTAAGGCATCGTCATCTTGTGAAACTGGGTCACGATACGGGCGAACTCACGTGACACCTCCGGTAATTGCAACTCATTTGTATACAAATGACAATTTAAAAATTGCAATGTGGTCATTTCTGTTATTTTATACCCATTTTCCGTTCATCCAGTTTTCTGTACTTTTTGTAGTAATAAAGAAACTATCGAACATATAGAGGAAGAATTGCTGCCTTGATCTTGACTGCATTCATGACTGCAAGATCTGTGTTTTCACATTCAGGCATAACCTTCCATGTCATACAACAAGATAAGCGACACAAGCGCGAAATGGAGACAAGCGAGAAATGTTGAACAATGCGTAATGCTCTAGTATCATACCAACTAATCTCAAAAGAAATCACTTCATCCTGTATTCAACTGATGATTATCTGTAATAAATGCATTTCCGAATTTTGGGAAATGTGTGCAATAGAAAAAACTATTTTTAATACCCATACCTTTCCTCCCATCCCTTTTCATAAGTAATGACTGGATTTATATTTGTAAACTTGTTTGAAAATATAAAATTCGCAAAAAGCTACCTCTAGATACTGTTCTAATCTTCCATCAGCAAACACTCCGTACAACACAGGACCCAATCCACTTTTAGCGAGCAGACAAGTGAGGACAGAAAATTTGACGATCATCTACGCGTCACCTCTAATAATTGGACCATACTCACTGCAAACTGCCTTTCTAGGTTCATCGTGATTCATTTCGACTTTATGATCAGATATTTCGCAACAAGGTGGAATGTTACTGAGCCCTCCACTGGAAAAAGAAAATTTTATTTCAAGAATGTCGTGAGCAATTAAAAAAAAAACAGGCTTGTGGCTTGAAGATCACAAACATAGGGTAACACATTTTATATTTCTTATGTTAAAATTTTTGAAATATTCCACAATTTTGAAATATTTTCAGTCACGTCATGTTTATAAAATGCAGTCGCTTCTTTTGGAATGTTATAAAGTGCCAAATTCGGGCGTTAAACCTTATGAAGATCAAAAATCAGTCTGATTTTGTAAATAGGCGGTGGGAGAAAATGCAAGTATGGGATTTTTTAAACTACCAAACTGATTAGCAAATTGATGGTACTATTATTTATTTTATTTCAATGTATTCTCAGAGACTGCAATGCTGTCCCTGGATCAATTGATTTGTTGTTAAAAGATCAGGTTCGAGATAAACAGAACCACCTGAACTGGGCAAATATAAACATCTAGAGATAAAAGCATTACTCAACGCTTATGTAGACTGTTTTGTGGAAGAATGTTTGTCCTTATGAATAAGAATTGATCGAAACTTTAACATGGTTTAAAATGTAAATAGAAACTGTGAATATTTAAGCCTGTATTTAAAATTCGGTAAAATTACCATTTTTCATGAAACAATTCAGAAATACTTTACTTCACACCAGTAAATCTTTTACTTTTTTAAAATGTATGACATAGGTATTACGATTACATTATTGTGCTTTTTTTCTATGCAGCAACATTGTTCCCGCAATGATGAAATTGGCTTCAAAATAACAAGCGTTGAAACGTTTTAAAACCAGTACTAGGAATATATGCTATAGCAGAGATACATGTAATATTATTTTGGAATTCCCATTTTTGGGTTGAGTAATGTATTGTAAAAGTTATCTTACAAAGGTACTTTTAAAGGCCCCTGTTCATCAAATTTTTCAGTTAGAAACAAAGCTCATGCATTATGTGAAACGATAACTGATCGTGGACTAGATATTATTTTTAAACCTAAACCTGGTTAACTGAATATGATTCCATTGCCATTAACGATGTAACCCCAAATGGTTTTAACTTTTTACATGTTCCAAGATCATCTGGAAGAGGAGATGGTGTTGGCCTTGTTTATAAATCTCATATTAAAGTGAAGCAACATCAATGCTCTTTTGTATCAAGTGAGGCTCTTGATTGTAGTTTCGCGCTTGAAAACCGCTCAATACAAGTTTTATTGTTATACAGACCGCCTACTGGCAATGACAGCGACTCTATCGCAGAGCTAGGAGCATACTTACCTGATCTTACATTAGCCAAAGGTGAATTATTTATTATTGGCGATTTGAATTTTCATTTAGAAAATGAACAGAATACAGAAACACACGAACTAAAGAATTTGATATCTGCTTTAACTTGGAATCCCGAATATTCGAGCCCACACATAAGGCCGGGCACAGTCTCGATGCCGTTTTTTTGGAGAAAAGATCTAACTCTTAAGGTGTGTCAAAATGTCACTGATATAGGCCTTTCAGACCGTTTTAGTGGAACTATTTTTTTAAATTCCAAAGCCGAAGGCAGTTTGAAAGACAGTCACAAATAGAAGCATCAAAGACATTAACATTGAACAATTCAACACGGACGTTAAATTGCAACTCCAAATTTCGCAAGACGGGGATATTGAAAGTGCTGTTAATATATATAATGACACCTTAGGCAAACTTTTGGATAAACATGCACCACTAAAAACCAAAAAGGTGACTATCAGGCGTAGTAAAAATGGTTCAATGATCAAATCAAGAAGGCCAAAGTAGTTGGCGTAGACTAGAGCGCAAAAAGGACAAATCTGGCATTGAAGCCGATAAAGTTGCCTATTCAAATCAATGTCGCGACGTAGGCTTCTTCGTCGACGTCGCAAAAACCCAGTCAATCAAGAACTCTGTGTGCGAAACTAAAGAGGACATAAAACAGTTATTTCATACTACAAAGAGTATCTTGACATGGAAAAATAATAATGCTCTTCCAGAAGCTGAGCCTCCCTCTGCCCTACCAGCTACGTTTTCCGAATATTTTATTAACAAAATAGTCAAAATCAATGCCTATATTAGCAGTTAAATTGGTAAAGCTGCTGTTTCTGAAATTGATGAAATAATATGTAGAGAATCTGTTTCTTTGCATAACTTCAGTGATGCCTCCGAGGACGAGGTTGAGCACCCAATCCTCGCGTCATCTTCTTCGACATCAGAACTCGATCCCTTACCTACAAAGCTAGTAAAGCAATGTAAATCGAGTTTCATTCAACCACTTACGCAAATTGTTATCATTTCCCTTAGATCCGGGAAAGTACCGGAAAACCTGAAAGAGGCCATTGTAAAACCATTGATTAAAAAAGCTAATTTGGATAAAAATAACTTTAAAATTATAGGCCTGTTTCAAATATTGCATTTGTGTCAAAACTGGTTGAAAAATAGTCGCCAACAGAATCAATCATCACATAGAGCTTTACAACCTTGCCGAAAAGTTCTAGTCGGCTTACCGGAAATATCACTCTACTGAAACGGCGCTACTACGTGTTCAAAAGGATATAAACGCAGCTCTACAAAAGAAGAAACTGTGTGCATTAGTCGTTTTCGACCTTAGCTCTGCGTTCGATAAAATAAACCACGCAAAACTGCTGTCTCGCCTATCAACACGTTACGGGGTCTCTGGTACAGCACTGCAATGGATAGAGTCATACCTCACGAATCGCTCCCAGAGGGTGTTGATCGTTGGAGTGTTCTCCGATCCGACACCCCTTGTTGCGGGAGTGCCCCGGGGGAGTGTCCTAGGACCACTGCTGTTCACCTTGTATATGGCCCCTGTTGGCGATATCATGCGAAAACACGGTTTATCATATCATTTTTATGCTGATGATACGCAATTATTTGTATTTTTTAATGTTAATGACTTTGGCAATGCATATAGTTTATTAGAAGCATGTATCTGTGACGTTAAGACTCGATGACTTTTAATCATTTAAAGCTTAATGATGAAAAAACTGAGGTTATTTTGATTGGAACAAAGCATTTTAGGTCTAAGTTGTCTAACATAAAGTTGCAGGTTGGTGATCAAAATATTTCTAGTGTATCGAATGTCAAGAACCTTGGTGTCATATTTGATCAATCTTTGTCCATGGAACAGTTTGTTGTGAGAAAGTGCCAAATTGCAATGTCTAATCTTCGCTCCATCTCGAACATGAGAAAGCATATGGATATAGATGTTACGCGTACTCTCGTTCAGGCAATGGTTATATCACAATTAGATTACGGAAATGGTCTCTTATATGGCGTTAATAAAGCCCTGATTAAGAAGTTACAGCTTGTCCAAAATTCTGCCGCTAGGCTCATTGCAAAAGTAGACAGACGGGGTCATATAACCCCTATACTTAGGGAGCTGCATTGGCTGCCAATTGACGCTAGAGTCATTTTTAAAATTTTAGTACTCTGTTTCAAATGTTTAACGGGAAATGGCCCTGCATATCTAGTTGATTTGTTAGTTCCTTATCAACCAGGTCGTGCCCTGAGATTTGCAACTAGTCATTCCAAGAACTAGTTCTAAAATGGGAAACAAATCATTCGAAGTGTTTGCGCCGAAGCTGTGGAATGATCTTCCGATTCATATTAAAAGTTCTACTGCCATTTGATGTTTCAGAAGACTTTTAAAAACCTATTTGTTCAGTCAGTATTATTAGTTGCTATTTACTGTTCTTGTTTTATAAGTATTTTTTAATCTTTGTTTAGACTATGTGTATTCATGCTTATGTATCTATGTTTGTAAGCGCTTAGAGATTTAATTATATAAAGCGCGTTATAAGAATTACGTATAATAATATTATTCATGCCCCAACTTGGTATATATACTATAAGAGCAAAGAAAAGAATTGTATAAATAAAGCATAGAAATGCATAATTTGAAAAATCAGTGTAGGCAATGTAAGACAATGCGTTATTAAAACAAAAGTCATTTGTTATCATGATTTTTGGACTACAAGATCAATGTGCTAATGCAACAAGAACCACAGTAGCTGTGCATTTGATAAATAAATTACTGGTTTCTTTACTTTTTCGTATAATTTTCTATACCATTAGTAACTGATTTACAGTAAAACATTAACTCCTTTCCGCATTCTGAAAGGTATGATTCAGCATATTTGTACATGTACTTTGAGAGCTACAATAATAATAATAAAGCACATAATAATAAGAATAAAGAACAAGTTATTGATTTACTGATTTAATTAAGTGTTTGCAGGATCAAAGTTACTTCTATAGAACCTAGGTTTTTCTTGATATTTTTCATATTTTATTTATCAATTTCAATTCTTACAACTTACAGCTGAATTTTCCATCAAACAACGTATTCTTACGTGCGGAATACGGGTTATTTCGAAGGCAGCATATTGCAAAGTTGTCCATGAATTTCCCAAGAAATTCTGACATAACACAATTACCTTGCGTTTTGCTAAACATATTTTAATCTTAGTAAGAGTCATGTTGGAATTTTAAATCAAGAAATATAAAACAAATCTTGTTACATTTAAACGTAATTCCAAAATTGCTTCTTTTGATAATATTTTAGTTAATTACGTCAAGTTAATCAAAAACGTCTTTTGTAACAGGAACATAAACCTATTTAATGCACTAAAAGGTGGTTGTACTGAGTAGATGAGTCATTAAATGGTGACTGAATATATGAAGATACACTTCGAAAAATGTGTCCACGTTCCTCAGAGTAATTCTCAGAATCAACTATCGTAAGCTGAGCATGAAACTCAAAAGTGGCTCACTTGTATACTGTCTGGTTCAGTATCACTGATAGTGTATGTCCTTTTTCTGTAGTTCTTTTTGTATAAGCCTTTTTTTTCTCATATAAGTTATATTTCATGTTGAAAAGCAGACAAAAGCAAATTTAAATGTTTCTTAAAATTACCATATATGCGCACTTATGTGTCCTCCAGAATAGCTTCTATGATCACCGTTGTCATTTTGGTCGATCACTGTTGATATTCCCTTCATCTGCATGTTTTTAAATACTGGTTGACCTTGCCCATGGCAGCGTAGTGCGCCTGGCGTGACTAGCAAAGCTTTGTCGTTGCTCCTTTCAGGTACTGCCTAGCCTAGCGGTAATGCCTCTAAATTCAGGTAGTTTTTCTAGTTATTGCTGAGTATCCTTTCTATATCTAATTGAGAAGGCAGAACGAGTGCCATTGCGATAAGCTTACCATTGAATAACGGATTTTATTTACATCGTAGATATTGGAACACTAGCATGCCTTCTAGACGGGCCCATGACTTTAGTACTTTCATGACCTTTTAAAACACGTACGGGGCAGTGGAAATGCTATAGAGTGCCAGAAACCAGAACCGCTTTCGACCTACTTGGAAGCCTAGAAATATTTTGGTTGAGCGGTGGAATGGGATGTGAAGATACGCGTCGGATATGTCTGCGGACGTGCTTTTCCTCCCAAATTTGCCAAAATTTGCCTAGTTCTCCTACGGGCCAAGAAGTGTTGCAAGACAGTAAATTTTCTGAGCTAGTTAAATTATGGCAAGAGACAAGGGAGTCTCTGGGCAGTACTTTGGTTGGCTGCTACCTGCTTTGCTGTCCCTCTAGCTTGCTGCCACTGCTTTGCTTAAGTTTCTTGGCAGGTGGCTGAGACTGTGTGCCGTGCTTTGTTAGCTCTGGCCCTTGGTAGTAGGTCTCCTTGTGCTTCGGTGGGTGCCGAAATAACGCACGAGGCCTTCTTGACATAAGCGCGCAAGTTTACGTCACTGAACGACTTTCTTGATTCACCCTTTCTATCTCAGCGGGAGGGAAGAGTTTCTCCCAGCATGAGAGCGTGGCGTAAGTATCTCAAACCTTTTACGCTAGGCCAGCAGTGCTGTAAGAACGCGTCCCGTCCGAGAAAGCCTAGCGATGTCATGGAGAAGCTGCACAGTTTGGTCGTCAGTGCCAAACATTCCAAAAGTTTGGAGGACACTGGATCCTTGAGGTGTAGGTCCCCCATCGCGTCTTTAAAGCTTTCAAGGTGTGGTCCTGGAAAGACACGATGTTGAGCATATGCTGAGAGGCCTCAATGTCTTAGCATCCTTCCTAGCAGTGGAATGTCCGAATCACTCCGGGCGGGTGGCATCCAAACTGTCCGTTTTGCCTGTTGTTCTAATGCCTCCAAAGCAATCAACTCATCCGAGGACCGATATGGGCCCGGTCTTACAGCACAGTGTTTCGAGGCTTGATAGCGAGACAGAGTGCGGCCCTCCCTATTGTCCATCGTCTTAAATTCCTTCGATCGCACTCTTATAGTACTGGTGATGTTATGCCTTAGAGGAAGAATTGTCTCTATCAAGGCATGATGAGCCAAACGTGACATTTTCCAGGCTTCAATATTTTTGCAGGAAACGACTTGGTGGCTTTTCTAATGGCCTCCTTCACAAATTCGGATGTAATAAAGGAGGCCGAGGAAATAACTGCGTTTATCTCGCCTGCGATCGTTTTTAAGGATCACTTTCCAATCCGTGGGTGTGAGGTGCTGCAACTCCGAGCAAGTGTTCAATTTGTCACAGAGTCACAAGCAGCTACTCCTCATACAACGGTCGCAAACGGTCGAATTCAAAGCTTTTGCGAAGCAAAAGCATTTTTATAGAAAATTATTGTGTGGGTAACATGCTGATGGGGCTGAGCACACTGATGATCGCTGACTGGCCTCTGTCGTATCTGAAAGGTAAGCAAAGGAGAATCCATAAGGTAGCTGTAAGTATCACCAGTAAACACACAGTTAGACACATAATAACACTTCAGATATCACATACCATTATCCAGTAACCAAATCATCTTAAATTGCGGTCTGTAGTCAATTCCAACAATTCTAGACAAAATAAATGCCTTAAGGCGTATGTTGGCCACTTTTCATGTGCCATAATGGTATGGGACCGAAATGGGCACGATTTTAGGTGCCATTGTGACACAGTCCCAAAATAAGCCTCTGTCGCTGGTCCGGGCGCATAAATGGGCTTATCGTGGGAGCCGTTATAGCCTCTTAATGAGCCCTTCCACCCCTGGCCCACAGTCAATAACGGGATGGGGGTACCGTGTGTGGTACAGATAGGTGCCACAACGGACCCACGGTGGTCACATAATGGCTAAATGGCGCCAAAAGTGCCAAAATTCCTCCAGAAACGCCTAGAAAGAATTTTTACACCTGGACAGCAGACAGAAGTGCAGAATCTGCTCTGACACGATTGATTGGTCTTTTGCAGTGTCAGCTTAAGGGAGAACTTGCCATTTCAGCGATGGCACAGTCAGCTGGATAAAACTTGGAGCTGATGCAGGCAATGTGGACTGTAAAGACTTCAAACAGCCCCAGGTCGATGTGTGCTCGAACCAGCACATGATTTTCGATCATGTAGCCTGTGGTGGCACACTTCCAGGGGCTAGGTAAAGGTGTCACCATAACATGTAAACTCAACAACTACCAGACCGAAGTTACAAGTGCCGAAAAAAAATTGCTTTAACATGAACTAATTTTATCCAACTTTCAGAAAACGGTTTTATTTTTCTCTAGTTAAACAAACTAAATTAAAGCAAATTCGTACCTTAGACTAGTTTTCTTTTTATAAAACTTTGCGAAGCACACAGAATAGCGTGTGTTTGATACACCACACTCTAAGAGAATGTTCTATGTCACTAATGACGTAATACCAGAGGATTCCATCATTCTCATTGGTCGATGGCTGGGGAGTAGAATAGGCCCATTCTAACTACAAGAAAAAGTTCATTTCTATTGCGTGGTAATCCACAACCGGCTGGGAACCCATGTAAAAGTGGAGATAAGCGAATTGCGAAGTAAAATGCTGTTCTCAAAAGCATGAATTAAACTTCACGTAACAAACGACTACAGACTGGTTGATACAAAGTACTTTTTCGTAGATGTGACAATCATATGAACGAAATCTTAGGTGATATCCCCGAAATGCGTTGTTAAAGGCATTTTAATATGTTGCATTCAAATTCCATTTAAGCATTAGCTAAGAATGAAACTTTTCTGCTATATGGGTAATTAATGCATTGCAATTGAAGCAAAACTTTTGTAAACAAAATATGAAAATATTTCCCTATTTTTTTAGAATAGTATTTGTTGCTCCCTACAAGAAGTCGATCTTCATGTCGGTGGTTATTTTTAATGCGAATACCTCCGTAGTAACAATATTGGTACTACATATTGTTGTATGAGGGTAATATACTAACGCTATTTAAAAACGCAATGATGTACTATTTCATTTTTTCTAGCATTAAGTACAGGGAAATAAGTAAGTATTTGTGAAACATAGGCAGGCCATAACCGCCCCCAAATTCATAGGGGTATAAAGCGATGACGGACAGACGGACGGACAGACGGACGGACGAACAGACAGACCGACGGACACCCAAACCTATAGGCTCTAATCCGAAGGGTTGGGGCCTAATGAAATTGCTGTGCATCAGATACAATCCTTGTGCTTTGCTTGACACGAATGCTTTGCATTCTGCTTTGCTTGACACGAATGCACAATGATTTCAAAGATATTAATGTCCACTTCTTTTGTTTTCTCCGATGACTTATTATGAAGAACAAGGCAAAAAAAGTCGCACCCCTTTTGTGAGGCAGGGCATTCTCAAAAATAATGACCCGGTACACAGATCATTCTTTTTGAGAATGCCCTGCAAGGTGTGACTTTGTTTTCATTGTTGTTTAAATTGATTCATTGAAAACAAAAGACATAGTCATTGATCAGATAGAATTTTAACAGGAATCAAACATCAAGAATCTTCGCGTTGAAAAAAGCTTTATTTAAACTTAAAAACATCTGTTCCTTAATAAATATTCTAATGCTTAAATATCTGACGAATTCTTTAGTTTTTATTGGAGTGGGGGGGGGGGGGCTGATGAAAGAGATATATCGACACAGACGTTCGACAGCCGTCGTCATTTAGTCGAAAATGACAAAACGCATCTCATTTTTTACGTTAAATATTCGTCGACAGACGTGACCTCAAAAAGACGTTTGATAGACGTCAGAATGACCACTTAATAGATTTTTTCTCTCGATTTCAAATCTCGAGCAAAACGTTAGAATTTTACGACGAGTAACATTAACTTGAACAGATGAAAGCAGAAGCTTTCAAATAAATTACCTTGTAGCTAATGTTGGAATTTATTATCCCCCGTGGAACGGAGGGATATAGTTTTGAACTTTTCGGTCTGTCCGTCTGTCCGTCTGTCACGCTTCAGTCTCACGCGCCTAAAGTCCACATTAATGGATGGATTTGTTTCAAATTTTGCACACGATTTCTCTGGACCCTTCTACAGTGCAGTGACGAAGAATTTTTGGGATCGAAAAAAATTGACAAAATGGCGGACTTTTGAAAATCGACACTGGACTTCGAGTATATACGACAGTCTCACGCGCCTACAGGCCACATTGATAATTAGATTCGTTTTAAATTTTGTCCACGGCTTCTCTAAACTCTACTACAGTGCAGTGACCAAGAATTTTTCGGAACAAAAAAAATTAACAAAATGGCGGACTTTTGAAAATCGGCACTGGACTTAGCTTATATACGGCACTCTCACGCGCCTACATGCCACATTAATATATGGATTCGTTTCAAATTTTGTACATGACTTCTCTGGACCCTTCTGCAGTGCAGTAATGGAGAATTTTTGGGATTAAAAAAAATTAACAAATGGCGGACTTTTGAAAATCGGCGCTAGACTTAGCTTATATACGGCATTCTTACGCGCCTACAGGCTGCATTGATGGATGGATTCGTTTAAAATTCTGCACACGGATTCCCAAGACCGTTCTGCAGTGTAGTAACTAAGAATTTTTGAGATCGAAAAGAAAATTGACAAAATGGCGGGCTTTTGACAATCGGCACTGGACTTGGCGTATATGCGGCACTCTCAAGCGCCCACAGGCCACATTAATAGATGGATTCCTTTTAAATTTAGTACACGGCTTCTCTGGATTCTTTTGCAGTGTAGTAACTAAGAATTTTTCTTATCTACAAAAAATTGACAAAATGGCGGACTTTTGAAAATTGACACTGAACTCAGCGTATATATGGCACTCTCACGCGCCTATAGGCCGCATTGAATGATGGATTCCTTTCAAATTTTGTACACGGCTTTTGTGGATCCTTTGGCAATTCAGTAATTAAGAATTTTTTGGATCCGAAAAAAATGACAAAATGGCGGACTTTTGAAAATCGGCACTTGACTAAGCGTATATGCCGCATTCTGACGCGCCTACAGGCCACATTGATGGATGGATTCGTTTCAAATTTGTACACGGCTTCTCTGGACCCTTCCGGAGTGTAGCAATCAAGGAATTTCCGGCTGGGACTTAAAATGACAAAATGGCGGATTTTTCAAAATGGGCGCTGTTCTTAGCGTACCTACGGCAGTTTCACGCGCCCACTGGTTAATGGATTGATTCGTTTAAATGTTAGACACTACGTCTGCCTATCTTCCACTTTTAAATTTTGCGTAGTCAACACGCAAGAGCCTTACACCATATCGCCCACGGGGGATAGACATACTCCTCGAGACGTAGTCAAGTTTTCAAAAATTATGTAAGGTCCATCCGGTCTTAACATGCTTGTGGTATCTATAGATCCGGCAGGCTCGTTAACATTATATACTTGTATAAATCCATCAGTGTCCAATCCAGTGTCGAAATTCCCAGACTGCCTCTGCAATTCAGAAGGAGTCTGGGTCAAAGAAAATTCATTTTCTGAATCGTCCTCCATATTAATTTTGTACCAAAAAAAGCTCGTGTTGACTCTTGCATTAACTAGGTTGTTATAAATGATCGTTCAGTTTTTTATACCTTGTCATGATCGTTGTTCTTTATTTGTCACCTTAATCGCAGAACAATAAGGGAGGCGGGGCCAATTCGTCTGGCACATGGACATAAAGTATGAGAATGCCTTCCTTCTCGGTAAACTCTATTTTCATGGCCCTGTCTACCGAGGCTCACGCCCTCGGTATGAATAGACAGGGCCATGAAATTAGAGAATACCTCGACTTCAGGCATTCTCATATACTTAATGTCCACTTCTTTTGTTTTCTCCGATGACTTATTATGAGGAACAAGGCAAACAAAGTCGCACCCCTTTTGTGAGGCAGGGCATTCTCAAAAATAATGACCCGGTACACAGATCATTCTTTTTGAGAATGCCCTGCAAGGTGTGACTTTGTTTTCATTGTTGTTTAAATTGATTCATTGAAAACAAAAGACATAGTCATTGATCAGATGGAATTTTAACAGGAATCAAACATCAAGAATCTTCGCGTTGAAAAAAGCTTTATTTAAACTTAAAAACATCTGTTCCTTAATAAATATTCTAATGCTTAAATATTTGACGAATTCTTTAGTTTTAATTGGAGTGGGGGGGGGGGCTGATGAAAGAGATATATCGACACAGACGTTCGAAAGACAAAAATGACAAAACGCATCTCATTTTTTACGTTGAATATTCGTCGACAGACGTCGTGACCTCAAAAAGACGTTTGATAGACGTCAGAATGACCATTTAATAGATTTTTTCTCTCGATTTCAAATCTCGAGCAAAACGTTAGAATTTTACGACGAGTAACATTAACTTAAACGGATGAAAGCAGAAGCTTTCAAATAAATTACCTTGTAGCTAATGTTGGAATTTATTATCCCCCGTGGAACGGAGGGATATAGTTTTGAACTTTTCGGTCTGTCCGTCTGTCCGTCTGTCACGCTTCAGTCTCACGCGCCTACAGGCCACATTAATGGATGGATTCGCTTCAAATTTTGCACACGATTTCTCTGGACCCTTCTGCAGTGTAGTGACGAAGAATTTTTGGGATCGAAAAAAATTGACAAAATGGCGGACTTTTGAAAATCGGCACTGGACTTCGAGTATATACGACAGTCTCACGCGTCTACAGGCCACATTGATAATTAGATTCGTTTTAAATTTTGTCCGCGGCTTCTCTAAACTCTTCTACAGTGCAGTGACCAAGAATTTTTCGGAACAAAAAAAAATTAACAAAATGGCGGACTTTTGAAAATCGGCACTGGACTTCGCGTATATACGGCACTCTCACGCGCCTACAGGCTGCATTGATGGATGGATTCGTTTAAAATTCTGCACACGGGTTCCCAAGACCGTTCTGCAGTGTAGTAACTAAGAATTTTTGAGATCGAAAAGAAAATTGACAAAATGGCGGGCTTTTGACAATCGGCACTGGACTTGGCGTATATGCGGCACTCTCAAGCGCCCACAGGCCACATTAATAGATGGGTTCCTTTTAAATTTAGTACACGGCTTCTCTGGATTCTTTTGCAGTGTAGTGACTAAGAATTTTTCTTATCGACAAAAAATTGACAAAATGGCGGACTTTTGAAAATTGACACTGAACTCAGCGTATATATGGCACTCTCACGCGCCTATAGGCCGCATTGAATGATGGATTCCTTTCAAATTTTGTACACGGCTTTTGTGGATCCTTTGGCAATTCAGTAATTTAGAATTTTTTGGATCCGAAAAAAATGACAAAATGGCGGACTTTTGAAAATCGGCACTTGACTAAGCATATATGCGGCATTCTGACGCGCCTACAGGCTACATTGATGGATGGATTCGTTTCAAATTTTGTACACGGCTTCTCTGGACCCTTCCGGAGTGCAGCTATCAAGGAATTTTCGGCTGGGACTTAAAATGACAAAATGGCGGATTTTTCAAAATGGGCGCTGTTCTTAGCGTACCTACGGCAGTTTCACGCGCCCACTGGTTAATGGATTGATTCGTTTAAATGTTAGACACTACGTCTGCCTATCTTCCACTTTTAAATTTTGCGTAGTCAACACGCAAGAGCCTTACACCATATCGCCCACGGGGGATAGACATACTCCTCCAGACATAGTCAAGTTTTCAAAAATTATGTAAGGTCCATCCGGTCTTAACATGCTTGTGGTATCGATAGATCCGGCAGGCTCGTTAGCATTATATACTTGTATAAATCCATCAGTGTCCAATCCAGTGTCAAAATTCCCAGACTGCCTCTGCAATTCAGAAGGAGTCTGGGTCAAAGAAAATTCATTTTCTGAATCGTCCTCCATATTAATTTTGTACCAAAAAAGCTCGTGTTGACTCTTGCATTAACTAGGTTGTTATACATTATCGTTCAGTTTTTTATACCTTGTCATGATCGTTGTTCTTTATTTGTCACCTTAATCGCAGAGCAATAAGGGAGGCGGGGCCCATTCGTCTGGCACATGGACATAAAGTGTGACGCCCTCGGTATGAATAGACAGGGCCATGAAATTAGAGAATACCTCGAATTCAGGCATTCTCATATACTTAACACCTTGCCATCTGACACTGTTCCAAACCAGAGCGATGATCGCTTGATTTTGAGTATTTTAAAGTATGTGTATTTGCAGCCCATGTAAAGTTAAAATCAATTGAAGTGAACAAAATTCGTACAAACAAACGGTAAAATGCCAAAGATTAGTGAAAATTGAAGATGGCAAGCAACTGATATATTTCATATCGGCATGTCACAAACGGCAGTCGCCAGAACACTCAGGATACTGGCATGTCACGTTCTCTTGTCTGTGTTTATGAGAACGCCCCTTCACCAGGCCTGAAGGTCACATGTTCTCTTGTCTGTGTTTGTGAGTGCGCCCCTTCCCCAGGCCTGAAGGTCACACGTTCTCTTGTCTGTGTTTGTGAGTGCGCCCCCTCCCCAGGCCTGAAGATCACATGTTCTCTTGTCTGTGTTTGTGAGTGCGTCCCTTCCCCAGGCCTGAAGATCACACGTTCTCTTGTCTGTGTTTGTGAGTGCGCCCCCTCCCCAGACCTGAAGATCACATGTTCTCCTGTGCGTATCTGAGTGCCCCACTTCTCAGGCCTCAAGAGCACATGTTCTCTTG
Source organism: Protula sp. h YS-2021 (assembly GCA_949752745.1). Taxonomy (NCBI): domain Eukaryota; kingdom Metazoa; phylum Annelida; class Polychaeta; order Sabellida; family Serpulidae; genus Protula; species Protula sp. h YS-2021. The sequence goes on from OX457032.1 coordinate 10,114,625, forward strand.
TCTGTGTTTGTGAGTGCCCCCTTCCCCAGGCCTGAAGGCCACACGTTCTCTTGTCTGTATGTGAGTGCCCCCCATCCTCCCCATCACATGTTCCACTTTGTATATGTGAGTGCCCCCCCCCCCTTTCCCAGGCCCCAGGTCTTTTTATGGAAAATGGTGCATTCAGTAAAAAGAAAAGGCTCCCAGTTCATTCACAACTTTATTTTTCCATAACTCGACAGAAAATCTGCTTGAATGATTACGCAATAGCGTGCAAATTTGTAAGCTAAGAACACCCTATACTCCGCAGCAAAAGTCAGTGAATACTGTGTCAACAACTGAAACGTATTAACTTATCTTTGACTCCAGCAAAATGATCCAGTCTGATTGGTCGCTTCCCAGTTCATTAATATCTCAATTAAATCGATCGATATTGCGGTTATTCATTATCAAACGCATTTAATTCATGTAACAAAGTAAACATTTACTTACCTCGACACACCCGAACACTCGCGTAACGTCTAAAATACATCTATACTAGATCGGCAATATCGGCAACTTCGTCGGCCGATGTATCGGTTGCACATAGGATTAACTATGGCCCGACGCATAATAGATATAGCGGCTTCGTACATCGGATATACATCGGGCCGATATATCTTTAATACGTCGGGCCACCGTCGGAAATATCCCTACAAATTCTTCGACGTCGGATACCAACCGTCGGCTATACGTCGGTTATACATTTATATTCCGATGCATTTCCGACGAACTTCCGATGATTTTTATACACAAAAAAAATTGTTTCTAACCTTAACTGACCCATTGAACCTTTACCAACCATTCATAATTCACATATTCATACATACACCATAGCATATCAATATACAACATAGCATATCTATATATTACAACTGAACACTAGTACTTACTCGGGTTTGAACCGGGGACCTCTTGCATCCTAGGCGCGGAACATACCTCTACTCCACGGCGGCTGGGGCTAGTTTATTGAGGCAAATGATAATTTTCAAGTATATTCGTAATGCTCCACTATTGATTCTTCATAATGTCCCCTACAAAACGTCAATCGATAAATTTCCGACGCCGAATAAGCACCGGAAAATATGCGTTTTATAGACGTATAAAAAATACGTATAATATACGATTGCAATATCGGCATCTTTTTTCCGATGTATTTCCGACGTCGTTTATACATAGGAAAATATGCGTTTTATAGACGTTTAAAAAATACGTATAATACGCGTTGGCAATATCGGCATCTTTTTTTCCGACGCTGTGGAATATGTGGAGCACTCGTACACAACGCAATATATATATATATATATATATATATATATATATATATATATATATATATATATATATAGTTTTCATTTTAAGTTATGCGTGAAATACACAAATTTAGAGATCCATTGGAAATCGGTATATTTCCGACGTTTCACCGACAAATATAACCATATGTATAATATGCGTATATTTTTATACGCATATTACATGCTTGTAATATCTCGAATAAAAACATTAGTTTTCGTCGGAATTCGGTATATTTCCGACGTATAGCCGATGTAGTGATATATGTGACATCCATTAGAAATTGGTATATTTCCGACGTTTCACCGACAAATATAACTATATGTATAATATACGTATATTTTTATACGCATATTACATGCTTGTAATATCTCAAATAAAAAAAATAGTTTTCGTTGGAATTCGGTATATTTCCGACGTATAGCCGATGCAGTGATATATTTATATATTATACGATTATTGTAATCCGTCGGTAATACATCAGTAATATCTTTTTCAAAAACAATTAAGTTTTGTTCCGTCGGAAGTACGTCTATGTCAGACGTTGGGCGAACATATACAAATATATGTATAATGTACGTATAACTAAATACATCGAATATACGTATGCAATATCCGTTTCATTTTTTTTTACCATTGGTCGGAAGTTAATCTATTTCCAACGTATAACTAATGCATAAAAATATATGTATAATATATGCATTGAGAAATACGTGTAATATATGAATATAATATTTTTAGCAAAAAAAAATTCCCAATTGGTCGGAAGTTCGTCGGAAAAAGATGTCGGCCCGATGAATATTTGCCAACATCTATTAAACTGAGGAAAATAATCCTTGGGCCAACGTCGGTAACCGATGAACTTCCGACGAATGAGGAAAAAATGGAAATTCGACTATTGCCAACCTATAACCGATGCATTACCGATGCATCGAAACCGATGCCGACGTTTTCCGACCTGGTTTATACCGTTCCGACGTCGGCCCGACGTTACGCGAGTGTTCGGGCAATACGAAGCTGTTATTGACCATCTGCGAAAATACTGACTTAAAAGTCAATATTTTCTTACGGGTCAATAATATTTCATCTTGACTCGAGACAAGTGCATATCTGCTAATTTGAAGGTGTTGTTTTCGTTTTGAACATTTTCATAAAAATTTCTGTATATTCTTGGTTAATGATTCAAACCCACAGAACTAATAAAAAAATAAAACTTAAATTAATGGAATGGGGAAGGGAGGTGGGTATGATATAGCTTTTGCCCTCAGATCGAAATGTGTGGCATCTTTTTTGTTCAGTAACATCGATTTCAGAAGGCAGGATGTTACTCAGTGATGATAAAACTAAATGTCAAGCGTCATTTTTTATGCAAAATATGTTCAAGTGTTCTTTACGCAGCTGTTTTCTGTCTAGACAAATACGGCAGCTTAACGACAATCGCACGTCATTTACCATCTATCTCGCACGTCATTTACCGTCTATCTCGTAGACGAGGGACATATCAAACAGCAAAGCAGTCAGCGGAGTGTGTTAAGTGTTTTTTTCTGTCATTGGCGGTTTATTTAAGATTCCACGTGGCTGTAACCTTGACGGAGCTCGGTGATCCACCCAGGTCCACTTGGGGCCGCCCCCCACTTTGCCCACAGAGCGTTAGGCCGTTGCTTGAAGTGGGCATTCCACTGGTCTGGGTAAAACTGGCAGTTTAACCTGGCTCGTCTGACTGGGTTGGCCGGGCAGGCGAGGGAGAGGGGCGTTTCCTTGGTAAGACATCTCACTGTGTTTTATACCTGAAACAAGTGACAAGGCATCGGTCTATATGAAAGAAAAGAAAACGAAAAGAATCCCAGTCTCTATCACACTACTCATACTCATTTCTTTCAAAGTTACAGTCCCAAAACTGTTAATTAATAAGCTTAGTGAAAAAAAAACTTTTTATTCATCTCTGTGACACTGAATGCTAGCTCAACATTTCCGTTTTAAAAGAAATCAGCCCCGGGTCCTCTGGCATTGAAAGTCACAACTGGTAGAATATGTTAATGCATTCATGTTTCTGGAGGAGTTGCAAGCTATGACTCTGGGGATATCTGAAGTAAGATTAGTTATCGTCGGTTAGATTTCGGCTGTGGGAAAGATTATGTAGCATAAAAGTCATACTGGGACCCTTCGCAAGTAACAATAAAGCCGCGCAATTCAACCAAAAAGTGTATTTCCCCTTCATAATAGCTCCAGAAAAGTTGCAATATGTAGAAAAGTGACAACTCGAAAATGGTTTATTGAAAACTGGATGAAGGGAGGGGTGGGGAGGGGGTTGGAGGGGGTTGAGGGATGTTACTGATACTTCCAAGCCAATCTATGATACAAAGACAGTGGGAGAAGTCGCTGTTGTGTGCAAATAAACAATCCCACAATAAAGCCCCATCCATACAACGGAGGGAGATAAGCATGTTACTTCGATTTTCCATAATCAACAAAAATCCGACGTTGGCCCTGTAGCATTGAAACACCCCAGCATTGAAACACCACATCATTGTATGGGCCCATCCAATGGCTGGGCTAAATCAATACAGAGGTTATTAAACAGCACATACAGTTTCTCCCCATAAAAAACGATTATATTGCTGATGTAATTTAATACAACAGATTATTGGGATAGTGTAATGGGACGGGCCGTAATATTTCTTTGTAAATAAAATATATAAAATAATGTAAATAAAAATTCGAGAAGAATATTTATAACATTTACTTATCCACTTACCATTTTGCTTTTAACACCCACACTTAACATTATCTGGAAAAGTCAGCTATAATCTCAGCACAGCTTCTCTCTCCCCCCCCTTTCCCCTGCTGCATTATGGCACTTACTATGTGGTTCTGCCCCAGGAGGGTGGGGGTGGGGGGAGGGGGCATTTCCATATAAAATGACTCCCATGCGCGTAAATCGAATTTAAAAAAGAGCCCCTAAACACGGAATTTTCGTCTCTAAATTTCCCTCTATTTTTGGAAAAACGCGGAAAAGGACATCTGATTGCTAAATGGCATTACCAAATTTCGCAATGAGCAATTGCCCATTTTTATTCCCCATTAAAATGGGTTTTTGTTTTGTACAAATGTTGTAGCTGTTTAGTTGGATCGAACCGATGCTTTGAAAAGTATCATCCTATCTTTTCTTTGCCCGTAACACAGTTGAAATGCAATTTCTAATAAATTTGAAATTAAATTTCACTGGAGTACAAAACTTTATGGTTGGCTCCAAGTACTTCATGGGTAACCCCATGTTTACCTGTACTGGGATCCGATAATCACTTTTCATCCGGCGCCCCGAAAAGTGGGGCCCCAGAAATGGTGGGAGGAGGTGGGACTGGTTGTTGTAAGCATCGGTTCGATCCAACTAAACAGCTACAACATTTGTACAAAACAAAAACCCATTTTAATGGGGAATAAAAATGGGCATTTTGTTCATACAAATGCCTTGCAGCTGCCGTTGGATCGACCCGATGCTTTGAAATAGATTTAACCAGTGGAATGGCATTTCTTGGGTACCACGCCCTTCGGGCGCCATGCCTTCGATTAACATGACAATAAATAAAACTTCTATCAACAGTTCTTTGTTTTATTTCCGTCAGTTTCCCGACACCAGTGTTCTTTTGCTATTGGTGTGCATCCGCGCACCTACGGTAAAGCTTGTCTCCCCCCCCCCTTTTTTTTTTTTTTTTTTTTTTTTTTTTTACTGGACAGTCGTCAAGGCACCTAACGCTAGGTCCACACTGTCATAGAGGTCAACAGAAACCGAAAATTTCGAAATTTCCTTGTTTTTGCGTTATGTTACAACATGTGCGCCCAGTGGGCGCACTGTGTTACTCGTGTGCTCCCAGGTGTGCCCCTCTTGGGCCCCATCTCCCCGCGCCATGCTGTCGCGTTACTCATGCGTCTCCCTCGGGGTGATACGCACGCTCCTCAGTGCTGGTGAGCGACCCACTGTCGTCCCCCATCCCACACTATAGATGCCCGCTGCTGTGCCTCGTGGGGGCACATGCGTAGCTCGCTGCCCCGCGCAGTCGTTCCCTGCGTTACCCACTCATGACACTCTGTAGTAAAAAGTATATAGGTTAAAAAGACCGAAAGTTTGCCCTATCGAGCCAGTTCGCTTGGGTGGCAGCTCTTCACTCGTTGGGGCGGGCCTGCGCGCTGCTCCCTTTCCCTCGCCCCTTCGTGGACTTCTCCTTTGTTCCGTTGCCACCCTTGTAGCCCTTGCCTTTGAACCTGCAACATAAGTGCCTCACATTAATATTTCTCGCGGTGTTACTTATTAATGATGGACTCCGCTGCTACGAATGGCATGTGGTACAGCTTTGACACGGAATCCTGCGTGTAATCCTGTAAGTAAAATCGAATAAAAGAATTAGGGGATTGCCAGCAGCCAGCACGCAATATGTCTTCCATGGTTGCGCCGGTTACCGCATTCAGTGAACAGGCAATCTGTCGCACTTCATGGGGGTGCATCTTGGGCCTTTCTTGTGTCCCTTCGCTTTGCGATGCCGCGTCATATGCCGCCACTACTGCCCTTTTGATGCAGTTGGAGATGGTGGGTTTCCCTATATCTCTAGTAATGTGGGGAAGAAACGGTATTATTAGTCTTTTTTGTTCTGGGCTGCGTATTGCCTTTGAGGCCTCCGTGTACTTACGTAGTGTGTCCACGGGGCACAGTAATTTCCCTGTGCGCCTCGGTTCTCCCTCCAGTGCGTCCCCGGGTAGCACAGGCAGTGAGATTTCCGAAAACGTACCCTTACCGTGAGTCACAATGTGCGTTTTGCCTAGGAAGTCGGCTCGAGGTTTCAGGACAACCCTGCTGTTGTTCTCGTCTATGAAATACAGCTGGTCGAATGCGTGTATCTCACTTCTCCTCTTGCCTGACGCCAATGCTAGAAGGAAAGTTACCTTGAATGTGAGCTCCCGCAGTGGCGTATTCTGTTCGTCTCGGAAAGTGGGGCCCTGGAAGTAATCTAGTACTACTTTTAGGTCCCACTGTACTATGTGCTTGGCTGGGGGTGGTCTCTGCAAGCGAAAATTTCTTATTAGTTTGGACAGGAACTCGTCTTGGCCCGGGTCGTACCCTGTTGCGTTTTTCAGCACTGAACCCAGCGCTGCACGGTAACCTTCTATTGTTCTGGTGGCCACCTTCTTCCCCTCAAAGAGGTATATGAGGAAATCGGCGATCAATGGCGCTGTTGCTGCCACAGGGTCTGCTGATTTCATCAAACACCACCTCTCGAATACCTTCCACTGTGACCCATAAACCGAACGGGTGGATTTGGCGTGCACCTCTTGCATGCGTGCAACCGCCTGTGCCGAAAACCCCTGTCTTTTTAGCCAGTTCGCTTTAGGGACCACAGATGAAGATTCATCGTGTGTGGGTGCGGGTGCCAGTGTTGCCAATGTGGTTGTCTTAGTGCCCGCGCATGCATTGGCGTCTCGGTCGCCCACCGTTGTAACAGTGGGAACACGGGTGACGCCGGATTTGCCGGTGCCACTAGCAACAACGTAAATCTCTGTTCCCTCCCTAACCGCTCTGCTACCCTCTCGAGTATCGTGGTTGGGGGAAACGCATACAGTACCTCCTGCGGCCACGTGCAACTCAGCGCGTCGCTGGTTGTGGCTTCCGGGTCCGGGCATGGTGAAACATACCTCCCGAGTTGCGTGTTGAGACGCGTTGCGAACATGTCCACCTGTGGGGGCCCAAAGACCGAACTCTCCACTACCCAACGAAAGAGGCGTGTGGAGAGCGTCCACTCCCCCTGCAGGACTTGACCCTGCCTGGATGCCATGTCCGCTAACACGTTCAGGTTCCCCGGAATGTGATGTGGTAGTAGTGTTACCTGGTATCGGATTGCTAGCTCCCACACCTCTCTGGTTGCTTGCATCAGGGTTGGCGACCTTGTGCCCCCTTGCTTTTTGATGTAACTTACCGTGGTAGCATTGTCTATCAGACACAGTACAGCTTTGCCCTGAAGTTCTTGCCCCAGGATCCTCAGTGCTTCTCCTACTGCGCGCATTTCTAACACATTGATGTGCATGCTTCGCAGTTGCTGCGGCCACCGCCCCTGAAACAACCTGCCGTGAAAGTGTGCCCCCCAGCCTACCTTTGATGCGTCGGTTTGTAACTGGAATTGTGGCTGCGGTATGGTAAACGGGGTTCCTTGCGTCAGATGCACTGTATTCACCCACCACCGGAGATCTTCTCTCGCCTGTGGCGGGAGTCTGAACTTGTTGCGTGAAACGCGGCCCCTCTTGAGTGCCGCTCGCACTGCATGCTGGTAGCCCCGGAAATGAAGGCGCCCCATGGGCACCGTTTTTTCTGTTGCTACTAACAGTCCCAGCAACGTTTCTGCGACAGTTACGGGAACCCACCTGTTTTCCAACATCGACTCGATTATATGTCGAATCTTCTGAATTCTGTCTGGCGACGGAAATACGCGCCCGACTGTGAAGTCGAACACGTCCCCTAGGAACACAATTACCTGTTTGGGCTCTATCTCCGACTTCTCTAGGTTTACCAGTAACCCCAGCTCGACACATTTGTCGAGTAGCGTTAATGTTTGAGCGGCCACCCTTTGTCTGTTCAGACCCGCGTTCAACCAGTCGTCTAGGTATTGAAACAGCAGCATTAGCTGCTGTCGCCCCCACGACTTTACTGAGCGCATTGTCTTGCTGAAGACCCAGGGCGCCGGTGCCAGCCCAAAAGGGAGCGCGCGGTACCAATACCTGTGCTCCCCAACCTGAAAGCACAGGTATTTGTAATGTGCGGGCCACATCGGTACGTGCAAGTACGCGTCCGTTAGGTCGATCGAGGTGGCCCACATGCCCCGACTGACCGCCTTGCGGATGTGCTGGCAAGTGTCCATTTTGAATGTTGGGGTCGACAAGAGCGCGTTTAATGGCTTCAAGTCTATTATGAGACGCCAGCCCCCCATTCTTTTTGGCCTTAGGAAAACCCTGTGGAACATGCCTGATTGCCCCACAGGCATTTCCCCTATGGCTCCTTTTTCTAGCAACTTGCCCAGCATATCCGTGAGTGCTGCTTGCTTTTCCGTTCCCTGGCCGTATGAGGTCACAAGGCTCGGGTTCGCGTTTTGAGTCAGCCGAATAGGGGGCACTTGACCGTCTACTTTGCGAAATGGGAGGGGGTAGCCGTATCTTAGCCACCGCACTACCTTGGTCGGCGCCCCCAATTCTTTCCATTTTAACCAAAAGTGTGTGAGCCTGCCTCCTACGGGCAAGGAGTTTGCGCGCAGCACTCTGTCCCTGATATCTGACAATGTTACGCCAAAATTTAGATGTTCTCCTGCAGCGAGCCAGTTCCCGTGACAGGGACTGACCTGCTGCTGACTGTAATTGTCACCTGTTTGATGGAGTGTGGCCGGCCTTGCGAAAAACACTACCCCGTCTCTCTTGGCTTTGCGGGCCCTTGATCCTGGGTGGCGCCGACGCCGTGCGCCCGCGGTGTGCTCCCCGTTGGTGACTGCTGCTGTAGGACCGGTGACGTGGCGTGACCTGCGTGTACCGCTCGTGCAGCGCGCGATTCTGGAGGTCCTGGATGTGCCGGCCGTTGAGTTCTGCCAGCAGGTCATCTGGGAACAGTTGTGCTTGCCCCATGTATTCTGCGTGCCGCAACTGGAATAACTTGTCCTGCGGGAGTTTGCAACGCTGGAGGCCATTGTCCCTGCGCAACTGAATGCTAGATGACAGCAGTGCCGTGTGCAGCTTAATCAGATCTTTCGTCCCACGCACAAGACACCCAATGAGCTTGGGCACTATGGAGGCATCGGACTCCAGGGATCCACCCACCAAGGTCTGATTTACGTACTCGATAAATGATAGCACCCGCAGCCCCGTTCTCGCGATGCCCTCAATGTAGCTGAGATCCCTGTCTTTTAATGTCACCTTGTCGTCGGGGCGGAGCACAGGTAACCAGGTTGGGGCGTGCTTAGGGTACGTGAGTGGCTCAAAGTTGACTGCGTTGTCCGATGGCCTGTACGCCGTTCGCGCGACGCGCATTTTAGATGAGGTGTGAATTTTCCCGAAGTCCAAGGCCTTCCCAAAATTCGAGTCCTTTGCCTGAAACTCGGCCTCCTTCAACTTGATGGCATCCAAAATACCAGCTGCTGTATCGAGTGCCATAAATTCTGGGCCCTGCTCCCGCGGCCCCTCGGAGGCCAATCTGAAACTGGCGTGCGTCTCCTTCAGGGGTTTGCCTACTTGGGCATTCGAGAATCTCTGTATTACCTCTACAACGTCGCGAAATGGGATATCCAGCGGGTCGACCGTTGTGGCTGAGCCTGCTTCCTCGCTTGCCCTGCTTGGGGACCCTTCGTCTGAGAGGCGCCTCCTCTTCCGTGTACCTCTCCAGGGGGATGCGTCGCGTTTCCGCGGTGATCTTAGCCAGTCGCCACATTCCGGGTGCTTGAAAGGCGAGGCGTGTAGGCCTCGCGGTGCCCTCGATCGTGCCCTATGTTCTGTTTCACTGCCGGAGAGTGTGGGCATGCGGCGCCGGCTGGGCACCCGACTTCGCCTCCTTCGTCGGTGGGGCGGTGAGGAACCTGAGGACTCGGAGTCGTCAGAGGATGAGGAAGATAGTAGGCGGCTGCGGCTTCTACCTCTAACCCGTATGCCGCGGGAGGGCGTTGATTCGCGCTTCGGGCTGCTATGCCGCTCATCCTCCATCTGGGTCATGAGTGTGGCTAGGGGTGATGGCTCCCCTTCCGTGCTTGCCGGCTTGGGCGACACGGCGCGAGAGGGAGCCGGCTGTGGTTCAGGTGTGGGTGTGAGCTCCCTCACCTGCTCCTGACTTGTAATTGTTGCGCTCGGTGCACGTGCCTGCAGCCCCACGAGTTGTTGTGAGATCATGGCTGCCTGCTGCTGTAGTGCCTTGCGGAGAATCTCTTCAAAGTTTATCTGCAATGGGAGAATCGGCTTCTCCGCTGGTGGCTGGTATCCCCCCACGCTGGGTGTGTCACCAGCGTTCGTGGTCGAGGGATCCCACGTGCCCGAGGTGTACGCCCTGTTCGCAGCCTTCACAACGGATTCCTCAAAAGATTCCGTGGTCTTACTGTTAGCCGGGGGGAGTGGTGTTATAGTTGCCGCCTCCTGCTCTAGTTCTTGCAACGACACACGGACGCTCGTTTCCGATGTAGGGCTCCTCGAATGTTTCTTATCCTTCCTGGACTTGTGCTTGCGGCGTTTCTTGGGAGACCTCTCGGTGCTCGAGTTCCGCCCTGACAGCACCGTCTCATCCCGCAGCGGCGTGCCGGGATCTTTGCCTGAGGGCTCATAAGTCGGGGTGTCCGCCGAGGACATTGTTCGCGACCACAGTTCTTTTATTTGTCTATTGCGTAGTTGGCGCCGACGCTGCCTGTTTAAACTTCTCCACACTTGATCTGGTAGATGTTGACAGACTGCACACGTTATATCACCGTTACACTCTTGTTGCCCGTAGCGAGTAGCACAGTCCCTGCAGTAGTCGTGGGGATCGTCCTTAAGGCCTGCGTGCCCACATCGCGGCTTCTTTACCATTGTTGTTCATGACTGCAAGCGAAAGCAGAAAGTTAATTAACGGCAGCAGTTTTTACTGAGCCATCGAGGCGCATTTCTTTTCCATGCATATTATTGATCTGACCTGTAGCATCACACCGCAGTATGTGTTACGCAGCTTTGCAAATGCAGGCTTCAGTGTGCGACTTGACAGTGCCACTCCTGGTAGCCTGTGTGCTCCCCCCGAGTAACGCGTTCGTAACTCGCGAGTAACTCGGAGTGCGGCACACCCTGCTGCGTTGTGACGCAAAAGGCGCGGGAAAGCTACCACTTGCGAAAACTTGGCTGAGACGTCTCGCACGCTGCCAAGAATTTCCTCCTAGGTGGTCAGCAGCTTCCTACACTCTCTTGACCAGGAGTTAGGAAAGCAACGTAGTTAGCAGACCCGCGGTGTCTCTGTCAGTTCGCCGCACCGTGGGCGCCTTCCCGCCAAAAAGAAAACTGCTTATTTCTCCGTGTGACGTGGTCAGAACCCAACGTTGTAAGTAGCTAAAAAACCTACGGAGAGCCCTTTACCAAAGGTGAAGTTAGCAATCTGGAAAACGTCCTCGTTCCTCGTAAAACTGGACGAAACTGCCTGCCCACGTGTTGAGGGCACCGCCGCGTTACTCACAACCGAGAACGGCTAAAAACAGTCTAAAAATTGGCCAGGATTCCCGTGCAGCGGTCCAAATAACTCTGTAGCGTAACAAGCCTAAGGTTCGATAGAAGATGTGTCTGAAAGCGGTACGCTAGCGACACATACAACTAGGCTACCCACCACAGAGTGTTGACACCGCAGCTGGCAAATCACACTGTTGTTACGCCGGTCCCTCTAGATGTAATTCGCCCAAACTTCACCCAGATGGTCTTCAATATATCCAGCAACTACTCGTGCTATTTATTCCTCCATCAGAGCTAGGAAGGGCCCTAACAATCCAAAAAATTAACTGGTGTTACAAACTGTGTTTCTTCACAGGCGTAAGGATGAAAAGTGATTATCGGATCCCAGTACAGGTAAACATGGGGTTACCCATGAAGTACTTGGAGCCAACCATAAAGTTTTGTACTCCAGTGAAATTTAATTTCAAATTTATTAGAAATTGCATTTCAACTGTGTTACGGGCAAAGAAAAGATAGGATGATACTTTTCAAAGCATCGGGTCGATCCAACGGCAGCTGCAAGGCATTTGTATGAACAAAAGGGCATTTTAGGACATGTTCATTCAATTACCCTGAAATGGATGCAGGTCTTCAATTAATTATAATATAATTTTTGTTTTCAAAGGAGTAATCATTTTACCCCCGACCCATATTTTAGGAAAAGGGCGGAAAATTCGACAATTTTACCCACTCCCTATTTTTTGTTTTAAGCTTTTCTGCGTTGTTTTGTGCGCGCATTGTTGCCATATTTGATACAAGTGCTCCCCCCCCCTCCACAACGCTCCCGCGGGGTGAGGGGGGTCAGCGTGATATATATTATAGTAAGGGTTGTCGTATGCTCGGGACCTCAGTACCACTAGTGGTACTGAGGTCCCAAAGTGGCACTGAGGACCCGACAAATATGAACTCCCCGCCCCCATCTTTAATTGTGTCTTACAATCACTGCTTCGGGATAGGCACGAATAATATTGTGGTCCTTGGAAATAAAATTTCTCACTCTCCGAACTAATTTCTTCACAGTAATTCAGGCAGCTTTTGTTCGGAACATTAAATATGAATCAAAGTTAACATATTCATAACTGAAGATAACAAAGTAATGAACAATAATGTTTTTGAAAGCAGACAGTGCAAATTCCCATTCAACGCTGTATACATTGCGACGTCTATGCAACGTCTAACCTGAGGTCGCGAACCCTATTATCCTATTCTCAACGTTTTGATGTGTTCTACTTAAATTGGTTGGTTCGTTATCGCGTCCAGATAATAACGACCTTGTTTGGACGTATTGTTACTGCAATTTTTATGCAGCTAACGTCACCACATAGAGCTCGGTATATGGACCTCTATTCAAAGTCGGAAGAGGGTGGGGGGGGGGGGGAGGACTTTAATAAAGTAAGCCCCGATATTGATTTTTTCTTTGGTCGCTACGTCTATCCAGCTATTTCCAACAAGTTGTAGATAATCATCTATCGTTACATCAAAATCGCAACGTCTAACCAACGTCTATCCAACTCAAATGCTGGATAAACATCAGAAAATAGACGCTGTATGGACATCGATGGCGTTATGGAGGCGTTCAATCTTATCTTATCAACGTCCATGCAACGTCGGGACTTTACGACCTTATGTCTGTGCACAATCAAACCCTAATGTTCATCCGGCGTCTATTACAACTGCTACCAAACGGCTGTACAACTTTGCTTCATCACTGGAAAGATGAACTCAGTGAAAAACCTTCAAAAGAAATGTCCATACGAACAACAAAGGTAAAAGAGGGGGGGGGGGGTGGGGGGGGGGTGGGGGGGTGAGGGGGGGGGTTCTATTGACCCATGGATCAATGGCTTATATGTGACAAACAAGGAATATCCTTTATATTCGTTAATCCTTTAATTATGATATAAAATTAAAGCTAAATGTGCCTAAAACTAGAAACACTTCTTTAAAATTTAGAGTTGTTCTTCCACCAAAACACGCCTTTTCTAACTTTAAATTTATTGAAAAAGAGGATAGTGCCCTAATCATTAAAAAACCCGGCTTATCTTCTCTAAATACTAGACAAAGTAGCAATATGTCATTCCCACTTGCAAACAAAGTTTGCAAATGGGTATGCTTTGCTAAGAATTCTGGTATTTATTCCTTTATTGTTGTTTTTAGTTAGAGATAGAGGGTAATGAGGTCAAGGTCGGTCGGTCGGTCGGATAGGGCGATTTTGAGCCCATTTTCGACCCTTTGGGTCTAACCGACGTTACATAGGAGATACCTAGGTGACCTTGACCTTCTTGATCACGGTCAAGGTTTCTGCAAGTGGGCCAATTCCGCTACGCAGCAGAATTCTGTCTAGTTATAAATGTTATTCTATTGCGGTTTCTTGCGCCCTGCGTAGACTGTTCCCATTTCTCACATGAAGAATCTTCGCGGAATATTCGCTTCGTGGCTCCCACATGGCATGTTGACAGCATATCTTTATCATAAACACTTGACAAGCCTTTGGCTTGCAAGAGTTATATGAATTTGTGCCAGCAGCCGTTCGTCTTTTTAACACTTGACAAGCCTTTGGCTTGCAAGAGTTATATGAATTTGTGCGAGCAAAATTCGTCCTTTTTTTCTTCTTGACAGTTTTCCGATTTTTTGTGTCTTCTTCTTCTCTAACACTATGGGCCCTACGACCATGCAACTTGGAACTTATAAGGAGCTTGATCTGAACATGTGCATATCACTTTTTATTTTCGTCTTTGATTTCGTTTTCTTTGTTAAAACGCCATGTGAAAAGAGTGTATTTTTTACAAATAAATGCGTAGCATTTAACGACAGCACAGAATACACATTTGCTCAGTGAGCTTTGTGCGAGCTCTCACTGCGTAAATAGATAACAAGGCGTATGCCTGATCAGTCAATAAAACTTTAAGTCAACAACAACCAAACACTACTCGGCTTATAAGACGTATTCAAGCTGTGTTGTTTGCATTATATTATTCAAGAAATAACCCATTGAAGGAAGTATTTTTGCGTTTTAATTTTTGTCAAGTGTTTAACATTTCGCTAGCGGAATGAGCTTGACAGTTTTTCCGATTTTTTGTGTCTTCTTCTTCTCTGACACTATGGGCCTCAGGACCATGAAACTTGGGACTTATGAAGAGCGTGATCTGAACGTGTGCATGTCACTTTTTATTTTCGTCTTCGATTTCGTTTTCTTTGTTAAAACGCCATGTGAAAAAAGTGTATTTTTGCAAGTAAATGCGTAACATTTAACCCACAGAACACACAGTTGCTCAGTGAGCTTTGTGCGAGCTCTCACTGCGCAAATAGATCACACGGCGTATGCCTGCTCAGTCAATAAAACCTTAAGCCAACAAAAACCAAACACTACTCGGCTTATAAGACGTATTCAAGCTGTGTTGTTTGCAATATATTATTGAAGAAATAACCCATTGAAGGAAATATTTTTGCGTTTTAATTTTGATCAAGTGTTTAACATTTCGCTAGCGAAGTGAGGTTCTAGTTTAGTATTGTCGAATTTCACTAAATGGTACCTGCTACTTGCTTAGCACACACCTACACAAAAACACATGGCAACCATATTGTAAACATAAGTGTGAAACACGTGGTAATAATATGTGAATATATGCGGTCACCATAAATGCTAGCCAATCACACTCACATGTAAGCGTTCTTTGAGATCTACTTTTCCATAAACTGCAAATAAAAATCAATTCGCAGCCAAGTTATCTATTTTAATAATAATACAAATACAAATATATAGCGCAATAATTTGGGAGATTTACAAATTTAAAATCATTTATCTTGCATCTGACTTTAATTAGCAATTATCAATTAGAACAAATTACAATGTGTAGTGCTACACGTCTCGTTTCATTTTCGAATCTGCTTAAATCCAGTACGTACCCACTCATCTATGGAATGCCATTTTCACATTTATTGGGCAATTATTGATATCAAGAACTAATTTTTGATCTCCAAAATTCAATTTTTTGATATCAAGAATTAATTTTGCTATATCTGATTTTATTTTTGATATGTATAAAAATGTATTCTTGTTCCCAAAAAATAACTCTTGAGATCAATAAATAGTTTTAGAGATCCCAAATTTGTTATTGATATCAACAATGATTTAATGATATCTAAAATTGATTTTTAGAGATCAAAAGGACAATTCTTAATAGCAAAGATGAAATATGTTATAGCAAAATTTCGAGATCCATAATTTATTTTCCTTTTAATAGCATCAATAATTTATTTTAGGGAACATTATTTCAGAATAAGACTTTTTAATTCATATTTTTGCAAAAGATTTTTGTGATCTCAAAATTTTGTGCTGTACAAAAAAGAAGCAATTCTTGAGCTCAAGAATTGATTGATATCAGTAATTATTGATATCAGTGATTATTGATATCAGTAATTTAATCTCCATAATTTATCTGACGATTCGTTAAAGTTATATACATATATGTTTCTCCTTTAACATTTTTTTTAGTTTGTAAAATTGAGATTTTGATTTCAAAAATAAATTTTTGCCACCTAAAATTCAACTATTGATGGCAAAATATAAATAAATGAGATCTACATTGATTTATTGATATCTTCAATTATATTTTGATACTAAATGTTAAAATGGCATTGCATACTCATCCAGCCGTTGTCCATTACATGCGCATTGTAATTTTCATGCAGAATTGCACCTGGCGTTCTTTTGTGTGGTGTACATACATTTGATTTTTGTTCGCGTTCGTAGTAAATTACACCATCTGATGCAGAATCTGGGTAGTGCCCTTACTCTATGCTAGTATTATTATTGGTAGAAAATTCCTACATTATTATTATTGGTAGAAAATTTCTACATTATTCATCTAGGTTCTATGTAAGATCAAAGGTGTACAAACCATTTTTTCAGTATTTACACTTTGGCATTTTTCCATTGCCATTTTACCACTTGGCATTATTGTATTGAAATAGCCCATCCGTAGGATGGGCCCATCCAATAACAGCGAGGTATTGATTTAACCCATATTCCTTGTTTTGCGGAGCTGTAGTTTCAGCCCATATTTGGCTATAGGAATAGCACATATTTTTCTTCTCCCCTTAAAAATGGGAACAAACTGCCTTGTGTTGTGAACAAGATGGGCTGTTTTAATGGTTGATGGGTGTAGGATGGGCCCATCCTATAGCTGTAAGCCATAGAAACAGTACATATAGAATTAGCATGTGCCAAATCTACAGACAGATGCATAGGAATAACCCATTCATAGAAACAACACATCTGATTAAGAATAATGGCCAAATCTACAGACAGTTGCATAGGAATACCTCATCCATGGAAACAGCATGCAAAGCCGGCAGAATTGTACCTAATATTTTGAAACGCAACATCTCAAGCTGACCCCCCCCCCCCTCCCGCGGAGGGTTGGGGGCAGCTGTATCAAATATGGCAACAGTGCGCGTACAAAATAACGTTGAAAAGCTTGTAGGTAAAATGATCGAATTTTCCGCGTTTTTCCTGAAATAGGGGGGTGGATAAAATGATTATTCCGTTGAAAACAGAAATCATATGCTATATATTAAGGCAGATGAGAAATTCACCGTGTTTAAATACCGAGAACAGTCAATTTCGTTCCCAGTACAGAAAAACTGTGAAAATCCCCTAAGCGAGGGAGTGGACGGATCAGTTGGCGGCGTTTTGGTCAATTAATACCAAAAGCGCAAAAATACCAAAGCGACAAAGAACAAAAAAATATGCGTAATCCAACTTGTTTTTACCAGCTGCCCTGCAAAAGGACAATGAGCTGGAGTCAGAATTTTTTGTCGAGCCTTTATACCGCACTCGAAAAAATATTTAAATATGCCTCCTGTATCTGACAAGCAAAATTTGAAGTATGCCTGGTATGTACTTTAAAATTCAACAGCTAAAACCCAGCAAAAAATACGCACTTAGTCACTGAAAGCTTACAGCGACAATTGTGGTTTTCACAGGCACGTAAAGTACACATGCAGCGCGCTGAAATATGGAAGGAAGTACCGTAATGCAACAGGGGGGTGGGAGGGGAGAGAGATGGAAGCTGTGCTGAGATTATAGCTGACTTTTCCATCAAATAATGTTAAGTGTGGGTGTTAAAAGCAAAATGGTAAGTGGATAATTAAATATTTTAAGTGTTCTCGGATTTTTATTTACATTATTTTCTACATTTTTTTTACAAAGAAATATAACGGCCCGTCCCATTATACCATCCCAATACATCTGTTGTATTACATTACATTAGCAATATAGTCGTGTTTCATGGGGAGAAACTGTATGTGCTGTTTTGATAGGCTCTGTATTGATTTAGCCCAGCCAATGGATGGGCCCATACAATGATGTGGTGTTTCAATGCTGGGCTGTTTTAATGCTACAAGCATTCTTTTCTGATTTTGTCAGACCAAAAGTTCTACGAGTTGTGTGCACACGAAATTATTAAGCTTTTAAAATAAAATAAAACAAAGATCAATTTCACAAAATTGATATTATATACTAAATAAAGGGACAAGTTTATTATACGATATTCTTGAAAGTGTTATGTAAGTTTTTTTTTTTTGGCTTTTATTTGTTTAGTGTGTGCTGCTCTGAACTGACATTCTAAAAGTAATAACTACAGGTGTATTTTCAAAAGAAATGTTTTAATGGTTTTTAAAACAGGTTAATTTTATTACCTACACGAAAAAAAGACGAGATTGTGTAGTAAGCAAATTATCAAGTATTTTGTATTATTGGTGTTGTAATTTACAACAAGACTCGAAATGTAACAAGCTAGTTGGTTGGTGGATGATGATGCGCAACAGGGATATCTGACGTCAGCTTATTTTCATTGGCTCACATAGGGCGATGCATAGCTAAAGTAACAGATTAATTCAATGATTACAGCGACTCCTTAACACGAATATAACACCGCATGTATTCATGCTCAGTATGCTTACCTGAGTGTGGAGACCGTGGCCGGACCATAGTATTTCCATTTTTGTAACCAGTTTACATATTTTCGCCGATTCTGTTCTAAAATGAAATTTAGACTCGCCCACCGTGGCATGCGTAGAAATTCACGTTCCTTACTTCTCCGGTTAAATGAACTGTTGACTCCCGAAAATATTAATATGAAGGTCGCGATTTAAAGTTTAAACTGCTTAGTTGTTCTCGTTTATCTCAGATTAGTATTGTATAGGTTCCTACGAAAAAGCAAGCAGTCATTATAACTTTAATTCAATGATCATAAAAGCAAACTTCTCAGAAAGCCTCGAAAAGCACATGCGTGGATGATACATCAACGTCTTAGCAAGCTTGGAAAAGCACGTGCGTGGATAATGCATCAACGTCTTAGAAAGCCTTGATAAGTACGTGCGTGGATGATGCATCAATGCCTTAGAAAGCCTGGATAATCACGTGCGTGGATGATGCATCAACGTCTTCAGAAATGTTCATTGAATGAGTTCATTCTTGGTTAATCGTTCAACGTTTTGAAATATAAATTATTGTTGCTGTAGAAATACCGACAGTGTACGCAACAGTTTATAAAAGACACTGCTGGATGATGGAGAATGGTAGTTCATGAATGATGACAGTATAGTGCAATATAAATTTAAACATATATGATGAAAAAACAAGTAAAACAAAGGTAAGTTTATTTGATGGGGATACACGATGGCCTTACGTGAGTCTGTTTCATTAGAATGTGTAGTGAATTGAAGGTAAGCCTGTTTGATGAGAATGCACAGTGAATCTAAATGCGCAGTAGGCAATTTAGTCATAAAGACACCCATTTTTACACAATTGTATATTATTTATTGTATACCGGTGCCGCTGGAAAGCATTTTACTGCTATCATAGAACGAAAACTTGACACTTACACTGCCGAGTGCATGTATGTAATGTTTTGGTCCCCTTTTGTGGGATGCGGATTGCATTCCCAAAAGAAGTAATTTTTTGTTGGAGCCACAGTAAGAAAAAATCGGCTCCTCCCACATTTGGTGAAATTAGCACTGAGCGCGGACCGCGTATGGCTTCAAAATTGCCCTTTCTTCCACATTTTTTTGTCCGTGCAGGCATAGGACTAGTTACCGGTATAATTGTTTTCATTTATTATGTTTCTTCTTTGCTGTAACAACGCGGCTGTTTGAACTTCCCAGCCATTCTTGCATTTTATTGGTTTCGCATTAAGAACACCCCAAAGAGGCTATTTGTCTGTCTCAAAATTCGAAGCAACATATTTCTTTACTTCTGTTTATTTTTTATTTGCCATTTTCGGTTTCCTATTGATTCAAAACTCGCCAGAAGATTAAAGATGACATACAAAAAACCGACAGCCAGATGGTGCTCGGACAGCCAGATAGTGCTCGGACAGCTGATGAGGCTCGGACAGCCAGATAGGGCCCGGACAGCCAGATGGTGCTGAGACAGCCAGATGGGGCTCGGACAGCCAGGTGGGGCTCGGTATGCCACGCGTAGTGGCTAGAGCGCACATAGAAAGGGTGGTGAATGGCCCAACCTTAAAAGGGGGTAATACTAAGGGTCTCGAGCGTTTAGCTGCAGACATGGCAAACTGTAAAGTAACCTTAGAAAGCATGTTTTTCGTGTCGGATATGAATAGTTCCGATCACATGAGAAAGATTGTGAGGCGATTGCCTTTCCACCTCAGAAGTAAGTGGGTTGATAGAAGTTACGCGGTCTTAGAAAATAGCGGCGTTGAGGCTACGTTTGGGGGCTTGACTAATTTTATATCAAGGAGCGGTAATGTGTCGTCGTTCGCGACACACGGCGAGGAATTGTCAGGGAATTGTCCGCGTAAATGTGGATGCTGCGACGGTAACTGGTCAAGTTTCGTCGATTGTGTCAAGTTTAAGGGCCTGTCCTTCAAAGAACGTTTGGGATGGTCAGAAAACTGAAATTGTGCGATAATTGTCTTAGGGGGCAAACATGTTGCCAGGGATTGCAGAAGGGAGAAGGCTTGCACTGTTGCCGGTTGCCAATATAAGCACCGCTGGTATAAAGTAACCAATCAAAGTGAAACGCGGCCATGCACGAATTCGGTCAAACAACAGTGCCAAACGGCATCGTCTAGTGTTCCGTCGGAGTTGCACGTTAATTGTTCAACTTCGGAAGTCCGCGGCGAGAAATAGGTGTGCATGGCGATCGTGCCAGTCCGCGTAAATGGCCCGCATGGCAAACATCTAAATACTTACGCAGTTTTGGACAATGCGTCCAACTCGACATTGTGCGATGAACGTTTGTTGATATCCGTGGGACGCCCAAAGCGTCCTATATAAACACGCTAAACAAAAGAACAACTCGGGAAGGTACGGAGGTATCTTTCGAGGTACAACCTCTGAAAGGAGAAGGTAAGGTCAAGTTAGAAAAGGTTTGGACGGTAGGTAAGTTACCAGTATCACTTCAATCCTTGCCAAATGAAAAAGAGGTAAATACATGGTCTCGCTTGAAGGGAGCTAGAATTGCCAAAGATCAGCGAGGGCGAGGTGCTATTACTCATGGTACGAGTCGGCAAGGTACTGATGGCCCCGAAGCCTTGTGCCAATTGGAAGTTCGACAATGTAAGTTAGGTGAACCTTAGGCGGCACGGTCGGTACTTGGTTGGTCAATCACTGGCCCTGTGTGCGCTGGTACGAAAACTGTCTGCAGCGTAAATTTTCAACAAAGCTCAGACGATATACTTCATGGGAACCTCGAGCGCCTTTGGAAAACTGACTTCAGTGACAAATTGTACGGGTCGACAACGTCTCTTTCCGTAGAAGACAAACACGCTCTGCATATAATGGAGAACAGCACTGAAGCTGTCGACGGGCATTACAGGATCAGCTGCTTTGGCGAAGTGAGAAAGTGGAGCTACCAAATAATCGTCCCTTGGCTCAGGTAAGACTGAATCTGCTGAGAAAGCGGCTATAGCGGGATGAAAATCTAGACAAAATGTATTCGGAGGGTATGGCGGAGTACGTAAAGAAAGGTTACGCCCGATGTGGTAGCGTGCAGGGTTGCCAACATGATCAAATCTGAGATGGAACTAGTTGATTCTTACACGTTATGGACAGATTCTGGTATTGTGCTGAGTTACATCAGGAACACTACAACCAGATTTAAGACCTTCGTAGTCAATCGGGTGGCTCTTATTCACGAATTGACAATGCCCTGTCAATGGAGATTTGTACCAGGTCACTTAAATCCAGCCGACTTGGCGTCAAGGGGAGTCAGGGCCGTTGAAACGGCAAGACTTGCGACATGGGTTAAAGGCTCACAGTTTCTTTATTAGGAACCAGATCATTAGCCAAAGGAAAACAGGTGTGGTGCGGACGATGTTAAGCTCAAAAGGGAGGTCAATGTTAATCTGATCGAGGTAGGAAAGGGTCTAGATACCTTGATTGAGTGGTACTCGAGTCTGTTAGCCCTGAAGAGGGCAGTTATGTGGCTTATGCGATTCAAAATCTATTGTGTCTCTCGCTATTTCAAGAAAAATTCGACCATGAAAACGGGATATTTGACTGTTTCTGAGATCAGAGCAGCAGAGGAATCGATCGCGAGACTCGTACAAGCTGATGTGTTTTGCGAGGTGCTAGATACACTGAGCTCCAGCAAATAGGTTCGTGCCGACAGTACACTGGCCAGTCCCAGCCCAAAACGTGAAGACGGTCTAATCAAGGTAGGAGGTAGGCTTCAGGCTCTTGCGCTAAGTATCCAATCATTTTGCCTAGGCAACATGCCTTTACCAGGCTTGTCATCAAGGACTGCTACGAAGCAAATGGCCATGTCGGAGTGCAACAGGTTCTGACGACCGTTAGGGAACGGTATTGGATCTTGCACGGCATTGCTTCTGTCAAAAGTGTCGTTGGAAATTGCTTTGGATGCTTGCAGTGAAATATCAGCAGCAAATGACACCCTTGTCCCCTGAGCGATTGACACCAGATAAGGGGCCTTTCACCTTTGATGGTGTTGACTACTTTGGCCCTATATCGGTAAGGCGCGGTAGGGCCAACTGCAATAGGTATGGCTGCCTCTTCACGTGTCTAACAACTCGAGCCGCGCATGTTGAAATAGCTCACAGCCTTGACACAGATTCGTTTCTGTTGGCATTCCAACGTTTTGTTGGTCGTCGGGGCCATCCGGAAATCGTTTATAGCGACAACGGAACAAATTTAGTGAGGGACGAAACTGAGCTTAGAAACTGTGTAGCCCAATGGAATCAGGAAAAAATCAATCGGGAATTGATTCAACGAGAAATTGAATGGAAATTCAATCCTCCCTACTCAAGCCATATGGGGATGTATACGAACGCATGATCAGGTGCTTGAGACGTGATACAAACGTTATTGCGCCTAACATGCTCCTTCTTTTGAGGTCACATTCATGTATGCCACCGGAGACCTTTTCTCCCGATGACGTATATTCGAAACGACGCTGGAGGCAGGTACAGTACTTGTCTCGTATGTTTTGGAGGAGATGGGTCCGTGAGTACCTGCCATGTCTCCAAATTCGAGAAAAATGGCAACGACCACATCGTGACGTACGGGTTAATGACGTTGTAATGATAAGGGACGAGTCATTATCAAAGGGCAAGTGGCCTTTGGCTGTTGTGAAAGAAGAAAAAGTTAGCCGAGATGGCTATGTACGTAGTTATGTGTTGCGACGCGGGACTTCCAAGCTAGTGATACCCATCACGAAGCTCTGCCTTCTTGAAGGGTCTCTGTGAACGACACCTGTGTACAAATGCATAAATTGTTTATATAAATGTAAATAGATCTTTCATATTTGTAAACAAGAATTATCCTAGGGGTGTTAATCGTTAGTCGAGTACTTGATAAACCGGATCGGTTTATGGTGGGCCGATGTAAATAGCTGATTGCTGTTTTGTTTTGTAGTGTGGTTAGATTTGCATGTGTGTCCGATGATTAATGACCAAAACAAAGATCTCTACTCTACTCTACCTTTTGGTCCCTTAAGCTGGTCTCGCTTCACCGCAATCTTCCCGGCCGGTCACGACGGTGCAATATGAATTCCCGTAGAGGTTTTTCTCAGAAAAATATTAAAATTACAAGTTTCACAGGCGCTTATGGAGCGAAGGACTGAGTGAAAATTACCGTAAATTTTCGATTTATGCCCAGAAACTATTTTGGAGTTATGTCTAATTCATTACGTTTTAATTAAGATTTTCTACAAGCATGTAATTCATTTGTAAATATAGTGATATGTACATGATACTGAAATATTTAGCTATTAATATCTGTGTATGGTAAAATCTAAAAGCAATGGATATCGTGTGGAAACAACGTTAAGTGGTGTTTAAGCTATTCTTTATTCATTAAAATTTGTAATTAAACCAAAATGAATCACATTTTCATTTTTGAGCGAAACATAAAAAATTCCGAAATCAGATCCCAAGTGTGGTCCTTCGTGTTACCGGAAGTGGTGCTTACCTTTACGTACGAACTTTTCTAATTTATACCCGGCTCATGCGGTGACGAATTTAGTGTTATTTTCGCGTTAACTTAGGAGTAACTTGGATAATTGGGATAGGTCAAATCCGGAAAGATGTATGTCTACTTAATTGAGCCTTTGTTGTATGAATGTTTTAGTCAATATTTAGAGCATTTGGTTATCCTTTTGTATTAATTTTAATCAGGAATAACTAAATAAATTTATAAAATGCTATTCACAGTATTACTCTGCTAAATCGACGGGTTAAAAAACTGTGTAAACTTAATTCTTTACGACATTAGTCTTACCATTTTAAGAGCAGTTTGTTATGCTTAAAGAATATTAGTTCAAGAATTCTCGATAATTAAATGTTGCACGTTAATTTTGATTATGCAAGTGTGTTGTATGTTCATTGTTTACATAGGTTTTTTTAATTATTATTGTCAGAGAAACCGCAATTATCACGAGGTGATAATAAAGTTCATTCGATCGACATTCCACATTTTTCAATTGTGTTCCGAGGCTCCTAATAACATATGATGTATAAAATAGGTTTTAGCATTTTACCATGTTATTTATTCGAACACTCAGAAGCCATAGTTGTGGGGAAATGAGGGTCCTAAAGCAACTTTAATAAATTTAGTTTTTGAAAACATTATGCCATGGTACGCGGGAAAATTTGAGAGTTTTGCATATTTACACGTTTCAGACGATTCTACCACTTGGTTGCTGGTTGGTTGGTTGTTGGAAAATGGGAAGTAAAAATGTGGTTAGTTATGAAGGAAGACCGCGCCCATTCAAACTTTTTCGAACGGCAAGCCCATTCAAGCATGTGTTCGAATGGCAAGCCAATTCAAAAGACGGTTTCGAATTATTTTTGGAACATATTACGTCATGGTATTGTTCAACAATTTTTTCAACAAGTTCAACAATTACTCAACAAATTGTTCAACAAGTTGTTCAACATGTTAAACATGTTGAACATGTTGTTCAACAAGTTCAACATGTTGTTTAGCATGTTCACCATGTTCAACATAATGTTCAACAAGTTGTTATTCAACAAGTTGTTGTGTATAAAGCTATGTTTAAAGACTTTTTCATCATTTGAAAAGTGTATGTTGAACCGAAAGGATGTATAAATGCAACATTTGTTTGAAATCTTACAATTAGCAACAATGTCGCATGTGGTAAAGTTATTTCTAAACATATTAGGACATAGTGTGTCCAACCTCGAGTGTGACAACTCCCTATAGAGCATAAAAGGCACCTGCCCTCAGACGTAACACACCTTCTGTATCAAGATACTGAAGAGTGAACATGTCTGCAGTAAGTGAACAACAACTACCATATGTGATAATAACTGCAGAAAATTTCATATCAAAACCTGAGACAATACCTACAGCAAAGTCTAAGGCAATGCCCATGGTAAAGCGAGAACCGGAGCGTAAAGCTGCCACTACAAAGTCCATAAAGAAGATGAGTGTAGCCGATTTACCGGTTATGATACCCATTAATGGAGAAATATATATTAAATTGGTGAAATATCAACAGAAAGTGATGGTTAACATTCGTGAATATATTACGGATCATACATCTGAGAGGCTACATCCTACCAAGAACGGAATTTGTTGTCATTGAAAGACTGGCAAGTGCTGAAGAAGCAAATGACGTCAGTGGATCTATTGCTTCAGAAAATGGATGGGTATAAATGCAGTGACTGTCAGAAGATGGTTGAGTCGAAAGTCATTGAACGAGACGATGAACGCTGTGTACAGTTTTAGTAGACGAGCTTAGTAGATGCTATGATTTCATCACCCTCAGTGCAGAAGATTGGAGCGAAGATTTTGAGGCTTGACAAGAACTTGAAACTTAGCTTTGACCCAAATGGACATGTACATTTGATATGTAGTTCAAAGAAAATTGTCTTTATGCTTAATATGTAGACCATGAAATGAATTAACATTATCTATGTTGATGTGAAGTCAGTTTTTATAACATTTGCAAACATCGATTTAAGTTCTTTTGAGTGGGCACATGTATTAACATAATATGTATTTGAAATATTTTTGTTTTTGTTTCATAATTGTGCATATGTGTAATATTCAATAAAAAAACACATATGATGCTTTTCAACTTTTTATTTTTCTCATACAATACTTGACTATAATACATAATAATACAATACTTCATTATAATATATTATATATGGTTTACGGGCGAATTCACACCACGCGAGGGACCTTAGCTTCTCGCGACTTCATATGTTGCAAACCAAGACATATATTAACACACTACGCTTAAGTTAATAAAATATTACAACATTTATGAAGTCTTTATTATAAAGTTTAGTCAAATAAGTCTATTTTGCTTCATCTGTTTCACTCTTTCACTGTCCATGCCACTTTCTTCATCGCTGCTGTCATTCTCGTCCTCCTCCTTATCTAGTAGCTCTTCAGAGAATGCATTGCTTTTCCTTCTAGCCGCCTTTAGTGCCTTTGAATACTCATAATGTTTTTCATCAACAAAGTAATTAAAGTCCTCTAAAATCTTTTGATAATATTGGCTTTGTTCTAGACGTTGGGTATATTTGAATAGTCTCGTAAACAGTTGTTTTAGTCCATGTTTATAAATGGGTCGAAGGTCATAACTTGCTGTTTCACGCGCATCTTCAAGTACTTGTTCTTCATACATCATATGTTTTCCAAAAACTAAATTTGTTAAATGTGCTTTAGAACCCTCATTTTCCCACTACTATAACTTCAGAGTGTTCGAATAAGTAGCATGGTAAAATGTCAAAACCTGTTTTATACATAATATGTTTTCAAAAACTAAATTTGTTAAAGTTGGTTTAGACGCATCATTTTCCCACTACTATGACTTCAGAGTATTCGAATAAGTAGCATGGTAAAATGTCCAAACCTATCTTATACATAATATGTTTTCAAAAACTAAATTTGTTAAAGAAGCATCGTTTTCCCACTACTATAGCATAACACATAACATCAGACTTAGTGTGGGGAAAATCTCATTCCTTCTCAAATTTATTGATTATTCCCACGCTCTGAGGTCTTTCACTCTCAAATTTATTGATCGTTCCCACGCTCTGAGGTTTTTGATGGTCTCAAATTTATTGATTATTCCCACGCTCTGAGGTCTTTCACTCTCAAATTTATTGATCGCTCCCATGCTCTGAGGTCTTTCATATGCTTATTCCTACGCTGTATGTGTGTGTATGTGAGGTCAATAATATGATTACTGTAATAGGACCACTAAAACATGATCAATTAAATATTACCAGTGAAAATAGTTGCAGAAATATGGTCACTAAAATATGTTAAGAAAAAAAGTTATGTTGGCCAATAGTTGGGCTCGAACCACCTTCTGACTATGGGTTTTAGCCACGAGTCCTACACTCTACTGACTGCGCTATAGAGCAGTTCTGGAGAACGATCTGATAGTTACATACTACATACATAGACTAATTGTCCTCACATAGTCCTCACATAGTCACATGACATGATCATGTCTTTGAATGGAGGGGAGCTGGTCCTCCCATTCGAGCACATCTTGTGAATGGAGAGCTTGCCATTCAAACACGTTCTTGTCAATGGTGTATGCTCTTCACCCCTGCCACATAAGACAGAAAGAAAGAAAGAAAGAAGAAGAAGAAGAAGTTATGTTGGTCCATAGGTGGGCTCGAACCACCAACTTTGTGACTATGAGTCCTGCATTTTACCGAGTGAGCTACATAGCACTTCTGGTGAATGATGTGGAAACATAAGGTTATAGCAAAAAAAAAGTTACTTAGCTACCACGAATCTTTTGCCACTCCCTCCTCCTGTGTTTTCCAACAACAGCAACAGCAAATCTTTCACTTCCTCTCCATGTGCCTCCAACAACAGCAACAATGGCACTTGTGCACTCGCAATGTGCTTATAAAGGGAATGCCGATGAATCACGTGCTAGGGGGGGGGGGGGGGGAGAAGGGGAGGGGGTATGCCACAATGAGTGAATGTGTGTGAGTGAATGACTGAGTGACGGTATGATAGACAGATGGTAGAAGTGTCACCTTGGGGAAGTGGGGAGTATGCCACAATGAGTGAATGTGAGTGAGTGAATGACTGAGTGACGGTATGACAGACAGATGGTAGAAGTGTCACCTAGGGAGGAGGGGAGGGGAGGGGGTCACGTGACTTTATGACGTCACAGGGTGGCTTAGATTACGCCGCCCACGGGTGGGCTGCAGCCATGAGTCCTATGCTTTAGCGACTGAGCTACTCAGGGCGGAAGGATAATGTTCTGGAAACCATTCCTCATATAGGGTTAGGGTCAACGATGATGTCATGATGACTGACAGATCACGTGACTGATGACGTCACGATGATTGACAGGCTTAGAACTCTCGTTAGGGTTATGCCTCCTAGGGGGAGGGGAGTCACGTGACTTTATGGCGTCACAGGGTGGCTTAGAAGACTCGTTTCCTAACTACTGGGAGTGAGGGGGTGGAGCGGAAAGTCGATCCGATTTTCCGAGAGATCGAGATTACCCAATGACGTCCGGCCATATTTGACAGAATCCTTCGGACCTACCAAGCACACCAAGTTTCAACTTTCTCCGATGTTCAGCGGCTGAGAAATATACACATATAAGAGTTTAACGTTATGACGTCATACGTCTTTTATAATTTCGCTACACCCCGTTAACAATTGAAAGAATCGTCCGATTGATCCAAAGAATATCCATATGAAATCCTAAGTCGATACGACTTTCGGTTATCGAGATATTGTGTACACGAGATCTTGTCCAAATTATATGCATATTTTACGTGATGACGTCACACGCCGCACGCGTTCGTTGTACTCGCGACAAAATTTGACAGTATCTTTCGGACTTACCAAGTCAAAAACCAACCAAGTTTCAATTTTCCCCTATGTTGAGCGGCTGAGAAATCTTACATACAAGATTTTTACGTAATGACGTCACACGCCGTCCCTAATAATGCAACATCCGTCAAACCTACCCAAGGAATAAACAGACCACGTTTGAAATTGATCCGACTTTTCGTGCTCAAGATATCTTGCACACAACTGTTTGTTCACAACAGACTGACACACACACACACACACACACAGAACGTACAAAAACTGTATGCCTCCCCTTGGTCGGGGAGACGTAATTAACACGCACGCACAAGGATTCAACTTCACGCCTGCGTCCACCTACAAGTGTTCAAATTCCAGTCAGCACGCATATTTAAGAAATACAGTAAGACTGAATATAATTTCAAAATACAGTAGATGCTTTATTTTTATCTTCTGGACCGAAAACTACTTGTTATAAATGAAGCAATACGCAAACATAAGGTACAATACAATGGTACAACAATGGTATGCTTCAGTGATACTGCCTCTAAAAATGCACACGAGATTTACTAAAACACATGTGGCCGTATTCGCAGCAGTTAACCCCAGAGTTAACTGATTCAATGGTGGCAACCACAACATCCGAAAGTAAATTAATAAATTTGCCCTGTTTAACAAACAAAAATCTACCTTAAATTGCTGGCGTGATACAGCTAGTTTAACCGATTTTCGCTTCCAGGAGTACACCTTACTGCACAGTTCACTTTTGTGAGTACCGGGGCTGGCTGTAGAGAGCTTTTATTATTCTATTTACATCGTTCATGCGAAAAGGAAGTAAGCTTGTTCGCGCTGTTTATTGCGTGCGGATAACCCTCTCATCCCAACCAGTGGTTCTACACTCCGAAACATTAAGGACGAGAGAGTGTCTTTTTGGATCTATCGGTCGTTTTGTCAGAAAACACCAAAACATTGATGGAAGTGGAAAATGAGGCTGAAAGAAGGCGAGGCTGAAAAGAAAGAACGTGGACATGCTTTTTTTTATTTAACGTATTCTAGGAGGAAGCTCCAGGTGTCCCACTTCTGTGCCGTCTGATGAGTCTAGACATAGTAAAACTGGTGTCATTCAAATTGTGGTGTATAAAATGTAGACCTTCCATTGTTACAGGTGTGAGGAAACAGACTGAGGACACTGCCGCTCCAC
Organism: Protula sp. h YS-2021; assembly: GCA_949752745.1. Lineage (NCBI taxonomy): Eukaryota > Metazoa > Annelida > Polychaeta > Sabellida > Serpulidae > Protula > Protula sp. h YS-2021. The sequence continues at coordinate 10,144,683 of OX457032.1, forward strand.
CTCAAAGTCGGATCACTGCTCGTTGTGATCCAGACCCAGATTCATCCAACACACAGACATCGACCTCATAAGGAACCAGCGCTGTGACCCACACTCATCCTTGAAACTGTTATTAAATAAAACATTAATGCTGTCTCTGTTTTCATTACAGTTTCTGAATATTAAGCAAATTCTTAACTTTTAGTTATCATGGAAATTTTTAATTCTAAATGTTTTGAGAGATCTCGTGAGGAGAGGCAACAGCTGTATTAACTACACCTGGTCGATGGTCCGATCGCGGTGAAGCCAAGCTGACGTCATCAAGGCCGTGTAGAGAGAAGTGGTCTGTAATGCTCGGGTCAGGGTTCACGGATATACGGAGCAAGAACTATCAGCTGAGAAACTCAGCAGTTTGCCTCACATTTAAATGACATATTCCGGATTCGAAACCCGGATGCTTCAATGCACCCAGAAAGTAACGGCTTTTTATATGCCATGATAATGTAAATCACTTATCGTGACCCACTAAAACTACACTGAATATACAAAACAGAACAAGCACACACAAATCACGTGACATAAACACAAAGCAATTCTACTGCTGTGGTAGCAATGGCCACGGTTACTAAGCAACGGAGACACGACAGCCAATACGCTGCGTTAACACACACATATGAAGGTCGTTTTTAGTAAAGCTACCCGTTTTTCAGACAGTATTTGCGCGTAAAATAGGCCAAAGTTCAAAGTGAGCAAACGGACTGATTGCAAGACGCGAAGTCTGTGAATAATAAAAAGAATGAACTGGCAAGATAAACGACTTCGTAAAATTTTAGTTTATAACGGCGGACCACAACTTACCAGACTCTCTCCTACAGACTCTCTCCTACTTGGCAATATTTACGAAACCTTTTGAGTATTTATACGATAATACATTGAGAGCTTGTTGGAATGGTCTTTTCTATTAGCATTTGTGTAATAAACCATGTCCTCCCTGTATATTTTGGTAAGAAGCAATATTTCTTTTTATACTTGGGTAATTAAACATGTTTTGAACGGTACCTTCACTATACCCACATAAGGCTATTTTCGTTGGGTTTGTTATCTCCCCTCCCCACCCACTGTTTTCAACCACTTCATTTCGACATGATTTGGGTATAGAACGCGATACATGTACCCGGTACTGAAGCGTTCATGTTTTTATATCTGTCTGCTATGTACACATTTTCTCGTGACTGGCTGGCAGAACAACAGCGCGCGCAATGAAAAGGCCATTAAACGATAAAAGACGGTTCCCTGCAAGCTCCGACCGTTTTACACGTGGCTGCAATTCATCACGTGTCCTCGTTTTTGAAAATTAAACACAACTTTAACCACCAAATTTCACAACCAGAGTGAGATTTGAACGGGACTTGGAAGTCCCGCCATACTTGCTATTGATGACGTAAAGCCTACACAAGTGACTAAGAGAATACATGCTAATACTATCATACATGAATATCTCTCCTTCTGTTTTCAGCACGACTTTTTGAGAAAAGTGTGTCAACAACAAATGCCAACTGTGTGAATTGTCCCTCTCAGCATCTTCATAAGCATATCCTTTCTGTCAACTGTTTCTGGAAGGAGAGAAATAAGAAATAGACTTCTTCTGTCTTATTTTGGAGGCGAAAAAAAACGAGAACGGGCATACGATGGCAAAATGGAGGGGAGGTCAAAAAGACGAGAACGGATGTGCCTTAATCAAACAGAGGGGGGGGGGGGGTGGAGGCGAAAGAGAACGAGAACGACACATTACTCACCAGAGGCTCTAATTCTTTAGCATCCACGAGTTTGAATTCGGCAACGAAGTAGTAGAAATGTTTGTAGCACGTGTTCACATGCGGCTCCTGTTCACAACACATACAAACACATGGTGATTACCTTTGCAGCACGTGTTCACATGCAGCCCCTGTTCACAATTCATACAAATACATGGTAATCCCCGCAACAGACCTGTACACCACCGTGTTACCGTACTTGCATCACTGATCGAACCCAATCCAACAGCGTAACTTTTCGCATTTCCTACGCAACACAACAACATAAAAATTGGTGGCACTGCGACAGCACAAGTCACCTGAAGTAGGCAGGAACTTGCACTTACCGCAACCCAGCTTATGTAGACGTCTACTTAACACATGACTGCTCGATGCGTGTAAATTAAACGTCTATACCTTCAGACCACAACATTCGCAATCCAGTCAATAAACAACAAGCCATCGTCGAAGGCGCAGACCCCAACCGGACACAACAAGTTGCCATTTTGGCAAGTTTTGACCAATTTGAAAAATAATGCGACGTTGCACAACTTCAGTTTACATATATTCACTGTGCAAGGATGCATATGTCTAGGCTAAATAGTTTCGGTGAACTTGCGTGGATACAAAACAGCATCCAAAGTGTGACACACGGACAGACGGCTCGACAGAAGGACGGACGAACAGAATGTAATCCTACAGACCTCCCTCCGGGCTCGCCCAGCTGGGGTCTAATAAATCAAATCAATCAATGAAAGCATTGTTTCACTCACAGCTCCGATGGCGACGAGTTTGTCGAAATGATGAATGTAGACATGCACGAAAACGCGAAACAACCGGGTCAAGATCTTCTTACAAATGCTTGTGTAGTTCTTAGGAAACGGTACACCTGAAGCGCAATCAAAATAACAATCATTTTCATATAATTGCAATTCGTTTAAAAATCATGTTTAGACCACTCGATTCTGTAGTCACAATTTTGATTTTATTCACAATGAGTAAAACATTAAAAATGCAATTTAACAGGACTTGGGAATAGTCTAGATTTAAAAAAAGTGTGATGGAGAACAGTTTTTCGTTCAGCAACAGGCTTCCATCTGACCAAAATGCAAGAGCTCGCAAAATGAATTGCACCAACCTCTTGTGGAGGGAAAGGTCTCCTCACGAACTGCACCAACTCGTGGAGGGAAAGATCTCACGAATTACACGAACCTGTTGTGGAAGGGAAGGTCTCTTCACGAATTGCACGAACCTGTTGTGGAGGGGAAGGCCACCTCACGCATTGCACCAACCTGTTGTGGAGGGGAGGGTCTCCTCACGAATTACACGAACCTGTTGTGGAGGGGAAGGCCACCTCACGAATTGCACAAACCTGTTGTGGAGGGGAAGGTCTCCTCGTCGTTGATTTTGCCGTCAATCCAGTCCATGAGCAGGGCGATGTACTGCGGCGCCGGAAGCTTGGTGGGCTTCTTGTACTGCTGTCCATCGCACCAGTGGTACTCGTACCTGAAGGCAGTGACGTAACAAACATCCCACCCACGCTCGCGGGTATTCAAGGATCTTAATGAATCGCAACACGTCAGCGGAAAAAAGGTTTTCCTTACATCATGGAAGAAAGGTGTTTCTTATATCGCGTTATTTTGTTCGTTTATTTCAGAAACGTTTGCTTTCAGTTTGAAATTGTGCGATATTTATGCTAATTTCTTTACTATCATAAACAAGCCAACACTTAAAATAGTTTTCTAAAGTGAAAAATGTCGTCTCCACCTGAAACAAAAACTGCAATAAACCCTTAACGTCATTAACTATTCTACCAAAGCGGGTCCAAGCCCGCCGGGCACTTACTTGGGACCGCCTGACATCATGGGACAGGTCTGCTCCGTGCAGAACTCACACACCACGCCGTAGATGACGTTGATGCGGTTGAAGAAATCCACCACTGTGTCATAAAAAAGGGGTAAACTAAAAACTTGCCGAGTAAAACTAATATAATACTTTCTTCAAGCTGTGTCTAATTTAGGAAAAACTGATAGCTAGAGGACTGCGAATTTCCCTAAATATAGCTCGAAAAAAAATCTCCGAGGAACTAATTCAAGGAATCTAAATCAACTAAATACAACAAAATAAGAAACTGTTTTGTATTTTGTGGTATTTTGAACAGAAAGAGTTTTATTCCTTCCTCCAGTTCAAATGGAGGAAACCGCCGTGCAAAGGGTTAACTCGATTTTTCTTTCATTTTGTTCCCAGCTGTGAAAGTTTTAAACTTCCTCAAAACGTGAATTATATGTATATATAGTGTCACACACTAGGAAAATCAATACAAGCTAGTCATTTCCCATGTCAAGTTTTAAAATTCTGGTGCATTCTTTCACAACCAAGCGGACAGGACTGCGTCAGTAAAGGAAGCTGCTAGCCGCTGGCGGAAGAAAATGAAAAGAATGGAAAATCGTTCTCTTCGCTCGCGTCCCTATACAGGCTGCAGTTTTTACTTTTAATTGACCGGTTCTTCCAGGAACATAAGGCGGGTAGCCCTTAATATTCTCTTTCTCACGGTCATGTTTTTTTCATACCACTTTCAGCAGTAATTTTCTTGTTTTCTTGCGTCGGGTACTTTGTCACCTCACAGTGCGATCACTTGAGATCACGAACGACGTACCGTGCACAGCTAACCAGTCGTTGAGGTCCTCACCCGGGGGCAGCTTCACCACTTCTTTCAGGTTTATAGCTGAGACCAAACAAATCGCCTTTTCTTTGGCAAAGTGCATACATCCATATTTCCTTTTTATTAACAATATTATAAGGTACTATTATTTGAAGCATCTCATCTTTGTTTTTTTTAATTGTAATCTTTTATAATTTTATTCCTATTTATAATATACTGAGTTTAATTTTATACACGGCCAACGGATGATAATAGACATGAGTAAGAAAGCTGAAAATGTTTACTGAAAGAAAAAAAATAATTTACCAGCGTTGTGTAAGGCACTAAGACATGGGGAATCCCTTACCGGAGTGCAGAGAGGCATTGGCCCGCTTGTGTGCGCATTAAGACATGCGGAATCCCTTACCGGAGTGAAGAGAGGCATTAACCCGCTTGTGTGCGCATTAAGACATGGGGAATCCCTTACCGGAGTGAAGAGAGGCATTAACCCGCTTGTGTGCGCATTAAGACATGGGGAATCCCTTACCTGAGTGAAGAGAGGCATTGGCCCGCTTGTGTAAGGCATAAAGCGATGGGGAATCCCTTACCGGAGTGCAAAAAGGCATTGTACGCTTGTGTGCGCATTAAGACATTGGGAATCCCTTACCGGAGTGCAGAGAGGCATTGGCCCGCTTGTGTAAGGCATAAAGCGATGGGGAATCCCTTACCGGAGTGCAGAGAGGCATCGACCCGCTTGTGTAAGGCATAAAGCCATGGGAAATCCCTTACCGGAGTGAAGAGAGGCATTGGCCCGCTTGTGTGCGCATTAAGACATGGGGAATCCCTTACCGGAGTGCAGAGAGGCATTAACCCGCTTGTGTGCGCATTAAGACATGGGGAATCCCTTACCGGAGTGCAGAGAGGCATTGGCCCGCTTGTGCAAGTCGTAGCGCATTGTCCCCTCCATAATGTTCTTCTTCTTTTGCTTAAAAGTCTGTAAACCATGTATTTTGACACCGATAGTTATTTAACAAACAATTAAAACTGAAGCACAAGAGGGTGCCGGTCATCCCTGTTATTCCTAAAGGACAGCAACAGTAAAGATGAAATATTCCTACCAGAACATCTTTCGTTTAAAGCACCAATGCAAAGGTAAACCAGAGCCTCAGAGAGACACGATCCCGCGTGAAACATGGATGACCTACGATATAGGTGTCAAAACTGGTTTATTATTACTGCCACTTTCATTACGTTTTTCACAATTTTAACAAGTTTTCATTTTTAAAATTTCGACAACACTAATTTTTTATTAAAAAATAATACACTCTGACAATTTTCAGTATCTGTGTTATTCGTACGTGAAGCTTTAAAGAAAACAGACAAACAGGTATGGGGCAAAAGGCCCACTGAGAGCAAAAAATTTTTATTCAGTTTTTCATAAAAAGTAAAAAGTTTTAATAAGTGATTCACTATTGTGAAGGTAGAGGGATTTGAGGTTGAACACCAACCAAAAGATAAGGAACATATCTCAACTCAATAAAATTTTATAGCAAATCGCGCTTAAGGGGGGCCTCTTGCCCCACCTTACTCATACATATATATTTTCACTGCAAAAACTTTCAGAACGCTGGAAGAATATTTTCGAAGAACGCGTCTGGACAAAATCTATCTCCGTGCAACCAGGTTTACATAAAAATATATATCTTTGAGAAGTCGTATTTTTAAAAAATTTTGGCCGATTTCAAAAATAATACGACGTTGCACATCTACACTACATATATTTTCACTGCATAAAATTTCAGAACGCTGGATCGAATAGTTTTGGAGAACTCGTCTGGACAAAACTTCCGGGCTAACATTTCTTGAAATACAGCCATTTTGACAAGTCGTATCTTTGAGAATTCTTGGCCGATTTAAAACATAATACGACGTTGCACACCTTCAATATACGTTCTAACCGTATGCCTAAGGAAAAAGCTATATGACAAATACTTTTCGGAGATAATAGCCCGGACACGAGGGCGTACGAAAGCGGACAGACAGACGGGCATACGGACAAGCTGAAACCTGTATCCCCTCGTTACACGGGGGATAATCAGCCAACAAGGCTTTGTAAGACATTTTACTCGTTATTAAACAAAGACAAGCATGTCCAAGGACATGACCCAGCCGAGTTACCAAAAAAGGAAAGAGAGAAAAACTCTGAAACGAATACTGTTAGGTTAAAAAATGAAGAACTTTGTTTCTAAACGTAACTTTTTCATAATTTTAATACACAAAAACGGGTTTTCCCGGGTGGAAGCTACCCGAAAAGGGATGTTGGAGAGGTTGGGTTTTGACGATTCACGTATTTACCGACATTTACGCAATTTTACAAAATTTTAAAAATTCCACCATTTCGGCATTTTTTGTCATTTGCGAAAAAAGCAAAGTCCAGGTGGAGAAGCACATAAGAAACTTTCGATTAAAATTTTATAGCTATTTGAAAAAGACTGATCGAAATGAATGGTTTGACAATTCAGTTATTTACTACCATTTATGCCAGTTTTTGCCAAACTTCAAAGTTCCACCATTTCGGCAGTTTTTGGCGAACCGCAAAAAAAAAAAAAAAAAAAAAAAAAACAATAGCCTGGTAGCCCTGGGGAACATCTCTGCGTAACATCTAAATGATTGGAGTAAAACTGTAGGAGGAGTAGCATTTTAAAAATGGGTCAAAATGGGCATAAAAAGTGCCGCCATTTTGACAGTTTTTCGTCAATCGTCAAAAAAAAAGTAATAGCCAGATGGGGGACCACCCAGGGAACATTCCTGCGTAATATCAAAACGCTTTCAGCAAAACTGTAGGAGGAGTAGCACTTTAAAGAAAACACACTACGCACATACATTCAAGCCCCCTATAATGATACGACTAACCCAGTCCGACAAAGTCGGCTTGGTTAAAAATACCACATTACGTGCCCTGACCAAACCCTGACCAAACTATCATACATTGTATGCCCTGACATACCCTGACCAAGATATCACACACTACGTGCCGTGACCATAATCTGACCATGCACTTCAAACAATCAATACCTTATCCTTTGAGAAGAAAGATACAAAATTACTCATCGCCATGGTGATAAATGTTCTTCAAGTGTTTCTCCAACTGAAAAAAAAAACAAGAAAGTTCACGGTAACTCTTCAAAACATTCATAATAAATCTGAAAGCCAAATCTATCGCTGTGCACGTTTCCATTTCATGGTTCATGCCGAAAACAAGAAATTTGTGCCTATGGGCACCTCAGTATTCATATCGTTGCGTGCGCTCTTAGAGATCATTTCCTGCACTCTTCCCCATATATCTTTGACCTCTGTCAAAATCCAAACCGGAACAGGGGGAAAAATTAGCGATAACTGGAGTATTTTTCAGTATACGATATCATTAAAAAATATCTGTAACTGGGGCAAATTTAAAAATAGCTTTATAAAGACAGAAATCGGAAAGAAGCCATTATTAACAAGAATGAAGTTTTGATCCTCGTACAAGAGAGAAACTTGCTCAAAATTTGCGAAGGAAGAGTGCTAAAAATGTTTTTCTCCCCGTCCCACCCCAACATTGGATGAACGCTTTGTGCCGTTGAATTGCTGGGAAGAATAAATTACCTGGGAATAAGCGAATTAAAAAAATTTGGAATATACAGAAACCTTTTGGGGTTTGAAGCTCCAATTTATTAGTAGCAAATTGAAAAACATATTATAATGCAAGCATAGCAACATGTAAAATGATTTTGAAAAATTCACATAAGGGCTTATTACACCTTGAAGCGCATGAATGCAGAGAAAATTAGATTTTTATGTTTATTTTTTTTCATTATTTAATTAAACTTTAACCCAACGAATTTACAGTCGAAACACGGCGCCCATCGGAAAGTCCTGAAGGTACAAACTGGTGTATAAGCCCATTCAATAAAAAACGGGACAAAATCCCTTTGAAATAAATGCAGTGCTCTTTTTGTGTTAGAAACCCATCATAATGATGTCACGAATAAATTCCACTAAAGTTTTGACACCTTATAGACACGTCACGGCACAGAAAATCAATTTTTAATTATTTTCCTTATCTGTTTCTTTAGTTTTTTTTTTTTGCTTACTGGAATCCTGTGGGTTTCCTCTACTGAGCATGCGCACGTGCTGCTCCAAGAAGCGGCACACTACAGGGTTTCCATCTACCGCTTTTGACATTTGTTTACATACAGGGGGCAAAGTTTATTACGTGAAAAGTGACAATAAATTTGACGGCTATACGCCAAAAGCTTGTGAACTGATATTTCAACTAGAGGTGTGTCTGATCGGGACACGAATGCCCCGAATGGCGGATAGTCAGTGACATAATCTTAGTTTGAGGGATGTGAGTCTTCTTGAAGAAAGAATGAACAAGCATGGACTTAGTACCGAGCACCTAACTGCAGTAAAATTACCTCGTTCAAACGCCAATTTCAACCGAATAAACACCTGGTCGGACAAACGGACGACGTCCTGCGCAACTTCAGTATATTAGAAACAATAATCTATAAACAAATAAATCACCAAACAAACATGTAGAGTGAGGTGCGATCCACAAAACTTAGTACATAAAACATCTAACTACAGTAAAATTGCCTAAGTTCAAACCCCAATTCCGATCGAATAAACGCCTCGTTGGACAAAAGGACAACGTCCTGCACAACTTCAATATATTAGGAACAATATCCCAAAACCAAAATAGTTGCTGGCCAAATAGCTACGCTACAGCGCGATCCACAAAACTTGGTGCCGAGCACCTAACTGCAGTAAAATTGCTTAAGTTCAAAGGCCAATTTCGACCGAATAAAAGCGTCGTCGGACAAACGGACGACGTCCTGCACAATTTCAATATATTAGAAACAATAATCTATAAACAAATAAATCACCAAACAAATAAGCAGAGTGAGGTGCGATCCACAAAACTTAGTGCATAAAACATCTAACTACAGTAAAATTGCCTAAGTTCAAACCCCAATTCCGACCGAACGCCTTGTAGGACAAAAGTATGACGTCCTGCACAATTTCAACATATTAGGAACAATATCCCAAAAACAAAATAGGTGCCGGCCAAATAGCTACGCTACAGTGCGATCCACAAAACTTGGTACCTAAAGCGTAACGTATTCACAGACAGACGGACAGACAGTGATGCACATGTCAAACACTATATGCCCCACTGACATTTGGTCAGGCGGGGCAGAAAAAGCATGAAAAAAACCTAAAATTTAAATACTTTAAATTTATGCCTAATCCTTCATCTATCAAATATGTGAGTATACATTTTGTAGATAATCTGTAACCCCTATATTTAAATGTTTGGTTACTTGACTTGGTCACATGACCTTTAAAGACCGGAATGTAAACAGGCATTTGACAGACGAGTGCGGAAACTAACTTTTCTGTACTTTTTGAAGAAATACATGATACCCAGCCCATCAAAAACTGTGCCTGTTTTACATAATGGGTATAGTGGACATGAAATTTCTGTAAATGCTTGAATAATATGAACTAGTATACAGGATTCGTGCCTCAGATCAAATCAAGTTGACCGCTATTAGCGGAACGATAAAAGGTGTCACAGCACTGATAGAGAGATATACCGAGTGGGTGTAAGGAAGAGCTAACACGGAGCTAGCTCACGTGAACTGGCTTACTGCAAAAGTATAGTATATATTCTCCCAGTAAACAAAATCACAGTTCACACTGCGTATACTCAACCGGAAATCCTGTCAGTATGGGAGTAAAAATTAAAAGAAAGAATTACAAAAAAAAAAAACCAGTGACCTAGGTTAAACCCGCCTGTGCCTGTAGTGTCGCCACCTCCCGAAAACAACAATTATCCCGGTAATGATAGTATCTCTCTCGACAACTGCCACTGGTTCTCGTATGAAAAATACTGAGCTACTATAAGTGAACTCTAGTATGCACATATAAAGTTAGGTTTATGCTCACATATAATCCTTATAGCTGTTAGCGAGGGCTGGTAAAAATCAACATTTAAAAAAAATCATGATCTTTGATTTTTATTTAAATCGATTTTTTAAAATTCAAATAAAAAAATCAAAATATTAGAAAGCAAAGAAAAAACAGACACATCCTTACACCCATCTTTTCTTTATTCACCATAACATTAAAATCAACTCCTTAGCAAAGACCGTTTAAACACATTCACTGGTTCATAGACCTGTATCAAAACGCCAGTTTGCCAGCTTTTTCCAACCCCGAGACTAGTACGAAGCGAACCATAACACAGCTTCATGGTGCTAAATTGCTTTTCGAATCCAGCACTGTGTGCAATTGCTGAAACCAGTTTCAGCGCGCTATAACACAGAGATTGGTTAAAACCAAGTGTTTTCCTGCTGCCCACCAAACTGCTGGCTCAACGTCATTGGCCAATATCTTCATGTCAAACGGAAACGTTCCAGCGATTAGCATAGTGAGGGCACTTCCAGCACCTGAATCCATGTATTTGATGAAGGTTGTGACCTCAACCAGCTGTGATGGACTCAGTCGCTTTCTAAAGTATCTGGGGTCTAGCAAGTTGGCGGCTAAAACGCTGGTTCACTCAGGGTCTGCTGGCTTCGTCTGTTTCCTGCATCGGTCACTGACGGATTCTGAAGACGTTTCTCAATGTCATCCAGCAAGTTCAGACTTCAAGATATTTTTCTAATCGTTTTGCAATTCCTTGTATTTCAACTTTGCAAATTCCTTTAGGGTTTTTGCCATTAGACACGTCCCTGTCAAAGTATTTCCAAACGGGAGCTAAACGTCTCCCAACCATATTTATGCATTACTTTTTTCGAGTGAAACTGTGAGCATCTCAATAAGCAATTAAAGGGCTCCCAGAAGGAGGGGCGCAAACTGAACGAGGTTTATATATAAGAAAAGGATTTTTTCGCTGTCTAAAAAAGAAAAAAAAAAAAATCAAGTTGATAAGTTTAGTCAGAATTAAAGATTTTGTTGTCACCAATAAGTCAAATTGCACTTTGAATTTTGCCGAAAGTTTTTGTGTTTCGGCTGAATTCAGCTGGGATAAGGATATAAAGAAATGATGGAAAAAACGGCAAAAACCAATAAAATTCCATTTTGCCATAAACACATTCACATGTTGGTTATTAAAGGGACTAAATAATATGTAAAACAGTTTTTAAAAGTTCATATTATGGATTTATAAATTTGAAAGCGTGCATGTTGAAAGAAAATTGGAATTTTGGTGTTTTTCCTTATCATTTCTTTATAATTCATCCCAAAAAATTTGCAGTCGAAACAACACCTCCACCGGAAAGACCTGAAAGTGCGAATTGGCTTATTACGATCTACTGTAACCATTTCTATCTCCCTAGTACATGTTTTGCTTCGAAGACTAATAACTTTTTTTCGCTCTTAGACGAAACTGCGAGATCGTTTATTATACGGACAGCAGCATATAAAATCCAAAGAACATGTTTCGATCTGTCTGGATTTAACACCCAAATCTAGGATTCCACTCGATTCTGGGTCTCCCGATCGCCCGTACAAGGAAGAGACAGTAATTATGACAAAATTATGGGTTTTTAATGATTTTAGGGAAATACCCCTCAAATTACACATAACAAATATATACCACTGAGGTCAAACCAAACATTGCTGATAAAAAAAACAGCAACTCCCTTAAGTACGGACAATAAAATACACACAAGTATAAATTGTGTTTCTAAGGTAACAATCACCAACGTTAACCAATCACCAACAGCATTACAAACGATGTAGCAGAATCAATATGACGGCGGTCTATATGTGAACCAATCACGAACTGCGATACAGAGGATGTCGCAGAACCAAGTTGGCGACGTCAACAAAAAGAAGCAAACATCTGATCAATCTGGCTACAAGGCAAGGAACATTCAAATTGACCAGCACATCGTAATTGGTTATTTTACAAACTCGTCTACTGATTGATAAAAAATTATTATGACCCATAATAACAATGTATTAGTGAATGGCATGGTTTAGATTTTGTAACTAAACATGGAACAACCGCCGCAAACGCTGTTGTCGCATTAAAAGAACGCATTTTCAGTTTTGCCAATTATGATGTGCTGTTCAATTTTATGTTTCTCTCCTTGTAATCTTATTAACTTTTCTCTTGAACAACAATTAATTTTATGTTACAGTATAAAAGTGTGTGGTTCCAAGGATAGCCATTAGCAAAATGAGTAAAGTAGGTTTCAGCCTATCTGCGTCAAATGTCTCATTCTACCACCCGTCCCATTCCACGGTTTGGGCCTTACGAGTACTTGTATACAAAGACGCTAAGAAACTATGCCAGTGCTGAACTCCTTTTATCGCTCACCGTGCTTCCCCCTTTTTCAATAGTTGTGGATATGCTCTCTTCTGGTCAAACTTTAATATTACTATGTATTTTTAAAATATTTATTCAACAAAATACAGGCTGTTTGGGAAGAAATTTTGGTTAAAAAAGGAAGAAAATATCCCACCAGGAAGTGATTTCAGCTTTATTCTGTTGTCGACGACTTAAAACCTGAAAGGTGGAACGCATCAAAATGTCGTAAAAAGTATCTTTTTAAATGTCAATATTTTGAATTAAATTTAATCTATGCTTTTTATTGATATGTTATATGTGTTATTTATGATGCAAAAAGTTGCTAAAGTAAATCTGAAATATAACTTAGACAGAATTTATAAAAAAAAGTTTGTGTCTTGACTGATTTGGTTTTAATTTATGAAGACACTGTTGTATTGGGTAACTGGATTTCTGAAACTTTGCAGTATGTTACCATTACAACAAAAGAGAAAATATTTTATATATTTTATATTTTTAGTCTCTGTTACGTATTTTCTGTAATTTTTATGCACAATCTGCATTTTTAGCATTTTTAAAAGGGGCGTAGCGTCAGCAAGGGCGCTTACTGAAGGCCTTTCACACTGCTTAAGTCAAAAGAATAAACTTATAATGCACAAGCTGCTAAGAACAAATTGTTCTTAAGGTATTGCCTATTAATGACTCAGAACGTTTTCTTTAAGGCCATAAAGCAAATCCCTTAAGAAGAGCGCCTCATTACCAACAAGCATATATCTCATGTAATCACTTTCGTAACTACACAAAAGTGAATTATTTGTTGTCAGACAATGCTTCTTCGCGATTAATTGCTGTGTCATAAAGAAATATTTTCAATCTTCTGTTTTGAAAGTAATTTTGAAAGATAATCTACGATAGCTTTAAACGTTTTTTTACATTGTAGATTATGTAAGGGATCTGCATAAATGTCCTTACAGCTTCCCATTATATATATATATATATATATATATATATATATATATATATATATATATATATATATATATATATATATATATATATATATATATATATATATATATATAGAAGCATAACCCGGCATCTTGAAAGAGGAAAGATGCGAGAGGGAAGTTGTTCAATATTTGGCATAGAAAGACGTACGCAGGTACGCAGCCGAAAATGTCATTCGAACAAATACTGCTTAGTTTAAGGAAAAGGGTTAATTATATTTCGCAAAAGCAAATAATGATCACATCTGAGTCAGTTCTTCAACGCTGTGACAAGAAATTACAGCTAAGGCAAACTGGTATTTCTGGAGTTGTTGTAATGCATATCCTGAAAGAAGCCGCTTCTTAGGTACGTCTTCGTAAGATTATCAAAAGAAGAAGTGATCACCAGTGAAGCTGATCAAGAAGCCCTGAGTTTAATACGAAGTATGGTAAAGTTCAATACACATCTTGTTGGTAAGCATTTCTCCCAAGTGAGAGAATTTCTCCCAGATGTCCTGTTCCACATTCAGCTCTGAGAAATGATACCAAAAACTGTGCTTTGAAGGATGAGGCGTTATGCTATATTATTACACGTTTGCTTGGTTTTCCAGCGATATAAGAGACAAAAGGTTAAGCCAATCGATCCGTGGACTTTTTGCCATCGGTTTGCCTTGTTTTCAGGGTAGAGGGGGTTCACCTCTCCATATAAAACCAAAACCGAAAAACAAAAATATATTAAAAAACAGTTCAAATCTTGTCTTTTAAATAGAGGTTTTCTGGCAGCCGTTCCTGCCCCGCCATTTAACAAAAATCCTGGATCCACCCTTGATCCTTGGGATGGCGGAGGGAGTGTGGTCATTCGCGCTCTTAAGAAATCTGTCTTGACTTTTTTTGAATGAAACAATGCAGTCTGCGTTGAGCCTGTGGTATGTAAATGATTTTAAATAGGAAGGAATCGAAATTCTGTAAGATATGTAATATAAAGATAAAAATAAGAATGTTTTATGGTCAAATGTAGTAAAAACTACTATAAAACAAGACAGATCAATATCAATATGAAAATAAAGAGTGAGGTATGACTTTTTATATAATTTTCATGTTTTTTGCTTTATTCCTATGCATAGGAAGTTTAAACTTTAGTCCACAGTATATCTATATGAGCACCTTTTATATTGATACTTTGGGGCTGAGTCCCAGTTTCAAACTAAAGTGGTCAAATATTCAATCCTTTAAGCGTTTATTTGTTGAAATAAGTACCACTGAAAAGATTTATTCAACATCTCTCAGATTGTTGTGTATAAATGAAACATAGCAGAAAATCTACAACAAAATGAATAAATGGCGAATAGGAATTAACCAAAGTTTGAAATCACCGCTATTGCTAAGCCCTTTTTAAACATAAATTTTCATAAAACATAAAGGGTGCTCTAAATTTTATAGAAAAAATAGCATAAAATTGTCATTTAAGACATATAATAAGAAGCATTACTGAATTCATGGTATGGGCTAAATCTTGTTTGTACTGCTATCTGCAACCTAAAAGTTTCAGAGGGCAATGAAAGCAGGTTTGTAGCCATGCCATGAAATCTGTGGCATTCTTGTTGGGATGCATTACTTATTTGAGAAATGAAACTCAACTGAGCATGTTATTGGCATAGAAGCCTTCAATGCCAAACAAAACCAAAACAAGGGCTGAAGACCATTGGTTATTTTATACTCTATTATCGTATATGTTGCCGGTTACCTTCAAGCAATTGCCAAAGAAACATTGAAAGAAAAAGTTCTGTGCAAAGTTCTAAATCACACGAAAACTGGATTGAAGACATGTTTCGCATATGTTTCTGGAAGTCATGAAATTTCTGTTTCACATTAGTGTCTCATATCAGAGAACTACACTGTGGTCAACGAGCTGCACAAAGAGAAATCTTACTATGAGATTATCATTCTGTCTGTGCATCTAGCAATTGTGAAAATTGTGAAAGCACTCTCCCCATCTTATATATGGTGGTCATGTTTGGCTAATGATGTGCAAACTGTTGTTGAAATGAGTGGTGCCTGTCACAGTTTGCTTAAAAGAACTCCTTATGGTGCGCGGCATCTCCGGGAGGGGAGAGTAGCCTTGGAAGATTTCATTTAGATTTTGCAAGCACTTTCAAAAGCCACATGTTTATTATACTTGTAGCGTGCATTCTCGTTGGTGCGTATTACAGGTAATACTACTGCAGAAGAAGTGATTAAAGATTTATTTAAAAGATTGAAACGTTTTTGGCGTCATCGGGCATTGTGACAAGTACCACAGTTAGCAATAAAAATCATAAAGTTACCGGTTAAATGCTCTTTTCAAAGCATCTGCAAAAGATTAGCTAAACAAGAAGTTCAAACTCTATAGGAAAGTTCACTCGAAATGAAGAAAGAATATATTTCTACGCACGAGCAAGTTGCTAGTTATTTGTTCACATATCCCATGACAAAGAATTGTACAACAAATGAGACCCTGTAATGCTACTTTCTAAACGTGAACCAAATCTTATGAAACCGACCATGAATGTTACTTTAAACAAACTGTAAATACAAAGACAAAAAGCGCCTTCTTTGACCGAAAACAACAGGAAATAGTCAGAGACTGTCACCAATCCATCCAATATTCTCCACCAAAAGGACATCACCAAAAGAACTTCCGTTGTCATTAGAAGACACAAGATCGGAACTCTACGAGTGTTTGCTCAGAACTGTGACGCAAAACCGTCATGTGGAGTAACTTTTCAAGCTCCAGGAGCCCGGAAAAGACGACGAGAGACAGTTGTCAGCATCCTCTTAATCAAATTTTATAAGATGAAGAGCTTATAAGTGATTCAGGATAACGACTCATTCTGAAGCCGAAACATAGTTATAAGGCATGTTGTACTGGACTGCTGTGATAAAGTGGGGATGGAAATGCCACTGTGCAATTTTCCTGTATATCTTATAGTGTGCAAATGCATTTACTTAATAATGATTTGGTTCTTTTTTTGTTTAATGTCACAATGTGTGATCGCGTATTTCGGGTCCTCCCGTGAGGAGTCTTGTGACTTGCCAATGGGCAACTCTTACGTGTGTTTCCGGTGGAACTCAGCACTGGAGATAAGGATGGTAACGAAAAAGAATAGTCGTTTCTAACCTGTCGTTCTAACAGTCATTTTTATTAAAATTAACTATCCTTAACGATATGAACGCATAACAAACCAATAAACTTGTAAACATTTCGAACTGTCCCAACGAACTCCTTATCCATCAATCCCTTGCTTCGGTACACTGATAAATTGATCACACGTCGAAATGTTTCACTGATACAGTATCCTTGATAAATATGCAGCTATATTCACAAAACACTAATCGCTTATCCAAAAGTGCGCTTTATCTCAGATCTTATTGCTTTTATCCTAACTTCCTTCCTTTCTCACCAGACGCCACACGCAATTAAAAAAATCTAAGTTTGTAATTGGCATAGATTTTGAGCAACTTTTACCGACTCAACGCCTATGACAACCCAACTACCTGCTCTCCTTATACACCCTTTGGTGGGAGCGAAAATTGACCAATCCAAATTCAGGAATTACTCGGTTTCCTATTGGATAAAATGGTTACCTCTTTTTACACGTAATTAGGAAACAGACATCAATTATATAATGATTTTCATAAGCTACAAACAAAAATGTACAAACTTGTAAAGTTTTCATTTCAAAACAATGCGTCGTTTAAAATATTGCCATTGAACCCTTCGTGTAAATTTCGCTCCTCTTTCTTAAACAATCACAACGCTTGAAATGTTTAGCACCCTTGTCTCTTCCATACATAAAGAAATGCATTCGAGTTATTTGTTAGTATATAGCTTGTCTCCAAAGGGCGAACACCTCATAAAATATAAAGAAAAACAATCACAACGCTCGAAATCTTTCGCTCCCTTGTCTGTGCCATATATAAAGAAATGCATCCTAGTTATTTGCCTGTATATAGCTTGTCTCTGAAGGGCGAACATCTCACACAATATAAAAATGGCAATTTTAAGAAATTAACTAAATAGATCAAACCAGTTTGCTGACACAAACAGATAAGACTATATGCTGAGAGTATTTAAGACACACAAAATTTTAAAATGACTAAACGGCGACAAAACAAACACCTGTCTACGAAAATACTTTGCTCCGAAACAAAAAGAACTTACCAAACGTTTTACCTTGTGAGTCTTAACGAATCCCAATCTCCTAATCCATATTCCCACAACAGCTCCCCTTTTAAGAAAACACATGAGCTGTTTTAAACAATTTAGGAATGTGGATACCTTACTATTTAAGTCGCATGTACACCATTTCAAACATTATAGCACTCCATAAGCGACAGTACATCGATACTTTTACGACAAACACTCTCGAAACATGTCAATACTTTACTCTGTAAACATGGTAACACTTTAAAATATACAAAATGCTCATTGTCTTTTCTACAGATTGCAGTTTACATTCTGCTCAAGTGGTCAGTGTCAAGGTTGTCGCTTTCTTTGATCGCTTTGATATCAAAGGCATAGTTCTGTAGGAAAAGCGCCCAGCGCATCAACCGTCCACCTTCAACTTTACCCTTCCGCACGTAGACAAGAGGGGCGTGGACCATCTCAAGGGTAAAGTGAGTTCCGTAGAGATACTTAGCGAAGCGCATAACGTTAAACACTATCGCCAAGAATTCGCGTTCAGTCACTGAGATGCGTTTTTCACGGTCCCAGTCCAAAATCAGATGCATCCGTGCGTAACACATAGGGTTTGTCAAAGTCGGGGAGTCCATATGGGGGAGCTCGCAAGAAGTCGTTTCAACTTCTCGAAGGCGCGCTGTTGTGGTTCCTTCCACACGACGGTGTTGGGGAACCTTTCCAGGTCAAGTCGGTCAATGGTGCTGCCAGCTCCGCGAAGTTCGGAGTAAACTTCCGATAGAAATCAGCAAGGCCTAGAAATGAGCGAACTTGCTTCTTCGTCTTTGGTTGGCGCTTGTCTTGTATTTTTTTGGACCTTGTCGTCTCCATGCGCATTGCCCCACTCCCAATCACACGTCCGGTGAAATCGATGTCGCTGTATCTGATAAACGTTTTCGATGGCCTAACCCCTCAAATTGGCTTTCTTGATGCATGCAACAGCTCCCGTAACACAACGAGGTGATCATTCCAGTTACCAGTGTGTGGTAAGAGATCGTCAACGTCGCTGTCTACGTTTTGCATTCCGCCAAGTAGCCGCTTCATTACTCTTTTGAATGCTGCTCCGGAATTCATCAGACCGAAAGGGCTTCGACGGAACTGATAGGAACCCGTTGTCGTCGTAAACGCCATGTACTTCTTTGAAGTTTCCTCCATGGGTATTTGCCAAAATCCCTTGGTGAAGTCAGTCTTGGAAAATACCGTATCGTTGCCAACTTTCGCCATGATATCTTCATAGTTCCTCATTGGCCGAGTGTCAAACTTCGTCACGCTATTCAGCTGTCTGTAGTCAACACCGAAACGGTTATTGCCGTTCTTTTTCGTCACAAGTGCAATCGGTGAACTGTATTCGGGAGAAGACTCTTCTATCACTCAAGCCTTTAACATCTCGACCTCACGCTCAATGTCTTGTTGCATCGGATGCGTTTGACACGTACAGGTTGGCGTGTTATCAATTCTATTTTGTGCTCACCCAGTGACGTCTCTCCAGGAACATCGGTGAAAATACACTGGAACTCTTCTAATAGGTTTCGTACTTGGCCTTTCCGGGTATCCGAGAGCTCTGGGTGGATGTGCACATCATCGATAATCTCCGTCTGTTGCACTTGCGGTAAAATATCAAACACTAACTCGGACTCTCTCTCATCGTCGTCCTCTGGTTCTGTGACCGCTATACATGCAAAAGCTGCGACATGTTCCGGCTCCGTATCCATTTCATGGTCTTCCAAGTCGTTCGCCCCGTTGGATCTACTGCGCGCTCAACACACTCCTTGAGGAGATTAGCGTGGTAAACCTTCCTCATCCCGTGTACATCCACCTTATAATCCATACGGTTTAGCACTTTCGTAACTTTGAAAGGTCCCTTCCACTGTAGCACTTACTTGTTTTGGGCTGTCGGCAGAAGTAAGTAAATTTCTGTCCTCACGTGAATCGACGATCTTTTGTCTTGCGGTCGTAGTTGTGCTTGTACTTCCCTTGTACCTCCAGAGGACTCTCGAGCGCAATCTGACACGTATCCTCAAGGCGGTTTTGGAGACCTGCCATGTACGCATAGGTGTTTTTGATTTCCGTTGACGTTTCCTCGTTCACAAGATCTCCTTAAGAAGTGGGCACCGTACGCGGAGGCCGTAGAGCGGTCGAACGGCGAAAATTCCGTACTCGCTTGTGGTACTTCCCTCGCGCGAGGAGAACTGCAGGAAGATACCTTTCCCAATCCTTCGGGCGTTCCTTTCACATCCGCGTCCACATGCTTTTTAACACTCCGTTGATCTGCTCACAAAGGCCATTACACTTTGGGTTATAAGGCCTCGTAGACAGTTGCTTCATCGAGATCAGGCGCGCCAATTTTGCAATCAACTCTGACGTAAACTGAGTGCCGCGATCACTCAAAATCTCCTTCGGAAACCCAACTCTACTGAACACTTCCACCAGAGCCTCAGCGACGTAAACTGTCTGTCTCCTCTTCAGGGGTATTGCTACCGGGCAGCGCGTCACGTAGTCGACTACCGTCAATATATAGGCTTTCTACAGGAGTGATCGGTCCTATGATGTCTACTGCAACTCTGTCGAAGGGCGTGTCAATTAAAGACATCTCCCCGAGTGGCACCTTGCGAACCTTTCCTTTGGGTATCGTACGCTGGCAGGCGTCACACGACTGACAGAACCGCTTCACGTCCTCGCTGATGCCTGGCCAATGGAAGTTGGCTATAATCCTGTCAGCAGTCTTTCTGGTAGCCTCAAACGATTGATTCATGCGCTCGGCCATGACACATTCTCGTAGTGGCTTCGATACGACTATCTACTTTTGCTTCACTTCGGTACCCTCTGATTTTGTTTCTGTCTTCTTCGCTGGAGAAGAAACGTTGTCAATGATCAGCTCGAAGGGGGGGGGGGGGGGAGTTGTTCGGAACGACCATCGCCTCTAACATTCCAGTATAAATTGGCATTTCAACGTTCACGCGGACAAATGGAAACCTCCTTATCGTTCCGTCGCTGATCTCTCCCTCATTTGGCCCTCCTTCACAAGATCCTTCTTCACAACTACGCTGTCGCACCCAGTATCTCTCAGAACGATCACTTTGTGCTCCGCGACCATTCCGCGATATAGTCGTAGTCGTTTCATCATGTCTAACTTGTTGCAAATGGCTCCAGTGTACGGTAACGTGTCTCCGTTTACCAGGAGCAACTTCCGTTCTTGGCGTTGTTGTCAACAATAGCCTTCTCATGTGTCATCCTAGAGGTGCCCATCTTCGATCCCGTTGCGGACTTCAGCTTGCCACTGGGTGGTTGACGCCATGACCTGTGGAATATTGCCCACTCTGCTCCTGTTTCAGCTTCCGGCATTCACACGCGTAATGGCCGGGCTTGCCGCAGTTGTAACATAAAACAGGAGTTGAACCCTGGCTTGAATTTCGTTGCCCCTCGGCGTTTCGTTGCAGTGGCATGCGACTCTGCTACACTGAACTTTAGCCTTTCCTTGGTTAAAGCTCCCTCCACGAGCCTCAAAGTACCATTGAGCTAGTTGTACAGCCTAATCGATGGTATTCAGCGCCCGCTCTCTCAAAAATAAGCTCAGTTCACCAAAGTACATGTTCACAAACTGCTCACGCAACAACGAATCGCACAGCCCATCAAAAGTCTTTTCGATACGTGCCATGTCAATCTATCTGTGAAAGAAGGGGTTTTGTCGCGGGACGTACTGTCTCACTGATTGCACCTTGTCAGCACATATCGTCCTCAGCTTCGAGCGAAATAACTCAGCAGTCAACTGATATAGTCGAAGTATGCTGTTTTTCAAGGTCTCGTAGTTGCTCGCCATCACAATTGGCATACTTCTGGGCACCTCGAGCGCCTTGCTCGTCAGTCCAAGTCTCGAGGCCACTCTTAACTGACACCGAAACGTTCGAACCGTTCCAGGAAGGCGGCAATGTCCTCGGTCCGTTCGTCAAACTTGGACAGCTTCGGGCGTACGCTATTGTGCTGTTTATAATCACGCGGGGGCTCCTGCACACGCGTCTGTGCACGCGCCTGTCTTGTCTCCTCTCGCAACTTCTGGAGTTCGCGTTGGCGATCTTCCCTCTCTTGAGCTCTTTGTTCTCGTTCCAGTCGATTTCGATCTCTTCCGGTGGCTTTTTCTTGCTCCGCCTGGACGAAACCACGGAGCTCCTCATCCTATATCCCAGGGCCTGTCGGATATCGACGAACGCACGCAAGTCCTGTTGCTCCATGGTGTGGAAACCCCCTGACGTTCGAGATCCCGGACGACCCCCTAAATGTCACAAGGTGTGATCGCGTAATTGGGGTCCTCGCGTGAGGAGTCTTGTGACTTGCCAATGGGCAACTCTTACATGTGTTTTAGGTGGAACCCAGCACTGGAGATTAGGATGGTAACGAAATAGAACAGTCGTTTTTAACTTGAACGATATTTTTTATTCCAATTAACTATCCTTAATGACATGAGCTCACAACAAACTAACAAACTTATAAACATTTCGAACTGTCCCAACGAACTCCTTATCCATCAATCCCTGCTTCGGTACACTGATAAATTGATCACACGTCGAAATATTTCACTGATACTCTATCCTTGATAAATATGCAGCTATATTCACAAAACACTAATCGTTTATCCAAAAGTTCGCTTTATCACAAATCTTATTGCTTTTATCCTAACTGCCTTCCTTTCTCACGCCACACACAATTTAAAAAATCTAAGTCCTTTCGTCTGTCATTTCTTATCCAAACCGGCGTGGATTTTGAGTAACTTCCTTTTACCCACCCAACGCCTCTGATAACCTTATATACCCTTTGGTGGGAGCAAAAATTGACCAATCCAAGTTCAGGAATTACTCGGTTTCCTATTGGCTAAAATGTTTACATCCTTTACAAACAGACATTAGCAAACAGACATCAGTTATACAATGATTTTTATCAACTACAAACATAAATGTACAAACTTATAAAATTTTCATTTCAAAACAATACGTCGTTTAAAATATTGCCATTGAACCCTTTATATAAATTTCGCTCCTCCTTCTCAAACAAATCACAACGCTCGATATCTTTCGCTCCCTTATCTGTCCCATATATAAAGAATTGCGTCCGAGTTATTTGCCAGTATATAGCTTGTCTCTGAAGGGCGAACATCTCACAAAATGTTGAAAAATAGCAATTTAAAGAACTTAACTAAGCAGATCAAACCAGTTTGCTGACACAAACAGGTAACACTATATTCTGAGAGTATTTAATACACACAAAATTAAAAAATGACTAAACGGCGACGAAACAAACACATGTCTACGAGAATACTTTAACTTCCGAAAAAACAACAATACCTTACCAAACGCTTTGCCTTATAAATCCTAACGAATCCCAATGCCCCAACCCATATTCCGACATTTAGCAAGCCAAAACAACTTAGTTTTTGGCTAAGAGAAAAGTAAAATCTGGTTTTGAAGTATACCCAGTTAATAGTTTCATGGGGAAATCATTACCTAACACAACTCAAACAGGAAACATTATCTTCATAGACAAACAGGCATAAGCACATGCGATTTAAACATTTGATCTTTTATGTCTGATTTTAAGAAAGCGAAAATCAGCCTTTGAAATCATAACTTCGCTATTAAACACATAATAAATGCAAACATAGACATGTCAACCATGTGTCATGAGAATCGTGAAATCTTTTACGTAAAACAAAGAAATTTCCGACAAAAAAGAACCGATCTGCATTCAAAAGGGCACTTCTAAAATGTCTATTTTCCAACTGAAAGTATATAAAGCGTATAACATTATATATCAGCTTAAAGAATGTGCCGTGTGTAATCGCGATTTACTAGAATGGAACCCTTCGAGGTCATAAGGTAAAGGTTTATCTAATCACCAGTATTTGTGCTCTTATAAATAAGTTGCTTCATTTTCGACTGGTATTTATTGGCTTACTGTGTTTGTTTTGCGGCATTTCAATGCATTTCCTTAGACAGTGTTTGTTGGGGCTTAGTGGCAATTTGTGCGAGGAAATCAATTATTGATCTCCAATGTTATGCTCGTCTTATAGCTTCGATTATTGAAGATTGCACATTTTTTTGGCTGTCTTAGTCCAATGTTTGTATCTAATGATTATTCATGCACAATACTTAACGGTTTTTGTTGTTGAACGAAATGCGACAAAACTTTAAATTTTACCTTTGATTGCAGGTAAAAAGGGGGTTAATTTCAATGAACGAATTAGAAATTAAAGAAGGGGCAGAGATTTGATTTTGGTGTCGATATTTCTCAAATTTCAGAGCTGTATTAAATATTGCTTTTTTGGAAAGTACAAAGACGAGGGTAACACTTCATGTTTTTTAACCATATGGTTTAAAGAGGAAGTTTGTTGAATAAAAGTACATGATAGTGGATAAAATTCAGAATTACACTCGCATATAAAATTTGCGTGAATATAAGATACAGGGGGGAACAAAACAATTTGAAAAAATATTTGAGAAATTAATATCTTGATTGGGTTTACTAAGTGTTAACGCACATAGTAAAATCGGTTCTAGTTGAAATATAATGATCGCAGTCCATGCCTTTTGTACTAGATGGTCTGTGCATTTGTGCGCGCATTCTTTGTATGCACACCTATTTGGCAAATACATATTTCTAGCGGAATACATTTAACAAGGTAATAATTTTTTAACGAATTATTTATTTCATCGCAGTGTTTTATGTGAGTAAAAAGGTGAGATAGATGGCTTAAAATTGAATTGAGTGCTTGTGTGTTTTAAACATGTTTTGAAGGTATAATAGTTTTAAAATGAATGCAGTTTGATTTTTAATGTTACTTATTATTTGATCTTGAAATGGTAATGACAAAACCGTGGTCTTGTACAATACTAATTTTTCAGTTTTAAGTTTCTTAATATTAAAACTCCGGAGTATTAAATACATTAAAGCTAACAATAACATACAACTGGTTCTTCAACAAAATTGTCGCTTAAGAGTTATATGTACACTTTAAGACTTGAGATTTTCAGTTTTCGGGTAGTTTGTAGCACCATATCGAATTTTTGACAAACTATCTGATACATTGGAAAGCTGGCATTAAAATAGTGCCGAAGAAATAGAAATAAAAACAAAACCGCTCTCACTACCGAGGGTAAATATTAAACTTGAGGAAACAGAAACTTACAATGATAATAATGAATATTTCTAAAAATTACAAAAAAGTTCGAATAGTCATACATAGCGAGATTTTCAGGGATAAATGGATACATAGTTAAATAATCAATGTAATGATGTCGACCTCAGTATTGTTTTTAGTTAGCTGATACATGTGTTCAAACAGCTAGATATAAAAGTGCATTTTTGCATATAAAATACAACTAAGCAAGTACGCAACTTTGAGAAGGAACAACTAGCCACATTAGCATGTAGCTCTACCAAATTTTATCTTCCTGATCCTAGTCACAGAATGTCGTGTGACGGAAACAGAAAAGAGACAGAAATTGATCGAACGGATTCAGTAAATTATGAGATTAACCAATCCAAAAATGGAAATATGTAAGACATAATGCCGCCAACGTTTTGAAACTGCATGGTTAAACAATAATTTTAGATGTATTTTGCTGAAATCACAGTGTGAAATCACAAAGGAATATACAGTATCTTTTATTTTTTTGAGATTATCGAAATACTTATAATGCGAGAAAAAATATGTCATAAGACCGATACTATAATATTTATAATACAAGAAGAAAATATGTCCTTTTTATAATATATCAACAGGATGATGCAACTTTACGAGGGAGCTTGATAGGATATTCAATGGGTGCTAAAAAGCAGCAAGAAGGGAAAGTTTGTTTTAACTTCTGTGAGACGTTTTTCAAGTATTCAAAGCGCCAAGTTAAACTTTAAAAGAAAAGTTATAATCTGATATTTTGGTAAAAATATGTCTTGGTCAATGCTACAATTCGCAGGTTTTATGATAATTTTGATTGTAGGAAAGCGAGCTTAGGCATACTATTTTATTCTTCGTGAAACATCCAAAGACAAAATGAACGCAGCCGTCACCGCTTTATTTCTTGTTACGTTAACCTATGCTTTTAAACAAGGTAACTAATATTAGAAAGTAAAGGTATAGCTGACTGGCAGTAAAAGTGCTGGATATCTTTGCAAAATACGTGCTCCTGTATTGTTTATTCTGCGCTAAATGTTATGCATGTATTTTTAAAATCAGTTTCCTGTTATACTTGTGAGAAAATAATGGTGCATAAAATATTGTGTGGTGTACAAAAATACAAGTATAGAGATAATTGGCTTTTTTCGCATACGCTTTTGAACCACTTTTTTGATACGCTGCTCTCTCGCAACAAATCCATATTCATCCGTGAACGGCCGTATCTAAACACGGATATGGATATAGGTGTCATGAGGGACATTCCCAAAATAGTCAAAATACACTCCATTTAAGGTATACATTGTACTGCAAATGTAAGCTAGCTTTTGTAGATTTGCCATTCATAACTTGACATAATCATCCTCTTTCGCAGTGAATTTGCAGTAAATTTGCAAAGGCAATGTGATTTTAGTCTTTTTCGAAATATCATATTTTGAATAAGGTAATAATATCGTGAAATAGTGACCTTGCCTTATCACTTTGAACGTAAAACGTTATCGATTGTTTCCCATTAGAACTGAACACTTATCTGATTTCTATTTAAAAAATTCTTGTGTGTAGATTACGAACAAATGGCGCAAAACTATAGGTCAGAACTGAATAGATATTTAAAGGATTTTTGGTTAAAGCAAATAAAACAAAAGTGCCAACGATAATATTATTAATTTCCATGTATCTTATGGTTCGCACAGGGACAGCAATCAGATGCTACGCATGCAATTCTATTCAAGTGAATGGATGCCAGGATAGTTTCCAAGAAGAGGGTATGCCTCAATTAGACGATTGCTCAGCCTGTGGAAAACTCAAGGCAAACTCTGGTAAACGAACATTTAAAGACCAAATAAAACTACATATGTTGGTAAATTCTGCTGCAAAATTTTGTAAACAATTATTGTGCATCTTTGGAACAATGTGAGGTGCTGCGTAAAGCTAAACGAAAGCTAAACGATTAAAGTTACACCACCTGCTGCGAAGAAATTATAAGAATCACTTCATAAAACAATGAGCCATAAATCTGTAGCCATATGGCATTGGAAACTGTCGTAAGTAGTTGTGGTTGTTGATAGCAATATTACAATCAGATGATATGTTACAACATATTATGTCAATCTAAAATATTATACACAGATGACATAGTCGCGACCTCATAGAATAAGATATAGGGTTGGGATCATTGCCGCATTCCTATAAGAATGTTGCCACGAGGAACTTGTTGCCACGAAGAAAAAAGGATAAAAAGGATAAAAAAGGATAAATTTGGGGAAAAAGTATGAAAAAAGGATAATTCATATTTTGCTGAAAATTTTAAAACTTTAAAAATACATCTTAAAAGTAATCAAATTATACAATTACATAAAGGACCGTCCATAAATTACATATGTACCGGGTAAGTTGTGGGGGAGGGGGTGGTGGTAGTTGGATGCGAACTTTAAAGTCAGATTCCACGATGACGTCACAATTTAGTGCAAACAAATACGGGTGTCTGAAATTTAAAACAAATGTGCGTACGTACTTTATCGATGGTCCCTAGGGACATTCAACTCAAAATTATCGATTAAAGTTATTCAAAAACATTCAAGAAATAAGAACTACTTAACTTCATTTAGAATAATAGATATTTTACAGTGTGATAAGACAACAGTACACGCCAAAAAAAAATCACCCTGTCAGTACACTGCCAGAAAGTAACTCTCAATTGTTCAGAGATAGTGGTTTATGCCGGGCCACACTTTCACAGACAGGATACCCATCAGTGTAAATGACGTTGACTTTGACTTATATTTCAAACCGATGGTAAGAAGAATACTAGGATAGTGCCAAATATGGTTGAAATCAATACACTGGTGGGAATTAAGGTCTGCGAAAGCAGCAGAACGCATCGACAGAGACAGTCGTTTTAAAATTACGGGTGTAGATCAGCAGACCACCTCATCTCCAGTCCAGACAAATATAATCATTATCATTCGAACTTTATGTAGTTCATCCATTATGCAAGGAAACTGAACGGTTAACAATTATCACTAAATCAGTTCAAACTACTGTAATTAATTATATATTAATTAACATTGTTGTTGTCTTACAAATTATATTCTTAGATACGTGGCATAAAAGTTAATACAGATATAACGTATCCTTATAGACGATGGCTAAGCAGTGATTGGTAAGAGCCTTCTTGAAACCGCATATGGAACTTTCGTGACGTAGATGCCTCGTAACACCGCCCCAAACACAGAACCCCATCCCCAACACTGAATGCGCGTTACCAGTATTTGTTATGTGATCTTTGTTCTGTAACAGCACAGAGCTTGATCTCCATGATGGGTTGGGGTTCTCTTGTTTCAGGCCTTTCAGGAATCCATGTTCATTGCCTTAGCACGACTTAAATGCCAATAAGGCAATTTTGTATTTTATTGTATAAAGACGATGAAGTTCTTTTGACGTTTTCCGGATGTTGATGTTTGGACCTCTTCCTTTTTTCAAGACTTGATGAGTCTCTTCATTCGTCACCAGCATGTGTGTCAGATTTTTAAACTTCCGCAATGTAGGGTGAAGTTCAAAAGAAAACCCACAAGACAGTGCGCTAGTTGTTTCACGGTTTCAGTATTGAGGGCGAGTGTTTTTTTTATCAATCATATGAAGCAGTAACAAGACATGAACAGCACTTATCTGTGGGCCAAGATTCTTACAGGGCATTAACCATCTGATCAACAATGATTCACTTCAACCCTACTCACATTGTGGTCTCTGAAAATTACGAGGAATTCCGTCTTATGTGGATTAAATGTCTTCCCGAACACTCGCGTAACGTCGGGCCGACGTCGAAACGGTATAAACCAGGTCGGAAAACGTCGGCATCGGCTGCGTTGCATCGGTAATGCATCGGTTATAGGTTGGCAATAGTTGAATTTCCATTTTTTTCTCGTTCGTCGGAAGTTCATCGGTTACCGACGTTGGCCCGATGATTATTTTCCTCAGTTTAATAGATGTTGGCAAATATTCATCGGGCCGACATCTTTTTCCGACGAACTTCCGACCAATTGGGAATTTTGTTTTGCTAACAATATTATATTCATATATTACACGTATTTCTCAATGCATATATTATACATACATTTTTATGCATTGGTTATACGTTGGAAATAGATTAACTTCCGACCAATGGTAAAAAAAAATGAAACGGATATTGCATACGTACATTCGATGTATTTAGTTATACGTACATTATACATATATTTGTATATGTTGGCCCAACGTCTGACATAGACGTACTTCCGACGGAACAAAACTTAATTGTTTTTGAAAAAGATATTACTGATGTATAACCGACGGATTACAATAATCGTATAATAGACAAATATATCACTGCATCGGCTATACGTCGGAAATATACCGAATTCCGACGAAAACTAATTTTTTTATTTGAGATATTACAAGCATGTAATATGCGTATAAAAATATACGCATATTATACATATAGTTATATTTGTCGGTGAAACGTCGGAAATATACCGATTTCCAATGGATCTCTAAATTTGTGTATTTCACGCATAACTTGAAATGAAAACTATATATATATATATATATATATATATATATATATATATATATATATATATATATATATATATATATATATATATATATATATATATATATATATATATATAATATATATTTATATTGCGTTGTGTACGAGTGCTTCACATATTCCACAGCGTCGGAAAAAACGATGCCGATATTGCCAACGCGTATTATACGTATTTTTTTAAACGTGTATAAAACGCATATTTTCCTATGTATAAACGACGTCGGAAAAACATCGGAAAAAAGATGCCGATATTGCAATCGTATATTATACGTATTTTTATACGTCTATAAAACGCATATTTTCCGATGCTTATTCGGCGTCGGAAATTTATCGATTGACGTTTTGTAGGGGACATTATGAAGAATCAATAGTGGAGCATTATGAATATACTTGAAAATTATCATTTGCCTCAATAAACTAGCCCCAGCCGCCGTGGAGTAGAGGTATGTTCCGCGCCTAGGATGCAAGAGGTCCCCGGTTCAAACCCGAGTAAGTACTAGTGCTCCGTTGCAATATATAGATATGCTATGTTGTATATTGATATGCTATGGTGTATGTATGAATATGTGAATTATGAATGGTTGGTAAAGGTTCAATGGGTCAGTTAAGGTTAGAAACAATTTTTTTACGTATAAAAATCATCGGAAGTTCGTTGGAAATGCATCGGAATATAAACGTATAACCGACGTATAGCCGACGGTTGGTATCCGACGTCGAAGAATTTGTAGGGATATTTCCGACGGTGGCCCGACGTATCAAAGATATATCGGCCCGATGTATATCCGATGTACGAAGCCGCTATATCTATTATGCGTCGGGCCATAGTTAATCCTATGTGCAACCGATACATCGGCCGACGAAGTTGCCGATATTGCCGATCTAGTATAGATGTATTTTAGACGTTACGCGAGTGTTCGGGTTACTTATTCCTGGCTCGCACTGCACACTTTCAGCAGAATCGTTTCGGGAATGGGTCATCACAGGTTACATGCATAAGACGAGTGTTAAGCAAGATTTAAAACGGAGCCAGGAGTAGAGCTGCCAAGCCGTAGATCTGAGGAACCAATTATAGAATAACACATCGTGTTTTGATTGTTTTTTATAGGCACTGTCATGCGGTTCTGTGTACCACATGGTGACGTGGAGGACAGCTGTAAACATGACAGAACAGGGGAAATATGTTATTGCTCAGAGAAATACTGCAATTCCAGCGATTTTGTGACCGTATCACTAACCACCCTCCTGCTGTCTTTAGCAGTTAATTTTATGTAGGATGAAACCAATAAACACTTAATGAACTGTAATTTGTGAATTCGGGGCTGTGGAAATATTTGTCATAAGTGCTAATATAGTCGGATGCTGTGATGGCTAGTATAGTCGGATGCTGTGATAGTAGACTGTATGAGAAAATGGCGAAACTTTTCTGTTGTTCTGTAGCAATGAATGGATCAATGTATTTTGTGTCAACGATACAAAGCAACTTCTCGCAGCAGGGAAATGAACACGCGTCGTTATTTTTCTTAATTTTTTCCACGTCTTTTATGTCTTAATGCACTTCTATTTGTATTTAATTGTTTAATTGGTAATGGTATTATACTTTCAGTATAATAAAATGGTGTGTTTTAAAAGTCGTTTCCACTTCTAACAAAAAGAGGGAGAGAAGAGGCAGGATGTTGCCATAGAAATGAAGTAAAATAGACATAACATATTCAGTTCAATCAATAACAGATATTATAAAAATAACATAGCGATCATGAATGTTAAGTTAAAAAACGCAGAGGATTATTTAACGCTGTAAATACAAAAAGTTCAAAGGACAAGATCTGGAACAACGAGACAGGCATGACTGTTGCTTCGAACGTTTAAGTACTTCGAGACTTACTGCATTTTGGCATAAATTTTCGTAACATACACAGTTGAAATTTTGGAGCAGTATATGTGCGCACATTTTTTATCGATATAGGAATTACCGAAAAGAGCGGCTGTTCTATACCACTGAAGTATTCTCTTTGAAAACTATTTGTTGTGTAGCACAATTACGATAGCATGAAAAGTGAATAAAAAAAAATTTATATATCTCTGTAAGTGACCTTGAAAGTAAAATGGACAGCATACATCAAGTATAAGTTCAATACATCAAAAATAAGTTCAACCCAAAGATTCAGTTAAGCTTATCACCCTGTCCATGTAGTTTGTTTGGCATCTAGGACTTTTGGTGGTTGATAATTGGCGGTAGGATCTTTGGCAGTTTAGGGAATTTGGCCGGGGAATTTTTGTAGCTTCATTTTCTTTGACTTGCATTCCGGTTCTGCTCTCTCGGAGTCTCCGTAACCAAAGCCAACATAGCCATTAGCCATTGACTTATCTCTAGTACAGAGATATCCCTTACACGCATGTTTTGGTTCCCCCCCCCCGATTACTTGTGATGAATTCCAAGTCTTCATATGGATCTGAATCACATTGAAACAGCCCGTATATACACTGGCTACGAGGTACAACTCCGGAAGGAGGATCTACTCCGGATCACAATGCATCATAGCAAAGGTAACTACACATTCCCGCATAATTAATAAAAAAAACCATTACTATAATATGTAATTATTTGCAATTTTAAAATATTTTCAAGTGCAATTCAAAATTGCAACTGTCAATATATATATATATATATATATATATATATATATATATATATATATATATATATATATATATATATATATATATATATATATATATATATATACAATTTCTATTATATCCATTTATGATAATATAAAAGAAACATCAATACCATGAAAGAATTTCTTACTTGTCGTAACGTATAGACGGCCAGGAACACATTATATGTGACGTTCGGACAGGTCGCGCCGCCTACCCAACACCAGGAGAGCGTCAAAACAACGTCGATCCTACGTTGTTCACTGGCAAAGGGTTATACAACGCGCGATCATAAACAGAGGCACGCTTTGACGGCATTGTGTAAGGCATTCAACACTTCCCCCTCCCATGAGGCTCCATTATGATGATTAACTCCAAAATCTTCTATTTTTAAGCAAAAATGTCATAACCACCTTGCCCCACGCCCCACCAAAAAAAAAAAAAAAAAAAAAAAAAAAAAAAAAAAACAAACAAACAAACCTTTCTTTCGTTCACTTAAAGTGATATGATGGTACAAACTTTAAAGTAACGTCAGGTTACTTTTATTAAATAACTGCAGTAACAAACTTTGGGATAATAATTTACTTTCACAAAGATTAACTACATATAGCTGATTCCGTTAACTGCTCCGTTAGCAATCAGAATGCCCAAAAGTAAATTAATAAATTTGTTCTTTTTCGCAAAACAAATTCATCTGAAATAATTTGCGCGCTACAACTAGATCAACTGAATGTCGCTTCTTTGTACAGCTAACTGATATCTTGGACAGATACTATTTGCCTACTATTGGTAAAGACGGAACTTGAAGTTATGATAGACATGAAATGGTAGATACACAGTCCAGCCTCTTCACCACGACTTTTTGAGAATAAAAAACCCCGGCTCATCTCCTGAAAACACGTCTTTGCAGTCCACCAGGCTACAGCTTTGTTTATATTTTCAATTTGAAACCAGACCTTGTTACCTATGCCTAAATCAATCATGCATGTTTTTATCAGGCCCTGAGAAAGTTTCTATTACTCTTGCCACATCCCTCACACATAAAAAAAAGAAAAATAATAATAATAAGCGCTGGCATGGTATGTAGTTGTGCGAAACTGTTGATATATCAAATACGAAAACTTCTCCCAAAGCATTCACACACTACACTTCTTTCATTATCCTTTTAATTGTTCACGATTTTTTAAAAATAAAAAGTCTTTAAACGGTTATAAGTTGCCGAATCATCGATATTTGGAATTACACGCCACACTGAGCAGAGTTTGCTGGTTTTCATTTTAAAGAAACAGCATTGCCATGGAGAAGAGAAGCACAGTCATCGATACGGCTATGTGCTCGCCAGAGTTGCAAAAATTGCCCTGGCAGTAACACACCTTACCGGTCTTGTCCTCCATGCACGTGTCATCAGAATAGCCAACAACGACACAAAAGCGCATCACCAGCCCTGCAAAATAAATACCACAAGGAGAAAAATTGTATCACATTAAGACCGAGAACATCAAAGTCACGCAGTACCCCTTCTCTATTGTCGTTTAGCCAAATGGGTTAAAAATGAACCCAAAATCACTCTATCTCTATCCCTTTCCGAGATAACGGTCAGCTTTCGATTGTTGACCTTGACCGTGACCGAGAAGATCAAGGTCACCGAGGCACCTTTTATATAACGTTCTGTAGGCCCAGAGGGTCGCAAATGGGTTCAAAATCGCTCTATCTCTAGCCGTTTTCGAGATAATGGTCAACTTCTGGTTTTGACCTTCACCATGACCGAGAAGGTCAAGGTAATCGAGATACCACTTATGTAACGAACATGACTTTGACCATAACCGAAAATGCCAAGGTCATCAAAATTTAGGCCCAAAGTGTCGAAAATGAGGTCAAAACCACTAACCGTTTTCGAGATTAGTGGGCCTATCGTAACGGCAAATGAGGTCACATGACTTCTCACCTTGACCCTCAAGATTAAGACTCAAAATGTAGAGTTACGCCCTTCTGAATACGTTTAAATATTCAAACTGGGATTTGAGTACTTGTTATGGCCACTTTTCGAGATAAATAGGCGTTTTTGAAAAATAATTTGACCTCACTTTGACCTCAATGTTTTAGGTCAAGGTAAAAATGCTTTCGTTTTCACCGAGACCTTATGGTTGCCTATAAGCGTATCAATTATAAAGCTCTGCTGATTCAAATGCTGGGAATTTTCTTGAAACAACTTTGTAAAAAATAACTTTTAACTCAGTTTAACCTTGATATTGAATGTTGAGGTGAAAAAATGATGATTCACCGAGATCTTGTTCCGAGTTTTCTGGAAAGCATTCATCGGTAAAAAGGGAAGAAAAAAAGAGAAAAAGGACAGAAACTTCCAGAAAAGCTACAAATTTCTATCCAGTTGCAAACGATGTTTGCAAGAGAGAACAATTGAGAATAACTAATATTGCGTCAGTAACGCCTCACAACAGGTATTTTGCACTTTTAAAAAATTCAAATCTGCCTAGAACATCTAAATAAATCCCATGCAAAGGAGCTGAGAATAAACAGCAGCCATACACCTTTGTGTAACAGGAAAAGTGCAAAAATGTGAAAATAAGAACACATTCTTGTTACAGTTGCTATTACGTACCGGACTCCGCCTTGATTTTGGCACAGGAGTAACACTCCTCCAGGACACCTACTTCGTCCCTCGTGAATTCGTCGTCGGCGCAGCCCTCCACTTCTATCGAGTTACACGCGTAACAGCTGTAACTGCTTCCTGTAATATTAAAAAGAAGTTCCCAAAATCTTCTGCCCCTTTTCCATCAGCTTCGGCTTTCCAAGGTGCTGCTTAGCTTAGTTTTCGACTCGGCCCTGTCACCTCGTTTCTGTAATTTTATTGGGAATAATTGGTTTTATTAATTCCGTTTCCTATGTCAGTAAGTAAACACAACCACTCTGCTGTTATGAATTTAATTTAAGGCAAAGCTAGTCAGAATTGAGCTAGTCGAAAATGAGGTCAGAATTGCCCTATCTCTTGCCGTTTTCGAGATAAAGGCCCACTTCCGGTTTGGGGCTCGAAAGTGACCTGGAGATCAAGGACACCAGAAGTTATATCTTACGTATCGTAGTATAGGGGGTGGAGGTCGAAAATGAGGTCAAAATTGCTCTCTTACCGTTTTCGAGATAAAGGCAAACTTCCAGTTTGCGGTTCGAAAGTGACCTGGAGGTCAAGGACACCAGTAGCTATACCTTACATATCGTCGTATAGGGGATGGATGTCGAAAATGAGGTCAAAATTGCTCTAGCTCTTACCGTTTTCGAGATAAAGGCCAACTTCCGGTTTGGGGCGTTGACCAGTAAAGTCAAGGTAAAAATTTTTTATCAGGTGCACCACTTTAGATAACCCTTCATACATGTGCCAAGTTTGGTTGGTCTAGCTTCAGCGGTCTTGGAGATGTCTCGAAACCGATTCGGCGGAAGAAAAAAAAGGAGGAAAAAAATACGTGAAGAATTCGAGGCAATCCATCCCCATTTGGTATATTCTATACCAAGTGGGAATAACAGACGCCTGTTGTTGAATAACAGTCTGGTCTTCATACTCAAAAATGGGATTGTCTAAAAAATGAATGTTCACAAAATAAACTTAGCGAATTAAGCTTTCTGTTAGAAAAAATAGGAGAAAACTTCTTAAAAATTAACTGCAGAAGACAAAAATAAAATTTGCCAAGTTGAACCAACCTTGATGTACATAGCACTCACCTAATTGGAAATTGCAGCTAGTTATCACAATAAACAACACACAAGCCCCTGCGTTCATGACGCCCATTGCCAGCAAACACGGCACAGAAACGTCTCTGCAAAGGCAAAACATGGCGTGAAGGTGTCTGCTCAGCTGAACCCAATGGGGTTCGAAGGATTGGTTTGGAGGGTTGCAGGGTGGGTGGGAAGGGGATCGTGGGGTCGGGGTTGGTTCGCCCAGAAGCGCAATAACCAGCAGCACCGGCAACTGCGAAGCCATTAGAAGGCAATAGAAATTTCATGAAATACCGAATTTAAGGTCTTCACAACAACGCTTAAGGGTTGCTGGAAAGAGCCACTGCGATGTTTGATCGATGTTGGACAGACGTCGCACCCGAAGTTGAATCAACATCAGAGCGACACATTCTAGGAATTAATCCCCACACTCTTCTCACCTTCAAATTAATCCCCACACTCTTCTCACCTTCAAATTAATCCCCACACTCTTCTCACCTTCAAATTAATCCCCACACTCTTCTCACCTTCAAATTAATCCCCACACTCTTCTCACCTTCAAATTAATCCCCACACTCTTCTCACCTTCAAATTAATCCCCACACTCTTCTCACCTTCAAATTAATCCCCACACTCTTCTCACCTTCAAATTAATCCCCACACTCTTCTCACCTTCAAATTAATCCCCACACTCTTCTCACCTTCAAATTAATCCCCACACTCTTCTCACCTTCAAATTAATCCCCACACTCTTCTCACCTTCAAATTAATCCCCACACTCTTCTCACCTTCAAATTAATCCCCAAACTCTTCTCACCTTCAAATTAATCCCCACACTCTTCTCACCTTCAAATTAATCCCCACACTCTTCTCACCTTCAAATTAATCCCCACACTCTTCTCACCTTCAAATTAATCCCCACACTCTTCTCACCTTCAAATTAATCCCCACACTCTTCTCACCTTCAAATTAACCCCCACACTCTTCTCACCTTCAAATTAATCCCCACACTCTTCTCACCTTCAAATTAATCCCACACTCTTCTCACCTTCAATGGTACTTGAAGCTCCATATATGCAAGATATCATACCTCACACACTGATGATAAAAATATCTACAGCAGCTACCAACCTGATTCGTAGGCAAAATCCAGCGAATTAATTAATAAAACAAAGTGCTGCAAAACACTTTCCGTTCGTTCCTCACGTTTTGTGGACCTTAATATTGCTGACTGCGCAAGCTGTTCTTGACTAAGCCCGCCACTGTGGTTTGTGAACTATTTGCACAACCGTGAGTCATGTTTTTTTTTCTTAAAACCGGCGCTTAAAAACTATGGTTGACACGCGAGATGCAGAGATAGTATTAATGGCAAATGTGCTGCAAACCACACATACACGTATGTGGAAATTCTTTGTTGACTTTTCTGTTAAGAACCTTTTTACATTCCCTTGCGCATGCGCTCAACTGACAGCTGAAAAAAGCCCACGCTTTGTTTTACTGTAAACATCCGCAACCTGCAGTCTAGCGTGACCCAGTTCCAGTTGCTTAATGTGTGCTGAAGCTAT
Organism: Protula sp. h YS-2021; assembly: GCA_949752745.1. Taxonomy (NCBI): domain Eukaryota; kingdom Metazoa; phylum Annelida; class Polychaeta; order Sabellida; family Serpulidae; genus Protula; species Protula sp. h YS-2021. The sequence continues at coordinate 10,182,341 of OX457032.1, forward strand.
TGCCCAAAAAGTAGTTTACACTATTGATGTCTGGTGGGATACTGCAGTATTACTGCTATCACAATCGCCTGTCTATAAGATCCTCAATGTTTCTATTGTCTTGATTTGTGCTCATTTTCTTTTTCTTTTCTGTTCTTTTTTTTTTGTGACCACCGTTCACATTTCCACCGAGGTCGAACGTGCCCTTTCGAAGAGGGGGGGGGGGGGGGGCGGAGCACCCCAAAATCCAGGCCCCCGTGACATCTGCTTTAGATACGGTGCCCCCGGTCACTGCAGACAGCAAGCAATAAACCTCAGGCACAACAAGATTGACCTTCATTTTGTGGGTGTGTGCGTGGGGGGGGGGGGGGGGGGGTTCCTCGATGGGGACTAAGCGGGTAAATATTATATCCTCGTTTGAGGAACGAACAGAATGTGAGTGATGAATTAGAGGATATAGTAGTTTACACTATTGATGTCTGGTGGGGTACTGCAGTATTACTGCTATCACTGGATGTTTTTGGTACACACTGCGTATAATGCCGGAGGGGGCAGGGACGTGTCTAGGGATGAGGGGTGGGGAAAGGGGCGGTTTATACTCGGTAGGGGGGGGGGGTAGGTTACATATGATGCTCCTCTCGCCTTTCTGTCCGGATTTAGCTTGATTGAATTGGCCAGTGTGACCCATTACTTCAGTGATACTTTGGCCAGCTCCGATTGTCAAATCCTACATCCAACCAAAACCCTGCATCACCGTGACGTCACACCGTGAAAGTAGAACACAGTATTCCTTACAAAACACAGGCATTTAGTCTGAACGAATTAGGCGCAGTGAGTTCTACCGATTAACCTTTCCTTCCATTGTTTTTATTCTTCCCAGATCACATGGAGGGAGGTGGGAATCACTGAGTATCATATGTGTAAACCATGCGTGTCTAGAAACGCGGAGAACGCGAGGTAATTTTGAGCCCAGAGGCGGCCCGCGCGTAGTGCCAGTTTCGTTGGCAAGGGCCACAACGAGACAGACCCCTGGAATCCGCAATAACCGTGTCTGTAGCCAGACTGAGAAACCGGCTCCCGTTGATACGACTTACGCCCTCACTGCTGCTGTCGAGGATTGTTATTAACCCCCGTCCGAAGGCCCGCACGACTTCAATGGGTCAATGCATATCTAAGCGGGACAGAGACATTGGAATCCAGTCCCTTGAATCGCGCTTTGCTTGAAGAGCGCGCTGTTGTCGCCGAACGAACGAGCGCCTTTGCGACGCCTGCATTCAAGAAGGAAACCGATGGGGCAGTCAAAATCAAAGTGTGAGAGTATTGGCAGGCATATCGTTCGATGATTGCCCTGGACTCGTTTTTGTCAACGGCATTGTTAACGCTGAACAGTATCGAGAAATAAATTTTGGACCCATCGGCGGTCCGTCTTTGGCGTGACACTGTCGCTTTTGACGCAAAGTTGATTTTGTTTTCAGTAACAGAAAGTTTAACATATCAGCTACTAAAATAAGTAATTATATTAGGCTTACTTCTTTCTCACATAATACATTCCGCAGGTTTCTAAGATGCGTTTTTACATTTGTTGACTTATAAAATAGAAGCGGGAGAGAGATCTTTGTTGGAGCTGTATCACTGATTGTGAATATACGAGGTGTACAGGGATAACGGTACTGCGGGATAGACCGTTAAGGGGCAATATTCTGTATTCTGTCGTGACCTTAACTCATTTAACAAATAATTTTCTATTCAGTATTTATTTCAGGTTTATTCAGTACTTGACTGGCACTCAGAAGCCAATGCAGCGAGATAAGTGTGCAATGCACCACATAAAATGTGCATTGTACCCCTAAAGTGTGTATTGTACCGCGTAAAGTGTGTATTTTCCTTTTGAAACTTATCCTCGAGTTTTGTCAATAGGTAAATAGATATAAGCATCTGTTCAAGAGGAAATTACAGATATAATGTTAGCAATTGTGTTATTATTATTTTTATTAAAATGTATCAAACATATCTAAAATGTTTACTAATGATAATAACGTGATTTTAAATCACTAAAAATATTCTTTTTAGAATAAAAAATTTAATCAACAATTTTAATGTTAACACCTCTTAGATATCTACAAATTGCATTTTTTGCATAAATTATTTTTTGCAGAATTTATGATGCAAAACTGTCGTTTTATTTCTTAAAACGTTTTCTTTTTTTCGAGTATTTCGCGTTCTCCACCTTTAGAAGGAGTCCCTTATTTACCATAATCGACCCATAAATAATGAATTGAAATTTTCTACACGCGTAGGCGTACAATGTAAATAAACATGCCACAATTGCCTTATTAGATGGAACTGGAAACACTCGAGTCTGAAAAAAAAACCGAGTGACAACACGTTACCCACATTCCTTTTCATCTCAGTAAGATGATCTTAGGCGGGTTTGCCATGGGGATGGAATAGCACCGGGGTAAGAAAGAACGCGAACTATGCTTTTACACGTAAAAGCGTGTTACGAAATAAAACGACAGTTTTTGCTGCGCAAAAGCTAACGTTCGCTTAACTCCGCCTTTAAAAGGATTAGAAACCGAAAGAGACATCACAGTACATTTGAGGTTTAACGAGTCTTCAACAAAAGAACAATCTCGATGTGCAATATCATATATACTTAAACTAAAAGATCAGAGGATGCGTAGGGGTGGGCGCCGTATTTCTGCGAAGGTCCCTAAATTTCTAGTGGCTATGTGGGTCTTACCTATGAACGATGGCTTGAGCTTAAGAACCACTGTGTCCCAGAAGCCATTTAATTAAAAGGCTACAACGCTTCCCTCTCTTTTGCCTGACGGCAGAGCCAAGACAAAGGTAAACTTCAGTGTATCTCACCCTGAATATATCGTTGCTTCCCTCAAAATGTTTCTATCTGATAAAAACCGGAAAACCAACCCCAGATCCCTCTACGAAACGTTTGGTTTGGTCGTGTGTGTGTGTGTGTGGGGGGGGGGGGGGGAGGATGGGTCACTGATTGGAAATGTCATCAATTGAGAGATGGACGAGTCATAGAAGGAGGCTGGCTTCAGCATTGCGGCTGACCTGTACCCCTATATGGACGAACGTCTAAGCTGTAACTCTTCATGCAAATAAATCAAGAAATCGACAGCAACCCCCCCCCCCCCCGGGGATGCCTTGAATGGCCACATCCGCCGCAGAATTTATTCCACTGGGCTCGATAGACTTTCGTACTGGATGGTTTATGTACTTGAGTTGTTTTCATCATTTCCCAATCCGAAACTTCGGCTTTTAGAAAAAGGGGGATAGATGCGACACTCTCAGATTCAGAAGACGCGGGGCGGGGTGGAGTTGTTCCAATGAGGCTGGTACAGGAGTCCCCGGTGGCAAGGGATTTGGAGTCACATCTTCACCCTGAATCCAGCAATCAGGGTGAACTATGGTGCCTTTTGTTGCTACGGAGCTGTTAAAATGAGGTTGCTCTCTCGAAACACCGGGACTCTGAGCAAAAGATGCTGCAGGATTGCCCGAGGCTCTGAGCAAAAGTTGCCGCAGGATTGCCCGGTGTAAGGAAACGTTTTGACCCCCAAAATAAATCGACCCCCCGGTCGATTTGTTTTAAAACAAACAGACCTCCCGGTCGATTTGTTTTAAAACAAACAGACCCCCCTTGAAATGTTTTAACCCTCTTATCTTTTGTTGATTTCTTTATTTCTTTCCACATATGGCCACCTTATTAGTTTCTTTAATTGAAATAAAAACTATATCCGTGAATAACAATTCATTTAGCAACTAACATCTACATTTTCAAACACAAAAACGCTTCCAACACCACTAACAAACAGTCACCAAAAAATCTGTCCAAGCTCAATAATGACATTTCAAAGGCTCAAAATAATAATTTTCTACATCAAGAGGTAGAAAATGCTTAAAATAGTATTAAAAACCATATGCACCTTGTTTACTTCCATTTCATATTTAAACATGATTATTTGGAGGGGGTCATTTTATTATAGGGGAGGTCTGTTTGTTATGGCGGGCTTTCCCAAAACAAATCGACCGGGGGGTCTGTTTGTTTTAAAACAAATCGACCGGGGGTCGATTTGTTTGGGGGTCAAAACGTTTCATTACACCGGGGCTCTAAGCAAAAGTTGCTGCAGGATTGCCCGGGGCTCTGAGCAAAAGTTGCTGCAGGACTGCCCGGGGCTCTGAGCAAAAGTTGCTGCAGGATTGCCCGGGGCTCTGAGCAAAAGTTGCTTCAGGATTGCCCGGGGCTCTGAGCAAAAGTTGCTGCAGGATTGCCCAGGGCTCTAAGCAAAAGTTGCTGCAGGATTGCAGGGGCCTCTGAGCAAAAGTTGCTGCAGGATTGCCCAGGGCTCTAAGCAAAAGTTGCTGCAGGATTGCCCGGGGCTCTGAGCAAAAGTTGCTGCAGGATTGCCCAGGGCTCTAAGCAAAAGTTGCTGCAGGATTGCCCGGGGCTCTGAGCAAAAGTTGCTGCAGGATTGCCCGGGGCTCTGAGCAAAAGTTGCTTCAGGATTGCCCAGGGCTCTGAGCAAAAGTTGCTGCAGGATTGCCCGGGGCTCTAAGCAAAAATTGCTGCAGGATTGCAGGGGCCTCTGAGCAAAAGTTGCTGCAGGATTGTCCGGGGCTCTGAGCAAAAGTTGCTTCAGGATTGCCCGGAGCTCTAAGCAAAAGTTGCTGCAGGATTGCCCGGGGCTCTAGGCAAAAGTTGCTGCAGGATTTCCCAGGGCTCTAAGCAAAAATTGCTGCAGGATTGCCCGGGGCTCTGAGCAAAAGTTGCTGCAGGATTGCCCGGGGCTCTAAGCAAAAGTTGCTGCAGGATTGCCCGGGTTCTAAGCAAAAGTTGCTGCAGGATTGCCCGGGGCTCTGAGCAAAAGTTGCTGCAGGATTGCCCAGGGCCCTGAGCAAAAGTTGCTGCAGGATTGCCCGGGGCTCTAAGCAAAAGTTCCTGCAGGATTGCCCGGGGCTCTGAGCAAAAGTTGCTGCAGAATTGCCCGCGGTGGAAAAGCTTGCAAAATATGTCTCGAACACTGGCAGTAGTTGAGAAACGAGAGTTCTGGCACAGGAAGTGACGTCATCATGACGTAACAAGGTGTGCTAGAACTCTCATGAGAGTTCAAGCACAGTGACGTCATAATGACGTCATATTGTGTTCTGGATCAGATGTTAAAGCGCGCGCCCGTGTCAATGACGTCATCATGACGTCATTCGTCACGTGACCTGTCAATCATTTGTCACATGACCTGTCAATGATGTGTCACATGACCTGTCAATCATGTATATGAGGAAAATTTTCCCGATCATAAACCTTCTGGCCTGAATGGCTCAGTTGGTAGAGCGCAGGGCCCGTGAGCGGACCCATGATCTGAAGGTCAATGGATCGAACCCGCCCTCGGGCATCACTTTCATATCATGGGGACCCCCCCCCTGGTGAAGAATCATATACCATGGGGACCCCCCCCCGGTGAAGAATCATATACAATGGGACCCCCCCCTGGTGAAGAATCATATACCATGGGGACCCCCCCCCCGTGAAGAAGTATATCATATCATGGGACCCCCCCCCCTAGGATGTGATTCAACACTCCTATAAGAGCACATTGTCTGTGCACATATGCATCATTCATGCTCTGACTGCCGTTGGATACACATGGAAAAAAAAGTGAAAACAGTTGCTCTTACCTATTGTGTTGTGCTGTGCTGTTGAAGAACAAGTGAAGGATTGACTGGAATACACATAGGAGACGAAGTGAAACTAGGATGTGATTCAACACTCCTATAAGAGCACATTGTCTGTGCACATATGCATCATTCATGCTCTGACTGCCGTTGGATACACATGGAAAAAAAGTGAAAACAGTTGCTCTTACCTATTGTGTTGTGCTGTGCTGTTGAAGAACAAGTGAAGGATTGACTGGAATACACATAGGAGACGAAGTGAAACATTAGTTATTCTTTGGAAAAGGAAAGTGAACGATTGGTTATTCTTTGGAAAGGAAGTGAAAGATTGGAGACGAATTGGCAAAACAGTCGTGGTAAGTGACTTTTTTTTTTTTTTTTTTTTTTTTTTTTGGTTTGTGTTCACTTTTATGACTCTGTGACATTATGTGACAACATGTGACTGTGACATCATGTGACTCTGTGACATTATGTGACTGTGACTGTTTTTTTTTTTTTTTTTTTTTTTTTTTTTTTTTAACATAATGGCTATATTTCTATGTCTATTTTCACTATTATTATGATAATATTTAATTAGTCATATTTCAATGGTTCTAACCACACAGCATAGGAATAAGTACTTGTGTACAGAGTGTGGGGAAACCGACTGAGAAATTTTAGAGTGCACTCGTACAGAGTGTGGTGGAAAACCGATCGATAATTTCAGAGTGCGCTCGTACAGAGTGTGGGGGAAAACCGATCGATAATTTCAGAGTGCACTCGTACAGAGTGTGAGGGAAAACCGATCGATAATTTCAGAGTGCACTCGTTCAGACCGTGGGAACGATCGATAAATTTGAAAACATCAAAGGCCTAGACCGTGGGAACGATCAATAAAAATCAGAGTGCACTCGTTCCAGAGCGTGGGAATGGGATTTTCCCTACGTTAAGTCCAATGTTATGTTTTAAGTTATAGTAGTTGGAAAATGACACTTCTAAAACACATTTAACAAATGTAGTTTTTTGATAACATATAATATATAAAATAAGTTTGAACATTTTAGCATTCTACTTATTTGAATGTTCTAAAGTCATAGTAGTAGAAAAATGGTGGTTCTAGACCAACTTTAGCAAATTTAGTTTTTAACACCATATGATATATAACATAAGTTTGAACATTTTAGCACGCTACCTATTTGAATATTCTAAAGTCATAGTAGTGGAAAAATGGTGGTTCTAGACCAATTTTAACAAATTTTGTTTTTTGACAACATATGATGTATAAGATAAGTTTGAACATTTTACCATGGTGTAGTAAGGTAAAAATCAGGGTTCTAAACCAACTTTAACAAATTTAGTTTTTTACACGTTTCAGACGATTCTACCACTTGGTTGATCGGTTGATTGTTGGAAAATGAAAAGTAAAAATGTGGATAGTTATGTAGGAAAACTGCGCCCATTCAAAAGACGTGTTCGAATGGCAAGCCCATTTTAAAGACGTGTTCGAATGGCAAGCCCATTTTAAAGACGTGTTCGAATGGCAAGCCCATTCAAAACACGTGTTCGAATAATTTTTGAAAGATATTACGTCGTGGTATTGTTCAACAAATTGTTCAACATGTTCAACAGGTTCAACATGTTCAACATGTTCAACTTGTTCAACATGTTCAACATGTTCAACATGTTCAACTTGTTCAACATGTTCAACATGTTCAACATGTTCAACATGTTCAACTTGTTCAACATGTTCAACATGTTCAACATGTTCAACTTGTTCAACATGTTCAACATGTTCAACATGTTCAACTTGTTCAACATGTTCAACATGTTCAACATGTTCAACTTGTTCAACATGTTCAACATGTTCAACTTGTTCAACATGTTCAACATGTTCAACATGTTCAACTTGTTCAACATGTTCAACATGTTCAACATGTTCAACATGTTCAACATGTTCAACTTGTTCAACATGTTCAACATGTTCAACATGTTCAACATGTTCAACATGTTCAACTTGTTCAACATGTTCAACATGTTCAACATGTTCAACATGTTCAACTTGTTCAACATGTTCAACATGTTCAACATGTTCAACTTGTTCAACATGTTCAACATGTTCAACATGTTCAACTTGTTCAACATGTTCAACATGTTCAACATGTTCAACTTGTTCAACATGTTCAACATGTTCAACTTGTTCAACATGTTCAACATGTTCAACTTGTTCAACTTGTTCAACATGTTCAACATGTTCAACATGTTCAACATGTTCAACATGTTCAACTTGTTCAACATGTTCAACACGTTCAACATGTTCAACATGTTCAACATGTTCAACATGTTCAACAAGTTGTTCAACATGTTCAACAAGTTGTATATAAAGCTATGTTGAAAGACTTTCTCATCATTTGAATAGTGTAGGTTGAACCGAAAGGATGTATAAATGCAACATTTGTTCGAAATCTTACAATTAGCTGCAAAGTCGCATATGGTAAAGTTATTTCTAAAAATTTTAGGACATAGTGTGTCCAACCTCGAGTGTGACAGCTCCCTATAGAGCATAAAAGGTACCTACCCTCAGACATAACGCACATTCTGTATCAAGATACTGAAGAGTGAACATGTCTGCAGTGAGTGAACAACAACTACCATCTATGGCAATGCCTGCAGAAAATTCTATAGCAAAGCCTGAGACAATACCTACAGCAAAGTCTAAGGCAATGCCCATGGTAAAGTCTAAGGCGAAGTCACGTCAGCAGCGTCAAAAGCGACCACATCTTAGAAAGATAAAAAGAGATGAGTTACCAGCTATGACGCCGCCGTGTAAAATGCGAAAAAATACGACAGAGCCTAATATGAAGCGAGAACCGGAGCGTAAAGCTGATACCACCATGAAGAAGATGCGTGTAGACGATTCACCGGTTATGATACCCATTAATGGAGAAACATATATTAAATTGGTGAATTATCAACAGAAAGTGATGGTTAACATTCGTAAATATATTACGAATCATGCATCTGGGAGGTTATATCCTACCAAGAAGGGAATTTTATTGTCATTGAAAGACTGGCACATGTTGAAGAAGCAAATGACGTCAGTGGATCTCATGCTTCAGAAAATGGATTTGTATAAATGCAGTGACTGTCAGAAGATGGTTGAGTAGACAGGGAGATGACTGTATACAGTTTTAACAGCATGACGAGCTTAATAAATGCTTTGATTTCATCACAGTGCAGAAGATTGGACCGAAGGTTTTGAAGCTTGACAAGAACTTAGCTTTGACTCATATGAACATGTACATTTGATATGTAGTTCAAATTAAATTGTCTTCATATGTAGACTATGAAATTAACATTATCTATGTTCATGTGAAGTCAGTTGTTATAAAATTTTAAGTTAAGTTCTTCAGCACATGTATTAACATAATATGTATTTGAAATAGTTTTGTTTTTATCATAATTGTACATAGTTGTAATGTTCAATAAAAACACATATGATGCTTTTCAACTTTTTATTTTTCTCATACAATACTTGGATATAATACATAATAAAACAATACTTGGATATAATACATAATAAAACAATACTTGGATATAATACATAATAAAACAATACTTGGATATAATACATAATAAAACAATACTTGGATATAATACATAATAAAACAATACTTGGATATAATACATAATAAAACAATACTTGGATATAATACATAATAAAACAATACTTGGATATAATACATAATAAAACAATACTTGAATATATTACATAATAATACAATTCTTTAATATAATACATAATAATACAAAATTAACTATAATACCCAATATATGATATATGGTTTAAGGGTCAATTAAAACCATGTCAGGAACCTTACGACTTTATATGTTGCAAAGCAAGACATATATTACACAGCGCTTAAGTTAATAAAATGTTACAACATTTATAAAGTCTTTATTATAAAGTTTAGTCAAATAAGTCTATTTTTCTGCATCTGTTTCACTCTGTTCACTGTCCATGCCACTTTCTTCGTCACTGCTACCATCCTCCTCCTCCTCCATATCTAGTAGCTCTTCAAAGAATGCGTTGTTTTTCCTTATAGCCGCCTTTAATGCCTTTGAATACTTATAATGTTTTTCATCAACAAAGTAATTAAAGTCCTCTAAAATCTTTTGATAATGTTTGCTTTGTTGTAGACGCTGGGTATAGGTGAACAGTCTCATAAACAGTTGTTTTAGTCCATGCTTATAAATGGGTCGAAGGTCATAACTTGCTATTTCACGCGCATCTTCAAGTCCTTGTTCTTCATATTCTGAAACCTTTTCTTGAAATATGTTATCATAGTCATCGTAGACGTCTTGAACCATATCATGCCAAACAGAGTCTATTTCTGACTCACTTTCAGAGTCTGTTTCTGACTCACTTTCAGAACTCCTGTCATCAGCATCCTCACCACACTGCTCCATATGTTTGAGCAAAGCTTCTTCGCTGTTGTACAATGCACCACATTCTGCACAAGCATGTGCATTCTTTTCAGCTATGTTGACGCTTTGACTTTCCATAGAAGACTCATCTAAAGTTTCCGTGAAAGGTAGTTTTACAGGGTTTTCCATATCCGATTCTTCATCCACTTCTGAAGCGTGAGCAACCTTTAAGTGTCTTTTAAGACTTTGCGGCCAATTGTAAGATTTCGAACAAATGTTGCATTTATACATCCTTTCGGTTCAACCTACACTATTCAAATGATGAGAAAGTCTTTAAACATAGCTTTATGTACAACTTGTTCAACATGTTCAACAACATGTTGAACAACAACATGTTGAACAAGTTGAACATGTTGAACATGTTGAACAAGTTGAACATGTTGAACATGTTGAACATGTTGAACATGTTGAACATGTTGAACATGTTGAACAAGTTGAACATGTTGAACATGTTGAACATGTTGAACATGTTGAACAAGTTGAACATGTTGAACATGTTGAACATGTTGAACAAGTTGAACATGTTGAACATGTTGAACCTGTTGAACATGTTGAACAATTTGTTGAACAATACCACGACGTAATATCTTTCAAAAATTATTCGAACACGTGTTTTGAATGGGCTTGCCATTCGCACACGTCTTTAAAATGGGCTTGCCATTCGAACACGTCTTTAAAATGGGCTTGCCATTCGAACACGTCTTTTGAATGGGCGCAGTTTTCCTACATAACTATCCACATTTTTACTTTTCATTTTCCAACAATCAACCGATCAACCAAGTGGTAGAATCGTCTGAAACGTGTAAAAAACTAAATTTGTTAAAGTTGGTTTAGAACCCTGATTTTTACCTTACTACACCATGGTAAAATGTTCAAACTTATCTTATACATCATATGTTGTCAAAAAACAAAATTTGTTAAAGTTGGTCTAGAACCCTTATTTTTACCCTACTACACCATGGTAAAATGTTTAAACTTATTTTATACATCATATGTTGTCAAAAAACTAAATTTGTTAAAATTGGTCTAGAACCACCATTTTTACCCTACTACACCATGGTTAAATGTTCAAACTTATTTTATACATCATATTTTGTCAAAAAACAAAATTTGTTAAAATTGGTCTAGAACCACCATTTTTCCACTACTATGACTTTAGAATATTCAAATAGGTAGCGTGCTAAAATGTTCAAACTTATGTTATATATCATATGGTGTTAAAAACTAAATTTGCTAAAGTTGGTCTAGAACCACCATTTTTCTACTACTATGACTTTAGAACATTCAAATAAGTAGAATGCTAAAATGTTCAAACTTATTTTATATATTATATGTTATCAAAAAACTACATTTGTTAAATGTGTTTTAGAAGTGTCATTTTCCAACTACTATAACTTAAAACATAACATTGGACTTAACGTAGGGAAAATCCCATTCCCACGCTCTGGAACGAGTGCACTCTGATTTTTATTGATCGTTCCCACGGTCTAGGCCTTTGATGTTTTCAAATTTATCGATCGTTCCCACGGTCTGAACGAGTGCACTCTGAAATTATCGATCGGTTTTCCCTCACACTCTGTACGAGTGCACTCTAAAATTTCTCAGTCGGTTTTCCCCCCACACTCTGTACACATGTACTTATGCTATGTGTGTGGTTACTGTAATGGGGAAACCATTGAAATATGACTAATTAAATATTATCATAATAATAATAATAAAAAAAAATAAAAAAAGTTACACAGTCACATAATGTCACAGAGTCACATGATGTCACAGTCACATGTTGTCACATAATGTCACAGAGTCATAAAAGTGAACACAAACCAAAAAAAAAAAAAAAAAAAAAAAAAAAAAAAAAGTCACTTACCACGACTGTTTTGCCAATTCGTCTCCAATCTTTCACTTCCTTTCCAAAGAATAACCAATCGTTCACTTTCCTTTTCCAAAGAATAACTAATGTTTCACTTCGTCTCCTATGTGTATTCCAGTCAATCCTTCACTTGTTCTTCAACAGCACAGCACAACACAATAGGTAAGAGCAACTGTTTTCACTTTTTTTCCATGTGTATCCAACGGCAGTCAGAGCATGAATGATGCATATGTGCACAGACAATGTGCTCTTATAGGAGTGTTGAATCACATCCTAGTTTCACTTCGTCTCCTATGTGTATTCCAGTCAATCCTTCACTTGTTCTTCAACAGCACAGCACAACACAATAGGTAAGAGCAACTGTTTTCACTTTTTTTTCCATGTGTATCCAACGGCAGTCAGAGCATGAATGATGCATATGTGCACAGACAATGTGCTCTTATAGGAGTGTTGAATCACATCCTAGGGGGGGGGGGGGTCCCATGATATGATATACTTCTTCACGGGGGGGGTCCCCATGGTATATGATTCTTCACCAGGGGGGGGGGGGTCCCATGGTATATGATTCTTCACCAGGGGGGGGGGGTCCCCATGGTATATGATTCTTCACCAGGGGGGGGGGGTCCCCATGATATGAAAGTGATGCCCGAGGGCGGGTTCGATCCATTGACCTTCAGATCATGGGTCCGCTCACGGGCCCTGCGCTCTACCAACTGAGCCATTCAGGCCAGAAGGTTTATGATCGGGAAAATTTTCCTCATATACATGATTGACAGGTCATGTGACACATCATTGACAGGTCATGTGACACATGATTGACAGGTCACGTGACGAATGACGTCATGATGACGTCATTGACACGGGCGCGCGCTTTAACATCTGATCCAGAACACAATATGACGTCATTATGACGTCACTGTGCTTGAACTCTCATGAGAGTTCTAGCACACCTTGTTACGTCATGATGACGTCACTTCCTGTGCCAGAACTCTCGTTTCTCAACTACTACTGGCACTGTCCCCGAAGCTTTCTGATCTGGGGACAGGGAGACATACCTTGGCAACTGGTTGGTCATAGAATTGAAAAAGATATCTAAGTAATGATGCCCCCATGGAGATCGTGTCACTTGCCACTAGAAGGAGTCTCGGTGCAAGCACACTCCATCTGAACTGCTCTGCACACTCTGGAAGCCAGGTTTGCCAGCACATTCACGTGTATGCTGGTATCCAGATCCCGTGACTTTCCGCCAGGCAAATAAGTTGAGTGGGTGAATGCCTGGGATAAGCCACAGTGGTCGAGTTGTTCAGCAGAACATTCACCGACCTGTTCTCGAGATTGGGGAGCGCCTGAATGCTAGCCAGAATGCTACAAAGCTTACCTTAGTAAGGGAAAGGTTTGGAGTCTAGCTCGAGTTTTCGGCACGTGAGCCACAAAAACTAGTCGTCCAAATACTGGAAGCCACATATGCCTTGAAGTCTGGTCCATATTTTTAACACTTTCATCACTTCTGAGAATACACGGAGCGATAGAATGGCCGAATGGCAGTAACAGAAACCAATCTCTTTGCCCCTACCTGAAACTATGGGTACTTTTAAGTGTACAGATCAGCGTCTGACATGTCTACTGCCCATTTGTAACACTGCTTTTATCACCAGGGTAGTGTCCATTTGAACTGTTGTAGGCTGAAGAAATCGATTTAAATCTGACAGATCTATCCCCCAATCTCCAACTCCCTGTTTTTCTTGCTTGGGGACTAGAATTACCCAACTGAAAAAGCCTTCACTGGCTCCTGAATCATATGATGAAGAAAATGGGTTTGCTCAGAGCCCTGACTATAGGTGGTGCAGAAATGATCATGAGCTTTGAGATGAAGGAGAACCGTGGGGCAGTTGCCCCGACTGCCCCTCTTGAAATGGAAGGGGATAACCATATCGAAGCCACCTGGCTGCTCGACGCGGTGACCCTATCTCTTCCCAAATATCGCAGAAATAACCTAGCCTTCCTGCTGCGGACAAAGAGTCTTTCCAATTCAGTAACTCCTCTAGTTCTTATGATAAATGAACAACATTGTCTGGAGATTAGATCCTCATCTCTACACGATGTCGTGGTTCGTTGATACACACACTGCTGCGAGGCTTGTTGGGTGGTGCTGCCCTCCCGCTTCCTCTGCGAGGCTTGTTGGGTGGTGCTGCCTTCCTGCTCCCTCTGCGAGGCATGTTGGGTGGGACTGCCTTCCTGCTCCCTCTGCGAGGCATGTTGGGTGGGACTGCCTTCCTGTTCCCCCTGCGAGGCTTGTTGGGTGGGGCTGCCTTCCTGCTCCCTCTGCGAGGCTTGTTGGGTGGTGCTGCCCTCCCGCTCCCTCTGCGAGGCATGTTGGGTGGGACTGCCTTCCTGCTCCCTCTGCGAGGCATGTTGGGTGGGACTGCCTTCCTGCTCCCTCTGCGAGGCATGTTGGGTGGGACTGCCTTCCTGTTCCCCCTGCGAGGCTTGTTGGGTGGGGCTGCCTTCCTGCTCCCTCTGCGAGGCATGTTGGGTGGGGCTGCCTTCCTGCTCCCTCTGCGAGGCTTGTTGGGTGGTGCTGCCTTCCTGCTCCCTCTGCGAGGCTTGTTGGGTGGTGCTGCCTTCCTGCTCCCTCTGCCTCTTGCCGACCGGGAAGTGGTGGCGCGACAGCGAGGTGGCTCTCTCCGCTCTATATTACCTCTTGAACTGGCCTCTTCTGGAGTGCCTGTCGTGTGGGGGCGCCTGGGTAGAGACATCAACGCCAGATCATGTCAGAGGGTTCTGCTCTCCAGCCTCACCCGTTCAACTGGTTTTGGTGGAATAGCTCGGTCTGGCTCAGGATTCTTGAATGCCTCTGTTCACGTATCCCCATGACCGGCGACCAGCAGTGTGGCAAGAACGCAATCCCGCCTTAGCTACACAATGGGGGTGAGCTGATCTGCCGCTAGCTCAGCCGTATCTCGGGTAGTCACTAACACGCACTTCAGCAGTTTCATGATCACTGTGTCCGATATCCGCTTTTGAACCAGAGCTTAATCATTGCTTTCAAACTGTGGTCCCGCATTGAAGTCGACCTGGTTCTCCACTTTTTCGGTGTCCCCAGGCTGCAGCATCGAGACGTGACCCGACACGGGAAGGCTCACTTGATCCTCTTCGCTAGTCGGATTGTCTCGAAGTTACGCTACCGATGACATAGCTGCCGACGGGATGTCCAGCCCTCCTTCTGGTATCACTATCACTGGCGAATTGTCAGGGGCTCACGTTACCGTATGTCTTACTGTCTCCGGAGACACTGAGCCAGTTGGCTTTGCCCTCTTGCAGCTTTTGCCTGACGCTCCGACCGCCGCAATCGATGGATGATCGCATGCCGCCTTCTGAACCGAGCCTACTGCTTCCCCCATGCCTGACATAGAAAAGTCTGAAAAATAACTCCGCAGCAACACACAATTACACTAACCAAAATCTGCCCCTTGTTACCTCGACCCCCTCTCCTATCCACCAGGAGGGGGTGGGGTTGTGTGAAGGCACAGCCCAAGAAAGGGGATAGCCGGGTGGGGATACCCCTCTGGGGAGAGCCACAAGGGATAATCCACTTAGGTATGCCCACACTCACTTGCTAATCCTCGGGGGAAATGGCTCTTCCC
Organism: Protula sp. h YS-2021; assembly: GCA_949752745.1. Lineage (NCBI taxonomy): Eukaryota > Metazoa > Annelida > Polychaeta > Sabellida > Serpulidae > Protula > Protula sp. h YS-2021. The sequence goes on from OX457032.1 coordinate 10,197,992, forward strand.
GTCCACTCTGATGCCTCTACCCAGGTGCGTAGAGCCACTTGGTTCCCTGACAAGCCAACAGAGGGAGAGAAGTAGCGATAATCCCGTGGTCTAGCTAGAAATGTAAAAACAACAACGGCGGTCTGCTAATTCAAACACAGTAGCCATGGCAAGCCAATGGCGCTGGGATTATGTGGAGCCAGGTGGAAGAGGCAACGGGAGAACTTACCAACGCCATCTCCGTGCCTTTCCAACACCCAGTTGTTTCCGGTTTCACATAATAAAGCAATTTTGGCAAGGCTTACTTACATTGTACGCCTACACGTGTAGTAAATAAGGGAAATCCTGTCTAAAGGTAGAATTAAGCGAACGTTAGCCTTTGCGAAGTGAAAATAGACATTATATTCGATACATTAATCGATATGAGTAGGTATTTTTTGGAATCACTACTGTTTTAGTTTTTTTAATGTAATAGTGACAGGATGATGTTAGAAAATGATTTGTGATAATGACTATTGTTTTCTAATGTGGATAATTTAGGGAAAATGAAAACAGTTTTCCATCGAGGGTGGCTGAGTATGGTTCACCAGGGGCGTCTCCAAAGATTTTGTTTTCTTTCGCCTTTGGCCTAGTTTTGGAGCTTTTTTATTTCGCAGTTATTATATCTTCTGTCTACAGAAGGGGTTTTCAGAAAAAAAGATACCATAATATATATATGAGTCACATTCCTTTTTGTCCTTTGCTATTTTTAGCAGTTTCTGAATATTATTAAAAGCGGAAGTTTTGTCAGCAGACGTCTCTGCGTATGTTTTAAAATTTGCTTTATAGTTTGAAGGTCAGTACCTAAATAATATAGCTAGAACAAATAATCTGGGATATTGTTTTAAACGTACTATATATATATATATATATATATATATATATATATATATATATATATATATATATATATATATATATATATATATATATATATATATATATATATATATATATATTTATTTTGTTTATTTTTAATTAAGAAAAAAAACATTACAGCTCAAAAGATATCAGTGCTTTTCAAGTAACAGGTAAGTGAAACAAATATGATAGCAAAACAGAATATAATTAAAGTTGACAATTCATCAATAGCTAAATGATTGCATTTTAGAAAGCAAAGTTTTAGTTTTGAGACAGAAAAAGCCATTATATAAACTTATAATCTCAAAGCAGGCACACATCTGAATAAAATTTAACGAATCGTCAACACTGCAGGATTTGAAATAAATCAACAAATGTCAGGAGATGATTCTGGTTTCTGATAAAAGTAATTCGAAAAAGTAACAGTTATTTCTCTTTTATTTTAGAGATGAAAGGGCAAATAAATCAAGAAATAGATATTTGTTCTAAGATATTTATATATTTGCTGAAACTATTTATTGGGCGAATCAAGAGCGTATGAAGATACAACCGCTGCACGAAACTAATCGATTTCTAGTCACGTCAGTTAGGTCATCGGTGGTATATAAAAAATGATACATACTTCTGACCCGTTTCCTGCCCTCCGAAAAAACTGGGAGTTGCACGGTGAGTGTTAAAAACATCCAAAAAAGTTCACAATGAACAGAAAACCGCGATGGCGAATAATTGCAAAAATTAAAAAAAAATTGTGGTGCCTTAGTTTAAAATGGAGAAAATTTTCATTCAATGTTCAGTATTTCCAAGGGAAGGGGGGGATGGGAGGGGATAAATGCTAAAAACCAAGTTGTATGTGTGTGCCCTCCCTCAGTCTGTGGTATCTCCACTCTTGGCTATCTCCTGGATGGCAGCCAGGCTATGTGTTAGTAGTTAGGAAATGGGTGTTCTACTGCAGGAAGTGACGTCAAAATGACGTCATACCCCCCTCCACCTCGTAGGCATAGCCCTAAACCTAACGAGAGTTCTACTGCAGTCAATTATCGTGACGTCATCAGTCACGTGATCAGTCACGTGACCTCTCAATCATCAGTCATGTGACCCTAACCCTATATGATGAATGTTTTCCCGAACATTAACCCGAGTAGCTCACCTGGTAGAGCATGGGACTCCTGGGCGGAAGAATGGTGGTTCCATCCCAGCCATGGGCAACACCATCTGTCTATCATACCGCCATACCATAGAGACCCCCTTGGTCCTCCATGTGAGGACTTCCACCATCTGTCTATCATACCTCCATTTGAGGACCCCCTCCCTGGGTCCTCCATGTGAGGCTCCTGGGTCTCCATGTGAGGACTTCCACCATCTGTTTATCATACCTCCATGTGAGGACCTCCCTCCCTGGGTCCTCCATGTGAGGACCCTCTAGCACATGATCCATCAGCACATTGTGTGTGCACAAGTGTTCCATTCCTGTTGTGGCTGCTGTTGGATACACATGGAATTTTTTTTTTGGGGGGGGGGGGCAGCGGCGAAGAGCACACGCCATTGACAGGAACGTATGTGAATGGTGCGCGTGCCATTCAAATACGTTCCTGTCAATGGCGTGTGCTCTTCGACCCTGTCCCCCCAAAAAATTCCATGTGTATCCAGCAGCAGCCACAGCAAGAATGGAACACGTGCTAGGGGGGTCCTCACAAGGAGGACCCAGGGAGGGGGTCGTCACATGGAGGTATGATAGACAGATGGTGGAAGTCCTCACGTGGAGGACCCAGGGAGGGGGTCCTCACATGGAGGTATGATAGACAGATGGTGGAAGTCCTCACATGGAGGACCCAGGAGTGTCCACATGGTATGGAGGTATGATAGACAGATGGTGTTGCCCATGGCTGGGATCGAACCACCATTCTTCCGCCCAAGAGTCCCATGCTCTACCAGGTGAGCTACTCGGGACGTGAGGTTAATGTTCGGGAAACCATTCATCATATAGGGTTAGGGTCACATGACTGATGATTGACAGGTCACGTGACTGATAACGTCACGATGATTGACTGCAGTAGAACTCTCGTTAGGGTTAGGGTTATGCCTCCGAGGAGGGGGGGGGGGGGCGTCACTTCCTGCACTAGAACACCCATTTTCTAACTACTTGTGTTATTTTGCAGAGATATTTGTGTATCGTGATCCAGACTGCTAACGGCCATGTACACGAAAGTCGCCCTTTTGCTAATTGTGACTGTGAGCTGCGCTTTTCAACTGGGTAAGTGATGTGAAAGAAAGTTTCGTGGAAAAGTTTATCTAAAGTGATATCGAAATTACGTTGACTTTTAATATTTTCTACTTTTCTGAAACAAATGTAGGTCCTGTTTTATAAAAATGGGGTTGGAAAAAGCGCTAACCAAAGAATATTAGAAAAATGTATATTTCAAATATTTTTCTAGAATTTGTTAGACATTGTTTTGTAAGAAGAGAGTATTTGCAAGGAAGAACCTAGTTTGATAAATTATTGACCAGCTGTGCCCTTAAACACATCCGCAGAAATTAAACATAAATGGAATATGAACATAATTACTATAAAATATGGAAAGAAGAACCATGGATGGATACAATATGAAACATTATGTCATAACAATAAATAAATGAAATAAATCATGTCAAAATTTTCTGAGCGGTTTCACTTTTATGCACAAAAGTAATGAATATCCAATAAAAAATTGGTATCTAAACCAATGAAGCTTCAGTACTGATTCAAAAGAATGTGTTACAGATACGGAATCTCTTAGCTGTCTTCAGCTTAGCAGTGAGGGATATGACAGAATTTATGTGATGTGTGGGTAATAAAAACAAGATCTTAAAGCAGTTTACCACTTGTCTATCATGTCATATAAATACTCCAGTCCGATGCACTCTTATGAAGCCCCGATTGCAGTCGTTTTTGAGATATCAGTATTTACAATACGTAAAGACTTTATAGCCTGCATAAAACGACGCCATAGGCTTTCGGCCTTTGCAAAGGCCCTTTCACAAGCAAACGGAAAAATATAACAGAGATGGTTTACATGTTGTAGGCTCAGCAATTAAATGCTACGGGTGCAATTCGATCGAGCAGGAGGGCTGTAAGGATAAATTCGACGATGACCGAATAGGTCAGATCACGGACTGCAATGCATGTGCCAAACTAAAGGCCTCGTGCGGTAAAATTTCTTTACTGGTTTTACATAACTGTATATCACACTTCAGTTACACGCCAGTTTTGTTGAAAACGAAAAAAATCATCAGAATTTTTCTTTTATATTAGTTTATTTACTGTGAGGGTGGGAGTCGGGGGGGGGGGGACGAAAGGTTGAGCTTGGATGTTTTGAAAACCCGGTAGACGAGGACAGGTGAGGGTGGGGTTGTTGTCCGTATGTCAATATGGTTGTTTACTTGCTGTTTCTAGGTACGACAATGCGCTACTGCGTGCTTAAGGGCGATGTTGATGATATCTGCAAGGAAGACAAGAGTGGCAAAGTCTGTTACTGCAACGACGATTTGTGTAATTCTGGAGGCTACATAGCCGTATCGCTGTACGCACTGCTCCTCTCTACAGCAGCAATATTGCTGTAAATAAACGGAATAAATAAACACTCTTTCTAGTGATCAGAGGATGCGAATTACAGACATTATTTTAACATGTTTTGATTAATAATGCCAAAATGCTTCATTTTAGTTATTCAGGTTATCACAAAAAACAAGGTGCAATATTTTGCCCTGGAGGGGAGAGGGGCAATAACAGGGCGGAAAATACCCCCCCCCCCTCCCCACCTTCTTTTTTTGAGGGAAAGCTGAATGAAAGTTATCTTCTTTTAAAACGAAATAGGTACTTACCATGGATCGGGTCTGGCCCCAAAGTTGCCCCTTACTCCGTAACACGTGCGGTAAGCCATACGCTACCAAGAGCCCCTCCCCCCCCCCACCCCTGTGCGGGCGAAGATGACGTCTTTTCTGGAGGTGATTTGACGTTTAAGCACCAGGGAATAGTGGAGTGAGAAGCAATGAAAATGCATCTCGCTACTTAACAAACCACCAGTTCAAATACACATTACAACAATGTAACCGGTTCCAGTTTTGAGCATTGCTGTAAGTTATTTGTCCCAGGCGACACCAAATACAAAAACAGAAAAAAGTCCTTTCGAAGATCCCGATACACAGACACTCTCAAATAGTTGATATCGATGTTGATTGAGACCATTTCTCTATTGTAGTCATCTGGAGATTCATCATATAATACACTCTTTTCAGCTCCTCAAATTGTGATTGATTACTTTCGTTTTAGTGATTAATATTATAGGAATGGCTTTCAAGTTTGGATAAAATTTGGTTTAGGACTGTAGCAATTTTGATGAAATGATAGAAAAATGCATTTAAAAATGTTTAAAATATATTTGCGTGGCCATCCCTCCCCACCGGTTTTGCCCTTCCTCACCAGGGCGATACATTCCTTCGATAGATGTATTTTCAGTTAAACTGGTGCTCTCGCTTTTGCAGCATCCACAACACGCAAAGCACATGGTCAGAAAATCATTCGGCAGGTGCGCGTGTAGCAAAGACAAGAGCACACACATTGCTAACTTAACTAAACGATTGACAGCAACACGTTTATAATGTAAACTCGTTCTTGAACATGATGTGCAATGATTGACACCAAGACGTTCAAAACTGGACCCCTTTTCAAAATTTGACCCTCGCCATTAGCAAAATTGTTAATGCGCCTCCGGAAACAGAACTGGTTTACTTGATGAAAAGTTTTGGCCCTGTTATAGAACGCCATACATGAACATATGGAACGCCATTTTATTGCCTTTATTGCCGGTCTCAGACAAGCTGTAACTGTGTAAGCAAAAAGTGCCAGTCTCAGACTCGCTTGAAACTGTGTAAGGAAAAAGTGCCAGTCTCAGACCCGCTTGTTACTTTGTAAGCAAAAAGTGCCAGTCTCAGACCCGCTTGTAACTGTGTAAGCAAAAAGTGTCAGTCTCAGACCCGCTTGTTACTGTGTAGCAAAAAGTGCCAGTCTCAGACTCGCTTGTAACTGTGTAAGCAAAAAGTGTCAGTCTCAGACCCACTTGTTACTATGTAAACAAAAAGTGCCAGTCTCAGACCCGCTTGTAACTGTGTAAGCAAAAAGTGTCAGTCTCAGACCCGCTTGTTACTGTGTAGCAAAAAGTGCCAGTCTCAGACTCACTTGTAACTGTGTAAGCAAAAAGTGTCAGTCTCAGACCCGCTTGTTACTATTTAAACAAAAAGTGCCAGTCTCAGACCAGCTTGTAACTGTGTAAGCAAAAACTGCCTGTCTCAGACAAGCTTGTAACTGTGTGAGCAAAGAGTGCCAGTCTGAGACCCGCTTATTACTGTGTAAGCAAAAAGTGTCAGTCTCAGACCCGCTTGTTACTGTGTAAGCAAAAAGTGTCAGTCTCAGACCCGCTTGTAACTGTGTGAGCAAAGAGTGCCAGTCTGAGACCCGCTTATTACTGTGTAAGCAAAAAGTGCCAGTCTCAGACCCGCTTGTTACTGTGTAAGGAAAAAGTGCCAGTCTCAGACCCGCTTGTTACTGTGTAAGCAAAAAGTGTCAGTCTCAGACCCGCTTGTTACTGTGTAAGCAAAAAATGCCATTCTCAGACCCGCTTGTTACTGTGTAAGGAAAAAGTGCCAGTCTAAGACCAGCATGCCACACTACAGATAGACTTCAAAAGCCTTAGATTTTGTGCGTGTTATCATGTATTTGAATGAAGTCATGAGGTGACCGAATAACAGTACCTTTTAATATGTCCGAAAGCTAAGACGAGTGGTTCAATTCATCGTAAATTGACATGTAAAAATAATGTGCTGTCAGTGTTATGAGTTCATTATATTAGTCGATTTTGACAGGAACACACGCTTTCAACACAACAAAAGGAGGTGGGGTAATTTTCATTGTGAACCCCGCGTTAAAAATGGTATCATTTAAAATTTACAACTCCGCGTTTGGGGATCGTTTTAAGCAGCCATGCATACCCATGGTTACCAGTTGGTACTTTTTTCCACGATCTTTTGTTTTTGCAAGAAATTTTATATTCGAGGTCGAGCTAGTTTTTAATTTTAACTTTATATCTATGATATCAATGACCTGTAGTGGTATTCTGCGCTGTCATTATTTTTAAGGATGTCCTTATTTTTCAAAATAAGGATAAAAAAACTATTCTGCTCTATCCTCAAACTTAACGAAGTCTTTTAAAAATAAGGATAAAAATTAAGGATGAACCATCTAATCTCAAGAATAAGGACGTCCTTAAATATAAGGACAGAGCAGAATACCACTCCTGGTCGTTTGATGATAAACAAGGTCAATTTCTCCTGCTCCATGCCTGTCAGTTGCTCCTAACAGCAACAAATTAGCAGAATTCAATGATAGTACATTAGTTTTTCTGAGCTCATTTTATAAAATAATAATGTACTGCGACCCCGCGTTCATGGATTGTAATGTCCTGCTTGTTCTATTGTTAAAACAACTTTAATTAGTTTAATGTAAGGATAGATCATTTGACTGGCCGATTTGTATTGGATTGAGACAGGCGTGGAAGGCCTGTGAACGAACCGCACAGAGGTGAATTTATTGCATTTCCACACGTTACTGAATCTGATACAAAGCACACCAGCGCCATGGACTATCGGTATTATGTATGTTATATGTAATCATGCCTTGGATAGCTAAGTAGAGAAGAAATAAACTTTTTTTCGGGTGAATGCGACAAGCGAACTTTCTTACACGGTTAGAGAACGCAAAATTTGCTTTTCATTTCTTTATACGGGAGAGCGTTGTTACTGAGGTGCGTGTTATGAAAATATATCGTCCTTTACACACGGTATGCGCTGTTAAAATCGTTTCAAAATGTAGATATTTAATAAGTCAAATGCTGAAATAACTTGTGTAGTCTTACTCATTGGATATCAAGTTTCAACGATTTAATGACAAATTAAACAAATTCACTTACCTTCACTTAGATTAAAGGGAAAAGCGGGTGTCTCACCTATAATTGACATTTCCTTCATACTTTCACAGTTTAATGCTTTGAGGATACAAGTAGGGTATAAACGACAGTTCTGGCCCACTTGATGACGTCATACTGTCTGGAAGTGACGTCATACTGTCTGGAAGTGACGTCATCATGTCTGGAAGTGACGTCATCATGTCTGGACCGGAAGTGTTGTCTAGACCGGAAGTGTTGTCTGGACCGGAAGTGACGTCATACTGTCTGGACCGGAAGTGACGTCATCATGTCTGGAAGTGACGTCATAGCGTCTGGACCGGAAGTGCTGTCTAGACCGGAAGTGCTGTCTGGAGTGGAAGTGACATCATCATGTCTGGAGCGGAAGTGACGTCAGGATAAGTGTAAGGATAGGCGCGGCCCTCCATGACGTGATAATGACGTCATGATGACGTCATACTGTCTGGAGCGAAAGTCTGGAGCGAAAGTAGCTTGATAGTGTTGGCCGAGTCAATCAACATGAAGCCAATGAACTCGACCTGTCAATCAGTGTAACCATGGCAACAGACCCTAAAAAGCCACGACCCCCCCCCAGGGACATACTATGTACCGACCCCCCCCCCCTAGGACAGACTATGTACCGACCGACCCCCCCCCCCCCAGGACAGACTATGTACCGACCCCCCCCCCCAGGACAGACTATGTACCGACCGACCCCCCCCCCAGGACAGACTATGTACCGACCCCCCCCCCCCCCCAGGGACATACTATGTACCGACCCCCCCCCCCCCTAGGACAGACTATGTACCGACCGACCCCCCCCCCCCCAGGAGAGCAACAAACATTTTTGCCGAATCAGCATGATAAAATCCTATATAAGTGTGGTGTCTCAAGGCTTAGAGACATTGTCAGACACATCATGGATAACACACCAGCTATCATCATTGATGACTTAACAGCGTTTCAAGCGAATGAATCTGTTTGCATCTGGGTAAATATGCGTGATGAAGCTGAAGCAGCTGATATTACATATGCTTTGGAGGAGGTGCTACAATTTCCAACTCAGATCACTGCAGTGAAGCCTGACGTAGTAATTACATTTATGTGGAACAACCGCATAGTAACACTGACTCAACGATACTGCAAGTGTCAAGTGTGGTTGGAATATGAGGGACAACCCCATAACTGCTGCTGATATATACTAAAATATTTCGGGCCCTTTTAAGGGCCATCCTATATTATGAAATGAAGCAAAACATGTCTGTCTGTGTGTGTGTGTGTGTGAGAGAGAGAGAGAGAATACATTTTATCACATTTCAGGTCTAGTTGGCGGATGAATACCATTTGGCGGATGAATACCATTTAGCAGACCAATTAACTTCACCGTCAGTTAACTTCACCGCTAGATGTCTCTGCTGTGCAGCAGTGCAGCTGTACAACTTCACAACTGTAAGTGAGACATTCATATACACAAGTAAAATTCTGCTGAGTCAGCAATTTTAACATTTTGGAACAAGTTTGAAAAGTTACACACCATATTTTGATTACATGGAAGTAGCATAAAAGCATGAGTGAAACATGTCAACTAGTCAACTAGTGATACATTCTGCTGAGTCAACACACCATTGAAGTGGTATAAAAGGAAGAGTGAAACGTATATTTTACTTCATTTCAGTTCCAGCAGTTGAAGAAGCAACAACGATGGCACCAGTCTACTGTCATGATTGTGATGTGACATTTCCATCTCTGGAATTGTTCGTGACACACACATGCAAACCAGCTAGGATGAAACGTGCTCATGAAGAGCTTGTTGAGCAGATTGAAGCCAAGAGACGAAAGACCGTACAAGATGGTGTTGACAGACCTGATCCAGTCCTCTGCTGTAAATGCGCCAAGATATTTTCATCTTTGGATGCATTTGAGACACATGCATGTGCTGAGATGGAAAATGTGTCTCATGAAGAACAAAGAAAGAAAGAGACAGGACAAATAGGCAGAGGCAGAAGAGTGAGTCTTGGTGAAAACGCGCAGGAAAGGCGGTTTGAGCCTGAAGATGGATCGGATTTGCTACTCGAAATGCGACAACAAGAGAATAGAATCAAGAGACATTTGCTAGAGACGTTAAACCGTGGTATGAAATGGTACATTGTGGTACATGCACGCTTCAAGAAAATGACACCAAATGTTGAAGGCGTGATGGTAGAACAAGTGGATAATGCCTTCATCAGTAGTCCAACGTATGCAGCATACAATCCAACAGATATTGAGAAGGACTTGCCAGAAGCCTATAAAGAATTGTTTACTAGGTTTGATGAACATGAGCGACAAGGCTCTGGCTGGGTGTTGGATAACATATTATTCATTGAAGTGCATACAGCTACGTCAGCGCCACTGGAAGCAAGCAGTTTTATCCCACTACCGAAGAAAGTAAAGAGTACAAAGGCGGTGTTAAACATTCAGAATAAAGACAACAAATGTTTCTTATGGTCTGTACTGGCTCACCTTCACCCTTCAACAAACAACCCACAGCGTGTGCATCAATACAAAGCATTTGAGAACGAATTGAAGGTGGAAGGCATGACATTTCCAACACCGATTACAGACATTCCAAAGTTTGAAAAGGAGAATGATGTGTCCATTAACGTGTTTGGATATGAACATGATGTCGTTGTTCCCATACAACTCAGCCGAAACACCAGTGCGAGAGAAATCAACTTGCTTTTGATTAGCAATGACAAGACAAGACATTACTGCCTCATCAAGAATTTCAGCAGACTGATGGCTTATCGATCAAAACATGATGGTGCAACTTTTTATTGTTTCAACTGTCTTCACGGGTTTATGCGACAAGATCTTTTAGACAAGCATCGTGAAGTGTGTGGCAAGCATGGCGCACAACGTTTATCATTCCCCAAGGAACCCTTCATCAAGTTCAAGAATGTAGCCAAACAACAGCGAGCGCCGTTTGTCATTTATGCAGACTTTGAATGTTTCACGAAAAAGCATGAAGGAGACAAGTATCAACATCATCGTCCAAACAGCTTTGCCTACGTGGTTGTGAGCCAGTATGAGACACGCGCTCCAGTCCTGTATCGAGGCGATAATGCTGTGAAAGTCTTTTTAGACCATATGGTATATGAACGTGATCGTATTGTGCATGGTCTACAGCAGAAAAAGAAAATGGTCATGACTCATGAAGATGAAGAGCATTATAAGAACGCCACAGATTGCTACATTTGTCATGAGCCTCTAGGAGCAGATCGTGTGAGAGATCATGATCATATCAATGGCAAATACCGCGGAGCTGCACATAATGAATGCAATTTACAATTCCGATTTCGAAAAGATCAGCAGGATGTTGAAGATTCTTTCATCATTCCTGTGTTTTTCCACAATTTACGAGGCTATGACAGCCATTTGATCATGGAAGAAATTGGAAAGTTCAAAAACGAAAGGATTACAGTCATTCCCAACACCGTTGAGAAATATATTGCATTCACCATGAGCAATCTGAAATTTACAGACAGCTTTCAGTTCATGAGTACTTCTCTACAGAAGTTGGTCTCCAACCTGGCAGCAGAAGGGAAAGACAACTTTTATCACATGACGTCACACATTCACGATAGCGACCAACAAGATTTACTGTTGAGAAAGGGAGTGTACCCTTATGATTACGTGGATGAGCCATCCAAGTTTGCTGAAACACAACTGCCGTCCAAGGACAAGTTTTACAGTCTACTCAGTGAAGAAGACATTAGCGATGAGGATTATGCGCATGCGCAGAAGGTGTGGGAGACATTCCACTGTACTACATTTGGCGAATACCATGACTTGTACCTGAAATCAGATGTGTTGCTGCTGGCTGACGTGTTTGAAAACTTTCGTCACGTATGTCTCAACACGTATGAATTGGATCCTGCTCACTACTATACAGCGCCAGGACTGTCGTGGGATGCCATGTTGAAAGCGACAAAGGTGAAATTGGAATTGATCAACGACATTGACATGTACCAAATGGTTGAACAAGGTTTACGTGGAGGAATATCTGTCATCACACACAAGTATGCGAAAGCAAATAACCCCTACGTACCAGATTACGATCCCACGAAACCAACCAACTACTTGACTTACCTGGATGCAAACAACTTGTATGGCTGGGCTATGTCGCAAAGCATGCCGGAAAGTGGATTTATGTGGGTGAGCGAGCCAGAATCCATTGACTTTATGGCTGTGGATGAAGATGACGAGATTGGATACATTTTAGAAGTGGATTTGGAATACCCATATTCAATTCATGATCGTCATAATCACTATCCAGTGGCTCCAGAACGGAAATGTGTGAAAGTGGGAGAATTGTCAAAACATAGTCAGAAGCTACGGAAAGATCTAAACATGAAAGGTAAACCTAGTGAAAAGCTCATTCCCAACCTGTGTGACAAGAAGAAATATGTGCTTCATTATAGAAATTTACAGCAATATGTCTCACTGGGATTGAAAGTCACGAAGGTGCACCGTGCCATCATGTTTGCACAGAGCAAATGGTTGGCAAAATACATCTCCTTGAACACGGAAAAGAGAAAGTTGGCCAAGAACCCGTTTGAGAAAGACTTTTTCAAACTGATGAACAACTCTGTGTTTGGCAAAACCATGGAAAATGTAAGAAAGCGCATGAATGTGGAACTTGTTCACCAGGAAAAGCGGTTCAAGAAACTTGTAGCCAAACCTTCCTTCCACAAATTTAGAATTTTCAACGAAGATTTGACCGCGGTACATTTGCGCAAAGTGGATCTGCTTCTGGATAAACCCATTCAAGTTGGGTTCACCATTCTCGACCTCAGCAAGGTGCTCATGTTCCACTTTCATTACAACTACATCATGACCAAGTATCCCAACGCCAAACTCTTGTTCAGCGACACCGACAGTCTATGTTATGACATAGAAACGGAAGATATATACAAAGACATGCAGGAAGATGCTGACTTGTTCGACACAAGTGACTATCCGCCAGATCATTTCCTACATTCCAACGTGAACAAGAAAGTGCTTGGGAAAATGAAAGATGAGACGGCGGGCATTCCCATTGAAGAGTTTGTTGGACTTCGACCGAAAATGTATAGTATGATGTATGGTGGGAAAGAAAAACGTACGGCCAAAGGCATCACTCGCGCGTGTCAAAGACGGATGAAACATCAGCAGTATAGAGACAGTTTGTTCAACCAAACGCAAACGATGACTACAGGACACATCATTCGAAGTCATAACCACCAGATCTTCTCGGAGAAGTTGAGGAAAGTGGCTCTCTCTCCCTTTGATGACAAGCGATATGTGATGAGTGATGGCTATTCCACTTTGGCGCATGGGCATTACAGTATATAAGGGGGAGACACTTCAACTTGAGAGTTAGTTGTGGTGTGAACACTGAAGCGTCAACATGAAAAGATCTGCACCAACGGATATGGATACTCTTGCTGATACAGTCAAAGACATGAAAGTGAAACATCCTGATACTACCATTAAGAAATTAAAAGTGGAGACGACGGTACCAACACCACAGTCGTGGGATGGAATGCTTTCTCTAGGCAATGGAAAGTATATCAAGATTATGAAACAAAGTAATGAAGGTGTGGTGAACATTCGCAAATACCTCAGAGATGAGGGGACTGGAAAAAACCGTCCAACGAAAAAGGGAATTTTGCTGACAATACCTGAATGGAAAATGATGAAGAAGCAGGTGAAAGAAGTGGATAAAAGGCTTCGCAGACAAGACGACAAGTCATAACAAGGTAACAATCATGAATGCACTCATGCTGAACGGTGGTGTTTACCTTACTGTCAATGAGAGGAATGAAGTGATACTAGATTCTAAGACAAGTTATCATCGGTTTAAACCTGAAGTGTGGAAAGACTTTAAAAACATACCACTTGAAGCTGGGTTTAAACGTAGACTTGAAAATAAAGTGGAAGTGACGGTAGCTGAATATGATTCTAACATACGTGTAGAAATCTGTAGAAATCTTTTACAGGATTATCCAGAGGATTATAAGGGAGTTGTGCCAGATACACCATATACAGATTTGATCATCTTTGATATCAAGAACTGGCGCGCAGTCTTACGATTCCTAGAAGTGATACAACATCCACTCTTCACCATCTTGCGAGCATAAAAAACGTCTTTGCAGACAAGGAGACAGCTCATAGTTCATCTGACTGCTGGACGAGATGGAAGACTTTTTAACGGAATATAAACCAATTACGCATGGGTTCTCATATCTGAGAAACGAATATGATGACATTGTGCTAAGACATTTTGGACAGTATCTCGTCCTATCACTTGATGACCAATCCGTGTTGAAAGACCATCTAGAGAAGTTCAGGATACCTGGCTTTCTCCTGACAGTCTCAAATGAATTAGAAGTGCGTGTGACTGAGAACTGCTTAGACGTGTTTATACAATTTCGCCAATATGACGAGCTTACAGAAAACTATGATTACATCACCCTCAACACAGTGGAATGGAACGCGTTGTTACAAGCATTGGATTGGAAAGAACCTAACGCTTGAATTCAAAGAAACAGAAATATGGCTTACACGAGGCACCAAATCCATTGAGCTGATACAACCTATGCGTGTGATGGACTTAGAAGAAGGATATGAACTGAAACTGTCTGAACATGTAACTGTGAAAGTGATAAAGTTTGGTGATGTGTGTTATGTGAGCTTTCATAGCATTTACAAACATGGATGTAATGTCTATGATACCTATATCAATTTAGATTCTAATGAATGGTATTCATTGATGAATGTATTGAAAAATGAATGTGTTTGTAAATAAAAAGTTTGTAAATAGTGTAAATAGACTTTGTAGTTAAGAGTTTGTAGTTAAGAATTTTGTAAATAGTGTAAATAGTGTAAATAAAAGTTTGTAAATAGTGTAAATAGAATTTGTAGTTAAGAATTTGTAAATAGTGTAAATAGCGTTTGTAGTTAAGAGTTTGTAAATAGTGTTTGTAAACTTTGTAAATAGTTTTTGTAAACTTTGTAAATAGTGTAAATAGTGTAAATAAAAGTTTGTAAATAGTGTAAATAGAATTTGTAGTTAAGAATTTGTAAATAGTGTAAATAGCGTTTGTAGTTAAGAGTTTGTAAATAGTGTTTGTAAACTTTGTAAATAGTGTTTGTAAACTTTGTAAATAGTGTTTGTAGTTAAGAATTTGTAAATAGAACACAATAAACAAGACAGTTGTTTGAAAACTTGATTTGTTTTATTTAACAACAACAACTTAACTAATATAACAACAACAACAACTTAACTAATATAACAACAACAACAACTTAACTAATATAACAACAACAACTTAACTAATATAACAACAACAACATTAATAAAACAATGGTTTATAATGTCTATATACAAAATCCTTTACAATAAAATCACCATCCTTTCTTTTTAATATATTCACAATATCAAACATACTCTGACCTCGAGCTCTATGCAATATATAATATACACAATAAAAACCACATGACGATGATATTGGCGTTTGTAATGAGATAGAATTATACATATAGTCATTTCTTAAAAACATGTTTAAACGATCATCGAGAGGGAACAGTCCATAAGAGTCAAAATATTCTGCAGGGTCTTTATCATAATACACTGCCACCCAATGTTCTCCTGGTTCATCTTGATCGTCTGTGTTGATCACATAGGCGCCGCGTTGTAAAGACGGTAACTGATCCATGGCAAACACGCCTTGAAACAAGTCTTTGGTCATGACATCATGACTCAATATGGCATCAATCTGCTTCGTGTTCATGACTGGTAGTCGAATTGGATGCTGCGATTGGCACTGATCTCAATAATGTTGTCAAATTCAGCATAGACAATGACATTTATTGTAGGTTGCAAAGCCCTAGCAAAGTTCATTTCTAGCCGCAAATTCCCATGCTTGATCAGGGGGAAATGATCATCACCATCATAATCCGGTGTTAAGTCAAACGAAAATAAAGCATAACCTCTAGGCCAATCTTCCCGTTTTATAATGGAACTTTTCTCACCATTCAACCGATCAAACGATTTGTAAAGCGTTTCAAAAGCGTTCAGGTATTTGTTCTGTGTAATGTCAAGCTTGAGAGGTTTGGATAGAACTGGTTCACCATCCGTGTACAGTTGCATATAGTCCAGATTAAAATGATCAAAATTGTATGGATTCCTCAATACTGATCCACCAAAAGCTTCATTATGAACCAGACCAATGACAATACGATTTGGTAATTGACCCAAAAAGATGTTATCTTTCACAAAAGACTGAAATCCTGCTGGAATGGCCAAGACTTTACATTCTTTTCTAGTGATGATGATCTTGGCAGGACTTTTCATCAATGCATCTGCATGTCCTAACTGAATACCTGGACTCACCCTCACTTTGCGAATGGTTAAAAATGCCTCTTTCACTTCTACCTTATAGGTATTATTTACAGCCATCAATACATAGTCATCTTTTTGTCTATGAAAACGCAATTTCAAACTGATGCCATTCGGAAGATAACGATCCTGCTCAAACAAATCTATCCTTAAACCACCTGCGAGCATAACATCACGGCTAAGACGAGTATGCAAATAACGATGATGTAAGCCATTATTGCCTTGCTCAGCCAAGTCACCACCGTCGGCATTGACATGAAACCCGGATACATATTGTTCATGATTAGGTCTTTTCACCTCATGACTATTCATTGACCCAGCAGTATCCTTGTACATGAGACGCATAGAGCGCTCAGAATGCAGACTTTCTTCCGAATCATGGATGAGATGAGAGATAATGCTGGTATAACCATGAGTATTGTTGCTATGCGAAACCAAACGATCATTCAGAAACAATTCAATATTAGACCATAACCCATTAAACACATCATTGATGCAAGAGACATTATCATCTGCGCCACACGCTGTTCCATCAGCCTTTAGAATGCGACATACAATATGAAGTTTGCTGTTCTTTAAATCCAGATATTCTTCTGTACTCGCAGGAATGTAGAATTCTATTGGAGCGCCTTCTCTAATGCTTGTAAGTGGTTGATAGTCAACATTATAACTTTTCTCTACAGCAGTTTGCGTTGGTGGTACGTGAAACCATTCCAATGGAGAAAGACTACATTCACACGAATGATTATGAATGAGAGACATTTTTTTTTCTTTAAAAAATATCTTTGCGATATTTTGATGTTATCCGTCTGGCTGTTTTTCGTCTTCTGGCACGTTTCGTTGGTTGCATACGCTTTTGTTCACCAAACACACGTTCTGCTACTCGGCCCGTCACATCTTTCGCGACATTCTTTGCAGCCTTCTTAAGATGTGGCGCAACGATCTTAGCCCCAGCCTTAAGTAGTGGAATAGCTTTGCGAGCCAATGATCCCAGTATGGAACCAATACCATCGCCATATTGGATTCGCGCTCCTTTGAATCCTGGTAATTCCCCGCCCACTTGACGAAGAAAATGGTTGCGATATGCAGACGGATCGTGTGTATAAGCTTTCATATTGCTTTTGGTCGAAAATGAAGTTTACAGATCACCTTTCCAGTTTGAAATGGAACATTATGGCCTGTGTCGTCCTTAATATTCATTTCTATCATGTCAAATTTGGATGTGTTTACAGGAACATAATGCGGTTCGCCGTACGTTTTCATGATAATGTCACCATCATGGCCTTGTATCCCAACAGAACGTAGCAAAGGCACATAATAATCACCAACAACTTGTGGTTCACAAATGCTACAATACACATACAGTGTATAAAACCCCTGTTTCACATCCGCTTTATGGTCAGCTGTACATGTTTCAGTATACCATTGATCTGGGATAAATCCTAAAATCTCAGCCAATCCAGTGGAAAAAGACACTTCATAGCCATAATCGAGAAATAGAAACACACGTCGTCTAATTTTATCATACTTTAGCCGAATAGCTTCTGTAAGTTTCAGAGCATTAGTCGCTTCTTCATTGACTGCCTCACATAGTTCTTGTATGGTTCTATAGTACCCATAAGGAATATCGAGAGTGCTAAGAATAGGATCATCGAATAGTTCTTGTCGATACTGAATAGAATAGTCCATGCCCTGTCTCATCGATGTCCATGTATGTGGATATTGAATTTCAGCTAAAGCCACTTCATATTTTCCATTCAGATAGATGGTTCGAGGCATACGAATTTGATAATTCGAAGCCTTGTTGTTGGGATAATAGGTCATACTCGCATTGCTAGGCAAAGTAATGTAAAAGCTTGTCGACTCCATGATGGTGGGAACTAAATGGTATAGGTGCGTTGACGTTGTCTATATACTTCACGATAGCGCGCGCCATTCGACCAAGTATGCAAATGGTCTTTTACATCATGATGATGATCTATGACTTCTCCTTCACAACAAGCAATTGTACATCTGATCTTCACAGGAATAGTTGATTTATCTTCCTCACAACAACAACATAGCTCTTTCAGCCATGTTAAAAATTTTCCCATCCTTCAGGAAACCGTCTTTGTTGACGTTGTTTCATTTCTGTTGTAATGTCGTCACGAGTGGTCTTTTTACTAAACATTGTTTTTGGAATATTAGCATCAACAATTTCCTGGATAAACGGATGCCAACCATGTGGTGGTTTGACTCGTTCTTTTCTTCTTGTCGCCACCAATGCTTCTTTCATCAAATCAACCATGTTGGAATTTGCTATAATATCGCCCGTTTTCAACACAAGTTCATTCTTCTCTGACCATGTCGTACCATATTTCTTCAGTTCGGCTAAAAGTTGTGTTACTTTTCCATGATAGATAGGTTGAAAATGACTTAAAAATAACTTTTCTGGCTTTTCAGGTGGTGATGATGATGAGGGCTTTTGCTGCCTAGACTGACTTGTTCGTAAATGACGACCAAGAAGTTGAGACATTTCAATAGCCTTTTCACGTGTTCGTTTCCCACGTAAAAGTTTATTCACTTTCGTTTTGATTTCACCATCTTTACCCTTCTTTTCTAGCAACATTTTATATTCATATTCAGGAATGAGGACCATTTTCATCGTATGTTTCATTTTAGCAGTAGTTTGGCTAACAAGGGCAATGCCAATCTAGCAATAACTCCAATGAATCCTCCTTTCTGATTAATCAACTTCTTTTTTCGTCGAAGGGATATCTTCTTATCTGCTAGAGTACGTAGCGTATGACGTTCACGTTTAAATTCCTTAAACCGTTTTGAGCTTAAGGGTAAATGTCCTTGCAATATATTCAAACAAATTTCAAACAAGCTTGTTAATTCCTCTTTGTAGCTTGCTGTAGCAAGGATTTACGTCGTTTAGGCCCACTGCGTGCAAGCAAATGAAGAAACGGCTGGTTCGCTCGAATACGTTTAGACATCTTGACTGCGAATGGTTAAATGACTTGGTTCTTGTTCATACACTGCTTTATCAATATATACATAATGTGTATCTTTTGGTAAAATGCCTGTACGAATACGTAGTTGATCATTTGTCTTTGGTTTTAAATCAATGAATAAATAACCATGAGGTTTGCTAGTAGCATCTTGATAGGCTTCTATGAGAAATTGAGATCTTCTAGGATACATTTGCCGCGCCAATGTACTAATTTGTTAATTCGTCATTAAGTCATCAATGATAAGTAAGTTTGGTTTCTTCGGGTTAAAACGCTCTTCAATGTCATCTGGAATGCCTTGGTAAAATTCCACGCCTTTCATTCCCTTGTACAAAGGCTGATCTGCTGCATAGAGCCATAAAATGCTTTTTGGAGAGGGTTGAATCAACTTTTGTTCTAGAATTTCCTTCACCAGAGACGTTTTGCCACTGCCTGTAGGTCCAGAGACTAAACATGTAAATGGATGCTTCATTGTTGAATGTCTGTTTCTTTCACCCAACTGTTAAACTTGTTTGGCCAACCTAACCACTTGACAAATAATTCTTTCACACCTCCTCCTCGTCTTTTACGTGTTTTCAAGACTTTTTCAATTCTATAAATAGATTCAATATCTTTGGTCACTTTCTGCAGTTCTTCTTCATAGAAATGACCATCAATATCTTCGTCTAAAAAGTCTTTCACACGATATAAATGTATTCCTTGCTTCTTACAACGATGTGTGACAATGAAGACTTCTTGCGTCCATTTGATGTGATAATCCCGTTGAAACACATATTTAATGTGAGAAATGCGAACATGATCACCAATGTTAAATTTGTACTTCTTCTTCTTCTTCGGTTTCAATTTCAGTTTGTCAACATACATATACTTCCACACTTTTGATTCGTTGTCTTTACGAATCTCGGCTGGAGCATATTTATTAGGAAGAGAACCATGAGGTCTATGGTTGTAATTGTACACCAAGTCTGGAAGAATGTCTAAGTAACGGTAAGTTTGATTATGTAGAAAATACCGATACATCATTCCCTTCAGAGTACGAATGACTCTTTCAGCAAAGTTGGCTTTGGTTTCATTCTTTGTGGTATAAGCATGAATGCCTTCTTTCTTCAAAAATGCTTTTACCCATCTGTTTTTAAATTCTGTTCCTTTATCAGACCTTAGAGTTCGCGGTCTTCGTCGTGTGTCATGAAAAATCTTTTGGAAAGCTTGTATGACGCTGGTATGTGATTTATTAGGTATTGGCTGTACCCAGACATATTTGGAAAACACATCAATGACAATGAGTAAAAAGCGTATGTCATCATTATAGGGAGCTATGTTTCCCATATCAGCCAAATCAATATCCCACATGTCATCAATACCACGTGTAATGACACGTTGTCTTTTGAACCTGTATTTGACAGGTTGGAGTAAACTAAAAGAATCTTGATCCTGCAACCATTTCTTCACTTGTGACTGTGTGACTGGTTGATTATGTTTTCGTAAGATGTGATACAGTTTGTAAGGACCAGCAAATGCTCCAGGCTGTCCAGGTTTGAAGTAAATATCAGTCAAGTAGTCTTTCCACGTCGACATGATGAATGAAAACCACCTTCTCAACAGAACAGCTTTTATTTTATAACTCAACCAACATCACTTAACTAACATGCATTTATAACTTAACTAACAAGTTTTTTACAAATCAAGTATAGATACAATGGTATGAATCACTGGAGACCATTGGTCTTCAATGAACACTAACCAATGACTGAGTTCATCCAATGTAATAGCATCTACACCATATTTCTCACAACGTTGATTTGCATTCTCTAACACTTTATCTAAATGTATGTAATATTTAGCTTCATTCCAATATGTATAAACAGATGCAAAATGACAAGTATGTTCTTGACACTCTTCATGTTGACAAGCAGGACAGACTAAATATGCAAACTTTTTTACAGCGGATAACATTTCTTCACAATAAGCTTTTTGCACAATATATTGTCTCAGTGTCATGTCCGCCATTGTGCAGTCTTGAATCAATGCAACACAAGTTAAACATACTTCAAATTTACATGTTCACACGTCTGCACACCATGACGGTTGGCAAGCAAATGAAAAAGTCTCTAACCCTCACACAACAGTTCTAACAACTTTCCCATAATATTCTGACCAGGATATCCAGATGACACTTGTTTCACACCAGCTCCCCACCAATGATCATACGTTGCTTCAACTAAAGTTTTGTCTTTACATTCTTTCAACTTGTTGCGAAACAATACACACTGATCCAGTTTGACTTGTAAAACATCTTGCATTTTGCTTCTCTTCACTGTATGCCATAAAGGACATGGCTTTATCACTTTAGCAATACGTTTTGCTTCATATCCATTTCTACATGAAGCAATGGCTGAAGCAATATCTGGACGGTGATGAAACACTGCTTTCTCATATTGATACAAAGCTTCACTTGAGTTGAACACATGTCCATACTTTTCAAGTCGTGTTGGAAACATGTTTGAAAGAACGTCCTTATGACCGCTGAATAGTACAAGATTCTTCATGTTGACTTTGCTTCTGCTGTTTTATTCTGACATGTCGGTTTCTTCCTGTAATAAAATATCTTTTAATATAGTTGCTGCCTCTTCTATCATATTCTTTCTTTGTTTACGTTGAAACCACTCACATAAAACTAAATTTGCTAGTAAGAAAAACATGGTTATGTCTTTGAGAAACAATTCACTATGTTGTCATAAACATGTTTAAAAAAGGTTTTTATAACTTACCTGATAAAGCTGCTCGGTTTCCTCTTCTTCTTTACAACAATCTCTCAAATGATCAACCACGGTGAAATATACTTCCACATCAGTGCGAGCAGAATAAAGTGCAGAATCAAAGTCAAAGTCAGGATCTTCTTCTATTCCAGTTTTATAACATTCTTCAAGAAATCTTGAATGCAGTTCAATCACATCAAGACTATGATGTACAACATCCCAAAAAGCATCCAAATGATAAAGTTGATAGTCTGGAGTGCCACAGCAAGCAAGTTTAGCAATCATCAAGTCAATATAAGCATTTTTAAAACATGCGTCCATCTTGTTTCAGTGTCTTGTGGGCTTTTACTTTGCTTCACTGACTTTAAGTACTCCACACTTGCCGCAGAAGTTGCTTGGTTCACACAACTTGCAATTATACTTGTGGCAGTGGCAATGATAATCCTCCACATATCCACAAGCACCGCAATAGTCACAGGTAAGTCCAAGTTGATTTTGTACGTTCATGTTCTCCAACTGAACTTCAGCCAGCCTTTTCTTGGATAGCTTTGACAACTTCATCCGACCATCCTTTTGCAGCTTGATGATCGTTTTCTTGTCATGACATTCCTCACATGGTGATAGGGCTGAGTTGATGTTGTCCATCTCCTGAAGCAGTGTCTCCCATTCACCATCATTCATGTTGATGTGATGTGTGTATTCTTTCCCTTCAAACCGTGACGTGCGCACAAAACTCACATAACGCATATCCAAGTATGAAATGACTTCAAGCCACTTCGTTTGCGTTAAGTACAGTTTGAAGCCAATGTCGCGTAAATTTTTCAAGCTTTGGCATACAATCTTCCACAAAGATGGTGAATAAGCACACCATCTCTCTCCACGTGTGATGCGTAGAAATGGCCCATATTCTCCATGCTCCACAGTAATGGTTAAGTTAGCACTAATTTTAAAGCTGCTGCTGCGCTGCGTTGCGTTGCTTGTCTTGTTCTCCATGGCTGCTACAATGTACTGATGATGCACTCCCTCCAACTGTCTGCTGAGAAATGACTTCACTCTGCTGAGTTCACTCCCTTTTATACCCAACTATCTGCTGAGTCAGCAAAGAACTTGCAAACGTTTGAATTCACTTCAACTCGTCCATGGTTGAATCGGACAAGGTCTGATACATTATTTGGAACATCATCATCATAATGTAAAATGATTCTTGCAGCCACATCTAACATGAGCTCAACTGCCCAAATTGTATTCACGTTGATAAATGCTAAATCAATGTCATAAGTTAACGGTAAATGTAGATCTTCACATTCACGTAGAAACGAGCGGATGAAACGATCTCTTGGAATGGTCTTTCCAACAGCTTCCCAATGCTGATGTAAGTTCTTCACTTGCAGCATCCAATCCGATTCAAAAGCAGGAAGCTTTGAAAACACATAGTCAGCATAATTCACTTTGAAGACGTCATCCATGGTCTCTACACATCTGTGAAAAAGTAAGGCCGACATTGTCAAGTCTTTTCTCGTCACACAATATCCACTTGTTGACTTGTTGACAGAATGTATTACTAGTTGACTAGTTGACATGTTTCACTCATGCTTTTATACTACTTCCATGTAATCAAAATATGGTGTGTAACTTTGTTAAAAAATTGCTGACTCAGCAGAATTTTACTTGTGTATATGAATGTCTCACTTACAGTTGTCGAGTTGTACAGCTGCACTGCTACACAGCAGAGACATCTAGCGGTGAAGTTAACTGACGGTGAAGTTAAATGGTCTGCCAAATGGTATTCATCCGCGAAGAAGCACTGTAATGGCGGTAAAAATGCATACAGCCAGCTGCGCAAATAGCCTATGACTACTTTATAACAAAACTTTACATAAAACTGAATCAAATGGTGAAATTTTCATATAAATCGACCAAGTATAACGAAAGGTATTGTTTTACAAAGTTTCAATTAAGCAAATAACCAAAGTTTGTTTACAAAGTTTGTTTACAAATTTTGTTTATAAAGTTTGTTTATAAAGTTTGTTTACAAATTTTATTTATAAAGTTTGTTTACAAAGTTTGTTTACAAAGTTTGTTTACAAAGTTTGTTTACAAATTTTGTTTATAAAGTTTATTTACAAAGTTTGTTTACAAAGTTTGTTTACAAAGTTTGTTTACAAAGTTTGTTTACAAAGTTTATTTATAAAGTTTGTTTATAAAGTTTGTTTACACAGTTTGTTTACAAAGTTTCAATTATGCAAATAACTAAAGTTTGTTTACAAAGTTCACTTTTTATTTATAAAGTTTCAATAAACACTTACCGAAATAGTTGTCACTGGATGCCATCCCTTGATCTGATGTGATCCAATTGTAGTTCTACAACTTGTACTTCCTTGCTCCACTCACCGAAATGACTGTCACTGCTGTATGCTCATCCCTTATATACCCCTCTGATGGAACTGAAGCTGACTTGACAGAATGTTGCTCGCCTAGGGGGGGGGGGGGTCGAAAAAATGAAAAAATGTTCAGAATCGTCTGAAACGGATAAATATGCAAAAATCACAATTTCGAGGGGGGGGGGGGTCGAAAAAATGAAAAATGTTCAGAATCGTCTGAAACGGATAAATATGCAAAAATCACAATTTCGAGGGGGGGGGGGTCGAAAAAAATGAAAAATGTTCAGAATCGTCTGAAACGGATAAATATGCAAAAATCACAATTTCGAGGGGGGGGGGGGGGTCGAAAAAATGAAAAATGTTCAGAATCGTCTGAAACGGATAAATATGCAAAAATCACAATTTCGAGGGGGGGGGGTCGAAAAAATGAAAAATGTTCAGAATCGTCTGAAACGGATAAATATGCAAAAATCACAATTTCGAGGGGGGGGGGGGTCGAAAAAATGAAAAATGTTCAGAATCGTCTGAAACGGATAAATATGCAAAAATCACAATTTCGAGGGGGGGGGGTCGAAAAAATGAAAAATGTTCAGAATCGTCTGAAACGGATAAATATGCAAAAATCACAATTTCGAGGGGGGGGGGGTCGAAAAAATGAAAAATGTTCAGAATCGTCTGAATCGGATAAATATGCAAAAATCACAATTTCGAGGGGGGGGGGTCGTGGCTTTTTAGGGTCTGTTGCCATGGTTACACTGATTGACAGGTCGAGTTCATTGGCTTCATGTTGATTGACTCGGCCAACACTATCAAGCTACTTTCGCTCCAGACTTTCGCTCCAGACAGTATGACGTCATCATGACGTCATTATCACGTCATGGAGGGCCGCGCCTATCCTTACACTTATCCTGACGTCACTTCCGCTCCAGACATGATGATGTCACTTCCACTCCAGACAGCACTTCCGGTCTAGACAGCACTTCCGGTCCAGACGCTATGACGTCACTTCCAGACATGATGACGTCACTTCCGGTCCAGACAGTATGACGTCACTTCCGGTCCAGACAACACTTCCGGTCTAGACAACACTTCCGGTCCAGACATGATGACGTCACTTCCAGACATGATGACGTCACTTCCAGACAGTATGACGTCACTTCCAGACAGTATGACGTCATCAAGTGGGCCAGAACTGTCGTTTATACCCTACTGATACACATTCAAAAATTGAAAAGAAAAAAAAGGGGGGGGGGATGGGTTCACCGATGTTATGAGAGAAATAAATACACTGAATGGTCGCGTACTTTTACTATAGAAACCATTCGGAAAACCAAGAAATTTCAATCAAAATGCTAAATTCACACAAAATCACAATTGACAATTGCCTCATTCTTCCCTGTTTGAAGAACAGGTCATACGAAATGTGTTAAGCAAATAAAAAATATATGGCATTGTATCAATAAGAGAGTTATACAATCTTTTTGACAAAATCCCATTGACTCAATGGATAAATGGTAAAAACAGTGTAATATGATTTTAATGGACAATATATCAACACAGGCCCTTCTAGGAACAAAATATCAATACAGACCATTTCTGGACACGACCCTATTTGTCTTTGAAAAGAATTTTTCGATCTAGACGGATTTAGTAGTTATTTATACTGTGTAAACATGGATTCAAACTAAGCGATAGTCAATGTAATGTGCATTTCGGTCGCTAGATGGTGCAGAGATACCCGCACTTCCCTGTAATATCTTGTAAATAAAAAGACAATAACGAAGACA
Source organism: Protula sp. h YS-2021 (assembly GCA_949752745.1). Taxonomy (NCBI): domain Eukaryota; kingdom Metazoa; phylum Annelida; class Polychaeta; order Sabellida; family Serpulidae; genus Protula; species Protula sp. h YS-2021. Next base: position 10,224,205 of record OX457032.1, read on the forward strand.
CAGCCATCCGAAAATTTGAAGTGAGGTCAGACGTTTCGAGAACAGAGATAGCATGAAAATGGTACACTGAATATTAGCAAATAAAAAATGAAGAAATACAGTTCTAACTGGCTGTAAAATGTCACACTTTAAGCGTCTCTTGACTGTAAAAGAAATCCAGATATAAATCGTGATCTGACTCAACACATAGGGCTTTCCATTTGACAAAAATAAAATTCAAACATAATTTGAACACCATTTGTACTGTAGTTATCACACGATTACGTTCCTTGTTATGAAAATGTAATAGTTTTTTCTCTTACTATTCAATTCTAGATTTTAAAAATCATCTTCTTTGTATTGTTAATATCTTCAACTTACATATTTTGATGCTGAAGCGTATTCGATATGATCATGTATTTTGATATTACGTTCCTTGCAAGGCCATAACATACCTTTCGACGTCATGAAATTGATATCAACATAGCGCTTTTACTTCGTAAAAGCTCCACATTCGCTTATCTCCACTTTTATACAGGTTTCCTCGTAAACTCTTAAATCCCCTCAATTGGGAAATAAGAAGTTTTCTAGTGGCTCGAATAGTCCTGTTCGTGGTCACAGCCAATCAGCGTCCTTGGTACCTTGGTACCAAGCCTCATTCTCATATTGCGTGCGACACCAACCACACACGTTTTGTCTGGGCAGAAAATTTTTTATTTGCTGCCTTAAGTCTAAGGTGAACTTCTACGAATTTATTATGAAACGTTGGCTACCCGAACACTCGCGTAACGTCTAAAATACATCTATACTAGATCGGCAATATCGGCAACTTCGTCGGCCGATGTATCGGTTGCACATAGGATTAACTATGGCCCGACGCATAATAGATATAGCGGGTTCGTACATCGGATATACATCGGGCCGATATATCTTTAATACGTCGGGCCACCGTCGGAAATATCCCTACAAACTCTTCGACGTCGGACACCAACCGTCGGCTATACGTCGGTTATACGTTTATATTCCGATGCATTTCCGACGAACTTCCGATGATTTTTATACGTAAAAAATTTGTTTCTAACCTTAACTGACCCATTGAACCTTTACCAACCATTCATAATTCACATATTCATACATACACCATAGCATATCAATATACAACATAGCATATCTATATATTGCAACTGAACACTAGTACTTACTCGGGTTTGAACCGGGGACCTCTTGCATCCTAGGCGCGGAACATACCTCTACTCCACGGCGGCTGGGGCTAGTTTATTGAGGCAAATGATAATTTTCAAGTATATTCATAATGCACCACTATTGATTCTTCATAATGTCCCCTACAAAACGTCAATCGATAAATTTCCGACGCCGAATAAGCATCGGAAAATATGCGTTTTATAGACGTATAAAAAATACGTATAATATACGATTGCAATATCGGCATCTTTTTTCCGATGTATTTCCGACGTCGTTTATACATAGGAAAATATACGTTTTATAGACGTTTAAAAAAATACGTATAATACGCGTTGGCAATATCGGCATTTTTTTTCCGACGCTGTGGAATATGTGGAGCACTCGTACACAACGCAATGGATATATATATATATATATATATATATATATATATATATATATATATATATATATATATATATATATATATATAGTTTTCATTTCAAGTTATGCGTGAAATACACAAATTTAGAGATCCATTGGAAATGGGTATATTTCCAACGTTTCACCGAAAAATATAACTATATCTATAATATGCGTATATTTTTATACGCATATTACATGCTTGTAATATCTCAAATAAAAACATTAGTTTTCGTCGGAATTCGGTATATTTCCGACGTATAGCCGATGTAGTGATATATTTGAGATCCATTGGAAATCGGTATATTTCCGACGTTTCACCGACAAATATAACTATATGTATGATATACGTATATTTTTATACGCATATTACATGCTTGTAATATCTTAAATAAAAAAATTAATTTTCGTCGGAATTCGGTATATTTCCGACGTATAGCCGATGCAGTGATATATTTGTATATTATACGATTATTGTAATCCGTCGGTTATACATCAGTAATATCTTTTTCAAAAACAATTAAGTTTTGTTCCGTCGGAAGTACGTCTATGTCAGACGTTGGGCCAACATATACAAATATATGTATGATGTACGTATAAGTAAATACATCGAATATACGTATGCAATATCCGTTTCATTTTTTTACCATTGGTCGGCAGTTAATCTATTTCCAACGTATAACCAATGCATAAAAATATATGTATAATATATGCATTGAGAAATACGTGTAATATATGAATATAATATTTTTAGCAAAAAAAATTCCCAATTGGTCGGAAGTTCGTCGGAAAAAGATGTCGGCCCGATGAATATTTGCCAACATCTATTAAACTGAGGAAAATAATCATCGGGCCAACGTCGGTAACCGATGAACTTCCGACGAATGAAAAAAAATGGAAATTCGACTATTGCCAACCTATAACCGATGTATTACCGATGCATCGAAGCCGATGCCGACGTTTTCCGACCTGGTTTATACCGTTCCGACGTCGGCCCGACGTTACGCGAGTGTTCGGGTAGTACTTTCAAGTTTTGATTATGTTAACACGAGCATTGTGGGCTTGCGTAATATGGAGATTTTTTACCTTCGTACGCTCTCTACTAGTACTCTAAGTTTGCATAATGGGGTTGCTTTTTCCCGAGAAATGTAACTGGTAGGTCTCCACCGTTTGCTTGTTTAGGCTTACTAACAGAGATCTACGAGTCGAATAATGTCAGACTGCTAATGTCTGGCCGGATCTCAAAGCTACTCTTTCCACCTTGGTCACTTATGACCTTGGTGCTTGGTCATTCCTAGCAGACTACCGTAACTCCAGAGCAGTACGGGTTACTGAAACCGCGTGAAAGCAGAAGGTTGATTTTCAACCGTGGCAGTCGCCTGTTTTTGCTCAACAGACTTGATATCTTTGAGCTGGCATAGCCTTGGCGGCACTCAGTGCTTGCTGCTGAGTACGTTCCTAGACGGGACTGAGCCCAGGTACCGAGTACCCACTGGGCACCTGGTTCTGTGCCACATGACTTGGCACCAAGGACATCTGTGTGCTTGGCACCAACCAGGTACCAGGAGGTATACCAAGACCCAGGTGCGTACCCAAGGCTTGGTACATCTTGGTCAGGTGACTTACCAAGGACCACGCACCATCACGGTTCTTTGCTCACTGCCAAGTCCGAGTGCGTCTTGGTCGGTCTTGCGTCACCCCTGCATTCTCTCTCGCTAGGAGTCACCAATGCGGTCCTCGCTGTAGCAAAGAGTTTGGTTCCGTGTAGACTTTAGCTTTCTGGGATTAGTGTTGGTAATTTGCGTACAACTTACTTGTGCACACCTACCTTTGCTTCCTTTTCAGAAAAACGTCTTGGTCGGGGCTGCATTAAGTACCAAGCATACAGACAGACCTTGGTTCGTGACCAAGCCTTTGTGTATCTTGGTCGAGGCTACATTAAGTAGCAAGCATAGACACAGGCCTCGGTTCATTACCAAGCGTCTTGATCGGGCCTGCGTCAAGTACCAAGCATACGTTCACGCCTTGGTTCATGACCAGGCTTTGGTACCTCTGGATTGGAGTTTCGTCAAGTGACAAGCATACGCACAGGTCCTGGTTTGTTACTAGCCGTGGTACATCTTGCTCGCGGCTGAACCAAGTGCCAAGCGTACGCACAGACTTTGGTTCATGACCAGGCCTTGGTACCTATTGGTCCAAACATACCCACAGGCCTTGGTTCGTGACCAAGCCGCTATACCTCTTGGTTGCGGCTGTACCAAGTACCAAGAATACGCACAAACATTGGTTCGTGAGCAAGCTTTGGTGCGTTTTGGTCGCGACTGCATTCTACAAAGTATACGCACAACCCTCGGTTCGTGACAAAGCCGTGGTGCGTCTTGATCGGGCCTGTATTAAGTGCCAAGCATATGCATAGGTCTTGGTTCATGAATAAGCCTTGGCGTGTCTTGGTCGCGGTTGCGTGGTACCAAACATACGCACAGCCCTCGGTTCGTGACCGAGCCTTGGTGCATCTCGATCGCGGCTGCGTCAAGTACCAAACAAAAGCACAGGCCTTGGTTCGTGACCAAGTCTTGGTCGAAACTGCTTCAAGCAGCAAGCATACGCACAGGCTTTGTTTGGTTCGAGACCAAGTCTTGGTGTGTTTTGATCGGGCCAGCGTCAGATACCAAGCATACACGTGAGAAAACCTTGATGCGTCTTAGTCGGGGCTGCGTCAAGTACCAGGTATTCGTACAGGCCAATCCTTGGTCGGTGCTGCGTCAAGTAGCAAGTATGCCCACAGACCTTGGTGACCAAGCGTTTGTGTGTCTTGGTCGAGGCTGCATAAAGTACCAAGCATAGACACAGGCCTCGGTTAATGACCAAGTCATGGTGCCTCTTGGTCGCGTCTGTGTCAAATACGAAGCACACACTCAGGCCTTGATGCGCTTGGTCGGGGCTGCATCAAATAACAAGCATACGCACTGACCTTGGTACATGACCTTGATACGTCTTGGTCGGGCTGCCTCAAGTACTTGGTATTCGGACAGACCTTGATGCTTGACCGAGTCTTGGTGAGCCTTGGTCGGAGCTGTGCCAAATAGCAAGCATTCGCACAGACTTTGATGCGTAATCCTTGAACAGGTCTGCGTCAATTACCAAGCATACGCATAGGCTTTGGTTCGTGACCAAGCCTTAGTGCGTCTTGATCGAGGCTGCGTCAAGTACTAAGCATATGCTCAGGCCTGTTCGTGACAAAGCCTGGGTATACTTTGGTAGGGACTGCGTCAAGTACCAAGCATGGGCACAGGCCTTACTTCGTGACCAAACCTTAGTGGGTCTTGATCCGGCCTGCGTCAAGAACCAAATATACGCAGCGTGATCAAGTCTTGCTGCGTCCTGGTCAGGGCTGCATCAAGTACCAAGCATACGCACAGGCCTTGGTTCATGGCCAAGCCTTGATGCTTCTTGGTCAGAGCTGCGTCATCCTGCGTTCGGACGCACTAGGAGTCACCAATACCAACCTTTCTACAGCGGGTAGCTTGGTGAAGTACAGTTTTCGGTGTATCTGAAATGAGCAAATTTACAAATACTTTTACAGTCTTCTTTTGTGAGAGATGGGTGCTCCGAAAATAGTGTGTTGACTGAGAGAGGACTACGCACTACCTTTCAGACGAGACCAACGGGGTCACAATCCATGCATAACTCTGCTCGACCAAGATCCTGGTAACCTAATTGTGTCCTACTACCAAGACCTGTTAAAGCACCAAGCCCTACAGAGCATGGTCGAGGACATAGTGCCCAAGGAAGCGATGAGGGAGATGCCAGAAGGCCGAAAACGGTTTTTTGGCCGGGTCGTTTTTGGTACTCAAGAAATCGGGGGGGGGGGGCGGGGAGTGAGGGGGGGGGGGTTGGTGGTTAGTCATAGACCTAGCCACTCTGAATCAATTTCTTCATGTGACGCCCTTTCGGGTGGATACAGTCCAGATCATAAGACTCATGTGGCCATGGATCTATTCGACGGGTATCTACACGTGCCCTTACACCCATCGGCCAGAAAGTACCTATGCTTCCAAACAATGGAAAAGAAATTCTGGTTTCGGGCTCTGCCGATCGGTCTCTCCACGGCACCTCTGTCTTCACGAAAATCATGAAAATGTTAAAGACGTGGGCCCAAGTCCAAGGTATTTTGACCTTCCAGTACCTGGACGACTGGTTCCTAGCACATCGCGACCAAGACACGGGAAAACAGCAAACACATACCTTGGTCGGTCAAGCAACAAGGTAGATATCTTAGCGTTCCTCACCGAGTCCGAACTAGCACCAAAATAGGTAATGGTGCTTTTAGGATAAAAATGGCTTACCCCATTTCCGAACGTAAGGGAAACGATTCTTTCGAGCGTCCGGTCCGTAGAACCAGGTTAAAGGGTGAGTCTGGAAAAAATTAGTCCCTTTTAGTCTGTCTGGTGGCAACAGAAAATACCTCTAGGGGAGCTCCACTACAGACCCTTTCAGGCAGAGCTCAGACGTGCCTTGCGCAAAGGCAGGCACCTCAAGACCGTAATATCCGTATCCGAGGAAGCCCACTAGGCGTTGACATTGGTGGTGCGACATGCAGGTCACGAGCAAAGGGGTCCCTCTTTATGATGCCGTCCCCGGAACTGTTTTCTGCTGAGTGATTCACTTCCAGGGTAAGATGTGGTACGGGCAGTGAGCAGAGCAGAAAAGAAAGTGCGACATCAATTGGTTGGAATTACATGTAGTTTGGATAGCCATAATCAACCTGGCCTACATTCTAGAGGGAAAATACGTGAGTTTCACCTGGACAACTCCACAGCAGTGGCATACATGAACAAACAAGGCGGTACTAGGTCCCAACAGCTCACCAAAATTACCAGCGACATCCCGATTTTTGCCCGGGAGAAAATATCCACCCATCAGTTCGACATTTAATGGATTCGCTGAACGTGTTAGCGGACCTGGGTTCCAGGGGCTGTCAGGTTATCTGGCCTCAGCCCCGTCTAGAAACGTACTCAGCAGCAGGTACTGAGTACAGCCAAGGCTAGGCCAGCTCAAAGAAAACCAGGTCTGTCGAGCAAAAACAGGCGACTGCCACGGTTGAAAATCGGTCTTCTGCGTTCAGGCGGCTGCCAGTAACGCGTACTGCGCTGGAGTTACGGTAGCCTGCTAGGAACCACCAAGCTTGGTCATAAGTGACCAAGGTGGGAAAAGGAGCTTGAGATTCGACCAGACATCAGCAATCTGACATTATTCGAATAAACTAGCATACGGTGGAGACCTACCAGTTACATTTTTCGGGGAAAGGTAACCCCTCTTATGTAAACTTAGATTTACTAGTAGAGAGCGTAAGAAGGTAAAATCTCCAAACTACGCAAGCCCACAATGCTCGGGTTAACACAATCAAAACTTGAAAGTACTAGCCAACGTTTCATAATAAATTTGATGAAAATTCACCTTAGATTTAAGGCAGCAAATAAAAAAATTTTCTGCCTAGACAAAACGTGTGTAGTTGGTGTCGTACGCAATACGAGAATGAGGCTTGGTACCAACGTACCAAGGACGCTGATTGGCTGTGACAAACAGCGGGAGTACTTGGAGCCACTAGAAAAATTCTTAGTTCCCAATTGCGTGAATTTAGAGTTTACGAGAAAACCCGTATAAAAGTGGAGATAAGCGAATTCGGAACTTTTACGAAGTAAAACCTTGTATTAAGGTAACTAGACATGTACATCTGCTTCATGAAAGAGTCACTTTTTTGCATATTTTTAAATTTCAAGCTACATTCAAATGAGAAAACCCTGCATTAAAATATTATGTGATCATTAAATATAGTTGTTGATGTATATACTGTCCAACATTAACTCTGAAATGGAAGCTTAGTTACAGTGATATTGCACATGAAAGCTTGCAAGCCAGATATTTTGGCGCTACATGAAAAGATTACACTGCACTAAAATACAGTGTTTTACGATATTGTTAAGCTTGTAAATAAAACATCCAGCTTGTAAATAAAACATTTGATCAAAATAACGCGGTGTACAATGTCGAGAAAACCAAAAGTCGAGATATGCGACAAGGTTGTTACTTTATGTAGAATATGGTTTTCGTTTTGTTTTCTTTCCAATCATAAGCAAATTACAACTAGATATCACTGACGTTTCTTTTTATAAAACGGTCTTTACGAGTAAAAGTGTAATTCGCGTTCTTTAAATTTTTATAAGTTTTTTAAAAAGAATCACACAATACAAAACAGAGTCCCGGCCAGAACCGTTCCAAGAATGGCGAAAGAAGGTGTCTTGGTCTTGCCCTTAAACTCGGCTCACTTCAGTAGAAAAGGGTTAGATGCCATTGACTCAGCTGCAATGAAAGGACTCGGGGAACACAAGCCCAAATAGCTCGCACTGAGAATGATTCTTTGGATAGAATTTAATAAAAGAGCTCGAAAGCGGCCAACAACCAGTTTCTAATGTATCTAACAAGGGCACATTATGCAAAATCCTAACTAAATTAGCAACATAGCTTGATGGGTTTTAACGTTACAAAGATCTCTAAACTCGACTTCTGACTGAGCTTTACGGTACGCAGCTCGGGCAACACCTTTAATATAACTGGAAATCGTCTGCTTCGACAAATCCGTATTACAATTTGGCAGAAGTGAATACTCAACACCTTCTGATTATCTTTCCGGTAGTCCTCTTAAACGCAAAGGTTGAGAGACACCACTCAGTGTGTGTCACTTGCCCGTCTCTAGTCGCATGATCTGCCAAATGACGAGCTGATAGAATGCTGCTGTTCTCCTGAAACTGGTAATGGATGGGGACTATCGTGCCTGTTGCTACGCCACAACCCAGATGTGCCTCTTATCCTCGGGGATGATGGCTCTCATCCTCGGGGATGATGGCTCTGATTGCTAGTCGGGGATCCTTTCCGGACGATCGGAGTGGCTAGCCCACACTCGGCTTAGATTCCATTTCTCCCAATTGAACACTATGACTTGCTTCGATCGACTTGGAGACATTGACCAAGAGACTAATCTTCAATGCTTGCTTGACCAAGGCCTCCGTCTTCTGACCTCTCTCCCCATGACAGCTGTTGACGTGTTATCTCTCTTACCCCATTAAAATTGCTGGAGTGATGCTTATCGGGGAAAGAAAAATCTCCATGAAGTCTGCTGACGTGTTACCTCATTTATCCCAGTAAAATGGTTTGTGATGTTTATCGGGGAAAGGAAAACCCCAAAGACGCAAACTCAGATTGACCAGATCTGAACTTACCAAGATTAAATCTCCAAGTCTGGTGAATGAATTACACTTACAAATCAATACCAGATCAATAAACATATTATCTGAAAAATAAATGTTAAAAAGTGGAGACAAACAACTTTTAATTGATGGCAGCAAGAAGATGTTGTGCTTTCCAAGAATCAGTTTCATGGTTAAAATATGAAAATATGAAAAACAGTGATTTTTTATCATGAAATGTAACTCTGCTTTATTTCCATAAGTCCAGTGACTAGGTATAGAGAAACACTTGTGTTGGATTTATAAGAACGATGGATGGATGCAAAGTCTTACCTGATAATTTAAATACACTGAATGTTCATAAAAATTATCAAGTTCAGTTACGCACTGTACTTGGTGAGGGCTTGGGGTGCCATTTCATAAGTTAGAGAGCTATGTACCTAGGCTAAGTGTTTTTTCTAGAAAGGTTTCAAACTGGAAAAAATTTCTTAGGAAGGTTTCGGAATCTGAAAGAAATATTGCCTTGCCTGTGAAGAAAAAGCAAATCAAAAGCAAACTGGAAAGCATTTAAAATTTTGGAACAGAGAAAGTGATCTTGAAAATATTATTTTTTTCCAAATGTTTTTGATATTTCTCTTTGAGAAATAGCTGCTCGTTACACTTGCTATTACGTTGCATTCACATAAATAACTGAAAGTTGTGAATATTTGGCTTTTCAGTCATCTCCCCTTTATCCTTTGTGTACGGTTTTTATTTAGTTATTTTCGCTATCCTGTTCGAAAAGAAATTAAAAATGCATTTTCAAAAGCGAAGTTCTATACTTGTTTGGTTTCTTTTTTATAATATTTCAATTTTTGGGTTTCTAATGCACTGTCCAAAAGAGCTCGTTTAAAAAGGACACCTTGTCTATACCACAAGTCTGTTTAATTGAATCCCAGAGAACATCACCCCTCCCAGCAAGAGAAATCCGCCCCATTCTTGCAGCTACTGAGAAAAGGCCACCCCCATCGAATTTCGTCATTAACGGAAAAAATCTACTTGTAATATATCTGGTATTTACAGATCATAATCGTATTTATTGACGTGGTAACAGAGGCGGAAGATTAACCAGAGCATGGTTGAGTAGGTCAGAAAATGGCAAACAAACAGCGGAGAAAATGGGTAATTTTGAAGCTAGACGCTGTCTGCGCGGAATAAATAAGAAAAATTTTCATTTGGTTATTTGGTACTCCATGTCTCCAACAAAAGGGTTATTTAAGCATTTTACTATGCCCTTGGTTAAAAAAAGAAGGCGTTATTTCAAAATTAGCACTCCGAGTTTTCGGGTCTTTTTTTAAAAAGTTATGGACACGCATGTTAAATAATTGCCCCTCCCCAGAGAGTTTTGCAAAGTTCTGGCAAATGTACAAAGAGATGTAAATTCGCGCTATATTGCCCCTTTTCCCCATATGACCATGAATTGGCTTATGCTAATTACAGTTGTTGTTCTTCCTATGTCTGCTTTGACCAGAAACAACAATTACACTACACTCATCACGATTGTAACTAAAACAATCAACATAAATACTATTGTTACAATCTCCTGGGGGTTTGCAAATCGGAAAGTAATTTCCATATACACAACGCACAGCCATCAATAAATTGATAACTTTAGCATTATTTTTGAAGTAATAAAGAACCAATTGTGAAGAGCTATTGCATGTATTTTCAGGATAACTTGTGTTGTATGTTAAATGCCAAGTAGCAGGGTGTGCATTACTTAGTTTTGTATTAGGTTATCAACAAATTGCTTGTAAAAATTGTTAGTGTAACGCTTAAGAAAGTAATGCATCAACTTTCCGTGTGTTTTACTTCTTGCAAGACAGTCACTTACATTATACGACTATCAATGAAATCAAACTGAAACATGAAAGAGAAATATAAACTGATATATCTATTCTTTACTTGGTCAACTTTTATTGCAGGTAAGGTTTATTTAATTAGGATAGTTGGACAATTGTGTAACACGGATTGAAAGCATAAATTTGGACAATTTTTGATCTTTTACATACCTCAAAATTGAATGCATACTATTTGTTCAGTGGGCTATAAATTAAATTAATGAAAAATTGTGTAAGAGAACTTACAATTATGTGTAAGATTTAATCAAGTTGATTGGAATCCCTGGGTAGGACCAATCCATCAATGTAAATGCCAAATTTTCAATAGTGCTGTGTTGACTACAGTTTTGTAGAGAACTTTTGAATAATGACCACCACATAATTCTATTTTATTGATTTCATTGCAGTAACAAAAGAGTTTGCTTCAGTCATAATATCCGTTTAATTGCCACAACTTTACATCCTATCAAAGCTAATTACATAAAATCTTGTTGGTTTAAAATATTAGCAGATTCAAAATATACTAAAAGTCCCACTACACATATTATAAATAGAGATATTCTGTTTGCAAAGCTGGAGTGCCCAGATAACAACAGGTTTAATGTAGTACATTTCGCAAGTCAATCGTAGGGTTAATGAATATAAAAACATAATTTCTCTGCCCTGTATCAAAGCTAACGGTGTTTGCTACAAATAACATAGCAACTTGTTATTTAACAATATAAACAAACTAAAAATAAGGTGCTGTTATGGATACAAGGCAGACAATCATTTGTTTACAATGGGATTACTACAACGGAAAGAGCGCGGTTTATAACCTGATCACAAGTCCATTTACGCTGGACCTGGCAGGTACTTTCTATTTCGGTGACATGGGAGATGACGTTTCAGCTTGCGCTAATGCATGTTCCCAAGAACCAGACTGTTATGTACGTAGTGATTTTCTTGACACATAATAATAACATGAAGCTTGGTATTGTTTGGTGTTAAATTATTATTGGTGTTAGACATAAACATCTCTGAAAGAAAAACAGCAGATGAGTAGATAATTCATTTGGAGGGTATTTAAATTGTTATCAATGTGTTAAATTGATAACTGTGGAAAGCACCACAGCGATAAAAACACTGAAGTATTAAGTCAGTTTATGTACCAGACCCAAGTAAGATTTAAGATTCTGTATTTGTTTTATTATGTTTATATAATGACACCGTAATACTGTTTTAGAAATCTTCATTGCAATTTTGCATTTTAGGCATTTTCGCTTTTCTTGACTTCGGCTAAAACGGACTGGGCAGGTCAGTGTTATGGTAGGAGCAATGCTTTTGATACACTGGAAGACGAAGTGGGGGTAAAAACTGGCATAAAAACTTCGGACTGTACAGGTATACACTAGATACTTTCTAGACTATAGAAAAGGCAAATTGTACCTATTTTCTGAATTAATAAAAAAAATGGGCAGTGTTTTTAACGGATGGTTGAAAGACTCAATGGGCGATAGGTGATTCCGTGATAGATGATCTGACCCATTGCAATCGGAGCGACGGTCAATCGGCCATTTACCAACTCTAGCCGAGTTTGTACCTGGAACCTCGGGCTTACACGGCCTACTCTCTAAGTAGCTGAGCTAGTCCTCACCCCTTGAAAAGTTAATTATGAAGTGAACTGAACAATTTATAGCAAGCTGAGTCTTTTATCATTAATGCTGTCAAAGTAATTTGGCTTTATATACAATTGTAATTTTACTAAACCTTTACTCTTTCTTTCAGATACATTTCAGAAAAATGTCTGTACAGAATGGAGACATTATTCCGGTAAGAACGCCGTATATGGACTTATACCAAGTCCAAGGACGCTTGACCTAGCTGGCACATTTTATTTAGGTGATATGGGTGATGATGTTTCGGCTTGCGCTAATGCCTGCTACCTAGAACCCAACTGCCATGCAAGTATCAAGGATGGTTTTTAGACCAGCCGACTATATCAGGCTGCTCTTATCCCATCAATAGAGGGGTATTCATCGTCTGTACGTACGTATGTACATGTGTATTTTTTACTTAAAATGCTTCTTCACCTTCAGTTTCGGATTCCTCTCCAATTTTAAACGAATGTTTTCTAGGTAGGCCTCTCTTTAAAAATTATTTTTTGGTGATTCGCCAAAAACTGACTAAGTTGGGGGGGGGGGGACATTTGAAATTTTTCGGTTGCGAAAAATTGGTCGAATAGAGCACATTTTTAAAAGTTTTTGGTATCTAATTTTCAAAATGCTTCTTTTCTTACAATTTTGATCGGATTCCTTTCAAATTTCGGACACTTGCTCTCTTGAAAAAAATACTTTTTTAGCGATCTACCAAAAATTGGCAGAAAAATTACTTTTTTGGCGATCCGTCAGAAATTGAATAAGTGAGGGGCATTTTTTAAATTTTTTGGTGCCAAATTTTCAATATGCTTCTTTTTTGCAATTTTGATCGGATTCCTTTCCAATTTTGCACGATTGTTGTCTAGGTAGGCCTAACTAGAAGATTTACTCTTTTTGGCGATCCGCCAAAAATTGGCTAAATGGGAATCATTTGTAATTTTATGGTTGCCAATTTTCTAAATGCTTCTTTCCACACATTTTTGATCAGATTTTCGTCAAATTTTGTACGCTTATTTCCCAGATAGTTTTCTTTTGTAAAATGACTTATTTTCGTGATCCGCCAAAAATTGGCCACACAAGGGGCATTTTTATTTTTTGGTGTCTAATTTTAAAAAGGCTTCTTCTCCCACTATTGTGATCGGATTCTTTTCCAATTTTGGACAGTTGTTCTCCAGGTAGACCTCTCGTGAAAAATGAATTTTTTGGCGATCTGCGTAAAATTGGCTAAATAGGGGCATTTAAAATTTTTTGTTGCTAAGTTTCAAAATGCTTCTTCTCGAACAAGTTTGATCGGAGTTTCTTTAGATTTAATACGAATGTTTTCAATATAGTTCTCCGTTGAAAATTTGCCTTTTTGGTGATCCGCATAAAATTAATTTTCGAAATGCTCCTGCAACAGTTTTGATCAGATCGGATCACTTTCTTTAATTTTCGCATGAATGTTCTGTAGGTAGGTCTATCTTAAAATCTTAATGTTTCTGGCGATCCGACGAAAATTGGCTAAATAGGGTGCATTTTTTAATTCATTAGCTTTTAATTTTGAAATGCTTCTTCCCACAATTTTGTTTGAATTCCTTTCTAATTTTGTACGACTCTTCTCCATTTAGACCCCTCTTGAAAAATTAACTTTTTTTGGGCGAGGTGCCAAAACTTGTAAGTTAAATAAACATGCGCATTGGTCGAAATGCGGACCGCGCATCGATGCAAGTTTGGTAAACATGCGCACTGGTTTGAAATCGAAAGGCGCATCGACGCGAGTAAAATAAATATGCACACTGGTCCAAAACGCAAACCGCACGCCAATACAAGTTAAATAAACATGTGTAATGGTCCGAAATAATAACCGCGGATCAAGGCAAATTAAATAAACATGCGCACTGGTCCGAAATGCTAACCGTTTATGAACGCAAGTTAAAAAAACTTGCGCACTGGTCCAAAATGACCAGTGTCGTTTCTGGTCGTTTCTGCTGCTTGAACTAATTGGATGTGTCCGACAGTACATATCAACAGTACACGTGTGTGGATACAATTTCGATACGTTGCTCGAAGCTATTTTTTTGGGAAACAAATATTTGTATGTATTTATCGGTCTATGTTCGGGTCTGTTGCTAAATTAATTATTTAGCTAGCTCATTGTCATCTCGTCTTTTGAAGCCCAAGTTTTCAGTGAAATTTCCTTGTTCATGTACGCTGGATTTGGTCTTATCGCTTTTTGTAAGTTGGAGTATTGCCCTTGGACAAATTTGTACAATGTGATTACCACTTTGGGCAGCCAGACAAGCTAATTCATGGATTTACTAGATATCGGCTGACCACAATGTCCCTGGACATTCCTGTTTATATATATATATATATATATATATATATATATATATATATATATATATATATATATATATATATATATATATATATTATGTAATAATAATATGATTGCAGGCGTTCGCGTTACATCTGAGTTGGGGTGAAGCGGAGTGGGCGGGACAATGCTATGGTAGGAGTGACACTTATGCTACACTAGCAGATGATGCGTCGGTTAAAAGTGGAGTGAAAGTGTTGGACTGCACAGGCAAATAATATCAACAATAAGGGTAGAAAGGGAGGCGGGTAATGGATGTCTATCACCAGTTCTCTTTAGTCTGGATTTGGTTTGAAATGATGAACATTATGACTACTATTATCACGAATGAACTGGATTCAATATTTAAATGAATTTGATTTAAAAAATACCAAAAACGGTAATGCCTTGTCAATTTCTTTACCCATTCTCTACATTATTATATTCGTTTATTACTGTAAGTTAAATTACGTATAATATTCAGCAAACCCCAAGCCTACAATGTGTCCATAGGCTGAATGTGAAAATTGAAATTTTGTTTTAAATTACATGGTATAGTTAAAAAGCTGCACAGGTGATAAGTTTAAAGGGCTGTAATGCTTGAACAGACAGCATGCAGACTGAAACTACACAAGACGTTTTCAACAATATAAACCAGCGGGTGTCGCTAAATGTCACTGACGAGAGCGTGACGTCATCGTACAGCTCTGACAGCAGTGTGGTATCCATAACAGCATCTCAGCCCATGGTGCATGAAATGCTAAGTGGTGCAACAACAGATGGTACTAAGCAACAAAGCACAACGTCACAAGAAGACGTGTCTCAGAGCGGCCTATCATCTGCCCTTGCTGATAGTTACCATGGGCACACAAACACAACTACTAGATTGCCTACTGTTACATTAATTGGAAACAGAAGTACAGAAAGTATGTTACATGTATATAAATAAAAAAACAGCAAAAGCTCAAGAACCATTCGTTTCTTGGAAATTAACATAGATGTTGCAATATGAACGTTCTCTGCTTGTTTTCAGTATTCTTTGTTTAGTATTTATTTTAGAAAATGGTTAATCATGAAGTTTTTGCTTGTAAAATTTGCAAAACCCTTCGGCTATTGTTTATTATAACAAAAAGTAAACCATCGTATTGATACAGGTTCGTGTGCGATTGTCCCGAGTTGGTTAGGCTTCCATTACAAGACAACAGCGTGGAATGCGGCAGGTTTTCCATTACAAATTGCCTATAGATGCCATGAAGGATATCAGTTTGTTCATGAAGGGCACGAAAAAATTGCACGCTGTTATAACCATAAATGGTTGCCAGTGTTTGACTTGTGCGAACGTAAGTGGTATACTTTATATCTGTTAATACATAAATGCACAATATTTGTAAAAGGAAGTTTAAAAATATTATTCAATATTGTTAATGCCAAGGACAGGTGCAATATCCTCAATGTTATTGCTAAGAACAAGTACAATCTCCTGAATGCTATTGCTTAGGACAGATAAAACATCCTCAATGCTGCCGCTAAGGACAGGTGCAATGTCCTCAACACTGTTTACACCTTATGATGCAGACAAACCTGTTATAATTTCATTATATGTTTCTAGTGACCATTGAAACATATTTTTGTGTATTTTTAGAAACAGGTCTCTTAAAGCAAACCTATTCGATCTGAATTCATGTGTATTTATCGATTTTAGTGATTATTTTACCATGCTCTTATTGCTTAGTGATTCCTGTCCTGGAGAAAGATTCAGATTTTGACAAGCCCGTAGAAGCACCGTACGCCGCAGCCATAGGAACTGTGGGCATCATATTCCTTGCTTGCGAATCAAGCTTGCTAGTTTTTGCTGATTTGAATACGTTCAAAACTAATGTGTTATATGGTAGATAATTATCATGATTGTCAGATGTATTCTTTGATTAAAGAATAAGATTATTGACCAAGTTTTAAAATACTTTTGTATAAATGAAATCCATTGATTATCGATTAAACTGGTTCGGTAGTCAATACAAACAGAAGATGGCATAACAGCAAGTTTTTCTCCAGCTTCAGCAAACAATCGGACATTTGGTAACTGGTCACTAATATCTTTATACTGACTTAAAATAAATCAATATATGCTTTGTTATGTGACATAATTGGCGTGATGATTACAAATTATTAGAGTATCTATCGGCATCTGCGTTCCGGAAAACCTTAAAATTAAAGGTTATGAATGAACCAATCAGACTGCAGCGTTTGCCCATGTAATGTAGCGTAACTAGTTGCTACACAATGCCGTTCACTATAAACCATGTCACAAAAACATTTTGTTTTAAAGAAATGTAGAGCGGCCATGTCGATTTTTAAATACATCACATTCTATAAACCAACCACAGCAAATTTTAATAAATTGAAGTAAATTATTGATGTAATTGTTAAATTGGTCAAAATCTCTTCGACAGTGTTTTTGCAAACTATATATTTATTATATTACGTGTTAACGTGTTATATATTTGCTTTATTATGCAGGCTATGATCAATACACGCATATACTTAAGACGATTATATTATTTCTCAACATATAATTGGCAACGTAAATAAAAATAGAAACCACAATCCAATAGCATTTTCGTACTACTGTTAATCTAGAAAGCTGACGTGTATTTTTGTGAGAGGAACACCAGAATTGAACTACCAGATGTCTGGAGTTTTACTGTTAACAAGGTGGTCGTCTCGTGTGCTTATTTCGCAGCATCATTGCACTGTATATTAATAGAACTTATCCAGTATTTCTGTAAGATGCATTAGCATTTGGGTGGTTTCTCCTGGGATAAACACTGCATGCTTGCTGATGTAGAATTGTGAGTTGGTTTCTTCCATAACCTGTTTCTGTCATCCTGTTTATGCACTATCATGGGATATTGTGTGCTGTATCAAGTAGGTATTATTTACCCCAACTAACAGCAATATACTTGACACGTGTCAAATATGGTATGACACATTTTCTGACAAATTTAGCATGGAATATAGTAGTAGTAGCAGTGGCAGCAGTAGTAGTAGTAGAAGTAATAGTAGTATATATATAGAAAACAAGACCATAACTACTATAAAATGTGACTAGCGTTCTGGTGCGTCTTCAATATCTAACCTAAAACGAAATATACTCCATAATTACAAAAAATGTCAATTACTGTGTCGCATATTTTCGACAGTACCAAGTAAAAATACATTTTTATTTTGTTGACAGTAAATATTTCTTGTCTTATACAATTCAGCCCCAAGATACTGATCTACCAAAAATAAGGCGCTTAATTCTTAATTATTCAGTTATTAACCATTGCATAAGAAAAATAAAGAAGCTCTATATTTTCAAAAAATAAAGTTAGGTATTGTCGATTAATGTTAAAATGTACAGTTAACTTAAAGGAAGGCTTTTAAGAATTTTAGCTGCAATGATATTTTGATCGAATGAATTTTGAGGATGGACGTAAGTTTCGAAAAAGTGAAAGCTGAGCTTTTGGACTTTAAACTAAATGCGGCCCAAATTGCTTTTCACTGACAATGCAGCAGTGATATTACTCAGTCCATTGTGATGTCACTGTGCTTTTCACTGACAATATAGCAGTGATATAACTCCATTGTGATATTACTGTGTGATTTGACAGAATACAGGATTTCCAGCAATTGTTATCGAAGCTAGGCCTCGCTATGATCACACAAAAGCTATAATCTTTGATAGCAATATTCACTTTTAAGGTTATCTACAGACCTGTACTTCATGTGGCTTTCTGAGATAACTGAATGCGCACTTTTGAGATATACCGAACAGTTTTGACTTTTCTACTGCAACGCTTTGAGGCAAAGTATAAATAAATGATAGAAAAAAGGTTGAAAAATTAACACGACTATACTTAAGTGAAAGCATATTAGTAGGTTAAAATAATATGTAGAACTATTTTTAAAAACTCATATGAGGGGTTATTATATTTCGAAGTAAAATTATTGAACAACATGAGAATTTTGATTTTTGCCAGTCACATTTCTTTACGTTTTTAGCTAATTAAATTTGGAGTCGAAATGTAGCCCCTCCGGACATTACGGAAGGCAAAAATTGGCGTATACTAATGGGCGGAGAGATTCCAGCACAGCTGAATTGAACTATATAATCAAAATATATTGTGAAAACTTTTGGGTTGGAAGTGTTTAATAGTGATAAAGACCATGTTAATATAGCGCCATTATTTTATATTTATTGTCATGCTGTTTTTCATTTTAAACTTTCTAAGTTTTTACACAGACGATTGATAATAATATTTTCATAATACAAAGCAAACATCAGTACAGCACAAAGTAAGTTGAAAACATATCTGTATTTGAATGAAAATTTGTCATATTTCAAAATAAAGTAAACCGTCCAAATGGTAATCTATTGCCTTCTCTACCCAATTAATAGTCCGTTGTTCTCCATTTTCCTTTACAAAATACAAGCTGAGACGGGATTGCTTGTCAATGGCAGCTTGTAAAACAATACATGTGTTGGGTCTCTTAAAATAGGATTAAGTAATAAAAACAGTGAAAGCTGACATATGTAGTGATACATACTGCAAACCACAGAGAGATCGAAAGCTATATTTTTTTACATGCGAACTTCAAAGTTCAGCTTTTTATAATTACAAAGTTTGGCCTCTTGACTTTTTAACTTGCACAGAATAACATGAAAATACATTCCAAAACATTCGTCATATTTGCGCGTTATTAAGTCTATGTCAGACGTTTACATATTTTGTGTCATTGTTGCTTGTTGTGCCTTTTCACTCTTCTCCACAAATGTACGCACAGACAATCTGCTTATGGGTGCTCCTTTTGAAATAAATGACAAGATCTCGTTGAACAATTTAACACCCTGAACCGATGTGAGAATACTATAGATCTATCTGGATAAATTACATCATGCAGTTAAACGCAATGGTAATATTGTGGCTTTTAGATTTGAAATAATGATCTTTTTATATGTATGTGTACTGTGAGCTAAGCACATTGTTACTTATTTGACAACCTTTTAATAATATATCTCATTGTAGCTTCAGTAATGGATATTTGAGAGGAATACGACGGTTAATAAATGTAAAATTCGCTTACTTATATTGGAGAGGAACACACGGTTAACGCATTTGGTTACTTATTTACAACCAAGTGATCGTGGCAGTTGATGTTCTTTTATGCAGATTCATTCGACGCTGTTATGTGTGTTATATAAGTTATATATGTAACACAGGAATACCATAAGCTTTTTGAAGTCAATTATTGTATACACGTTGACATTATCTAACTCGAATCATTTTCAGTTACAAACAATTTTACGCAACAGCCTAAAAGTTTGTTTCATTTTGATATTTTAAGTCAGTTTTATTGTTTCTTCATGCACGTAGATGTTTCTTCAATAACTAATTCAAGATAGCATAACGTATAGCCTTTAGGGAACCCTAATAGCAACGCTTTGTAAAAGTTGTCAATGAGACGACACTTTAGCCTAAGCATTTTCAAACATTTATTTAATATGAGAACGGAATGATGTTACAGTTCTAATAACCATTATTTTCCACCCAAATGATGTGGCCATGGACCAACCAGACCTTCGTAGCAATACACAAAGATGGCGTCATCGCACAAACAGCAACGCTCAAACGACGGCCCATAGGTATCGCCACATGCCTTGCATAGCATTGTCACTTCTCGCCTGTGTTCACCCAGCATAAAGGGACAGAGTGCACTGGATTTACATGTATGTGCACGACTCATCACTGGCCCTACATGAAGCAGTAGTATGATGCTGACAACAAAAAGTAGTCCCGTGTTTGCTGCACCCATGTGCCTCATTAAATGCATCTGAAAATAAACAATATTAAAAAGGAAGATTTAAAATTGACCAAAGCAATATATCATAACACGTAACAGCACAGGTATTATACTATCACAGCAGAGGTCATTATCACAGAAATGGCGGTTTGGCCTCATTTTGTTTTTAAGTGACAGTTGCTGAATTTACAAAAGAAACGTTTGAAATGTCGAATTAATTTTATGGTCGATTAGACACTTGTAGTTTCAAGGTGTTTACTATTTTGTGTTTAAAATCTATAATGTGGACTCTAGATCCGCAATTCAAGTAATGTACACCATGAGCTGATGTCACAAACTGTCACTCAGTGGTAACACAAAAGTTATGTTACGTCCACAGGTGGTTTGATACAGTATAATGCCTTGATACATCATAATGCTTTTATATATCATAATGGGTTGTTACTTCATAATCTTTTTATAAATCATAATGCCTTTATACGTCATTATGGTAAAGAGAGCATACCACCTCAGGATTCGCATTAAGCAGAGCTATAAGTGTTTTTGATGTGAATAACAAAATCAGTTCGTTTTGTACCAAAAGCGAGTCACAATATTAGGATGTTCCCCTCCTCTCATTGTTGACAATTAATGGTATTGTACACAATAGCGCTTTATAGTGCTCTATCCATTAAATATAACAAGGGCGTCATATCAGGTTTACATATACAAATTTGAGGTAATAACATCATCAGATGTTCACTTAGTGACCTCCATCACGTTATGACAATACCTTCATTCTGTAAAATTCATTCATTTCTATAAGGCAAACACTGATATCTGTATTTCATTTGCTGCACTTTTGAACATTTGGAGTAACACCTTAGCTGGGGCTTCTTGTACATAAAGCCTGAGTAATGAGAAGGATTTGGTTTTTTACAGTTTCCTGCTGCCACTTTCATCTCAAAGAGCCTTTAGAATTTTCATGGTTACAAGTTCTGATCACGTTTTTTATGTTTATGTGGGATTGCAATTTACTTGGAACTTTCATATTATTTGCCACAAGTAACAGAAACATTGGTAGAATGGGCCTTGTGATTTGAATAGCATTGGTTGTGCTATCAATAATCGTATTTGTTTGAATTAAATAACATAGCACATATTTGTTACATATCGATAAGTACAAGTAACTAGCTTCGAAAAGCACGGCTGATAAACAATTGATTACACGCATTGGTTTATAGGAGTAACACTGCGGCTTAAAGGAACATTTTTCGGGTGCCCCAAGTTGGTAAACGCACGCTCCAATCCGTGCACCATTAACAGATCTGCAATAAGCTTAGCTGCTTTCCAAACAAACATCCTACATGCTTTTGTTTGCTATATATAAGCTTTGCTGTGAAATCTCTTTTTTCTCTTCTATATTTTGTTACATTACTGTGCCGGATATTTTCCTATATGAACCAGAACACTGGGAAAGAAGCAATCCGCTTACGAAAAGGCCTCAGTTTTACTTTCCTTCCACTATGGAGGATTCCACATACAGTATCATTTAACTACTGTAGTTCTGAAGCATTGGTGGTTCAATATGTGCCGGTATACACAAAACTCACCTTGTTGATAATACCTAGCTTCGTTTTCGGTTTGTATTAATATCTTTATTATTTTAGTTTTGCGATAATGCCTAGTCTTAAGCTTGTAAATTTGGCAAGCTCTGATCAAGTTTATTATATAACTGTTCCAGTATCCTGGTAACGCACGGCTATACTAATTAAATTCACAGCCACAGCTATTTTCTTTCTTTTTAATGTATTATTCAACCATTAAGCCTTTATAACTTTGAATACATGTCTCTATTCGGGATGTATAAGCAAAAAATACATCACGTTTCTTATATATTTCTGAATACCATAGATTCTAAATATAACACTGAGGAAGGAAAATGTCATAGAGATTTGAATCGTGTTTTTATCGTACACTGAAAAGGTTAAACAGAATGAAGTGCTAAAACTGGGCTAATACTCCACAAATATAGACTTACGGGTGTGGTCAAGGAAGCGAAATTTTAAGTCGTTGATAAAGGTTAAATTCCTACAAAGTTGTAATTCACAGTCTAGTTTTAAATTTAGTGATAATACAAAAACTGCGTTTTTTTGTGTTATCATCGCTGGCTGGTTTATATACCTCTGAGCACATGTCCGAACACGATGAAAAGAAAAAAGAGAATGATCCTTGCATCTTTCACGTAATTAATAAAAGTCTAAAGTATTACAATCGTATTTACAAAAGTTCATTTCACAGTTAAAGTACATCAGATAATGGAAATACTCCTTCTAGCTAAACCATTCAATCAATTTTAGATGAGCTTATTTTGCTATAAAGCTCAAACTGATTGATTAATTTCAAAACTTCTGTTTGCTTGGGTACCAGTTAAGATGACAAATAGTATGCAGCTTTTCGTTTTGTTAACAGTATAATCAGTTACTTGTATGTAGCTTAAAAGTAGAACTTTAACCCATTATGCAATTATTGTTGCATTATAAATATTTAAATATAGGCCTCATTTACTTTGGGCCGATTTTTATAAATTCAGCCAAAGTGCAGTTTAGGAATGGGTTTGGTGTTATTTTCCCTACACAATACTGTAGCGTAGGCCATGACTGTATACAGTACGACATCAGCTACAGTTTGTTCCTTTGCCAACAGTTTGAATGCAATGTGAAATTTTATGTATTGCACCGGGAAAAATAATCTTTTTCAGAACGTTTTCTTATATTTCACATACTTGATTGCAGTTAATGAACAAGTCCCTCTTCTTTGTCACTCTACTCTCTCTATAAACTCGCACCTAGCATGGAGGCTTGACGGACAATCAAAAACATATACGCATAGCTGATATTGCATTTGTCATTAACTGTTTATAACTCATGTACTTTGAAGGCCAGGTTGGTTTTTGATATCCACTCCAAGTTTTAAATAGAATAAATAAATAACTGGTGAAGAAGGAGTGTGGCAAAACACAGTTTATTAATAAGAACTACAGACATTGTCACAAAGAAATGGATTGAATAACGCTCAAAAAACAGTCCAGGCTCATCCAAATCCAGTTCAGATTCACCCAGCACTGCCCAGGATCATCCATAACTGCTCAGAGTAATCAAGAATTGTCCAGGGACATTTAAATCTATCTAGCGTCATCCAGAACTGTCCAGAGTAATCCAGACTATCCAGTGTCATTCAACGCTGTCCAGAGTCATCCAGAATTGTCCAGGTCCATCCAAAATCGTTCTGAGCCATCAAGAAATTTCAAAATTTCAGGGTCATCCAGAATTGTCCACAGCTATCCAGAACTGTTCCGTGTCATTCAGAACTGCCCAGAATCATCCAAAACAGCCAAGGATCATCCAAAACAGCCCAGGATCATCCAAAACAGCCCAGGATCATCCAAACCCAGTCCCGCGTTAACCAGAAAATCCTCGCTGCTTCGTTGTGTCAGTTTACAAAAACATGAGGCTGGTCGCAAAAGAAAAATATTACTCGATTTATGTCTTCAAATGGAACCACCGATAGTACACATAACATATACCATATTTAAGCAGTTATATTTGAATCTATTATTTGATTAATTGGTTGTAATATTTTATCCTACAGGAAAATATTTATGGAAATGAAATAGGAAATGAAATCAAATGTAATAATTTAAGTATACTGTTTTTAAAACCGCTATAAATGTTTTGGTTGGCTACATTGTTCTGCTTACATGAAACTATTTGAAACAAGACTAAATTAAATTTAAATAAGAAAAAAATAAATTAAATCTAAATACACTGACACCCAACATTATTAAGTAGGTTGTTTTAAAAAGTGAGAAGGTTGCCATCAGCTGGGGATAATGGTTGATAATTGGTCTCTGTTAGAAAACGGGGCTACAATAGGCATTATGCCTATGTCGTATAAAGCACCTGCTTTTCTACGAATGTAAATTTAATATAATCCCTTGTGCCATTAATTAATTCGCTATAAGGTGCATAATGAAACAGCACCTACTGACTCATAAAATTTGGTAGCATATACAAAATTTTAGGAACTTCAAATAAGCGTTTTGCTTTAAATAATTTATTTCGTTTTGCTTTAGATAATATACTTCGTTTTGTTTTAGATAATTTATTTTGCTTTGTTTTAGATAATTTATTTCGTTTTACTTTAGATAATTTATGTCGTTTTGCTTTAGATAATTTATTTCGTCTTTGCAAGGCATTCTCTGAGATAACTTAAGACCATACCACAATGTCAAAAGAGGGACTATAGTTAGCTTAAAGGTACTACATTCAAATCCTGTCTTACTAAATGCGTAATGGGAGGGGCTTATCTTTGATGTGTTGAGCAGAACATTGAGCCAACTGGTTATCACAAATCACGTTTCACAAATTTTACGATGGACGCTAATCTCTAGGTAATGATCGACAATTTAGGTGTCTGCTGTAATGACATTTTCTTGTGATCTGTTGAATTCCGCATCGGGCGACCAGGATTTTGGCCACTTAAGGGTTTTCTGTTGTTAAATACTTGAAATATGGCACAGCACAAAGTTTCAAATAAATAATAGTTTATATATTGTCTTCCCAAAATAATTGATAAAACCAAAAATCCTGCTTAAAATTAAAAGACAATCCATTCAAAATTCAACGAAGTTCGGCCTGGACATTTTGTGGTTGGTGTTTCTTAAATACTTGGAAAACTGGAAAAGATTTTGCCTTTGTCAAATTGGTTAACGCAGACGTTGGTTATGGAACTGAACTACACCGCCACTGCGCTTCTAGTCACAACTGATTTCAGTCGATAAAACCAAGCTGTAAGCTTCGTATTTGGTCTCAATGGATCAATCATCAGTCTTTCAGTCATGTTTTGTTTGAGTGTATTAACGCTTGTCTGATCTTTATGGCGTGCATGGTGTCTTTTTATAGCCGTGTAAGTTCTGCGATATTCTTTGAAAGACAGTCAAATCTATAGGGGCTTGCACTTATCTGTCTGCTCCTGTTCCATATCTCGACCTGTAGTCTTTGTCAAGTAGTGCATTGGTTCGAGTTTTTCTTTTTAATTTTGTTGTTTTTTGTGTCTCTTAACTTAAGATCTAAAAATATACCTGGAGGAAAGCACAGAATGACATCATAAGAAAACACTGATTTCAAAATGAGGCGGGAGAAAATTGTTCTTTAAGTGCCAGACTAGGAAAGCTACAGTTAACTTTGCGACGCCTGTCCACCATCTGTTTGAAGCGCCTACGTCTATCGACCAATTTCTATCTAGCCTTTTAAAAAAGCTGCAGCTGGTTGATTTCTGCCGCGACTAAGTCGGGACGTCTCTCAAACGTCTTTGTCGTAACGCTGGATAGACGACGGTATATGCGGTGTGAAAAGTGACTTCGTATACGCTTTAGCACACGAGATGACCCACGCACGGGGGTGATTTGTTTGGACGGGGGCGACCATGGTATTCCAAGAATGTAGATTTCACCACGTCCATAAAGCGACGTTTTCCGACGTTATTAGAATGGTGCTCTCCCGACATCTATTCAACGTCAGGTGGAAGCCGTTACTTCCACATTCATAGCAACGAAATAACGACGCTGACGCGACGTTTGTTAAACGTCTAAGCAACATCGCGTGTTCACTGGGAGTGAACATGTTTTGCACACTACAGCAGCTACATCCAACAGCATTACCAAGAAAGATGTCGGATTTTCCCAACAGTTACTCAAAGTAATGCAGTGCTCATTTCCTTATTATCACAAAACTTGCTAACATGATTAGCACGTAACTACACTAAGACCCACCTGTATTTCATAACAGTGATGTGGACAAATCTGATTGATACTGTGGGCGGTAATACGGTGCCAATAGGACACTTATCAGGTATGTTGTCTTTTTCTTATAACAAGAGGCTAGTGGCATTGCTGCATTTGAAAATTGACAATTTGCAATTTGGTATGAACAATAACGCAACATTTCACAACTGGGGGTGACGATTTAGCCTTGGGTAGATACAAAGTCCTCTAGTGTATGCTTTAGACAACAGGAAATAAAAAGAACAAAAATACCAACTAATTCGCCTTTCCTTTCCCTGGTGTTCTTGGGTGAAAGAACAGTGACCTGAGGGAGAGCAAGGGAGTGGGGGGAGAGGGCGGAGGAGGGAAGGGAGGGCTGTCAAATAAATCTCACCGTCCGCACAACAGTGCCTCTCAAACAGCTGGGCACCAATAAATAGGCTTTACATACGTCTCAGATGTTAGGCATTCCATGGAGAAGCAATCCAAAACCATGAAGTTCTTAACATTGTTGCAGTGCACATGTGGACTTCTTTACGGCGCAGACCTCTAATTACCCTTCTGCTCTTTTGCTCTACTGTAAGGGTGCATGGGGGAGGTGGGGTTGATATCCGATGAAGAACTTTTACAATCTGAAACTCATTCTCATTTCTCCTAAGAAGCAAATCCGGTTTTTCTTTCGTTTTGCACCGTACAGGTCTATGGGCACTTTACTCGTTTTTATATAATGGTTTTAAAATTAACGTTGTCTGGGCGTTAATTTTAAAACCATTATATAAAAACGAGTCGAGTAAAAAGGACTATGATCTGGTGCTGAACATAACACTTGTGAGCCTTCGCCAGCGTTGTGTGGCATTAGCATCGCCTCAGTATGCTGTGATTGGCTCGTAGGCGTCCCCAGGCGTAGACATAACGTTTTAATGCGTTCCCAGGCATAACCTTTTAATGCGTCCCCAGACGTAGACATCAAGTCTTTAATACGTTTCCAGGCGTAGACATCACGTCTTTAATGCGTCCCCAGGCGTAGATATCACGTCTTCAATGCGTCCCCAGACGTAGACATCCCGTCTTTAATACGTTCCCAGGCGTAGACATCACGTCTTTAATGCGTCCCCAGGCGTAGACATCACGTCTTTAATGCGTTCCCAGGCGTAGACATCACGTCTTTAATGCGTCCCCAGGCGTAGACATCACGTCTTTAATGCGTTCCCAGGCGTAGACATCACGTCTTTAATGCGTCCCCAGGCGTAGACATCACGTCTTTAATGCGTCCCCAGGCGTAGACATCACGTCTTTAATGCGTTCCCAGGCGTAGACCTCACGTCTTTAATGCGTCCCCAGGCGTAGACATCACGTCTTTAATGCGTCCCCAGGCGTAGGCAATATGTCGCAAAAAGTTTAGCTAACATGTGCTGCCGGGTATTCTGGCGGAGATTTACAATGAAGCGTTCTGTTAACAGCGGGAAACACTAACTGGTGATGGTGACAGTATTGACCAAATTCACTATTTTCTTAAAAACGATAAAACTGAACAGATTTCGAGCGATCATGTTTTTCATGATGCGTATTGATTTCTAACAACATGCCTAGGAAGCGGTGTCCCCTGTCATCGCATTAAAGGCGACGTTTTATACCGCTGTGAGACTGGTATTAAGAAGTTCGCTCAACATTTAACACCTTACTTGAGGGAGTTGAAGGTCAGTCATTTGTGGTATGGAATAATGGGGTTTTCTTCAGTCTCTGATCACGTGTCCCAGGGAGGAAGAACTTGCTAGTTATGGTTTTCTTCTCCAAAACTGTGTCATCGATAAAAGGCCTTGCTACGCTTAAACAGCGTGGCAATGGGAGGATAATCCGAAGTGTTCGAGATGTTATAGCGATTGGGTGATGTAAAAATTCATAGAGGGGATGAGGGAGAAATATACGTGCGAACATTATGGACGGCTCCCAGGAGGGGGTCGCGGCGGACCAAATGATCCATATTTAACGCACGCAAAAACTCGGAATATTCGACCTCCTCCCCATCTGATTAAACAGAGTCGAACTCTGATTCTTTCAATACCACCTCCTTTGTATTCCTTTTTTTCAACTTGGATTCGAATTTCTACCTACGGCTTTCGTGCTACGATTTTGCAGTACGACAAAAAGAGCACACCTCATATTGAATTAATATAAATTGCCTTAAAAATCATACAAAAGGTGTGTACAAGAAAGGATTTTCAAGCAGACAGCGTTAGACAATGACACAGGACACATGCGTCTCGGCTTCTGTTGATAAAACACATTGAAGGCTGGATTGAGAAGAAAGAGTATGCCGAGTCCGTCTTCATTTTCAGTTAGGTTGAACTACAAAAACTGCAGGGAAAAGTATTCCCGTCTATACTTTGCGCCACAAATGGTCATCATGTGCACCTTCCTTTTTTGCTTCGCAAAGGCTATCGTTCACTTATCTCCACCTTTAAACTTGATTTACCTGCTATGTTAATAATATGAAAAGAAGTTCTTCTTCGCGGGTGTTTACAAACATCACACTCTCAAGATTGCCTCATTTGGTGATGTTGGAGGCTAAACTTGACCGGAAATGCTGTGTAAGTATCACGTGACCACGTTCCGTTTTATGTGTCCACAGGAAGAAATTATGGGGAAAATTATCTTTGAATTTTCCTATTTAGTTCTCAGGATAACACAGGTACTTAGTAGTTCTTGTTATTTTTGTTTCTACTGCAGTACAAATCTTCAGTTCTTGGATAGCTGTCTGTTCCCGAAGGAGAACTTGGCACTGGAGTTCCGGGTACTGGTCACGAATAAGCAATAACGGTGACTTCTCCCTAAAGTGTTTCTCGTAAA
The DNA here is from genome assembly GCA_949752745.1 of Protula sp. h YS-2021. Lineage (NCBI taxonomy): Eukaryota > Metazoa > Annelida > Polychaeta > Sabellida > Serpulidae > Protula > Protula sp. h YS-2021. The sequence goes on from OX457032.1 coordinate 10,253,382, forward strand.
TCTCCACAGATCACTAAACAGATTCACAGTTACTTTAGTCTGGCGGCTTGTTGGGTTATTTGTGTCAGACTGAGTGATAGGGGGCACACGGTCTCTTCAGTGACTTGCCGTCCCCTATCACGGATTCAGAGCACCCGCCAGAGCTTTATAAATCATCAGAGAGCGGTCGCGGTGTTATGTTTCTAATAAGATTCTTGGGCTTGCCGCTGCTGATCCCTTTCCTGTAGGCTCATTGAGATTGAATGGCTCTGCCCAGCTGAGTAGAGGCACGAAACGCCAGGGAAGCGCAGCTGCGTCTCCTCCTTGGTAGTAGATGCTCAGTTTGGCTTTCCCCTTCCCTTGTTCTGGATAGCAGTTGGACATTCCATCTGGAATACCTAAGCTTCCAAGAAAAAGAAGTATTGGTTTTGGCACTTACATCGGCTTTTCAACCAATTCCCCCCAAGTGTTTAATAAAATCATGATGGCAGGTCTGGCTTCTAGGCTAGATATGTCTTCCGTTGCCCCGACCCACAGGCTTTGGGATAGATGCTCTAAAGTGACAGTGACCAGAGCAAATATTTCCACTACAGGCAGTCTATTTCTACTTAGAATACTGCTGAAGATGAGCACAGTCATTCTGATCGCTCCATGGCAACCTGAAGCCCCATAGTTTACCTTGCTGTGACGTTGCAAGATATAGAGTAGTGTCCACCGATTTTTTGCTACAGGAGCCTTCTCTTCCAACCCCATTGGGAACATGCCCCACAGCTTCTAGATTTCTAGAATTCCAACATCTGGAGAACTAAAGGCTTCTAAGAAGGGGTGATACGTAAAAAGGCCCAAATTCATGAGCCATCCACAACCTGGATCGGTAGAACAGTGGAACAAGCTTTCAAGTTGGTGCGTGAAACAAAAACTTGACCCTTGTAAGGCCTCTCCGGAGGTGGTAACCGAATTTCTTGACAATCTACACGAAGACCGCCATCCCAGCCCCTCATCAGTAGAGGGTGTAGGTCAGCCATAGACGCCTCTTTAAAACCAATAATAGGCTTCGACACGGGGGAGATCCTTCCGTTTCTCAACTTTAACGTCGTCTGAGGGAGGTGACCCCCTCCGCCCCCACCACACACTCCACCATCGTACATTGGCGTGAAAATTAACGTCAAACTGTTTACCAATGGGGTCAATTAATTATCTACAAAATATTGTCACTAGCTCGTTGTTATAAAACTGCTGACTTCTGTGGAGATCTACCTGTTATATATAAACACACAGTGGTTAGATATTTTAAAACAATCGTTTTATTTCATAAAACCCTTTTTACGAGTAAAAGCGTAGTCCGCGTTCTCCACCTTTAGACGGAATTTCCATCATTTGACGCAGGCGAGACATAAATTGTGAAATGAACTTTTCTACGCGTGGGGGGGGGGGGGGTACAATGTAAATAAATGTTGTCAAATATTGCCTTATAAGGTAATATTGGAAACACTCGTGTGCTTGAGATCTGTACCATCAAACTACCCAGCATTCCTTTTTTTATCTCAGAGCCCCTCGTCCGAAGTGGTTTTGAAAGTGGGGATGGATTTGGGCCAGTTGCCGGAGGTCTAACGGTGGAGAAAGCGAACTACATAAAACAACAGTTTTACTTCGCAAAAGCTAACGCTCGCTTATATCCATCTTTAGACGGGAACAGAAACTGGCGTTGAGGTAAAACCCGCCAGGCAGCGCCTTGTGTAGTAAACTTCTTTCAAATAGGAACTACACTTTTACCGATATATGTATTGCGCGAAATAAAAGACATCAAAGTACCTTGAAGCGTTTCAATGGGTCTTAATCAAGATAACAGTCTTGATGCACAATGACATATATACTATCAGGTAAAATGAATAATACTGAAAGAACGACCTAGTTTCAAGTTTCAATATAAAACAGATATGGGTAGAGCCATAACTAGAAATGGCTCCAGCACTTGGAGATAGAACATGTGGTCCTACCACGTGGATAGAGCCATTCATAGTGAATAGTGAAGGGGCCAAGTGGCTCATTAGTAGAGGTATGTGGGAAGCGCCATAATCCAAGTGGTTCTACCCGTTGCCCACTTGGCCCCTTTCCCTTGAAAAAGGGACAAGTAAGACTTTGTTTAGCATTTACACACACAAAAATCGTTGTAACGACCCGACTACGACAAGCGAGTACTTATGTGTCTTACTTATTATGGTACTACCCACCGATGTCGGGTGATATACGAACAAACTGACTGTTTTACGGACGTCTAAGACATAACATAATGTCCTTTGATTGTGGGTAAATCACACGATCTCTAGAATAAAACAGTCTGCGCACTCAAAGTGCTACAGATAAACTTAAAAACGTAATAATTGGTAAAATTAATTATTCGACAATTTTTAAAAAATAAATCACGTATTTTTTCTCACTCTACCTATCATACAATACCGCTGGTGAAAGCAAAATTATTCGATTACTCTGCGACAATTTGGGGTGAGAAGTGGGGAGAGTGGCTCCACTCACTTGTTTAAGCCGACGAACGGCTTGATCGTACGGAGCCAATTAATTCAGATATCGTCCTAAAGTCTGAGCTCTTATGCTATCCTGCCAGTGCTTTCGCCCTCTGGTCCTGGATTGTTGGGACTGTCTAAAACCTCACCTCCGTCTGCTTGCTGTGGTTCCTCTCTGGCTCTGACCGTAGTTCTTACTGTAACAGACAGAGAGTCAGGGTCAGAAATTACCTTTTCCGCTGCTATAAAAGGACCGATTGAATAAAGCACTGTTACTTCGTTATGTGTGAACTCTTTCAGATAAAACTTAATAAAAGTGCGTATCGTCTAGTGACACGTTATGTAAAGCATTCAACGAGTTAGCTACTTGTCTTACTTGATGTGCTTTAATGTTATATTCAGATAGTGTTTCAGGGTCTGGTTGCGCTTAGAATAAGCTTCTAGAATTACTCTTCTAATTTTATTTTAATAGAGCTTTTTAAAGAAATGTCTCTGGCTCGGTGGGATTGATGTAGGAGGCGCTGATGATAGGGGATCGAAAGGTTGATATGTATTTTGAAGCGTTACAGCAGGATGAACCAAGGTGCTATCAGGATAGGCCTGCTTCTGGCGAAAACTAGAGCCCTTAGAAGTGCCTGTTTTAGAATGGTCTGTGGAGGGAAGGCATATAGCAATCGCCCGAACCACTGGCATTTGAGCACGTCTATCCTCAGGCTCTTGGGTCTGGACAGGGGGAGACGTATGTGAGAAGCTGGTGGGTTAGGGAGTTGGCTAATAGATCCAGGTAGGGTGGATCCCATGGTGACTGAGCTACTACCCGCTGGAAAGAGCCCTGGTTTAAGCACCACTCTGTCTGTACTACCCTGCCCACTCTGGATACCAGATCTTCCAAGACAAGTCAGTTTTCCGGATATGTGGTCTGCTGAGAGCAATATCCTGTGACCTCTTGCTAGGCAAAGGAATTCCCTTGTCAGTTGGGTCAATTCGGCTGGATAGGTGCCTTCTTGCTTGCAAAGGTAAGTCACTGCTGTTGAATTGTCTGGTATTGCCCTTACTGATGCGTTGTACAGCTGGGGGGCGGAGGGAGACGAGAGAATGCCAACCATACCACTTTTAATTCCAACCAGTTTATGGTTTGGACTCCCGGCTGTGTGGCCAGGATCCTTGCTAAAGCTTTTCCCCGAAGTAAAAGCCTCAACCCTCGGACGATGCGTTCGTCTGAATTGACAATGTGGAGGTGATAGGTAACTCTGTGATAGACAGATCGGGGATACTCAGCATTGTAGGTCCTCGATTGTCATTAGGGGAATGACTACTACTCCAAACGACCTTTCACTACAGCTTTTTTTACTGCCCTCTGAAAACGTATGTAATGCATTTTTTTCCAATTGTGCCGTCTTTTCTGTAGCCACTAATAAGCCCAGTAAAGACTCTATTTGGGTTAGTTTCATCGGTTGATGGGGGTATCATGAATAGTTAGGACGATCTCCTCCCATCTTTCTCGTGCGGGGTAAGCTCTGACAAGCTCCAAATCCCACCTCTCTCCTAGAAAGGTTATTTGCTGTTTGGGTACAAGTTACAGCTTTGCTATATTTGTCAGGAGACCTGCCCGAGGGGCCTGCCTTACTATGAGGAGTGTTTCATTTCTGGTCTGGGCCTCCTCGTTGTGTCTCAGGAGCCAGTCGTCCAAATATGAAAGACTAACGTGCCCTGGCCAAAGATTTTAGCACTTTCATCACTTTCAAGAACACATATGGGGCTGTGGCTAGCCCGAAAAGTAATGCCAGAAACCAGAATCTTTTCCCTTCTATTTGAAAGCATAGTAATTTGCGGCTTTCTGGGTTTACTGGGATGTGCAGGTACGCATCTGACAAATCTATTGACGTACCCCAACTGCCCTGTTGTATCATTTCTTTGATTACTTGGACCGTATCCATATAAAAGGTGATTGCTCGGAGGAACTGGTTCAGGTCTGACAAGTTTATGACCATTCTCCAGCCTCCCCCGTACTTTTGGGTACCAGGAATACACGACTTAAAAAGCCCCGTTCGGTGTCTGGCATCTCCTGAATGGCTGTGTTGTTTACTAGTTCTTGAACCATGATTTGTAGGGCCTGATCCCGCTTGGAGTTCTGGGTGTAGGGGGTGGCTATGTGTTTTGGGGGCTTAAGTGGAGAGGTACCGTTGGGCACCCGCCCCTGTTGTCCCTTTTGACTAGAAGTGAGTAGCCTAGTCGGAGCCAATTGCCTACTCGACGTGAATCTCCCATTGCTATCCAGACTTTGTAAAAATAGCCTAGTCTTCCTCCTACAGGCCAAGAATCTTTGCAGTTCAGCAGCCCTTTTATTTCTTGCCATAAATGAACGGCATCACCTGGAGATGAGTCCAAGCAAGCCCACGAAGAGTGGGGAGATGGCAGTAACCCGCGAATCTAGCTAGAAACGTATAAACTCAATCGACGCTCTGCTAATTTGTGCACAACAGCCTTGGCAAGCCAATGGCGCTGGGGTTACTTGGAGCAGTGTGGAGGTCAGGCAATGAGAGAACTTACAAGCGCCACTGCCTGTCTCCGTGCCTCTCCCACACTCAATCTGACACTAACGTCCTACCAGACAATCACATTGACACAGCTCCTAGCATCTCCACTTAAAAATGAATCTGCCGATCCGTAGAGAAATACGAGAAACATGGTACGGTGACAAAGACCGAGTTTGTTTACTCGAAGCGAACACTGCGATTCCTGTTGCTAATTTAGCTATGGGCATTCAAAACACCCAAATTTATCCGTCGTAGATACAAACTCATTTACGTGAGTGAAAAAGTGTTTTTAAAACAAAAAAGCACCTTTTATGAAGGAAATGTGCAGAAAAATCGTGTAAGATTTCCGCGCATGAAAAGAGGAATGCTGGGTAGTCTGATGTCACCAGATCTCAAACACACGAGTGTTTCCAATGTTACCTTATAAGGCAATATTTGACAATGTTTATTTACATTGTATGCCTCTACGCGTAGAAAAGTTCAATGCGCAATTTATGCGTTGCTTACCGCAATTTATGATTACCGAAAATGAATTAAATCCCGTCTAAAGGTGAAGATAGCGGACACCAGCTTTTGCGAAGTAAAAAGTGGTTCCTCTCTTTTATGAGATCTATTTTCACAATGGGTCTGTGAAGTAAAAAGGTGTTTTAAACAACAGACCGAACCGTCGTAGAGGTTGGCTGTTGGACAGCAATGGTCATTAAGTTGGTTCAAAGACGAGTAGTTTATCGTTCGGTCATTCCGATTTTTATAGACAACTGAGAATAGTACAAAAGCGCGGTGGTTGGAAGTGACCTTCCGACACTAGAAATTTCAAGGCAGAAACAGAGAAGAAGAACAGTAAAACCTGAGGACCGGACACTCTCGATATACCGGACAACTCCTCAAACCGGACAGATTTTCCCGGTCCCGATTTTCTCCCATAGATTGCGATTATAACAAACCTCTGTAAATTGGATAATTCCATATTCGGACACCGGACACCAATCCTGGTCCGAAATGCATGCTTTATTGCATAAAAACCCCTAATACACCCGACAGTGCTACGCCGAGAGATTTGCTGCAGAGGGGTTTAAATTGTAACGAGGGGTCATTTATTGTCGTAATGCCACGGTGTTTGTATGTGTTTGGTTATCACTTTTGTTTTAAAAAAACAATAGTGGAGTTCGCTGCCTGGACATTCACTTTTGAGATGCGGCGTTTTCTATCTTTTTTACACATCATTCAAGTGTTCGGAATAATTATAGCTGTCGATATGGATACAAAGAATTTGGCTTAATTTCACGGATATAATCGAAGTGATAAAAATGAGTAATGAAAAGTCAGTCGTCAGACTAGTAGAAGTATTTGTCTTAGAAAAGAAACACGGTGGCGGATACTTTAAAGAAGATGGACTGTTATTTGAAAGAGACTGAGGAATATGAAAAACCTGGAATAATGATGTATTGTTGGCTGGAATACCTGCGATTATGGCAAATAATGGGAGAGCGTAGATTTTAAAAACTCAGCATGGGATTCAGCAGAAGCTCGATAAAGCGCACAATATTAAAAACTCTCCATATAAAAATATACTAACAATAAATTATATACTAAACATTCTAATTGATCGCTTCCAAGCGTTAATTTCGTCTCTCCGTGGCGAAATCGGTCTAGTTTAAAGTTACTTTTAACTATCAATCCGTATACAACTAAGCTTCCTGTATACTGTGTGCAAAAATCCTACTTTTAAACCGACAAGGAATAGAAAACGTAGAAAAGTTCCAAGCGCTAACTACCCAATGCCCTGTAAAATGCTGCCATCACAAGGCCAGCAAGTAAACAGATGCTGGTGTGCTCGCATGAGCCATTTCCTGTATGCGTGCCAAATAAGGATAAGCATAACAAGTTTGACTCATTTGTGCTTAGCCACATGCAATGGTCGGAACAGCTTTTCTATGATACGGCTAAGCTTATAAGAGTGAAGCTTTACGCATAAAATTGTTGAATTCTAAAGAGTTTAAGAGCAAAATATATGAGACAAAGAAAGTTGTGTTGACCGATAAATCTCACAATGTTGTGTACACATCAAAAAGTACACAAATTATAAAGCATCCAAATACAGTAAAACCTTTTAATAGTAAAAATCTCCTACAATGAACAACTTTTCTCGGCCCCAAATTTTTCCATTTACTTAACCATTTTCTTTTGAACAGAAATTCTAGTTACTGAACATCTCTGAACTGTGAACACTTTCTACGGTCCCAAAAACAGTTTTCAATAGAAATGAACGGCTTATGAATGAACACATAATCTGATCCCATTTATTTGAACATCTGTCCTACCCCTTGTGAAATGGAGTACCAATTTTGTATCTCTTAATATTAATGTTTACCTTGACGGGACGTTACTTGCATGCTTGTCACAGCTGAGCGAGTGTGGACATACAAGAAAAGGGACGCAGTAATTAGTAAACAGGTTATGAAGAACAATGGGAATGAAGCTCGATAAATCGCACAACAAACTCTCCATACAAAAGTATATTAACGATGAATTATATCCTTAACATTTCGTCACTTGGTGGCGAAATCGGCCTAGTTGTGATTTATTTTTATGCAATATAAGACACCTCATCTTGACCCCTCGAGATACCGGACACCTCCTTAAACCGGACATATTAGGTCGGTCCCAACGGTGTCCGGTTTAAACAGGTTTTACTGTATTTAAAAAGAAGTGTTAGGTTTTCTCATAACTGCACTTGTTGCATGGCAGAAGAAGAGGCTCAAGAATAAGGAAGGTTTTTCTTTCTTTTAAACATTCATGTGTGAACAAGTAATTTACATGCATGACCTAAACCAAACTTACGGCGAAATTGACAAAGGAAAAACTTAAGAGTAGAAAACTGGAGTTGTTTTTATAAAAAAAATACATGACGAAAAGTGATGTACCCTTGAAATGTCGCAGAGCAGTTGTCTTGACTTGAAAGTTTTTGCTACATACAGAGAGTGTGGGCAAGACATTTGCAGACATAAATAAAACCAATGCAGCGAGGACATGAGAGGATATTTTATTTAATTACATGGCACCTAAAACTACTTAGTTAGCAATAGTAATTGTTTAAGACAACTTACAGCAAAATCATTCTGTTTCAACCTAAGTGAAAACTCATAGACAATGGTGAAAATATTGCAAGCAAATTTGTCTGCAGATGTCGTAAGTTCATTGGCTTTTGATGGCCATTCCATTATTGATAGAGCTACAGAGAGATGATCATTGGAATCGTGAATTAGCCCCCGTATAAATCTGCTGCCCGGGGTAGGGGCACTCACTTACCATATAACATATAATAGGCACCCATAACTTTTTAATATGAGTAGTGCTAAGTTTGAAACAACATCCCCTTTTTTAACCAAACAAGGAGTGCAGTTCCGAAACAAACCCCTTTTTGTGCTGAGTACTGAATAGAACTTACCCCCTTTTCAAAGAGACTGACCTCAGAATTACTCTCATCCCCACCTTTCTGTGCTTTTTTGGACGCACAACACACATGATAACATGCATGATAACACATATGACGCCAAGCACCCCCTCCACCCCCTAAAGAAAAAAACAAGTTTGTCTAAGGACAAAGTCCCAGCTTATGAAAAGCAATAGGACTAATTCCAGCGTGCATGAGCAAGGGATTTCCCCTGAAAAAATTGGGCTTCAAAAGATGAGACGGCAAAAGACTAGCTCATTAATTAATTAAGCACCGGACCAGAACAGAGACCGATAAATGCATACAAAGATTTGTTTCCCAGAAAAATGGGTTCTTATTTCGGATCAGTGCGCATATTTATTTACGTTGTGTTGATGTGCGGTTCGCATTTCGGACCAGTGCCATGTTTATTTAACTTGCGTTGATGAGCGGTACTTATTTTGGACAAGTGCATAAGTTTCGTTAGGTTGCCTTGATACGCGGTTCGAATTTCGACCACTTTGCATGTTTATTTAACTTGCGTTGATGCAGGGTGCTTATTTTGGACCTGTGCATATGCTTATTTAACTTCCGTTGGTGTGCGGTTTGCATTTCGGACCAGGGCGCATGTTTATTTTACTTGCGTTGATGAGCAGTTCGTATTTCGGACCATTGCGAATGTTTATTTAACTTGCGTTGATGCGCGGTGCTTATTTTGGAGCAGTGTAAATATTTATTTAATTTGCGTTGGCGCGTGGTTTGCATTTTGAACCACTGCGCATGTTTATTTATCGTGCGTCGATGCGCGGTTCTTATTTCAGGCTAATGCGTATATTTCTTTAACTAGAGTTAATGCGCGGTTCTTATTCTCAACCAGTGCGCAGGTTTATTTACCTTATGTTGATGCGCGGTTTTATTTCGGATCAGTGCGCATGTTATTTAAGTTGCGTTAATGCGCAGACAACTAATGTTACGGTGGACAGAAAGTTATAGGTCAATCTGAATGAGGTCCAGTTGTGGATACGACTACTCTCTGCCGTATTACGAGGGAGAGGAGATAAAATTGGTGGTAACACAATGTAATATTCCCCCAAATCAGATGCAAATTTGACAACTATTCCGACTCAAAGATTCCTGGTTCGCGACGCTTAACAAAAGAAACTTCCGTCACGCAGATATTCTGTTTATTCTGCGCATTTGGATGTGCTGTAACCACTCCTTCTCCTGCTCGTAGGCCTACACTGATAATTTCTCCTGGAAATCTCTCCTTTCCGCCTTCCGTTTTTAGCCCAGCTCACGTTACACGTAAGCTGGTATTATTCCTGTTAGCTTGCGGATGGCGTTAGTTAGTTAGTTAGTTAGTTAGTTAGTTAGTTAGTTGGTTAGTTAGTAAACTTTGTTTCAAAAGGCATCTTCTACAATTTTGATCCGATGTCATTTATTTTTGGTGTGAGGCATCCCTAAAGGGTCGTGGATACGGCTTGTGCTTTTCTAGTCGGTTGGGTGATTTTGGATTTTTACGGGAATTTTTGAAGAAAAAATTTTGAAATGTATCTCCTGCTACATTTTTGACCCGATGTCATTTATTTTTGGTATGAGGCACCCATAAAAGGTCTTGCACACGACTTGTGCCTTTTTAGTCGATCGGACAATTTTTGTATTTTCGGGGAATTTTTGAAGCAAAAATTTCGAAAATAATTCAAAATGCATCAACTCCTACCATTTTGAGGCATCCTTACGTGGGTCGAGCATACGGCTTGTTCTATTTGACTCGACTTGGGAATTTTTGATTTTGGGGGGAATTTTTGATGAAAATACCTCAAAGTGCATCTTCTCCTACAGTTTTGATCAGACATCATTTATTTTGGGGCTGAGGCATGCTTAGGGTGTCGTGAATACGGCTTTTTGAGTCCATCAGGGAATTGTTGACGAAAAATTCAAAATGCATTTCCTCCTACAGTTTTTATCAGATTTCATTTATTTTTTATATGAGCCGTCTCTAGGAGGTCATGCATACGGCTTGTGCTTTTTGAGTGAATTGGAAAACTTTTGAATTTTTCGGAATTTTTGAGAAAAAAAATTAAATGAATTTCCTCCTGCAGTGCATAAACGCAAGTTAAATGAACTTGCGCAGTAGTCAGATTTAACAACCGCACATCTACGCAAGTTACATAAACATCCGCAGTAGTCCAAAATGAGCACTGCACATCGATGCAAGGTAAATAAACATGCACATTAGTCCGAAATGTGAACCGCGCATAGACGGAAGATAAATAAACATGCGAACTGGTCCAAAATAAGCAACGCGCATCAACGCAAGTTAAATAAACATGCGCACTGGTCCGAAAAAAGAACTACGCATCGACGCAAGTTGAATAGACATGCGCAGTGGTCCGAAATGCGAACCGCGCATCAACGCAACCTAAAGAACCATGCGCACTGGTCCGAAATGCGAACCGCACATCAACGGAAGTTAAGTAAACATATGCACAGGTTCAAAATAAGCACCGCGCATCAACGCAAATTAAATAAATATGCGCACTGGTCCGAAAAAAGAACCGCGCATTAACGCAACCCAAAGAAACATGCGCACTGGTCTGAAATGAGAACCACGCATCAACACAAGTTAAATAAACATGCGCAATGGCCCGAAATGCGAACTGTGCATCGACGAAAGTTAAATAAACATGCGAACTGGTCCGAAATAAGCACCGCACATCAATGCAAGTTAAACAAACATGGCACTTGTCTGAAAAAAGAACCACGCATCAACAGCAGTTATGCGCATCAACCTGGCGCGCATTATGTTAGCAATACAGAGATGGTAGCACTTCCGGAGACCCAATCAAATTTATGTATAGATAATGTTAATGCGCCTATTTCTGCATCCATACAAAAACAAACAAACAAACAAACAAAAAAAAACCCAATAATTTCATGAAGTGGTTCACACAGTGCTGGCCAATCGATATCGTATCTGCATGACGTCATCCTGCAAAAAAGAGCACAAGAAACATGGAGCACTAAAATCAAAGACGCCCCAGTGTGGGCCATGTTTGATCCGAATACGCTTAATCCGAATCCCGGATAACACTTACCTTTTACAGCCCTGGTGTTAAGTTTTCTGTGATAACTACTTTTGATAATTTGAATAAATTCAAACAATTTTTCGTTCTGAGCACTAATCTGAAACAAAGGATCTATGGTAAACTGGTGATATCAGAAATGTTATGTGGGTTGTGAAAGTGTGAACATCTGAAGGCCCTAAAAATTATGTGAGAATGAAAACACATCATACCCCCAAGAAACTAGTTAAATTATAATATTAACATTTTCCATTTTAATATATAGGTTTCATAATTTACATTTTTAATGTGTAAGTTTATAACTTGGCATGCAATAAAATTATCAGATACTGGAAGGCCTCTCCTATCTGTGAGACGGTGGGCCTATGCCGCGGTTCCCTTGTGTTTTGGAAGGTATCTAATATCTGTGAGACGGTGGCCCCATGCCACGGTTCCCTTGTGTACCGGAAGGTATCTAGTATCTGTGAGACTGTGGCCCTATGCCGCGGTTCTCTAGTGTACCGGAAGGTATCTAGTATCTGTGAGACTGTGGCCCTATGCCGCGGTTCTCTAGTGTACCGGAAGGTATCTAGTATCTGTGAGACTGTGGCCCTATGCCGCGGTTCTCTAGTGTACCGGAAGGTATCTAGTATCTGTGAGACTGTGGCCCTATGCCGCGGTTCCCTAGTGTACCGGAAGGTATCTAGTATCTGTGAGACTGTGGCTTTATGCCAATGGTTCTCTAGTGTACCGGAAGGTATCTAGTATCTGTGAGACTGTGGCCCTATGCCACGGTTCCCTTGTGTACCGGAAGGAATCTAGTATCTGTGAGACTGTGGCCCTATGCCGCGGTTCTCTAGTGTACCGGAAGGTATCTAGTATCTGTGAGACTGTGGCCCTATGCCGCGGTTCTCTAGTGTACCGGAAGGTATCTAGTATCTGTGAGACAGTGGCCCTATGCCACGGCTCCCTTGTGTACCGGAAGGTATCTAGTATCTGTGGGACTGTGGCCCTATGCCACGGTTCTCTAGTGTACCGGAAGGCATCTAATATCTGTGGGACTGTTGCCCTATGCCACGGTTCTCTAGTGTACCGGAAGGCATTTAACATCTGTGGGACTGTTGCCCTATGCCGCGGTTCTCTAGTGTACCGGAAGGTATCTAGTATCTGTGAGACTGTGGCCCTATGCCGCGGTTCTCTAGCGTACCGGAAGGTATCTAGTATCTGTGAGACTGTGGCGCTATGCCACGGTTACCTTGTGTAACGGAAGGTATCTTGTATCTGTGAGACTGTGGCTCTATGCCACGGTTCCTTTATGTACCGGAAGACATCTCCCATGTATGAGACAGTGGCTCTATGCCACGGCTCCCTCGTGTACCGGAAGGCATCTAATATCTGTGGGACTGTTGCCCTATGCCACGGTTCTCTAGTGTACCGGAAGGTATCTAGTATCTGTGGGACTGTTGCCCTATGCCGCGGTTCTCTAGTGTACCGGAAGGTATCTAGTATCTGCGAGACTGTTGCCCTATGCCGCGGTTCTCTAGCGTACCGGAAGGTATCTAGTATCTGTGAGACCGTGGCCCTATGCCGCGGTTCTCTAGTGTACCGGAAGGTATCTAGTATCTGTGAGACTGTGGCCCTATGCCACGGCTCCCTTGTGTACCGGAAGGTATCTAGTATCTGTGAGACTGTGGCCCTATGCCACGGCTCCCTTGTGTACCGGAAGGTATCTAGTATCTGTGAGACTGTGGCCCTATGCCGCGGTTCTCTAGTGTACCGGAAGGTATCTAGTATCTGTGAGACTGTGGCCCTATGCCGCGGTTCCCTAGTGTACCGGAAGGTATCTAGTATCTGTGAGACTGTGGCCTTATGCCAATGGTTCTCTAGTGTACCGGAAGGTATCTAGTATCTGTGAGACTGTGGCCCTATGCCACGGTTCCCTTGTGTACCGGAAGGTATCTAGTATCTGTGAGACTGTGGCCCTATGCCGCGGTTCTCTAGTGTACCGGAAGGTATCTAGTATCTGTGAGACTGTGGCCCTATGCCGCGGTTCTCTAGTGTACCGGAAGGTATCTAGTATCTGTGAGACTGTGGCCCTATGCCACGGCTCCCTTGTGTACCGGAAGGTATCTAGTATCTGTGGGACTGTGGCCCTATGCCACGGTTCTCTAGTGTAAAGGAAGGCATCTAATATCTGTGGGACTGTTACCCTATGCCACGGTTCTCTAGTGTACCGGAAGGTATCTAGTATCTGTGGGACTGTTGCCCTATGCCGCGGTTCTCTAGTGTACCGGAAGGTATCTAGTATCTGCGAGACTGTTGCCCTATGCCGCGGTTCTCTAGCGTACCGGAAGGTATCTAGTATCTGTGAGACTGTGGCCCTATGCCGCGGTTCTCTAGTGTACCGGAAGGTATCTAGTATCTGTGAGACTGTGGCCCTATGCCACGGCTCCCTTGTGTACCGGAAGGTATCTGGTATCTGTGAGACTGTGGCCCTATGCCACGGCTCCCTTGTGTACCGGAAGGTATCTAGTATCTGTGGAGCTGTGGCCCTATGCCACGGCTCCCTTGTGTACCGGAAGGTATCTAGTATCTGTGAGACTGTGGCCCTATGCCACGGCTCCCTTGTGTACCGGAAGGTATCTAGTATCTGTGAGACTGTGGCCCTATGCCACGGCTCCCTTGTGTACCGGAAGGTATCTAGTATCTGTGGAGCTGTGGCCCTATGCCACGGCTCCCTTGTGTACCGGAAGGTATCTAATATCTGTGAGACTGTGGCCCTATGCCGCGGTTCTCTAGTGTACCGGAGAGTATCTAGTATCTGTGAGACTGTGGACCTATGCCGCGGTTCTCTAGTGTACCGGAAGGTATCTAGTATCTGTGAGACTGTGGCCCCATGCCACGGCTCCCTTGTGTACCGGAAGGTATCTAGTATCTGTGAGACAGTGGCCCCATGCCACGGCTCCCTTGTGTACCGGAAGGTATCTAGTATCTGTGAGACTGTGGCCCTATGCCGCGGTTCTCTAGTGTACCGGAAGGTATCTAGTATCTGTGAGACTGTGGCCCTATGCCGCGGTTCTCTAGTGTACCGGAAGGTATCTAGTATCTGTGAGACTGTGGCCCCATGCCACGGCTCCCTTGTGTACCGGAAGGTGTCTAGTATCTGTGAGACTGTGGCCCTATGCCGCGGTTCTCTAGTGTACCGGAAGGTATCTAGTATCTGTGAGACTGTGGCCCTATGCCGCGGTTCTCTAGTGTACCGGAAGGTATCTAGTATCTGTGAGACTGTGGCCCTATGCCACGGATCCCTTGTGTACCGGAAGGTATCTAGTATCTGTGAGACTGTGGCCCTATGCCACGGCTCCCTTGTGTACCGGAAGGTATCTAGTATCTGTGAGACTGTGTCCCCATGCTACGGCTCCCTTGTGTACCGGAAGGTATCTAGTATCTGTGAGACAGTGGCCCCATGCCACGGCTCCCTTGTGTACCGGAAGGTATCTAGTATCTGTGAGACTGTGGCCCTATGCCGCGGTTCTCTAGTGTACCGGAAGGTATCTAGTATCTGTGAGACTGTGGCCCTATGCCGCGGTTCTCTAGTGTACCGGAAGGTATCTAGTATCTGTGAGACTGTGGCCCCATGCCACGGCTCCCTTGTGTACCGGAAGGTATCTAGTATCTGTGAGACTGTGGCCCCATGCCACGGCTCCCTTGTGTACCGGAAGGTATCTAGTATCTGTGAGACTGTGGCGCTATGCCACGGTTACCTTGTGTAACGGAAGGTATCTTGTATCTGTGAGACTGTGGCTCTATGCCACGGTTCCTTTATGTACCGGAAGACATCTCCCATGTATGAGACAGTGGCTCTATGCCACGGCTCCCTCGTGTACCGGAAGGCATCTAATATCTGTGGGACTGTTGCCCTATGCCACGGTTCTCTAGTGTACCGGAAGGTATCTAGTATCTGTGGGACTGTTGCCCTATGATGCGGTTCTCTAGTGTACCGGAAGGTATCTAGTATCTGCGAGACTGTTGCCCTATGCCGCGGTTCTCTAGCGTACCGGAAGGTATCTAGTATCTGTGAGACCGTGGCCCTATGCCGCGGTTCTCTAGTGTACCGGAAGGTATCTAGTATCTGTGAGACTGTGGCCCTATGCCACGGCTCCCTTGTGTACCGGAAGGTATCTAGTATCTGTGAGACTGTGGCCCTATGCCACGGCTCCCTTGTGTACCGGAAGGTATCTAGTATCTGTGAGACTGTGGCCCTATGCCGCGGTTCTCTAGTGTACCGGAAGGTATCTAGTATCTGTGAGACTGTGGCCCTATGCCGCGGTTCCCTAGTGTACCGGAAGGTATCTAGTATCTGTGAGACTGTGGCCTTATGCCAATGGTTCTCTAGTGTACCGGAAGGTATCTAGTATCTGTGAGACTGTGGCCCTATGCCACGGTTCCCTTGTGTACCGGAAGGTATCTAGTATCTGTGAGACTGTGGCCCTATGCCGCGGTTCTCTAGTGTACCGGAAGGTATCTAGTATCTGTGAGACTGTGGCCCTATGCCGCGGTTCTCTAGTGTACCGGAAGGTATCTAGTATCTGTGAGACTGTGGCCCTATGCCACGGCTCCCTTGTGTACCGGAAGGTATCTAGTATCTGTGGAGCTGTGGCCCTATGCCACGGCTCCCTTGTGTACCGGAAGGTATCTAATATCTGTGAGACTGTGGCCCTATGCCGCGGTTCTCTAGTGTACCGGAGAGTATCTAGTATCTGTGAGACTGTGGACCTATGCCGCGGTTCTCTAGTGTACCGGAAGGTATCTAGTATCTGTGAGACTGTGGCCCCATGCCACGGCTCCCTTGTGTACCGGAAGGTATCTAGTATCTGTGAGACAGTGGCCCCATGCCACGGCTCCCTTGTGTACCGGAAGGTATCTAGTATCTGTGAGACTGTGGCCCTATGCCGCGGTTCTCTAGTGTACCGGAAGGTATCTAGTATCTGTGAGACTGTGGCCCTATGCCGCGGTTCTCTAGTGTACCGGAAGGTATCTAGTATCTGTGAGACTGTGGCCCCATGCCACGGCTCCCTTGTGTACCGGAAGGTGTCTAGTATCTGTGAGACTGTGGCCCTATGCCGCGGTTCTCTAGTGTACCGGAAGGTATCTAGTATCTGTGAGACTGTGGCCCTATGCCGCGGTTCTCTAGTGTACCGGAAGGTATCTAGTATCTGTGAGACTGTGGCCCTATGCCACGGATCCCTTGTGTACCGGAAGGTATCTAGTATCTGTGAGACTGTGGCCCTATGCCACGGCTCCCTTGTGTACCGGAAGGTATCTAGTATCTGTGAGACTGTGTCCCCATGCTACGGCTCCCTTGTGTACCGGAAGGTATCTAGTATCTGTGAGACAGTGGCCCCATGCCACGGCTCCCTTGTGTACCGGAAGGTATCTAGTATCTGTGAGACTGTGGCCCTATGCCGCGGTTCTCTAGTGTACCGGAAGGTATCTAGTATCTGTGAGACTGTGGCCCTATGCCGCGGTTCTCTAGTGTACCGGAAGGTATCTAGTATCTGTGAGACTGTGGCCCCATGCCACGGCTCCCTTGTGTACCGGAAGGTATCTAGTATCTGTGAGACTGTGGCCCCATGCCACGGCTCCCTTGTGTACCGGAAGGTATCTAGTATCTGTGAGACTGTGGCGCTATGCCACGGTTACCTTGTGTAACGGAAGGTATCTTGTATCTGTGAGACTGTGGCTCTATGCCACGGTTCCTTTATGTACCGGAAGACATCTCCCATGTATGAGACAGTGGCTCTATGCCACGGCTCCCTCGTGTACCGGAAGGCATCTAATATCTGTGGGACTGTTGCCCTATGCCACGGTTCTCTAGTGTACCGGAAGGTATCTAGTATCTGTGGGACTGTTGCCCTATGCCGCGGTTCTCTAGTGTACCGGAAGGTATCTAGTATCTGCGAGACTGTTGCCCTATGCCGCGGTTCTCTAGCGTACCGGAAGGTATCTAGTATCTGTGAGACCGTGGCCCTATGCCGCGGTTCTCTAGTGTACCGGAAGGTATCTAGTATCTGTGAGACTGTGGCCCTATGCCACGGCTCCCTTGTGTACCGGAAGGTATCTAGTATCTGTGAGACTGTGGCCCTATGCCACGGCTCCCTTGTGTACCGGAAGGTATCTAGTATCTGTGAGACTGTGGCCCTATGCCGCGGTTCTCTAGTGTACCGGAAGGTATCTAGTATCTGTGAGACTGTGGCCCTATGCCGCGGTTCCCTAGTGTACCGGAAGGTATCTAGTATCTGTGAGACTGTGGCCTTATGCCAATGGTTCTCTAGTGTACCGGAAGGTATCTAGTATCTGTGAGACTGTGGCCCTATGCCACGGTTCCCTTGTGTACCGGAAGGTATCTAGTATCTGTGAGACTGTGGCCCTATGCCGCGGTTCTCTAGTGTACCGGAAGGTATCTAGTATCTGTGAGACTGTGGCCCTATGCCGCGGTTCTCTAGTGTACCGGAAGGTATCTAGTATCTGTGAGACTGTGGCCCTATGCCACGGCTCCCTTGTGTACCGGAAGGTATCTAGTATCTGTGGGACTGTGGCCCTATGCCACGGTTCTCTAGTGTAAAGGAAGGCATCTAATATCTGTGGGACTGTTACCCTATGCCACGGTTCTCTAGTGTACCGGAAGGTATCTAGTATCTGTGGGACTGTTGCCCTATGCCGCGGTTCTCTAGTGTACCGGAAGGTATCTAGTATCTGCGAGACTGTTGCCCTATGCCGCGGTTCTCTAGCGTACCGGAAGGTATCTAGTATCTGTGAGACTGTGGCCCTATGCCGCGGTTCTCTAGTGTACCGGAAGGTATCTAGTATCTGTGAGACTGTGGCCCTATGCCACGGCTCCCTTGTGTACCGGAAGGTATCTAGTATCTGTGAGACTGTGGCCCTATGCCACGGCTCCCTTGTGTACCGGAAGGTATCTAGTATCTGTGGAGCTGTGGCCCTATGCCACGGCTCCCTTGTGTACCGGAAGGTATCTAGTATCTGTGAGACTGTGGCCCTATGCCACGGCTCCCTTGTGTACCGGAAGGTATCTAGTATCTGTGAGACTGTGGCCCTATGCCTCGGCTCCCTTGTGTACCGGAAGGTATCTAGTATCTGTGGAGCTGTGGCCCTATGCCACGGCTCCCTTGTGTACCGGAAGGTATCTAATATCTGTGAGACTGTGGCCCTATGCCGCGGTTCTCTAGTGTACCGGAGAGTATCTAGTATCTGTGAGACTGTGGACCTATGCCGCGGTTCTCTAGTGTACCGGAAGGTATCTAGTATCTGTGAGACTGTGGCCCCATGCCACGGCTCCCTTGTGTACCGGAAGGTATCTAGTATCTGTGAGACAGTGGCCCCATGCCACGGCTCCCTTGTGTACCGGAAGGTATCTAGTATCTGTGAGACTGTGGCCCTATGCCGCGGTTCTCTAGTGTACCGGAAGGTATCTAGTATCTGTGAGACTGTGGCCCTATGCCGCGGTTCTCTAGTGTACCGGAAGGTATCTAGTATCTGTGAGACTGTGGCCCCATGCCACGGCTCCCTTGTGTACCGGAAGGTGTCTAGTATCTGTGAGACTGTGGCCCTATGCCGCGGTTCTCTAGTGTACCGGAAGGTATCTAGTATCTGTGAGACTGTGGCCCTATGCCGCGGTTCTCTAGTGTACCGGAAGGTATCTAGTATCTGTGAGACTGTGGCCCTATGCCACGGATCCCTTGTGTACCGGAAGGTATCTAGTATCTGTGAGACTGTGGCCCTATGCCACGGCTCCCTTGTGTACCGGAAGGTATCTAGTATCTGTGAGACTGTGTCCCCATGCTACGGCTCCCTTGTGTACCGGAAGGTATCTAGTATCTGTGAGACAGTGGCCCCATGCCACGGCTCCCTTGTGTACCGGAAGGTATCTAGTATCTGTGAGACTGTGGCCCTATGCCGCGGTTCTCTAGTGTACCGGAAGGTATCTAGTATCTGTGAGACTGTGGCCCTATGCCGCGGTTCTCTAGTGTACCGGAAGGTATCTAGTATCTGTGAGACTGTGGCCCCATGCCACGGCTCCCTTGTGTACCGGAAGGTATCTAGTATCTGTGAGACTGTGGCCCCATGCCACGGCTCCCTTGTGTACCGGAAGGTATCTAATATCTGTGAGACTGTGGCCCTATGCCGCGGTTCTCTAGTGTACCGGAAGGTATCTAGTATCTGTGAGACTGTGGCCCTATGCCGCGGTTCTCTAGTGTACCGGAAGGTATCTAGTATCTGTGAGACTGTGGCCCTATGCCGCGGTTCTCTAGTGTACCGGAAGGTATCTAGTATCTGTGAGACAGTGGCCCTATGCCGCGGTTCTCTAGTGTACCGGAAGGTATCTTGTATCTGTGAGACAGTGGACCTATGCCGCGGTTCTCTAGTGTACCGGAAGGTACCTAGTATCTGTGAGACTGTGGCCCTATGCCGCGGTTCTCTAGTGTACCGGAAGGTATCTAGTATCTGTGAGACTGTGGCCCTATGCCGCGGTTCTCTAGTGTACCGGAAGGTATCTAGTATCTGTGAGACTGTGGCCCTATGCCGCGGTTCTCTAGTGTACCGGAAGGTATCTAGTATCTGTGAGACTGTGGCCCTATGCCGCGGTTCTCTAGTGTACCGGAAGGTATCTAGTATCTGTGAGACAGTGGCCCTATGCCGCGGTTCTCTAGTGTACCGGAAGGTATCTAGTATCTGTGAGACAGTGGCCCTATGCCGCGGTTCTCTAGTGTACCGGAAGGTATCTAGTATCTGTGGGACTGTGGCCCTATGCCGCGGTTCTCTAGTGTACCGGAAGGTATCTAGTATCTGTGAGACAGTGGCCCTATGCCGCGGTTCTCTAGTGTACCGGAAGGTATCTAGTATCTGTGAGACAGTGGCCCTATGCCACACGTCTCTTTATACCCTTATCCAGTGGATAACCTGGATAAGTTCTCTTAATTAAAACAGCCACCTCACTCATGACTGTTACTGCGCAGTCCCGCTGCAATTCGGTCCCATTCTAAAAGGAGCATTTGTGAGACCACCCCTACACTGAGACCCCTTTTGGTGGGCCTCAATGCTGGTCTTGTTAAAGTTGGGATTTTTCAAAGGTTGATTGAATTCGCATGAGTATTATTCCTTTTATCTGCCATGAGCTTGTATCGCGAACGTATCGCTGTATTTTTAATGTAATCTTTTGGATTCTGGGCTGTCCTTGTAGACTAAGTTGACCCAGGTTTTATGTTTTTCTTCAGATTTTTTAAAGTAAAAATAAAAGCTGTGCTGCTGACATAATAACCTATTCCCAGTAGTGTTACATCCAACGGAAGGGCTTCATTATTCGTTGATAAGAGATGACTTGTTAGCTGAGTTTTCGGATAAGTATGGCAGTGGTGGACCAAGTCCCGGCACAGCCTCTCCACGTGCCCCCCCCCCCCCTCGGTCTTTGACAACCATTGCTCCTCAGTTTCTTGTAAAATTGTGTTTCAGAAGGATTTCTCATTAGGGCGTGGGCCAGAAAGGTAGAAAGTAAACAAGTACAGGGTGAGTATACCGGAAGTTTCTTTGATACAAACACCGAGAAGTGGACGGGGGTGGGGGGAGGGCGGAGGGGCAGGAATGGCCATCGAATTTCACATCTTAAGAATCTTAAGAACTCAGGAATAAACTAACAAGTATTTCTCGTTCCAACGCTTCATTTCAGGGAGAATTTTGCCAAGAGGACATTTTCGTGGGAACTAATTTGCAGTAATTAATCTGACTGGAAAGAAGCACACAACTTCTGTGGGGGAAAATATCGAACTTCAGTAATTACCTGTGATAGCGCCCAATGACTTATTATTTTCAATTCCCTTAATTTTTAACTGACATATTTTTCTTGTAGAAGCACTTTTTTGAGTTGGTTGGTGGGAAATGCCTCCTTGTCACCACGAGTAAGCAGTATTCAAATCTAGCAGATAAAGCCTATATAGTCTTAACCCTATCAATCGGAACACGTTGCTAATCCACACAAATTTTGTCAGACCAACGCTGTTCGGACGAACTGATCCCCTCGTTTTGTCAAGCCCGTTAAGTGCCCAACTGTACCTGGATTAGATTCAGCAGCCAAATATTTTTTACTGAAACATACAAAGAAATAACCCATCCAAATGCCCGCAGGCTTGGGGGGGGGGCACTCCCTGTAATTCAATTGGGGGAGGGGCGCAGATGACCGGGAGGGCAGTTTTCATACGGGGAAGTGACCGGGTTGACACAACGGTGGGGGGGGGGGGAGGGGGAGCAGGGGGTGCGCAGGTGTCGGGAGGAGGGGGTGGCAAGTGTCCGGGGAGGGGCAAGTGGTCGTTAACCTGTCCGGACTATCGGGGTTGTACTGTATAAATTTGTTATACCTGTCGAAGTAACAAGTTTCTGTGGACGATTTGCGACGGGCTTACTAACTCAGGTTGTTGAGGGTTAATCTTGGGGAAAAAACGTCTTAGGCGCTTAGAAAGGCATTCCGACGTCAATCATACGTCCATTTGAAGCTGCAACTACGAAACGACGGAACCTGCATCGGGGTAATGAAAAAATGGTAGCGGAAAAAAATAGTAACGGAAAAAAATGGCAACGAAAGTAACGGAAAACGAAAAAAAGGTAAGTGCTCAAAAACAGAAATATGGTAAATCATCTAATCACTATATATCAGGGTTAATTTTTATCAAAGAAACTAACCTGGCATGCTTACTCAACATTAACAAAAGTCCACTCCCTGTCTGAAATGCCACAAGATGCCAGGCCTTGCGTACACACCAGGAGTTTTTATAATCCCTCTGTGTACTTTGCTGCAGGAATAGCAGCGCCTCAGTACCTCGAGTAGTTAATCCCTAGACTACCCAGGTGTCGCCAGAACATTATACTAAGGTGTCGCCAGAACATTATACTCAGGTGTCGCCAGAACATTATACTCAGGTGTCACCAGAACATTATACTCAGGTGTCGCCAGAACATTATACTCAGGTGTCGCCAGAACATTATACTCAGGTGTTGCCAGAACATTATACTCAGGTATCACCAGAACATTATACTCAGGTGTCGCCAGAACATTATACTCAGGTGTCGCCAGAACATTATACTCAGGTGTCGCCAGAACATTATACTCAGGTGTCACCAGAATATTACACTCAGGTGTCGCCAGAACATTATACTCATGTGTCGCCAGAACATTATACTCAGGTGTCGCCAGAGCATTATACTCAGGTGTCGCCAGAACATTATAGTCATGTGTCGCCAGAACATTATACTCAGGTGTTGCCAGAACATTATACTCAGGTATCACCAGAACATTATACTCAGGTGTCGCCAGAACATTATACTCAGGTGTCGCCAGAACATTATACTCATGTGTCGCCAGAACATTATACTCAGGTGTCACCAGAATATTACACTCAGGTGTCGCCAGAACATTATACTCATGTGTCGCCAGAACATTATACTCAGGTGTTGCCAGAACATTATACTCAGGTATCACCAGAACATTATACTCAGGTGTCGCCAGAACATTATACTCAGGTGTCGCCAGAACATTAAAATCAGGTGTCGCCAGAACATTATACTCAGGTGTCACCAGAATATTACACTCAGGTGTCGCCAGAACATTACACTTAGGTGCAGCCAGAATATTACAATCAGGTGTCGCCAGAACATTATACTCAGGTATCACCAGAACATTATACTCAGGTGTCGCCAGAACATTATACTCAGGTGTCGCCAGAACATTATACTCAGGTGTCACCAGAATATTACACTCAGGTGTCGCCAGAACATTACACTCAGGTGCCGCCAGAATATTACAATCAGGTGTCGCCAGAACATTATACTCAGGTGTCACCAGAACATTATACTCAGGTGTTGCCAGAACATTATACTCAGGTATCACCAGAACATTATACTAAGGTGTCGCCAGAACATTATACTCAGGTGTCGCCAGAACATTATACTCAGGTGTCGCCAGAACATTATACTCAGGTGTCGCCAGAACATTATACTCATGTGTCGCCAGAACATTATACTCATGTGTTGCCAGAACATTATACTCAGGTATCACCAGAACATTATACTCAAGTGTCACCAGGACATTATACTCAGGTGTCGCCAGAACATTATACTCAGGTGTCGCCAGAACACTATACTCAGGTGTCACCAGAATATTACACTCAGGTGTCGCCAGAACATTACACTCAGGTGCCGCCAGAATATTACAATCAGGTGTCGCCAGAACATTACACTCAGGTGTCACCAGAACATTATACTCAGGTGTCGCCAGAACATTACACTCAGGTGTCGCCAGAACATTATACTCAGGTGTCGTCAGAACATTACCCTCAGGTGTAGCCAGAACATTATAAAAGCCCTGGGAAATTAGAAATTTTCTCATAAATAATGGAAATTATCACAAACAACAAAGGAGGACGAAAGCTTTGCCTTGACGGTTACATGTATACCAAGCATGTAACCAAAGCTGGGAACATTCGCTGGAGGTGGGTCAAGAGAACCATTGCCGCAGCGCACTTAAAACAACAATAAACCTGGATGGTTCATTTTTGGTTATGAATCATAATGATGACCCAAGTGACAGTTCTGTGAAACGTCCACCAAATCACAATGCATGGAAAATAGCAGACAACAATCTCGGTTAGGCCTGGAATCACCGGATCGAACATCTGGTTGGGACCACACACCCTTCCATTTGGAAGCGGATCTACTGGTTGAAGGGGGATGCGGCCCATGTCAGCACCATATTACTTCCAATGCGCGTGGAGTTCTGAAGTCCTGAATACTGATTCCCTTTTTATTGTTACCATATTTTCCGTTTTAGCACTTTACCGTTTCCCGTTTACCCTTTTTTCCGTTTACCGTTGTTTCCGTGACCCTTTTTTCCTCGACCATTTTTCCCGTTACCATTTCTTCCTACACCCGTATCTCAGGTATATCGCCACAACCTTTCCCCACGCTTATACAATGTTGCGCTTATCACATCTACCTAAAGTGGGTGGGGTTGGGGGGGGGGGGGCTTTGATTCGACTTAAATGGCTCGTCGCAACGTCTATGCAACGTTCACTGGGCAACCAATCAGGCGAAGTGTTATAGTCAAGCTGATGCTCTTCAATTATCCTGCTCGTCATCTCCTAGTTCACAGTCACAGATGACATGATTAGACCATGGGTGGCGCTGGTTAAGTTATCTACGGAAGCGTGGAAGGGACATTTCACTTCATACTTCATATCTAAATGTAGTACTTATGTAGTTCATATGTACTACATATGTACTGCATATGTAATTCAAATGTAATTCATATGTAGTTCATATGTACTACATATGTAGTACATAAGTAGTTCATATGTAGTTCATATGAAATAGGTACCCAGTTTGGCTTCACATGAAATACATATGAAATTCATTTGAAATACGTGGGAAATTGAATGTGAATTTCCTATGTATTTGACATGTACTTCGCATGTATTTTTGACTATTTCATATGTACTTCATATGTACTACATATGAATAATTGAGGTATGAAGTATGAAGTGAAGTGTCCCTTCCACGCTTCCGTAGTTATCCTAGGAGCCTGTAATGTAACGCTTCATAGCTGCTGCCGGCTCTGTATAATCAAAGTTGTTATTGTTGCTTTCTGGAAAATACGTCTGTCCGCGCTCTCCGTGTATTCCGCCGATTAATCAAATATCATTTAAAAAGACATTTCCACGTCGATTTTTTGGGATATTTGTATAAATATTATTGAAATGATTATAAGTCAGCATAGCTCAAGCGCCCCCCCCTCCACCCCTGCCGACCTCATCGGTTTGCATACATACTTAATTGAGATATAAAATATATCCTTTAAACTCGTATCGGTCTCTTTTGGGTTACTTTTATCACTCAGGTCTCACATCACGGTTACCTATTGGTGTCTGATTGTGCTCTTAAGATTCGAGCTTTCACCGTGAAGGACCAACACAATGCCATGTCTTATTTCCCAATCTAATACATTCGCGGAAGCTTTTTTCAATATATTTTTTTTCCTAAATTTTATTCTTGTGATTATACTTATCATGCAAAATTATTACTGAAGATTTCTTTTAAATCCTGTGCACCACAAAGAGCTATGTCCACGTTGCTATGGCCACGGTGCTATGGTCACGGTGCTATTCCTGTACTGAAGCACTGATGCAAAGACAATGAACGAAGGCACATTGAAAGTATCGCATTTTTTCAGTGATCAATTGGCAGTGTCAGAAACGAACGAAAATACCCCTTTAAAAAAAAAAAATACAGTAATTTCAAGAACTAGTTTCATGTTGCCCACAAAGCCTTGGCTCGAATTGTGTTTAAGTTAAAATTTAAGCAGCGTTGAATAAATTTTTCTGCACTTTGTTGTGGCAGCTGTTTTGTGCCTTGACTGCTGTTTAGTACCTGACTGCTGTTTAGTACCTTGACTGCTGTTTAATACCTGATTGCTGTTTAGTACCTTGACTGCTGTTTTGTGGCATTTAACTGCAAGAATTTCACCTGATGTTTTTATCTGTACCATAGGATTGGACGGTAACTTCCCAGTTGGTCTACGGCTCACCAGGCCTACGTTTTCCCAGTTGGCCTACGATATTTTCCCAGTGAGCCTACGGTCATTTTAGTATGGTCTCACCAGGAACGTAGGTCAACTGGGACGATTACAAACTCTATCTAAATCAGGTATAGACTGTTATTAATATTTTCTATAATAAATTATCTCTATAAAACTACAATGTACATTACTGTTTTCTGTACTAAATGATCTCTATAAACTACGGTGGTGACTAACGTTTTATAATTAAATATCACAAACAAATAAAACTACTATCTAGTAATATCCAAGTCTCCAAACCGGCCAGTAGTGGTAACTGAAAAAACAAATCTATGATGAAATTTCATAATATCACAAATGTCGCAAATATTGAAAAACCTGAGTGCTCTAATATACAAACTCGAAACTGTGCAGAGCGGCCAATCCACAGCACCCAAACCGTCCAGCATCTGACCGTTTTTATGCAATAAAATAATTATTCAGTAATCAAATAATAATAAAATAATTATTTGGTAAAACGAAGGCTTTTATTTCACCATCAAAAACCTCATGATCTAGACATAAAATAACCTTTGATTTTTTCAATGCCTTATGATGTTCAGATCTGACCCTTTTTATGTAATAAAATAATTGTTTAGTAAACCGTAGGCCAACTAAAAAAAACGTAGGCCTAGTGAACCGTAGGTCTGGTGAACCGTAGGCCTGGTGAACCGTAGGCCAACTGGGACGTAATCGCATGGGACACGCAGTAAACTAAGAAATACACATCACATCCAAGTTCATTTCAAGTTCATTCGGGGAGTACGGGAGGGGCAGGGAGTGCGGTTGGGGGGGGGGGGGGTCAGATTGTAGAAATAACAATCTCTGTGCGAAGTGAGTTGTCGATATCACAGCAATCGATGTGTTTTTAAAGGAAGCTGACAAATATTACAACACCTACTGTCAGTTAGCAATATAAAATTTTATGACGAGCTTATTGATTTAAGCATCACGACTTCTAATTTATTGCGCAGTTAAAGATATATATATGTAAATGTTAAACTAAAAAAAGAAAATTAAATGCTAATTTGAGCGTTACCTGACCGGCCAGTTGTCTATTCCACCTTCATGAAATCACAATAACGTTCTTCTTTTGCGACAATTGACCTATTTCCACCTCTAGGATTGTCTGTTTTGTGACTGCACGCTTGAAACTGCTACTATTTTATCAATGGCATTTTCCTGAAACTGCACCAATGATTTCGTTTCACGAATTATCTTTCCCTTACCAATAAATGTATAGCAACCTATCCACTGCCTTAAAATGTGTTTTTTGTACTATTAAGTACTATTAATTGTCCGTTGACGGCTTTTATATTCGTTTGTTCTTTTTCTGATATCTTATGTCAGCTTGAGTGAATACTGCGTGCAGAACCTTCAGTCTCACTAAAAGTGAACGTGACCGGTAACACCTTGTATTATGAAAAAGAGTTGATTATTACTCCTTCTCGGGAGCTTTAAATAAAGGCGTTTATTTCTCCACGGCAGCTGACAAAGTGATGACGGGCTGAGTGAAGTCTCAGGCTTTACCGCTGGGGCTGCTCTGCTCTTTGCTATATACCAGTTAGCCTCATACAGACGTGTGCGGGATGACAGAACACACCCTCCAATGTGTTCTCACGTAACAGTCCTTTTGTGACGTGCATACAGAAAGCTCATGGCGATGTTTGTCAAAACATTAACCGCTGTTTGATTGCCATGTCAGTAATACCTAATCTCCAGATTTAATTTTGATATATAATATCCATGTCCATAATGTTCATTTTTTTCAAAAGCTAGACATCGATGCTCAATCGTTGGTAGTTTCCTCCTAACTCACACGACCTTGTTGTAAAACAGCATTCAAACAATGCTGTGACTTAATTATAATTTAACACTTTTTTGTGACATTGGTTTTTGTTAAATATTCGAGTAATGTCATTCTTGATTTAGAGATTCAATTACAGTGTCACTGTGAACACATTATGTAGGTTAATAAAAGGTTAAATCCGGACACAGCCATCACGCAATATTTTAAGTTAAAGCTGGGTCCATCCACCAAGGGATCTTATAAAAAATTATAAGGTAGACGGAATTCCGCCACATAGCGGAATGACCCACTTTCAGGAACCACAAAAAGAAGAAAAATTTGCATTGCATTTTGACCGAGAACGTCAAAGTCATCCAGATACCCCTTGTGCGTTTCGGCCTGAATTGTGGAAAATGAGCCTAAATCCGCTCTATCTCTAACCCTTTCGACATAGTGGTCAATTTTCGGTATATGATGACTGCGACCTAGGTCAAGGTCACCTTGGTACCTCTTATGCAACGGTTTAGGCTCAAAGGTTTGCAAATGAGCTCCATCTTCAACTGTTTTCGACATAATGGTCAACTTCAGGTTTTTGACGACCTTAACCGAAAAAGTCAAAGTCACCGAGATACTTTTTATGCATCGTCGTTAGGCCCCAAGGGTAGAAAATAATGTGAAAATTGCGCTATTTCTACCTGTTTTTGAGATAATCGTCAACTTGGGATTTTTTTACCCTGACCTTAACAGAAAAAGTCAAGTTCATCTAGGCACCTCTTATGTAACGTTTTTAAGCTCAAAGGATCGAAAATGAGTTCAAAAGGTCAAGGATTTCGAGATACGTCGTCCTTTGACTCTCAAGGTCAATATTCAGAGGTGGGTTTAGTCACTACTTTTCTGGACATTTTTCGTGATAAAAGGCGCTTAGAAAATTACTGTGACCTTAATTGAACTGGACCTTTAAAGTCAAGGTCAAAATTATTTGCAGTTTCACCGAGACCTTTTGATTTTATCTATCAGGCTAGAAAGCTAGAAGTTTTCTGGAAACCATTTTGTAGAAACAATAATTTTGGCCTCAGGTTGACCTTGATCGATGAGGCAAAATTTGCGGATTCACCGGGAACATCTCATCCTCTACACATATTGCTAAATTTCGTTTTCCTCCTTAAAAAGTGTAAAAAGAGTTTTCTGAAACCATGCAACGGAAAAAGGCAAGAAAAAAAGGAAAAAAAGGCAGAAAATTCCAGAATAACTACAAAGCTATTCCCAGTTGCAAACAAAGCTTGCAAGTGGTAAATAGAACTAGACGCAAGCAAGAACAGATTTTATAAGAACATCAAAGTTTAGAACCGAATCCAGTGAAGAACAGAACTTCTCAGAATATTCAGGGCTAGACCGGCAGCCAGCCTGTTCCAGCGGTGTTCAAGACATGTTCCAACCATGTTCCAGCCATGTTCCAGCCATGTTCCAACCATGTTCGAGACATGTTCCAACCATGTTCAAGACATGTTCAAGCCATGCTAAAGACATGTTCCAACTATGGTAACTGCACTTTCAATGGAGTGACCATGGTGGAGTTATTTCTATCAATGACAAAGCATAAGCCATAAGTGCATAATGCGCAAATGTGTGAGACCATCAGTGGGATTAAACTAAAGTGGTACAGATTCCGGAGTACTCTGATTTCTGAGGCTCTTCACAGTGGAAGGTACTTATAGCGGGCGATTGAAAGCTGTTCTATACGTGAGTTGACCCCATTTGTGGCGTGGTCCTATATGTCAGTTGGTCCCATTTGCAAGGTGATCTATATATGAGGTGATCCCATTTGCGGCGTGGTCTTATATGTGAAGTGGTCCCATCTGCAGGGTTTGTCGGGTTCCTCGGTACTTATAACTATTATAACTATAAATTTCTTGGTGAAACTACAGAAAGGGTTAACGCAGCAGTTACGACTCAACGGTACACTTATGAATCATAATTATATTATAGGAATATTTTTACGTTACGTGTGGATGTTTTTAGAGTGGAAGGCTTTATTATAAAGAACAGGATAAATAATCAAGTAATTACAGGAATTAATATAAAGTAAAGCGCATGGAGACAGGTTTATTCACTTTATTTGACACATGATGAAAACGAGTTAATATACAACTGAGTTGAATCGTGAAATGTAATTACCAGGAAATATATATCATTTTACGACAAAGCGAACAGCTTGCTTTAATTACTTCCTGACTTGTTTCGTTTTTGCTAATGCGTTTGCTCATTTTGCAATGTAAAGTAAGTAGTTATTATTCCTTGTGCGTTCCTTCGAGTAAAGTCATATCTCAGGGTTCAGCAAAACGCGCATTCAGCCTGAGTGACACTGTCATGTGGATGAGCGCATAATGCCATATATAGGCATGAGTTTGTACGGCACACATGACAGCCCAATGGTGACAGATGGTGCATAAATGGCTCAGGACAAATCTGTTGGATGTGGTAAGCTTTCTCATTAGGACAACATATTTCTTTGAAAATGCGGAGATAGACTGTGTTGTATACGTAGTTGGACAACATAATAACAGTTTTGTTCCGTTTTTTAGCAAACTCTTTTGGAGCCAAAGTGCACCAGAATCCTTTTAAGTCTTGTCCTTTTATTATATCGGAGAAGTCAAAAATAGTCATAGGCCCTAGGTATAATTTTCACAGCCTAGGCAACGCTACAGTACCTCAACACCTTTAGGGTACAGAGCATTATGTTCAGTATATTAATGAAGAAATACAAGTATCCAGAAATGGAGGATGGCCTAATCGGTAGTGATTAAGTACACATGCATCACAGGAGCCAATCACGTGACCACAAGAAGTTAGGGCGGAACTGGTGCTATTTTTTACTCCTGCTTTTTGTGTATCAAAACAGTTAATTCCCGGTTATCGAAACCTTATGCAGCTATGAAATGTCATCTACAGCGTATCAATGAACAACGAACTTGTTAACACTTGACAAGCCTTTGGCTTGCAAGAGTTATATGAATTTGTGCGAGCAAAATTCGTCCTTTTTTTTTCTTCTTGACACTTTTTCCGATTTTTTGTGTCTTCTTCTTCTCTGACACTATAGGCCCTACGACCATCAAACTTGGGACTTATGAAGAGCTTGATATGAACATGTGCATGTCACTTTTTATTTTCGTCTTTGATTTCGTTTTCTTTGTTAAAACGCCATGTGAAAAGAGTGTATTTTTTGCAAGTAAATGCGTAGCATTTAACGCACAACACAGAACACAGTTGCTGAACTTTGTGCGAGCTCTCACTGCGTAAATGGATAACACGACGTATGCCTGATCGGTCAATAAAACTTTAAGTCAACAACAACCAAACACTACTCGGCTATAAGACGTATTCAAGCTGTGTTGTTATCCGCCGGGAACCGGACGGATATAGTTTTCATTCTGTCCGTCTGTCTGTCCGTCTGTCTGTCTCTCCGTCCGTCCGTCCGTCTGTCCGTCTGTGCAATTTCAGTCTCACGCGCCTACAGCCCGCATTAGTGGGTGGATTGATTTCAGATTTTACCCAGGGGTGCTCCTAAGCATCCCGCAGTGCAGTGACCAGGATTCGACGGGATCGGAGCAAAATTGCCAAAATGGCAAAACTTTAAAAAATTGCAGAAACTGAATAAGGACTTTGCATAACACACATCAGTCTCACGCGCCTACAGCCCGCATTAGTGGGTGGATTGATTTAAGATTTTACCCATGGCTGCTCCTAAGCATCCCGCAGTGCAGTGACCAAGATTCGACCGGATCCGAGCAAAATTGTCAAAATGACAAAACTTTAAAAAAATGGAAGAAATGAATTAGAAATGAGCATAACACATATCGGTCTCACGCGCCTACAGCCCGCATTAGTGAGTGGATTGATTTAAGATTTTACCCATGGCTGCTCCTAAGCATCCCGCAGTGCAGTGACCAGGATTCGACCGGATCCGAGCAAAATTGCTAAAATGAAAAAACTTTAAAATTTGAAGAAACTGAATTAGGAATGAGCTTTACACATATCGGTCTCACGCGCCTACAGCCCGCATTAGAGGTTGGATTGATTTAAGATTTTACCAAGGGCTGCTCCTGAGCATCCCGCAGTGCAGTGACCAAGATTTGGCTGGATTATTGGATAGATTTTAACGTCTGTTTCATATGACTTCTTCTACTTCACTGACCACAAGGCTGTATGGTGGTCTTTGGAACAGTTGTTCACAGGAACATCATAATCAGGTATACAATTTGTGCGAACCCGGCGGATTCATGCTTCTCGAGCATCTAGTTTGCAATATATTATTCAAGAAATAACCCACTGAAGGAAGTATTTTTGCGTTTAAATTTTAGTCAAGTGTTTAACATTTCGCTAGCGAAATGAGCCTCTAGTTTAGTTTGATCAACTGGGTTTTCAGTTCTAGCGTGTTTAAACCAAATAAACACTTTTTCGGAGGCCTTTTCAGCTCTTTCATGCAGCTTTCTAAACAGGCTCACAGATATTCAGTTGAGCCACACATATTTAGTTACGCTGAGCTTTACTCAAACAGCGAATTAGATAGGTTTAACCAAGCCAACCCCATTTAAGCCGAGCTCTGTTCATAAAGTGATTCAAACAGTTTTAAGGTTATCAATGAAGTCAATGCTAAATGGGAACACAGGACGATTCGAAACCCATAATAATTAAACTCTATCTTATTGCGTTTTTATTCAGGTCTGGCAGGGATGACTCGTAGCCGGTGTAACACACTATCTTACCCTCCCCCCATACAGCTTTCCCCAGGGGCAGGCGGGAGGAAGCTATACTAGGCTATCTTACCCCCAGTACAGCTCCTCCCGCGGGCTATACGAGACTATCTTACCCCCCCCCCCCCCGTACAGCTTCCACCGGGGCCAGGGGGGAAGCCATACGAGGCTATCTTGCCCCCTGTACAGCTCCCCCCGGGGGACAGGAGGAAGCTATACGAGGCTATCTTACCCCCTGTACAGCTCCCCCCCCCCCCCAGGGGACAGGGAGAAGCTATACTAGGTTTTCTTACCCCCTTGTACAGCTCCCCCCGGGGGCAAGGGTATCTTGCCCCCCGCCAGCATATCCCCCCAGACCTTTTTTGCGTGTAAATGTTTGTTGATAATATTTGTTCATTGAACAAATGGACTCAGTTATGCGGTATGAAATTACCTTAAACTACTTGATTGGCTGAATTCAACATAATTCAAACCAAAATAGGAAAAAACATCCTTGATGAGAAAGTTCTGTACTTTCTTTTTAGCATTTTTAGAGAACCCTGGTGGATACTTCTGATCGCTAAGATAATCATAAATAGCATCAACATTATCCTAGAAGCGCTTTGTTGTATACTCAGCTTCATCTTCCATTTAGAAACTGAGATGGTGGTGAAAAATCTTCCAACGTCTACTCACAGGTCAGGAGTAAATCTTATGCCGCGACTTATAATTACCCCGGATTTCTTCTGTAGCCGTTTTAATCCCCTGTTACAATACAAAATATAAAATAAAACAAAAGAGATGTGAATTCGTTTCACATCGATACAGCGGCAATGTGATTACAATTGGTAAACAGGGGAAGAGGGGACAGAAAGAAAAAACATAACGGAAAAAGTTGCGGGAAGGGGGAGAGGAGCGAGCCTGGGTGGGGGGAAGCTGAATAGGAGGCAAAAAATACCAGCTGGAGAAGGGGCAGACAGACTAGTCTAGCTTCCCCCCGGGGGGGAGGGGGGAGGGGGAAGGGGGTAGATATACTGTTACACCGGGACGGAATAATTTTACCTCCTCATCAAAACAATAGTGTAAGCGACTGAAATAAAAAATAATGTTTCGTTTGATATTGAAAAACATTTTTAGAAATATTTAAATATTGTAGCAAGGTCGGATACCGTTTTCATAATAGTTTCGCCTGTAAATAGCAGTTTTACTTCGCAAAAGCTTTGAATTCGCTTATCTCCACTTTTAATGGGTTCCCTTCCAGTAATATTTACCACGCAATATAAAAAAGAACTTTTTGAGGTACTGTTCAAGATACTCTAACCCTTCCATCCATCCTATGGCCAATCAGAATGCCCGAGACGTCGTCTGCTAGTCTCGTATAAACGACATTCCCTTTTTGCGTGGCGTCGTTACAACACGCCATTCTGTGTGCTGCCGGTTTTTTGCAGCAAGGGAACTGGTTTAAGGTGCGAATTGCTTCATTTTTTACTTAATTCACTGCCTAATGGATTGTTTTATCTATTATTGTGCGTTGGGATAAATTTATGGAGCCGAAGTGTGTTTATTCGCCATCTTACTCTTCGGTCTGATTAGGTTGAGTTTGCACGATCACGGAGACACTTTCCTAGTCCCGAGAAGTGCGCCTCTTTCTCCACTTTCATTCAGATCGAGGAACTTACCAGTTCCACCTCAGTTCGTCTAGGAGTAGGATCTTTTCAGGCTGCTGGACCTGATCAGACTCCAAGCTTTACCAGCCAGCTGTGTCATCGCGGAAATGGCCAGTTTTTGCTTAAGCTTTACTCCATGGGTCGCTTCTCAGTCTTTGTAGAGCAGGTTCTGCAAGTCTGACAGCGTTCTCCGACGAAAAGAGACGTTTTCTGTGACGTCTGAGGGTCATTTTCTTTGCCAGGACCGTTTTCCCTTTGTGGTCTTACGGTCACGGGTGCGAGAAGACCATTCTGGTCCAACGGGATTCACAAAACCCGTTACGGTCCGATGGTCCCAGGTGCATCTGAGGCAAGAGAGATCCATATCCGACACGGGTGGTGCCATTACGGTCCAGCCCGTTACGGCCCGGGAACGTTATCGTTCCGGGAAGCATCTCTTTTCGTCTTTCCTTAGACCCAGCGAGTTATTGCGGTGTTTAAGCAATTGTAAACACAGCTTGGAAGGTTAAAGCTTGCAGTTGAAGCAAAGCACGGAGAAATGTAGTTTTGTGCGTTGTTTTATACTACATATTCTCACCGTTGTTTTTCTCTGCTTGCATTTCAGATATGACAGAGGCCAGTCTACATTCTCCACCGTTACTGCCTCAGTGTATCCATCCTCCAACCGCGTGTAACCCCCACTCCATCTGCGACCGCTGTAGACGGAATAGTGGAATACCTCTGTGTGAGCCAGACAGCCAGTGTGGCGAGTGTCTACATCTTTCTCCAGAGGATTGGAAAGTCCTATTACGGAATAGGACCAAGAACGAGCGCAGGAGGGATAAGCGCAAATTCCTTTCGTCAGCTTCGTTTGTTACTCGTGAATTTATTCGTGATACCATGAAGAAGGCTAGCTCCGTTATTCTGGGCCAGGTCTCCACCCCCGTACACGTAGACACTGGTGCAGAATCGGAATCCGCTACGCCAGTTAAGAGACATAAAAAGTCCAAGAGTAAAGGACGTGCATTTTCTGAGACTGTAGCAGAATTGGACATCCCGGAAGGGCAAGAACGGGATCGTCTCCGCGAGGCATGGGCCTCACCTCCTAGAGTGAAACCCAGTGGCAGTCCAGGAGGGGCGTTTAAGTCCCCGTCTGAGGAACAAGTGACTTTAACGCATAAGGATACGGGAACAGTACTTTCGGCGGTTACAGGCCAGTTAGGCATTCCCCCGCGAGAGGACTTATCCCCCCCTCCTCAGCTGCAGCGTCTCCCGAGTGAATTTTCAGCGTTTTTGTCTATGCAATCGCAACTGCAAAAACAACTTTTGGATTTACAGAGTCAAGTTCAGAAGCAGGAGAGTCTGCTTAGTCAAAGGCAAAAGCCTAAACCATCAGCTACGGTTTCTCGTCCTCCTCCGGAAATTCAGTCAGTGGCAGCGATATCGGGCTCGCCTGTACCTCACCTCCCGCTGGACTCTAACGTGGATATTCCCGAAACGGTCACCATCAGCGAGGAGGATTCCGTGGGCGTGCCCCTTTCGGGCCAAGTCTCCGCATTGCTGGAAGATGATGAGGAAATCGGGCCGATGGAAAATTCTCCCCTAGCAGCAGTCCCAAGCAACAGGGAGAAAGAAATTTACACCCCAGTAGGGGAACCCCACATGTCACATTTTTCACAATCCCAACTCCCAGAAGCAGCATCTGATGAACAGGAGTCGGAGGTGGAAGACGGGGAAGAAGAATCCGAGGGTACGTCAGTACATTCCCGTTGTCATTTACCGTTACGGGCAGTGGAGCAGGTGCGTTCTCCCGGCCAAGGGCATCGACTTTGGAGAGATCCAGCGGCAGCGGGCAGACGGCCCATCCGTACTCCCTCTCCACCAGATCTTGCCCCATCGGTCGAGGACGCGGCCCCCTCGAGTTCTGCTTCTACGATTGCACCAGAAGACGTGCCGTTCAGGGATGCCATTCAAGAGATAGCCCGCTTAGCAGAGGTCTCCTGTGGCTCCCCAAATTTAGATAAGGAGGATCCGCCCATTCGGATGACATCTCAGGCAGCTCCACCACAACAGGACTCGTTTATCGCACTAGCCACCAGTGAGGGCATTGCTCATGCTGTCACGGTCCGCGCGAAAGAGTTCAAGAAGATGGACGCCGGTGAGGGTCGCACGTTGTCGCGTTTCCATTTATCTAAACATTGCTCAGTACGACCAGGACCATATCGGTCAGCGGATGAAAAAATTCCCCTAGAGGCACTGGAGCAGCCCGTGAAGCGTACAGTCTGGATGCCCACAGTGCGTAGTGACTCAGACATTCCATTAGTGGAGAAAGACGCAAAGACCATCGAGGCGTCTTCTCGCCACATCCTGAACATTATGTCTTTTCAAGATCATGCACTTAAAGCACTAAAGTCGCGTTGGGAAGAACTTCGCCTTAGTGATCCCGTGTCTGCTAAATTGATGGAATGCCTGGCCTTAGCTACCCGAGACGTGGTCAAACTTTCCACTTTTTTGATGACTTCAATGGTCTACTTACGTCGAGATGCCTTTCTCCAGCACTGCTGGTCTAGTGTCAAAGGTTTGCGGGACCTGCGTCATGCCCCTATCCTGGAGGAACGAGAACTATTTCCTCCCGCCGAGATAGAGAGGGTGAACCAGGAAAGTCGTTCGCTTTCGAAAGATTATGCC
The DNA here is from genome assembly GCA_949752745.1 of Protula sp. h YS-2021. Classification (NCBI taxonomy): domain Eukaryota; kingdom Metazoa; phylum Annelida; class Polychaeta; order Sabellida; family Serpulidae; genus Protula; species Protula sp. h YS-2021. Next base: position 10,290,442 of record OX457032.1, read on the forward strand.
CTGATGTCCAGGATGTCTCGCTCCTCCTTCAAACGTCCACTGAAGAGGAAGAGACCACAACAGTCCTCTCCAGCACCGTCTAAGCCGAGTGCGCAGCCACAACAGCCCCCTGTCAAGAAACCGAAACCCAGCCCCGGCAGCAAGACAGAGGGTCCGGCTCCACAGTCGTTCAGGTAGCAGCCAACCAAAGTACCGTCACGAGATTCCCTTATCTCCTGGCGATACTTTAGCAAACTTAAGAGACTTGGAAAATTTACTTTCCTTAAACGCCTCCTTGCCCGTAGGAGGAAGACTAGGAAAGTTTTGGCAGCAATGGGCAGAAATGGGGGCGTCTCGAAGGGTAGTACGTTGGTTAAAGAGAGGTTACTCCCTACCTTTCAAACGAGACCGGAACGGGCTCAGGTGCCCTATTCCCCTAACCGCCCATGCGCCAAGACAACTAGTCACCTCTTACGCCAAGGGGTCAGAAAAAGACCGAGCTCTCCAAGAAATGCTACTGAGCTTGTCTCAAAAACAGGCGATAGAGGAAATGCCAGAAAATCAAATGGGTTTTTTCAGCAGAGTTTTTCTGGTTCCCAAGAAATCCGGAGGGTGGAGGCTGGTAATCGACCTTTCCCCATAAACGGTTTTCTCCGAGTGATCACCTTTCAGATGGACACGGCCCAGGTGATAAAAGGGTCATTACGGGAAGGGATGTGGGGTACCTCCATAGATCTCTCCGATGCTTACCTCCATATTCCTCTCCATCGCTCGGCAAGAAAATTTCTAGCCTTTCAAGTAGGGAAAAGACGATTTTGGTTTCTGGCACTTCCCTTCGGTCTGGCTACGGCCCCGTACGTTTTCTCCAAGGTCATGAAGGTACTGAAAACATGGGCACGGCTAGAAGGGATGTTAGTCTTTCAGTATCTGGACGACTGGTTTCTGGCGAACCAAGACAGGCAGGTAACCGAGAATCATACAATGTCTTTAGTTCGCAAGGCACTAGAGGTAGGTCTAGTAGTAAATCTAGCCAAGTCCGAACTAACCCCCAAACAGTCCATTACCTTTCTAGGGGAGTTTTGGGATCTGGCAATAGCAAAGGCGTTCCCTACGCCAGAACGCCGCCAGAGAATTGCAGATGCCATAAAAGGTATTTCCCCAGGAAAGAAGGTGAGATTACAGGCCATGGAATCGCTCCTCGGCCTGTTAGTGGCAACAGAGAAGACAGTCCCCCTGGGCCGTCTCCATTACAGGCCATTTCAAAGCCAGGTAAGATGGGCGTTGCATCAGGGTCGTTCACCCGCAGCGAGGATGCAAGTGTCACAGGTAACCCTACAAGCCCTACAGTGGTGGTGCGATGTTCTAATTATGTCCGAAGGAATGCCATTTCAGCCCCCCACCCCGGAGATAGAGATTCAGACCGATGCGTCCCATGCGGGGTGGGGAATTTATTGGAATGGTCAGGTATGGAAGGGCAAATGGCCACCCTCGCTTCAGTCCTACCACATAAACTGGCTGGAGCTTCGGGTGGTCTGGATTGCCCTAATCAAGCTGACCAACCAACTCAGAAACAAGGCAGTCCTTTTTCGGTTAGACAACTCCACAGCCATAGCTTACCTCAACAAGCAGGGGGGCACCAAATCACGATCCCTGTCCAAACTTGCATTCCAAATTCTTTCAAAGGCCAGGGAGGAACAGGTGACCGTTTCCGCCCGTCACCTGGCCGGGAAATTAAACGTCCTAGCGGACTTAGCCTCCAGACAGGGTCAAGTTATCAACACCGAGTGGTGCCTATCCCCTCGGTCCTTTCAGTGGGTGACACACCAATCCCCATGGGGTGCCCCGACTCTGGATCTGTTTGCAAACGCGATGACCACCCAACTTCCCCGGTACGTGTCTCCTTGCCCGGACCCAGCAGCTTGGGCAGTAGACGCTCTCAATTGTCAGTGGCCACGGGACGAGGTACTGTATGCCTTTCCCCCACAAGCAATCTTAGGGCAAGTCCTGCAGAGAGTAATCGAGTTGAAACCACCGTTCCTATTACTCATTGCCCCATGGACACCGGAAGCCCCATGGTTCGCCCTCCTACTCCATTGCAAGGTAGTAAGGTCGATACCGATCCCATGCCACAACGAGTTGCTATCACAACCCCATTGGCATCACTTCCACCCCTCCCCTCGCTTACTGAACCTCCACCTATGGTGTCTGACCAGTCCTTTCTGAAAAACAAGGGTTTTTCTAAGCAGGTGAGAGAGAAAATAGTAAACAGTCACAAGGGTTCAACGGCCAAAGTTTACAGGTCGCAGTGGAATAAATTTGCCGCTTGGTGTAGCACTTCTAAGCTAGATCCGTTTCAGGCTAGCCCAGCAGTGGTAGCGGATTTCCTCGATCACCTTTTCACGGAGGTGAAATTAAAGGTAAGTTCCATCGAGGGCTATAGGGCCGCTATAGGGTCAAGACTCAAAGCGTCTACAGGCTACGACCCGGGCGAAGATACTTCCCTATCACAGCTAGTAAGACATTTTAAAGTAAACTCCCCACCCTGCCCATCCAACATAGCGCAGTGGGATTTATCATTAGTCTTACAGTATCTTCAGCGCCCAGATATATTTAGTAAGGACGTGATTTCAGCAAAAAACGCAACATTAAGATTCACGTTTTTATTGGCCTTAGCTTCGGGCAAAAGAAGAGGCGAAATCCATGCCCTAGACAGAAAGGTAAATAAAGATAAGGGTACATGGGAGAAGGTCACCCTAGTCCCTAGAGCAGGATTCATGGGAAAAACCCACATCATGACCCAAGGGATGGGAACGTTCGATCACATTACTCTCCCATCCCTACCAGATGACCCCGACTCAGACGGTCTGGTCTCTTTGTGTCCCATCAAAGCGCTGCAACAGTATTTGGAAATGTCAGAGGCCTACCGATCAGAAAATCAGAAGGCTCTCATCATTTCGTTTATGCCGAAATTTAACAAAGATCTTTCGAAACAGTCGATCTCAAATTATATTAAGAGGATCATTTTGGCAGCCTATGACGATGCACAAATCGACCCTAACCCGTTAGGGGAATCAAACATCAAAGCCCATCAGGTAAGGCAAGTAGCCAATTCCCTCAGGGCGGTACGCAACGTGTCCCTTTCGGATATATTAAAAACAGGTTGTTGGGTTTCCCCCAACTCGTTTGTTAAATACTATCTGAAAGATTTTTCTCAAGATGAATTGTCTGGCTTATATTCATTAGGACCGTTCGTGGCTTCAGAAACGACCATTACAGGCTGAGTGTTTCTGTTGTAGGAATGCTTCTCCCAAGTTTAAGAACAAGGGCAAGCACAAGAGTAACTTCTCCAAGGGCCGTAATGGGAACAGTAACAACAACAACAAGCCACGAAAGTAACAACCTACAAGAAGGTCTTTCCTTCTTACTCTGAACATTTCGCCTTTCGCTCAGGTCCTTTGGACCATTTCGGTTCGTGCTTATATTAAGTTACGGACGAACGCTGGACGGTTATGTTTAATTAAGCATTTATTTACTCCGAAGTGTTCAGGATCGCATGTGTAATGAGTACAGCCCAGTCTTCGGTCTTACGGCTACTCGGATGCTTAAGTTTTGATCTCCTTTCTTCATGTTTTTCAGAAAGAAAGGGGGGGGGGGGGACCATGTCGGTCCCAGACGTACCCAGTGACCGTACACCCGTTGTAGCCGGAAGGCCGAAAGCCGGTTTATGGTTCATGGTATGAGGTACCATAGTGTCATTATGGGCTTATGGGACCATAACGGCCCCATATAGGAAAACAGTCATAAATAAGCAAAATTTTTCTGTTTTTCATTTTATGACGATTTACAGTAGTTTTAGTACTATCTAGTCAATCGCTGTGAGTTTATTTCAAATAAACGTGGTAATTTATCAAATGAGAAGAAGAAAAGTTAGACAGCGGACTCGCTTTCTTTTTCAAGTTTGAATTGCATGTCTTGTAAGACACTTCAGTCACTTTACTAGAAGTGTCAAAGAGTTTATTTGCGTAATTCCTATGGATTTACGATCGTTTTGTAGTACTTCTAAATAAACCTAATTGTTCATCAATACATAGCAAGTGAATAGTGAGAACTTGAGGAAGGGATCCATCCGGTGGGCGGTTGGAGGGGGATGGTGATAGTTCTCAAAAAAGATGATGGCATGGTTGGAAGCCTTCTCATCTCAACTGACAGTTGCTGTGATATTTTTTACTTTGTTACGATTTACCTTATGTTGAAAGACCGGAATGGTACGCCTCCGGACTTTATTTAGGAAATCATTAAAAGAATTGAAACTTAGCTGACAAGTTTTATTTCTTCTTTGCGTCGAGTGCACAGCACTCCTCGCCTATATGCAATGAGCTTTTACAAGCCATAGTGTAATTCGCGACCTTTTTGGGCAGTTCAAGAATGGCAGGCTCCCCTGCTCCGGACTCAAGTCCCATTAAAAGTGGAGATAAGCGAATTCAAAGCTTTTGCGAAGTAAAACTATCGTTTTATTTCGTAAAACGAGCTTTTACGAGTAAAAGCGCAATTCGCGTTCTCCACTTTTAACTTTGATTTTAACCCGTCCCATCCATCCCCAACTAGCCTGGGCGTGTTTTACCGCCTTTTGGGGCTAAAAAGGGAATGTCGTTTATACGAGACTAGCAGACGACGTCTCGGGCATTCTGATTGGCCATAGGATGGATGGAAGGGTTAGAGTATCTTGAACAGTACCTCAAAAAGTTCTTTTTTATATTGCGTGGTAAATATTACTGGAAGGGAACCCATTAAAAGTGGAGAACGCGAATTGCGCTTTTACTCGTAAAAGCTCGTTTTACGAAATAAAACGATAGCTTTATAGGGTTGCTGCAGCGGCTTTACAGGGTTTTTCTGTGTCTACAAACTGTCCATACAGCTGTCATGCAGCGTTTATATGTCTCTGCAAACTGTTCATCCAACGCTCTTGAAACGCAAGCAAGAACAGATTTTATAAGAACATCAAAGTTTAGAACCGAATCCAGTGAAGAACAGAACTTCTCAGAATATTCGGGGCTAGAACGGCAGCCAGCCTGTTCCAGCCATGTTCCAGCCATGTTCAAGACATGTTCAAACCATGTTCCAGCCATGTTCAAGACATGTTCCAGCCATGCTCAAGACATGTTCCAGCCATGTTCAAGACATGTTCCAGCATGCTCAAGACATGTTCCAGCCATGTTCAAGACATGTTCCAACTATGTTAACTGCACTTTCAATGCAGTGACCATGGTGGAGTTACTTCTATCAATGACAAAGCATAAGCCATAAGTGCACAATGCGCAAATGTGTGAGACCATCAGTGGGATTGAACTAAAGTGGTACAGATTCCGGAGTACTCTGATTTCTGAGGCTCTTCACAGTGGAAGGTACTTATAGCGGGCGATTGAAAGCTGTTCTATACGTGAGTTGACCCCATTTGTGGCGTGGTCCTTTATGTCGGATGGTCCCATTTGCAAGGTGATCTATATGTCAGGTGGTCCCATTTGCGGGCTGGTCCTATATATAAGGTGATCCCATTGTGGCGTGGTCTTATATGTGAAGTGGTCCAATCTGCGGGGTCTGTCGGGTTTCTCGGTACTTATAACTATTATAACTATAAATTTCTTGGTGAAACTACAGAAAGGGTTAACACAGCGGTTACGACTCAACGGTACACTTATGAATCATGGACTGAATTTAAAATTTAAATTCAGGTCTATCATTCAAGTCTGCCTTAATATTAGTTGTTTATTTTTCATTTATGGAATATTTTTACGTTACGTGTGGATGTTTTTAGAGTGGAAGGCTTTATTATAAGGAACAGGATAAATAATCAAGTAATTACAGGAATTAATATAAAGTAAAGCGCACGGAGACAGGTTTATTCACTTTATTTGACGCATGATGAAAACATGTTAATATACAACTGAGTTGAATCGTGAAATGTAATTACCAGGAAATATATTACGTTTTACGACAAAGCGAACAGCTTGTTTTAATTACTTCCTGACTTGTTACGTTTTGCCAATGCGTTTGCTCATTTTGCAATGTAGAGTAAGTAGTTATTATTCCTTGTGCGTTGCTTCGAGTAAAGTCATATCTCAGGGTTCAGCAAAACGCGCATTCAGCCTGAGTGACACTGTCATATGGATGAGCGCATAATGCCATATATAGGCATGAGTTTGTGACTGACATCTGCGCGGCATACATGGCACCCCAATGGTGACAGATGGTGCGCAAATGGCTCTGGACAAATCTGTTGGATGTGGTAAGCTTTCTCATTAGGACAACATATTTCTTTGAAAATGCGGAGATAGACTGTGTTGTATACGTCGTTGGACAACATAATAACAGTTTTGTTCCCTTTTTAGCAAACTCTTTTGGAGCCAAAGTGCACCAGAATCCTTTTAAGTCTTGTCCTTTTATTATATCGGAGAAGTCAAAAATAGTCATAGGCCCTAGGTATAATTTTCACAGCCTAGGCAACGCTACAGTACCTCAACACCTTTAGGGTACAGAGCATTATGTTCAGTATATTAATGAAGAAATACAAGTATCCAGAAATGGAGGATGGCCTAATCGGTAGTGATTAAGTACACATACATCACAGGAACCAATCACGTGACCACAAGAAGTCAGGGCGGAACTGGTGCTATTTTTTACTCCTGCTTTTTGTGTATCAAAACAGTTAATTTCCGGTTATCGAAACCTTATGCAGCTATGAAATGTCATCTACAGCGTATAAATGAACAACGAACTTGTTTAGTTTGATCAACTGGTTTTCAGTTCTAGCGTGTTTAAATCAAATAAACACTTTTTCGGAGGCCTTTTCAGCGCTTTCATGCAGCTTTCTAAACAGGCTCACAGATATTCAGTTGATAGGTTTAACCAAGCCAACCCCATTTAAGCCGAGCTCTGTTCATAAAGTGATTCAAACAGTTTTAAGGTTATCAATGAAGTCAATGCTAAATGGGAACACAGGACGATTCGAAACCCATAATAATTAAACTCTATCTTATTGCGTTTTTATTCAGGTCTGGCAGGGATGACTCGTAGCCGGTGTAACACACTATCTTACCCTCCCCCCATACAGCTTTCCCCGGGGGGGGGGGGGGCAGGCGGGAGGAAGCTATACTAGGCTATCTTACCCCCAGTACAGCTCCTCCCGGGGGCAGGGGGAAGCTATACTAGACTAGCTTACCCCCCCCCCCCCCGTACAGCTTCCACCGGGGGCAGGGGGAAGCCATACGAGGCTATCTTGCCCCCTGTACAGCTCCCCCCGGGGGACAGGATTAAGCTATACGAGGCTATCTTACCCCCTGTACAGCTTCCCCCCCCCCCCGGGGGGACAGGGGGAAGCTTTACTAGGTTTTCTTACCCCCTTGTACAGCTCCCCCGGGGACAAGGCTATCTTGCCCCCTCCAGCATATCCCCCCCAGAACTTTTTTGCGTGTAAATGTATGTTGATAATATTTGTTCATTGAACAAATGGACTCAGTTAGGCTGTATGAAATTACCTTAAACTACTTGATTGGCTGAATTCAACATAATTCAAACAAAAATAGGAAAAAAGCATCCTTGATGAGAAAGTTCTGTACTTTCTTTTTAGCATTTTTAGAGAACCCTGGTGGATACTTCTGATCGCTAAGATAATCATAAATAGCATCAACATTATCCTAGAAGCGCTTTGTTGTATGCTCAACTTTATCTTCCATTTAGAAACTGAGATGGTGGTGAAAAATCTTCCAACGTCTACTCACAGTCAGGAGTAAATCTTATGCCGCGACTTATAATTACCCCGGATTTCTTCTGTAGCCGTTTTAATCCCCTGTTACAATACAAAATATAAAATAAAACAAAAGAGATGTGAATTCGTTTCACATCGATACAGCGGCGATGTGATTGCCATTGGTAAACAGGGGAACACGGGACAGAAAGAAAAAAACATAACGGAAAAAGTTGCGGGAAGGGGGAGAGGAGCGAGCCTGGGTGGGGGGAAGCTGAATAGGAGGCAAAAAATACCAGCTGGAGAAGGGGCAGACAGACTAGTCTAGCTTCCCCCGGGGGGGGGGGGAGGGGGTAGATATACTGTTACACCGGGACGGAATAATTTTACCTCCTCATGAAATACCTTTTTTCTATAGGTTACTTCTGATAATGACTTCTGATAATAATTTTAGAATGAAAACTTTAAGACAAAATACAAGTAAATAAAATAAAATAAGCACTTAAAGGGTCATTTAGAAAAAAAAGAAACTTGCACGCTTTCCACTTTTTCCAAAGATGCACTGTAAACAAAGAAGAGAAAATACAAAGTATATGATGCAAAACTACGGTTTCCCAAAGAAAATGCAAAAGAAAGAAAAGAATTAAATTGAATACGCGGGTCGGCTCGCTCATCAAAACAACATTGTACGCGACTGAAATAAAAAATAATGTTTCGTTTGATATTAAAAATTATTTTTAGAAATATTTAAATATTGTAGCAAGGTCGGATACCGTTTTCATAATAGTTTCGCCTGTAAATAGCAGCTTTATAGGGTTGATCTGTGCCTGCAAAGTGTTGCTGCAGCGGCTTTACAGGGTTTTTCTGTGTCTACAAACTATCCATACAGCTGTCATGCAGCGTTTATATGTCTCTGCAAACTGTTCATGCAACGGTCTTACAGGATTTATCTGTGTCTGGAAACTGTTGATGCAGCGGTCACACAGGGATCATCTGTGCCTAAGAATTGCTCATATAGCGGCCTCATACAGTGTTTACAGTGGCTTCACAGGGTTTATCTGTGCCTGCACACTGCTCATACAGCGGCTTTTCAGGGGTTTATCTGTGTCTACAAGTTGATCATACAGCGGTCTTACAGGGTATTTCTGTGCCTGCAAACTGCTCATACAGCGGCCTTGCAGTGTTTATCTGTGCCTGCAAATTGTTGATACAGTGGTTTTACAGGGTTTATCTGTGCCTACAAACTTTTGATACAGCAGCTTTACAGGGGTTTTCTCTGCCTGCAAACTGTGGATACGGTGGCTTTACAGGGGTTTTCTCTGCCTGCAAACTGTGGATACGGTGGCTTACAGGATTTATCCGTGCCTGCTTGGTGCAGCTGAACCTCACATTGGCTTCTTCAAAAAGCTTTTAGGAACTAACCCTATTTAAAATGCTGTTAGAAAAGAGCATCAGGCTTCTTCTAAGTGTCTCCCTTGATAATATATACGGTAAAGAGGTATATGCTGGAATATATAGTTGTGTGGTTTTATTCTGTAAAAAAGAAATTTATATTGCACCTCAATGTCAGTGGGACTGGCAATATTTGTCCGGGTTTTCGAGTTGTCCGGATTTTTGGAGTATTTGTATTTTTAATTCAGTTTGTGATGCTGTAAAATTAAAATACTTGTGACCCTGGACGAATGAATTTATTGATAAACCTGGCTCAGTGTCATATATATATCTGATAACTCTACTCTAATATCTGATAATCCAAGGCCTTATTTTGCAAAACTGGGCCTGAAACAGGTAGATTTTGACCACGAACTCTTAGATGCCAACCAAGACTGCTGAATGTAAATGTTCCGTGTTTGATCTTTAGCAAGATCTTTTCATTTTTGAGTTTTCACATTCGTCGTTATTCTTTCTAAATATAATTGAGACAGTGCTTTTTCCCAATCCAAACTCTTCAGCTAATGACCTTATAGTTTTTCTTGGCTCGCATTAATCAGCCTAATTTTTTTCACCAATATTAAGTCCCTTTTCTTTTTGTCCCCATTTTTTGATCCCCAGTTAGCTTTTGCGAACATCTTCTGCGACCCAACCTTATGTACTAAGGCTGTGACATTGGAGCATCAAGAGATTAAGTAGATGCCGAGTCCTCCCCACCTGTCCCTAGTGCAGTATCCAGTGGCAAAAGGATCATAGCAGGCAAAGAATTAGCGGGAGCATCAAGAGATCAAGTACATACCGATTCGCCCCTCACCCCCCCCCCCCCACCAAGTGCGGTACTCAGTGGCTTAAGGGTTATTTCTTGACACTTTTTGTCAATAGTGATGTTGAACACAGAGGCACATTTCGCAATTTGCCAGACTGCATATTATACAATAGATAAACAGGCTGGGTTCCTAAGATAAATATTCAACCCTAATAAGGATAGTCCGGTATTTTGAATATTTTTATACAACAAAGCCTCAATTTGGGACTGGAAATGTTTTCCGGTATTCGAAATTCCGAGGTGTTCGCTTTTCCAAGGTTTCGCTAATACAAAAGCCTATGGAAACTTAAACGGTACTAAAAAAAGCTGTCCGGTTTAGTAAAATGTCCGATGTATCGAGGTTTGTCCGGACTGAGGTTCCACTGCCTTTTGATTTCTAAAGAAAAGTGTACTGTACGGAGGAAATCACACAACTGCTTCAGATTTAAGGTACTTCATCTATTCACTACGGGTTCTTATCAGGCCTGTTTATATACATGTATAATAAAGGAAAAAAGGGCATGCCAAACCTTGCTGTAAATCCCTAATAATTAGAAACAATTAGCCACTCATTTCTGTTTATCACTTCTTTGCGTTCTAAGCCTTCAAAGCCATTGTGTCCTGATCGACATTCACTCACGTAACCCTGCACAAAACCTTCTTCTTCATGTGAGTATGTTTTCATCAAGAAAGTATCTTGCCTCAAACTATCAACGACTCCCTGGTTTTGTTTTTAATAATAGTAATAGTGGATTATTTGTGTAGCCCTTTCTCTATTTTAGCTCAAAGGACTTTACAATGTAATTTAAAACAGATAAATTTAATAAAATAAACGCACAATGACTAGCAAAAATGATATACAATAATAGAAACATAAATCCAGTTAACATTTATAATATTGTTTAAAAAGGTGAGTTTTCAATAGTGATTTAAATACTGCAGTGGATTTAGATAACTTTATATTTAATGGAAGGGAATTCCGAATCCCGGACCGAACACCCTTTAGACAGAACACCCTCCGGATTGAACCCCCTTCTTTTTGACTGCTACAGACAAAACCCCCTTCCTCGGTACAGACAGAACCTCTTCATTTTTAAAATACAAAATACATACATGTGCGACAAAAGGCATTGAACATGCCCGGATTAGCCAAGTGTATGGTTCAAATTTGTATGAAATTTGGGGTGATTGGGTGGGGGTACGGAAAAAATGGCAACGGAAAAAATGGCAACGGAAATAATGGCAACAGAAAATATGGCAAGTGGAAATAATGGCAACGGAAAAAATGGCAAAGTGAAAAAAAAGGAAAAAATGGCAAATTTTGCGGGTTTCACTGAAGTTCAGTCGAAACAAAGAAATCGCCTACCTTGACTACTCAGGATCAAAGAAAGTCCAATCGAAACTACTTAATGCCACTTGATGTCAGGGTATTTGGGGTGCAAGCAAAAATGGCAAAACGTAATCCCTGTGTGCGGCACCGTTAATCCTTTGGATGCTCGGGTGCCAACGTAACAATACATCTATTTGGGGTGCATCAGGCAAAACTTGAACCCTGTGTATACAGTATTGCTAATCCTATGGATGTTCGGGTGCCATCACAACAATGCATTTATTAGGGGCGTTGTCTAGAATGAGCAACATGCTCGTGATATTACGCTTAAGAATAAATTTGACAATTGTGATAAAATTTTTATTTTGTTATTTTGCCATTTTTTCCGTTTTTTTCACTTTGCCATATTTTTCGTTGCCATTATTTCCACTTGCCATATTTTCCGTTGCCATTATTTCCGTTGCTATTTTTTCCGTTGCCATTTTTTCCGTTTGGGTAGGCGCTGTAAATGGATAGTATGTTTTTCTTTCGGATTTACTGAGTATTTACATGAATTGAATTGAGCCGGAGTAAAGCTTTCACTGTATAAATCGGGAAATGTCCACGAGTCAACATCATCTACGGTTTTTTTACCAAATCGAAGTTGCCTGAGTGGGATTATGTGATATCTTAACTTAATCTACTAATCCTTCAAGCTAAATATGTAATTAATCCGGCACAGGATAAAAAAAATTCATTATATAAATTTAAAAATAACCACGAATCCACATCATCTCCGTTTTTTTGATGAAATCGAAATTGCGGCAAACGTACGTGAATTCACACCCTGGGATTATGAAGAATGTGAAGAAAGCCATATATATATATATAGTACGTTTAAAACAATATCACAACAAAACCACAACTGAAGTGCAATTATGGAAGTTATACCAACAGCTAAAGGAGGAATTAAATTATGCTACAATGGATATGCGGGGTACGGAAATAATGGCAAAGGAAAATATGGCAAGTGGAAATAATGGCAACGGAAAAAATGGCATAGTGAAAAAAAGGAAAAAATGTCAAATTATGCAGGTTTCACTGAAGTTCAGTCGAAACAAAGAAATCGCCTACCTTGACTACTAAGGATCAAAGAAAGTCCAATCGAAACCATTTAATGCCACTTGATGTCGCATATTTGGGGTGCAAGCAAAAATGGCAAAACGTAATCCCTGTGTGCGGCACCGTTAATCATTTGGATGCTCGGGTGCCAACGTAACAATACATCTATTTGGGGTGCATCAGGCAAAACTTATTCGCTGTGTGTACAATGCGGTTAATATTTCGGATGCTTGGGTGTCAACGTAACAAAACATTTATTTGGGGTGCATCAGGCAAAACTTAAACCCTGTGTAAACAGTATTGCTAATCCTATGGATGTTCGGGTGCCATCACAACAATGCATTTATTAGGGGCGTTGTCTAGAATGAGCAACATGCTCGTGATATTACGCTTAAGAATAAATTTGACAATTGTGATAAAATTTTTATTTTGTTATTTTGCCATTTTTTCCGTTTTTTCACTTTGCCATATTTTCCGTTGCCATTATTTCCACTTGCCATATTTTCCGTTGCCATTATTTCCGTTGCCATTTTTTCCGTTGCCATTTTTTCTTACACCCGGATATACATATACGAAAAAGAACAAGTCCAAGACCACAATCAGATGGGAGTGTTCCCAAGAGAACGGCCGCAATTCAGAAACATTTGGAAACTCTGTGCAGCGATCGCGCCCAAGGTGGAAAAACTGATGATGTAAAGAAAAAAACACACAAAGAAAAATTATAAACTAAGGGGGTTCTGTCTGTCTACTGTAAAAATAGCAAGGGGTTCTGTCTGTAGCAGTGAAAAAGAAGGAGGTTCAATCTGGAGGGTGTTCTGCCCGAAGGGTGTTCGGTCCGTCCACCGGGAATTCCATACTGCAGGGGCACAATTTGCAAAAGCCCTGTACCCGTCGTTACAGTTTTCGTTTGAGTTACAACACACAGACAAGACAGCTTCCTGTTTGTATTATTTCTTTAGAGACTTTAATCATCTCAGTGCTCATTTACTCTCCGATAACTTTCTTTCGGGAAACTTTATTCCGTGATTAAAAAAGAGGTTAAAATGTCAAACATAGTACTTCGCGCTCAGGGTCGTTTTAAAAATCATGGACACGTATGGTAATCAGTTAGTGCTTGAGTGCCACCCCAAACCACAATCCCCCACCCCCTCCGGGGAGGTTTATAAACACCCATCTTGAAGCGTGTTCGCTCTAACTCTTTTTTGAATTTAAAGATATTCTGAAAGAGGAACTTTTATCATTGGCCTCTTATGCGGGGTTGCTGTTTGAATAAATGTTTGGCAGATTTCAACAGATAATTAGTGGTTGACGTTTTTAGCTATTCAGTAATTACCAATGTAACGTGTGAGCATTCTAAGATGTCCTTTTATATCGCGGTTTTAGCTTGTTTCAGAAGCTCCTAAGTTCAGATATGGTACTGCAAACATCTATATTGTATTTATCGTATTGAAAAAAAAAAACAAACATGTCACTTTTCAGTTAATTTTTTTTAAAGAAACAACACTTTATAGCCATATTGCAATGATTTAGTATGACCATAGATGCCACTGAGTTTTTTTTGTGTGCTAAAATGCAACCAAATACTAAAAATGTTCTGTATCTCGGTACATTTTAAATATTTCTATATTAAGTAAAGCAAAGAGTAAAAAGGGTAACATGGCATTCCCTTAGCTGAAAATATTTCTTGAACTTACACATAGTTCCTTTTATTACTTATGTGAAACAGCATCGACTGCTGGCTGGGCAGAGATAGATCAGGGGACGTCCCACTTGTTAGAAGGTTCACTAGTTAGAAGGTCCGTTAGTTAGAAGTCCCAGTTGTCAGAAGATCAACCATACACAACCAAAACCAAAATTTTCACTTCTTACATTTATTATTTATCCATTCTATACAAATGTCATATGGCAATAATAAACGCTTTATGTGGCGGGGTCGTGACTGAAGGAAGGTACTGGTGGGTGGGTGGGGGGAGGGGGGGGGGGGGGTACCCTAGTACAGTCTTCGGAAAATGACTACATGAATTCTCTCACGAAGGAAGGTACTGGTGAGGTGGTACTCTAGTACAGCCTACGCAAAACGACTACTGCCTATTCGTCTACACGAACTGTCTCGCAACATGTACCATTGCGTCCCAGTATTCCTGTGCGTTGCGGTCTCCTCGCTGAGGCTGCCTCTTCAGGCGTTTGATCTTTTTTTCAAGCAGGCGCCACTTGCGCCGTTTTAGAGGCTGCGCCTAGCCATTTCGGGCACCCGGTATGGTAACTTCCGTGATCCGCTGCTCATCTTTCAGCTTTCGGGTGAATATCCACAGAGAGGGATGGCATCGTTCTGTAGCGTTGTTCCACTTGTGATGGAACGCCTCAACATGATCATGCCTCCTGGGACCCGCATCACGCGTGAAAACATTCCATATAGCTGTTTTTCGAGGTCCACAAATTAATTGCGGAATGACTTTTTATCAGTTTTCAAATAAATATATGCGAAATAACGATCATACTTACCCATGCATTTTCCGCCCCTTATATATATGCGCTGTTTTGACACCCGGAGCAAGTACGGATTAGCCTCAGATTAGTGGGGTTATGGACGAGAGTTTGCATTCCTATTCATGCGGGGATTAGTGACTGTTCGACTGCAGCGGCTACGGCGACACTTTTAGACATCCATGGCTCTGATAGTTTTTTTTCTTTTGAGTTTGAGTAAGCAGTCTTTGATCAGAAAGAACTTGAAAAGATTTACCTTCTAACTAATGGGACTTCTAACTAGTGGACCTTCTAACTAGTGAACCTTCTAACTCATGAACCGTCTAACTAGTGAACTTTCTGACCAGTGGGATGTAACCGTAGATCAAAACGTTTGCCTGTACAAGCAAGCCACCAGGAATCGGTCTCGGGTAGTACATGGATGGCTGACTCTCGCATCAATTTGCAGGCAGTGGAAAACGCATTGCTCCCGCTATGCAATCAGAAATGTACGAAATTGCTGTGAAGCGGAAAGAAAGACCCAGACGGATGCGAAATATTCTTGGCGACAACAGTCTGACCAGAAACGGCAAGAAAGATCAGACGGGTGCGAAATATTCTTGGTGACGACAGTCTGACCCGAAATGGCAAGAAAGATCAGACAGGTATACTACAGTCTGACCCAAGATTTGAGTATATTGGGACAAAAAGTCCAATTAATTGCTCACTGTGTTCATTACAAACTCGATACGGTGAGGAGGGGCATTCATCAGATGAAAATCATTGCCGTAGGCTGTAATGCAGTGATAATTGTACTCGCAATAAGAAACTCTGTGAAATCGAACCGGAACTGCTTTGTCAAGTCTTCCCCATAGCAACTTCCGGTTAACATCAATAAAGTAAATGTTGTTTTACCCTTAATCGCTCTTAATTTAATTCATTCAACATGTGGCCATGTTATTAAATTACAATGCAATCATTTTGCAACAGTTTTTCCTTCTCTGACTTTGAATGTTTTAATCTTCTCTGAAAGAGTGTTCTTTATTTTGCTTTGTGTGTCTGTTTCTTAAATAATTAACTATATCTGAAAGCCAGAGCGATCAGCTTATATGAACAATCCATGGAATTACTCTGTATTTAGCAAGGTGAAGTGGCTTACTTCTCAATAAGGCTGTTTATTTCGATATCATTTAATTAGAATGGAAGTTGGTATCTAAACACAATGCACTCCGGATACAAAGCCGATGAACTCGGGGGGGGGGGGTGTGGAAGGGGGGGGGGTGGTAGAGGGGCAAAACTGGCCACTATGTGTTTATTTACAGCGTGCAAAATAAGGACCTAAATTAAGGTGTCCCTTATTGCGGGGTCATTACTAATAGCTAACGGTGCCAACTGTTCTTTATTGCGAGGTGTACATAACTGCGAGGAAGCCAATTGTATTTAAAAACAGACTGACAGAAAGTGTCCCTAGTCCAGGGGTTTCCACAATACCGGGGTGTCCACAAACGGGGTTTTACTGTAGTTGTCGTTTTGCTGGTGGTTGCCCAGTAATTTGCCTGCTAACTTGCTGCTTTAGCATCTCACAGAATAATGCTGTCTCTACATTTTACATAACTTTATTTTTCCTTTTAAGAAATACAGGCAAGAAATATCGATCAATATGTGTGCTATTATTTTATATTGATGTAACAGGTCAAATTCGATTACGTCCCATTTGTCATACTGCTCAGTTGGCTTACGGCTCACTTGCCCTGGGATTTCAAATTTTGCATTCCCAATTATTCTGCGGCCAAGTTGTGCTACGATTGTGTATTTCCAGTTGTACTACGGCCCAGATGTCCTACGATTTGGCATTCCCAGCTGACATTCCAATGTCAAAACTTAAAAATTTAAAAGGCTTTTGACGTTAATTATATTTCCTTCGGTCAAGAATTTCACTCGTTCTTTGATCTTTTGTTAGTTTTGCGATTTTTTTCCAGTCAAGGGATCTTTCATTGTATGTGATATTAAATGGTATTGTGAGGCAACTGATCTAATTGCAACTGAATATGGAAGTTTAAAATCATTGATCCATTCACTTTGACTTCCTTGTTATATCTCAGTCGAAAACCGTCAGTAACATTGTAATCGCAATTATGATATTTTCCTGTGTTAAATGCATATACTCTCTGTGTTAACACGTTTTCGATACACTATTCTGTCATTTGTAACTATGCAGAACAACTCAAGAACGAAAAATTGAAATTACAAGTGTTTTTAGATAAGGGTGTTTTTATTAAGAGTTGTTAACCGGGAACGTCACATCGTACAACAACTGTCAACGTCACATCGCACGACAACTAGGAACGTCAAAACGAAAGACAACTGCGAACTTCACATGGAAGGACAACTGGGAACGCCTCATGGTAGGACAACTGGGAATGCCAAATCGTACGACAAGTGGGAACGGAAATAACGATGACGGTGAGAACGATGACGGTGAGCACGATGACGGTGAGAACGATGACGGCGAGAACGATGACAGTGAGAACCATGACGGCGAGCACGATGACGGTGAGAACGATGACGGCGAGAACGATGACGGCGAGAACGATGACGGTGAGCACGATGACGGTGAGCACGATGACGGTGAGAACGATGACGGCGAGAACGATGACAGTGAGAACGATGACAATGGCTTTTTTTATTTACACCGCAATGACAGTTTTACAACAAAATCGCGGTTGTTTCTTGGACACACCAAAGGAAAACAGGTAGTTTTTGGCTTTGTATTTATTGAATATTTTAAGTGTTCTCAAAATATAAATGTAAAACTACCAGACCTCAAGAGGTTATGACAAACAACACAACAGGGTGGGTGAGACAACAGGCAGGGTGAGACAACAGTGTGGGTGAGACAACAGGGTGGATGAGACAAATGGGTGGATGAGACAGCAAGGTGGTGAGACAACAGGGTGAATGAAAAAAACAGTGTGAGTGAGACAAAAGGTTGGATGAGACAACAGGTTGGATGTGTCAACAGTGTGAGTGAGACAACAGGGTGGGTGAGCCAACAAGGTGGATGAGACAACAGTGTGAGTGAGACAACACGGAAGGTGAGCAACAGGGTGGGTGAGACAACAGGGTGGATGAGACAGCAAGGTGGTGAGACAACAGGGTGGGTGAGACTACAGGGTGGATGAGACAACATCGTGAGTGAGACAACCGGGTGCGTGAGACAACAGAGTGGGTAAGACAACAGGATGGTGAGACAAGAGAGTGGTTGAGACAACAGGGTGATGAGACACCAAGGTGGGTAAGACAACAGTGTGAGTGAGACAACAGGGTGGATGAGACAACAGTATGAATGAGACAATAGGGTGGGTGAGACAGCAGGGTGAATGAGATAACAGGGTGGATGAGACAAAAGTGTGAGGGTGGGTGAGAAAACAGTATGAGTGAGACAGCGGGTTGGGTTAGAAAACAGGGTGGATGAGACAACAGGTTGGATGAGACAACGTTGTGAGTGAGACAACACGGAAGGTGAGCAACAGGGTGGGTGAGACAACAGGGTGAATGAGACAACCGTGTGAGTGAGACAACATTGTAGGTGAGAAAACAGTATGAATGAGACAACAGGTTGGATGAGACAACAGTGTGAGTGAGACAACACGGAAGGTGAGCAACAGGGTGGGTGACACAACAGGGTGAATGAGATAACAGGGTGGATGAGACAACCGTGTGAGTGAGACAACATTGTAGGTGAGAAAACAGTATGAATGAGACAACAGTGTGAGTGACAGAACAGGGTGGTTGAGACAATAGGATGGGTGAGACAACGGGAGGGATGAAACAACAGTATCAGTGAGACAACAGGGTGGGTGAGACAACAGGGGGCTGAGACAACAGTGTGAGTGAGACAACACGGAAGGTGACCAACAGGGTGGGTGAGACAACAGGGTGAATGAGATAACAGGGTGGATGAGACAACCGTGTGAGTGAGACAACATTGTAGGTGAGAAAACAGTATGAATGAGACAACAGTGTGAGTGAGAGAACAGGGTGGTTGAGACAATAGGATGGGTGAGACAACGGGAGGGATGAAACAACAGTATGAGTGAGACAACAGGGTGAGTGAGAGAAGAGGGTGGTTGAGATAATAGGATGGGTGAGACAACGGGAGGGATGAAACAACAGTATGAGTGAGACAACAGGGTGGGTGAGACAACAGGGGGCTGAGACAACAGGGTGAATGAGATAACATTGTGGATGAGACAACGGTGTGAGTGAGAGAACAGGGTGGGTGAGATAATAGGGTGGGTGAGACAACACGGTGGATGAGATAACAGTGTGATTGAGAGAACAGGGTGGGTGAGACAACGGGAGGGATGAAACAACAGTATGAGAGAGACAACAGAGTAGGTTAGACAACAGGGTGGGTGAGACAACGGGATGGACGAGGCCACACGGTGGATGGGACAACAGGGTTGGTATTTTCATAATCACACAATACAATACCCAGCAAAATTTTAGCACACTTTTATTCTTGCATCAGCTTCATGCAATTTTAAATTGAAGCGCTGTCATTTCAAACCGGATTGAACAGGAGTGGTAGCCAGTTGGTACATGAATGATCTCCGGATCGTGGACATGTGTGGTAACCAGTTGGTATGTGAGTGGTCCAAGGCGGTTGCAGTCGTTATTAAATAAGCTTAAGAAACTTCTTTAGGTATGTGTTTTAGCTTTCCTGACTAACACTCTTTGCCCCAGTTAAGTTACATCTAATTGCATCTATATAGAGCTTTATCAAAAGTAAATATCTCCAAAAGAATTATGAAATATTTATCACATCCGTTATTTTCCGTAAAAAATTTAAACTTTAAATCATCCATTCATTTCTTCCAACCGCAATCATCTTTTATCAGTGCATCAATTATAGACACCGATTATTGCTGGCATGTACCAAAAAGCCAGAAAAGAAGGAGGTAAGTTGTCCCTTTCAGTCAGAACGAGGCTGACAAAAACAGTTTCGCATTATCACTCAGAAGCTTGAAGCAAAATAACTCGCATAATATAATGGGAAATTCGTACATTGCTCGAGTGTCAGGAAGGAGTTATGGTGTCAAGGTAAACGCCTCGACGTTCTTGTTACGGTATTGTTGTTGTTGTTATTCTTGTCGTGGTGTTGGTTTGACGAATACAGATATTTACAAACCTGGATGAAGGTGCTTCTTTGAAAGCTTCACACAGGCAACAGACTAAGCAAATCATGTTTATTCAACTGAGTCCTTCGGCATAAAGACTGAATCAAAATAATAGCAATAACTATTAATAACATAAAAAATTAGGTGTTACTTCACACGGTGTTGTTACCTGTTAAAATGAGCTGTAGGACAATGCGCAGCACAACGTAACTGGAAGTTTCAATTACGTGAACTTCCACAACTACTATCTCAGTGACGTGGCAGGAAGTGCAGCATATCACTTCCTCTCTATCACGTGACAGGAAGTGCAGCACGTCACTTCCTCTCAATGACGTGGCAGGAAGTGCAGCATATCACTTCCTCTCTATCACGTGACAGGAAGTGCAGCACGTCACTTCCTCTCAATGACGTGGCAGGAAGTACAGCATATCACTTCCTCTCTATCACGTGACAGGAAGTGCAGCACGTCACTTCCTCTCAATGACGTGGCAGGAAGTGCAGCATATCACTTCCTCTCTATCACGTGACAGGAAGTGCAGCACGTCACTTCCTCTCAATGGCGTGGCAGGAAGTACAGCATATCACTTCCTCTCAGTGACGTGGCAGGAAGTGCAGCATGTCACTTCCTCTCAATGACATGGCAGTAAGTGCAGCATATCACTTCCTCTCTATCACGTGACAGGAAGTGCAGCATGTCACTTCCTCTAAATGACGTGGCAGGAAGTGCAGCATATCACTTTCTCTCTATCACGTGACAGGAAGTGCAGCACGTCACTTTCTCTCAATGACGTGGCAGGAAGTGCAGCATATCACTTCCTCTCTATCACGTGACAGGAAGTGCAGCACGTCACTTCCTCTCAATGACGTGGCAGGAAGTACAGCATATCACTTCCTCTCAGTGACGTGGCAGGAAGTGCAGCATGTCACTTCCTCTCAATGACATGGCAGTAAGTGCAGCATATCACTTCCTCTCAGTGACGTGGCAGGAAGTGCAGCATATCACTTCCTCTCAATGACATGGCAGTAAGTGCAGCATATCACTTCCTCTCAGTGACGTGGCAGGAAGTGCAGCATATCACTTCCTCTCAATGACATGGCAGTAAGTGCAGCATATCACTTCCTCTCAGTGATGTGGCAGGAAGTGCAGCATATCACTTCCTCTCAATGACATGGCAGTAAGTGCAGCATATCACTTCCTCTCAGTGACGTGGCAGGAAGTGCAGCATATCACTTCCTCTCAATGACATGGCAGTAAGTGCAGCATATCACTTCCTCTCAGTGATGTGGCAGGAAGTGCAGCATATCACTTCCTCTCAATGACATGGCAGTAAGTGCAGCATATCACTTCCTCTCTATCACGTGACAGGAAGTGCAGCATATCACTTCCTCTCAATGACGTGGCAGGAAGTGCAGCATGTCACGTTCTCTCAATGATGTGGCAGGAAGTGCAGCATGTCACGTTCTCTCGATGACGTGACAGAAGTTCAGCATTTCACTCCCTTTCTTCCTTTCCATGACGTAGAGAATAAATACCTGAAGTTGAGTGACCTTAGGGTTAAATTTTTTGAACTGAATGTAATCCCTTCGCTATTCCACCCAAAATATACCAATCTATGTACAAATGTGAACCAGTGACGTCAAATTCCGTCTCCTATAAAACCGCAATCTCTCCCTCACCCCGCCTTGAGAAATACTGCATTCGCTTACGCATAGGCGATATTTGCCGTTCTGTCCATCCATCCATATTAGTGATAGTGTTTACAATATCGCTCGGAGGCTTTCTGATGGCACTACGGAGGCTTTCTCGGAGCACTACAAGTGGGCACCCCCAGGACATAGTGTGTCAGACCCCCCCCCAGGACATATTTTGTCAGACCCCCCTAGGACATAGTCGGTCAACCCCCCCCCCCCCTTCACCCCATCGTCTGAAACGGATAAATATGCAAAAATCACAAAATTTTCCCACGTTGGGGTCTGACCGACTATGTTCTGGAGGAGCGAGGGGGGTCTGACCAACTATATCCTATTGGGAGAGGGGGGATGGCCCAGAACTGTCGTTTCTCAACTACTACTACAGAAGCTTTCTCGCAGCACAGCTGAGGCTTTTCTCACAGCACTACTCAGGCTTTTCTCGCAGTACTACTGAGGTATTCCTGCAATACTACTGAGGATTTCTCGCAGCACTAATGAGCCTTCCTTTCGGGCAGCACTACGGAGGTTTTCTCGCAGCAGCACTTCTAAGGCCTTTCTTCACTACTGAGGCTTTCGTCGCAGTACTACGGAGGCTTTTCTGGCAGCACTTCTCAGGCCTTTCTCGCAGCACTACTGAGGCTTTCTCGCAGCACCACTAAGGCTTTTCTCGCAGCACTACGTAGGCTTTTCTGACAGCACTACAGAGGCTTTCTCTCACCACTACGGAGGATTTTTTGGCAGCACTACGGAGGCTTTTCTCTCAGTATTATAAAGACGTGAAATAGATATTGTTGTCACAAGAAATGACACAATTTCAGATAATATTTTTGCCCCTGTCCCATAGGTATGAAAGATATGGCCGTCGAGAAAAAAGTTAAAGAAATTTTGAAATCTGGTCAAGACACTTCGATATGAAATGGTTGCATAGACGCCGTAAGGCCAAATGCACATCTTCTTGAAATAACTGAGCGAAGCAAGGGTTTCCTACCTTAAAATATGCTTACAATGCGACGCCCAGCTTTCCTTTTCTGCAGAATAATTCTAGGTGGCTCTAAAAGCTAAGTCTCACAATCCGCTGCATGGACAATATTCTTGTTATTATTATTTTATTTCCTAGAATTGTTCAGTTCTGTATATATTCACAAATCTGTATCACAAGTTTTTATCCAAATATGAAACTATAACAAATGTGTGTTTTAAAAATAACAGATGTGTGTTTTAAAAATGTTGCACTGAACTAGAGACCAGCAAGAATGAACAGCTAATGCATTCTTTTAACATCTTCTTCCAACCTACACTCGCGCCCACTCTTTACATTCTGCGCACTTCACAATACCACTTTTGATATTACCCTTTCCTTTATCTTCTTATTGCTGCCCTTCCCTGGATCGTCTCGTTACAGGAAACACGTCACTTCACTTCTGTGTTAAATAAACGGACCTTAAAATGATGAGAGAACGTGGGGATAGAATCTTAATCTCCACAGTGGCATATTCCGTAATTCCATAGTTTGAAAGACCTCCGCCCCCTATTCTTTCTTGTTCACCAACAGACAGTTGCATTTTTGAATTACAACCCCCCCCCCTCCAAAAAAAAAAAAAACAAAACAAAACAAACAAACAAACAAACAAAACTGAATTTTTCTTTTTCAGTCATAATTTTTGTCTCCAAAAGCAACTTTCGTAGCATTGTTTCAGAATTCACCATTTTTTTTTTGATTTGGAAACAATCTTGACAATTCTGCATACTCTTGTTGCAGATACTGTGATTTTAATCAAGTTCTACCTGATTAGGTGAGAAATCTTTCCGAAGCGCAAGCAACGGCACCACGAGGACGCGCTGCATGGCCGTTCACGGTTCTCACGTGCTCTCAGTCCCCACGCGCTAACAGTTCTCACGTGCTGCCGCAGCCGCTCAAAGTTCTCACTGGC
Organism: Protula sp. h YS-2021; assembly: GCA_949752745.1. Classification (NCBI taxonomy): domain Eukaryota; kingdom Metazoa; phylum Annelida; class Polychaeta; order Sabellida; family Serpulidae; genus Protula; species Protula sp. h YS-2021. The sequence continues at coordinate 10,314,098 of OX457032.1, forward strand.
CCCTCAGTCCCCACGTGCTGTCACAGCCGTTCACGGTTCTCACGTGCTCTCAGTCCCCACGCGCTAACAGTTCTCACGTGCTGCCGCAGCCGCTCAAAGTTCTCACTGGCCCCTCAGTCCCCACGTGCTGTCACAGCCGTTCACGGTTCTCACGTGCTCTCAGTCCCCACGCGCTAACAGTTCTCACGTGCTGCCGCAGCCGCTCAAAGTTCTCACTGGCCCCTCAGTCCCCACGTGCTGTCACAGCCGCTCATGGTTCTCATGTGCTCTCAGTTCTTACTGCTCACAGTTCTCACGTGCTGACAAAGCCGTTCACGATTCTCACGTGCTCTCAGTTCTCATGTACTCACATTTCTCTCGTGCTGTCACAGCCGCTCACAGTTCTCACGTGCTCTCAGTTCTCGCGTGCTCGTAGTTCTCACATGATCAATTCTCACGTGCTGTCATAGCCGAGCATGGTTCATAGGTGCTCTTCATCCCCACGCGCTTACAGTTCTCACATGCTGCCGTACAGACTCAAGATTTTTACGTCCTCTCACTTCCCATGTGCTCACAGTTCTCACGCGCTGCCATAGTCGCTCAAGGTACTCACGTGCTCTCAGAACCCACGTGCTTGCAGTTTTCACGTGCTCAGGTCTCACTCCTTACAATTCTCACATGCTGTCATAGCCGCTCACTATTCTCACATGCTCTCAATTCCCACATTCTCGCAGTTATCACATGCTGTGATAGCCGTTTACGGCTCTAACGTGCTCTGAGTTCCCACGTGCTCAGCTCTCACATGCTGTCATAGCCGCTCAAGTTTTTCACGTGCTCTGAGTTACCGCGTGCTCAGCTCTCACATGCTGTCATAGCCGCTCAAGTTTTTCACGTGCTCTCAGTTCCCACTGCTCACCGTTCTCACGTGCTGTTTATAGCCGATCATGGTTCTCACGTGCTTTCAGTCCCACTACTTACAGTTCTCACATGCTGTCATAGCCATTCACGATTCTCACCGTGCTCTCAGTTCTCATGTGCTCACAGTTCTCACTTGCTGTCATAGCCGCTCACGGTTCTCACGTGCTGTCACTTCCTATGTGCTCACAGTTCTCGCGTGCTGTCAAAGCCGCTCACGGTTCTCACGTGCTCTCACTTCCTATGTGCTCACAGTTCTCACGTGCTGCCATAGCCGTTTACAGTTCCTACGTGCTGTCACTTCCCATGTGCTCACAGTTCTCACGTGCTGTCATAGCCGCTTACAGCTCTTACGTGCTGTCACTTCCCATGTGCTCACAGTTCTCACGTGCTGTCATAGCCGCTCACGGTTCTCACGTGCTGTCACTTCCCATGTGCTCACAGTTCTCACTTGCTCTCACTTCCCATGTGCTCACAGTTCTCACGTGCAAATATTAGAATGAATGGGAGACGTGCCAATAAATAAATAAATAAAATAAAACGGAGACTTTTTGCCAATAAATAAATAGATAAATAAATAAAAAAAATAAAACGAAACTTTAAGAATGCTTAGATTCCGCGAATTCCTATATAATGTAGTGATATGCAATAGGCTGAATTAGATGCAATTTTCAGTTGGTATAATTGAATGAGGTAGGTGGGGTTTGCGTATTTGAGCCTGTAATGGGACTGTATATAGGAAATTACCTGTCGGTAAGTTAGCCCTAATACGACGTCTAGAATAACACCACTGCAAAAGAACACCATTGACCGGACTGTTAATTCCTGTAATAGGCACAATAGCGCAAATTTGATAAGATTTAATTTTAAAATCTCGTAGGAAATTGGAACCTATGTAATTGAATTCCTAGATTTTTTTAATAAAAAAGGATATTTTTTCGCAACACTAGACTTTAATACTGACCTGGAGTCACTTTTCATTAAAATGGAGCAATTATTCAGGGCTTCAGAGAAATCACAAAGAAAAAGTTCTTTCATCTTTCTTTCTGTCTTTCATTCTTCCTTCATTCCTTCCTCTCTGGGGAGAAAGATAGAGAAAGTAAGAGAAAGAGGAAAGGAAAGGAAAGAAAGAAAGAAAGAAAGAACGAAAGGAAGAAAGAAAGGAAGAAAGAAGGAAAGAAAGGAAGAAAGACAGACCGAAAGACAGACAGACAGATAGGGGGGTTCTGACACAGTCTGCATTTCAATGATATGTCTCAAGAAAAATTCATAAAACTTGATTTTTGGCTGTTTGTTTAAAGTTTTAAAGCAATTTTGACCAAATTATGTCTACATTATTGGAGTTTAAACTGGTCACAAAGGAATGAGTTGTGATCTTGAACTACACAAGCACCGCCAAAGCTCGAAAAAAGCAAAGAAAGGGCAAAGCTAAAAGGCGACCATTAATTGAATCAAGCTCTTCTCATCTAAGCACAATTTAATTACGTGAAGAGCAAAACAGCGGTGGACCTGCGATATACCTTTAACGGTAATTAATGCGAAAAGAGCGGTTTTGTAGGGAATCAAACATGACATGGTCACAGTAAAAATCTGCTGTCGATTGAAACCTACGAAGAATCGTGCTAAAGAGAAATGAAAGAGCAGAAAGGTCGCTCAAAGGTCATGGAAAAATGTGAGCATAGATCGTGTTCACTAGCGTGTAGCAAAACTTACACTTGGGACAAAAATGAAAGGGCAGAAAGGTCGCTCAAAGGTCAAGGAAAAATATGAAACTAGACCGTTTTCACTAGTGAGTAGGAAAACTTACACTTAGGATATAAATTAAGATCCCGAAGACTCCAAAATTTAAAATTCCTTAAAGACTTTTGTTGAAAGTAATGTCACGATAAATGTTGTATAAAAAATGAACACAGCTTAAACACAGCTTTTCACATGTCTCTCTGACATAAAACTGAATAGATTATGAACAAGCAAGGTTGTTCTGGGGATTGTTTTTAATGTTGACTAGACTTCAGAAAGTGGACGTTTTGCATAGACATGGAAATTCGGTGTGGTGACATGTGGAGTCCGGGTCACGTCTGAAGAACAACTTCACCGTATTATAGAGTAATGTAAGTCCGGACAGGTGACTGCTAATACTAACGAAAATGAAATGGTAAAATAATGGAATTTTAGAATCGAACATTGTTTTTTTTTTATGTCTACGTTTTGAAAATAATGTTGGTAAATTTTTAAAGGATGTCCAAAAGGCTGAGAGGGCACAATTGTTCTCAGCCACTGTATTCGCTTGTCTGAGACAAATGAAGCGAGCGTGAATCCCCCGCCTGAATAGAACCCGAGACCTTGGGATTACCGGAACATTGCTCTAACCGACTGAGCTAACCGACACACCTCTGACAATTCATGAAAATTCGTGAAAATTGACTTCATACATATCCTGTTGTATCGGATGACCTGGATCCCCTGCTCCGGCACTGAGGGGACTACCAGGCCAGTGCTCTAACCGACTGATCTAACCGACACCCCTCACCCTGACAATTCATGAAAATTCGTAAATATGACTTCACACATACTGTATCCTGTTGTACTCGAATCCCCTGCCCCGGCACTAGCGTTTAAACAACGTCGTTAGGTTCAGTACATACGTTTAACGGTGAATACCAATTTTTAACTTCAGAGCAACCACAAAGTTTTTATCGGAATTATTCATGGCTAAAAATTTACCTCTTTAACCGTTTAAATAAATTTAACAAGTTACTTTCAGGGGAAAAGGCCGCGATGCATTCCACAATTTGATACAGTGACGCTACTGACGAACATTACAGTCATGCCAATGACGTAAAAAATCCTTTTATTCGTAACAAAAACTAAATTACGGGGCAGATAAAAATTTTACATAAGAAAGAGACGAATGCATGCACACACTGCAATGTTCTTCTGGAGACGTTAAAGTGTCTGCCCACATCAAGTGGCTGCGTTCTTTTTGGCTTTTTGGATTTTATTAAAAACAAATTTTAGAAGAATGCTCTTCAGGTGTTTGTTTAAATCAAGTTGTTACTGATCATATAGTTTTAGTCAAATTGTTTCAGGCGTAGCCCATGGTTAGGCCCGTCTTGAAAATTAAGATTAATTGAATGTCAGCCTTTGCAAAATTTTGAGTAGCCATGTTACAGTACTATTTTGGGCCACCATATAAGCCCTTTAGCACGTGTTTAACTAGATCCCGGCTGGTAACAATGTCCCTGGACATGCTTGTTTAAGTACCTGCTGTTGTTTTTCAAGTCCTCTCCGAAATAAGTATACAGTCTGTTTGCTACGGATACACACACACACACACACGCTCTCTCACACACACACGCTCACACACACGCAAGAAGATCCCAGCACATATGGAAAAGTACGTATGGAAATTCCTGTAGTGTGAACAGATTGACAAACAACAGACTTCAGTCTTTATCTGCATCCCACACGCATAAACAATCAAAATCAGTTCCCTTCTAACGCTCTTTGAATATCTTAAAGTATTTTCAAATATTCTTTCTTGGAAGTAACAATTTTGTTTTTTACCGAACACTACTTATATGTAGTGGTATTGGCAGTATTTCGATTTGCGATAATTTTTCAAAAGACAAAAAATGTCCATGTCGTTCCACATACCATTTTATGGAATGCCATTTTCACATTTATTAGGGAATTATTGATATCAAAAATTAATTTTTGATCTCAAAATTGATTTTTTGATATCAAGTTTTAATTTTTGATCTCAAAAAATCCATATTTTGATATCAAGAATTAAGTTTTGCTATCTGCAATTGTATTTTTGATATCTCTAAATGTATTCTTGATCTCAAAAAACTAATTTTTGATATCAATAAATATTTAGAGACATCAAGAAATATTTATTGATATCAAAAATGATTTATTGATATCTAAAATTGATTTTTTTAGATCAAAAATTCAATTCTTGAGAGCAAAAATGAAATATTTGAGAGTAAAATATCAATTTTTAGCTCAGTAATTTATTTTCCTTTTATTGATATCAAGAATTTATTTCAGATATCATTATTTCAGAATGGAACTATTTTAATTTGTATTTTGAAATCTGCAAATGATTTTTTGATCTCAAAAATTGATTTTTGATATCAAAATATCAGTCTATTTGTTTAAATGAAAAATTCAGAAGCACGCATCTGTAAATTAATAATGACTGTTTCTTGTATGCAGAATCTTTGTTTAAATTTTTTACTGTAGAAAAAGGAAGCAATTCTTGATATCAAAAATTGTGTTGTTATTATTGATCTCAATCATTCAAGTTTTCATCTCCAAAATTTAATTGACGATTCGTTCAATTTTATGTAAATGTGTATGTAAATTTTATTTTTTGATCACGAAAATAAATTGTTGCCATGTAAAATTCAATTATTGACAGCAAAATATAAATTATTGAGATCTACATTGATTTTTTGATATCTTTAATTATATTTTGATATCAAAAATAAACATTAAATGTTAAAATTGTGCAACTGCTATTTTAATTATCACGACATGCTGTGCAAATACATTGCTGATTCGCCTTAAGGTTCTGCCTTAAATCTGTAATAAGTAACTAAGGAACCACAGCCCAATTGGATTGAGAAACATATACTCTTTTACTCTCGTTTTTTTCTTATCACGAACATTTCCATTTCACAACAAAATGAGATGACAGGTGGGTTTTGAATGAGATTTGAATGAGTTTGCAAAAACTCCTGTGTTGAGATGGAGGTCTGCAATGTGGGTCATGTTTATACTTTACGCTGACTTTTTTCTGCAATAGGAATTAACTGAAAGTACTCTATTTAGAAATAAATTTCTCTTCAACTACGCCTTTTGAAATACAGGCAATAATAGTGTATCCACATTAGAACTGGGGGGGGGGGGGAGGGGGGGGGGCTAGTGAGAAACGTCTCTTGAAAAACTCACGCAGTGACGGAAATATGTGGAAATTAACTTATATATTATCTCTTTAAACTACTATATATACCTATTTCAAGAAGTCCGGTGTATTATTATGTAACCTCCATTGCTTAAGCAAATGTGTGCGTAACAGAGGGAAGGTTTCTTATAACCTATCTGAAACTACTGTATGAGAACTGAAGTGCAATGATGAAACTGCACGAAGGGATAGACCGACCCAAAAGCCCTCCGGCATCCTGTGACATGGGGGCACGAGTGTGAAAGAGGAGTGCGAACTGTACGCAAGGCTAAGGGTGATGCAGTAGAGCCTCCAGCTGCTCGTTGTCACACTCCTGTCAGACCTACCCCATGTCACAAAATACAACAACAAGATAAAGTTATCTCGAGTTGAAAAAGAGACCTTCGGCATCGCTTCTTCTTGAGCAAAGATGAGTAAACAATTGACAATAATGGACAGAGAACAAATACTTGTGTTAATCAAATAATGTTTGTCATAAAAGTGTCATCTGAATGCAAGATTGCTTCAGACTATGAAGTGCATTAATATTTGTGTAAATAATTTAGTTCCATTTGTAGAGGTGGCTTAACAGTAAACAGCACAACTACCTTAGACAACCCAGACAAGGCAACGTTGAATCCCATTCAACTGATGTCAGAAAAGAGTGTGAATGTGTTTTATGTTGGCAAATTTTGTTGTAATTTTATCCCACAAGTGTGTTTAATATGTTATTATTAAAATATTAGATAGATAGATCGTTAGATAGATACATAGTTGGATAGTTAGATAGAGAGCTCTACAGATAGATAGGTAGATAAATAGAGAGATATGTAGATAGGCAGAAAGATAGAGAGAATGATAATTGGATAGACAGATAGATAGATAGTTGGAGAGATAGATAGATAGATAGATAGATAGATAGATAGATAGATAGACAAATAAACCGACAGATAAATTAATAGACGGGAAGATAGATACATAGATGGATAGATAGATAGATAAATTAATAGACAGAAAGATAGTTCCAAAGACAGTTGGGTAGATAGATAGATAGATAGATAGATAGATAAATTAATAGATAGGAAGATAGAAAGATAGATAGATAGATAGATAGATAGATAGATAGATAGATAGACGGATAGATAGCTAGATAGATAGATAGATAGATAGATAGATAGATAGATACAAAGGCAGTTAAATAGATAGACAGATAGATAGATAGATAGATAGATAAATTAATAGATAGGAAGATAGAAAGATAGATAGATAGATAGATAGATAGATAGATAGATAGATAGATAGATAGATAGATACAAAGGCAGTTAAATAGATAGACAGATAGATAGATAGATAGATAGATAAATTAATAGATAGGAAGATAGAAAGATAGATAGATAGATAGATAGATAGATAGATAGATAGACGGATAGATAGCTAGATAGATAGATAGATAGATAGATAGATACAAAGGCAGTTAAATAGATAGACAGATAGATAGATAGATAGATAGATAGATAGATAGATAGATAGATAGATAGATAGATAGATAGATAGATAGACAGATAGATAGAGAGATAGATAGATAGATACAAAGACAGTTGAATAGATAGACAGATTGATAGATAGGTAGATAGATAGATAAATAGATATATAGATAGACCGACAGATAAATTAATAGACAGGAAGATAGATAGATAGACAGATGGATAGATAGCTAGATAGAGAGATACAAAGACAGTTGGATAGATAGATAGATAGATAGATAGATAGATAGATAGACCGCCAGATAAAGTAACAGATAGGAAGATAGATAGATAGATAGATAGATAGATAGATAGATAGATAGATAGATAGATAGATAGATAGATAGATAGATAGATAGATAGATAGGTGCAAAGATAGATGGATAGATAGATAGATAGATAAAAAGATAGATTTATAGATAGATAGATAGATAGGCAGATGGACTGATAGACCGACAGATAGAAAGATAGATAATTTGATGGAGAGAAAGATAGACAGACAGATAGACAAATAGAAATTTCTGTATTCAGATAGATGGAAAGGCAAACAAATATAAAGCCCATTGGGATTCATTGAAAATTTTCCTGCTGAAAATGTCAAACTATATATTTGACCTCATGCATTTGCAAATTCATAGATCAATTCCAACTTTTCTAAAAAAAGTGATTTCTTGTTTCGAATTTCAATGCCTTGACATGTCTTTTCTTGCTTTCGATGCCTTGACATGTCTTTTCTTGCTTTCGATGCCTTGACATGTCTTTTCTTGCTTTCGATGCCTTGACATGTCTTTTCTTGCTTTCGATGCCTTGACATGTCTTTTCTTGCTTTCGATGCCTTGACAAATGATTTCTTGTTTCGATGCTGTGAAATATATTTTCTTGTTATGGACGCCTTGACATATCTTTTCTAGTTTTCGTTCCCTAGGAATGTCTTTTCTTGTTTTCGATGCCTTAACATATGTTTTTTTTTGGTTTTTGATGTCCTTTTCTTGTTTTCGATGCCTTGAAATGTCTTTTCTGGTTTTCGATCCCTTAACATGTGTTTACCTGTGATGCCAACGCCTATCTTCTCATATGCAATAAAACATCCACATAAAATGCCGCACGCACCAAGGAGAATAGATAAACGAAAAACAGAATGTCAGTGTTGGTCAACTGAATCTGAATAGCACTACGGGAGTGAAGAAAAAGTGAAGCTCTGCAGCATAGAAATTTTAAAAGTGCCCAATTTTGTCTAGTGTAATTTTTTTCATCATAATTCACAAACGTAGTTTTTCCTAAACTGCTCACAATTTTACTGTGTTGCAGGGTTAATTAACAGAGAAATCACCTCTGTTTGAGTGTCGGAATTTAATTACTTGCAGTCCATTATAAATATTCAGTAATCTTGCAGATCTAGTCTGCTCTTGTGTGTATCACAGGAAACACAGTGTTTCTTCGGGCAGGTGATTACTTACATTAATGACTCTGAAAGCCTTGAGAGCCTTTTAGATTACGAAAAACACGGGCATGTTTAATGACAATCAAGCATATAATGTGACTAATGATACAAAAGCAGAGGGTAGTCCGTTGTCATGGTCCACGTTTCGTGGTCCACGTTGCCATGGCCCACGTTGTCAAGCTCCATTTTATAGATGTGTTCCTTGCATTGAAAAAAGTATGAACACTTGTTGGAGATTACTGATTAAAAAGCGTGAACGTTTTTTCGAGATAATTTTATGAAGGACCAGCAAAACTTTTGCTTAAATCAAATTTGGGTTGGCTTTTGTGTGCCATTACTAGACACGTTTAAGAAAAGCATGCAATTAAAGTGGTGCTTTAAAACAGACCATGGATACTTTGCTGAACACCCACAACATTTGAGCAATATCATTCACTGTACTCATAAAAAGATATAATGAAAAAAGTTTACACAATTTATTAATCATTGAAGTTTCATGACCAAACCATAGATATTTTTCTTGAAGAATAGGCTAATGCTAAGATCCACGCGCTCACTTTTTACCGCAACCAGTACAAGCGTTGACATGAGATGACACGTGTGCTTTTAAACACAATAATGAATCATCTTCTAAGCAAACATTTTAAAACCTTACAGCATGAGCGTGACACGTTATGGTGAATTAATTGACAGCCCGGGAATGTAATTGATTTAGGATGTTTTATGACACCAGCCAGTGATAATTGCCATTACTGCCAAAGTGTTCTTTAAATATCACGCCTCCTTTTAAGCACTAAACATAATTGTAGTTTCGTGCTTTGAGTCTGGTTGTTTTGTTCTCTTTAACCATAATAATAGAATCACAACTTTTACCAAAGAACTGAGTTTAATGTCTCAATATTTGCGGTCATATATAGTTTATTGTGAAAATGGTTATGTAAATAGATTTAAAATTCAAATCAATGTTTTTGTTTTATGGGCTTCTTCCATTCATGAGAACTCCATCTACATATGGAATAAATATATCCTAAAATTTGTAAGAACTGGGGCTTTGCCTACAGAAATAGGGAAGACAGTACTTATATAAGCAAAAATGTCTAGAACAGGAAAAAGATTTGCTGTATAGTGCTATAATAATTGAAAGACTGAGGTTTTTTGCTATGGGGCAAAAATTGTCATTCCTAAGGTATTCTGTGAAATTGGGTTCTAACATGCCAATGCGCAAGGTTGCATCGATTCACAAAATACAAAGCGAAGTCTGTGTATTTTTCCATGTGATTGCTTACTTGAATAAAGAAGACTTCTTAAAAGGGCTTTGTTACGTTTTAATCATTATGCATCTGGACTTGCAATTACAGAAAGTCTTGTTTGTCGAAAGTGTTAACAAATTAAGTCCAAAATAAACTGTACCATGTGGTCATGTTTACAATTGGGTGGATATATGATGTATTGTTAGTAGCTTTATTCAAAGCTCATTTGAAAAACAATGATATTTTGTAATGGTTTCAATTAAATCATATGTGTTTAATATGACTGTAAAACTTATGTGATTCCTTGTAAGATGCCGCAGCAAGTTCAGCCACATCTCTTACATATGTGTTTTGAGGTCAGTCTTGGCTTTTTGATTAATGTAACAATGAGTATTGTTTTACACATTGGCAGAGATAATAAAATTAATGAAGGGATGAATTTCATACAAATTGAGAATTTCTGGAACTCGATCCCCAATTTTAATACATGTATTTCAATTAAATTTGCAACACAAAAGAAGCACCATAACAAGAATAAAATGTAACGCTACTAGGTCGTATCGTACAGTATTATACAACTTCTTTATTACTTTCCACTTTGGACACGCCTGTTCATACTTTCAAGAATTCCCGACCTGAGCTGTGATTCGACTGCAAGTTGGAGGTAACGTGTAAATAATTATAAGGAAAAACATAAATAAATGTCTGTGCATACAAGCACATTGAGATGTAATAAACGTTGTTACGATTTGCAAAAATCATTGTAAATGTTGTTATGCATGTATTATAACTTAGATGCGAATATGTTTCTAGCACTGTAGAGTTTTGTTAATATTCAACCTTTTCCTAATCATTTCTTTATACTTGTAACCAAAAGGTTACAGTCGAAACATCATAATTTTTCTGTAGCTTCAAAATTTTCAATTGTTTCTCTTAGATTAGCAAATTGTAAGGAAACACAACTTAAAACGGCTAAAATGCAGTGCTAAAAAATTCAAAATCTGCTAAAGGCCAATGTTGTGAAAAATGTTCAAATTCTGTCTTTGCTGACACTTTTTCTGTGTCTGTTGCGATTGTAAAATGTTTACAAGTTATGGAACGACTGATTGTGTTTCTTTAATTGAAACAAAAACCTGGACTGGTTAAGTGAATCTAATTTTGCTGCTATAAATAACCTCTGCGTTACACCTATTGCAGTTTTGTGAGAAAATCACGATTTTAACGAGGTAAAATAAAAGAAAAAACGAAAGAACAGGTGAAGCAAGCGTATAATTCAATAGAAATCAAGCTAAATGAAAATGTCATTAAACTCATCACAACAATATTTCTTATGGAAAAAATATTTTCTTGGTACAAGGATAAGCTACGACATTGACACATTAAGTTGCATAGATAAAAATTACTGCTAATGGTATTCGGACAGCAAAACGCCTCTACAATCACCAACCTTGATTCTCGGTAAGATTTAAATGCTCAGTGTGTGTATCAGTTTGTAGTGACAGCGAAATAGGAGATGTCTTTAGGAATGCTAACAGGTAAATTATGCATGGGTAGTGTGCATAGCAATTCGAATGAAGCTAAATAGAGTAAATTTTATATGATATGTATATATATATATATATATATATATATATATATATATATATATATATATATATATATATATATATATATATATATATATATATATATATATATATATATATATATCACTGCTTTTCAAGGTGACCGTAGAATTCGTTGCAAGAACTGCGCCAGAATTATGATTTCTTTTACAATATCACAACTAAAACAGACATGTAACGTTTCTGTTCGAAACTGAGGAGATGTTTTGATTACTTGACACAGGTAGTTATTATCAGTCTTTTTGTTCACACTCACTGGTCATTGATTGTGCATTTCATTGCCTCGCAAATAGTTCATGTGTGGATTTAAGCGTTCAGCAGTAAGATCTAACTTTTTTAGCTAAAAGGTTAGAGAAAAACGTTACACATATTTATCGTTATGTAAGTATGTTAATTTTGTACTGCTGAGTCTGATAGATATCTTCCTTTCAGTTTGTCTCTATCTAGACTGTTTGAATACACAAATGAAAAAATTTATATTAACATGCCCTTAGTTTTTTTTTAATGTTTCAAAAATTTGGTCCTGTTTTAGCAATTTTAATTACGTTATTTTTGGAAATAGTGGGTAGGGAGGAATTTGTTCTTTTTATTACATAAGGAATAATGTAGGCGGAATTAGATTAACAATGGCTTCATGTAAAATTACAATATTGCATTGAAAACAAGTGAAATAATATAATAGAGAAATAATTCTGAAATTACATCAAAGAGACACCCCATGTGGCTTCTGTTTTGAGAAGTTAAAAGGTATAGAACTAATTAACTAGAAGCTAACTGATGCCACAGATGTCAGGTGTTCTCAAAACATTTAATCAAATAGATCTAAGCAAATTATTTTCCTACCATCAAGGTCAAAGCACTGCAGAAAAACATAATTCATTATTAAAATTCCCAGAGGCTTCCTAGTTTGTGTCGCAGGCGTTTTAGTGAGCGGAAGAGGGGAGGATGTGATTATAATATTGTACTCCAGAATACTTCCAGGAATGCGTAGATTCAGCTCCTGGTGCTCTTTTCGATCGAGTTGCTTATTCCGTTTAATTCAATACTTATACACTATTTATCATGAATCTGTCCTAAATCCAACGCATTAAATGAAATGTAGCTTTTAAAATTAGTAAGTTGAGGCTAAATATTGTTGGACATGACACTAAACGCTACACTTCAAAACTGCTATTAAAGACGCGTTCTGCAGCCAGTCTTTTCGAAACATCCCTTAAAATCACCTAAAACTCTATACTATTTAGCAGCATAAAGTATGTTGAATTTGTAGAGGACATAAGCATTCGTTTTTATTTAAAGTCTAAATATTGGAATGCTAAATATATACAGTGAAAATAGTTTCATAGACTTCAAATATTTAGTAGAAGCGATTTTAGATTACTGTGGTACTTTTGTTGCATTAACTTTAACTAAATGTTGCTGTTTAGTACTTTTAATGAGAATAACAATACAACTAGTTGATTCAGCAGTAAAACTGTATTTCAAGTGCGTTTCTAGTAATTGTTTTATTTAAATTACGACTCTAATTAATCTGAAGGATAATGCAATGATGAATTACACAAAACTTCAATGTACAGAAGAAGGCTGTATAAATACAGAACAAAATATTACAAAGAATAGAGATAAACCGAATATTCAGATTCGATCTTGAGATAGAAATCAAAACATAAAAGTGCAATAAGGACAGAACTTGATAGGGAAAAATTAACATTTGAAAACAAAATCGTATTATGCAAGCAAAAATAACAATGAGATATTAGTTTCAAGTCGCTTTCTCATCTTAATATCGCAAAATTTTCAGTGATAATTTGAAATGGTTTACAGAGAAAAGTACCCAAATAAGTGCAAAATTGACAAAATGTATTGATCTTGTCCATAAACTGGAGCCGTTGATCTGTACAATTTGCCTTGCACTGCCTTAATAATTTCGTGCATTATCTATTTTTTTTATAGAGCATGAACATATACAATGTGAATATAAGGCATAAGATCATTTGCTCACATACAATCATGGAATGAGCACGTTGGCGTTGTGAAAATACAACCAAACATATATACACAACAATAACAATACTTCTGACATCCTTACACCAGAGTTAGCTGAAGTATATAATCTCTCACTACTCATTTTTATGAATGAAATATATGGCAGATGTTAAAGAAATCCCTTAGAGTTTTCAATTTGTTATTGCAATCAACAATAATAATTTTTCGGGATATTACCGCAAATGTAACTCGCTGCTCTGTGTACAACGCGTTGTCAACCAACTGACTAATCATCATAGGTACAGTGTCAGTCATCTCAGTTTTAATTTTAAAAATATAGGATTGTAGACTGAAAAGCTATAACTGTAGGAGATTACAAACGAACTGGTTGACAGGCCTTCTAGAAGACATTTTGTCGGAAAGGCAGAAATAAAAGAAATAAATTCAATGATTTTTTTAATTCAGTAGAGCATCATCGCAAACCATTCCATAACACCAGCGTAGTTAAGTGCGATATCGCCGTGAATTTCCCATTAATAGCAAAGAAACTGAACGCTCAAACACAAATAACAATTACAGTTACACAAAAGAAGCGAAACATAACACAGCATGGCAGATACGGTTAAACAATGTGCGCCGATCTGCCACAGCGCCGTTTTGTACCATGTGCAAAACGACAAGGTCAACACACGTCTATGGTACAAGATGTGACTGTGCCGAGACAAACCAAAGCCAGTCACATGAGTGGAACAGGTACACAGAAGTCGACGCAGTGACGAGCCGTTTGACAACAGAGACAGAGTCTATTTGGCCACTTGCTTCTTGGAGACTTTCTTTCCCTCGGATTGCTCAGAAGTCCTGCAAGAACTTTTATTAATCACTGACTCAGCAGCAACAAACGTACAAAGACTATGTGAATTAGTTAAGTATTGGTTGTGTATTCTTGCCAATTGTATTTAATAAACGTGTTTGGAGACCCAACAACTAGTTCGCAACAAATCAAACATGGGTTATATTTGACACATTCTGTTGCTTAACACCATCGGGCTTTTTCAAAGGATCATAATATGTCAACAGAAAAACCTTTATGTATTTAGATATCGATTGTTTAGAAAGATCTACTGTAAAACTACGCATGAATGATATAAACAGAGACTTCAATAAATTCTTCAGTACTGCACACCGCGTCGCTATGTCTCGTCACAATTCGCTTAAAAGTCCTTGGTCGCAAACATGCATCTTGCTCAGAAATGACGGTAATGTTTTCATGATTATCGCTTCCCTTGAACCACTGACTTGACTGACTGAGTGCTGACTGTCTCAGAGTGGAATGATTGTCAAGCTTGTCAGAAATTCTTTAGCCTTCGTCCTACGGGCACATTGATCTTGATTTGTGAAATAGAGAAACTAACTCTTCGTAAGAATTAAAAGTATCTGGACGAGATGGCTGAGCAATCTCGAGCAGATACTTTGATTGCGTAGTATTTTTGCTTCGAAGGAGCAATTGAGTTTTCAGTATCCAACTTGATCTTCTTGCCCTTCGGAGTGTATACCGTTCAATATATAGATCGCTTCTAGGCAGTTGGACGGTTGTTGCTGTCTAGGCCTGTTGTTCTGCGGAGTAAAAGCTCTTCGCATAAGTACATCCTGTGACTACACTCGTGTTGTGTTGAGTGCTTCTTTCAAGAGGTCCGGCGAAAAGGTTCCGACTGGATACCTGTTGAATTAATAGGCATCTTACGTTAGTCTTCCGTGCTGATATTTGAGCGAAGTAGTGCCTGGTCACAACGCAGACCAAAGACGACAGTAAATAAGCAGTCAGCTCAAGCAGGTCTCGCGACAGAGTCGAAAACACCATCAAACGGTGAGTTATTGTCCTGCTCAACAAATCTGGAACGCAGCATCCTAACACGAGAATGTGCGTAGACTCTTGTGCGTAATCTCTTCGATGAGAAACCTGCAATCCCTTTCTGCTAGCGGCACACTTGACTCCAGGTTGACATTGGGTAACTACGGGCCCATTTTGTGAGGGGCACGGTGCTGAGTCTGCAACATTCCATCATTGGATTGATACGTGGTAGCATTGACATGTAAAAGCAGCAGACGCGACCACTGGCTCGGTGTGGAAGCTATAAGTCTCCATATCTGCCTGCAACACATTAACTGCACGAGATGCTGTAGACAGACCCACAAAGTCTTCCCTAAGTTGCGGTAGCGACTAAACATCGACACACAGAGAAAACCTGATGACTTGAGGATTTGATGTCGTAAATAATGACGAAGAAATGTTTGCTATGAACCTGATGATGTTTCTAAATGGATCGACCGCTGGCGTTAAATCTGCAGGAAATGCATCGTCCCACTCATCCTGTACGGTCAACCCATGTCGGCGTGACTGTGCGTACTGGCCGTAGAGGTTTGCAATCCTCCGAAGTCATGACACGTGGCGTGGTAGACAGCTGTCACCGATGCGGCAGTCGGTGACAGATGCCAATAAAGTGGCGGCAGTGCTAATGTCTTAATCGTCGAGGTTCGCTAGGCGGAAGAGGACGAGAAAAACCCGTAAACTGAATCATAATCAGATTTCCATTTTCCCACTGTCAATGGCTGTAGGGGGCCGTCAGCGGCAGGGGAGGCGGTTGTGCCGGGGTTGACGACTCCGATTCGGTGGTAATGGTTGGGGCAGAGACTTGGATGCAAGATAATAAAATACCTTGAGCTCTTCATCAGACGCAACGTGTCCGGATGGAAATTCAAACTTATATAGCAAACCTCTTGAGCGGAGACAAGTCCTGTACATGAAGAGATTCTTCCTCAGCAAAATTCTGTTGTACTGCCAAAGCGATTTGTGGCTCCTTGTTCGGAGGAATAGTCACCTCTGCAGTATCGTTTCCTCTGCAGTCGCTTTGATCTCCATCACTATGTGAGGAATACGATGACACCGGCGTAGATGACACAGACTTAGTTGGTACGGACAATGACAACACAACCGCAGCAAGAGTAACTGGTTTCGGCTTGAGTTCACGCTTCCCTGATTTCGTAGGAGCATCAGCGTCTGATTGTTCAATCAAAATTGTGCCCACTGGTGACATTGGTTGTTGCGACGTTAATGAAGTCTCACTTTTTGAACGCTTACGTCATTTTGTTGACTCCCTGTACTGTAGTAGGAAGGACAAGAGTAACTATTCCAAGTGCACACACTGAGTGTAGCGAGTATCCAAAGTACAAGCCTCTATGCCTCAGCGACGTAAACGTGTGGTGCAACTTGTGTGTGGATCATTGGCCCGCTTGAAGAAACACACGAGCCCGGCTTGCAACAGAAAACAATCCATTTAAGTATATTATATTTTTGCATTACCAGTCAGTAAAACAAGACAAAGCACCATCTAATCACTTAAAATTGCATCAAAACATTGAAAACAGTGACATAAACTCGACACAGTAACAGTAACACGTAAAAGAGACGTTTCGCATGCGACCATTACATACACAACCCGACAATATATCGATACCCGCAACAACAACAACAACGACCCGTTCCATGCGCGACTCGTGACAGCAGCGACCGGTAACACGACCAACCTATCACAGTCACTAGTCATGTCAGAGACGGCTCGTTGCATTGCAACCTGTGGCAGAGGCAATCCGCCACATGGTTGATAGTGTACGGAGCCACAACACATCAACGAGGCAATCGACATTGTAATGACCGTGACAGCCGTGACAGCAGCATATGAGTAAGCACATCCGCTAGTGTGACGAGTCGCTGCTGTCACGACATCAACAAATGCTCGATCAAATGCCCTTGATCGAACCTGTTTCCACTACATAACCAAATTTTTTTAGTATTGTATGCAAAAACTGGTGCACCAACCCCTTACTGAAGCTATATAGAAGTGGTAAATCTAGAAGAAACTTCGCATGCTGGAACAAGGATGACGCATGCATGCTGTCATGCATGCGGCGACCGACGTGTCGAGATGGCGTGCCCACTACAGGTACAGCGCCGCTGTGACAACCAACTTGGACGGCCCAAAAGCAAGCGAATCCACTACTCGAAACTCAAGTTGCCGCAACGCGCCAAAGCTTGCAAGACTGACACAGAAAGAGACAATGGCTGCAACCATACCAAGGAAAAGTCGCTGCAATATGGACTATGTGGGAGACGAGACCATGTGCATGCACAACTGCGCTACAATGAGCATTTGTCGATGCCGTGACAAAGTCTGTGCCAACCATGAGAGAAACCTTAGAAATAGGATTTATGAGCAAAATTGTAAGTTACCTCTAACCCAAAATAAAGATTTTGATGACCGGGAAGCATTTACCGAGCGAAACTTAGAACTAAGAAGTGCGGGAATCAGCATAGTCAGCAAACCGTATTCCATAAACAAAACAAGACGAACCTCACAGTATACATACAGATACTACTTGAGTAACTTGAGTAAAAAGTATTCAATTCAGTTTAAATTTGTTCTATCTTGATACAAAACTCCTGCTTATCGGATCGTGATAATCACAAGTGGTACAGTCAGTTGACTGAAACTTCACATACGCTAATTGGTCGGTTGATTGGCAACGCATTGTAAACACTGCAGCGGGTGAAACCCGTTCAGTGTTTACATTTGCGGTGATATCCCGCAAATTTTTATAGTGGTTTCATAGTCAACGCAGAGATATTTTTGAAATGGAAAACATGAATACTGCTGAAGTACAGCAGTTATACACAATGAGAATGCAAAAACTGGAGAATGTCACAATGTGTCAAAATGAACCATAAGATGAACCAAGTTTGGGATTAACCAATCATTTTCGGTATCATAATGACACTATGAGAACGTTTTTATCACGACTTCCTTTTCATGTTACTTTGTTAAATGACCTGTATAATTCACAGAAATGTCTCACAAAACTATTCTGCGATAAAAACATGGATGTTTTGAGCATTTTCATATCCCCTTTGTTCTGGCGTAATGAGTCTTGAAGAATATTTGACAAGAACGTATAAAATCAAATAATATTCTAAGATATTCTTGAGCAACAGGTTGTAGCTATAAATATAACAGCAACTTCCTGTTTAACTACTGTAAGATTTGATCTAAATTAAACTAAAACCTATTTTAAACCATATGTTGTTCCTTGTATGTTTTAAAATTCTTGAAAAGCTCGTTTATAAATAAATAGTAACGGAAAAAATCATCACTCACTACCTTAATCTAGTACCCTCTTTTGAGTGCTGATGAGTCGAGACAAATAACATATTTTCTCAGACATTACTTTGTCCTGGACTACTTGGAATATATGCAAAGTTAACCTCATTTTCTATAGCCCTTTGATTTCACACCTTTGTTGAGAGGTGCACTGATAATGAATGATTAATTGTTACCCAAAGAGTAAATATTTTAAAGGAGAGCAATATGAACTTTGTTTTTTTGTGCTGGTATCGATAAGTATTCTAAGTATGCAAGCAGAGACATGGGGTATTATCAGGGCATAATCTGTGCGTTCTGTGGTCAACATAAATAGTGTATACATGAAAGAATGTAGGTGCAGATAAGTCAAACGGAAAAACTAGTCTTAAGTAGAGAGGAATTCAAGTCACTTATTGTTGTGACTGCTAATGCCGAGGTCAAATGCGTAAAGATATAAAAACATACTGTATTATACTCACGCTACAATTTATTCTACTTAGTAAACAGTTTTATTTCTGATAAATATACACAGACATATCAAAGTCAAACGTTTCTTTATGCAAACAAAGTATTGCGACGTTAAAATAAATTGGATGCATCGGCGCTTTTTGGAACGGCTGAGCACGTATTGAAATTTAAGATATTTGCAGATATATTAGAATTATTTATAAAGGGTTCGTTGATGCATTTGTAATTTATTTGTCACGATTAATAAAAAAGCTGTTTATTTTTTTGAAATAAGATATGAAGCGAGAAAGGAGAGTTTTAAGCTGAAAGTATTTTATATATTTGCTTCCATTGGAAGAAAAATGTACTTGGCAGCTATTCTGCGGCTCGTCACTATAATTGGTAAGGTTATAAATTATTTCTGCGTGATAAAATAAATTTTTTGTGAGCAGTTTTGTGGTTTATTTTGATTCCAATTATTTTTCATGACAACCTTTAAGTGCAGTGTAGTGAGAATATATAATGCAATTACTCTCAAATCGTTAATACAAGATTAATTTAGATAGAGAGACTTTAAAACCTATCAAAATTTAACAGGCTGCTATGGTGAACAAATTTTTAACTGTGACTTCGAAACAACCTCGGATTTTCGAAATGGAAATTTTTGTGGCTTACTACAATTAACCAGTGATAACTATGACTGGTTGCGAGGACAAACAACTCCCAGTGGATTCACGGGGCCTCAAAATGGAGATCACACCATTGGTACTAATGGTAAGTTTATGATCTCACACTATACTTAAGAATCAAACATATTTGCTGTGGTATTAGGCAAAACATTTTAGAGAGCATATAGTTAAAGATCAACAGCACAGTGCTAGTAAATGAAATGTTGAACTGGATAAGGAGATAAAATGATAAAGTCACATGAGCGGTTGGACTGATTCAAAAAATCTCCTCCTGCAACTGAGGAAGGTTTCAAATCATTCAAGACCAGAGTGTGGTTTTATTTTATTATTTTCTAGTGGAAAGACATTTGCTTATAAATTAGGTATTGTTGCATTCTTTGGAGCTGTTAGCTATTGCTAGGTTAAGTTTTTATGGTGATAATAAGCACAAACTTTCAACGGCTGCTGAGCGAGATGAACGGATGTACATATTTTATGTTAAATATATTACTTTTGCCCTTTGTTTTCGTTCTGCTTACTGGCAGTCATGAAACAAATTAATAGATGCTTAACAATTTGCCAGGCACATACTGGGGATTTACACCATACTTATTTTAAAGGTCATTTCGCCTTCATAGAAGCTTCTGGGCAGGCTCCAGAAACATACGCAGACGTAGTGCTTCCGTCCGTCTCTGGCAGTCTGTCTTACTGTCTTAGATTCTTTTATCATATGTACGGACCCCACATAGGGCGGCTAGAAGTGAGAAAAGTGGATGCCGATAACAACCAAGAGGTTGCATGGGTGAAAGAAAGAGAAGGTGGTAAGGTGAAAGAAAATATATTCGACATAATTTTGAATAACAGCTACCGTGAAATGATTGTAAAACTTTGCGAAATAGTCAGTCTGAGATGAGATGAGATAGCCATTGAAAGTGCAGTCACGCCAGATGTTCGAACAAAACTCTAAACCTTATTCTTTAAACTTATTTATTTTTTCAAATTTAGGGATTTATTTAAGTTCACCAATTATCTTTAAAATACGACGCATTTGTTCGTAATTACATTAATGC
This sequence comes from Protula sp. h YS-2021, assembly GCA_949752745.1. Lineage (NCBI taxonomy): Eukaryota > Metazoa > Annelida > Polychaeta > Sabellida > Serpulidae > Protula > Protula sp. h YS-2021. Next base: position 10,335,148 of record OX457032.1, read on the forward strand.
TATATCAGAATGAACTGCCTTTTACATAAAATAAATGCGCAAGATGTGATGCCACTGTAATTCAATGCTTCAATGTGGTTGGCTTAAGTTATGATTTGTTCGTTTGGTGCACATATTTAGTTTCATTTGATTTAGTGAATGGGCTGAATGAATGGATAGAAGCTGGAATAGATTATGATTCTAGCGTTACACGTATTGGCATTCGTGGTGTACGCGGAGGCAGTGACGAAGGAGAACCATTTGGTGATATCGCCATTGATGACATAGCGGTAAGTACATATCATTATAACTCCTGTTCACAGCCATGGCAAAATAACAATTGGCAAACATATCTATACATGATACATTTGAAAAAGTAGCTTTAATTGCCAAGGATTTGGAATTAATAATCTATTGCTAATCTAGAAGTAAAAAACCAAATATAAATTTTGGTGAAACATATTTCTCTTTGTTACATTGATTTACTGGTTCTTTATTAAACACTATTCTTCAGATTGATAATACAAGATGTGACGGCACCATTGATGATACATCGAGCACTGCTGATACAACTCCAACACCTGCTCCTACTATTGCATCTACGACAATCACCATTATACCTACTACAATAACCACTACAATCACAACACTCACAACTACACCTCGCTCTACCACACCTACTGAAACAGTTTCTACGTTATCTTCTACCACAGAAACAATTCCCACTAGTACATTGCCCTCAACAACTAAAGCCTCAACAACAACATCATATGACTTTCTTATAGGTGAGACCATATACTTAAAACATTAAAATAGTTAGGGTATTATTAGTCATGATGAGTCTTGGTGAGGTGTCTGTCAAATTCTGTAATGTTTTGTCAAAAAAGCTGAGAAACAGTTAGTTTTGATTGACAGATGCTAAAAAAATTGCCATTCATTATGTATTTAAGATATTGATCTTAAGATACTATACTACTATGCTTGGAATCACAAATTTGTGCCTCTTTCATTTAAAAATAAATTACCAATATTTCGTATTTAATGATGATAATTTTAAATTGATGGTAGTCATTTACGCAAATCTAAAAGAAAGATTTAGATACATTTATATTATATCTTTTTAAAGCTGTATGTTTTCATAAATATATTATGTGTCGTGTAATAAAAGTAAAGAAAATGTATGACGTATTTCAGCCTTTGTTGTAATTCTGGTAGTTTTGTTTATAACAATCATCGGAATTATCCTACTGATTTGCTTGATGAAACGAAAAAAAGAAGGGTAAGTGTGATAAATCTTGACATGAATTTTATATCTTAAACATTTTCTCTTGGGTTCATATGACAAGGGCAATGGACTGTAAAACAGTTTAATGATTACAAAGTTTATTTTATAATGACAAAGAAGTACGCTGCTTTACCAGCAAATAATAACTAAAGCAGTTTTGTATCAAATTCAATAACTTGCATTTTATATCAAATGAATCGACATTTAGTATCAAAGAATGTTTACAACTAAATTCAGCTACATGCTCATTAGCCAACTCAGTAACGTTGACGGTGAATTTATAATTTATTTTCTAAACATAAATCTATTTACCGATGAATCTTGGGACTTGAAACATTTATTCTGTATTTTTTGCTATTTCTGCAGAAGTAACAAGGTTCATGGCGTTACATCCTATAGTACAAAGAGCGAACTTCCCGCGTATACGGGATACAGCCTGGATGACTGGTACCTCAACACAGCAGAAGGCTCAGGTATGCCAGTAGGTCACACAGTTTTGACTGCACGTGGCATTAGTGAAGCGAATGTTAAAGGGAAATGCGGGTATCTCACCTACAATTGACATTTCCTTCATACTTTCACAGTTTAATGCTTTGAGAATATACATTCAAAAATTGAAAAGAAAAAGGGGGGTCACCGATGTTATAAGAGAAAAAAAGACACTGAAAGGTCGCGTACTTTTACTATAGAAACCATTGGGAAAACCAAAAAATTTCAATCAAAATGCAAAATTCACACATAATCACAATTGACAATTGCCTCATCTTTTTTCCTGTTTGAAGAACACGTTATACGAAATGTTTTAAGCAAATAAAAAATATATGTCACCGCATCAATAAGAGAATTACACAATCTTTTTGACAAAATCCCATTGATTCAATGGATAAATGGTAAAAACAGTGTAATATGGTTTTAATGGACAATATATCAACACAAGCCCTTCTAGGAACAAAATATCAATACAAACCATTTCTGGACACGACCCTATTTGTCTTTGAAAAGAATTTTTCGATCTAGACGGATTTAGTAGTTATTTATACTGTGTAAAAATGGATTCAAACACAGCGATATTCAATGTAATGCGCATTTCGGTCATTAGATGGCGCAGAAATACCCGCATTTCCCTTTACTGGTACACAATACTCCATTAACAAATGCACTGTTATTTTGCTTATTACGAAACAAGTGACAATAAGCATTACGATTCCAACGAATATAAAACAAGATGAATTTTAGAGAAAAGCGCCGATATTCTATTCCTAATATCGAGACTATTTTACATTAATTTTAAACGATAATTTACTAAAAAGATTCGATCAAAACAATAAATATAATATATGCAATGTTGAACTCAACCAAATATTTATAAAACTGAGACTTAGTAACTGCATTAATTTGAAATAAAATGTTGCTTACAATGGTTAAAATGCAATAAATAAAATATATGCAATAATGAACTTGATGGAATTTATTGTGACATAATAAACGTAAAACCAAATGCGCTCTAAACTTACTTCTAAACATGGCTTTGCAAAAATATTTTGCACCAGTTTTAACAAAACTATTCAAATGATTTTTTGAAGCTGAACTGGTGGAAATTCCAGCGAAAAACAGGCGCTCACGATACCGGAGAGACAAATAGGAAAGCCAGTTACAGCAGGATCCAATTAAGGATATAATTTCCAAAATAGTAGTTACTTAACATATTTTCAGTATTAGTAACATGTTCTACTGAATTATAATCACTTAATATTAAACAAAATAGGAACAGATAATGAATGTTCAACTTAATCTGTATCTTCTCAGTATTCTGTGCAGTGTTGTCATGTATGAGTACATAATTAAAACTGGTGAATGGAAGCAGTCTCCAGAGTCATGCCTTCCCACACAGAAGTAGCATACGTACCGATACACACACAGTCTCCAAAGTCATGCCTTGTCACAAAGAAGTAGTATACGTACGGATACACACACATTCTCCAGAATCATGCCTTGTCACAAAGAAGTAGCACAAGTAGCATAGCATTTCATTTATCACTTTTCTGTATGCTGTAGCCTGCGATCTAGCCCCTCTACAAGTCGCATAATATTCAACCCGGTGATTCAGCAGGTGATCACTGTTTGTTGATCTCGATCGGTTGTTATTTCCAGAAATGATTATTGAATATGCATTAAAGAATTAAATATGCAAAAAACATGATATAGCTACTTTTTAAAAATTAATTTATTATATTATTATTATTATTGTGACTGTTATTGCTACTATTAGTATTAGCGTTATTGTTATTATCATTGTTATTATTTGTGATGTTATTATTAATATTATTATTATTGCCTTATTACATATACTATTATTGCTTTTTGCATCTCTTTAAGTGTCATAATGGTGACACTTCAAATTCAGTGCTAAAATAGTTGAGTGATTCAGTGGTTTATGTCGGTTTGTCAAATTTTATTGGTAATTTTTTAGTTTAAGAAATTTAATATCTATTAATCATTAAACATTTCATTCGGAATTCGCTACTTTGTGACATAACATGTTATTCCTTAACATTTCCACGTTCGTATGGTTTCTACATCAGTCATTTCATTCCTCGGCAGTAAAAACAGCCATGTGTCATTGGCAGTAATTTTAGCAACGGACTAGACCGATTTCGCTATAGAGCACAAAAATTAAACTTGTAAGCGCAAAATCACTGTAATGAAGGCTTAAAAATACAGTATTTCACATAGAACTCTGCTTAAAATATGGCACCATGCCAGTTGCATGAACAAATTTTTGAAAAAAATCTGAATCAATCCTATTAACTATTCTTTTGCAAAATTCATGAATTAGTACAAAGAGATGAATTTTTTACCAAAAGCGGTTTTGGATTTGCCAGATTGACGAAAAATTGCAAATCGCCAAAAATAAAATACCATTCCTAAATCTCAACAAACCTAGTGAGCCATCTATCCACAAAGCTTTTATTACGGCCAAAAGAAAGTTATAGCAGAAATAATATTTACTAAAAGTTGACGGTCTAATGGACAGACGACAGATGCCACACCATGGGTATAGCGAAGGTCGCATGCGTTAAAACGTAACGGAATGCGAGGCAAACACAACCGTTTTAATTTCAATCATGTTGATAAAAATACAACATAGTTTTGACGAACTAATGAAATAAACATAAATATTTTGCACTCTTCAAAACCGTTTCAACATAGAGTCACAAACAATTTGAATTATCATGCATTATTTGAGTTAACCTAGTATGCTTGGGGCCAGTGCATTTGTTACTATAATATTAAGTGCTTTGATATGACGTCAAAGCAGCACAAGCTCTGCATTGCACTTGAGTACAGAAATGTTCAACTTTTGCTATAGCGGGAGAGATCGCTTTGTGGTGCCCTGTTCTAAGTGAGTTTGGGTGTGGGGGTATGTTTGTGGGGAAAACAATAAGAAAGAAAAAGGAAAAAGAGAACCGTTCTCAGTTTCTAGTAAGTCAATAACTCCTTGAGGTTGAAAGTCCGAGTGTGAAACATTGTTAATTATTTTTAATCTCTTTAAGGTTACAAAGTCGTCGTCATGTGATCGGGTATTCAATGTTAGCAGATTGCAATAAAAATAAAATTGTTATACAGTTTTGCATTTTTTAAGCAAATGTTGAAAGCTCTTGCTTTGAATTTCCTGGCAAAGAATACCAGTAAGTTGCAATAGATATACAAAAAATTAGCAAACTCAACAAAACTAAAAACGCAACCTGCGAAATATATTATGTGAGAAATAATAAAGCCTCAATATAATTATAATTTAGTAGCTGAAATGTTCAGCTGTCCGTTTCTGAAAGCAAAATCAAGTTTATGTCAAAAGCGACAGTGCCACGTTTAATTAAACATACGCTCTTAATATCGAGTGTGTTCTCCACGAGCGTCACCTACTGCAATCATTCTGCCTCGCATGGATCTTGTCAGATTCTGTATTTTGTGAAGTTTAATGCGATTATAATCCTGCACAAGCGCTTATCCAAGCTCTAGCAATGTCTCGGGTAAGATGTTGCGTTCGCGTACGGCTTTCCCAAACATATCCCATGCATGTTCAATCGGCAAAAGATTCTGCGTAGCTCTCGCGAAATGGGGACTTGCGTTGTCTTGTTGAAGAACAATATCATTTTGACGCACATAAGGGAGCGCCGATGGCTCCAAAATTTGTTCGCGATACTCTTCAGTGTTAAGAATGCCATTGACAAAACGGAGTTCGATCCGATGAACGAATGATATGCCTGCTTCATTGGACGTGGTTCAATTGTATCTGTATCCAATGGAGATGTGCATTGGCTCATTGAAGTCGTGCGAGCCCTTGGACAGAGGTTAACAGCAATCCTCGATAGGGACGGTATGCGCGAAAACCGGTTTCTGAGTCTAGCTACAGACACGGATATTGTGGGTTCCAGGGGTCTGTGAGGCAGTGACTGTTGCCGAAAGAAAACGATGTCGGAGATGTGGGAGGGGTCACAGACGTATGCTTTCGTCCTGCCTAGGGGTAGTAACCCGCGGTCTCTCCGGTCGATGGCGGTCTGCGGTGGACCCCGTTTCCTCTAAACGGACTCTAAGACGTATCACTGTGGATTTCTACGCTCCAAGTCTAGTGACCATTGAGGCAGAATTTCCAATTTGGAGCATCCAGATCGGACGTTCGAACTGCATTGCGATTACTTTTTGCTTAAGCTTTACAGATTAGGCTGAAACTTCGTACAGATTGCCAACTATGATTAACGATTTTAATCGTGTAAGGTCAATTTGTACTTCAGCATGCAATAGAATGCCGCGAGACAAGGGGAGTTCTTACTCTCCACGGCCTTTTAATCACAGGCAGGTAATCAAGTTTGAGCCGCAAATGTTTTCCAGATTCAATAATTAAAAACTTGATTTGGAGCATATTTATATACGGAAAGTGATTGGAATCTGAATATGGAAAAATAACTCACTGCGCTTTTAAATATATTGCTTATATATATATATATATATATATATATATATATATATATATATATATATATATATATATATATATATATATATATATATATATATATATATATATATATACATGTATATATATATATGTATGTGTGTGTGCGTGTCTTTGTGTGTTTATGTATAGATATGTAGCAAGCAATACACTTTTGACATCAAGGCAGATTACTAATGCCACATAAACTAGTTAAACGACTAAAATAACTAAGAAACACCATCAATACAATGCGTATTGCCCTGATAAGTCCTCATAAATGTAACATGTTGCATTTAATTGATCGTATTCGAAAGATAAACCTCCATGATGCTGGCAATGCATTGCACAGTTAATACGACTTCTTGTCTGAACATCGTTGGTTGATGAGAAACCAGGCGCGGTCACTTCTTGTTTTATATAAGTAGATCCCACCATATCCTCAACTAGTGAAAGAACAAACATCACATCCTCAACTAGTGAAAGAACAAACATGATTTATATCTTAAAAATAGTGCCATAATATGCCAATAATCATAACAGTTCACAATAATAATTCCTTCTGTTTACGTTTGACTTTATACAAGAAACAGCGATATGAAATCATTTGTCCTTGAATATCATGAGAAAAAGGGAGGACTTTTTAAAATGACCATGTTACCTAAACGGATTAATTTTTTGATAAAATTACTTTGATGTAAATTTTGGAACTCACTGGAAGTCTCTGAGGCGATTTCACAGTGTCTCTCTGTTGTGAACTGATCGGGTGCTAAGGATTCGATTGCGTCACTAGTATCGTAACAAAATGGACTCCCCCATATCGTTAAAATGGTTAGCTTATCTGCAGGACATGTCGACAGCCACACCAGACAGGCGTCACAAACGAGAGGGTTGTCCGTGATATACAGCTCAAACGGTGGATATGGAAGAGTGCTCAAAGAACTTGTGTCACAGAGGTCTGGTATGGAACTGAGGTGATTTCCTGTATTATTGACATAAAATTTAGATTAGTCGGCTGCAGTTTCTACTAATAGAACGGGAAGAATTATGTACAATGCAATGGCAGATACAAGTCTGTCAAAGACCAAAGTAGGAGCACTGTGTTAATGCAGAATGCATTGTATTCCTCAATATCCCAACACGATTTTAATTTTAAATAATAATTAATCCTAGGTGGAACTTAAATTCTTTAAGTGACCAAATATGTACTTTGAAATTCATAGACAAATAAATCTATATTCAGTGATAGAAAATTCAAATTTACCAGCAAGCCATAGCTTTTCTAGAACGGGAAATGATTGGGGTTGTGTAGTTGCCGTAACCTGCACAATGCTGTTGTACTGTAGATTAAGAAACTGTAGCTGAGTTAGAAGAATAACATCTGCAAAGGCCACGGTTTCTAAATAATTAAACTCCAGGTCCAGATATTGAAGATTTGGGGCGTTATCTTGCAGGTGTTGTGGAAAATCTGTTATAAGGTTATGGCCTGCATTAAGTGCCAATAAATCATCAACATTTTGGAATCCTGTGGGGTCAATGATGTTCAGTCCGTTATGGGACACGCTGAAATAAAAGGGTCGATTCAACTATAAACAATGAATAAGCATTTAAAAAAGTACCTGGGGCGTAGCAATAAAGACTGCTCGGTAATTTCTACAGAAATTTAAATGATTGTTTCTAAATATTAAATAACACATTCTCCACATGGGTATTCACAGTTGGAATCATGGCGTCTATTATTATATTAAGATGAGGTTCTTTTAAAACAATTGCACAAGCTCAGTTCATCCGTGGTCTTATAATCATAAAATACTATTTTGCCTAGAAATATTTTTGAACGTTTTTTTCGGAGAGTTTTAAAATTTAGGCCTTGTATTAAAGATAACCACACAGCGATTGGATTTGGCCTGAATGAGACGAGAAAATACAACTATAGATAAAATATTCATTTAACACTAGTAAACTTCGTCAAATACATATCCTCCACATGGAAATCATATGGTCCACATATATTGAACACATAACATATGTCCATCAAAAATTATAAAAAGACCTCAACCATATAAAGTTATTTTGAAACATAAAAGCTGCAAAAAATACTGTGATGCAGCATTGTAATCATTGTCGAAAGTCTGAAATCAGCAAAAGGTAAAAAAAGTGATCAACAGAACATGTCATGAAAATTTTTCGTTAGCTTGGATTAACATAGATTTAACAGGTGTTGTACTTGGCACATAGTAAATATAAGTGGACAATATATTGCATATATTCATATGATCAATATATGTTTACTATATGTTCATGAATTTTAAAATACATGTTAAGCACATGTTTCTTCACATGGCCAACACATGTTTGGCGAAGATTTGTGAACCAATAATGCATACTCGAGATATTCCGTGCGTCTGTGCAGCTCAGGTAATGCTGTTAACTCCTGTGAAGAGTAGTCACACTTCTCATAATACCGTGCCATTTCTGCTACCCAGTAGTGAGTCTAATAAAGGTACATTAGGCATTGATATTACAATGAGTAAAGATGACTTAGCGATATACGACTGAAGTTCGTGGTGATGTCGGATTCAGCACAAGTCTGTACCACAACGAACTCATTGATGCTAACAGCAGTGCGGTATGATACAGAAGTTGTTCAATTCAAGAGAGACAGTAGCCGTATCAAGGATGCCTATGTCAGCACATAAAGACATCATATTTTAACGAGTGTTCTTTTTTCTTTTTCTTTTTTCTTTGTTTCTCGCTAGCAATTAAAAATAAATTTTTAGTCTAGGTTCAAGCTATATATTTTTAATTTCAACTAATGATTTGGAAAACAATAAACATTCGTATTCATTTAGAAAATGGTCGGAATTTATTCAGATTACTTCTTAACCTTTTGAAGTATAAATCCCGTTCCTACGCTGATGATATCAAAATTGTGATTCTGTGAAAATATGGTGGGGCCCCAAACGTAGTCCCCAATACCAACGAAACCAAGATCAACCATAAGTGGTGTCAGTTTAGCGGTTGTCTCACCTTAGAAGTCCTTTAAAATGGTAAGAAAAGGCAACGAGACACGTAATGGTGGTCTCAATATAGGGGTAGGCTTATTGAGAGGTCCTCATGTAATCTCTGTTTTGTGCAGCAACCATAAATTTTTGGGAAGGTGGGCATCTGCGATTTTTGCTGACAACCATAAATTTTTGCGCAGATAGACATCTGCGTTTTTGCAGACAATCTTCAATTTTTGTGCAGATGGGCATCAGTGCTATTTTTCTGAAGACAATAACCTATTTATGTGAAGAGGAATATGTTTTACTAATGCTTAGCTGAATCAAAACTTTTAGAAAAAGATTGGTTTCGCTTTGATCGTTGTCACTGATTATTTTCTCGTGTTTAATGGCTTTAACTTACCGATATTATTCCATTACGACAATTAAACGCTCCAAAAACCCCTCTGAGTAGTAATACAAGGATGACATTTGAGACAATTGTCATTTTAAGGCTTTTCTTCCACACTATTGCTTGTTAACGTAAAAGAAGAATACTAATTTGCTAAACGGATTTATAGTCCAAAAGGCATAGTTGGGTCTGTCTTAATTTGCTTAGGGACCCTCTCAAAAGTTACAGGACTTCACAGAAAATGAGACCAGCTTTCGTTAAGCAGGGTTAAGTTTTGCTAAAGAAGTCGAGCTGGGATGTGGAAAGCTGTCATAATGCTCGATGACTTTTTGATATTTTTTCTCTCTTTGTTGAATTCTCATTCACAATAGTAAGGCATTGGTCTTCCATTAAAACCTCACAGACGTCAATCTAACGTCTTTGCGTAAGGTTGATTAATCTTCGGGCAATCGGATTTTATCCAGCGTTTCGGAAAGATGTGTGTTTTGTTGACTTTCGTAATCAACCAAATTCCGACTTCTATTCGACATCTAGTTGTGTAGTCTATCGAGTGAATTTCAGATTGAAACATTTATCGAACGTCTTTTCACAAAGTTGGATGTACGTTTGGGGAACAACTGACAAACCAACTTTACCACATTATCGCTCAATCAACATGACAGCCAAAATTTCATAAGTTTACTTTTGTAACTAAACCAAATCAGGATCCAAAATAGTTGATCAAAGATGTGCAAATTTATTTATCGGCTGCTTTTGGAATGTAGAATTCAAAAGTCTAAAGGCATATTCCATCTATACAAGCACGTTTCTACACAGCGTCCGCTTCTGTACAAAGTCGCTCAAACGTCTACGCAACCTCCAACCCTCGATGATTGATAGACGTTATTTCTATTTTCATTCACAACCAAATAACGTTGAGCTGCTTCACCTATGCGGCGCCGAATGTACTTAGTATGCAAGCAATAAGAATTCCTTGTCGAGGATAAACTATTTATTTTATTTTGGATATTATCTTTTATACTGAAATGTAAAACTACATGCGTATGTAGTCATATAATTAAATGGCACTGAAAGTGTCGAAACTCTGAAATTCAAGCCTAAGCAATTTTTGAAATGCAATGGTTAAAATTTCATTACTAACGGCGCTTTTTATGTCTATTTCGTTTGCCTTTGGTTGTGTTTTGTATTTTGTTATTGTGAACTACATAATAGTTTTAGTCGACCCCTCAGCTACGATGGATTAACATGAGAAAGTCCGTTTGATGGTAACACATGTGTCACTCCATACAAGTTTCCAGACGCATCTTTCCCGTGTAATACTGTAATAGCTGTATTTGTATATAAACAACGCTTGTGAACAACGGACTGGCAATGGAGTGGCATGATAATCAAAACCTGAATCAACTTCACATCAGAAAGCTGTGGTTTTGTTTGGCTCCTTCGATTTCTTCTCACAAGGTTTTGTTCCCATAAACAAAGCAGACTCTTTATCAAAAGACAATATTCATACCGCTGGTGTTTTTCGTGATATCGATATGCTTTCTTTAAATATTTCTTGAAAAAGTTGTGAGCAATTTATGCTTGCACAACATATTTACATGGTTTTTATGCTACCAAATAAAATGCGTCCCAGTCATTTCTCTAAGTGTTTTCTGGAAACAATTATCAGGCTGAACGTGAAATAAATGAATAAATGAATAATAATAATAATAATATTGATAATAATAATAGTAATAATAATAATAATAATAATAATAATAATAATAATAATAATAATAATAATAATAATAATAATAATAATAATAATAATAATAATAATAATAATAATAATAATAATAATAATAATAACAATAAAAATGGCTTCTCAAACTTTTGTTTGAATATTTTAACGGGCGCTGTTCAACAAACAATCGGGAAGATAGGTATGTTTGTTGAGGAAAAAATAAAGAGTTGTTTAGAGTTTGAGGTTAATTTATATTTTAAAGCTATGACATAAACAATATTACTTTGTGATATAGCAAATTGTTTTATTAATGTGTGTCCCCCGCTAAAACAAGTTAACCGGAGGCCAGACAAGATTCATGAGGTGTATAGTTTGAGTGAGTGTGTAGATTGAGTGAGTGTGCAGACTGAGTGAGTGTAAATTGAGTGAGTGTGTAGACTGAGTGAGTGCAGACTGAGAGAGTGTAGATTGAGTGAGTGTGTAGACTGAGTGAGTGTTAACTGAGTGAGTGCAGATTGAGTGAGTTTGTAGATTGATTGAGTGCAGACTGAATAGGTGTGCAAATTGATTGAGTATGTAGACGAAGTGAGTGCGTAGACTGAGTGAATGTGTAGATTGAGTGAATGTGTAGATTGAATGAATGTATAGATCTGAGTGGATGCAGAGTGAATGTGTAGAATGAGTCAGTGTGTAGACTGAGTGAGTGTAAATTGAGTGAGTGCAGATTAAGTGAGTATGTAGACTGAGTGATTGCAAACTAATTCAATGTGTAGATTGAGTGAGTGTAGACTGAGTGAGTGTGTAAACTGAGTGAATGTATAGACTGAGTGAGTGCATACTGACTGAATGTGTAGACTGAGTGAATGGGCAGACTGAGTGTGTAGATTGAGTGAGTGTAGACTGACTCAGTGTGTAGATTGAGTGAATGTGTAGATTGAATGAGTGTGAAGATTGGTGAGGTGAAATGAAGAGAGGGGAGGAAGAGCAACTTCCGATATTTAATACTGATTTTTGGTGTGTTCGGTATAAAGGGGTTGGTCAAGATTACGATGCGAGACAAGGGGGATTTACTCGGTGTTGTAGTTAAAGTCATTACGCTGTGAGGAACGCTATTTCAATTAATCATTTTCGGCTATTTAGTTATTAATTTATTATTTCTATATATCTATTATGGATGTACCGTAAGAAACAGCGTGAGTGAAGGAACCAAGTATTTAAAGAAACAAGTGCTGGTGCTGCCGGTTGGGCCTATTGAGCCGGCTGTGCTTCCAGATTTGGTTGCAAAGACAACTGCTTTTGTTGTTCTTGCTGTGGTTGCAGGAGGTTCTGATTTTTGGCAGCCGGCCTTTGACTGGGCTGGGCTGCAAGCAAAAAAATTTTTTTTTCTGAAGATTGGTCAAGTGAGTTCCAAATTAATAAAAATTGATGTGGAAACAAAAGATCTGAATAAGTGCGTTTCAGAAACAGTATCTGAAAAAGAATGATATGTATTAAGGAGAATCTGAGTCTGAAATTTGAACTGAATAATTAAAAATAAAGTCTGAAAAAGCTGGATTTAGGTTATCTGTGACCTGCCAGAAAAATGAAGAATTCTTATTACGCTACAAAGAAGGGTCTTTGAGGTTATCGCCACGAACTTTTTTATCGGGTTGGGGGTGTCCGGTATAAAGGGATTTATCTGGATAACGGTCCGAGACAATTAGCGTGGGTGGACGGATGTAGAGAGGAGATTGTCCAGGGCTGCAGCTGAAGTCGTTTTACTGTACAGAAGGGACTATTTAATTATTATTTATCAGTTATTTAGTTATTAATTTATTTTTTCTTAACAAGTTATCAATTGTTGTGCCGTAAAAATAACGCGAATGAAGATAACGAGTATTCCCGTTACCATTTATATTTTGTGCAATAACTGATTATTATTTTTATTTACGTTTTTAATTACTATTCGTAAAAATAAACATGTTGTTTTGACAGTATCATTACGCTATGATATATGTTAATTTCCAAAAATATTAATGCTAAAGCAACTGATTACAACGATATTTATATTTATATATCAATATTTATTATATCGATATTCATAGATAAAACAAGCACTTACATAATTTCCGCATGAAACCTGTGTTTCTGAAGTTCTAGGCTTGGATTTTTTGCCGATTGACCGTTCCACATATTGAAATTTGTTATTTTCCAAAATGTTATGTTACAGTTATTTCTCGTAATTTTCAATGATTCAACGCTAATTTTTTGCTGAATTTTGATGTTTCTTTTTCGAAAACCACAGAGTAGATATAATACGACATTTCTGGAGGCACTCCCTGTTGACTAGCCCAACACCCCCTCCCTGGTGAGTGACCACCCCTTCCTTCTGGGCAGGAAATTGAGATTTTTGCATAGTTTTACGTTTCGGACAATTCTGAATATATTTCATTTTCGCCCTCCCCATCCTGCAAGCCTATGTAGCATATAAGACAGATATGATAGTTTTAATAGCTAATGAGTTTAAAACTGCCGGACCGATTTCAATCATTTTTTCACCATAGTATTCAGCAGGTTTTGTCTTCAATGGAAAGTAAACCGAATATTGCAATTTCACATGTGAAGACGCTTGAAACTGCATTTATGAGGTTGGACAAGAACTTGAGACTTTGCTTTGAAGTAAATAACCAATTCACGAGAAAGAGAATTAACATTATTCTAGCTGCTAAAGATCAAGCTGTAGTGAGGGATCATTTTAAAACTTTATCAATGCCAGGATTTCTTCTACAAGTGTCCGAAGATCTTAGTATGAAAATTATTGAACCTGATAGTGAACGCTGTATAGATTTTCAAAAGCATGATAAACTTACTGAAGGCTACAACTTTATCACTCTCGGTGAGGGATATTACCATCACATAATGACTTCTACAAGAATTTTATGTAAAGAAGAAGAAACTGAAAATACATTAAGTTAATAGTTTTGTTTCAAAGGTAACATATAAAAAACTTAGTCTTTGAAATGTTGAAGACATAGTGACAATGTGTGTTTTAACGAATTTAATCTTGTCAAAATGTCAACATCTTAACTTCTTCACAGACACATAGAGGCACTGGATGATGGCTTCAGCGTGAATTATATTGACTTTGTCTTTTCAAAGCTTCTTTATTTTGAATCCGACTGGGTACTGGAAGTGAAGAATATGCATAAACACTGGGAAGCTGTTGGAAGGACAATTAAGAGAAATCGTTTCATCCGATCTTTTTCTGAATGAATGTGAAGAACTGAATTTGTCAGCGACAACCTATGACATTGATTCAGGAGTTATCAACGCCAATACGATTTGGGCAGCTAAAATGAGGCTAGCTGTGGCTGCTAGAATTATTTCACAATATGACGATACTGTCAACGGATATATCATAACTTGGCACGTTCAATAATTGACGGTTTGAAGTGGATATAGACATTTGCAAAGTTTATGTGTTTGAATTGTAGTGCACAGCACAATCTTTTAACTGGTTTTCTGTGCATTGTTAAAATATTAGTTAAGTTATTGATATTTCCATCTCAATAAAAGTTTTGTTATGGGAATGACTGGTTTCATTTTGAGTTAATAAGGCAATGTGGGAAGACTACTAAACCAATACTTACTTTAAACCTGGAATCTCTCGGTCCTAATAAGTTAAACAAACTACTGAAAAAATCAAACATCCTGTAATATATTTCAAATTGAAAAAAATGTTTACAAGACCAAAATGCCTTTTGTTTACTTCAACCAGTGAAATATAAATTTAAACGACAACGTATCATTACCCGAAGCATTGATGATATGTGGGATGTGCACTTGGCAGATGTGACCAACATTACAGACAAAGTGAAGGCAATCATTGTCCACTAATTGCCATTGATGTCTTTTTCAAACACTTGTGGATACAACATATTCCAAACAAAAGTCATAATAGTGTTATTCAAGCCTTCCAAAAGATTTTTAGGAAACAACAAGAAGACCTAGAACATTGAGGGCAGATAATGGAACAGAATCAAGGGCAGATGGGTAAAGCACTTTTTAAAGAAAGAAGGCATTCATAGATATACTACCAAGAATGAGACGAAAATCTGCTTTACTGAAAGAGTCATATGTACTCCTAAAGGAATGATGTATCGCTATTTTCTGCATGGAGAAACGTACCGGTATACATATATTTTGCACGACTTAGTCTACAATTACAATCATCGGTAGGCCTCCTGGATCCCTACCAAATGCATTATCACCAGTAGACATGACCAAAAAGATTTAATCCAAAGTGTGGAAACATGTATGTTAAACTGAAATTAAAATCAACGAAAAAGTCAAAACTACAAGTTTAACATTGGACAACATGTTCGCGCTTCACACATGAAATATGTGTTTCAAAGAGATTACCATATAAAATGGATGCAAGACGTATTCATTGTCACACATCGTTGCAAGAAGCAAGGAATACACTTGTATTGTGTCAAAGAATTCTTGGACGAACATATTGATGATTATTGCTATGAAGAAGAATTACAAGCTTTTACAAAAGACGTTCAATCTGTGTACAAAATTGAAAAGGTTTTGAACACAAGAAAATGACGAGGTGTGAAAGACTGATTTGTCAAATGGTTAGGCTGACCAAAGAAATTTAATAGTTGGGTTAAGGAATCTGATATTCAAGCGTTATGAAGCATCAATTTACATGTCTGGCTTCTGGACCAACGGGTGGTGGAAAAATGTCTCCCGTAAAAGCAGTGATTGAACAAAAAGTTATTGAACTATTTCCTTACTCATTATTGATGATCTCATGACCAAATGCCATAGTGACGAACGCATGACCACATTGTTTAGTGTTGGAAGCAGTAATAAAAATCTAAGTATTATTTTTATCGTGCACAATCTATTTCACCGAGGAAATGTTACTTTAAATACACATTATATATTAAGAATTTAAGAGATATTCAACAGATCAGTATATTGGCTCAATATTAAATGCAACTAAGAAAATCTCAGATTTTAATTGAGGCATAACAAGATGCTACAAGATGCTACAAACAAACCTCAAGGTTATTTAATCATTTATTTATTATTCAAAAGACAGAAGATAAGCTACGTATTCGCCCAGGAATTCTACCCAGCATATAAACATTATGTTTCTGTGAATAAAATAGTGAATAAAGAAGAATTAGAACAGTTTGGTATTGAGCCTAACTAAAGACATTCAAGCGAATCAACTCTTTCTTCATTTATTAGCACGTAGCAGTGCTAAGCGACGTAAATCCTTATCCTAATTTATGCATACAGGTGTCTTAAGAGTGGATTTGCTTGATTGGGATGATTTTCTTCCCAATGGTAGGAGCATGAAATTGCGTTTGCGTAGGCAAAGCATGAATATTTATTAATGGCTGCAAAAGACGCCTTTAAGGTAGAAGTGAGAGATGTGTTTTAACCATTCCCAATGTGGGGACTAGTCCGGGTATTCAGCTGGGACATACAGATGCATTGATGAAAACTTCTGCCAAGTTTCCTATTACCAGGAAAGAGTTAAAAGTTTAGCTATTCTCGCTGGGTTTCAATCCTTTCTAAAAGATAACATCTTTCTGGGTCAATTACCAAAACGTATTTTAATGAGAATGGTTCATAATGAGGTCTTTGCTGGAACAGTGTTGAGAAATCCGTGCAATTTTGAACACTTTAATATTAATTGCAAGCAACTTTACACTGATGGTGAATAAGTCCTACCCAAACCTCTCAATCTTAACATTGAAGGAAAATATCTTGATGCTTTTGAAACTCTTTGCAAATCTTTTCATAAATTGAATAGTTAGAAAAGCTCCGTCATAAAACGGAAAGATTTGCTTAGAGGTTATGATTTATGATTTATTTTCTTTCAAATTAACACCTGATTATGATGGTGATGACCATTATGCCCTTATCAAGCATGAAAACCTGCTGCTATAGATGAATTTTGCCAACGTCTTGCAAAATACAGTCGATATCATAGTCTCTGCTGAATTTGACAACATCATTGAAACAAGCGCGAATCGCAGTATTCATTTTGATTTTCAATCATGAATACGAAGCAGATAGATGTCATAATGATCAATTATGTCATGACAAAAGATTTATTCCACGGAGTGTTTCCTATGGATCAACTGCCATCATTACAACAAGAGGCCTACGTCATCAACACAGCCAACCATGATGAATCTGGTGAACATTGGGTTGCCGTGTACTTTGGCAAAGTTGAAATATTTTGATTCTTATGGACTTGCACCTATAGATGAATGTTTAGAAAAGTTTTTAAATAACGAGTACGTGTATAATTCAATACCATTGCAGCAGCTCATTTCCAATACTTTATTTTTGTATTATATTGTGCATAGAGCTCGAGATCAAAGCATGTTTGACATTATAGATGTATAAAAAGGAAGTGACGGAGATTTTGCAATAAAGACTTTGTCTGTAGACATTATAAACCATTGTTCTATTAAACTTGCTTAATGTTTCTAATTTATATTTAAGTTTTTAGTGATAAATTTATCTAAATGTATATTTGTAAATGATTACTGCTACACTACCATATTAATGTCATATCTTTCTAATAAGTCATTGAGATTACTGGCGTGGCATGACTGACCCATAAATCCTTTCCCATTTAAATGGAGGGTCCCCGGCGAGGTGTCAACTCACCCGAAAACCACATATCATGTATCATATATCCTTATGCATTGTATTCGAGTAGTGTTTGACATAAGAGAAATTAATAATTAAAAATTGAAGGCATCATATGTGTTTTTATTTAGCATAACAAATCACAAATATTTACAATTGATTCAAAAACAATTTAACAAAATCACAAATATTTGCAATTATTGAGAATAAAAAAATTACAATTAATTATTGAAAACAAAAATATTTCAGATACATATTATGTTAATAATGTAACTATTAAGCAACACGCAACAACTTAACTTATATAAGTATCATAAATGTTATCACCCCGTTTGTAAATGCTATGGAAACTGACATAACATTGATTCAATCCAATCATTTTCACATCAACATTGTAAGATAGTGTAAATTTATCTTTCATGGTCTTGGGTAAAGTGAGTACTTTTTTAACCATGTATCAATTGCATAGGTCCATTTAATTCAAGGCTAAGTTTCAGGTTCTTACCAATCATCAAAACTTTGGCTTGATCTGAGCATTATTTTGCAATGATCGCGAAGGTACGTAGCGTTCGGTAAGCTCGCCATACTGTTTTTAGCGTTCACTTAACGTTCAATGACTTTCAGACTAAGATCTTCTGATACTTGTAGATTACATCCTGGTATTGATAAAGATTCAAAATAATCCTTCCCCACGGTTCGATTTTCAGGAGATAGGATAATGAAAGTTCTAAACTAATAAATCGTAAGCTCAGCCAAGTGATCCATAGATAGTTGCACGTTCGAGTGCATAATGAATGATCTCCTGAATGTGGTAGCATCTATACGCAATAATCTGCTGTGTACAATGCATAATGACAAATGAGTTCTACTGTAGCATCTTCTGAATGGCGCAGCATCTGTATGCATTAATCTGCTGAAGTACATGATCCAATGACGTGATTTGCTTCTTCAGCATTTGCCATTCTTTCAATGACAACCAAATTCCCTTCCAGGTAGGATGTAAACTCCCAGAAGTATGATTCGAGATATTCACGAATGTTAGCCATCACTTGCTTTTGATATTTCACCAGTTTAATATATTTTTTCCTTTAATGGGTATCAAAATCGGTAAATCATTTGGACTCATCTCCTTCATAGGTTTGCAGTGGCAACAGCTTTACGCTCAGGTTTTACAGCAGTGGCATAAGCATTAAGCTTGGCTCCTCGCTCTGCTTTAGGCTTAGGTGCTCGCTTGACTTAAGGCTCTATTTTCCGCTTTTTTACAAGTTGACATGGTAGCTGTAAGAGGGCACTCAATGTTTTCATCTTTTAAACTGTGTGACCGCCTTGGAGGATTTTGCTTTAGCTGTTGCAA
Source organism: Protula sp. h YS-2021 (assembly GCA_949752745.1). NCBI lineage: Eukaryota > Metazoa > Annelida > Polychaeta > Sabellida > Serpulidae > Protula > Protula sp. h YS-2021. Next base: position 10,354,547 of record OX457032.1, read on the forward strand.
TGGCTTCAACTCAGGTTTGGCATGGAATTGATCTCAGACTTCGTGATAGGCTTCATTTCAGACTTTGCTGTAGGTATTTTCTCAGACTTTGCTGTAGGCATTGCTGTAGGTATTGTCGTAGATGTCAGTTGTTGTTCACTCATTGCAGACCTGTTCACTATTCAACAGTTTGATACAGAATGATTGCTATGTCAGAGGGCTCGCGCCTTTTATATCATGCACTCCTGCTCTATAAGTTGTACTATGCGCTGTGTAATGCCCATGAACCATCGTGAGATAATCACCATCTAGCACATAGGGCTTGTGATCAAATGGTGATAAACCAACTTTCAAAATCGTCTTTGAAAATATTTGGTGATTATGGCTTCGAATGATGTTTCCAACAGCATATGATTGCTCTTCTCTGAATAAACTATTCTTGTATCATTGTATCATGTTTCATTCGCCTCTGACAGTCCTTAGCAGTATGTTTCTCCTTTCTTTTCCACCACACAGCAAACTGTACATCCTCGGTCGAAGACCTACAATCACTTAAAGGGAAATGCGGCTATGTGCAACCATGTGACACAGTGCTATATTGATAGGATATAAAAAGCAATGGTCACCGGACTTTTATGACAAATAAAACAGAACTAAAACGATTTCTTTCGGTTTGTATTGCTAAGAATGGCAAATAAACAAATTTTGAGACGAATTCTAATACAGAACGAAAACCTGCAACATTTTTCCTGTCATATTGTACATAATTACGCACTGATCATTCATTCAACATTTGAGAAAGTAAAATATGGCGGTCCCCGCGGTTCTTTTGTCACTACAAGTTTCTTTGCAAACCTGCCTCCCCCTCCCACTCATTTTTTTACACTTTTTTTCAGTGATGACATATAAAACCATTTCCCGCCCAAATTTCAAGAGATATCAATACACACTTTCAAGCTACTGTACTCCAGGCTTATAGGCAACAGGGTTCGAAAAAAAACATCATTTGGTGGAAAAGTCCACAAATTGTTGCCCTGATCCACCCTTTTTCGCATTACTGAACCGAGCACACCGTTGTCTGACATTGGTGCTGCTTTGTGATCCAGTCAGTTCTAATGTTGTTAAACAAATTGCGTGGCCAGTAAAATGATTTTCAAACTCTGATTACACAATAACTTTGCAAAGGATATAATTCTGGCGCTCCACGACTGATAGCAGAAAATTTAACATTTCAGTTTATACACAATTTGAAAATTCGGATTCCTGATTCTAAATTCACTCACTAGATGGCTCAGATCGCATTCCTCTTTAATGGGTACTCCTGCAGTTTCATCTTTCATTTACCCTCAATATTTTCTTATTCACAGTGCAATGCAGGAAATGATCATTCGGATAATTACTTCTATAAAAAGATGACTATTCTGTTGCATATCTTTGTGAAGGTCTCTGGTTGGTATGTCATGGAACAAACTGTCTGCGTCACTGAGCAGCGGTTTTGCCTCTATATACTTCTTCATGTAAATATAGTGAGAACCATACAGGGTTTTGCTGAGATCTAGAAAAGTAAGGACAATGTGAATGGAGTGTACTGCTTTCAAATACTCAGTGTCAATGTGGAATTGGTGAATTGTAGGCTAAGACACCACCTTTTTGAAACGTTTCTGATTGTGAATCAATTTTACATGGGTCATTTCCTAACATTTTCCATGGTTTTGCCAAATATGGCATTATTTATCAGTTTGTAAAAGTCTTTTTCAAATAGGTTTTTACCACTTTTCTCTTCTCTGTGTTGACATCTATATATTTAGCTATCTTTTTTCTGGAACATAATGGCTCGATGGCCTTTTGTCCCTTTCAGTTCAAGAGATACGTATTGCTGTAAAATTTACCGCATACTTTTCCTTGTCACTGAGATTGTGAATCAATTTTTAAGTAGGTTTACATTTCAATACCAACTGCTTTCTAGGGTTCTGACTGTATTCGGACAATTCACTAATTCAAACAGTTTTCTTCACAGAGCTACTGGATAGTTACTTTGCTGATCATGGTTTCATGTGGGTTTACGTAATCTACCTATAAAATATGTCCTGTCTCAGCATCTTCACTCACTTTCATTTAGTCATAAGATTCTGGATCTTACACAGATGCAAATTCGCATTCTGGCAAAACTGTGACATTCTCCACCCATAGAGATTGTTAGTGTCAAAGTACATAATGTAATTCGTTGACTTGGTTACATCATAGTCTGGAATGTAGGGGTTGCTGGCTTTTACATACTTATGTGTAATGATTCAAATACCTCATCACAGATTCAAATGTCACCTCGTACACCTTGCTGTACCATTTGATGCATGTCAAATCATCTATAAATTCCAATGGAACTTAGGTATGTTTCAACATAGCATCCTATATCAGACCTGGTGCTGTAGTAATAAGCAGACTCCAATTCATATTGCTGAGACACATATTTCTAAATTTTCAAATACATCTGCCAACAGCAACACATCTGTTTCCAGGTAGAGATCATCATACTGCCCAAAGTTATTGCAGTGGAACACATTCCAGACTCATTATGCATGAGCATAGTCCTCATCACTCATTCCATCTTTATACATTTGACTGTAAAAGTCTTCCTGTGGTGGAAATTTGGTTTCTGCAGACTTGGAGGGTTCATCAATATAATCATAGGGATATACTGCTTTTCTCAAAAGTAACTCTTGCTGCTGGTTGTCGCACACATGAGCAGTCATATTGTAAAAATTTATCTTTGCCTTCAGCTACTAATTTTTGCAGGGATGCTCCCATGAATTGGTAGGAGTCGACGAATTTCAGAGTGCCCATAGTAATTGCAATGTACTTTTCCACACTGTTTGGAATGACTGACAACCTCGTGTTTGTTAATTTTCCTATACCTGTCCATAAGAAGATGACTGTCTTATCCTCATAGTTGTGGAATATGACAGGCTTGATGAATGAATCCCACTTTCCTTATTGACCTTTTCCTAAGTAAAACTGTGGGATGCATTCACTATGGGCTGTTCCACGGTATTTTCCACTGATGTGATCATGATCTCGCACACGATCTACTCCCAACATCTCATTGCAAATGTAACAATGAGTAGCTTGTTTCTTATCCTCAGCAGTCCTTTCAATGGGTTTTTGCTTGCTCAATCGATTCATAATGTGATCACGTTCATCCAACATATACTCTGGAAATTTGTGAATTACAGTGTCTCCACAGGAGAACGCTTCTCATAATCGCTGGCGACAACATAGACAACATTATTAGCCTTGTGGTGTTGCTTATCCTGTGTGTAACTCTTCTTAGTACAGCATTCAATGTCGGCATAAATAACAAAGGGTACCTTTTATTGTTTTGCAATGCCCTAGAATCGAATGAGTGTATCCTCTGGAAATGACACTCGCTGTGCTACATGCTTTCTACAAACTTGACAATGTTTGTCCAGAAGGTCTTGTCGCATTAATCCATGCAAACAATTGAGGCAGTAAAATGTTTTGCTATCGTGCTTTTTGAGTCGACCAAAGTTTTTAATCAGACAATTATGCCTCTTTTCATTGTCAATAATAAGCAGCACATTGAATTCAGTGTCACTATCATGTTGACTCATGCGACCCATGTGGATGGTTACTTCAACTTGACTTTCCCAACCAAAAACATTGACGGCAATGTTGTTCATTTTCTCAAATTTGGGAATTTGATAAATTGGTGTTGGAAATATTATATCTTCCACATCCAGTTCATGTTCAAACTGTTGATATTTGTAAACTTAACTTTCATTGTCATTAATTGGGTGACAATGAGCTAATATAGACCATAGGAAGCACTTGTTGTCTGTGTTCTTGATGTTGATAACACACTTGGTATCCTTTATCTTCTTTGACATCTCAATGTAGGTGGAGGCCGGCTCTAGTATAGTTGTATGAACTTCAGTTTGAAGAATCTTATTCAGCACCCATCCAGATCCTTGACTTTCATGCTCATCCAATTTATTGAACAAATCCTTGAATGCGCTTGGCAAATCGTTATCAATATCTATTTCACTGAATGCTCTAACATTTTTGGTGCTCAGGTGAGAGCTATCCACAAGTTCTACCAACACCTTCCCCCCTTCACTTGTTGTTATTTTCTTGAATCTACTTTTCAAATGTCGCGTGATGCGATTTTCTTGCTGATGCATTTCCAGGAGGAAGTCGGATCATTTTCAGGTTCACAACTTTTTAATGTGTATATCCGCCAAGGCTTGTTCTTCTACTTTTACCCACTTGCATTACATCCTTCTTTATTTGTTTCTTCGTTTGTCTCATTTTTACACGTATGTTGTGAATTGGTGCTGCATGAATATATGCATCATCACATGAATGATTTGCATATTGTTCAGCATCGTTGGGAACATGGAAGCCAACGCGGCCAATAAAAGTCCTCTTTTTTACGAAAGGCAATCAGATTTTTACATCTCCTATTCATCTAAGTTTGGCAGTACTGCATGATACCATCCATATTTCACTTCTTCGTTTGTTATATCCATGTTATCACTTCGCTTCCTTTATGGTAAACGGTGAAAATTGATCGAGTACTTGTGAGGTAATGCTCGTTTGAAATTTTGACAAATGACGTCGTTAATGACGTCATTATTAAAAATTGAAAGTCTTACTGATGTTATACTGAAAGAATGGTTGAAATCAGTCCAGTACTTGTGAAGTTAGCGCTGTTGATATTGGCTTGCTGCCTGATATACTACATAGGCTTGAAGTTGGGTGGGGGGTTCCAACAATGAAAAATGTTCAGAATTGTCTGAAACGTAAAACTAAGTCAGAATCTCAATTTTCCGCCTGGAGTGAGGGGGGGAGGGAGGGACTCGGTTACCAGGAGGGAGGGAGTCGTTTACCAGTGGGGTTCACTAGCATCCAGAAATGTCTTATATCTACTCCACACAGCAACTGCACCTTGGTTTTTGTAAGAAGTCAGCTAAACATTATGACGTCCTCCTTGACTGGTTTGGCCACGAAACGTAAGCCCATGATTATTTACCGTTTTGTGTAATTATAACAATTTCCTTCATCAAGAAACTAACCATCTGTTGTGGAAATTAATTCAATATTATTTATGTCTCATTTTAGTTTGAAAGAGGTGAGTTCAAAGGTGAATTTACCTTTTGAACCCCAAAGAGCACATGGGGAACTTTAAACATGCCAGCCTTTAAAGGAGCAGTTATTTATTGAGAAGCAAATAAGCCAAGAGGCAAATCGTGTGACTCACCCACGGGGAGAGGGAGAGGCAGCCAGTAGTCACACAGCATCAAGTCATTCCTCGCCAACCACCCCCCCACCCCTCCCCACCCCAGGAGAGCAAAATTTCACGACATTTAACCAAATTGACCATAGTATTCATATTATCAGTCAGTATGTAGGGTAGGTGGGTCGCCCCTCGACCCTCTCTCCCCGGGGTCATTTTGAGTTTTTTGTATATTTACACGTTTCAGACAATTCTAAACAGTTTTGGCTTTTGGATCGATAACCCCCCCCCCCCTGGGGGGGCCATTTTGAGATTTTTGTATATTTACACGTTTCAGACAATTCTTAACATTTTTGGTTTTTGGACCGACCCGTCTCCTAGGGGTGCCATTTTGAAATTTTTGCATATTTATCCGTTTCAAGTGAGAACATTTTTGGTTTTTGGACTGACCCCCCTCCCCCCACCGAGGGGCATTTCGAAAATTTTGTATATTTACACGTGTCAGACAATTCTGAAGATTCTGGGCTTTTGCATTGACTCTGCCCCGCGGGGCGATTTTGCGATTTTGGCATATTTACCCGTTTCAGACAATTCTGAAAATTTTTTATTTTTGGACTGACCCTCTCCCCTCCCCCCGGGGGACGATTTTGCGATTTTTGCATATTTTTCCGTTTCAGATAATTCTGAACATTTTTGGTCTTTGGACTGACCCCTTCCAGGGGCGATTTTGCGATTTTTGCATATTTATCCGTTTCAGACAATTTTAAGCATTTTTTATTTTCAGCCCCCCCTCGAGCAAAATTTCACCAAATTTAACCGTAGTATGCATATTATAGGAAAGTATGCTAGGTTGTTCCCCCCTCCCGGGAAAGAACGTAAAATCCTGGAAAATTCGTATAAAAGCGCTGTTTCGTTCTCGAAACGGTAATTACGTCACCAAGACATCATGGAAACGTCGCTGAAAGCACCTCCAGCTGTCAAAATAGGCATTCATGACTTGTTTCGCTTCTCTGCTAACGAAACAAAGGTTTTTGATGATACAGTGTTAACTGTGGAAGAGAATGATGCGTTTCTAGTTGCAATGACAGATACTGAAAAAGCCTGAGAGGAAACATTAGGGGCTCCGTCAGGCGTCCCTACAGTGCAGCAAAGAATGCCTGAGGAAGCGTTAGGTGCTCCGCCAGATGTGTCTACAGTGCAGCATGGAATGCCAGATCCTGAGGGACCTGACTACCCGTTCTGGGTTCCAAATGCACTTGTAAATGGCAGCAGTACGCCACTCAGCACAAAGTTAAAAGCGCATCTAAAACATCTTGAGGAAGAAGAAGTGGTTATGTCAAGCGATGACGACGACAACGACGATGACAACAACAACGACGACAACGACGATGACGACGACGATGACGACGGCTTACGACAAGCATCTCAAATCTAAATTTGAATCTAGCAAGACCGTCCGTGTTACTGAGGAAGATATCACGCTGTTGAAACGAAACTTTCAAGCAGTGCTTCCTCTGATCGATAGCAACATTTTATGGTATTTATGTGAAGAAGGCTTTTTCGACCAACACACGTACATGTACCTAACTGAAGAACTGAGTGTTGTCGTTCAGCTCATCTACATGCTAGAAGGAAAAACACAGCATGTTCCCGCGTCACAACCACAGTTCTGCGAAGCAAGGATGTGAAGCAAAGATGGATGTAGAAACGTGTTTCAAGGAGAAGTACGTGGACTACATGATAAGTGAACTGGCGCGCTTTTGATCTATTCAACAACAACTACAATACTTTAGCATATATTGGGAACTTGCTCATTCCACGTTGAACTTAACAGACTTACGTGAGGATTTCATCAAAGAGTGTGTGCTGTCAGGCATTGACGAAGCTGAGGTGTTTGATGTGGAAGCAGCATATCACTTTGCTCGTTTTGATCTTGGAGACTGTTTGATGAAGAGAGAGAGAGAGAGAGAGAGAGAGAGAGAGAGAGAGAGAGAGAGAGAGAGAGAGAGAGTGGTTAATCTATATTGCAGTATAATGGCAGACATTACATTGAGACAATATATTGTGCAAAAAACATATTGTGAAGAAATGTTAGTAGCTGTAAAAATATTTGCATGTTTAGTATGTCTTGCTTGTCAAAATGAAGGAGGTCAAGAACATACTTGTCATTCCACATTTGTCTATACATACTGGAAGATCAATGGACTCCAATTATTGTGTCAATAGTTGATTTGTAAGATATGTTGATTGAGTTATAAAGTGTAAGATATGTTGGTTGAATTGTAAAAATATGTTGATTGAGTTATAAGGCAAAATAAAATGTAAGATATGTTGACAAGTGGCGATCATTTAGCGTTAACATGTCTACGTGGAACGACTACTGTACCGATATTTACTTTAAACCAAGTCAACTCGGGGCATTTGCTGGTCCTTAGAAACTTTATCAGATATTAAAAAACATGATCAACCAGTCACTCATTCCAATGTGAAGAAATGATTGCAAGATCAAGATGCATTCTGTTTACTACGACCTGTACAACGTGTCATTACACGTGGTATTGATGACATGTGGGATATTGATTAAGCTGACATGGGAAACATAGCTCCCTATAATGATGACACCCACTTTTTATTGGTTGTCATTGATGTGTTTTCCAAATATTTGTGGGTGCAGCCAATATCTAATAAATCACATACCAGCGTCATACAAGCCTTTCAAAAGCTTTTTCATGAAACACAACGAAGACTACGAACTCTAAGGTCAGATAAAAGAACTGAATTTAAAAACAGATGGATAAAAGCATTTTTGAAGAAGGGGGGAATACATACCTATACGAAAAAGAATGAAATCAAAGCCAACTTTGCTGAGAGAGTCATTCGTACTCTAAAGGGAATGATGTATCGATATTTCCTACATAATCAAACTTATCACTATATGGACATCCTTTCAGACTTAGTGCATAATTACAACCATGGACCTCATGGTTCCCTCCCTAATAAGTATGCTCCTGCACATATTCGAAAGGAAAATGAATCTAAAGTGTGGAAGTGTATATGTATGTGTATGTATGTAGACAATTTGAAATTGAAATCAAAGAAGAAGAAAAAACCCTACAAATTTAAAATTGGTGATCATGTTCACATTTCCCACATGAAATATGTGTTTCAACGGGATTATCATAGAAAGTTGACGCAAGAGGTCTTCATTATCACACATCGTTGTAAGAAGCAAGGAATACAATTGTATCGTGTGAAAGACTTTTTGGACGAAGATATTGATGGACATTTCTATGGAGAAGAACTGCAAAAAAGTAACAAAAGATATTGAATCTGTCTACCGAATGGAAAAGGTCTTGAAAACACGAAAAAGACGAGGTGTTAAAGAATTATTTGTCAAGTGGTTAGGTTGGCCAAAGAAGTTGGGTGAAAGAAACAGACATTCAAAAATGAAGCATCTTTTCACATGTTTGGTCTCTAGACCTACAGGCAGTGCTAAAACTTCTCTAGTCCGTGAAATTCTAGAACAAAAGTTAATTAAACCCTCTCTAAAAACCATTTTATGGCTCTATGCAGCAGATCAGCTTTTGCACAAGGGAATGAAAAGTGTGGAATTTTATCAAGACATTTCAGATGACATTGCAGGGCGCTTTAATCCAAAAAAACCAAATTTACTCATCATTGACGACTTAATGACTAAATGCCATAATGATGAGCGTATGACACTCTCTTTAGTGTTGGCAGCAGTCATCAAAATCTAAGCATCATTTTTATTGTACATAATTTATTCCATCATTGTTGAGATATGCGAAATATTAGTTTGAATACACATTACATCATTCTGTTTAAAAATCCTAGAGACAGTCAACAAATAAGTACATTAGCGCAGCAAATGTATCCTGGAAAATCTCAATTTCTCATAGAAGCCTATCAAGATGCTACCAGCAAACCTCATGGCTATTTATTCATTGATTTGAAGCCGAAGACGAATGATCAACTACGTATTCGTACAGGCATTTTACCAAAGGATACACATTATGTCTATGTGGATAAAGTAGTGTATGAACAAGAACCAAGTCACTTGATCATTCGCAGACAAGGTACCAAGGAAGAATTAACTAGCTTGTTTGACATTTGTTTGAATATATTGCAAGGGCAGTTACCCTTAAGCTCAAAAAGGTATAAGGAATTCAAGCGTGAACGTCATACCCTACGCACACTGGCAGATAAGAAGATATCACTTCGAAGAAAAAAGAAATTGGTTAATCAGAAAGGAGGATTCATTGGAGCTATTGCTAAATTTGCATTACACTTGCTAGCTGACTTGCTGTTAAAATAAAGTATACTTTAAAAATGGTCCTCATTCCTGAATATGAATGTAAAATGTTGCTAGAAAAGAAGGGAAAAGATGGTGAAATCAAAACGAAAGTGAATAAACTTTTACGTGGGAAACGAACTCGTGAAAAGGCCATAGAAATGTCTCAAGTTCTTGGTCGTCATTTACGAACAATTCAGTCACAGTAACAACGACAAAAGTCTGTTACATCACCCAAAGAAGAAAAATCATAAAAGTCACAACAGCTTCTAAACCATTTTCAACCTAATTATCATGTAAAACTAACACAACTTCTGGCAGAACTTAAGAAACATGGTACGAGATAGTCTGATAAAAATGCACTTGTTTTAAAAACGGATACTGCCATCACAAATTCCAATATTATTGATTTGTTTAAAGAAGCATTGGTTGTTACATGAAGAAAAGAACGACGAAAACCACCACATGGGTGGACGCAGTTTTTTCTGGAAATTGTAGATGATATTCCAAAAACTGTTTTTGGCGAAAAGACAACTCGTGAAGATATTGCAAATGAGATAAAACAACGTCAACAAAGGCTGTTTCCAGAAGAATGGGAAACTTTTCAACATAAATTAAAGAGTTATGGTGTTGTTGTTGTAAAGAAAATGAAAATAAAATAATATTCCTGTAAAGATTAGGTGTGTAAGTGCTTGCTGTCAAGAAGCAGTACACACCAATGTAGATCATGTAGACAGCAATGTAGACAGCAATGCAGCTCATGTAGACAGTGTGGATGACGTGTGTCAAACATGAAGTAATATATACACACATCTAGTTTATCTACATCACATAAACGATTTAGCCATCATGGAGTCAACAAGTTTTTATATTACTTTACCTAGTAATGCTACCGGTACCAACAACAAGGCTTCGAATGATCAAATTCGTATGCCTCGAACCATCTATTTGAAAGGAAAATATGAAGTAGCCTTAGCTGAAACTCAATATCCACATACATGGTCTACGATGAGGTCTAACTTGGACTATTATGTGAAATACATATCGGATTATACATCTGATGGTGTCTTTAAAGCTGTGTATATTGCCCATGGCTATTATAAAACCCCTATGGAAGTCATTCAGGCGATAAATCAAGCCTTTAAAGATGCCTTTACCACTGATGAAGCCAATGTGTCTCCAATGAGATTAAACTATGATAAAATTACCAGGAAAGTCTCTCTGATGTTAAAAGATAATTTTGCCTCATCATTTTCCACGAGATTAGGACAATTGTTAGGATCTTCACCATATATGGTTTATGTTAATCAAAGTGAGGCGCCGCATATGCTTGATATTAAACATGGATTTTATACACTCTATGTGTTTTGTTGTATTTGTGAATCACAGGTTGTAGGAGATCATTATGTGCCTTTGCTACGACTTGTTGGAATACAAGGACATGATGGAGACTTTATTATGAAAACTTATGGAAAACCTCACTGTGTTCCTGTAAACACATCCCAATTTGGCATGATAGAAATGAATATTAAGGATGACACAGGTGACAACATCTTATTTAAGACTGGGAAAGTGATCTGTAAACTTTATTTTCGACCAAACGCATTATGAAAGCATATACACACGATCCGTCTACATATCGCAACCATTTTCTTCGTCAAGTGGGTGGGATTTAAAGTGGCGCGAATACAATATGGAGATGGTATTGGTTCAATACTGGGATCATTGGCTCGCAAAGCTATTCCACTGCTTAAGGCAGGGGCTAAAATCGTTGCACCACATCTTAAAAAGGCTGCAAAAGATGTCGCGAAAGCTGTTACAGGTCGAGGAGCACAGCGTGTGATTGGTGATGTGTTAGTAGGACAAAAGAGAGTGCAACCGAAAAACCTGTCAGAAGACGAAAAGCTAAACGGATAACATCAACAAAACATAACAAAGATATTTTTGAACATGTCTTTAATTCATAATCATTCTTATGAATGTAGTCTTTCTCCATTGGAATGGTTTCGTATACCACCAACGCAAACCGCTGTAGAAAAAAGTTATAATGTAGACTATCAACCACTGACTACCATTTGAGAGGGCACTCCAAAAGAATTCTACATTCCTGCGTGTACAGAAGAATATCTAGATTTAAAGAACAGTGAACTTCATATTGTATGCTATATTGTAAATGGTGATGGAACACCGTGTGGTGCAGATGATAACGTATCATGTATTATTGATTTGTTTAATGGGTTATGGACCAATATTGAATTATTTCTAAATGATCGATTGGTATCACATAGTAACAATACCCATGGTTATACCAGCATAATATCCCACCTCATTCATGATTCGGAAGAAAGTCTCCATTCTGAGCGCTCTATGCGTCTTATCTATAAAGATACTGCTGGATTTATGAATACTAATGAGGTGAAAAGACCTAATCATGAAAAGCATGTATCAGATTTTCATGTAAATGTTGAGGGTGGTAATCTAGCTGAAACAGGAAATAATGGTTTACATAATCGTTATTTGTATACACGTCAAAGCCATCAGTTTATGCTTTCAGGTGGTTTAAGGGTAGATTTGTTACAGCAGGATCGTTATCTTCCCAATGGCATCAGTATGAAATTGCGTTTACATAGGCAAAAAGATGAATATGTATTAATGGCTGCAGATACTGGTTTTAGAGTAGAATTGAGAGAGGCGTTTCCAGGTATTCAGTTAGGACATACAGATGCATTAATGAAAACTCCTTCTAAGTTTCATGTTACTAGAAAAGAATGTAAAATTTAGCTATTCCAACTGGATTTCAATCTTTTGTGAAAGATATCATCTTTTTGGGTCAATTACCTATACGTATTGCCATTGGACTGGTTCATAATGAATCCTTTGCTGGAACAGTTTTGAAAAATCCATACAATTTTGAACATTTTGACCTAAACTACATGCAACTTTACACTGATGGTGAACCAGTCCTCTCCAAACCTCTCAAGCTTGACATTGCACGGGGCAAATATCTTGACGCTTTGGAAACGTTTTACAATTTTTTTGATAAACTGAATGGTGAGAAAAGTTCCATCATAAAACGGGAAGACTGGTCTAGAGGTTATGCTTTATTTTCTTTCGACTTAACACCTGATTATGATGGTGATGACCATTTTCCCCTTATCAAACATGGGAATTTGCGGCTAGAGATGAATTTTACCGGTGCCTTACAAAATACAGCCAATGTTATAGTCTATGCTGAATTTGATAACATCATTGAAATAAGTGCAAATCGCAGTATTCAATTCGACTACCAGTCATGAACACGAAGCAGATAGAGGCCATACTGTCTCATGATGTCACGACAAAAGACTTCTTTCAAGTCGTTTTTTCCATGGACCAGTTACCATCTTTACAACGTGGTGCCTATGTCATCAATACAGACGATCATGGTGAGCCAGGAGAGCATTGGGTGGCAGTATATTATGACAAAGACCCTGCAGAATATTTTGACTCTTATGGACTTTTACCTACAAACAGTTGTTTGAATAAGTTTTTAAAGTTTAATTTCATTTATAATTCAGTTCCATTACAAACATGAATTTTATTGTGTGTATTATATTATTCAAAGAACTCGAGGACATAGCCCTTTTGAAATCATTGATGTATTAAGAAGAAGTGATGGTGATTTTGTTGTAAAGGATTTTGCATATAGACATTATAAACCATTATTTTATTGATGCTATACTAGTTGTATTAGTTAAGTTGTATTAGTTAAGTTGTTGGTAATTGTCAATTTTATTTATTATAAATATTGTAAATAAAAACAAGACAGTTCTATACAACATTCTTTTTTATTGTGTTATACATTATTTACATTTCAACAATTATTTTGTATTTCAACAAATCAATTTAACATTAAACTTTTTCACAAATGCATTCAATACATTGATAAACGAATGCCATTCATGCCAATCTAAATTAATATATGTACCATAGACGTTATACCAGAGTTTGTAAACGCTATGAAAACTAGCATAACACTGTCCATTACCAAACTTTATTATTTTAACATCTTCATGTTCAGACAGTTTCGTTCATATCTATGTTCATTTATGTCAATGTCTATCATCATAACCCACATGGGATGTGTCAGCTCAATGGACTTGGTACCCCACATGAGTTGCACTTTCAAGTCCTCTTTGAATTGAAGCGTCAGGTTCTTTCCAACCTCATGCTTGTAACAGAGCGTACCATTCCACTGTGTTGAGGGTGATGTAGTCGTAGCGTTCTGTAAGCTCGCCATACTGGCGAAATCGTACAAACACGTCTAGACAGTTCACAGTCACACGCACTTCAAAATCCTCTGAGAGTATGAGGAGAAAGCCAGGTATCCTGAGCTTCTCTAGATGGTCTTTCAACACGGATTGTTCCTCAGGCGATAGAATGATGTACTTTCCAAAATGTCTAAACACAATTTCAACACATAAGTTCCTCAGATATGCCAATCCATCTGTAAAGGGTTCACAGTCTGATAAAACGTCTTCCATCTCGTTCAACAGTCAGATTAACTATGAGGTGTCTTCTGGTCTTCGAAGCCTTTGATCCACTTCTTTCACCTGCTTCTTTAACATTTTTCATTCAGGTATTGTTAGCAAAATACCCTTTTTCGTTGGACGATTTCTTCCAAACCCTCATCTCTGAGGTACTTGCGAATGTTCACCACTCATTCATTGCTTTGTTTCATAATTTTAATGTACTCTCCATTTCCTAGAGAAAGCATTCAATCCTACGACAATTTCTTGATGGTAGTGGTTGCGGTAGGATTTTTTACTTTAAAGTCTTTGACTGTATCAGCAAGAGTATCCGTATCAGTTGCAGATCTCTTACGACTTCCAAGTTCCAAGTTAACGCTTCAATGTTCACACCTCAAATAACTCTTACATTGGAGGACCTCTCCCTTTTATAACATGGCCTTATAATGTCCATGTGCCAGGGTGGAAATAGCCATCATTCAACACGTATCGTCGTCGTCATGTCGTCATATTGGGAGAGGGCTACTTTCCTCAACTTCTCCGAGAAAAGTTGGTGGCTATGACTTCGAATAATGTGTCCTGTAGCCACCGTTTGAGTTTGGTTGAACAAACTGTCTCTATACTGCATATGTTTAATGCGTCTTTAACAAGCTCGAGTGTTACCTTTAGCTGTATGTTTTCGTTTCCCACCGTACATTGTTTCCCACTGTACATTTTCGGTCTGAGTATAACAAACTCTTCAAGGGATGCCTGCCGTCTCATCCTTCATTTTCCCAAGCACTTTTTTGCTCACGTTGGAATGTAGGAAGTGATCTGACGGATAGTCACTTGTGTCGAACAGGTCAGCATCTTGCTGCATATCCATGTAGATATCTTCGGTTTCAATGTCATAACATAGATTGTTGGTGTCGCTGAACAGCAAATTGGCATTGGAATACCTGGCCATTATGTAGTTGTAATGAAAGTGGAACATGAGCACTTTCTGAGGTCGAGAATCGTGAAGCAAACTTGAATGGGATTATTCAGAACCAAATCCACTTTGCGTAAATGTACGGCGGTCAAATCTTCGTTGAAAATTTTGAATTTGTGGAAAGAAGGTGTGGCTACAAGTTTCATGAGCCGCTTTTCCTTGTGAACAAGTTCAACATTGATTCGCTTTCTCACAGTTTCCATGGTTTTGCCAAACACAGAGCTGTTCATCAGCTTGAAGAAGTCTATCTCAAATGGGTTCTTGGCAAATTTTCTCTTTTCTGTGTTCAAGGTAATGTATTTTGCCAACCGCTTACTCTGTGCAAACATGATGGCACGATGCACTTTGGTGACTTTTAACCCCAGTGAGACGTACTGTTGTAAATTCCTATAATGAAGCACATATTTCTGTACTCAAACAATTCTCCAACTTTCACACATTTCTGTTCTGCAGCTACTGGGTAGTGATTATGACGATCATGGATTGAATGTAGGTATTCTAAATCAGCTTCCAAAATGAATCCAATATCGTCATCTTCAGCTACATCCATGGATTCTGTCGATTGATTCTGGCTCGCTCACCCACATAAATCCACTTTGAGGCATGCTTTGTCACATGGCCCAACCATATAAGTTGTTTGCGTCCAGGTACATTAGGTAGTTGCTTGGTATCTCAGAATTGTAATCTGATACGTAGGGGTTATTTGCTTTCGCGTACTTGTGCGTGATCACAGATATTCCTTCACGTATGTACATGTCAATGCCATTGATCAATTCCAACATCACCTTTGTCGCTTTTAACATAGCATCCCACGACAGTCCTGGAGCTGTATAGTAGTGGGCAGGATCCAATTCATACGTGTTGAGGCACACTTGACGAAAATTTTCAAACACGTTAGCTAGCAGTAACACATCTGATTTCAGGTACAGGTCGTGGTATTCGCCGAATGTGGTACAGTTGAATGTATCCCACACCTTCTGCGCATGAGCATGTCCTCTTTGCTGAGCTGACTATAAAACTTGTCCTTGGATGGTTCGTCCACGTAATCGTAGGGGTACACTCCCTTTCACAGCAGCAAATCTTGTTGGTTACTATCATGAATGCGAGAGGTCATGTTGTAGAGATTATCTTTCCCTTCTGCTGCAAGGTTGGATACTAACTTGTGTAGAGAGGTGCTCGTGAGCTGAAAGCTGTCCGTGAATTTCAGATTGCTTATGGTAAATGCAATATATTTCTCAATGGTGTTGGGAATGACTGTAATCGTTTCATCATTTAATTTCCCAATTTCTTCCCTGATTAGATGACTGTCATAGCCTCTCGCAAATTGTGAAAAAAACACAGGAACGATAAAAGAATCTTTATCCCGCTATCGATCCTTTCTAAGTCGGAATTGCAAGTTGCATTCTCTATGTGCTGCTCCGCGATATTTGCCATTGATGTGGTCATGGTCTCTCACACGATCCGCTCCTAGAGGCTCATGAGAAATGTAACAATCGACAGCGTTCTTAAAATTCTCTCGGTCCTCACGGGTCATCACCATATCATTTGGTTGCTCTAAACCACGCACAATACGATCACGCTCATTCACCATATGGTCTAAAAAGACCTTTACAGCATTGTCTCCTCGATATAAGACTGGTGCACGTGTGTCGTACTGACTAACAACCACATAGGCAAAGCTGTTGGGACGATGATGCTGATACTTGACTCCTTCTTCATGCTTTTGCGTGAAACATTCAAAGTCGGCATAAATCACAAAAGGTGCACGCTGTTGTTTGGCTACATTCTTGAATTTGATGAAAGGTTCCTTGGGGAATGATAAACGTTGCGCTCCATGCTTGCCAGTCACTTCACGATGCTTGTCTAAAAGATCTTGTCGCATAAACGCGTGACGACAGTTGAAACAATAAGAAGCTGCAGTCTTATGCTTTGATCGATAAAACATAAGTCTGCTGAGATTCTTAATCAAGCAGTAATGCCTTTTCTTGCCATTGCTAATCAGAAATAAGTTGATTTCTCTCACACTGATGTTTCGACTGAGTTGTATCGGAACAACTACATCTTGTTCATATCCAAACACGTTGATGGACACATCGTTCTCCTTTTCAAACTTTGGAATGTCCGTAATTAGCGTTGGAAATGGCATACCCTCTACCTTTAATTCTTTCTCAAATGGTTTGTAATGACTCACTCGACATGGGTTGTTTTCATGAGGGTGAAGGTAAGCCAATACTGACCACAAGAAACACTTTTTGTCATCATTCTTAATGTTTATCACGCCTCTTGTATTCTTCACTTTCTTCGGTAATGGAATAAAACTACTCACTTCCAGGGGCGCTGATGTAGCTGTATGTACTTCAATGTACAATATATTATCCAACACCAAGAGCCTTGTTGTTTATGTTCGTCAAACTTAGTAAATAATTCTTTATAGGCTTCTGGCAAGTCCTTTTCAATATCCGCTGGATTGTATGCCGTATATGCTGGACTGCTGATAAACGCGTTATCCACTTGTTCTGTCATAACACCTTCTGCATTCGCTGTCAATTTCTTGAAGCGAGCATGCACCACAATGTACCATTTCGTTCCACAAAGTCTCCAACAAATGTGCCTTAATACGGTTCCCTTGCTGTCGCATTTTAAGTAGTAGATCCGTTCCATCCTCAGACTCAAACCGTTTTTTCTGCGCGTTTTCACTAAGAATAACCTTTCTACCTCTCCCTACTTGTCCCTTCTTTTGTTTCTTTGAAACATGTTCTTCATCAGACACATTTTTCATCTCAGCTGGTATGCATGCATGTGCCTCAAACGCATCCAGAGATCGAAATTCTACATTGGATTTAAGGCAGAGGACTGGCTTATGTATCCAAATGTCATCTTGTTCCATCTTTCGTCTCTTTGCTCCTTTCTTATGCTCTTCAAGAGCACGTTTCACTGCAGTTTTCATCTCAGCTTTAATACATGTATGTGTCTCAAACAATTCCAAAGATGGAAATTCCACATTGCATTCAAGGCAGAGGACTGGTATATCCTTGACTGAACTAGCTGCCATTGTTATTGTTGTGGTCGTACCAATTGCTTGAACTGAAATGCTGAAATGTGTTCTCAGGCATCTCCTTTTATATATATATATATATATATATATATATATATATATATATATATATATATATATACACACACACACACACACACACACACACACACACACACACACACACACACATACATACATAGACAGAATTAGCGTTTATTTCATAAGAGAGGAAGGCCCTTGGAAGGGCCGAAAGTTTTAGTAAGTTGGCTCTTCACCAACATGTCGGGTTCCAGCAACTGCAATGGTATCTGTAAAACTGCTGCATGGTAAACGGTCTTCCTGAAATTATAATATGTGCTGTTTCTAAGTGTCGCGCCACACCACCAGCAGTCTGTACATACCGGTCCCGGCCCAGGCAACGTCGCTGTGAACATGTACCATAGCAGACCGCGACAGGTTTTACAACCGAACCGACGCGTTGCGTTGTGGTATACGGGGCAGTTATGAGGCTGTCCTGCATATTCTAGCACACCAAGCACTTGTATCACTCCGTTGTTAGTATTACTGGACGACCGTTCCTGATCACTGTGATTGTCTTGTTAGTTGAAGTCATCTTGCTGGTTGTTTTGGATTACTTCAACCAGCGTTTAACCGTCTATTTATACGCTATTTTTCATGTTTTCCTTGGAGGGGGGTCTGGAAACCAAAAATGTTCAGAATTGTCTGAAACGTGTAAATATGCAAAAATCGCAAAATGCCCCCCCCCGGGGGGGGGGGCAGATATACTATACATAGGTATATCTAGCTGTCTCTCCTGGGGGGTGTGACCTAATTTTTCTAAGGTATATAAGTGTTTCCCTTTACCCATGCCTTCAGTATCAGTCTTTAGTCATGGAGTGCTATTTCGCAATGAACCACCCGCTCACTATTAAAGAAGTGCAGGAAGTGCATTGTCCGTTGCGACAACTTTCCGGTCGGCTGTACCGACGCTTTTTCTGCGGTTGTTACCTGACCCGGGGAATGCAGCAGCTAACTGTATTCAGTCCTCTTCGACGACATAGTGACCACGCATACCAGGCGGCTCTAAGGCACGAATATACACTGCAGTGCCAGACATGTCAAGCAGCAACAGACAACTTCATGTTCAACTCGCTGCAGATGTCGGAGTGTGTTCGTCAAGTGCAGGACATCGAGAGAGAGAGAGAGAGAGAGAGAGAGAGAGAGAGAGAGAGAGAGAGAGAGAGAAGAGAGAGAGAGAGAGAGAGAGAGAGAGAGAGAGAGACAAAAAGAGACAGAGAAAAAGAAATTGCCATCTGGGTTAAAAAAGCTATGATGCTTAGGAAATGAACGCTAACTCTGTCATGGTGTTGGCATGTACGTGTGTGCGGAGAGAAAAAAAATTGCCATCTAGGTTAAAATACCTACGAGGCTTACGAAATGAACCCCAATTCTGTCATGATGTTGGTATGTGCGTGCGTGCGGAGAGAGAAAAAAGTGCCATCTAGGTTAAAATACCTACGAGGCTTACGAAATGAACGCCAATTCTGTCATGGTGTTGGTATGTGCGTGCGTGCGGAGAGAGAAAAAATTGCCATCTAGGTTAAAATACCTACGAGGCTTACGAAATGAACGCCAATTCTGTCATGGTGTTGGTATGTACGTGTGTATGGAGAAAAAAAAATTGCCACCTAGGTTAAAGTACCCCACTGGGGTCATTCTCTGGGGTCATTCTCTGGGGTAGAACTCTTATTTATTCTGGGGTGATTCTCTTGTAAGAGTTCTGCCCCAGAGCCCATGTTTCATAGAGGAACGCCTGGTAGTCGACATATACCTCTTCCCATAAATCGGCATCCTTCTTTGAGAAATGATAAGCCGCCAGGCGTTCCTCAGTGAAAAATTCTTTCTTAAACTGCATATTATTTTTTCGACACGTCTGCTCTCTACAAAAGTTCGAAAGCTCTGCAGGCGGAGATGACGAAATGTGTGTATGTGACGAAATGATGTGTGAAACGTCAGACCACCCCCCCCACCCCTCCTTGTCAATACACAGTACAGAGTACAGAGTATTGACGACCACCCCCCCACCCCTCCCCCAAGAATCTGTGTTGCCGACCACCCCCCCACCCCTCCCCTAGAACAGAGTAACAGAGTAACAGAGTATTACTATTTGCATAAAACAACTCCCAAACAAAAAGTAAACTTATGTTAGTATGTTTAAAGCATTTTTCCACACATTTTTCTTGACGAAATGGATGGTTGTATAAACGAAACGCCATTTGTGCAGTTGTTAGGGTGATTACGAGATTGGAAATAACGACTTCCGCTGAAGCGTTGATGAAGCGCTGATGAAGCGTTGAAGTGTATAACCCCCCCTCCCTCCCCAAATTGAAAAAAAAAGCTCACGTGAGTGTCTCGAGTGAAAAGGTGTGTGCCGTGCCGAGACGGGGTGGGGTGTGTGGTGTGTGGAGAGACAGAGACAGAGAGAGTTTTTTTTTTGAAAGAAGGCGTGAGTGTCTCGAGTGAAAGGGGGTGTGTACGCCGAGACGGGGTGGGGGGTGTGTGTGGAGAGAGACAGAGACAGAGAGAGTTTTTTTTTTGAAAGAAGGCGTGAGTGTCTCGAGTGAAAGGGGTGTGTACGCCGAGACGGGTGCCGCATTGCAAAGCACGTCAGACCACCCCCCCCACCCCTCCCCCAAGACTCTCCGAGACGTCTCGAGTGAAAGGGTGTGTGTGCGCCGAGACGGGTGCCGCATTGTTGAAACGTCAGACCACCCCCCCACCCCTCCCCCAAGAATCTCCGAGACGTCTCGAGTGAAAGGGGGTGTGTGTGCCGAGACGGGGTGGGGTGTGTGGGGTGTGGAGAGACAGAGACAGAGAGTTTTTTTTTTTGAAAGAAGGCGTGAGTGTCTCGAGTGAACGAGGATGTGTACGCCGAGACGGGTGCTGCATTGTTGCATGCATTGCAAAGCACGTCCGTTGAAACGTCAGACCACCCGCCCACCCCTCCCCAAGCGAGAGACGAGAGAGTGTGACGAAAGAAAACGTCATATGATGCAAGGATGCTGCTGCATGGATTACGATTGCGAGGGATTGCGAGCGAAAAGTGTGTTTCCGGTGGAAGGATTGGGAAAGGTTGTAGAATGGTGCAATGGTAGAATGGTATGGGGGGCTTGTGAAAAAAAAAGCCGAGACGTCTCGAGTGAAAGGGGGTGTGCCGTGCCGAGACGGTGTGGAGATAGAGTTTTAAAGCATTTCCCATTCTCATGCATACTTTTCCAAACAGAGTTGTTCTCGAGTGAAGGAGGGTGTGTGTGCCGAGACGGGGTGGGGTGAAAGGGTGTGTGTGGAGAGAGACAGAGAGAGAGACAGAGAGACAGAGAGAAGAAGGTGTGTCTCGAGTGAAAGGGTGTGTGCCGTGCCGAGACGGTGTGGAGATAGAGTTTTAAAGCATTTCCCATTCTCATGCATACTTTTCCAAACAGAGTTGTTCTCGAGTGAAGGAGGGTGTGTGTGCCGAGACGGGGTGTGGGGTGTGTGGGGTGTGGAGAGACAGAGACAGAGAGTTTTTTTTTTTGAAAGAAGGCGTGAGTGTCTCGAGTGAACGAGGGTGTGTACGCCGAGACGGGTGCCGCATTGTTGAAACGTCAGACCACCCCCCACCCCTCCCCCAAGAATCTCCGAGACGTCTCGAGTGAAAGGGGGTGTGTGTGCCGAGACGGGTGCCGCATTGCAAAGCATGTCAGACCACCCCCCCACCCCTCCCCAAGAATCTCCGAGACGTCTCGAGTGAAAGGGGGTGTGTGTGCCGAGACGGGTGCCGCAGTGCAAAGCATGTCAGACCACCCCCCAACCATCCCCCAAGAATCTCCGAGACGTCTCGAGTGAAAGGGGGTGTGTGCGCCGAGACGGGTGCCGCATTGTTGAAACGTCAGACCACCCCCCCCCACCCCTCCCCCCCCAAAAAAAAAAGTCGAGACGTCTCGAGTGAAAGAGGCTGCTTACGGGACACACTGGGGAAGAGTATGTACACAGCAGCAACACTTGCTTGACGTTTCGCGTTTTCGCCGTTGGCGTCTCGAGTGAAAGAGGCTGCTTACGGGACACACTGGGCCACTGGGAATCGCTACCAGTGTCACTTGCTTCACCGTCTCGTTTCGTTGACGTCTCGCTTGACTCAGCAGCGGATGGTTGGGTATAAAAGAGGGGGGGGGGGTGTGTGTGGACCTCATCAGTACAGTGTAGCAGTGTACAGTGTAGCAGTGTAGCAGTCATGGAGAACAAGACAAGGAGCGCAACAAGCAACGCAGCGGCGGCAGGCAGGCAGGCAGCAGCGCAGCGCAGCAAGCAACAGCAAGCAACAGCAAGCAACAGCAAGCAAGGATGGCTACGAATTCAGACACATCAGTGTTTTGTCATGAGTGCAAACAGACATTTCCATTTCTGGACTTGTATGTGGCACATACATGTAAACCAGCAAGGTTGAAACGTGGTATAGAAGAGCTTGTTCAGCAGATAGAAGTGAAGAGACAAAAGACGATGGAAGATAGCATTATCAGATCTGATCCGTTCCTCTGCGGTGAATGTGCAAAGATATTTCCATCTATGGATGCGTTTGACACACATTTATGCAGGATGCTTCCAAAGAGAGTACAAGTAGGGAAAGGGAGAAGAGTGAGTCTTGGTGAAAATGCACAGGAAAGACGGTTTGAGCCTGAAGATGGATCGGATTTATTACTTGAAATGCGGCAACAAGAGAATCGGATTAAGAGACATTTGTTGGAGACCTTAAACCATGGCATGAAATGGTACATTGTCGTGCATGCACGCTTCAAGAAACTGACGGCGAATGCTGAAGGTGTGATGGTAGAACAAGTGGATAATGCTTTTATCAGCAGTCGAACACATATAGCCTACAATCCAGAGGATATTGAACAGGACTTGCCAGAAGCCTATAAAGAATTGTTTACCAAGTTTGATGAACATGAGCGACAAGGGTCTGGCTGGGTGTTGGATAACATCCTGTATATTGAAGTGCATACAGCTACATCAGCACCTCTGGAAGCGAGCAGTTATATCGAACTGCCGAAGAGAGTGAAGGATACAAAGGGTGTGTTAAACATTCAGAATAAAGACAACAAGTGTTTCTTATGGTCAGTACTGGCTCACCTTCACCCTTCAACAAGCAATAACCGACAGCGTGTGCATGAATACAAAGCATTTGAGAACGAATTGAAGGTGGAAGGCATGACATTTCCCACACCGATTAGAGACATTCCAAAGTTTGAAAAGGAGAATGATGTGTCCATCAACGTGTTTGGATATGAACAGGAGGTCGTTGTTCCGATACAACTGAGTCGAAACACCAGCGCAGCCAGCGCGAGAGAAATCAACTTACTTTTGATTAGCAATAACAAGACAAGGCATTATTGCCTCATCAAGAATTTCAGCAGACTGATGGCTTATCGTACCAAGTATAATGGAGCAATGTTTTATTGTTTTAACTGTCTTCACGGGTTTACACAACAAGATCTGTTAGACAAGCATCGCGAAGTGTGTGGCAAGCATGGAGCACAACGTTTATCATTCCCCAAGGAACCCTTCATCAAGTTCAAGAATGTAGCCAAACAACAGCGAGTCCCTTTTGTGATTTATGCCGACTTTGAATGTTTCACGAAAAAGCATGAAGAAGTGAGGTACCAGCATCACCGTCCAAACAGCTTTGCCTATGTGGTTGTGAGTCAGTATGAGACACGCGCCCCAGTCCTGTATCGAGGAGACAATGCTGTGAAAGTCTTTTTAGACCATATGGTGGCTGAGCGTGATCGTATTGTGCACGGTTTACAACAGCCAAAGGAGATGGTGATGACTCGCGCAGACAAAGAGGATTTCAGGACTGCGGTCGACTGCTACATTTGTCATGAGCCTCTAGGAGCAGATCGTGTGAGAGATCATGATCATATCAATGACAAATACCGTGGAGCTGCACATAGTGAATGCAATTTACAATTTCGATTTCGAAAGGATCAGCAGGGGGATAAAGATTCGTTTATCATCCCTGTCTTTTTCCACAATTTGCGAGGCTATGACAGTCATTTGATCATGGAGGAAATTGGAAAGTTCAAAAATGAAACGCTTACGGTCATTCCCAACACCGTTGAGAAATATATTGCATTCACCATGAGCAATCTGAAATTTACGGACAGCTTTCAGTTCATGAGTACGTCTCTACAGAAGTTGGTCTCCAACCTGGCGGCAGAAGGGAAAGAGAACTTTTATCACATGACCTCTCACATTCACGATAGCGACCAGCAAGAGTTACTGTTGAGAAAGGGAGTGTACCCCTACGATTACGTGGATGAGCCATCCAAGTTTGCTGAAACACAACTGCCGTCCAAGGACAAGTTTTACAGTCTGCTCAGTGAAGAAGGCATTAGCGATGAGGATTATGCACATGCACAGAAGGTGTGGGAGACATTCCACTGTACTACATTTGGCGACTACCATGACTTGTACCTGAAATCGGATGTGTTACTGCTGGCTGACGTGTTTGAAAACTTTCGTCACGTATGTCTCAACACCTATGAATTGGATCCTGCCCACTACTATACGGCGCCAGGCCTGTCGTGGGATGCGATGCTAAAAGCGACAAAGGTGAAGTTGGAATTGATCAATGACATTGACATGTACCAAATGGTTGAACAAGGCTTACGTGGAGGAATATCTGTCATCACACACAAGTATGCGAAAGCAAATAACCCCTACGTAGCAGAGTATGATCCCACGAAACCGACCCATTACCTGATGTACCTGGATGCGAACAACCTGTACGGCTGGGCCATGTCACAAAGCATGCCGGAAAGTGGATTCATGTGGGTGAACGAGCCAGAATCCATTGACTTCATGGAAGTGGATGAAGATGACGAGATTGGCTACATTTTAGAAGTGGATTTGGAATACCCACAGACCATTCATGATCGTCATAATCACTACCCAGTGGCTCCAGAGCGGAAAAGTGTGAAGGTGGGAGAATTATCAGAGCATAGTCAGAAGCTGCGGAAAGATCTCAACATGAAAGACAAACCCAGTGAAAAGCTTATTCCCAACTTGTGTGACAAGAAGAAATATGTACTTCATTATAGAAATTTACAGCAATATGTGTCACTGGGATTGAAAGTCACGAAGGTGCATCGTGCCATCATGTTTGCACAGAGCAAATGGTTAGCGAAATACATCTCGTTGAACACGGAAAAGAGAAAGTTGGCCAAGAACCCGTTTGAGAAAGATTTTTTCAAATTGATGAACAACTCTGTGTTTGGCAAAACCATGGAAAATGTGAGAAAACGCATCCATGTGGAACTCGTTCACCAGGAAAAGCGGTTCAAGAAAGTTGTAGCCAAACCGTCATTCCACCAATTTAGAATTTTCAACGAAGATTTGACCGCGGTACATTTACACAAAGTGGATTTGCTTCTGGATAAGCCCATTCAAGTCGGCTTCACCATTCTCGACCTCAGCAAAGTGCTCATGTTTGACTTTCATTACAACTACATCATGGCCAAGTATCCCGACGCCAAGTTATTGTTCAGCGACACCGACAGTCTATGTTACGACATAGAAACGGATGATATCTACAAGGATATGCAGGAAGATGCCAACTTGTTCGACACAAGTGACTATCCCCCCAATCATTTCCTGCATTCCAACGTGAACAAGAAAGTGCTTGGGAAAATGAAAGATGAGACGGCGGGCATTCCCATTGAAGAGTTTGTTGGACTTCGGCCGAAAATGTACAGCATGATGTATGGTGGGAAAGAAAAACATACGGCTAAAGGTATCACTTACGCGTGTCAAAGACGGATGAAACATGAGCAGTATAAAGACATTTTGTTCAACCAAACGCAGATGATGGTGACAGGACACACCATTCGAAGCCATGACCACCAGATTTTCTCGGAGAAGTTGAGGAAAGTAGCTCTCTCCCCCTTTGATGATAAGCGATACGTGTTGAATGATGGCTATTCCACTTTGGCGCATGGGCATTACAAGACCGCAGCAGCGGCAGCCAGGGTGGCAGCCAGGGCGGCAGCCAGGGTGGCAGCCAGGGCGGCAGCAGCCAGGGCGGCGGCGGCAGCAACAGTATAAAAGGGGGGGGGGGACTCTCACCACAACTTCAGAGTGAGTTCAGAGTGAAAGTGAGTTGAGGGTGAACATGAAGAGATCTGCAACAACGGATATGGATACTCTAGCAGATACGGTGAAAGACTTGAACGTGAACAATCCCACCGCCACCACCACCACTATCAAGAAATTAAAAGTGGAGACGGCGACGGCGGCACCACCACCACAGTCGTGGGATGGAATGCTTTCTCTAGGCAATGGAAAGTATATCAAGATTATGAAACAAAGCAATGAAGGTGTGGTGAACATTCGCAAGTACCTCAGAGATGAGGGGACTGGAAGGAACCGTCCTACGAAAAAGGGTATCTTGCTGACCATACCTGAATGGAAAATGTTGAAGAAGCAGGTGAAAGAAGTGGATAAAAGGCTTCGCAGACAAGACGACAACGCATAACCAGGTAACCCATCATGAATGCACTCATGTTAAACAATGGTGCTTACCTTAAAGTCAATGAGAGGAATGAAGTGATGATGGGTTCTCGGAGATGTTCTGCTTATCGGTTTAAACCTGAAGTGTGGAAAGACTTTAAAAACATACCGCTTGAAGCTGGGTTTGAACGCAGACTTGAAAATAAACTGGAAGTGACGGTGGCTGAATATGATTCTAACATACGTGTGACATTCTGTAGAAATCTTTTACAGGATTATCCAAAGGATTATAAGGGAGTTGTGCCAGACACACCCTATGCACAGTTGATCTTCTTTGATATCAAGAACTGGCGCGCAGTCTTACGATTCCTAGAAGCTATACAGCATCCACTGTTCGACATCCTCCGAGTATAAAAATACATGGATGAGATGGAAGACGACTATTTGATGGATTATGAACCCATGACATATGGGTTCTCCTATCTGAGAAACTTATGTGATGACATTGTGTTACGGCATTTTGGACAGTATCTCGTCCTATCGCTTGATGACCAATCCGTGTTGAAGGATCACCTAGACAAGTTGAGAATACCCGGCTTTCTCCTAGCAGTCTCGGATGAATTAGAAGTGCGTGTGACTGAGAACGGTCTAGACGTGTTTGTACAATTTCGCCAATATGACGAGCTTACAGAAGGCTGCGACATCATCACCCTCAGCACCGTGGAATGGAACGCGCTGTTACACGCATTGGATTGGGAAGAATCTTCTGCTTGAATTCAAAGAGGATGGAATACAACTCAAGCGGGGTACCAAATCCATTGAGGTGACACAGCCTATGCGGCTGATGCGGCTGATGCGGCTGATGGACTTAGAAGAAGGATATGAACTGAAACTGTCTGAACATGAAACTGTTAAAGTGATAAAGTTTGGTGATGTGTGTTATGTGAGCTTTCATAGCATTTACAAACGTGGATGTAATGTCTATGATACCTATATTAATTTAAATTGTAATGAATGGCATGCATTGATCCATGTATTGATAGAAAACTGTAAAAAGTAGTTGGTAGATAAGAAGTGGGGGGGGGAGTTTGGAAAAAAAAAAAAAAAAAAACACAATAAAACAAGATCAGTTTGAAACTTGAGTCTTTTTATTTTCTTCAACAACTTAACTACAGCTTAACTACACCCCCCTTCCCATTAATAAAACAAAGGTTTATAATGTCTATAGACAAAATCCTTTACAATAAAATCCCCATCCTTTCTTTTTAATATATTCACAATGTCAAACATACTCTGACCTCGAGCTCTATGCCATATATAATAGACACAATAAAAACCACACGCCGATGATATCGGCGTTTGTAATGAGATGGAATTATACATATAGTCCTTTCTTAAAAACGTTTCTAAACGCTCATCGAGAGGGAACAGTCCATAAGAGTCAAAGTATTCCACAGGGTCTTTGTCATAATACACTGCCACCCAATGCTCTCCTGGTTCATCTTGATCGTCGGTGTTGATGACATAGGCACCACGTTGTAAAGACGGTGGTAACTGGTCCATGGCAAACACACCTTGAAAAAAGTCTTTGGTCGCGGCATCATGGCTCAGGATAGCTTCGATCTGCTTCGTGTTCATGACTGGTAGTCGAATTGGATGCTACGATTGGCACTGATCTCAATAATGTTGTCAAATTCAGCATAGACGATGACATTGATGGTAGGTTGCAAAGCCGTAGCAAAGTTCATTTCTAGCCGCAAATTCCCATGCTTGATCAGGGGAAAATGATCAGCTCCATCATAATCCGGTGTTAAGTCGAACGAAAATAAAGAATACCCTCTAGGCCAATCTTCCCTTTTTATAATGGAGCTTTTCTCACCATTCAATCGGTCAAACGATTTGTAAAGCGTTTCAAAAGCGTCTAGGTACTTGTCCTGTGGAATGTCAAGCTTGAGCGGTTTGGACAGGACTGGTTCACCATCCGTGTACAGTTGCATATAGTTCAGATCAAAATGTTTGAAATCATATGGATTCCTCGCGACTGACCCACCAAAGGCTTCGTTATGAACCAGACCAATGACAATGCGATGTGGCAATTGACCCAAAAAGATGTTGTCTTTCACAAAAGAGCGAAACCCTGCCGGAATGGCCAGGACTTTACATTCTTTTCTAGTGATGATGATCTTGGCAGGACTTTTCAGCAATGCGTCTGTATGCCCTAACTGAATGCCTGGACTCACCCTCACTTTGCGAATGGTTAAAAATGCCTCTTTCACTTCTACCTTATAGGTATTATCTGCAGCCATCAATACATAATCATCTTTCTGTCTATGGAAACGCAACTTCAAACTGATGCCATTCGGAAGATAGCGATCCTGCTCAAACAAATCTATCCTTAAGCCACCTGCCAGCATAAACTCACGGCTGAGACGTGTATGCAAATAACGATGGTGTAAGCCATTGTTTCCTTGCTCAGCTAGATCACTACCGTCGGCATTGACATGAAACCCGGACACATAGCGTTCATGATTAGGCCTTTTCACCTCATGACTATTCATCGACCCAGCAGTATCCTTGTACATGAGCCGCAGAGAGCGCTCGGAATGGAGACTTTCTTCCGAATCATGGATGAGATGCGAGATCATGCTGGTATACCCATGGGTGTTGTTACTATGAGATACCAACCGATCATTCAGAAACAATTCAATATTAGACCATAGCCCGTTAAACACATCATTGATGCAGGAGACCTGGTCCTCTGAGCCACACACTGTTCCATCAGCCTTTACAATGCGGCATACAATATGAAGTTTGCTGTTCTTTAAATCCAGATATTCTTCTGTACTCGCAGGAATGTAGAATTCTATGGGAGCACCCTCTCTAATGGTCGTCAGTGGTTGATAGTCGACATTATAACTTTTCTCTACAGCCGTTTGCGTTGGCGGTACGTGAAACCATTCCAATGGAGAAAGACTGCATTCGCACGAATGATTGTGAATGAGAGACATGATTTTAAAAGATATCTCTTTTATGCTTTTTTGATGTTATCCGTCTAGCTGTTCTTCGTCTTCTAGCACGTTTCATCGGTTGCACTCTCTTTTTATGTACATCACCACCACCAAACACACGCTGTGCTACTCGGCCCGTAACATCTTTCGCAACATTCTTTGCAGCCTTCTTAAGATGTGGCGCAACGATCTTAGCCCCAGCCTTAAGTAGCGGAATAGCTCTACGAGCCAATGATCCCAGTATTGAACCAATACCATCCCCATATTGAATTCGCGCTCCTTTGAATCCTGGCAATTCTCCACCCACTTGTCGAAGAAAGTGGTTGCGATATGCAGACGGATCGTGTGTGTAGGCTTTCATAGTGCTTTTGGTCGAAAATGGAGTTTACAAATCACCTTTCCAGTTTGAAATGGAACAGTATGGCCTGTGTCGTCCTTTATATTCATCTCTATCATGTCAAATTTGGATGTGTTTACAGGGACATAGTGCGGTTCGCCGTACGTTTTCATGAGAATCTCACCATCATGGCCTTGTATCCCAACAGAACATAGCAAGGGCACATAATAATCCCCAACCACTTGTGGTTCACAAATACTACAGTACACATACAGTGTATAAAACCCCTGTTTCACATCGGCTTTATGGTCAGCTGTACACGTTTCAGTATACCAGTGATCTGGGATAAATCCTAAAATCTCAGCTAATCCAGTGGAGAAGGACACTTCAAAGCCATAATCAAGAAATAGAAACACGCGTCGTCTAATTTTATCATACTTTAGCCGAATAATAGAATTATTAGCTTCTTCTCCTGCTGCTGGTCTAAGGTCCTCGGAGTTAGCCACTTCTTCATTCACTGCCTGACATAGTTCTGGTATGGTTCTGTAGTACCCATGAGGAATATCGATAGTGCCAAATGTATCTAGGCGTCGATACTGAATAGAATAGTTCATGCCCTGTCTCATCGTTGACCATGTATGTGGATATTGAATTTCAGCTAGAGCCACTTCATATTTTCCATTCAGATAGATGGTTCGAGGCATACGAATTTGATAATTCGAAGCCTTGTTGTTGGGATAATAATTCATACTCGCATTGCTAGGCAAAGTAATGTAAAAGCTTGTCGACTCCATGGTGGTGGTCAAATGGTATGGGTGCGTCGTCGTCGTTGCCTATATACCTCATCAGGTACCTCGGGACAGCGCGCGCCATTCGACCAAGTCTCATCCTCATTCACATGGTCTTTTATTTCTCCTTCGCAACACGCACTTGTACATCGGATCTTCACGGGAATAGTCGCGGGAATAGTCTCTTCCTGGCCACCACCACCACCACCACAACACCATAACTCTTTTGTTAAAACTTTTCCCATCCTTTAGGAAACTGTCTTTGCTGACGCTGGTTCATTTCTGTGGCAATGTCTTCACGAGTGGTCTTTTTACTAAACGTCGTTTTTGGAATATTCGCATCGACAATTTCCTGGATAAACGGATGCCAGCCATGGGGTGGGGGTCTTCGGTCTTTTCTTCTTGTCGCCACCAATGCTTCTTTCATCAAATCAATCATGTTAGAATTTGTAATGACATCGCCCGTTTTCAACACAAGTTCATCCTTCTCTGTCCATGTCGTACCATGTTTCTTCAGTTCTGCTAAAAGTTGTATCACTTTTCCATGATAGATAGGTTGAAAATGACTTAACACTCGCTTTTCTAGTGGTGGTGGTGGTGGTGGTGGTGGTGAGGGTGGTTGTTGTTGGGACTGACTTGTTCGTAGATGACGGCCAAAAAGTTGAGACATTTCCATAGCCTTTTCACGTGTTCGTTTCCCACGTAAAAGTGTCTTGACTTTTCTTTTGATGCTATGTTTTCTCCCCTTCTTTTCTAATAACAGTTTGTATTCCTGTTCAGGAATGAGAACCATTTTCATAGCATGCTTCATTTCAACAGCAGCTTGGCTAACAAGGGCAATGCAAATATAGCAACCACTCCAATGAATCCTCCTTTCTGATTCACCAACTTCTTTTTTCGTCGAAGGGATATCTTCTTGTCTGCCAGAGTACGTAGGGTATGACGCTCACGCTGGAATACCTTATACCGTTTTGAGCTTAAGGGTAAATGTCCCCTTAATATATTCAAACAAATTTCAAACAAGCTCGTTAATTCCTCCTTCGTAGCTTGCTGTAGCAAGGATTTACGCCGTCTAGACCCACTACGTGCAAGCAAATGAAGGAAAGGCTGGTTCGTTCGAATGCGTTTAGACATCTTGACTGTGAATGGTTAAATGACTTGGTTCTTGGTCATACACTGCTTTATCAATATATATATAATGGGTATCTTTTGGTAAAATGCCTGTACGAATACGCAGTTGATCATTCGTCTTCGGCTTCAAGTCAATGAACAAATAACCATGGGGTTTGCTGGTAGCATCTTGATAGGCTTCTATGAGAAATTGAGCTCTTCCAGGATACATTTGCCGCGCCAATGTACTGACTTGCTGACTGTCTCTCGGATTTTTAAACAAAATGATATAATGGGTATTCAAACTAATATTGCGCATCTCTTTCCCATGATGGAATAAATTATGCACAATAAAGATGATACTTAGATTTTGATGACTGCTACCCACACTAAAGAGACGTGTCATACGCTCATCGCTATGGCATTTGGTCATCAAGTCATCAAGGATGAGTAAGTTTGGTTTTTTCGGGTTAAAACGCTCTTCAATGTCATCTGGAATGCCTTGGTAAAATGTCACACTTTACAAGGCTGATCGGCTGCATAGAGCCATAAAATGTTTTTCGGAGAGGGGTGAATCAACTTTTGTTCGAGAATTTCCCTGACCAGAGACGTCTTGCCACTGCCTGTAGGTCCAGAGACCAAGCATGTAAAGGGATGCTTCATCGTTGAATGTCTGTTTCTTTCACCCAAGTGTTAAACTTGTTTGGCCAACCTAACCACTTGACAAATAATTCTTTCACACCTCCTCGCCTTTTACGTGTTTTCAAGACTTTTTCAATTCTGTACACAGATTCAATATCTTTGGTCACTTTCTGCAGTTCTTCCTCATAGAAATGCCCATCAATATCTTCGTCTAAAAAGTCTTTCACACGATACAAATGTATTCCCTGCTTCTTACAACGATGTGTGACAATGAAGACTTCTTGCGTCCATTTAACGTGATAATCCCGTTGAAACACATATTTAACGTGGGAAATGCGCACATAATCGCCAATGTTGAACTTGTACTTCTTCTTCTTCTTCTTCGGTTTCAATTTTAGTTTGTCGACATACATATACTTCCACACTTTCGATTCGTTGTCTTTGCGAATCTCGGCTGGAGCATACTTATTCGGGAGGGAGCCATGAGGTCTATGGTTGTAGTTGTACACCAAGTCTGGAAGGATGTCTAAGTAACGGTAAGTTTGATTATGTAGAAAATACCGATACATCATCCCCTTTAGAGTACGAATGACTCTCTCAGCAAAGTTGGCTTTGGTTTCATTCTTTGTGGTATAGGCATGAATGCCCTCTTTCTTCAAAAATGCTTTGACCCATCTGTTTTTAAATTCCGTGCCTTTATCGGACCTTAGAGTGCGTGGCCTTCGGGGTGTGTCATGAAAAATCTTTTGGAAAGCTTGTATGACGCTGGTATGTGATTTATTAGGGATTGGCTGTACCCACACATATTTGGAAAACACATCAATGACAATGAGTAAAAAGCGTGTGCCATCATTATAGGGAGCTATGTTTCCCATATCCACATCCCACATGTCATCAATGCCTCGTGTAATCACACGTTGTCTTTTGAACCTGTATTTGACAGGTTGGAGTAAACTGAATGTATCTTGGTCCTGTAGCCATTTCTTCACTTGCGACTGTGTCACGGGTTGATCATGTTTTCTTAAGATGTGATACAGTTTGTAAGGACCAGCAAATGCCCCGGGCTGTCCAGGTTTGAAGTACATATTGGTCAAGTAGTCTTTCCACGTCGTTGACATGGTCACACCGAATGAAAACCACCTTCTCAACAGAACAGCTTTTATTTTATATTTTATAACCCTCAACCAAACTTAACTCCACAAGTTTTTTACAAATCAAGTATAGATACAATGGTGTGAATCACTGGAGACCATTGATCTTCAATGAATACTAGCCAATGACTGAGTTCATCAAGTGTTATCGTATTTACGCCATATTTCTCACAACGCTGATTTGCATTCTCTAACACTTTATCTAAAT
The DNA here is from genome assembly GCA_949752745.1 of Protula sp. h YS-2021. Lineage (NCBI taxonomy): Eukaryota > Metazoa > Annelida > Polychaeta > Sabellida > Serpulidae > Protula > Protula sp. h YS-2021. Next base: position 10,388,398 of record OX457032.1, read on the forward strand.
GAATATAATATTTAGCTTCATTCCAATAAGTATAGACACATGCAAAATGACAAGTATGTTCTGAACACTCTTCAAGTTGGCAAGCAGGACATACTAAACAGGCAAACTTTTTTACAGCTAATAACATTTCTTCACAATAAGCTTTTTGCACAATATATTGTCTCAGTGTCATGTCCGCCATGATACAGCGCTCTAACGCTCTAGCGCGCTCTAGCGCTGTCGCTAGCGCTCTCTTTCTCACTCAGTCTTTAGAGAGCACTACCTTCCCCACACTCTTCACAAGTTTGTCAAGTTCAGTCTGGGGGGGTTCTCCACGTCGCCACACCCGTGACACCCGTGAGCGGACTGGTGAGCGGCTGAGTGAGCGTTCTTCACGTCTCCACACCCGTGACACCCGTGAGCGGACTGGTGAGCGGACTGGTGAGCGGCTAGGCGGCGGCGACGGCGTTGGCGACGACTGCTGAGTGAGCGGTGATGGTGGAGGCACAGTCTCTTTTATACCCTCCCGCCCCCGGTCACACAACAGTTCCACAAGATTCTCCATGTTGACTTTGGGTTTACTCTAACATGTCTTCCTCCTGCAATAAAATATGTTTGAATATATCTGCTACTTCTTCTATCATCTTCTTTCTTTGTTCACGTTGAAACCACTCACATAAAATTAAATTTGCTAGCAAGAAAAACATTGTTAGCTGCTGCGCTGCTGCGCTGCTGCTGTGCTGAGTTAGAGTTGTTAGAGTTGTTAGTGTTAAAAGGGGGGGGGGTTTGGGCTTACCTGACAAGGCTGACAAGGCTGCTCGGTTTCTTCTTCTTCCTCCTCCTCAAATCCACAGCAATCTCTCAAATAATCCACCACGGTGTAATATGCTTCTACATCATTGCGGGCAGATTAGAGTGCAGAATCAAAGTCAAAGTCAGGATCTTCTTCGAGTCCAATTGCGGCACATTCTCCAAGAAATCGTGAATAGAGTTCAGTCACATCAAGACTGTGATGTACAACATCCCAGTAAGCGTCCAAGTGATAAAGCTGATAGTCTGGAGTGCCGCAGCAAGCAAGTTTAGCAATCATCAAGTCAATATAAGCTTTTCTAAAACATGCGTCCATCTTTGCAGTGTGTGTGGTGTGGTGTGGGGGGCTTCTACTGTGCTTCACAGACCTTAAGTACTCCACACTTGCCGCAGAAGTTGTTTGGTTCACACATCATGCAATTGTACTTGTGGCAGTGGCAATGATAATCCTCCACATATCCACAAGCACCGCAATAGTCACAGGTAAGTCCAAGTTGATTTTGTACGTTCATGTTCTCCAACTGAACTTCAGCCAGCCTTTTCTTGGATAGCTTTGACACCTTCATCCGACCATCCTTTCGCAGCTTGATAGGATTTATGACATGACATTCCGTACATGGTAATAAGACTGAGTTAATGTTATCCATCTCCTGAAGCAATGTCTCACATTCACCATGATCCATGTTGATGTACTTCGTATATCCTAGTCCGTGAACCAGCAATGTATGTGCAAAAGTTATATAACGCATGCCCAAGATTGAAATGACTTCCAGCCACTTATTTTCCGTTAAGTATAGTTTGAAGCCAATGGTGCGTAAATCTCTAAATCTCTCACACACAATCTTCCACGAGGATGGTGATAAAGCAACCCAGCTCTCTCCACGTTTGATTCGTAGAAATTGTCCAAATTTTCCATGTTGCACAGTAACAGTTATGTTTGCACTAATTTTAAAGCTGCTTGTCTTCTTCTTCTTCTCCATGGTTATACAATGAAATGAAAACTTCACTCCCTTTATGTCTAACTATCTACCCAAACATATTACAAAGTTTTGAATTCACTTCAACTCATTCATCGTGGAATCGAACAAGTTCTAGCTTCTACTTTGCTTCACAGACTTTAAGTACTCCACACTTGCCGCAGAAGTTGTTTGGTTCACACAACTTGCAATTATACTTGTGGCAGTGGCAATGATAATCCTCCACATATCCACAAGCACCACAATACTCGCAGGTAAGTCCAAGTTGATTTTGCACATTCATGTTATCCAACTGAACTTCAGCCAGTCTTTTCTTGGATAGCTTTGACACCTTCATCCGACCATCCTTTTGCAGCTTGATGATCGTTTTCTTGTCATGACATTCCTCACATGGTGATAGGGCTGAGTTGATGTTGTCCATCTCCTGAAGCAGTGTCTCCCATTCACCATCATTCATGTTGATGTGATGTGTGTATTCTTTCCCTTCAAACCGTGACGTGCGCACAAAACTCACATAACGCATATCCAAGTATGAAATGACTTCAAGCCACTTCGTTTGCGTTAAGTATAGTTTGAAGCCAATGTCTCGTAAATTTTTCAAGCTCTGGCACACAATCTTCCACAAAGATGGTGAATAAGCACACCATCTCTCTCCACGTGTGATGCGTAGAAATGGCCCATATTCTCCATACTCCACAGTAATGGTTAAGTTAGCACTAATTTGAAAACTGCTGCCGCCGCCCTGGCTGCCGCCCTGGCTGCCGCCCTGGCTGCCGCCCTGGCTGCGCTGCGCTGCTGCCGCCGCTGCGTTGCTTGTTGCGCTCCTTGTCTTGTTCTCCATGACTGCTACACTGCTACACTGTACACTGCTACACTGTACTGATGAGGTCCACACACACCCCCCCTCTTTTATACCCAACCATCCGCTGCTGAGTCAAGCGAGACGTCAACGAAACGAGACGGTGAAGCAAGTGGCACTGGTAGCGATTCCCAGTGGCCCAGTGTGTCCCGTAAGCAGCCTCTTTCACTCGAGACGCCAACGGCGAAAACGCGAAACGTCAAGCAAGTGTTGCTGCTGTGTACATACTCTTCCCCAGTGTGTCCCGTAAGCAGCCTCTTTCACTCGAGACGTCTCGACTTTTTTTTTTTTTTTTGGGGAGGGGTGGGGGGGGGTGGTCTGACGTTTCAACAATGCGGCACCCGTCTCGGCGCACACACCCCCTTTCACTCGAGACGTCTCGGAGATTCTTGGGGGATGGGTGGGGGGTGGTCTGACATGCTTTGCACTGCGGCACCCGTCTCGGCACACACACCCCCTTTCACTCGAAACGTCTCGGAGATTCTTGGGGAGGGGTGGGGGGGGGGTGGTCTGACATGCTTTGCAATGCGGCACCCGTCTCGGCACAAACACCCCCTTTCACTCGAGACGTCTCGGAGATTCTTGGGGGAGGGGTGGGGGGGGGGTGGTCTGACGTTTCAACAATGCGGCACCCGTCTCGGCGTACACACCCTCGTTCACTCGAGACACTCACGCCTTCTTTCAAAAAAAAAAACTCTCTGTCTCTGTCTCTCCACACCCCACACACCCCACACCCCGTCTCGGCACACACACCCTCCTTCACTCGAGAACAACTCTGTTTGGAAAAGTATGCATGAGAATGGGAAATGCTTTAAAACTCTATCTCCACACCGTCTCGGCACGGCACACACCCTTTCACTCGAGACACACCTTCTTCTCTCTGTCTCTCTGTCTCTCTCTCTGTCTCTCTCCACACACACCCTTTCACCCCACCCCGTCTCGGCACACACACCCTCCTTCACTCGAGAACAACTCTGTTTGGAAAAGTATGCATGAGAATGGGAAATGCTTTAAAACTCTATCTCCACACCGTCTCGGCACGGCACACCCCCTTTCACTCGAGACGTCTCGGCTTTTTTTTTCACAAGCCCCCCATACCATTCTACCATTGCACCATTCTACAACCTTTCCCAATCCTTCCACCGGAAACACACTTTTCGCTCGCAATCCCTCGCAATCGTAATCCATGCAGCAGCATCCTTGCATCATATGACGTTTTCTTTCGTCACACTCTCTCGTCTCTCGCTTGGGGAGGGGTGGGGGGGGTGGTCTGACGTTTCAACGGACGTGCTTTGCAATGCATGCAACAATGCAGCACCCGTCTCGGCGTACACACCCTCGTTCACTCGAGACACTCACGCCTTCTTTCAAAAAAAAAACTCTCTGTCTCTGTCTCTCCACACCCCACACACCCCACCCCGTCTCGGCACACACACCCCCTTTCACTCGAGACGTCTCGGAGATTCTTGGGGGAGGGGTGGGGGGGTGGTCTGACGTTTCAACAATGCGGCACCCGTCTCGGCGCACACACACCCTTTCACTCGAGACGTCTCGGAGATTCTTGGGGGAGGGGTGGGGGGGGGGGGTCTGACGTGCTTTGCAATGCGGCACCCGTCTCGGCGTACACACCCCTTTCACTCGAGACACTCACGCCTTCTTTCAAAAAAAAAAAAACTCTCTCTGTCTCTGTCTCTCTCCACACACACCCCCCACCCCGTCTCGGCGTACACACCCCCTTTCACTCGAGACACTCACGCCTTCTTTCAAAAAAAAAAAAACTCTCTCTGTCTCTGTCTCTCCACACACCACACACCCCACCCCGTCTCGGCACGGCACACACCTTTTCACTCGAGACACTCACGTGAGCTTTTTTTTTCAATTTGGGGAGGGAGGGGGGGTTATACACTTCAACGCTTCATCAGCGCTTCATCAACGCTTCAGCGGAAGTCGTTATTTCCAATCTCGTAATCACCCTAACAACTGCACAAATGGCGTTTCGTTTATACAACCATCCATTTCGTCAAGAAAAATGTGTGGAAAAATGCTTTAAACATACTAACATAAGTTTACTTTTTGTTTGGGAGTTGTTTTATGCAAATAGTAATACTCTGTTACTCTGTTACTCTGTTCTAGGGGAGGGGTGGGGGGGGGGTGGTCGGCAACACAGATTCTTGGGGGAGGGGTGGGGGGGGCTGGTCGTCAATACTCTGTACTCTGTACTGTGTATTGACAAGGAGTGGTGGGGGGGGGGCTGGTCTGACGTTTCACACATCATTTCGTCACATACACACATTTCGTCATCTCCGCCTGCAGAGCTTTCGAACTTTTGTAGAGAGCAGACGTGTCGAAAAAATAATATGCAGTTTAAGAAAGAATTTTTCACTGAGGAACGCCTGGCGGCTTATCATTTCTCAAAGAAGGATGCCGATTTATGGGAAGAGGTATATGTCGACTACCAGGCGTTCCTCTATGAAACATGGGCTCTGGGGCAGAACTCTTACAAGAGAATCACCCCAGAATAAATAAGAGTTCTACCCCAGAGAATGACCCCAGAGAATGACCCCAGTGGGGTCATTCTCTGGGGTCATTCTCTGGGGTAGAACTCTTATTTCCTACCTACTAGTACAAAACGTTTGATTTTGGTTTAAAAATGGTTCCCCTTGAAATGTTTCGAAAAAATTCTACAAAAACATTTTATTTTTGTATTCGAGAACACAAAGGATTTATAAACGTCAGTAGAACGTTTCAACCAAAAACGAACCTTAAAAAACGTTTCCATGTTTACCGGATACTAACAGGCAATATTCCTGCCAAATTGCAAAACAATCGGATCGGAAAAATTGTGCATGCGCACTCACATGCATAACTGACGACGGAAACTCCACAAGCGACTAGTACAACCAACCCACGATAGTCAACTGTGCTAATAACGTTGCTCTTTCAACTTTTGCCAAAGACCTTGATTTGTGAGAACTACATTATCATCCAATTTTATTTTGTTGTCTAGTTTCAAGGTGATCAAACAGTTTGATTGGACGCAGGTAGTAGTGTTACTGCTTGCGAAAACATTGCTTATCGAATATCTACTCAACGTTGAGTTAAAGACGCTGAATAGACGTCGAAAAATGCATTTTTAGTGCGATCAACGTGTGGCGTTGGACAGATGTGTTGTTTGGTCGCGACCAATCACAGCCAAATTACAACCAGATTCAATGCTGATTTCACTGGTAACTTTTTGTCCGGGATTCAATGGGGATGTACAAGGCAGTTGGAATGTCTTATTTGTTCGTTTGTTTTGTTTTTCTTTGCTGCTTCCTCCCTCCCTCCTTCCTCCACTGAATCTCACCTTCTCACCCTCCAACAGACAAATTTACGCCAGTACTCTCAAAATGTACAATTTAAAGCGGTGAATACTCTTCTACTTGACATATTTCGTGCAGGTGCTAAAATTAACAGGTTACAGTTATCGCTTGGTTAAAAAGGGTGTCTTTTTTAAACCTAGCAGTGTAGTTCACTATAGTTGTTGTCCAGCAGCTTACCTCTACGGCGGTTTTAAGCTGTTGCACATAAACCTCGAGGAGCTACTTTTTTAACAAAAAATTATTCGCCGTGTCTCTATATACACATAGATCTCATCAGAGGTCAGCTGATTTATAGCAACGCCACACTAGCAATATACGCTTGTGGGAACCAATTTAGTTATAAAACAGCTGATCAAACCACCAGAGGTTAGCTGTTGGACAACAACGACTTTTTAATTGGGTTCATAGCCTCTTCATGAATAGACTGACAAGCGTCGTTAATAAACTCTATTCTACTCTAGAGTGGCTTGTTGGAACAATTTACTTCATGAAGGGGAAATCTTTGCTGAAGGTCTGCTGGAGTTAAAATTTTAAATTGGTTCCCACAGTAACTCTAGTAACGTTTGAACGCAGACCTCCGGCGGAGGGGAAATCCCGTTTGGTAGTTCCCTGGTTCTATTTTGTCAAACAATCTACGTTGTTGTGCAACATTTAACCTCTACAAGAATTCGGCCTGTTGTTCACAACACATGTTTACTGGGTATTGCGCAAAAATGGTGCTCATAAAAGAATGGAACTACTTTTAAAAATATCCACCCGCTATGTGTTTATACATAATAGATAGATCTTTCCAGAGGTAAGCTGTTTTATAATAACGAACCATCTCTTTTCAGGAAATCCCAGGGGTGATTTCCATTTTATCCCAAAAGTGGGAAGAAACGACACTGCTATACCGAGGTCTTTTGGGTAAAGGTGTAAAGAAGAAAAAAAACTGGCAAATATCTGCAAAATTTGATTTTAGCTATTCACATTAAAGGGCGGAATAATATGTGAAATATTTTTGAAAGGATTATATACGTATGGCATTTTACATTGGAAAGTTGAAAGAGAATTAGAATTTTGATGTTTTTTCCTTATCATTTCCTTATTAGTTAACCCCGAAAAAATTTGCAGTCGAAACGACAAAACAATCGAAAACTGGTAAGAGTCAACTTAAAATCATGGTTATTAGCAGTTATTCGGTCAGATTACACATCCTGGTTTCTCGACTTTCTCTTGGGGTTTTAACCAGTAAAAAATATCGTGGTCAGATCTGGGCCCAGCGGTCAGTAGCTCCAAGTCAGCCCTCCGCCGAACCTCAGTAGCGGATTGCTTCTTGGAGCTAAGGGGGCAGTAGCTCCAAGTCACCTTTTCGTTATTTATACTTGATAAATTTCTATGTCAGCCGAACCTCAGTAGCGGATCGCTTCTTGGAGCTGCTAGATATATAGCGAGGATCTGAAGCGCTCCGCTGAAACTCAGTCCCCTCTTGGAGGTGAAGGGGCGGCACTTTCTTTCAAACCGAAAGCGGTGGCTGGGTATAAAAGACGCAAGAAAGTGGAAGGCTTGAAACCGGAAGTAGAAAACATCTGTGCTAAAAAAGAAAAGCTTAACTGGACAAACTAAGCGATCCTGGACACAAAGTTATCCGTACGAAAAAACTAACCCATACTGTAACCCACTATTATGGCACATAATCAGCCGTTATGGCCATAAGAATGACCCGAATTTAACACCAGAATTTCAAGTCAGGACCCAGAATATGGGTAAAATTAATCGAGACCCATAATGGTCCCGTTATGGCCATAAAAATTACCCAAAATTTAACACCAGAATTTCAGATGAAGGTGATATTATGACCCACATTTCAGCTGTCCTTTAGAAAATAGCAGGATTCGAACCAATAATCTTCTGTGGCGGCTTAAGAAGACAACGAGGTAGTGAAGACTCTTTTATTCAAAGAACGTAGAACTCGAGAACAAAAGGTCGTCTGAAACATCATGAAAATAACATTAAGTCTTTTGTCCGAAACTCATGTTAAACTAATGGACAAAAGTCAACAAAATTATTTACTGGTGTAAAGGCATTTTACTTACATAAATAATAAAGAGCAAAAATACCAATACACGACTTCGCCTTACATGGCTGCTCGTGCAGCATAATTACGCAGTACAAGAAAAGTACAAGATTAATATATTTACCAACTATCGCTCGCCCATGATCCTCAAAGCAGCATGGCACTTGATACTACCGTGAACTAACAAACAACTGAGGCCAAGCATGAAAAATCATGGCTTTTAATACGAGGTTACACGTGGAATGTAGGCTCGGGCCAAAAGAACACTTGATTAATAACCCCGCATACGGTGGGAACACATGTTGAATGATCCCGCATCCAAAAGTAAACACAACCTAAAATCGCGTTTTCAAGAAACTTCAGTATGAGTATCAAAGACACTTGTGTTCGTTACATCTTCTGATTTCGAGTCTACCGCGTTGTTCACTGGACCAGGGTGGCAGTGGTCCGGGTGGGGGTTGTCTGGGTGGGAGTTTGCGGGTGGGAGTTGTCCTAGACTCCAAAGTGAAAGTACTAAAAGGTCGTCAAAAATTCAATTCTTGAAAAAAAAATCAAAATGATTCCTCAGTGCAAATCTGCACTGTATGGTCTTTCTTTCTGCAAGGTATGGTGAAGAGCTCATGGGCTGTTTTTGAGATATCGCACAAACAAAGTCTAAAAACAGTACTTAAAAAAAAATTACCGGACCGCCAAAAAAATTGGTGTGCATCAAGCTACGACCATGGGGGCGAGTCCTGTAAACTTTCAGACCAAATGGCGTACACATCTAAGAAGAATGAGTGGTGCAGGATGAAAAGACGGACGGACAGACAGACAGAGCCCAATCCATAAGCCCCTTCCGAGCATAAAGCCCCGGCTGGTGGGGGGGGGGGGGTGGGGTAAAAAACGAAAAGTGCTTGGCGGTCCTGCCTAAGTGATGCTCACGTTAGTGACTTCATGATAATTCAACTGGAATCAGAAGAAATATTTAGCTTTGACCCTAGCCATGCTATTGATTTGTGGGCCACTTCAGGTGTTCGAATAAGGCGTCCCGATATGATGGTAAAAAGGGAAATAATGAAAAAGACAAACAAGAGTAAATGAAGAAAAAGAGGCTTGGTAGAACTTAGATTTCATGTTATGACAAGTGTGACATTAATATAAAATGGAATACACTGATTTTTTTATCCCCCGTGAAACGGAGGGATATAGGTTTGAGATTGTCCGTCTGTCCGTCCGTCCGTCTGTCCGTCCGTCCGTCCGTCCCCTCTTCAAGCTAAGGACTTTGTGGACACCACTTCTATATCAACGAAGCATAATTCAGCTTTCATATTTCATACAGGCAAAATATAGGGTATAAAGATGTGCAACGTCAAGGTTTCAGTTTGATCGAAGCAAAATTGACAAATTGACAGGCTTTTGAAAATCGTCGAAAATAGACATATGTGCACATGTATAGGACTTTGTGGACACCACTTCTATATCAACGAAGCATAATTCAGCTTTCATATTTCATACAGGCAAAATATAGGGTATAAAGATGTGCAACGTCAAGGTTTCAGTTTGATCGAAGCAAAATTGACAAATTGACAGGCTTTTGAAAATCGTCGAAAATAGACATATGTGCACATGTATAGGACTTTGTGGACACCACTTCTATATCAACGAAGCATAATTCAGCTTTCATATTTCATATAGGCAAAATATAGTGTATAAAGATGTGCATCGTTAAGGTTTCAGTTTGATCGAAGCAAAATTGACAAATTGACAGGCTTTTGAAAATCGTCGAAAATAGACATATGTGCACATGTATAGGACTTTGTGGACACCACTTCTATATCAACGAAGCATAATTCAGCTTTCATATTTCATATAGGCAACATATAGGGTATAAAGATGTGCAACGTCAAGGTTTCAGTTTGATCGAAGCAAAATTGACAAAATGACAGGCTTTTAAAAATCGTCATAAATCGACATATATGCAAACGGAGTGGACTTCGTGGGCACCACTATATGAACGGACGTTAATTTGTTCTTAAAGCGCATTAGGTGAGTAATATTTTTAAATGATTTTTATCCTAAAGCTAATTATAATTTCAGTTGTCATATGTCATGATACGGGTGATTGGAAATGCTACACGATTTCATGCGTATAGCATTTTCATACGGTATATAATGAAATGCATTTAGGGTTTCACGGGGGATATTGCTGCTCTCTGACAGCATCTAGTTTCTTTTTTGTTTTTTTTTTTCATTTTATCAAACATGTATACTCCGGCTCCCAGATTTTGGGTCGGGCTCCCAGATTTTCAGACCCGGGAGCCCGGTGGCTCGGAGTCAAAAATAGTTAAGTTCGAGCCCTGCAATACCTAATAAAAACAAAGTTAATCTGTTCGACTTTTAACTTTGATTATGCTCAAAAATATTATCTAGGGATATCCATTATTCAAAACCATATCTAACTGTACTTACGATTGTATTTATGTATTTTTTGCCAAGTTACTTAAATTCAGAAAAAACCGTTAATTTCAACATTATGGGTAGAAAAATGGAAGTACGACCCGGATTATGGGTTTAAAATTATGGTGATGACTTTGACCCAAAACTTTGAAATTTTGACCCTGATTATTGGTCTATTTTACGTATCTGGGTTTAAACAAGAAAAACTTCATTTAACGGCCATAATATAGGTTATTTATGGGTGGAATATCGGTTATTTCTTCGCACGGATAAAGAGGCAACAGGGTTCGCGTTGACGGGGTTTTTGTCCACTTTTTGGGCATTTTTTACGAAATGACTCACTTTTTCGGAACCCACCGAGTCTTTCTGGACCCAACTGAGTCACACTTTCCATTTTTGACTCACTTTCCTGAGAACCCATCGCAAACCCTGGGCAAGATACAAAAGGTTCAACCAAAGTGGGAAAAAAAGAAATACCAAGACAAAATAAAGCTAACGACAAAATGAAGATAGAAAATCTTAAAACCGACTATCAGAAGAACATTAGTCATAACCTATTCAAACAGCGAGAGGCACTAAACTACACTACACTTTTGTTGACTTTAATACTGCGTTCGATAAGGTCTGGAGAAAAGCAGTGCGGAAAATGATGTTGGCAGTAGGTTTAGATCCATAACTTGTCAGGATCATCAGAGAATCTATATCTGCACTTTCAGTGCGCCGTGGTAATAACTGGTCAGCTAACTGGATGATTGTAAGTTGGAGCAGGGGTACCTCAAGGGTGTCTGCTATCCTCAACCCTGTTTAATATCTTCCTGGAATCTGTGATGACAAAACTTAAACCACTAGATATCACTTTCTGACTAAACCACAACCTCCCCTTAGACATCAGATACGCAGATGACACCACGCTACTTTCGGCCACGTTTGAAAAGCTAAAATTTCGATAGAAGAACCAGAAGCCGCCTGTAAAAATGGGGTATGAAAGTAAATGGAGCAAAGTGTAAGATCATAACACCCTCCGACAACATAATAAACCTGGATGGGCAAACGGTAGAGGGTTAAGACAGAAGACAGACCACCCAAAAGACGGACAGAACACATTGAGGAGGATACGGAACGACAGAAAGAAGAGCAGACAACAGAGCTGTTTGGTGTAGGCTGAGGAAAGAAAGGATCCAACAAGGCTTAGGCAGCTAAGACGATACAGCTGTCAGCTGCCTAGCCCCCCCCCCCCCCGACAGTTGCCCAAGTAGGACTGCTCCCCGAGCACTGTTGTCTGCCCCCTTTCCCAGCATGAACTCTTTTTGGAACAGACGACTTCTAATTATTCTTCTTTCGTTTGTTTTCAATGGCTGGGAATGCAACGTTACATTGCATGTTACATTATTAGGGAAGGCTTCATTACGTAAAATGGCGTCATTATGTCAAAACTTTGCTGCGAAATTTCTCAGTCGCTGAACATTTGAGAAAGTTGAAATTAGGTGGGATTGGTGCTTGGCAGGTCCGAAGAATTCTGTCAAGTTTTGTTGCGAGTACAACGAAGGGGTGCGGCGTATGACGTCATCTTGTAAAATGTGTATTTATTTTATGCAAGACCTTTTGTGCAAAATATCTCGGTAGCGGAAAGATTGTATCGACTTCAAATTTAATATCGGTATTCCATGGGTCAGTCAGACGGTAGTTTCAACTTTTGAAAGATGTAGCGAAATTAAGAAAGGCGTATGACGTCATTACGTTAAATTTTTGTAAGATTTCTCAGCCGCTGAACTTCACAGAAAGTTCAAACTTGGTGGAATTGTTGCGTGGTAGGTCCGAAACATTCGCTGAAATTTTATCGCAAGTAGAACGGACGGGTGCGGCGTATGACGTTATCACGTACAATATCTATATATTTTCAACAAGATCTTTAACTCCCGTGAAACGGAGGGATATAGTTATGAGCTAGTCCGTCTGTCTGTCCGTCTGTCTATCCGCAAAATGTACTAAATTTTGTCCGGCCGACTTCTCATAGAAGGATTGCCGTAGGAACCTGAAACCTTGCCTGGTGAAAATATATATATTGAAGATGTGCTACGTGGCATTATTGACAAAATCGGCAAAAAATTGACGTCGTGGGAAATTGTAAATAATGGTGAATTTTTGGCTTGAACTTAGCCGTGAGACGATTGTTTGTCCGGCGAACTTCTCATAGAAGGTATTGTCGAAGGAACCTGAAACCTTGCAGCGTGACTTGACCTCAGTTTACTTTTACTGCTTCACGGGGGATCCTGCCTTACTGAGGCTCTAGTTTGTGCAGAACATCTCGATAATGGAAAGTCGTATCGACTTCAAATTTTATATGGGTATTCCATGGGTTAATCAGACGGTAGTTTCAACTTTTGACGGATGTATGACATCATGACTTTAAAATCTTATGTGGAAGATGTCACTATCGCTGAACATCGGAGAAAGTTTAAACTTGGTTGGGTTTTTTTTTTTTTGCTTGGTAGATGCGAAAGATTCTGTCAAATGATGTCGTGAGTAGGACGAACAAAAATGGCACATGGCGTGATCACGTAAAATATGCGTAACATTTGAACAAGATAGGTATTCTATGGCTTCATCGGACGACTGTTTTGCCTATGACACGTGTAATGATATATTAATAAAGACCTTATTACGTAAACAAGTATCTGCTGTTAAGCGAAATATCTGGATAGCAGAAAGTTGGATCGATTTCAAACTTAGTGTATTCCTTGGGTAAGTCGCGCAGTTTTTGCAAAACATTAAACTCCTATAGGAAATTTAAAAAAGGCGTATAATGTCATTAGCATTCACCCCCTCCCTACCCCTGCTTTCCCCGTTTTATTGGTTCTTTTGCTAATTCAGCATAGTTAATACGCTGGGGATTTCAGCATTTTCCAGGCTCCCAAGCGTTCCTGCATTCTTTAGACTGCGTGAAAAGATCGGCAGCATAACAGCATTAATTGTCGACCAATGGCTATTTCATTGCCTGTGGCTACTTCACTACTTGTAATTGACTGTTTTGTGCGTTAATCATCTGCAGTTGTTACAAGCATGTCACTGAGCCAGGGGTCAGTGTCGGTGTGGTGCGTCGTTACCCCCCCCCCCCCCCCTCCCCCAACCCACCTCTGCCACCGAGATCAGTTATGTGTTGTGAAAAATTCCTTTCTAGATGACACCTTTTTATCAGATATCAATGCACGACACAAAGTAATAGATCATGGCTATAGCTGCACTTAGGGTACACACGTTGGGAAACAGGGTTAGCGTTGCGTTAAGAATCGTGCCGGAGGGAGGGGGTGGTTAGCAACAAAAAAATCACCAGTGAAGAAAAGAAGTGGTGATGCTGATAGCTGCTTACATACCCGGATTAAAAAAAGACCGAAAAAACGTGTTTGTAACGGCCACCTTCAAGACCCAGGTAAATAGGTGCAAAGAAAAACTTGTTTGTCGTGACCAGATTTTAGCCAATAGTTCCTCACTTTTATGGGCATTATTTGCGTGGAATCCTCAGTGGGTCTGCCGAGTAAAATGACACGCAACAGACCGAACCGCCACAGAGGTTAGCTGTTGGACAGCAACGACGCAATGCCCCTGTGGACAAGTGGCAAAGAAGTGAATGCCATAACTGTAAACAAAAAGTCGTGACAATTGCACAAAAGGTGTACAACTACCCAAGTATTTAACTATTTACCCCAAATTGACCGGATGTTTAAAGTATTTCCGATCAATCTTTAAATTGTTGAAATTTTTGAGAAAATGCTTGACGGCGGCCTCTGATTGTCTTGTTTTCCAAAACACTGGTTGCAGGTGCAAAGGGAAAAGTTGATGACAAACAATTGAATTATGTCGGAGGCAAAGTGGATGGTTGGAAACAACGCCACTGTAGCCCCAGCAACACTCAGCCCCCAGCCACACCAACAGAGCGGAAAACCCCCGAAAGACGTGCGAAGGTCACAAACCTGATGGCTGGAAACAACGTCAGTGTAGCCCCACCAACAACGCAGCGCCCAGCCACACCCACAGGGCGGGAAATCCCCGAAAGACTTGCGAAAATCAACCCTAAAACCAGCCAGTCAGCAACTGCTGTGAACAGCTTTCCCCGCCGAAGTTGTTATTTGAAATCTGATGGTCGATACTCTGCGGAGGAATATCCACACGGGCGAAGTAGTTCCAGCAGCCCTGATTTCGCTCTTAGCTCTGGGACTCGTGACGCGGAGGATAATCGACTCGATCGGTTTACATATCCATTCAAAGACTTTTCCACACTAGGGCGAAATGGAACCAGTCCAGGGATATCCAGGCATTTCATAGACGGTCTATGTAACGAACTGAGACAGGAAAACGAAACTGAATTAAAATTTATATGTCACGGAGTTATATGTAACTTTGACTTTTACGCAAATAATAGGCTGGATCTGCTCAAATTGCTCGTGGAAAATGTGAACATACCCCCAGTATTTCTGGCGAAGTTACTTTGGGAAATTGGCAGGAAAGATCTTGTCAAAAAATACCTCTTGAGTTGGCAGTTACCTGGTTTTCATTCAAAATCATTAAATGAACAGTTGGAGTTTCTTGAAGGATTCCTCAGCGACGACGCTCTTCGGGAGCACGCTGGCATCCGAAGCTGTGTTGAATGGAAGACTTTCCATTTCAGGTGAGCCGTGCTATTTATTTTATCACAGAAAGAGCTAGCGGTCAGCCACCTGCATGTATTTTGTTTGACGTAAAATGTTACTGGTGAGCAGAGAGTAGCTACATAAGCAGAGTGCGAAGTCGGGATGTCGGTTACGAGATGTCCGGTTACGAGGTGTCTGGATACAGTTTTAGGTCGTCGTCTCTGTTAGGGCAGGCTGACGAAATACCGCTTTATAGGAGACCTAATGGAAACCTTGTTTTATGCCGTTGTCTATTTTAGGGCAGGCTGACGCAGTACCGCTTTATAGGAGCCCTAGCAGAAGACTGTTTTATGCCGTTGTCTTTGTTGTGGCAGGCTGACGCAGTACCGCTTTATAGGAGCCCAAAGAGAAGACTGTTTTATGCCGTTGTCTATTTTAGGGCAGGTTGACACAGTACCGCTTTATAGGGCCTCTAACAGAAGACTGTTTTATGCCGTTGTCTTTTTTGTGGCAGGCTGACGCAGTACCGCTTTATAGGACACTTAACAGAAGACTGTTTTATGCCGTTGTCTTTGTTGTGGCAGGCTGACGCAGTACCGCTTTATAGGACACTTAACAGAAGACTGTTTTATGCCGTTGTCTTTGTTATGTCAGGCATACGCAGTACCGCTTTATAGGACACTTACCAGAAGACTGTTTTATGCTGTTGTCTTTGTTATGGCAGGCTGACGCAGTACCGCTTTATAGGACACTTACCAGAAGACTGTTTTATTCCGTTGTCTTTGTTGTGGCAGGCTGACGCAGTACCGCTTTATAGGACACTTACCAGAAGACTGTTTTATGCTGTTGTCTTTGTTATGGCAGGCTGACGCAGTACCGCTTTATAGGACACTTACCAGAAGACTGTTTTATGCCGTTGTCTTTGTTTTGGCAGGCTGACGCAGTACCGCTTTATAGGACACTTAACAGAAGACTGTTTTATGCTGTTGTCTTTGTTATGGCAGGCTGACGCAGTACCGCTTTATAGGACACTTACCAGAAGACTGTTTTATGCCGTTGTCTTTGTTATGGCAGGTTGACGCAGTACCGCTTTATAGGAGCCCTAGCAGAAGACTGTTTTATGCCGTTGTCTTTGTTGTGGCAGGTTGACGCAGTACCGCTTTATAGGAGCCCTAGCAGAAGACTGTTTTATGCCGTTGTCTTTGTTGTGGCAGGTTGACGCAGTACCGCTTTATAGGAGCCCTAACAGAAGACTGTTTTATACCGTTGTCTTTGTTGTGGAAGGCTGACGCAGTACCGCTGTATAGGAGCCCTAGCAGAAGACTGTTTTATGCCGTTGTCTTTGTTGTGGCAGGTTGACGCAGTACCGCTTTATAGGAGCCCTAACAGAAGACTGTTTTATGCCGTTGTCTTTGTTGTGGCAGGCTGACGCAGTACCGCTTTATAGTTCCTCTAACAGAAGACTGTTTTATGGCGTTCTCTTTGTTATGGCAGGTTGACGCAGTACCGCTTCATAGGAGCCCTAACAGAAGACTGTTTTATGCCGTTGTCTTTGTTGTGGCAGGTTGACGCAGTACCGCTTTATAGGAGCCCTAACAGAAGACTGTTTTATGCCGTTGTCTTTGTTGTGGCAGGCTGACGCAGTACCGCTTTATAGGAGCGCTAGCAGAAGACTTTTATTGCGTTCTCTTTGTTATGGCAGGTTGACGCAGTACCGCTTTATAGGAGCTCTAGCAGAAGACTGTTTTATGCCGTTGTCTTTGTTGTGGCAGGTTGACGCAGTACCGCTTTATAGGAGCCCTCACAGAAGACTGTTTTATGCCGTTGTCTTTGTTGTGGAAGGCTGACGCAGTACCGCTTTATAGGAGCCCTAGCAGAAGACTGTTTTATGCCGTTGTCTTTGTTGTGGCTGGTTGACGCAGTACCGCTTTATAGGAGCCCTAACAGAAGACTGTTTTATGCCGTTGTCTTTGTTGTGGCAGGTTGACGCAGTACCGCTTTATAGGGCCTCTAACAGAAGACTGTTTTATGGCGTTCTCTTTGTTATGGCAGGTTGACGCAGTACCGCTTTATAGGAGCCCTAGCAGAAGACTGTTTTATGCCGTTGTCTTTGTTGTGGCAGGTTGACGCAGTACCGCTTTATAGGAGCCCTAACAGAAGACTGTTTTATGCCGTTGTCTTTGTTGTGGCAGGTTGACGCAGTACCGCTTTATAGGGCCTCTAACAGAAGACTGTTTTATGCCGTTGTCTTTGTTGTGGCAGGCTGACGCAGTACCGCTTTATAGGACACTTAACAAAAGAGTGCTTCGTAAGGTTTAAGGATTTCATTCCTTCAAAGAACAGAACAGGGGAAATCATGGACAGTAGTGAGCCAGAAATTGTGTTTATCCAGTTAGAGAGAGATGGCGTCTTCTGGCCTGACAACAGCGATTTCCTGGAGGAATTTGCCAGCTTATATGGGTCTACAGAAATGAAAGCCATAATTTCAAACTATAAAGGTATTTTCCAAATACAGATGAAATCACTTAATCGCATACCGGTTAAACACATAAATCGGTTAACTGCATATTATTCGCAAATCCCAAACCATTTCAAATGCTATCTTTTGGAAATTAAACCGGATAACTGCATACCGCTTAATCGCATAAACTGGATAAACGCATAGCTTTTCCACGTTAAAATGGGAAGCACACCGGTTAATTGCATAATTCTGGTTGACTATCGAAACAGTGCCACACTTAAAGCAAATAAGGGAGTGAGCTGCCCCTCGTTTATTTATCTAATGCATTGTTTTCTGTTTGCTTGGTGGATTGTGTACATGTGCCAACCCCATTCGCGGTTGTTAACAGTAAGTCTCGAACTCTTAATCACTGCACTCTCTCAGCTCTCACTAGATAATGACCTTTATCCTTAATCCCTGCACTGCCTTAGCTGACGCAAGACAATGGCCTGCAACTCCTAATCCCCACCCTGCCCGAGCTCTCACTAAATAATGGCATGAAACCCTTAATCCCCACGTTGCCTCAGATAACCGTGAGCGCAAAGTCATCATTTAAGTACTCAACCAAGAAGAAATTTTACCATTTATAGTTCGAAACTGTGTCGGTTATGGTTAATTCGTCAAAATGGCAGAAAGTAAATCGAAACGAAAAGACCTAAGTCTCTCGGATAAGATACTAGTAACAAAGAACTGGATAACAAAGTTTCTCAAATGCGGGGATGAGGAGGGGCGGGGGTGCACGTCTAATAACTACCGCAACTGAAAAAAATAGGCACGGCAAGAGTAATTTGGCTGATCCATAATTTTTTCAGTACGTAACCTAAAAGTGACATCATATGGACGTTATTGCGTTGATTTGACGTCACTTCTGAGTGTGTAATGAAAGATTATAAGGGAATTGTTTTCGCAGACCTTTCCAATGTGTCGTTATCCCCCGTGAAACGGAGGGATATAGATATGAGCTGGTCCGTCCATCCGTATGTCCGCAAAAAATACCAAGTTTTGTCCGGCCCACTTCTCATAGAAGGGATTGTCCTAGGAACCTGAATCCTTGCATGGTAAAAATGTATATATTGAAGATGTGCAACGTGGCATTATTGTCAAAATCGGTCAAAAATTGACGTCGTGGGAAATTGTCAAAATGGTGAATTTTTGGCTTGAACTTAGCCGTGAGACGATTTTTTGTCCGGCCGACTTCTCATAGAAGGGATTGTCGTTGGAACCTGAAACCTTGCTTGGTGAAAATATATGTATAGAAGATGTTCAACGTGGCATTAATGTCAAAATGGGGAAAAACTGACGTCATGGTGTAACCGATCAACTACTACTTTAAGGGTAAATCAGGGAATATTAAACACTGGATTGTGAAAAATATATGAAGTTGTTACTTTGAAAATCTGCCAAAAATTCACGTGAAGAAAGCTGTCAAAAAGCGTTAATTTTTACCTACAACTTTTCCATGCATTTTCACTTTTACTGCTTCACGGGGGATCCTGCCTTACTGAGGCTCTAATTTCGACTGCAGATTTATTGACCTAAATTATAAAAAATTATCAGCAAAAAAAAAAAAAAATCTACTTTTCTCATACTCAGATACTGGTATGAAAATGAATTAAGCCACCATCTCAACTTTGAAAAACTACTTTACATGTTATTCTGCCGGTTGTACAGCTTACTTTACATGTTATTCTGCCTGTTGTACAGCTTACTTGTCAACAGGTAACACGTAAGCTGGGATATTTCTAGCGGTTTGCGGATGGCGTCCGTTAGTTAGTTACTTGTTAATTTAGTAACCTTTGGTTCAAAATGCATCTCCCCCTACAATTTTGATCCGATGTCATTTATTCTTGGTTTGAGGCATCCCTAAGGGGTCATGCATACGGCTTGTGCTTTTTTAGTCGATCGGATGGTTTTTTAATTTTTGGGGAATTTTTGAAGAAAAAATTTTAAAATGTATCTCCTCCTACATTTTTATCCGATTTCGTTTATTTTTGGTGTGAGGCTCCCCTATAGGGTCGTGCATACGGCTTGTCCTTTTTTAGTCGATCGGACAATTTTTGTATTTTTGGGGAATTTTTAAAGCAAAAATTTCGAAAATAATTCAAAATGCATCTACTCCTGCAAATTTATTTCGATGTCATTTATTTGTTGTGTGATGCATCCCTAAGCGGTCATGCATACGGCTTGGGATTTTCTAGTCGATCGGGTGTTTTTTTAATTTTTGGGGAATTTTTGAAGAAAAAAATTTAAAATGTATTTCCTCCTACATTTTTTATCCGATTCATTTCTTTTTTTGTATGAGGCACTCCCAAACGGTCATGCGTACGGCTTGTGCTTTTTTAATCGATTGGATGATTTTTGAATTTTTGGCTAATTTTTGAAGAAAAAACTTTAAAATGTATCTCCTCCTACATTTTTATCCGATTTCATTTATTTTTGGTATGAGGCACCCCTATAGGGTGGTGCATACGGCTTGTGCTTTTTTTGTCGATTGGACAATTTTTGTATTTTTGGGGAATTTTTAAAGCAAAAATTTCGAAAATAATTCAAAATGCATCTACTCCTGCAATTTTACTTCGATGTCATTTATTTTTGGTGTGATGCATCCCTAAGCGGTCATGCATTCGGCTTGTGCTTTTTAGACCAACCGACTATGCCGGGCTGGTCTTATCCTATCAATAGAGAGGTATCCGTCGCCTGTATTTACGTATGTACGTGTGTAAACTTTTACTTAAAATGCTTCTTCTCCTTCAGTTTTGATCGGATTCCCCTCAAATTTAACATGGATGTTCTCTAGGTAGGCCTCTCTGTATAAATTTTTTTTTTTTTTTTTGGCGATCGGCCAACAATTGGCTAAGTGGGGGACATTTGAAATTTTTCGGTTGCCAATTTTCAAAATGCTTCTCCCACAATTTTGATCAGATGTTTGATTTTCAAATTTTGCACGAATATTCCCTAGGTAGGCCCCTTTTGAATAATTACTGATTTTGGCGATCCGCCAAAATGGGGGACATTTTTTATTTTTTTGGTGTCAAATTTTCAAATTGCTTCCTCTCCCACAATTTTTATCGGATTCCTTTCCAATTTTGGATAGTTGTTCTCTAGGTAGACCTCTCTTGAAAAATTACTCTTTTTGGCGATCCGCCAAAAATTGGCCAAATTGGTGGCATTTGTAATTTTGTGGTTGCCAATTTTCAAAATGCTTCTTCTCCCACAATTTTGATCAGATTTTCTTCAAATTTTGTACGAATATTTCCTAGGTAGGCCTCTTTGAAAAAATTCTCAATCTGGTGATCCGCCAAACATTGGCCAAATGGTTGGCATTTTTTAATTTTATGGTGTTAAATTTTCAAATTGTTTTTTCTCCCACAATTTTGATCGGATTCCTTACCAATTTTGGATAGTTGTTCTCTAGGTAGACTTCTCTTGAAACATTACTCTCTTTGGCGATCCGCCAAAAATTGGCCAAATTGGTGGCATTTGTAATTTTGTGGTTGCCAATTTTCAAAATGCTTCTTCTCCCACAATTTTGATCAGATTTTCTTCAAATTTTCTAATGTAACAAAAAGTTACATAAATATGCGCAATGGTCCGAAATGCGAGCGTTGTTCGAAGGTATCTATGGCAGACTTTCCAGTCTGTCAGAGATACACAAAACCTGTTTCCCATTTTTCTGGGAAACATTTCTTTGTATGTATTTATCGGTCTATGTTCTGGTCCGGTGCTAAATTAATTATTGAGCTAGCTGTGTGCCTTCTCATGTTTTTAAGCCCAATTTGTCAGGGAAATTCCCTTGCTCATGCACGCTGGAATTGGACTTATTGCTTTTCGTAAGCTGGAACTTTGTCCTTGGACAAACTTGTTTATGTATTTTATCGTTTCTTCATATGTTCAACCCAATCTAATACGATCAAATTGTCAGAACATTTCGACAAATTTCTAAGTACGCATCTGCTTTGTTTAGTGCCAATAAATGGAAAAAATAAAAATAACAAAAACAATATAGATATTGCAAGCAGTGAATATTTGCACTTTATCTTGATAGGGATTACTGTTTTTTGCTGAAATCAAAACAAATGTGCTATGTTCCCGATACATGTTTTAAACTACTCTGCAGTTGTTTTGGGTCATTGTAGAAAGATTCCGAACTGATACCATGTGGCTGTCTGATGGGGTCTCTCAGCCCCCTGTAGAAGACAACGGGGTCTCTCAGCCTCCTGTAGATGACAACAGGAACTCTCAGCATCCTGTGGAAGGCAGCTGGGTCTCTCAGCCTACTGTAGAAGACAACAGAAGCCCCCGATGTTCCAGTGTGTCGTCGCCACAGAATAACGGGCAGTTAAAGCACTACACAATGGATGCTTCTGTGAGAGGCATGTTACTAAGAATATTTTTAAGTCAAAAGAAGAACCTAGAAAAAGAAGGACATAGAAATCATCGCGTTTTTTGCATATATTTTACTACAAAAAAGCAAGATATTGGTTTTATAATGTTTCCATTCAATGCATAGAATAATGTATGCGCTATTCAAAGCTGCAAGACGTGTTTATTTGGTGTAGTCTTTAACTGAATTACCGCATGTGAAACTAAGATATTTTAAAAACTTTATGTGTATGGAAAGCTTAGAATCTCAGGAATACAGTGCAGATACAGAAGTATAGCTTTTAAAAACAGATTTTCTGTAAAAACAGGTTTTTTTAATAGTAACTTTCATAAAGAAATATGCAGACAGGAATAGTGTACTTGATCATCGGTTCACTGATACCAAACATGTGTGCCCTAAAATGCCGTGGCAGTCGTGGTGGTGTGAACAGGCAGAAATCTTATAGAAATTAAAACCACTGCTGATTTAAATTTATCAGATAGTTGTACTGACCCTTATTATCAAATGCCAATCAGTGTCAGCGTAACACAACAAACCAACTATAAGGTAAATAAAAATGCTGTGAACTGGTCTAAGATAAAAACACTTAGCGATAAAATTGAAAAAGATCACACTTTACAACATGCGCTCATAACAACCTTGAATGCTAGATCCATTCGAAATAGCACGGATATGATAAAACAATCATTATATGACAACAATAAACAAGTACTGACATTAACAGAAACGTGGTTAAAACCTAATTATATATTTGAAGCAGCCGATGTATGCCCCCTGGATATGCGCTTGTGCAGAGAGATCGAGACGATCGAACGGGAGGTGGGGTTGCCGTCTTATGCCAAGCACAATACAACCTGATCACGATCAAAACAAAACAGTTTGCATCCTTTGAGCATGTTTGTGTGCAGCTGACCTCATCGCCGTGTGTTCTGCGGATGCTAGTGGTGTACAGACCTCCGTCTCTGTCTCTGGATTTTTTTGGAAGAATTTTCTGATCTTCTCGAAAACTTAGCTCTGTCTGGACCACTCATAATAATTTCTGGAGACGTAAACATCCATTGGGAGAACATAAGAAGTACCCACACACGTAAGATGAAAGATATTCTATTCGCATTTTGGACTCACTCAGCATATTGACGAAAATACACACGTGAAAGGTCATATAATCGATTGTGTCCTTAAACTGATGCGTTGTCGACTTCAAATATTCCTGTTAGTGATCTATTATCTGATCATCATCTGATATTTTCTGACATTGCTTTGCCAAAACCTGAACAGATACGCTGATGCATAACCTACTGAAACATTCTCTCTAGATGCTAATTTGTTAAAAAAGACATGAAAGGTTCTAGATTAGTCAGCGAGCATGAACATATGGATCCGAACAATCTTGTAGACATGTACAATAGCGAACTATCAACTACTTTGGATAAACATGCACCGATAATTACTAGATCAACAAGTGTTCCAAAACGTGAAGCTTGGTGGAATTACAATATTTTAGATGCGAAGGGTAAAGCCAGACAATTAGAGCGAAAATGGAGAAAATCTAACGCGGCGGATAACCAAACAGAATATTTTCGGGCTGGGAATGAATGGTAAACAATGTTAGAACTATGCAAACAAGAATATTATGCTAATCTAGTGACCGAAAAAAAGTGATGATTCAAGGCAGTTATTTCGGACTATTAATCAAGTTATGCATAGCGAAAACCACATGCCTAAACATGCGAAGATGTTGGCAAATGAATTTGGTGACTTTTTTACCTCAAAATTGAGAAAATAAGAGATAAATTTGGCGAGAGTACTGCATTAGCATTTGAATATGATGGTGGTAGTGTAGATGAGCTCCTGTTGCAGCTGAGAGAACTGACAGTTAATGAGGTCGCAAAACTGATATGAAAAGCCAACGATAAATTTTGTGAATTAGATCCTATGCCTACATCTCTTGTTAAAATATGTCTTGAGGAGTTATCACCAGTCAGAACTATGATAATTAATTTGTCTTTTACAACTGCAGAAATGCCTACAGAATTTAAAACGGCTATTGTTAAACTGAGGTTGAAAAAACCGTCCCTGGATAAAGAACTTAAAAACTGTCCTGTGAGCAGCCTACCGTTCTTGAGTAAACTGATTTAGGAGGCAGTAGGTATACAAGTATCTGGACACAATTATCCCGAAAATCCATATTGTCGAAATATTACAGTCCGCTTGTAAAAAAAAAACGCACAGCACCAAAACGGCACTAATCAAAATCTTGGACGACATATACAAAAGCCTGGATAATCGTGAATAAGTTTTTATGTGCCTACTAGACCTCTCACCAGCAGCATTTGACACGGTCGACCACCGCATTCTTCTGGATCAACTTGATCGAACGCTGGGTATTCGTGGTGATGCACTGCATTGGTTTTCATCTTATCTGTCCGGTAGGAAGATGAACGTGAAAGTAAGCTCTAAATACGCGGATCCGGTTGAGTTAAGTTGCTCAAGGGATCTTGGGATCTTGGTTAGAGCCTCGGCTCTACAGTGACTACACGATGGCTCTAGGACTGTTAATTCGGGTGCTTCTGCTACATTTTCATGGGTATGCAGATGACACACAACTTCTTAAGCCTACCTGATTAAAACCCGAGCACCAATACGAGGCAGCTTCGACTCTGGAAAACGGTATCGCAAAAATAGGCGAATGGATGTTTAGAAATAAACTCAAACTGAACCCTGATAAAACAGAAGTCCTCGCCATCACAAGTGATCGTAATAAAGATAAATTTACTGTACAGTCACTGTGTGTAGATGAAGGAGTAATATTGCGATCCGATTCTGTGTAAAACCTAGGTGTCCAAATTGACTCTACTGTTACCTTTCAGACTCGGATCAATCACCCGCGTAAAACACGTTACTTCTTTATTTCATGGATAGCGAAAGCACGGCCCTACATTACGCATGAAGCAGCCAAAAGTGATTTAGCCATGTTTTTGAGAAACTTGAAGATGTGGCACCGAAGTTTCGTGTATATTTTTACATAACCAACTAATTTGTACCGGTAAATTGTTCGAAGCGGAGTCTTAATTCTTTGTCTTGACGTCATCATGCATAATATTTTTGGAATCCGATGATATTTTCTTGTGCAGTAAGATATGATATGAGAGTCAAAATTCTATTTTGAGTAATGCAAGGAGAATGAATTATTGTTTTTCAGGGTATTTTGTTGTTTTGGCTGTTGAAGAAGGATTTTCGATAGGTGGTGAAATCAAAATCGAAAGACCGGGCACACAACAAGATATAGGTAAGAGTTTTACAGTTCCAGGTACAAGGTATAGGTACAGTTGTGCAGTTATAGATATGTTACAGCGAATCTGTAAAACCAGCGAATCTATAGATTCGCTGAAAATTTCAGCGAATCTGTAGATTCGCTGACTCACTTAGCGAATCTGTAGATTCGCTGAAAATTTTCAGCGAATCTACAGATTCGCTGGTTTTTCACCTTTAAAATTATACAGATTCGCTGAAATTGCCTGACCAGTCATCTTTACCGACAGGATTACTTGTGTTGAGTGATATTTGAAATTTAATTGCAATTATGTGCCTTCTTTACTCCAGAGGTGTTTTACACACCTTTTTCTTGTTTTGGGAGAATGTGATATATTGCAATCGGAACATTTAAAATTACGCATACTTTATTTAACTAACTTTAAAATGCATTTTTGAAATGCGAATATCTAGTTTCAAATGAAAAACAATATTGGAAAGCGTTCGAAAATATTTGCTATCAATATTCACAAATGCTTAAATGAAGTTTCTTGTTTTTTGGGAATAGGATATACTGCAATCGGAACTTTTAAAATTACACATTTTTATTTAACTAGCTTTAAAATGCATTGTTGAAATGCGAATTTCTAGTCTCAGATGAAAAATAATATTGGACAGCGTTCGAAAATATTTGCTTTCAATATTCACAAAGGCTTAAATTAAGTTTCTCTCTTTGTGTTATTGTCTTTCATAAAAGTGATCACAGCAAATCTTAATACAGTGTACTATTGTTTCTAAATAAATTGCAATCATTACTCCCCTTCTGAGTATGGTTCAGATTGCTAGTATTCAAATTGCAAGTATTTTTCCGTGAGTGCAACACAAAAATCTCTTCACCTCCGGGTGATATAAGTTGCAATTGAATTACGGTGCGCTTATCCAATCAGTGTTAATTTTCGATGCTCCGCATACTCGTAGTTTAATTAAACAGAAACTGACAGGACAAGGATTTCAACGAACAGAAACTTTATTCCGGTATGAAAGCATATAACTGCTGTATTTCAGCTACATGAAATGAGTTAATAGCAATGGAAACAGAGAATGAAGCCCGATTTTAATATATTCCCTTCACATAATTATTATTATTATTATTATTATTATTATTATACGTAATTCTTATAACGCGCTTTATATAATTAAATCTCTAAGCGCTTACAAACGTAGATACATAAACATGAATACACATAGTCTAAGAAAATTTAAAAAAAAGTACTTATAAAAACAACAACAGTAAATAGCAACTAATAATACTGACTGAACAAATAGGTTTTTAAAAGTCTTCTGAAACATAAAATAGAAGTAGAACTTTTAATATGAATCGGAAGATCATTCCACAGCTTCGGCGCAAACACTTCGAATGATTTGTCTCCCATTTTAGAACTAGTTCTTGGAATGACTAGTTGCAAATGACTAGACGATCTCAGGGTACGACCTGGTTGATAAGGAACTAACAAATCAACTAGATGAGCAGGGCCATTTCCTGTTAAACATTTGAAACAGAGTACTAAAATTTTAAAAATGGCTCTAGCGTCAATTGGCAACCAATGCAGCTCCCTAAGTATAGGGGTTATATGACCCCGTCTGTCTACCAAGGGAAACCAAGGAAAAGGTGTGTAAAATACATCTGGAGTAACGTAATCGCTCAAAAGCACTTAAATTTCAAATATTAGCGAAAACAAGTGATCATGTCGGTAAAGATGGCCGATCAGGCAATTTCAGCGAATCTGTATAATTTTTGAGGTGAAAAACCAGCGGATCTGTAGATTTTCAGCGAATCTGAAAATTTTCAGCGAATCTACAGATTCGCTAAGTGAGTCAGCGAATCTACATATTCGCTGAAATTTTCAGCGAATCTATAGATTCGCTGGTTTTACAGATTCGCTGTAACAGATACACGATATAGGTACAATTGTGCAGTTATAGGTACAAGATATGGGTATAGTTGTGCAATTATAGGTACAAGATAAAGGTAGAGTTGAACAGTTATGGGTACAAGATATTGGTAGAGTTGCACAATTATAGGTACAAGACATAAATACAGTTGTGCATTTGAATTGCAACCGCCTTTGGAATCAACAAAGGGGGAATCGTATTTTGGAAACTGAAATCAAACTATAGTGAATGACAGAGGGGACGACTATAAAGGGATCTCAGTTCACAGGCGGTCCGGTGTAAATGAAAAGGAGACCCCTTTAAAGGGATCTTAGTTCACAGACAGTCTGGTATAAATGATAAGGGGACCAGTAAAAGGGTATCAATTCACAGACGGTCTGGTGTAAATAAAAAGGGGACCGCTTTAAAGGGAGCTTATTTCACAGACAGTCTGGTATAAATGACAAGGGGACCACTATAAAGGATATCAATTCACAGGCGGCTAAGAATCAAGTCGAGGGCTAGAACTATTCAGAAACAAAATGCAAAAGCCAGAAGAAATGCCTCGCTTCTCTTTTCAGAAAATTTGAAACAAACCTTCAAAGAAATGCGTTTTGATGTTCGCGTCCATGTGAATTGTAACGCCCAGAGCATGGAAGACGTACTGACCGACTACTCCTTGGCCGATCAGTCGGAGAAAAACTGCTTTGGCTGCTGCATTCTGGCCCATGGCATGATGGTGGAGGGGCAGGAGTACATCCTTGCGGCTGATGGAAAGTAAGGGTCATAATAACGGGTTTGGGGTGTGTCTGCGGCACGTCATCGGTTCGTCACTTATGGACGTCCAGGCGGAGTCAGTGAAAAAAATAAGACATTATTTTTAATATTACTCGAATATTAGTGACATATTCACAGAGATTTTAAAGATTTGCCTGGATCGTAGCTGTTGTCTTGGCTAAAAAAGTAGCTTTTCGTGATCTATTTTCATATCGCATCTCAAGCAAAGCGATGCAACATACTTTTGTTGATATGCAGGTTGGTGTTGGTCAGTAAACTGATTGGCATCATGAAGAAATGTATAACATTGCAAGGCAAACCAAAGTTGTTCTTCATCAACGCTTGCCGTGCTGTGAAGCCACGTAGTTTTAAAGGTAACAAGTCTAAATGTGGCTTAAAGGTAACAGCGAGTCTAAATGTGGCTTAAAGGTGACAAGTCTAAACGCGGCTTAAAGGTAACAAGTCTAAACGCAGCTTAAACAGCGAGTCTGAATGTGGCTAAAAGGTAACAAGTCTAAATGTAGCTTAAAGGTAACAAGTCTAAATGTGGCTTAAAGGTAACAAGTCTAAACGCGGCTTAAAGGTAACAGCGAGTCTGAATGTGGCTAAAAGGTAACAAGTCTAAATGTAGCTTAAAGGTAACAAGTCTAAATGTGGCTTAAAGGTAACAAGTCTAAACGCGGCTTAAAGGTTACAGCGAGTCTGAATGTGGCTAAAAGGTAACAAGTCTAAATTTAGCTTAAATGTAATAAGTCTAAATGTGGCTTAAAGGTAACAGCGAGTCTGAATGTGGCTAAAGGTAACTCGGAGTTTAAACGTGGCTTAAAGGTAACAGCAAGTCTGAATGTGGCTAAAAGGTAACTCGGAGTCTAAACGTGGCTTAAAGGTAACAGCAAGTCTGAATGTAGCTAAAAGGTAACAGCCAGTGTAACCTAGCTTAAAGGTAACAGCAAGTCTACAACATAACAGTCTTGTCAAGTGTGAGTGACATCATGTAATACCTATAAAAATGTTTCTGCAGTTTCTGATAAAGGAAATATAAAGTTTTGAAATTTAGATCGAATTTAGAGCAGTTTATGAGAAATGTGATTTAATTTACTTCGTGTTTTTAGCCTAGCGGACTGGTGTCGGTGGGCTGTACTCATCACTTGTCCGTTATGTGTGGGAGAGGGCGTTTGTGTAAACAGTCTGTCAAAATGATGTTCCCTTGAAGCTCCTGCATCAAGCCGCTATTTTGGGTGGTTATTAGGAAAAAAATTGTTAAAATATGGGGAAAAAAAGAACAACAAAAAAATCAATTAAATGGTAAAATTGCAAAAAAAATCACAATGTGCCCCTTCGTTCACCAGTCGCATCACTAAATTGCCTGAGAGCTGACTCGGTAAGATGCAAGACTGCTAACCACGAGGCCGTGGGTTCAAGCCCCGCTGAAGAACTGCCTCTAATAGAAGCAGTGGTTAGCGTTGTCGCCTCCGAAGCAAGTGCTTGTGAGCTCAAGCTCCAGTCAGAAATCGGGTTATTTTGTGTGTGTGTTTTGCGTGCCTGCTTAAGTGTTGCTGAAGGTGCGTATTAATACTTAATACTTTTTAGCCCAGCTTACGTTACACGTAAGCTGGGGTATTCCTATCGGTTTGCGGTGGCGTCCGTAAGTTAGTTAGTTAGTTGTTTATTTGGTAAACTTTGTTTCAAAATGCATCTCTTCCTACAATTGTGATCCGATGTCATTTATTTTTGGTGTGAGGCATTCCTAAGGGGTCGTGCATACGGCCTGGATTTTTGAATTTTTGGCGAATTTTTAAAGAAAAAACTTTAAAATGCATCTCCTCCTACATTTTTGACCCGATGTCATTTATTTTTTGTGTGAGGCACCCCTAAAGGGTAGCGCATACGGCTTGTGCTTTTTTAGTCGATGGGACAATTTTTGTATTTTTGGGTAATTTTTTAAGCAAAAATTTCGAAAATAGTTCAAAATGCATCTACTCCTGCATTTTTGACCCGATCCCTAAGGGGTCGTGCATACGGCTTGTGCTTTTCTAGTCGATCGGTTGATTTTTGAATTTTTGGCGAATTTTTAAAGAAAAAAATTAAAAATGTATCTCCTCCTACATTTTTGACATGATGTCATTTATTTTTGGTATGACGCACACCTAAAGGGTCGTGCATACGGCTTGTGCTTTTTTAGTCGATCGGACAATTTTTGTATTTTTGGGGATTTTTTTAAGCAAAAATTTTGAAAAAAATGCATCTACTCCTACAATTTTGATTCGATGTCATTTATTTTTGGTGTGAGGATTTCCCAAGCGGTCGTGCATACGGCTTGTGCTTTTTTAGTCGATCGGGTGATTTTTGAATTTTTGGGGATTTTTTGAAGAAATTTTAAAATGCATCTCCTCTTACATTTTTGGACCCGATGTCATTTATTTTTGGTATTAGGCACCCCTGAAGGTTCATGCATACGGCTTATGCTTTTTTAGTTTATATTTTTGGGGAATTTTTTAAGCAAAAATTTCGAAAATAATTCAAAATGCATCTACCCCTACAATTTTGATTCGATGTCATTTATTTTTGGTGTGAGTGCATACGGCTTGTGCTTTTTAGTCGATCGGGCAATTTTTGTATTTTTAGGGAGTTTTTTGTGAAAAAAAAACTTCAAAATGCGTTCCCGCTACAGTTTTGAACCTTTTTTTTGGGGGGGGGGGGTGAGGCATCCCTAAGGGGTTGAGAATACGACATTTATTTTTGGTATGAGTGCATACGGCTTGTGGTTTTTAGACCATCGGGCATTTTTTGTATTTTTAGGGAGTTTTTGAAGAAAAAAACTTGAAAATGCATTTCCACCTACAGTTTTGAACCTTTTTTTTTTTTTTTTTTTGGGTTTGAGGCATCTCTAAGGGGTTGAAAATACGACTTGCGCTTTTTAGTCGATCCGACAATTTCTGTATTTTTTGGGAATTTTTGAAGAAAAACTTCAAAATGCATTTCCTCCTACAGTTTTTATCCGATTTCATTTATTTTCGATATGAGCCGTCTCTAGGGGGTCATGCATACGGCTTGTGCTTTTTGAGTGAATTGGAAAACTTTTGAATTTTTTTGGAATTTTTGAAAAAAAAATTAAATGAATCTCCTCCTCCAGCGCATAAACGCAAGTTAAATAAACTTGCGCAGTAGTCAGATTTAACAACCGCACATCGGCGCAAGTTAAAGAAACATTCGCAGTAGTCCAAATTAAGTACTCCGCATCGATGCAAGTTAAATAAACATGCGCATTGGTCCGAAATGTGAACTGCGCATCGACGGAAGATAAATAAAGATGCGAACTGGTCCAAAATAAGCACCGCGCATCAACGCAGGTTAAATAAACATGCGCACTGGTCCGAAAAAAAGAACTACGCTTCGACGTAAGTTGAATAGTCATGCACCGGTCAAAAATAAGTACCGATCATCAACACAAGTTAAATAAATATGCGCAATGGTCCAAAATGCGAACCACGCATCAACACAAGTTAAAAAAAAACATGCGCGCTGGTCCGAAATGCGAACCGCACAGCAACACAAGCTAAATAAGCAAGCACACTGGACCAAAATAAGCACCTTGCGTCAACGCAAGTTGAAAAAAAAATTAAATGAATCTCCTCATCCAGCGCATAAACGCAAGTTAAATAAACTTGCGCAGTAGTCAGATTTAACAACCGCACATCGGCGCAAGTTAAAGAAACATTCGCAGTAGTCCAAATTAAGTACTCCGCATCGATGCAAGTTAAATAAACATGCGCATTGGTCCGAAATGTGAACTGCGCATCGACGGAAGATAAATAAAGATGCGAACTGGTCCAAAATAAGCACCGCGCATCAACGCAGGTTAAATAAATATGCGCACTGGTCCGAAAAAAAGAACTACGCTTCGACGTAAGTTGAAGACATGCGCAGTGGTCTGAAATGCGAACCGCGCATCAACGCAGCCTAAAGAAACATGCGCACTGGTCCGAAATGCGAACCGCACATCGAGGCAAATTAAATAAACATGCGCAGTGGTCCGAAATGCGAATGGCGCATCAACGCAAGTTAAATAAATATGCGCACTGCTCTGAAATGAGAACCACGCATCAACTCAAGTTAAATAAACATGGGCAATGGCCTGAAATGCGAAGCGCGCATCGACGGAAGTTAAATAAACATGCGATCCGGTCCAAAATAAGCACCGCACATCAATGCAAGTTAAAGAAACATGCGCACTTGTCCGGAAAAAAGAACCACGCATCGACGCAAGTTGAATAGTCATGCGCAGTGGTCTGAAATGAGAACCGCGCATCAACGCAAGTTAAATAAACATGCGCAGTGGTCCGAAGAAAGAACCATGAATCGACGCAAGTTGAATAGACATAAGAGTCGGACATCGACGGGACTTAAATAAAAATGCGTTCTGGTCCGAAACGCAAATCGCGCGTCAACGCAAGTTAAATGAACCTGCGCACTTGTCCCAAAATGCGAACTGCGCATCAACGCAACCTAAAGAAACGGGTATACTGGTCCGAAATGCGAACCGGATATCAACGCAAATTAAATAAACGTGCACACTGGTCCGAATTGCGAACCGCACATAAGCGTAAGTTAAATAAACATTTGCACCGGTCAAAAATAAGTACCGATCATCAACACAAGTTAAATAAATATGCGCAATGGTCCAAAATGCGAACCACGCATCAACACAAGTTAAAAAAAACATGCGCGCTGGTCCGAAATGCGAACCGCACAGCAACACAAGCTAAATAAGCAAGCACACTGGACCAAAATAAGCACCTTGCATCAACGCAAGTTAAATAAACATGCGCACTATGTCGAAATGCGAACTGCCCATTAACGCAACTTAAATAACATGCGCACTATTCAAAATAAGAACTGCGCATCAACGCAAATTAAATAAACATGCGCACTGGCCCAGAATAAGAACCGCGCATCAACTCAAGTTAAAGAAATATGCGCATTGGCCTGAAATAAGAACCGCGCATCGACGCACGTTAAATAAACATACGCAGTGGTTCGAAATGCGAACCACGCGCCAACGTAAGTTAAATACACATTTGCACTGGTCTAAAATAAGCACCGGCCATCAACGCAAGTTAAATAAACATGCGCACTTCTCCGAAATTCGAACCGCGCATCAACGCAAGTTAAATAGACATGCGCAGTAGTTCGAAATGTGAACCACGCTCCAACGCAAGTTAAATAAACATTTGCACTGGTCCAAAATAAGCACCTTGCATCAACGCAAGTTAAATAAACATGCGCACTGGTCCGAAATTTGAACCGCGCATTAACTCAAGTTAAATAAACATGCGTAATGATCCGAAATTCGAACTGCTCATCAAGGCAAGTTAAATAAACATGCACACTGGTCCAAAATGCAAACCGCGCACCAACGCAAGTTAAATAAACATAGGCACACGTCCAAAATAAGCACCGTGCATCAACGCAAGTTAAATAAACATGCAAACGGGTCCGAAATGCGAACCGCACAGCAACACAAGCTAAATAAGCAAGCACACTGGACGAAAATAAGCACCTTGCATCAACGAACCGCGTATCAAGGCAACCTAAGAAAACTTGGGCTGTCCGAAATAAGTACCGCTCATGAACGCAAGTAAAATAAACATGCGCATTGGTATGGAATAAGAACCGCACATCAACACAAGGTAAATAAACATGCGCACTGATCCGAAATAAGAACCGCACATCAACACAAGGTAAATAAACATGCGCACTGATCCGAAATAAGAACCGCACATCAACACAATGTAAATAAAGATGCGCATTGATCCGAAATAAGAACCGCACATCAACACAAGGTAAATAAACGTGCGCACTGATCCGAAATAAGAGCTGCACATCCACAAAAGGTGAAAAAAAAACATGGGCCCTCGTCAGAAATGCGAACCGCACATTAACGGAAGTTAAATAAACATGTGCACTGTTCCAAAATGGGAACCGCGCATCTACGCAAAATTAAATAAACATGCGCACTTGTCTGAATAAGAACCGCGCATCAAGGCAAGTTACATAAATATGCGCACTGGTCCGAAATGCGAGCGTTGTTTGAAGGTATCTATGGCAGACTATCCTGTCTACCAGAGATACAAAAAATCTGTTTCCCATTTTTCTGGGAAAGAAATCTTTGTATGTATTTATCGATCTATGTTCTGGCCCGGTGCTAAACTAATTATTGGGCTAGCTCTTTGCCGTCTCATCTTTTGAAGCCAAATTTTTCAGGAAAATTCCCTTGCTCATGCACGCCGGAATTGGTTTTATTGCTTTTCGTAAGCTGGGACTTTGTCCTTGGACAAACTTGTTTAGTCGATCCGACAATTTTTGTATTTTTAGGGAATTTTTGAAGAAAAACTTCAAAATGCATTTCCTCCTTCAGTTTTTATCCGATTTCATTTATTTTTGGTATGAGGCATCCTTAGGTGGGTCGGGCATACGGCTTGTGCTGTATGACTCAACTTAAGAATTTTTTATTTTGGGGAAAATTTTTGATGAAAATACCTCAAAATGCATCTTCTCCTACAGTTTTGATCAGACATCATTTATTCTGGGGCTGTGGCATGCTTAGGGTGTCGTGAATACGGTCTGTGCTTTTCGAGTCGATCAGGGAATTTTTGGGGAATTTTTGAAGAAAAAAAAATAAAATGCATTTTCTCCTACAGTTTTTATCAGATTTCATTTATTTTTGATATGAGCCGTCTCTAGGGGGTCGTGTATACGGCTTGTGCTTTTTGAGTGCATTGGAAAACTTTAAATTTTTTTTTTTCGGAATTTTTGAAAAAAAAAATTAAATGAATCTCCTCCTACAGCGCGTAATCGCAAGTTAAATGAAATTGCGCAATTGTCATATTTAACAACCGGACATCGACGCAAGTTACATAAACATGCGCAATAATCCAAAATAAGCACTGCTTATCGATGCAAGCTAAATAGAGATGCGCATTGGTCTGAAATGTGAACCGCGCATCGACGGAAGACAAATAAACATGCGCACTGGTCCGAAAAAAATGAACCACGCATCGACGCAAGTTGAATTGACATGCCCAGTGGTCCGAAATGCGAACCGCGCATCAAAGCAACCCAAAGAAACATGCGCACTGGTCCGAAATGCGAATCACACATCGAGACAAGTTAAATAAACATGCGCAGTGTTCCGAAATGCGAACCGCACATCAACGCAAGTTAAATAAACATGTGCACTTGGTCCAAAATAAGCACCGCGCATCAACACAAAGTTAAATAAATATGTGCACTGGTCCGAAAAAAGAACCGCGCATCAACGCAACCCAAAGAAACATGCGCAGTGGTCTGAAATGAGAACCACGCATGAACACAAGTTAAATTAACATTCGCAATGGCCCGAAATACGAACGGGCGCATCGACGGAAGTTAAATAAACATACGAACTGGTCCAAAATAACCACCGCGTATCAACGCACGTTAAGTAAACATGCGCAGTGGTCCGAAGAAAGAACCACGAATCGACACAAGTTGAATAGACATAAGAGTCGGGCATCGACGGGACTTAAATAAACATGCATACTGGTCCGAAATGCAAATCGCGTGTCAACGCAAGTTAAATGGACCTGCGCACTGGTCCGAAATGCGAACCGCGCATCAACGCAACCTAAAGAAACAAGTACACTGGTCCAAAATGTGAACCGCACATTAGCGCAAGTTAAATAAACATTTGCACTGGTCCAAAATAATTACCGCGCATCAACACAAGTTAAATAAATATGCGCACTGGTCCAAAATGCGAACCATTCATCAACGCAAGCTAAATAAACAAACACACTGGTCAGAAATGGGAGCCGAGCATTAATGCAAGTTAAAACTAGAACCTCATTTCGCTAGCGAAATGTTAAACACTTGAGATAAATTAAAACGCAAAAATACTTCCTTCAATGGGTTATTTCTTGAATAATATATTGCAAACAACACAGCTTGAATACGTCGTATAAGCCGAGTTATGTTTGGTTTTGTTGACTTAAGGTTTTATTGACTGATCAGGCATACGCCGTGTTATCTATTTACGCAGTGAAAGCTCACACAAAGCTGAGTAACTGTGTGTTCTGTGCTGTGCGTGAAAGCTTCACATTTACTTGCAAAAAATACACCCTTTTTGCATCACAAGAAATCCGATCACTGTCAAGAAAAAAAAGATACAAACAGCACAAATTCAAAAACCCCTTGCAAGCCACAGGCTTATCAAGTGTTAAAAACATGCGCACTGGTCCGAAATGCGAACCGCACATCAACACAAGCTAAATAAGCAAGCACACTGGACCAAAATAAGCACCGTACATGAACGCAAGTTAAATAAACATGCACACTGGTTCGAAATGCGAACGGCGCATTAACGCAACTTAAATAACATGAGCACTATTCAAAATAAGAACTACGTCAACACAACTTAAATAAACATGTGCACTGGTCCAGAATAAGAACCGCGCATCAACTCAAGTTAAAGAAATATGCGCATTGGCCTGAAATAAGAACCGCGCATCGACGCAAGTTAAGTAAACATGCGCACTGGTCCGAAATTCGAAGCGCGCATCAACGCAAGTTAAATAAACATTCGGAATGGTCCAAAATTGTAACTGCTCATCAACGCAAGTTGAATAAACATGCGCACTGGTCCGAAATGCAAACTCCGCACCAACGCAAGTTAAATAAACATATGTACAGGCCCAAAATAAGCACCATGCATCGACGCAAGTTAAATAAACATGCAAACTGGTCCGAAATGGGAACCGCGCATCAAGGCAACCTAAGGAAACTTGGGCTGTCCAAAATAAGTACCTTTCATCAACGCAAGCGAAATAAACATGTGCATTGGTCTGAAATAAGAACCGCGCAGCGACGCAAGTTAAATGAACTTGCGCACTGGTCTGAAATAAGAACCGCACATCAACACAAGGTAAACAAACATGTCCACTGATCCGAAATAAGAACCGCTCATTAACAAAAGGTAAATAAACATGCGTGCTGGTCCGAAATGCGAACCGCGCATCAACGCAACTGAAATAAACATGCGCACTGTTCCAAAGTGAGAGCCGCGCATCAACGCAAATCAAATAAACATGCGCACTTATCTGAATAAGAACCGCGATTCGAGGCAAGTTACATAAATATGCGCACTTATCCGAAATGCGAGCGTTGTTCGAAGGTATCTATGGCAGACTATCCAGTCTAACAGAGATACAAAATCTGTTTCTCATTTTTCTGGGAAACAAATCTTTGTATGCATTTATCGGT
Organism: Protula sp. h YS-2021; assembly: GCA_949752745.1. Lineage (NCBI taxonomy): Eukaryota > Metazoa > Annelida > Polychaeta > Sabellida > Serpulidae > Protula > Protula sp. h YS-2021. The sequence goes on from OX457032.1 coordinate 10,425,650, forward strand.
CTATGTTCTGGTCTGGTGCTAAATTAATTAGTGAGCTTGCCTTTTGCCGTCTCATCTTTTGAAGCCCAAATTTTCAGGGAAATTCCCTTGCGCATGCACGCTGGTATCGGTCTTACTGCTTTTCGTAAGCTGGGACTTTGTCCTTGGACAAACTTGTTGTATTACTGCAATGGAGTTGTGGCATCTTTTCATCGTTTTTAGCAAAAACTGGCCAAATAAAAGGATAGCATTAAGAGAGAGAAAATGCTGTCCGTCGCACAGTGTCGCCCATGATGTCTTCTACAAACTGCAGATTTTGTCAACATTCGTCGGTTTCCCCTTTAACCCTTGTAATGTCTTCGTTTTTACTGCTGGCATAGTGTCCACAGACATTCTTGTTCTATGTATTGTTGGGATTTATTATTCTGGTAATAAACAAATATCAATTTTCGAAGGCCATTTTGTAGCAAGTCCGATTATTGTGTACTCTTTTAACGAAAACCTGTTTGGACCAGTTGCAAGCTGGAATATTAAGCCTCCTGTTTGAGAGTAAATTGACTTTTACAGAGTATAGCGACCAGACACCGGTGTGTAAAGGCGACAGATACCCAATCCGGTGTGAGCAGGACCAGAAGAACACAGAGATTGAATTACCGCGTTCCTATAGTTACCCGGACGGGTTCGATTCAACATTTCACACACCAAGTGACGAAATGAAAATGCGTCGTGATAACAGTTCTGTCAGCTTGCATTCTCCCTCTCACAATGGTAATGGAGGTGATCACAATGTGATTCACACAGTCCCGCCTGAAGCCGACATTCTCGAGGCCTTCTCCACAACAGACGGCGTCAAGAGCTACAGAAACACGGTGACTGGGTCGTGGTACGTCATGACATTATGCGAGGTACTGGCGGAGCATTACAAAACGTACGTATAGCAGTACACCGTAAATAAGAGTACTCTCATCCGATCCCACCCCCTCCCATCCCACCCCCTCCCATCCCACCCCCTCCCATCCCACCCCCTCCCATCCCACCCCCCCATCCCCCCTCCCATCCCACCCCTCCCATCCCACCCCCTCCCATCCCACCCCTTCCAAAATAGATTTCGGAATTGCAAATTAGATAAATATGCAGAGATAAAAGCAGAGTAGGTTATCTTACAATAAGTGACAGGCTTCCTAAAACACTACCCCTGCCATCCCACCCCCCCCCCCACCCCATCCCCTCCAATCCCAGAAAGCGACAGGAAGCCACCCTAACACTCCACTCTCTTCCATCCCACCCCTTCCTACCCTACCCCCTGCCATCCCAGTAAGCGACAGGTGGCCTCCCTAACACCCCACCTCTCCCATCCCACCCCACCCCTCCCCTACCTCACCCCCTCCCATCCTAGTAAGCGACAGGTGGCCTCCCTAACACCCTACCTCTCCCATCCCACCCCTCCCCTACCTCACCCCCTCCCATCCTATTAAGCAACAGGAGGCCTCCCTAACACCCCATCTCCACACACCCAGCCCCGTGTCACCCCAGTAAGCGACAGGTGGCTTACCTAACACCCCTCCCACCTCACCCCCTCCCATCCCAGTAAGCGACAGGAGACCACCCTAACACCCCACCCCCTCCCACCCCGCCCCCTCGCACCTAGCCCGCTCCCACCCCACCTGCTCTATATATCAACGGCTGTAACCCAACATAGCTAACATTTCACTTTAAAAAATTTCAGTCTGGATTTGCTGTCAATGTTGACCGTGGTTACTGACAGAGTGTGTAAGCGGGTCGACAGTGAAAAGAATCTCCCAGGGGTTCAAAAGCAAGTGCCCCAACCAAGGTCAAGCCTCCGATATCAAGTCTGTTTCTACGACTGATAGTCAGAACTGTTGGACTCACAACTGTGTAACGTTCAGCCGAAAATGTGTTTATGTTCAAGAATTCGTCACTGAAATATCGACCCCCCTCCCCCCCCCCACCCCCCGCAGACGACATATTTCTGATACAACAAAAAAGTCTAGTCTTCCGTTAAGCAAATAACCACAGACATGTCGGCCGGTAACTACCCAGTAAGCACAGAAAATTTTCCCATGTGGGATACGTATGGGTTTTAATTGGGATTTGCATGGGAAGGTGGGAAAGGGGAAAACCCATATTCATCCCGTGGAGAAAGGAGCCATTTCTGGGTGGGAAATGCCTGGGTTTTCCCACCCTGGGAAACCCCCTGTAAAATACACATGAAATATGAATGGGAATACCCACGTAAATCCCACCCGGGTAAACCCAGGTGGGTCCCAACTGGGAAATGCATGGGCAACTCCATGTCATATTTTTCCCATCTTCACCATTATCTGGGATTTCCATAGGAAGGCCCAGGATGGGAATTATCTGGGAAACACATGGGTTTTACTTGGGAAAAGCATAGCCCAGTAAGCACAGAAAATTTTCCCATGTGGGATACGTATGGGTTTTATATATTATACATTTGAATTCCCACGTAAAATTTCATTAGAAGTCATTTGTATATTACACGTATATTTTACGTGGGATTTCCCATATGGGCATTCCCATGTAAAATACACGTATATTATGCGCAGTCTGGCAATGTGGGCTTATTATCGCAGACCGGAAACAGCCGCCATTGAGCGATAATATATTTAAATTTTGCTACATTCTGCATATTTTGGTGGAGGGCTGCATTTTTTCTAAGTATAATAGAAAGTTAGACATGGAAATACCAATTTCACTAAAATTTTTATGCTTAAAATTCTTTTAAGGAGTACTTTATAACTACACTATAGTTATAAAGGTTCATGTCTGTGTATTCGATGGAGTTATCGTGTATGCCCAGAGTGGGTCGTCCCATGTAAAACCCGTGGAGACACCATTTTTTTACCAAAATCTGCCCGGGAATGCCCATGTATTTCCCGTATGGATTATGCGTGGGAATTCCGACCATGGATTTTACCTCGATTTTTGTCTCATTCCCATGCAAATCCCATGCATGGGATTCACGTGGGAAGGACTAAAAATAACCCTGGGTTTCACATGGGTTTTACTTGGGTGTGCTTACCGGGTATAGTGTCGACAACTATAGTGCCAGTCGGTCGGTAACTATGGTGTCGCCAACTGTAGTGCCAGCCTGCCGGTGACTATAGTGTCGACAACTAGTGCCAGTCGGTCGGTAACTATCGTGTCGACAACTATGGTGCCAGTCGGTCGGTAACTATGGTGTCGACAACTTCGCCTATATCCGAGATCAAATTTCTTCCTGGATCAGCTATCGCCTATTAATGAATGATTTTGATTGAATAATGCCTAAAAGCATATCATCGTCATCTTCATTTCCATCATTATAATCATCATCATCGTCGTCGTCACGCCATATGCATGTTTTTTTCTGAGTTAGTTGATTGGTCGTTTGTGTATAGAATAAATTGTGTAAACTTGTGTGGAGGATTTATTTCGAAGACATACAAAACTGATTTTTTTTTTTCAGATTTATTCTATGCATGTTAAACAGCGCATTCCAATAAAATAAAACGAGAAAACTTTATCTAGATTGTTGGTTCTTGCAAAGTCTTCATGTCCGAAGGGTCTGACTTTTCTTCTTTTAACTTGTCGTTTAAATGTGTGTCCATTTAATTTTCTGTAATTTTTAAGGAAACTTTGCAGTGAGGTAATCAAAATACGTCCCCTCTCTCTGGTTAACCCAGCTGGGCTCTGGCCCGGAGCTGTTCACCAGGTTGGTGGTTTGCCACTGGTCGTTGGCGAGGTCGTAGAGTTCGCTGAGGCCTTTATCTTCGTACCACGCGATTCTGCTCCTCCATACCGGCTTCCAGTTGATGTCGTCAAAGTTGACGTAATGGTTATAGCGGAATTCGTCATCACGCACAGAGTAACCCATTGTGTTCCGTGCCGCGTTTGGAATTCCCTGAAAGACGAGTGCAAATTTCGTGTTTGGGTTATATTTCATAAATGTGAAAACAAATTTAACAAAATTGGAGATGAGTACCGTAATGCGCGTGGCTGAGAGCCTGATTTTACACGCAGAGACCCTTCCCTTCTGTCAGATATGAACCGGGAGCTCACTCATAATCAGGGGAGAGCTTTTTGTCTGTACACTTGATGTCCAAAAGTAAAGAAATCTCTGATACCGTCTTAAAACGAGTAAATAGGTTCCAAGTACCATTTAGTTGAGAAATGGGGGGGGGGGGGGGTTACACATCAGGGTATAATTTCGGGGGAGGATTTAATCATGTTAAACTCTAGACACTAGCTTACAGAGCCGCGTGCTTGCTAGGCATATCGTATATTTTCTCTAACATCCCGGGAATTTTGGTTTCAGAATTAAGGCTAGGTTAGCGTTGATCCGCCAGTTACGGTACACTACAAACAAATCTACTTAAACGGTTCTCAGTGTAAAATTTATGAACAGGCACTAACAGCAGTAGTAGATACAGAATGGGGGATATGATAAGGAAGAATGAGGGGGGGGGGGGGGGGGCAGGGCACTTGCGTAACAAATGCTGGGGGGGGGGGCAGGACCGTCACGTACTAACTGCTTATCATGCGTGTCCATGATATTTTAAAAAGACCCTAGAGTGCTAAGTTTGGGAAAATACTTCTCTTTCAACCAAAAGCGGAGTGAACTTCCAAAACACCCCCCCCCCCGATCCCTCCTTTGTGCTAAACGCGGAGTGATAACTGAAGTGTGCCCCGCTTTAAACAAAGTTAGCACTCCGCACGGACCACGTCTAGCCTCAAATTTAGCCCCCCCTCCCCCTATCCAGATTTTTTTTTTATTTGGATTCGCATGATCACACAGATGATGCCAAGTGCGCTCCCCCCTCCTTCGGGGCTTCATGCCATGTCAACATATTCAAAAACCTGATGGAGTACTAACACTGCCATCGCGGAACACTTGTGAGTACACTTGCTCCTTCCACGTGGCTGAATCTGGATCCATCACTAACGGCAACAGACTCTGGCCTTCACTGCACGACTCCACGCTGGCGGAATTGCTGCTGGGGCATGCCGCCAATGGCGTCAGACCGGCTGCTTCTATGATGGTTGGCATGACATCAAGCGCCTCGGTTAACTTGTGCGTCACAATGCCCGCGTCGGTGGTTCCAGGGATACGGATCATGAGAGGAATACGAAGGCTCGCCTCGAAGTTCGTCAGTTTGCACCACCCATTGTGTTCTCCTGTTCATTTACAATTTAATTGCCTTTTTTACCAATCTCAGAAACACGATAGCCACAATCAGGTGACCATGTGACGTCATAGGCTTAACTCTTTCTGAGCAAGTGATTTAATTTGTTTTTAATCTTTTTTAGTTGCTGGGGAGGATTAGCGAGGGGGAGGGGGCTGGGGATGTGGCTGCGGGGAGAGTCGACAAAGGGTCGCCTGTTAAATAGATTTTAAACAAAAATGGCACGATATTTTGCCTTGAAACTTTTTTTAAAACAGTTTGTTTAACTTTTGCAAATAATGATAGTTATTATAAATAAAAAATAGGTAAAAAATATAGTGAAACCAAATTAAAAACGAAACGCACTTAGCTGCCAGCCGTGGTCACTCATAAACACAACCACTGTATTATCGCTCAGACTCAGATTGTTCAGTTTCTCCAATACGTCTCCAATGAGCGAATCGATATACGTCACACAGCTGTGGAAAGGAGGCAAGAGATTAGAAAAAAGAACATATATGAGGTTGAAATGTGTGTGAAAAAACTCCCGAAATAAATGTGCTTCCTGAGTGATGTCATGGCCACTAAATAAATCAACTAAACATGACCTGCGATTTAAACTTCTGTGTGAAATGCTAATGAAATAACATTTGAAATATGACAAAATGTGCGTATATGACAAGTATACCTGTAATAAGCCCTGCGTAGTTCTTGGGTCTTGGCGTCGGACATTCGGCTGTTATTGTAATCATTACAATCAATACCTGTGGCCTTGACGTCATCAGTCCCACACAGCGCCGCGCACCTGCAAAAAGAAAAAATAGAAATGGCTTCACCAATTTTTATTCTAAAAGGTTACCAAATATGGTAAGCTCTGGTTCCTTTGTTTTTTTTTTTTCTGGACAGGGTTGAAGTTGCAAGCGCAACGACATTTTACGGATTGGATGAGATTGCGACATTAAAACATGGTGCTCAAGGATCAATTCCTCAGTGATTCTGGGAATTTATGTATTGCTGATGGAAAAAAGAAATATAAAACAAAGAAATAAAAAAAGCATAAAGAACATGAAAAATGACAACGGCATTAAGTTGAGTTGCAAATAAAACAGTTCTGTAAAACAACTTTGGAACCATATCCCGCTAAACATATAAGAACGTTTTTGTTTGGTTGTAAACAGGTTATAAAGTTTTCCTAACCAAAAACGAATCCCGTTTGGTTTTAAAAAACGAAAAAGGTTTTCTTAAGGTTGTATATGAAACGTTCTAAAAATGTCTTTTATAAAACGTTTTCAGAACGTTTTTCGGCATTTCATATACAACCTTTAGAAAACGTTTTTTGCAACTTTAAAGGGTTCGGGAAAAACGTTTTTAAAACGTTATTTCAACCAAACTTGTTTTACGGGATATGGTTGCAATTAAGATAAAATAGTTGCGAAAAGGTTTGGAAACGATGAATGACCTTGACCAAGCGATTTCGGGAAAGTTTACGGGCACATCGGAGTTTGGCGGTAGCTCGACATCTGCGGGATAATAACTGAGAAATTCCTCGGGAAAAATCCAGTTGAGATGTGGCTTTTTGAAGCCCACAGCCAGGAAGAAGTTCTCACTTCCACTGAGAGCAGCAGCGCTTACATCCTCCAGCGTTTGAAGGGCGGCGTTTCGAATTAAGTCATCGACCAATGGGGTTGCAGCACGCTCTGCAGCAGTAACGGCTTTCCAGCTGTCTGTTAACAACCATCGCCCCAACATGCTTCATTTAATAATTTAAAGAAAGGATGATATGCTGCAGCCGCATTCACGAAAGCCAAACCAATGGGTTAACCCAATACATAAACCAGAAGTTAAACCATTGGTTTCGTAAACCAGGGTTAAACTTCTTTGTGAATATGGGTAAAACTTTTGGTTTAGCTTATCCAAATTTCTTGGTTTAACCCAGTGAGTTAACCCAATCAGTTTCGTGAATACGGCACGTGGTAAGGTTGTGTTCGTCGTCTATACAGCTTACGGAACTTTTGGCCAATACAGATTTTGGAGTAAATTGTTGCAAAAGCAAATATTTCGAGAAAACAAGAGAGGTTTCAAAGACTTGAACCATGTTGTACATACATTACCCTGATTCCATATTAATTTACTAATGGTACAAACTGTAGGATCTTCAGCCTTCTCTCTCTCTCTCCCCCCCCCCCCCCTCCCAGGAGGGATCGCTCACGTACATCGTGTCCATGACTTTTTTGAAACGACTCAAAAGTGTGTCAAGTGCAAAAGTTTGAATATTAATCGTTGTAAATGTCGTCCCCTAAACGCGAAGTGTCTAATGTAATTAAACAAAACACCTCTTTCACCAAATTTTAGATTTTTAAGTACAAACGCGGCAAGAACGCGCGTTACTGAGTCATGGAACGAAGACTAAAACGATACTCACTTTGAAAAGATGGTGTGCTCATTCGTTCCGTCTCTTAGTAGGACGCGGAGCGCAATTCTTAAAGATCCCCACTTTTATGGAATAACGTAGTACTGAATGGGAATACCCCTTGGGAAACACTGATTTCTGAATGGGACTACCCCCCCCCCCCCCAACGACCCCCACCTTTTTTTTTTAAACAAAATATGGCACTCTGGACCTCGTCTGGACCTCCGCTTTTCTTCAGACATACATGGTAATACTTAAGCTGATATGTCCTCCCTAGCTTCCCCCTCCCCCCCCCCCAGGTCGCAAGCATTTTTCTCACAATGGATAGTATGAAATCAGTAGGTATGGAATGCCATTTTCACATTTATCAGGGAATTGATATCAAGAAATAATTTTGGATCTCAAAAAATCCATATTTTGATATCAAGAATTAATTTTTGCTATCTGTAATTGTATTTTTGATATCTCTAAATGTATTCTTGATCTCAAAAAATAATTTTTGATATCAATAAATATTTAGAGATATCAAGAAATATTTATTGATATCAAAAATGGTTTAATGATGTCTAAAATTGAATTTTTTCAAAAATTCAATTTTTGATTGCAACAATAAAATATTTGAGAGCAAAGTATCAATTTTGAGCTCAATAATTCATTTTCCTTTTATTGATATCAAGAATTTATTTCAGATATCATTATTTCAGAGTAAGACTTTTTTACTTTGTATTTTGAAATCTGGAAATAACTTTTTGATCTAAAAATTGATTTTTGATGTCAAAATATCAGTTTATTTTTTTAAATAAAAAATTCAGAAGCACACATCTGTAAATTAATAATAACTGGTCCTTGTATACAGAATCTTTCTTTAATTTTTTACTGTACAAAAAGAAGCAATTCTTGAGATCAAAAGTTGTGTTGTTATTATTGATCTCGATAATTCAAGTTTTCATCTCCAAAATGCAATTGACGATTCGTTAAATTTTATGCAAATGTGTGTCTCCCTTAAGATTTTTAAGTTTGTAAATTGGATTTTTTGATCTCAAAAATAAATTTTTGCCATGTAAAATTCAATTAATTATTGATAGCAAAATATAAATTATTGAGATCTACATGGATTTCTTGATATCTTTAATTATATGTTGATACCAAAATAAGCATTAAATGCTGAAACGGCATTCCATGTGTAGGTGGTTTATTGTTGACGTCACTTACCTCCCACATTTCTGTTCCAGTCATCGTCTATATGTGTATATTTTGTCCAGCTCAGTCCATAGCCGTTCTCCAAGTCATCGTCATGGAAGATCTTGCCCATGCCTTGTACGTTATAACCCGCCTCCCGGAAGTACTGTGGTAAGGTCTTAATGGTGGGAGCCGCTACCCGGAAGTCATCGCTAAGCGCTATCACCTGACGAACAGAAGTAAGCAAAACGACTTTTTAAATTGGTCGGGCATCTCTGAGAAAGAAATAAAATTAACGTTTAATAGATTGAGAAAAAGGGTGCTGAAATTCCTCACAACATCTCTCAGGCAACATTAACCACCTCCAAAGATTTCACTGACCGCATGAAAAAACTAAGTTTTGTTACATGTTGTGAGCGTCGGTCTAGTGGGGCATAGGTCTAGTGGGGCTTAAATCTAATAGGTGCTAGGTGCTGTAAAGCGCACGCCTACGACCGTTTTAAGCGAAAATAGACAAACCCTAAATTATCTTGGGTCTTATAAACTTGCAGAAAGGCTGCAAACAGAAGCCCAAACAAGTTCGCGATGCATTATAGACGTCGGCAGACGTTGTATAGACTTCCGTAAAGCGATCTAGAGTCGCCTTCTAGACCATGACGATCATGAGGTGCGGTGGCAAAGTCTCCCTCAGAGTAATGTCCTACCTTTGCATCACCCGGAAATGTAGGATTTATCTGACCTCGATCTGTTTCGAATCTTTCAATACTTTCAAGTACTTTGTAAAGACGTTGTTTGGTCGTTGGGGGAAATGGTTGTTCAGTCGCGACCAAAATAAACGAATAAACTACGTTGTCTATTTAACGTCTATTCAACGTTAAAGTTCACACGTTGATTAAACTAATAAAAAATTGCTTGTTAGTCGCGTCTAAATACAAAAGGCGTAACATAAATATGCACTTCGAGGTTTCAAATATGAAAGTATACAGAGTGGCAAGAAAAGTTTGTGGTAAACGTGAAAATGGTGAGTAAAGTTTGAAACTTGCCTTTAAGGTATCAGGATATCGTGACGTCAGGAAGGAAGCGCGACTTGGTCCGCACAGCGCCACCTGCGCATAAGCTCGCGTCATCACCAAACTCTCCGCCGCTAGTCCGTCCAAGTTGGGAGTCGTGAATGTCGTGCTCACATCATTGGTTCTCACGCCTTTAGTGGAGTAAAAGTTGATGTCTGGGCGCATATCATCTGCTATAATGAGCAGGACGTTTTTATTGGCTGAAGCTAGTGACGTCAGGTGGTATAACAGAAAAACAGCATGGAATCGCAACATGATAACTTCTTCTTTCTAAAAAAAAGAAACAAATAAACAAAACAAACAAATAAAGAGGTATCTATATGTATCACAAAAACTGAAACTTGCCTAATTTTCATCTATTTATTTAATTGCGAATAAATAAACAATAAATTACATCTACCGAGGAATCAAGAAAACACCCGAAATTGCAACAATAACAACAAAAAGAAAATTATTTACTTGACTTAGTTTGTCCTGTGTTATGATAATAATGAGATCTGCGGATCAGCCTTAGTTTCAGTCTCCCTGCACTTAATCAGTCTCTAAAACAGCCGTGTCTTTACTCCTTTTATCCGTATTTGAACCTATAAAAAGATCATAACTGCTACAGAACGTTTAAGTTTATATATACTTCGGATTGTTTTTGTCAAAACAAGTGATGTCATAAACTACATGTTTATGCGACATCGTCGAGTGCGTTCTGCGGCCTCATAACACAGAACTTCACAAAGAAAGTGCCACTTAAAAAGCGCTTAAAATCAATATTAACATAATTTTAAGGCGTCTACCAGAATTACGTCAGTATTATAAGTTTTCAAGCCCCCTCCAAAAAAAAAAAAAAAACAACAACAACAACAAAAAACAAAAACAAAAAAAAACAAACAAACAAAAAAAAAAACAAAACAACAAGTGATTCTCCAGCATTTTTAAGAGGAAGGCTTGGGTTGGGGTGTACTGGTAGCACTGGCATGCTAAGAAGTTTGTGTCCAGTTTCGTTGTTAAAATGGAGACTTCAACTTTTTTCACAATGAAGGAAGACGGTTCGTGACACGGCTGGGGGTGGGGGTGGGGAGGTGGGGGAGGGCGGGAATAGGGTTGGGGATAGGGCGGTAGAAGAAGGAGCTGAAGCCCCCGCAAGTTACTTACCCCTGCCAGTCTTCCATTTCTACCTTGTGTTTTTGAACACAAACACAAACAAATTTGAACAAACATCAGACGCCATTAGAAATCGTGACGTGCAGCGTTAATAAATAGAACAGTCATCTGTGAACATATAGCAGCAGAGGTGAAGGAGAGGTGCACAGCTGATAGGCAACACCCTGGTTGAGTTTCAAAGCGTCAGTATAAATATATATGTTGTTTTTTTTTAAACGAAATAAAGTTTTTAAGAACATCAATTTTATTAAAATAAACTAAATTACTTGGTTCGGGATAGATAGCATAGCAACCGCCTATCATCCCACCCGTCTGCACAAAAAATCTTTTCTTTTCCACCTGATATCAACAATAGATCCACAATGTTACCACTTTGATTTGTATTCGAAAAATCTGTTTATTGCCATTTGTCAACTTCGTTTCCGGCTGGGAATAAGTTTGTAGTTATTCTTGAAGTTTCTCCTTTTCTTTTCAACTTTTTTTATCTATTTATTCCCTTTGGATGGTCCAAAAACTCCTCCCACACTATTTGATAAAGAAGGATCAAATTTAGCACACATATAAAGGTGACAAGGTCTGGTTGCGTCCGCATGCAAAATTTTTTTAAAACGTTTCTGTATCACGTTAAAACTTAGTCTTGAGCGGCTACTTCCACCCAGCCACAGGTGGCCGAATGCGATTAAATGGAAATGCGGGTATCTCTGCGCCATCTAGCGACCGAAATGCGCATTACATTGAATATCGCTGAGTTTGAATCCATGTTTACACAGTATAAATAACTACTAAATCCGTCTAAATCGAAAAATTCTTTTCAAAGACAAATAGGGTCGTGACCAGAAATTGTCTGTATTGATATTTTGTTCCTAGAAGGGCCTGTGTTGATATATTGTCCATTAAAATCATATTACACTGTTTTCACCATTTATCTATTGTGTCAATGGGATTTTGTCAAAACGATTGCATCATTCTCTTATTGACACGGTGACATATATTTTTATTTGCTCAAAACATTTCGTATGGCGTGTTCTTCAAACAGGGAAACATGAGGCAATTGTCAATTATGATTATGTGTGAACTATGCATTTTGATTGAAATTTCTTGGTTTTCCCAATGGTTTCTATAGTAAAAATACGCGACCTTGCAGTGTCTATTTCTCTTATACTATCGGTGACCCCCCTTTTTTTCTTTTCAATTTTTCAATGTATTCCCTCCAAGCATTAAACTGTGAAAGTATGAAGGAAATGTCAATTGTAGGTTACATACCAGCATTTCCCTTTAAGTTATTCGGCCACCTGTGGCTGGGTGGAAGTAATCTCAAACACAGATTCAGGTAAAATACGATCAATTGAACTAAAATAAAACTAAGAAAACCAGTTTTTCGAGGCTTCTTTACTCGGTTGGATATTACCTAAATATACAAACAACTCAAAGCTGGGGCACTGAAGGTGCGATTCGATGTAGTTCCGTAGGCGTGAATAGCTGAACATTAAGTCGTGGAGGGGTGAGGGTGGGGTTGGGGGAGGACGCTGGCCAGGACGGATATTTGCTTCCTATAACCATCACCAAAAGGACAAAAGCATGGATTCTTGCGATATATGACTGCATCAGTGGGCGAAGGGGCCTTTCGCAAGGTCGAAAGTAGCGTGGGAGAGGCTGAGGACTCTGAAGACTACGTCCTCGGACTTGCTCGCCCGGCTACTGATATACGAAGCCTTAATGTTATAGGAAACACACAGCACGAGAATATCAATGAAAATATCCGAGGCAAACGAGTTTCTTGTAGAACACCGGTTCAACGAGACAAGACGGTGTTGTTTGTAAAGACGGTGAATTTGGGGCGACCATCGCTTTATTCTACGAAAAACGGCGGAAAGTTCCTTGATGTTAATGTGCTCCTGAGCCGATGAGGCATAGTGACTGACCAGTTGAAGTACAGCCATTTTTGATCTCTTGGAGATAAGCGCATTCGGCTTCTAGGCTTGCGTCCGTAACGATGTGCAGCTTCGGGGACAGCTCTCTCCATGGCAAAGTTGCACGTGCCGTTGACGGAGCTGCAAAGCATGCTGATCTTTGCGTGGTTGTTGGTACACGCTCGGTGGTGCACACGGCGTGGCGACGTCATCAACGTGGCCTTCGGGACTGAGAAGGTACAGTGCAGTGTGTTTATCGTAATTCCCACTAAGGTGACGTACTGAGTGGGAGGAGTGCACTTCTCCCAGCTGATGGACAAACCGAACGAATCTAGCAAGTGGATGACAAATCTCGTGGCTTCCAATGCGACTTCGTAGTTTCTGCTGTTTTGAAGAATCCATTGTGATAGCAGATGCCGGCTTTGATCCATGGAGCATCAAACAAAGGCTTTGGGTAGTACCATGTCGATGTGTGCCGCAAATCACAGTCGAAATTCCACTTTAGACCTTTAAATGTTTGCGAGACCGGGCTGAGGCTGTCGTGGGGATAAACGCGCGATTTTTTTGGTCGACGTTACACACATAGGATTCATGTTCTGTCAAGACTACTGCTGCGTCGACGGACCTGAATGTGTGTTCTTGGGGGAAGCGAAACTGTTGAGTGACCCGGGTTCGGCAAGCAGTCGTGGATAAGTCGCATGCCGTCCTCGTCCTTCGGAACCGCACAGACTGAAGACACGATGGTTGGCATCTTGATATATTTTCTAAAAAATATCATGGTCGCCATTTTCGGTGATCAATAATATGGTAAATTTTTTGGTTGTGTTTCAAACGCGAATGCAACGGGAAAGGCGTTGCTTATACTTTCATATATAACCAAATCTCGAAGTCTATCCAACCTTGCAATAAATACATATATCTTGTGATTTGGTAGCGATAAAAAAACAGCCAATTGCAACCATGGCAATCTGTCAATAGACATCACGACCTCACACGCAGCAAATGGACAGTTCAGCCGAAAACGTAAAATAGTATAAGAACAAAGAAGCCAAAATTTTTTTGAACGATGTAGCCAACTGATATTACGCCACCTGAATAATGGGAAAAGTACAGCCAAATGTGACATTCTGGTCCAGCTTGTGGCCGGAAAAATCCACGTGTTGCAATGTTTACTGTGTGAGGTAACAATCTTTTGAGGCCGAACAGATAAGAACCATCAGAAATTCACAGATATTAGGAGAAAGATGATTTGTCTACTTCTACCAGGAGACATCCGTCTGAGCGCAATACTTATTTCTACGGGCTGGTCTTTGTCGTGTTTTCGTTACTTCCGTATCTAGTGAGCAAACCGTTGTTATCTCGCCGTAACCCGTAATCGCGTTGCTATTTAGAAGTCACTTTGCCACTGTGTCTAAAACATCACTGGAAGGATACTGGATGGCAAGCACAGCCACACCACAATCTACTTACTTATCTATTTACTGGGGGTGGGAGCAGTGAAGAACATCACCATAAATAATGTCTGTTTATTTCTAACCGCAACAAAATAACAAGAGAGAGAAATGTCATCTTTGATAAGTAGGACACAAATAAGGTATTGAGACAACCGTGAAACGAAGAAATTTACCTTATGATTATATTTAACTATGTGCATATCCGATTACTGAACCCCTGCAGACCGTCGAAGAATATTAGCTTACACCCTTAATTAAATTTGAAACTATTAAAAGTGAATTTATAGTAATAATAATACTGGCGTAAAGAATGAATCATGACAGAAAAAGTTCTGTGGTAGTTTATTGATAATAAAGGCAGTGATGGATAAAAGTTATTGTCAAGAAGGTGGGGGGGGGGAGGGGAGTGTTCAACTTCGAAATCCCCAAGGTAGTCTACCAGTCAAACATTTCTCAAAGCAGGATAGGTGGGCGTTTGCAACCCTCGATCTGCTCATAGATCCGCCATTGAAACGTGAATACTGGGAAGACCTCTGGCATGGGTAGGAGTTTTGACTTACGTTTATAGTGAATGCGGATATAGTTTCAAACTAGACCGTTTTCGATACCGAGTAGCAAGAATACGATCCTGAACTCTTAAAATTCAGAATTGACCGTGAACTAGGAAAAGAACCTCAGCACGGCACCTCTTCCCATACATTTCCTCTTTCAGGCCCAAACAGTTGAAAATAATATCAAAATCGCTCTCTAACTGTTTTCAAAAAGTGATCAACTTCGGTAACCTTTTTGAGATACTAAAATTTCTAGAGGAATTACAAAAGACAGGATGAAATTAAAATTAATTATAAGCCAACTTGAACAAGTAAGTTTTTAAAAGTCCCTGAAACACTTGAACGTTCTTTGCATTTCTAACGCTTGCTGGCAAACGATTCCATTCGATAGGGCCTGCAACTGAAACCGATCTTCTGCCATAGTTCATATTCGACTTTTTCACAACTAGTGACAGGGAATTTGTAGAGCGTAATGATCGTTCTGGTTTGTATACTTCTACCATATTGCACATGTAGGACGGGGCAAGTTCGTTCAAAGATTTGTATGTTAGAACACATATCTTAAAGACAATGCGTTGCTCCACGGGCAGCCAGTGCAAAAATTTGCATGCAGCTTTGATACTAGCATCCCTTGGAATCTAAGTTATTACACGAGCAGCGCTGTTCATTACGGACTGAAGTTGACTTATGAGTCTCTTGGGTAACCCATAATACAGCGCATTACAGTAGTCCAGCCTACTTATGATTAAGGCATGAACTAGCACTTTTGTCACGTATTCGGTCAGAAAAGGTCGCACATTTTTTATCCAGTTTAGGTAGTAAAAACACTTTTTTCGTACATCATTGATCTGCTGCTCTAGTGATAGCGTAGAATCCATTATGAAACCTAGGTTTCGCGCTGATTCAGAACGCGAGACTATGTCAGTGTCCAGATCGAGTGTATCGAATTCCATCAGACCTTGATAATGTCTACTCACTAACACCAGGAATTCGGTTTTGTCCTTGTTCAACTTCAATTTATTCTTGCACAGGGAGTCAGCGATAGCTAGTATTCCTTGTTCTAGTTGCTTCTTGGCTGCACTTTGTTCGACGATGGATCGTGGACACACAGCTTTCCAGAGCTGTGTGTCATCGGCGTATCCATGGAAGGCTAATAAAAGAAACCGCAACAGAGATCCAACAAATTTAGTATATTGCGTGTACAATCGCGGGCCTAAAATTGAACCTTGAGGCACAGAACACAGCAGTTCAAAAACATCTGAAAAGGCTTCATTTATCACAACACGAAAGGAACGACCTTTCAGGTAAGACGAAAACCATCGTAGGGCACTACCCTCGATACCAAAACTGCATTTAAGACGTTTCAAAAGAATATCGTGATCTACTGTATCAAAGGCATCACTCAAATCGAGCAGGGTAACTAAAACGGCTTTGCGGTTGTCGAGATGAGTAAGAGCTTCATCAAAGATCTTAAGCAGCGCAGTCTCTCTACTAGAGAATGGACGGTATGCCGACTGGAATTCCTCAACTAGCGCATTGATTTGGATATGGTTAGCTAGTTGTCGATTTACCGCTTCCTCTATGACTTTTGACAAAAACGAAAGGTTTGATACCGGCCGGTAATTTTTGTGCTCTTGGGTAGATTCTGTTTTTTCAACAGGGGGCGCACCAACGCATTCTTTAGTTCATCTGGCATGTGTCCTTCTGTTATTGACAAATTTACTATCCGCAAAATAATTGGTGAGAGTTCATCAAAACAGTCTTTAACTAGATTCGTAGGCAGAGGATCTAATCCACAAGTTTGTGTAGCCAATTTTGATAATATTGATTTTAGATCCTTACACGTAATGGGCACGAAGTGGGTCAGAGGTATTCCGTCAAATGATTGATCAAATTCAAATGCACTATTATCACAGTTGATTGAGAAGTTTTTTCTTATTGTCTCAATTTTGTTTGTAAAGAATGAACCGAAATCGTTGGCTATGTCTTTGGTGGAGTTATGAGCAGGCATTGGATTATCTTTCCTTCGGTGCATAATTGAATTCACTTTCTTGAAAATGTCCTTTTCATTTCCATGGCAGTTTTCAAATTGATTGTTGTAATATTCCTTTTCCATAAGCAATCGGCGAGTCAAAAAGACCTTCGTCATTCTCTCAAAAGCTTTGCGATCATCTTCACAACGGTATTTTCGATATCTTTTCTCACGTGCACGTGTTTGTCGCCTTAACTCATGAAGATCATTAGTATACCAGGGTTCACGTTTCGGAAGCATTTTCTTTCGTGTAACAAGAGGGGCAGAGGATCTAATCCACAAGATCTAATCCATAATGGATCTCGTGTATCGTTCCAGTAAGAGAGGAGGAGGTGTGGTAACAATTTAAGAACTGGGTACCGACAAAATGTAATTCAATCACCATCACCGAAATTTAGGTTAGTTCTATGTGTCTGTCCAGTGTTCTGGGAAACATTTTCGGATAATATGTTTATACCGCTCCCCGACAGCAGTCATAAAGACTTCTTTTGGAATTTAGTAATCTTTTAGACAGTTTAAAAGGTCATAATTTCTCGATCTGTGGAGATTTTAATAGTCATTTAGATGACATAAATAATCAATTTGCATCGACATTTTTGGACATTCCCGTCAGCCATGATCTCAAACAGCATGCTATATCTAATATACATTCATCAGGAAGGATTTTGAATTTCGCAATTACCCAACAAAACGAAACAGTGAAACAATTTCTGTAACTGGACCGCTCATATCTGATCACTGCTTCGAACATTGTCATCATTGTCATCGACAATGATCTGGAAATGCTCGTTAACAACTACAGCAAATAGGTAGGAGATTTGATAACAAAAAAATGCCCCTTTGGTTCCTAAAGAAATTATTTTAAGCAAAAGCCACCATGGTTTGACGAGAGCGTAACTGGCAAAAATCAGAAAGAAACTGGTCAATCAATATTTTTAGTGCAAAAAATGCGATTCTGGAAAAACAAAAAATTCAATATTTCAGGAATAAGTTAGATGAAAACGGTTACAATAAAAATGTCTTTTTTTATAATTTTCAATGAAATCACTAAAATCAACATCTACTCCTTATCCAAGCGCCAAGAATGATTCAATTATAGCCGAAAAATTTTCGAACTTTTTAGTGGAAAAATGGAAAAAAGTAGTGCATCATTTCAAACTGAATTGGATACGAATTTTTTTTTTTTTTTAAAGGGATGGCCGGAAGACTCATTTGTGCTAATTTTGAATTCCGTGGTGGTGAATAATCCTGTGCAGTCGTTTAGCTGAGGCAATTTGAGCGAAGGTCAATCCCCCGCTTTCCACCCCTTGCCGGATTCGAACCAGAGACCATGGGATTACAGGACCAACGCTCTACCGACTGAGCTAACCGTCACCCCCTACGATACGAATTTTAGACCACAGACCACACCGCCGAAATTCGAGTGGTTTTCCAAAAAATCAGGCTATGACTTAAAACGAATGATCATGTCGTTTACATCAGCTTCACGTGTTTTAGATCCATCATCCGCGTCCTTGATCAAGCAGTACATCAATGCACCAGTTTTGGTTGTAATTGTAATGAAATCCATTCTGAAAAGTGACTTTCGCTCCTTACTCAAAATGGCAAATGAAATACTCTTAATGTAAAAGCCGAACAAAGAATTAACTTAATTACTGGCCTGTGAGTAATTTAACATTTTTATTAAAAGTAATAGAATGTGTTGTTGTAGTTGTGCCTTATACAATCGATATGAGAAATCACAAAGTGCATATAGACGAGACAAAGCACTGAAACGGCACTGTTAAAAGTGACGGATGCTTTTTTAAGCTCTATGGATCAACAGCAAGTAGTCCTTTGTACTTTGTTAGATCTCAGTGCAGCATTTGACAATGTTCCCCGTGCTCCCCTTATCGAAAGACTTGGGAATGAACACGAAATAAGTGAGTCCGCAGTGATCGTCATATAAAGGTGGTAATCGTAGAGCATGAATCCGAACCGAGGTTGCTGTCTATATGTCCCACAAAGATCCGGATTAGGACCGCTGATATATACAAAGTTCACACGAAGTCTGGGAATACTGTTATTTATCTTCAATTTGTTATTCCATTTTTACGCCGAGTACTCTTAGTTGTATCGTTGCTTGGATCCAAATTCGAGTGTTTTCCAGTGTCAGGCCAAAGATGCTATTGAATCGTGTATTCGTAAAATAGCTGAATGGATGTGTCATAGCCGTGTGACGCTTAACGAAACAAAAACTGAGTTCATTATATTTGGTACACGGACTCAACTTAAAAGGATAGAATATGACTCAATTTTAATCGAAAATGAAGAGATTAAAGCAGTGGATTCACTTAGAGATCTGGGTGTTTATCTTGACTCTGAGCTTAAAACGAAGTATCATGTTAATATGTTTCGCAAACATTCGACATCTATGGTCTATACGTAAATATCTTTCAGAGGAATCAACCAAAGTGTTAGTGCACGCATTTTTGATGTCTGAATTTGAATGCAGCAACTCAATATTATATGGTATAAATGATGATCTGTTGGATAAGTTATTAAGAACTCAAAATGCCGCAGCGAGACTTATTACAAAAAAAAAAAGAAAGTAACTGATCATATCACAGCATCGTAAAAACTTTTGCGTTGGCTATTGGTAAGGAGCAGAATACAGTTTATAAAATCGCCGATCTAAGTGCCTACATGGAGCAGGTCCACCGTACCTTGCGGACTTACTGGTCAGAAATCCTTGCAAGTGTGGCCTTCGATCTTTTCATCAGATGCTACTTGAGGTGCTTAAATCTAAACTTAAGTCCTCTGGAGATCAGTCGTTTGATGATGCGGCACCAGAAACAAGGAATAGTTTACCCCATGATGTGAAATTCGTAGAGTCAGAAGACTTATTCAAAAAGAAATTAAAGACGCCCCTCTTCGAAATTGCGTACCAAAATGTACATTAACAAGTTTTAGAACTGTGGGTATTAACAGCGTTATTAGATAACTAGTCATGTATTATTGGATATTTAGTAATGTAATTTTAGTTTATATGAAGTGTCAAGCACTTTGAGCAGGATTCCTGGATAAAGCGCTGTACAAAAGCAAACATGATTATTATAATGAATTTCTAAAACAATTGAGCTGGACCAAATGGACATGTTGTACTATGCCTCTGCCAAATTTGGTCGTCCCAGCCCTAGCCGTCTCAGAGGAGTTCGCGTGATAAGGTTTTGGTGAAAAAAAGGAATCATACGGGAACACTTTACCGAATCGTACGAAAGCAATAAACTCGAGCATTGAAAATCGACAAGTGTAGAAATGGCTAAAAAGCACTCTGTCTTGCAGCTTGAAGTGATTTTCGTACCCCGCCATTTGTCATTGAAAAGCTTCTTCCAGGTGGTGGCCTGAACTTGTCTTGATGTTAAAAGTGGCATGGATGTTTTCAGTGGAAAGCTGCCTCGACATTAAGACTATATGCGTAAACATCGTATGAGCCTAGGAAGAAAAATAGTCTTGTTTCTCTAACTATTTGACCAGGCCGGCGAACTTTTTGCACTTTTCCTCGAAAAGTTTTGTTATTTTTTCTAAATTCCGGTGATCCGCTATTGATCAAAATTCGTGTTCGCAAAATATAGTTTACTGGATTTACAAGTTATAAGTTGCTATTTAGAAGAGTTTTTGGTGCTGCTTGTTTGAAAATGTGAAGTCGAAGGCGCGAACGAGAAATGCTAGTACAAATATCTCCAGTAAAAGACAATTTCCACTACTTTTCTTGCTTCTCCGTTTTCCACTTTAAAAATTTGTACATCCGGCAGGCGTTCTCTCTTTTTTATTTGGCTTGAAACATTTCGGACCTGGCCTGGTCACTTTTTCTTTTTTTGCCAAAATCGCCTTCATAATTGACAAGCTTATACACGTGCGTGCATAGACGTAAGCAACGAGACTTTAAAATAAACCTTGCAAAGACCTTTTAAAACCGCAGCGCATTCGCTTTGACCTCTTTATTTGTTTGCTCAGATCTAAGTTAGTTACTTCCCTGGATAATATTTCAAGTTGTCGTTGAGCTGTTGATGGCTTTGAACTCAATCTACTTCTTTAACGTCTCCTCTGGAATACATTTGAGTTTCTAACTAGGTAAACACAACCATTATCGAATCACATAAATGTTTTATGGTGCCCGAAATGCAGTCATTACTTGTGGGTCTCATTCATCGTAGAATTTGTGTTGCGCTCTAGGTCTTGTATACAGAGAGATATGTATTACGATATGGGTCTTGTGTGCAGTATGATATGTGTCATGACATGGGCCTTGTGTGCAGTATGATATGTGCCATGATGTGGCTCTTGTATGAGGTAACATATGTGTCATAATATCGGTCTTGTGGATCGCAAGACAAGTATTATGATATGGGTCTTGTATATGGAAGCATGTGTGTTATGATATGGGGTCTCGTGCACAGTAGGATATATGGCATGGTATGAGTTTGTGGCTAATGTTTCAGTAAAATAGATACCATATTAATTGTGTTTGGTGGCATTCACAATTATTTGGTTATGGGGTCAGTTATCATCAAAGTATTCTTGTCAATTGAAATGCCATTTTTATCACTAAAGTAAATTGACATGAATGAATATTCTCAACTTTAAAAAAAAAAAAATAGTACAGTTTATGTTGAATAAGCGCACTAACGAGACTCAATAAGTTTGGCTTTTCAATTCAGAGAGTTTGGAGTCAAATGTGTAATTTTTCAACGTGTTTGGTTTGAATTAGTGCAGGAATATGACGGTATGCCGAATACTGGTGCTGCACCGACCCTTGCTTGTTAATTAATTAGGTTATTGTTTGCATTTATGTTGTTTATAAAATCATATTTTAAAAAGGGAAAAGTTAATTACTTAGTCTGTGGTTTTGTGTGAACATATTTGCGGAACCACCCTTGTGTATACATGAATACCAACGTCTGGCTCTTTTGTTGATAAATGCTTGTTTTAAATGTGCAAAACTTTTATATTGTTTTTTTTTTGCAGTCAGACAAACGGTAAAAAAATAATAAATAGAAGGAGCGATTAGGATTTAAATCATGGCATGACTTAGCATAAAGTTTTAATGTGACGCTGTAAACGCGCTATGCTTGCAATCAGATTCCAACATAAATTTACCATGTTTATACAAGTACCGCATAAAATTGTTAAGTATTCATTCAAATCGTTACGCTTTCCAAGAAATATAAGACATAAAACTAGAAAAGAAATGCTGAGGCATCAACTGGTGAGAAACCAGTACAGGGTCATGAATGCGCCGGACTACATGCCGCAATAATAACGGACGGTCCCAGTACCAATGCTTCATGTTATCCAGCTATGCAGCGTGTTTCTTAACCACATTGCTGTAAATCATATTTTAACATCACGCCTCACACAAACACCGCTATTACAAAACTCATAAATTATATATTCATATTGTTGCAAAGTATTCACTTGAAACGCGGTGATTACAGACACGGTATATATCTGTATAGACTTTGTTAAGCATTACTTCTTAATATCGGCATCTATCCAACTCGGGAGGTAGATGTCGTTCAGTAACCTGACATTCATCCGACGTCAGATACTACCTGTATCAACGTTCATGTAACGCCTCAATGTTCACTAGGTTGGCGGCATGACTTTTTAAGGCCATCCCTGAAAGCGGAGCGGAGCACCAAGTTTGAATAATCACCCCCTACCCCCCTCAAACGATGAGTTGTAAATTAAAAATCACCTCTTTTCACCATATCAGTTTCTAAGTACAGCTAAAGCGCACCCCTGACTGCAAATATAAACTAGATAGTTTTAAAGGTGTAGAAAAATCATTTCAAAAATAAAATTTGACATGAATTTCTTACGTACAGGACTTTTCTACGCCACTATCCGTAAAAATGTCCTTTTTTCTTTTATCAAGCCTTAAAGCAAGATATATTTAAATCTATCTGTAAGTTAAAAGGGCATTTTGTACGTCTTAAAGGGCGTAGAAAGTCATTTCAACCACAAATCTAGACATGAATTTCTGACGCACAGGACATTTTTACGCCATCAATCCGTAAAAACGTCCTGTTGTCTTCTTGAGCTATCATTTTCAAGGTAATATACATGTAAATCTATCTGTAAGTTGAAATGGTATTTTTACGCCTTAAAGATGTAGAAAAGTCGTTTTCCGACAGTACATGCAAAATCAACTTGGACTTACCTGTGAATATTGTGGTACTTACGGATATGCTGAGGATTATGATTGTCACTGAAACAAGCATAATTGCAAGATATGTGAACCAGCAAACTTCTGCAACAAGTGTGGCTCACTAACAGTATCTGGAGAGTAAGACTGTTTTGGGAAGTCATTTGCTTGCCAACCGTCATAGTGTGCAGACGTGTTTTTTCAACCGTCATATTGACATGTGAAGCAAGGATGGATTTAGAAACGTGTTTCAAGGAGAAGAACGTGGACTACATGATAAGGGAACTGGCGCGTTTTGGATCTATTCAACAACTACAACACTTTAGCATATATTGGGAACTTGCTCATTCGACGTTGAACTTACCAAACTTACGTGAGGATTTCATCAAAGAGTGTGTGCTGTCAGGCATTGACGAAGCTGAGGAGTTTGATGTGGAAGCAGCATATCACTTTTTGATCTTGGAGACTGTTTGATGAAGTGAGAGAGTGGTTAATCTATATTGCAGTATAATGGCAAACATTACATTGAGACAATATATTGTGCAAAAAATATATTGTGAAGAAATGTTATTAGCTGTAAAAAATTGCATGTTTAGTATGTCCTGCTTGTCAAAATGAAGAGCGTCAAGAACATACTTGTCATTCTACATGTGTCTATACATATTGGAAGATCAATGGACTCCAATTATTGTGTCACTATTTCATTTGTAAGATATGTTGATTGAGTTATAAAATGTAAGATATGTTGGTTGAGTTGTAAAAATATGTTGATTGAGTTGCAAGGCAAAATAAAATGTAAGATTTGTTGACAAGTGGCGATCATTTAGTGTTAACATGTCGACGTGGAAAGACTACTTTACCAATATTTACTTTAAACCTGGTCAACTCGGGGCATTTGCTGGTCCTTACAAACTTTATCACGTATTAAAAAACATGATCGACCAGTCACTCATTGCAATATGAAGAAATGGTTGCAAGATCAAGATGCATTCAGTTTACTACAACCTGTAAAATACAGGTTTAAAAGGCAACGTGTCATTACACGTGGTATTGATGACATGTGGGATATTGATTTAGCTGACATGGGAAACATAGCTCCCTATAATGATGACACCCACTTTTTACTGGTTGTCATTGATGTGTTTTACAAATATTTGCGGGTGCAGCCAATACCTAATAAATCACATACCAGCGTCACACAAGCCTTTCAAAAGATTTTTCATGAAACACAACGAAGACCACGAACTCTAAGGTCAGATAAAGGAACTGAATTTAAAAACAAATGGGTAAAAGCATTTTTGAAGAAGGGGGGAATACATACCTATACGACAGAAAATGAAACCAAAGCCAACTTTGCTGAGAGAGTCATTCGTACTCTAAAGGGAATGATGTATCGATATTTCCTACATAATCAAACGTATCGCTATATGAACATCCTTTCAGACTTAGTGTATAATTACAACCATAGACCTCATGGTTGCCTCCCTGAAAGGTATGCTCCTGCAGATATTCGAAAGGAAAATGAATCTAAAGTGTGGAAGTATATGTATGTAGACAAATTGAAATTGAAACCAAAGAAAAAACCCTACAAATTTACAATTGGTGATCATGTTCGCATTTCCCACATGAAATATGTTTTTCAACGGGATTATCATATAAATTGGACGCAAGAGGTCTTCATTATCACACATCGTTGTAAGAAGCAAGGAATACACTTGTATCGTGTGAAAGACTTTTTGGACGAAGATATTGATGAACCTTTCTGTGAAGAAGAACTGCAGAAAGTAACAAAAGATATTGAATCTGTCTACAGAATTGAAAAGTCTTTGAAAACACGAAAAAGACGAGGTGTTAAAGGATTATTTGCGAAGTGGTTGACTAAAGAAGTTTAACAGTTGGGTGAAAGAAACAGACATTCAAAAATGAAGCACGCATCACATGTTTGGTCTCTGGACCTACAGGCAGTAGTAATACTTCTCTAGTCAGGGAAATTCTAGAACAAAAGTTAATTAAACCCTCTCCAAAAAACCATTTTGTGGCTCCATGGAGCAGATCAGTTTCTTTTACAAGGGAATGAAAAGTGTGGAAGTCAAGACATTCCAGATGACATTGAAGAGCGCTTTAACCCGAAAAAACCAAACTTACTCATCATTGACGACTTAATTACTAAGTGCCATAGTGATGAACGTATGACACTCTCTTTAGTGTTGGCAGCAGTCATCAAAATCTAAGCATCATTTTTATTGCACGTAATTTATTCCATCATGGTAGAGATATGCGAAATATTAGTTTGAATATACATTATATCATGCTGTTTAAAAATCCTAGAGACAGTCAACAAATAAATACAAATAAGTACAAATGTATCCTGGAAAATCTCAATTTCTCATAGAAGCTTATCAAGATGCTACCAGCAAACCTCATGGCTATTTATTCATTGATTTGAAGCCAAAGACAAATTATCAACTACGCATTCGTACAGGCATTTTACCAAAAGATACACATTATGTCTATGTGGATAAAGTAGCGTATGAACAAGAACCAAGTCACTTGACCATTCGTAGCCAAGCTACCAAGGAGGAATTAACTAGCTTGTTTGAAATTTGTTTGAATATATTGCAAGGACATTACCCTTAAGCTCAAAAAGGTATAAGGAATTCAAGCGTGAACGTCATACCCTACGCACACTGGCAGATAAGAAGATATCACTTCGAAGAAAAAAGGAGCTATTGCTAAATTTGCGTTACCCTTGCTAGCTCAGTTGCTGTTAAAATGAAGTATACTTTAAAAATGGTCCTCATTCCTGAATATGAATACAAAATGTTGCTAGAAAAGAAGGGAAAAGATGGTGGAATCAAAACGAAAGTTAATAAACTTTTACGTGGGAAACTAACTCATAAAAAGGCAAGTTCTTGGTCGACATTTATGAACAATTCAGTCACAGCAACAACAACAACATTCTGTCACATTATCCAATGCAGAAAAATCAGAAAAGTCACAGCAGTTTCTAAACCATTTTCAACCTATTTATCATGTAAAACTAACACAACTTAAGAAACATGGTACGAGATGGACTGATAAAAATGCAATTGTTTTAAAAACGGGTACTCCCATCAAAAATTCCAACATTATTGATTTGTTGAAAGAAGCATTGGTTGGTACAAGAAGAAAAGAATGACGAGAACCACCACATGGATGGAAGCAGTTTATTCAGGAAATAATATTCCCAAAACTGTTTTTGACAACTCGTGAAGATATTGCAAAAGAGATAGAACAACGTCAACAAAGGCTGTTTCCAGAAGGATGTTGCCAAGGAGAAGTAGTAGACACCAATGTAGATCATGTAGACAGCAATGTAGACAGCAATGCAGATCATGTAGACAGTGTGGATGACGTGTGTCAAACATGAAGTAATGTATATACACATCTAGTTTATCTACATCACATGAACGATTTAGCCATCATGGAGTCAACAAGTTTTTATATTACTTTACCTAGTAATGCTAGTATGAACTATTATCCCAACAACAAGGCTTTGAATTATCAATTTCGTATACCTCGAACCATCTATTTGAAAGGAAAATATGAAGTGGCCTTAGCTGAAATTCAATATCCACGTACATGGTCTACGATGAGGTCTAACTTAGACTATTATTTGAAATACATATCGGATTATACATGTGATGGTGTCTTTAAAACAGTGTATAATGTCCATTGCTATTATAAAACACCTAATGAAATCATTCAAGCGATAAATCAAGCCTTTAAAGATGCTTTTGCCACTGATGAAGCCAATGTGTCTCCAGTGAGATTAAACTATGATAAAATTACAAGGAAAGTCTCTCTGATGTTAAGAGATAATTTTACCTTATCATTTTCCACGGGATTAAGTGAACTCTTAGTATTTTTACCATATATGGTTTATGTTAAACAAAGTGAGGCTCCGCATATGCTTGATATTAAACATGGATTTTATACACTCTATGTGCGTTGTAGTATTTTTGAATCACAGGTTGTAGGAGATCATTATGTGCCTTTGCTACGATCTGTTGGAATACAAGGACATGAGGGAGACGTTATTATGAAAACTTATGGAGAACCTCATTATGTTCCTGTAAACACATCCAAATTTGACATGATAGAAATGAATATTAAGGATGACACAGGTGAAAACATCTCATTTAAGACGGGAAAGTGATCTGTAAACGTCATTTTCGACCAAAAGCATTATGAAAGCATGTACACACGATCCGTCTACATATCGCAATCATTTTCTTCGTCAAGTGGGTGGGGAATTACCAGCATTTAGAAGAGCGCGAATACAATGTGGAGATGGTATTGATTCAATACTGGGATCATTGGCTCGCAAAGCTATTCCACTGCTTAAGGCAGGGGCTAAAATCGTTGCACCACATCTTTAAAAGGCTGCAAAAGATGTCGCGAAAGATATTACATGTCGAGTAGCACAGCGTGTGATTGGTGATGTGTTAGGAGGACAAAAGAGAGTGCAACCGAAAAAACCTGTCAGAAGACGAAAAACAGCTAAACGGATAACATCAACAAAACATAAGAAAGATATTTCTTAAACATGTCTTTAATTCATAATCATTCTTGTGAATGTAGTCTTTCTCCATTGGAATGGTTTCGCATACTACCAATCCAAACCGCTGTAGAAAAAAGTTCTAATGTAGACTATCAACCACTGACTAACATTAGAGAGGGTACTCCAATAGAATTCTACATACCTGCGAGTACAGAAGAATATCTAGATTTAAAGAACAGTTAACTTCATATTGTATGCTATATTGTAAAGGGTGATGGAACACCGTGTGGTATAGATGATAACGTATCATGTATCAATGATTTATTTAATTGGTTATGGCCCAATATTGAATTATTTCTAAATGATCGATTGGTATCACATAGTAACAATACCCATGGTTATACCAGCGTTATAACCCACCCCATTCGTGATTCGGAAGAAAGTCTCCATTCTGAGCGCTCTATGCGTCTCATCTATAAAGATACTGTTGGATTAATGAATACTTATGAGGTGAAAAGACCTAATCATGAAAAGTATGTATCAGGTTTTCATGTAAATGTTGATTGTGGTGATCTAGCTGAGCAAGGAAATAGTGGTTTACATAATCGTTATTTGTATACACGTCTAAGCCATGAGTTTATGCTTTCAGGTGGTTTAAGGGTAGATTTGTTTGAGCAGAATCGCTATCTTCCCAATGGCATCAGTATGAAATTGCGTTGACATAGGCAAAAAGATGAATATTTTTTAAGGGCTGGAGATACTGGTTTTAAAGTAGAATTGAGAGAGGCGTTTTTAACCATTCGCAAAGTGAGGGTTAGTTCAGGTATTTAGTTAGGACATACAGGTGCATTAATGAAAACTCCTGCTAAGTTGCATGTTACTAGACTAGAAAAGAATAAAAAATTTTAGCTATTCCAACTGGATTTCAATCTTTTGTGAAAAATAACATCTTTTTGGGTCAATGAGCAAAACGTATTGTGATTGAACTGGTTCATAATAAATCCTTTGCTGGAACAGTATTGAGAAATCCATACAATTTTGATCATTTTGATCTTAACTACATGCAACTTTACACTGATGGTGAACCAGTCCTCTCCAAACCTCTCAAGCTTGACATTGCACGGGGTAAATATCTTGACGCTTTGGAAACTCTTTACAAATCTTTTGATAAATTGAATGGTGAGAAAAGTTCCATCATAAAACGGGAAGATTGGCCTAGAGGTTATGCTCTATTTTCTTTCGACTTAAAATCTGATTATGATGGTGATGACCATTTTCCCCTTATCAAACATGGGAATTTGCGGCTAGAGATGAATTTTACCTGTGCTTTACAAAATACAGTCAATGTTATAGTCTATGCTGAATTTGATATCGTCATTGAAATAAGTGCAAATCGCAGCATTCAATTCGACTACCAGTCATGAACACGAAGCAGATAGAGGTCATACTATCCCATGATGTTATGACAAAAGACGTCATTCAAGGCGTGTTTTCCATGGACCAGTTACCATTACCATCTTTACAACGTGGTGCCTGTGTCATCAATACAGACGATCATGGTGAGCCAGGACAGCATTGGGTGGCAGTATTTTATGACAAAGACCCTGCAGAATATTTTGACTCTTACGGACTTTTACCTACAGACAGTCGTTTGAATAAGTCTTTAAAGTTTAACTTCATTAATAATTCAGTTCCATTACAAACACCGATATCATCTACATGTGGATTTTATTGTGTGTATTATATTATTCAAAGAGCTCGAGGACATAGCTCTTTTGAAATCATTGATGTATTAAGAAGAAGTGATGGTGATTTTGTTGTAAAGGATTTTGCATATAGACATTATATACCATTATTTTATTGATGCTGTAATAGTTGTATTAGGTAAGTTGTATCAGTAAAGTTGTTGGTAATCGTCGATTTGGTTTATTAGAAATTTTGTAATGGAAAACAAGACAGTTTTATACAACATTTTTTTATTGTGTTATACATTATTTACATTTCAACAATTATTTTACATTTCAACAAATCTATTTAACATTAAATTTTTTCACAAATGCATTCAATACATTGATAAGCGAATGCCATTCATACCAATCTAAATTAATATATGTACCATAGACATTATACCCGCGTTTGTAAATGCTATGAAACCTAGCATAACACTGTCCATTACCAAACTTTATTATTTTAACATCTTCATGTTCAGACAGTTTCAGTTCATATCCATGTTCATTCATGTCAATGTCTATCATCATAACCCACATGGGATGTGTCAGCTCAATGGATTTGGTACCCCGCATGAGTTGCACTTTCAAGTCCGCTTTGAATTGAAGCGTCAGGTTCTTTCCAAACCCATGCTCGTAACAGAGCGTACCATTCAACTGTGATGAGGTGAAAAGACCTAATCATGAAAAGTATGTATCAGGTTTTCATGTAAATGTTGATTGTGGTGATCTAGCTGAGCAAGGAAATAGTGGTTTACATAATCGTTATTTGTATACACGTCTAAGCCATGAGTTTATGCTTTCAGGTGGTTTAAGGGTAGATTTGTTTGAGCAGAATCGCTATCTTCCCAATGGCATCAGTATGAAATTGCGTTGACATAGGCAAAAAGATGAATATTTTTTAAGGGCTGGAGATACTGGTTTTAAAGTAGAATTGAGAGAGGCGTTTTTAACCATTCGCAAAGTGAGGGTTAGTTCAGGTATTTAGTTAGGACATACAGGTGCATTAATGAAAACTCCTGCTAAGTTGCATGTTACTAGACTAGAAAAGAATAAAAAATTTTAGCTATTCCAACTGGATTTCAATCTTTTGTGAAAAATAACATCTTTTTGGGTCAATGAGCAAAACGTATTGTGATTGAACTGGTTCATAATAAATCCTTTGCTGGAACAGTATTGAGAAATCCATACAATTTTGATCATTTTGATCTTAACTACATGCAACTTTACACTGATGGTGAACCAGTCCTCTCCAAACCTCTCAAGCTTGACATTGCACGGGGTAAATATCTTGACGCTTTGGAAACTCTTTACAAATCTTTTGATAAATTGAATGGTGAGAAAAGTTCCATCATAAAACGGGAAGATTGGCCTAGAGGTTATGCTCTATTTTCTTTCGACTTAAAATCTGATTATGATGGTGATGACCATTTTCCCCTTATCAAACATGGGAATTTGCGGCTAGAGATGAATTTTACCTGTGCTTTACAAAATACAGTCAATGTTATAGTCTATGCTGAATTTGATATCGTCATTGAAATAAGTGCAAATCGCAGCATTCAATTCGACTACCAGTCATGAACACGAAGCAGATAGAGGTCATACTATCCCATGATGTTATGACAAAAGACGTCATTCAAGGCGTGTTTTCCATGGACCAGTTACCATTACCATCTTTACAACGTGGTGCCTGTGTCATCAATACAGACGATCATGGTGAGCCAGGACAGCATTGGGTGGCAGTATTTTATGACAAAGACCCTGCAGAATATTTTGACTCTTACGGACTTTTACCTACAGACAGTCGTTTGAATAAGTCTTTAAAGTTTAACTTCATTAATAATTCAGTTCCATTACAAACACCGATATCATCTACATGTGGATTTTATTGTGTGTATTATATTATTCAAAGAGCTCGAGGACATAGCTCTTTTGAAATCATTGATGTATTAAGAAGAAGTGATGGTGATTTTGTTGTAAAGGATTTTGCATATAGACATTATATACCATTATTTTATTGATGCTGTAATAGTTGTATTAGGTAAGTTGTATCAGTAAAGTTGTTGGTAATCGTCGATTTGGTTTATTAGAAATTTTGTAATGGAAAACAAGACAGTTTTATACAACATTTTTTTATTGTGTTATACATTATTTACATTTCAACAATTATTTTACATTTCAACAAATCTATTTAACATTAAATTTTTTCACAAATGCATTCAATACATTGATAAGCGAATGCCATTCATACCAATCTAAATTAATATATGTACCATAGACATTATACCCGCGTTTGTAAATGCTATGAAACCTAGCATAACACTGTCCATTACCAAACTTTATTATTTTAACATCTTCATGTTCAGACAGTTTCAGTTCATATCCATGTTCATTCATGTCAATGTCTATCATCATAACCCACATGGGATGTGTCAGCTCAATGGATTTGGTACCCCGCATGAGTTGCACTTTCAAGTCCGCTTTGAATTGAAGCGTCAGGTTCTTTCCAAACCCATGCTCGTAACAGAGCGTACCATTCAACTGTGATGAGGGTGATGTAGTCGTAGGGTTCTGTAAGCTCGTCATACTGGCGAAATTGTACAAATACGTCTAGACAGTTCTCAGTCACACGCACTTCAAAATCCTCTGAGAGTATAAGGACAAAGCCAGGTATCCTCAGCTTCCCTAGATGGTTTTTCAACACGGATTGTTCTTCAGGCGATAGAATGATATACTGTCCAAAATGCCACAATGTCATCACATAAGTTCTTCAGATATGCGAATCCATCTGTAATGGGTTCATAATCTGATAAAAAGTCTTCCATCTAGTTCAACAGTCAGATTAACTATGAGCTGTCTTCTTGTCTTCGCAGCCTTTTATCCACTTCTTTCACCTGCTTCTTTAACATTTTCCATTCAGGTATTGTTAGCAAAATAGCCTTTTTCGTAGGACGATTTCTTCCAAACCCTCATCTCTGAGGTACTTGCGAATGTTCACCACTCCTTCATTGCTTTGTTTCATAATTTTAATGTACTTTCCATTTCCTAGAGAAAGCATTCCATCCCACGACTGTGGTGGCGTTGGTGCCGTCTCCACTTTCAATTTCTTGATGGTAGTGGTTGTGGTAGGATTTTTTATTTTTAAGTCTTTGACTGTATCAGCAAGAGTATCCATATCAGTTGCAGATCTCTTACGACTTCCAAGTTCCACGTTAACGCTTCAATGTTCACACTTGAAATAACTCTTACGTTGGAGGACCTCTCCCCTTTCATAACATGGCCTTATAATGTCCATGTGCCAAGGTGCAAATAGCCGTCATTCAACACGTATCGCTTGTCGTCAATTTGGGAGAGGGCCACTTTCTGCAACTTCCCTGGGAAAAGATGGTGGCTATGTCTTCGAATAATGTGTCCTGTAGCCATCGTTTGAGTTTGGTTGAACAAACTGTCTCTATATTGCACATTAATGCGTCTTTAACAAGCTTGAGTGATACCTTTAGCTTTATGTTTTTCTTTCCCACCGCACAATAAACTGTACATTTTCGGTCTGAGTCCAACAAACTCTTCAATGGAGATGCCTGCCTTCTCATCCTTCATTTTCCCAATCGCTTTTTTGTTCACGTTGGAATGTAGGAAGTGATCTGACGGATAGTCAGTTGTGTCGAACAGGTCAGCATCTTGCTGCATATCCTTGTAGATATCTTCCGTTTCTATGTCATAACAAATTGTCGGTGTCGCTGAACAGCAAATTGGCATTGGGATACTTGACCATGATGTAGTTGTAATGAAAGTGGAACATAAGCACTTTGCTTAGGTCGAGAATGGTGAAGCCAACTTGAATGGGATTATCCAGAAGCAAATCCACTTTGCGTAAATGTACGGCGGTCAAATCTTTGTTGAAAATTTTAAATTTGTGGAAAGAAGGTTTGGCCACTACTTTCTTGGACCGCTTTTCCTTGTGAACAAGTTCAACATTGATTCGCTTTCTCACATTTTCCATCGTTTTGCCAAACACAGAGTTGTTCATCAGTTTGAAGAAGTCTTTTTCAAATGGGTTCTTGGCCAATTTTCTCTTTTCTGTGTTCAAGGTAATGTATTTTGCTAGCCATTTGCTCTGTGCAAACATGATGGCACGATGAACTTTGCTGACTTTGAACCCCAGTGAGACGTACTGTTGTAAATTTCTATAATGAAGCACATATTTCTTCTTGTCACACAAGTTAGGGATGAGCTTTTCACTAGGTTTGTCTTTCATGTTCAGAAGTTTCCGTAGCTTCTGGCTGTACTCAGACAATTCTCCAACTTTCACACATTACCGTTCTGGAGCCACTGGGTAGTGATTATGACGATCATGGATTGAATGTGGATATTCTAAATCAGCTTCCAAAATGAATCCAATATCGTCATCTTCAGCTACATCCATGAAGTCGATGGATTCTGGCTCGCTCACCCACACAAATCCACTTTGAGGCATGCTTTGTGACATGGCCCAGCCATATAAGCTATTTGCATCCAGGTACATTAGGTAGTTGCTTGGTATCTCAGAATTGTAATCTGCTTCGTAGGGGTTATTTGCTTTCGCATACTTGTGCGTGATCACAGATATCCTCCACGTATGTACATGTCAATGTCATTGATCCATTCCAAATTCACCTATGTCGCTATTAACATAGCATCCCACGACAGTCCTGGAGCTGTATAGAAGTGGGCAGGATCCAATTCTTACGTGTTGAGGCACACTTGACGAAAATTTGCAAACACGTCAGCTAGCATATCACATCTGATTTCAGGTACAGGTATTCACCGAATGTGGTAGAGTTGAATGTATCCCACACCTTCTGTGCATGCGCATAATCCTCATCGCTAATGTCCTCTTCGCTGAGCTGACTATAAAACTTGTCCTTTGATGGTAGCTGCGTTTCAGCAAACTTGGATGGCTCGTCCACGTAATCGTAGGGGTACCCTCCCTTTCTCAGCAGCAAATCTTGTTGGTTACTATCGTGAATGTTAGAGGTCATATTGTAGAAGTTGTCTTTTCCTTCTGCTGCAAGGCTGGATACTAACTTATGTAGAGAGGTACTCGTGAACTGAAAGCTGTCCGTAAATTTCAGATTGCTCATGGTGAATGCAATATATTTCTCAATGGTGTTGGGAATTACTGTAAGTGTTTCATCTTTGAATTTCCCAATTTCTTCCATGATTAGATGACTGTCATAGCCTCGCAAATTGTGAAAAACACAGGAATGATAAAAGAATCTTTATCCCCCTGTCGATCCTTTCTAAGTCGG
Organism: Protula sp. h YS-2021; assembly: GCA_949752745.1. Lineage (NCBI taxonomy): Eukaryota > Metazoa > Annelida > Polychaeta > Sabellida > Serpulidae > Protula > Protula sp. h YS-2021. The sequence continues at coordinate 10,460,324 of OX457032.1, forward strand.
AATTGCAAGTTGCATTCTCTATGTGCTGCTCCGCAATATTTGCCATTGATGTGGTCATGATCTCTCACACGATCCGCTCCTACAGGCTCATGACAAATGTAACAATCGATAGCGTTCTTAAAATTCTCTCGGTCCTCACAGGTCATCACCATATCTTTTGGCTGCTCTAAACCACGCACACTACGATCACGCTCCTTCACCACATGGTCTAAAAAGGCCTTTAGGCAAAGCTGTTTGGACGATGATGCTGATACTTGTCTCCTTCTTCATGCTTTTTCGTGAAACATTCAAAGTCGGCAAAGTTTGGCTACATTCTTGAATTTGATGCAAGGTTCCTGCTTGCCACTCAATTCACGATGCTTGTCTAAAAGATGTTGTCGCATAAACGCGTGAAGACAGTTGAAACAATAAGAAGCTGCAATCTTATGCTTTGATCGACAACACATAAGTCTGCTGAAATTATTAATCAAGCAGTAATGCATTTTCTTGTCATTGCTAATCAGAAGTAAGTTGGTTTCTCTCACACTGATGTTTCGACTGAGTTGTATCGGAACAACTGCAACCTTTTTCATATCCAAACACGTTGATGGACACATCGTTCTCCTTTTCTAATTTTGGAATGTCCGTAATTGGCGTTGGAAATGTCATACCCTCTACCTTGAATTCTTTCTCAAATGGTTTGTAATGACTCACACGACATGGGTTGTTTTCATGAGGGTGGAGGTAAGCCAATACTGACCATAAGAAACCATTGTTGTCATCATTCTTAATGTTTATTACACCTCTTGTTTGTTTCAGAGGCGCTGATGTAGCTGTATGTACTTCAATGTACAATACATTATCCAACACCAAGCCAGAGCCTTGTTGTTCATGTTCGTCAAACTTAGTAAATAATTCTTTATAGGCTTCTGACAAGTCCTTTTCAATATCCGCTGGATTGTATGCCGTATATGTTGGACTGCGGACAAATACGTTATCCACTTGTTCTGTCATAACAGCTGCATTCGCTGTCAATTTTGTGAAGCGCGCATGCACCACAATGCACTATTTCATTCCATAAAGTCTCCAACAAATGTGCCTTAATACGGTTCTCTTGCTGTCGCATTTCAAGTAGTAAATCCGTTCCATCCTCAGACTCAACCCGTTTTTCCTGCGCGTTTTCACAAAAACTAACCCTTCTACCTCTCCCTACTTGTCCCTTCTTTTGTTTCTTTGAAACATGTTCTTCATGAGACACATTTTTCATCTCAGCTGGTATGCATGCATGTGCCTCAAACGCATCTAGAGATAGAAATTCTATATTGGATTTAAGGCAGAGGACTGGCTCGTGTATCCAAATGTCATCTTGTTCCGTCTTTCGTCTCTTTGCTGCTTTCTCATGTTCTTCAAGAGCACGTTTCACTGCGGTTTTCATTTCAGCTTTACTACATGTATGTGTCTCAAACAATTCCAAAGATGGAAATTCCACATGGCATTCAAGGCAGAGGACTGGTATATCCTTGACTGAACTACCTGCCATTGTTGTTGTTGTTGTCGTATCAATTGCTTGAACTGAAATACTGAAATGTGTTCTCAGACATCCCCTTTTATACACACACACACATACACAGACATACATAGACAGAATTAGCGTTTATTTCATAAGAGAGGATGGTCCTTGGAAGGGCCGAAAGTTTTAGTAAGTTGGCTCTTCACCAACATGTCGGGTTCCAGCAACTGCAATGGCATCTGTAAAACTGCTGCATGGTAAACGGTCTTCCTGCGCACTTGAAGGGGTGGAAATTATAATATGTGATGTTTCTAAGTGTCGCGCCACACCACCAGCAGTCTGTACACACCGGTCCCGGCCCAGGCAACGTCGCTGTAAACTTGTATCATAGCAGACAGCCACAGGTCTTGCAACAGAACCGACGCGGAGCGTTGTGGTATAGGGGGCAGTTGTGAACCTGTCCTATATATTCTAGCCACACCCAGCACTTGTAACACTCCGTTGTTAGTGTTACTGGACGACCGTTCTTCATCACTGTGATTGTCTTGTTAGTTCAAGTCATCTTGCTGGTTGTTTTGGATTACTGCAACCAGCGTTTAAACGTCTATTTATACGTTATTTTTCATGCTTTTCTGTGGGGGGGGGGGGGTTTGGAAACCAAAAATGTTCAGAATTGTCTGAGACGTGTAAATATGTAAAAATCGCAAAATCACCCCGGGGGGTCATGCATACTATACATAGGTATCTGTAGCTGCCTCTCCTGGGGTGGGGTGGGCGGTCGGACCCGACATACTGTCCTGGAGGGTGTGACCTATTTTTTCTAAGGTATATAAGTGTTTCCCTTCACCTATGCTTTCAGTATCAGTCTTCAGTCATGGAGTGTTATTTCGCAATGAACCACCCGCTCACTGTTAAAGAAGTGCAGGAAGTGTATTGTCCGTTGCGACAACTTTCCGGCCGGTCGTACCGACGCCTTTTTCTGCGGTTGTTACCTGACCCGACGAATGCAGCAGCTATCTGTATTCCAGTCTTCTTCGACGAGATAGTGAGATAGTGACCACGTATAGTAGGCTGCTCTAAGGCACGAATATACACTGCAGTGCAAGACATGTCAAGCAGCAACAGACAACTTCATGTTCGACTCGCTGCAGAGGTCGGAGTGTGCCCGTCAAGTGCAGGACATCGTCACTTTCTTTTAAGGCCGGGGAAGCAGGAGCAGGTAACAGTGAGGAGCATTGACTCCTGCCCGCCCTTTTTGTGGCGGCCGCCACCTAATACGAAATGAGCGCTATTTCTGTCATGGTGTTGGTATGTCTGTGTGAGCGTGCGGGGAGAGTGAGAGAGGGAGACAGAGAGAGAGAGAGAGAGAGAGAGAGAGAGAGAGAGAGAGAGAGAGAGAGAAAGAGAGAGAGAGAGTAAGAAAAGAGACAGAGAAAAAGAAATTGCCATCTAGGTTAAAAAACCTATGATGCTTACGGAATGAACGCTAACTCTATCATTGTGTTGGCATGTGCGTGTGTGCGGAGAGAAAAAAATTGCCATCTGGGTTAAAATACCTATGAGGCTTACGAAATGAACGTCAATTCTGTCATGGTGTTGGTATGTGCGTGCGTGCGAATAGAGAAAAAAATTAAAAAAACAATGGTTTCACCTTTTTCTTTTTTTTCCTCCATCCGTCTGTTCAACCTGCTCTGTAAATAGCCATTTGGGCCTAAAACCATATGAGGGTTCTGAAACACCTTTTTTCCCGTCCGTTCAACCTGCTCTGTAAATATTCACCTGGGCCAAAACCACCATGGGGGTTTAAAACCATTTTAATGTGGTTTTAAACCCCCGTTTCCCCCTACTCTGAGTTGAGCATTCCTCTAACATTTCAACGTAGTCGTATCGCATTTGTAAGAACAGCAACATTTTTTGTGCTTTCTTAAATTTGGTCAATATCCTCACCAGTTTTCCCCAATAAATACTAACATGCAACATTCTTGCCAAATTGCAAAACAATCGGATCGGAAATGAAAAATTGTGCATGCGCACTCACATACATAACTGACGACGGAAACTCCACACGCGACTGGTACAGCCAACCCGCGATAGTGAACTGTGCTAATAACGTTGCTCTGTTCAACTTTTGCCAAAGACCTTGATTTGTGAGAACTACATCACCATCCAATTTTATTTTGTTGTCTAGTTTCAAGGTGATCGAACACTTTGATTGGACGCAGGTACTAGTGTGTTTCTGCTTGCGAAAACGTTGCTTATCGAATGTCTTCTCAACGTTAAGTTAAAGACGTTGAATAGACGTCGAAAAAATGCATTTTTAGCGCCATTAACGTGTAGCGTTGTACAGATGTGTTGTTTGGTCGCGACCAATCACAGCCAAATTACAACCAGATTCTGTGCTAATTTCACCGGTAACTTTTTATCCTGGATTCAATGGGGATGTACCAGGCGGTTGGAATGTCTTATTTGTTCGTTTGTTTTGTTTTTCTCTGCTGCTTCCTCCCTCCCTCCTTCCTCCACCGACTCTCACCTTCTCACCCTCCAACAGACAAAGTTACGCCAGTACTCGCAAAATGTACTATTGTAAACGGTGAATACTCTTCTATTTGACATATGTCGTTCAGATGCTAAAATTAACAGGTTACAGTTATCGCTTGGTTAAAAAGGATGTCTTTCTAAAACCTTGCAGCTTCAGTTCAAGGTCATTTTAAAAGGTCATATGCACGCATGGAAATAACCAAATAGGTGCTGCTCCACTCCTCATCCCCTTGACAACTGTGCCACACACTACAGTGCGCAAGAGTGTAGTGCACTAATAGTTTTTGTCCAGCAGTTTACCCTTACGGCGGTTTTAAGCTGTTGTACATTAACCTTGAGGAGCTACTTTTAAAAAAAAATCATTCGCTGTGTCTTTATATACAGATAGATCCCATCAGAGGTCAGCTGATTTATAGCAACGCCACACTAACACTATATGCTCGTTGTTATAAAACAGCTGATCAAACCGCCAGAGGTTAGTTGTTGGACAACAACGGTCTTTTTAATTGGGTTAATAAATTGGTTCCCACAAGCCACTCTAGAGTTTATTAACGACGCTTGCCGGTCTACAACTCTAGTAGCGTTTGAACGCAGATCTCCAGCGGAGTGGAAATCCCGTTTGGTAGTTCCCTGGTTCTATTTTTGTCAAACAATTTACGTTGTTGTCGAACATTTAACCTCTACAAGGGTTCGGCCTGTTGTTCACAGCACATGTTTACTACAAAGATACACTGGGAATTGCGCAAAAATGGTGTTCATAAAAGAGAGGAACTACTTTTTAAAATATCCATCCGCTATGTGTTTATACATATGGATCTTTCCAGAGGTAACCTGTATTATAATAACGAACCACCTCTTTTCAATTCCAGGGCTGATTTCCCTTTATTCATTTATCCCAAAAGTGGGAAGAAACGAAGAACTGTATAAAAAGACAAACCAAATACCATGGTCAATTCTAATCAGAAAACGTCGCTGGAATTTCTTTGGACACGTCTGTAGATTGCCTGAAACTACACCAGCAAGTAGAGCTCTTAAAGAAGCAACTGAAACAGTAAAAAGACCTCCAGGAAGACAAAAAACAACATATCTGTCAACGATAAAACGCGATCTACAAAATAAAAGGATCTACTCAATATCACAAGCCAAAAAACTAGCACAAAACCGTACCAGGTGGAGAGATTCTGCATAGAAACGTATAGAGCTTTGCTCTGAAAGCGTATCCCGACGACGACGGGAAGAAACGAAACTGCTATCCCGAGGTCTTAGGGATAAAGGTGCAAAGAAATGATAGACACGAAAAAAAAAGTGGCAAAAATCTGCAAAATTTGATTTTACCAGAAACCTATTTACATTAAAGGGCTGAATAATATGTGAAGTAGTTTTTAAAGGATTATATACGTATGGCATTTTACGTTGGAAAGTTGAAAGAGACGTAGAATTTTGATGTTTTTTCTTTATCATTTCCTTTTAAGTTAACCCCCAAAAAAATTGCAGTCGAAACGACAAATCAATCGAAAACTGGTAAGAGTCAAAATTAAAATCATGGTTGTTAGCAGTTATTCGGTCAGATTACACATCCTGGTTTCTCGACGGTCTCTTTGGTTTTAACCAGTAAAAAATATCGTGGTCAGATCTGGACCCAGCGGGCGGTAGCTCCAAGTCAGCCCTTCGCCGAACCTCAGTAGCGGATGGCTTCTTGGAGCTAAGGGGGCGGTAGCTCCAAGCCAGCTCTTCGTTATTTATACCTGATATATGTCTATATCAGCCGAACCTCAGTAGCGGATCGCTTCCTGGAGGTGAGGGGGCGGCACTTTGTTTCATGTGTTACCGTGCGTGTCCAAAAAAAAGAGGCACCAAACAAAACCTGGTTTTCACCAGGGGTTTTTACCATCGTGTCCAAACCTTGCCAACCCTGGAACAAACAAACGCATAGCTCCGAGTAGCTCTGACTTGTATAATATCGTACATTTTAGCGCACCGCTTCTTGGAGCTAACAAAAGCAGAGAAAAGGGCTTATTTCGATGTCAGACGTGGACCTCGCAGAGTGCCAATTTCGTAAAAAGGGATGGTGGTGGTGGTTATTTTTATTCAGTGCTCCGCGTTACACACAAAAACGGGGGGGGGGGTCTCTTTTAGAATTGTACTCCGCGTTTGGGTATTATTTAAAAAAGGAAAGCATTGGCTGGGATTAAAAGACGCAAGAAAGTGGAAGGCTTGCAACCGGAAGTAGAAAACATCTGTGATAAAAAGCCTAACTTGACAAATTAAGCGATCCTGGACACAAAGTTATCCGTACGAAAAAACTAACCCATACTGTAACCCACTGTTATGGCCCATAATGAGCCGTTATCGCCATAAGAATGATCCGAATTTAACACCAGAATTTCAAGTCAGGACCCAGAATATGGGTGAAATTAATTAAGACCCATAATGTTCCCGTTATGGCAATAAAAATAACCCAAAATTTAACACCAGAATTTGAGGTGAAGGTGATATTATGACCCATATTTCAGCTTTCCCTTTAGAAAATAAATGCGGGTCTTTGCGGGATTCGAACCAGTAATCTTCTGATTTCGAGTCAACCGCGTTGTTCACTCGACCACGACAACTTCTTGCTTGTCTTGGTTGTAAATAGTAGTAATAAAGAAAAAAAAGATACTTCTACTCCGACTGATCTGAAATAGATTATGTGAGGTGAATTTAAACAGCATTTCTTACTGAAATGCAATTCATTTGATTTTTTAGAGGGGGAGGGGGAGTGGGGGGGCGCAAGAATTCTTAAAATGTCCATTTCGAACAACAGCCCTACGATTGGAAGCAATACCTCTAATAATAACAAAATTAATCTGTTCGACTTTTAACTTTGATTATGCTTAAAAATGTTATCTAGGGATATCCATTATTCAAAACCATATCTAACTGTACTCACGATTGTATTTATGTATTTTTTTGCCAAGTTACTTAAATTCAGAAAAAACGTTAAATTCAACATGGGTAGAAAAATGGAAGGACGACCCGGATTATGGGTTTATATAAATATGGTGATAACTTTGAACCAAAAATTTGAAATTTTGACCCGGATTATTGGTCTAATTTACGTATCTGGGTTTAAATAAGAAAAACTTAATTTAACGGCCGTAATATGGGTAATTTATGGGTGGAATATCGGTTATTTCTTCGCACGGATAAAGAGACAACAGGGTTTGCGTTGGCGGTTTTTTTGTCCACTTTTTGGGCATTTTTAAAGAAATAACTCACTTTTTCGGAACCCACCGAGTCTTTCTGGACCCAACTGAGTCACACTTTCCATTTTTGACTCACTTTCCTGAGAACCCATCGCAAACCCTGGGCAAGATACAAAAGGTTCAACCAAATTGTGAAAAAAAAGAAATACCAAGACAAAATAAAGCTAACGACAAAATGAAGATAGAAAATCTTAAAACCGACTATCAGAAGAACACTAGGCAGCTGACAGTTGTCTCGTCTTAGCTGCCTAGGCCTTGTTTGCTCCTTGCTTTCCTCAGACTACATAACCTATTAAAAACAGCGAGAGGCACTAAACTACACTACACTTTTGTTGACTTAAATACTGCGTTCGATAAGGTCTGGAGAAAAGCAGTGCGGGAAATGATTTTGGCAATAGGTTTAGATCCATAACTTGTCAGGATCATCAGAGAGTCTATATCTGCACGTTCAGTGCGCCGTGGTAATAACTGGTCAGCTAACTGGATGATTCGAAGTTGGAGCAGGGGTACCTTAATGGTGTCTGCTATCCTCAACCATGTTTAATATCTTCCTGGAATTTGGGATGACAAAACTTAAATAGCTAGATATCACTTTCTGACTAAACCACAACCTCCCCTTAGACATCAGATACGCAGACGACACCACGCTACTTTCGGCCATGTTTGAAACGCTAAAATTTCGCTAGAAGAACTAGAAGCCACCTGTAAAAATGGGATATGAAAGTAAAAATGGAGCAAAGTGTAAGATCATAACACCCTCCGACAACATAATAAACCTCGATGGGCAAACGGTAGAGGGTAGAGACCATAAAGTAGCCCACCCAAAAGATGGACAGAACACATTGAGGAGGATACAGAACGACAGAAAGAAGAGCAAGCAACAGAGCTGTTTTGGTGTAGTCTGAGGAAAGCAAGGAGCCAACAACGAACGAGTGTGGCGTATGACGTCATCTTGTAAAATGTGTATATATTTTGAGCAAGACCTTGTGTGCAAAATATCTCGGTAGCGGAAAGTTGTATCGACTTCAAATTTAATATCGGTATTCCATGGGTCAGTCAAACGATAGTTTCAACTTTTGAAAGATGTATGGCGTATGACGTCATTACGTTAAATTTTTGTAAGATTTCTCAGCCGCTGAACTTCATAGAAAGTTCAAATTTGGTGGAATTGTTGCGTGGTAGGTCCTAAACATTCGCTGAAATTTTATCGCAAGTACAACGAACGAGTGCGGAGTATAACGTTATCACGTTGTCCTCACATAGCCCTTACATAGTCCTCACATGGTGTCACATAGTCATATATTCATATGATGTCACATAGTGTCACATGTCACATAGTGTCACATAATGTCATATAGTGTCACATAATGTCATATAGTCACATAGTATGTAGGCTGATCATGTATATATTTTGAACAAGATCCTTAACTCCCGCGAAACGGTGGGATATAGTTAGTCCGTCTGTCTGTTCGTCCGCAAAAAGTACTAAGTTTTGTCCAGCCGACTGTGCAACGTGGCGTTATTGACAAAATCGGCAAAACATTGACGTCGTGGGAAATTGTCAAACATGGTGAATTTTTGGCTCGAACTTAGCTGTGAGACAATGTTTTGTCCGGCCGACTTCTCATAGAAGGGATTATCGTAGGAACCTGAAACCTTGCGTGGTGAAAATATATATATTGAAGATGTGCAGCGTAGCACTTTTGTCAAAATCGGTCAAAAATTGACGTGGTTTAACCGGTCCAATACTACTTTAAGTGTAAATCAGGGAGTATTAAACACTGGATTGTGAAAATATACAAATTAAAGTTGTTATTATCTCCCGTGAAAGGGATGGATATGCTATGAGCTGGTCCGTTCGTCTGTCTGTCCAAAAAAAGTACTAAGTTTTGTCCGGCCGACTTTTCGCAGAAGGGATTGTCGTAGGAACCTGAAACCTTGCATGTTGAAAATGTATATACAGTCGGACTCACTTAATATGAACACGGGTAATGTGAAGTTCGCGTAATATGAAGTGATTTGCTTGGTCCCAATGTAAAATACCTTGGTTTCTATGGACAGAAATTCACATAACATGAACACGTCTATTATGAAGTTCACGTAATATGAAGTCCAGCATAAGGTCCCATAGGCCGCATTTACTGCATAATCTGTTCGCATAATATGAACTACATAATAGGCCAAGGCAAAAACACAAAGAGCACAAGTACACAGAAAACTTTGAGTAAGTGTGACGACTTCATATTACACGGGTCCGACTGTATATTGAAGATCTGCAACTCGGCATTATTGTCAAAATCGGCCAAAAATTGACATCGTGGGAAATTGTCAAATATGGTGAATTTTTGGCTTGAACTTAACTGTGAGACAATGTTTTGTCCGGCCGACTTGTCATAGCAGGAATTGTCTTTGGAACCTGAAACCTTGCATGGTGAAAATATATATATTGAAGATCTGCAACGTGGCATTATTGTCAAAACCGGCCAAATATTGACGTCGTGGGAATTTTTAAAATGTGGTGAATTTTTGGCTTGAACTTAGCCGTGAGACGATTGCTTATCAGGCCGACTTCTGATAGAAGGGATTGTCGTAGGAATCTGAAACCTTACAGCGTGACTTGACTTCATTTTACTTTTACTGCTTCACGGGGGATTCTGCCTTACGGAGGCGCTAGTTTTGAAAATCTGCCAAAAATTCACGTGAAACAAGCTGTCAAAAATCGTTAATTTTTACCTGTAACTTTTTCGTGCATTTTACTTTTACTGTTTCACGGGGATCCTGCCTTACTTAGGCAAAACATCTCGATAATGGAAAGTCGTATCGACTTCAAATTTTAAATCGGTATTCCATGGGTTAGTCAGACGGTAGTTTCAACTTTTGACGGATGTATGACATCATGACGTTAAAATCTTGATTTTATTATCGCTGAGCATCGGAGAAAGTTTAAACTTGGTTGTCTTTGCTTGGTACATGTAGGTCCGAAAGATTCTGTCAAATGTTGTCGTGAGTAGAACGAACGAAAATGACACATGGCGTGATCACGTAAAATATGCATAAAATTTGAACAAGATGTTTATTCTATGGCTTCATCGGACGCCTGTTTTGCCTATGACACGTGTAATGATATTAAGAAAGGCGTCATTACGTAAAAATGCATCTGCTGTTAAGCAAAATATCTCTATAGCGGAAAGTTGGATCGACTTCAAACTGAGTGTATTCCTTGGATAAGTCGCGCAGTTTTTGCACAGCATTAAACTGGTATAGAAAATTAAAAAAGGTGTATGATGTCATCAGCATCCCCCTCAATACGGGTGCTTTCCCCGCTTTGTCGGTTCTTTTGTTAGTTCAGCATAGTTAACTACGCTTGGGATTTCAGCATTTCCCAGCTTCCCAAGCGTTCCTGCATTCTTTAGACTGCTTGAAAAGCTCGGCAGCGTAACAGCATTAATTGTCGACCCATGGCTATTTCATTGCCTTTGGCTAGTCCACTGGTTGTAATTGGCTATTTTGTGCGTTAGTCATCTGCAGTTGTTACGAGCATGTCACTGAGCCAGGGTTGAAACTGGCGAAGGTGAATTTTAGGCAAAAACTATTATTATGAAATCAAAATATGTTTTGATTTTGATTTAGGTGAACATAAAATGAATGCACAGCTATCCTATTGACAAACGCAAACAATGACGACATTTGTTCAACTTGTCCGTTTTTACACACTATGATTCTACGCATAGCAATGTATACTTAATGATAGATTACCATATTTGAAACTAGAGCGGCCAGATCACACAGATCTGACAAGGTTTCAACTTTCTGCGATTTTCAGAGGCTGAGAAATTTCGTACACAAAATTTTAACGCTATGACGTCATACACCTGCCTTAATCACGTAACATGCGACGAAATTGATAGAACCCTCCGACTAATCCATATAAAATTTGAAATCGATAACACTTTGCCTTATCGAGATATTTTGCACACAAGATCTTGTTCAAAATATATTCATATTTTACGCGATGACGACATAGGCCGCATTCGTTCCTTCTACTCGCGAAAAAATTTTATAGACTCTTTCGGACCTACCAAGCAACAATCCCACCAAGTTTCAATTTTCTTCCATGTTTAACGGCCGAGAAATTTCGCACACAAGATTTTTACGCAATGACGTCATACCTCTCTCTTAATCACGTGACATGCGTGAAGAGTTGACAAAACCGTCCGACTGACCCAAGGAATACTCATGTAAAATTTTAAGTCGACTGGACTTTCCGTTATCGAGATCATCTGCGCACATGATGACGGCGGTAGCAAGGATGATGATGACGAAGTCTCCGAGCAAGACGTTGAGACTTTCATAATCAAGCTTGATGAAAAGCTAAAGCTTTAGATGAAAGTTACAAATCGGTCAGCACTGAGTAACTACCGATGTAGCTCTATAAAGATATAAAATGGACAATATACTTAAGAATATGTGTAGTTTAGATTCAGTAAACAATTAAGTTACAGTTTTACTGAGAGAGTTAATTTGGCGAAGGTGAATTCGATTTGGCGAAGATGAGCTGAACGTCCTTCACCAAATTGGCGAAGGTGAAAAAATCCTTATGTGCATCCCTGTTACCCCCCCCCCCCCCACCCACCTCTGCCACCGAGGTCAGTCATGTGTTGTGAAAAATTCCTTTCTATCAGATATCAGTGCACAAACACAAAGTAATAGATCATGGCTATAGCTGCACTTAGGGTACACACGTTCTGTAACAGGGTTAGCGTTGCGTTAAGAATCGTACCTACAGATACGCTTGCGACAAACGCAAAAATATGTTGGAATAAAACGCAAAAAGTTGCAATTTTTTATTGCGACTTATAGCATTTTATTGCATCTAGCCGCGATCCAATATTTCAGAGGACGCGTCCTGAGCATGCAATATGTTGCGACTTATTTCACACTGATGATAAGATTACACCTTGAGCAAACATTCACGCAAGCGATTTAATCCCCCTGCGCATTCACTCCAATTGCATGTACTGTGTGTAAGCAAGTCAATGTTTCAGCTGTATGTGTGGACGTGTAATAGGCTGTATTTGTGTTTAAAATTATTGTATAAGTACATGTTCTCGGGCGACATGAAATAACATTAAAATGGAATGCCAGTGTTATGTGCTTGGGAAATTACTGTCCAAGAAATGCCAGTGTTAACTAATATAAAGAAAAAGCTTTTAATTTGAAATTATCCCCCGTGGAAAGTAGTCAAGTTTTGTTCCTTTCTTTCTCATCTGTTTTTATTTGCCATATTTAAGTGAAAAGCGAATAAATTTACATGAATAGTGTCTTTCGTTAAAAAAAACACATCAAAAAGTTAGCTTTCTGACCGGAGGGGGGGGGGGAGTGTGAAATAGAAATGGAATTACAAATGGGAAAAAATACACAATTTTTATTCAGGCCTGTGGGGGTGGTTTTAGTCTTAAACTGAGGATAACATGACGGCAAGAGGTGGTAGAAAAGGTTTGAAAAAATTTAGTTGCTATTTAGTTATCAAATTTTTGACTTAAAAAGCGATAATTTCATAATAAAAGAACTGAACACATATCCACATGCGAGTTAACACAGCATTTTTTAAATTAACATTTTACACCCTTTCAGTCTGGAAAATAAATGGCCATGCACACTGTAAAACAACATGGAATATTTTAACACTGCTAGCATCATACCATCCCACACAATACTTCTTGAGTGCAAACAAAATGCGCATTACTGGGGATTAGTACAGTACACAATGCAAAACATCAAAAGACAATGTGTTGCATAACACTCAGGCAAGTGTCAATGTATGTAAAATTTGTTGCGATTTATTGCGGCCTACCAAATGCATTTTGCGACACGCAGGACGCGTTTTGTTTCACTTTTCTGCAACAAAATGCATTTATTTTTTTTAATTTATTGCGACTTATTTTTGCGTTTGTCGCAAGCGTATCTGTATATCATATGGCCGGAGGGGAGGGGGCGGTTAGCAACAAAGAAATCACCAGTGAAGAAGGGAAGTGGTGATGCTGATAGCTGCTTACATACCCGAATTAAAGAAAAAACGTGTTTGTAACGGCCACCTTCAAGACCCAGATAAATAGGTGCAAAGAAAAACTTGTTTGTCGTGACCAGATTTTAGCCCATAGTTCCTCACTTTATGGGCATTATTTACGTGGAATCCTCAGTGGGTCTCCCGAAAAAAATGACACGCAACAGACCGAACCGCCACAGAGGTTAGCTGTTGGACAGCAACTACGCAATGTCCCTGTGGACAAGTGGCAAAGAAGTGAATGCCATAACTGTAAACAAAAAGTCGTGACAATTGCACAAAAGGTGTACAACTACCCAAGTATTTAACTATTTACCCCCAATTGACCGGATGTTTAAAGTATTTCCGATTAATCTTTAAATTGTTGAAATTTTTGCGAAAATGCTTGATGACGGCCTCTGATTGTTTCTTTTCCAACACACTGGTTGCAGGTGCGAAGGGCTAAGTTAATGACAAACAATTGAATTATGTCGGAGGCAAAGTGGATGGTTGAAAACAACACCACTGTAGCCCCAGCAACACTCAGCCCCCAGCCACACCCACAGAGCGGAAAACCCCCGAAAGACGTGCGAAGGTCACAAACCTGATGGCTGGAAACAACGTCAGTGTATCCCGACCAACCACGCAGCGCCCAGCCACACCCACAGGGCGGGAAACCCCCGAAAGATTGCGATAGGCAACCCCGAAACCAGCCAGTCAGCAACTGCTGTGAATAGCTTTCCCCGCCGAAGTTGTTATTTGAAATCTGATGGTCGATACTCTGCGGAAAAATATCCACACGGACGAAGTAGTTCCAGCAGCCCTGATTTCGCTCTTAGCTTTCGGACTCGTGACGCGGAGGATAATCGACTCTATGGGTTTAATTTGGGTACATATCCATTCAAAGACATTTCCAAGCCAGGGCGAAATGGAACCAGTCCAGGGATATCCAGGCATTTCATATACGGTCTATATAACGAAATGAGACAGGAAAACAAAACTGAATTAAAATTTATATGTCACGGAGTTATATGTAACTTTGACTTTTACGCAAATAATACGCTGGATCTGCTCAAATTGCTCGTGGAAAATGTGGACATACCCCTGGCGAAGTTGCTTTGGGAAATTGGCAGGAAAGATCTTGTCAAAAAATACCTCTTGAGTTCGCAGTTACCTAATTTTCATTCAAAATCATTAAATGAACAGTTGGAGTCACTTGAAGGATTGCTCAGCGACGACGCTCTTCGGGAGCACTCTGGCGTCCGAAGCTGTGTCGAATGGAAGACTTTCCATTTTAGGTGAGCCGTGCTATTTATTTTATCACAGAAAGAGCTAGCGGTCAGCCACCTGCATGTATTTTATTTGACGTAAAATGTTACTGGTGAGCAGAGAGAGGCTAAAAAAGCAGAGTGCGAAGATGTTGGTGGTGGTATTGTAGTTTCATGTTTAATTGTTGAATCGACAACACTGCATTTCCAGGGAAACTATATTGGAGGATTGCCATCCTGTGTGTCTTATTGTAGATATAAAAGTTTGCATTGTTTAGTACTTGGTGGTCTGTGACAGAAGAATGTTTTATGCCGTTGTCTTTGTTATGGCAGGCTGACGCAGTACCGCTCTATAGAACACTTAATAGAAGACTGTTTTATGCCGTTGTCTTTGTTATGGCAGGTTGACGCAGTACCGCTTTATAGAACACTTAATAGAAGACTGTTTTATGCCGTTGTCTTTGTTATGGCAGGCTGACACAGTACCGCTTTATAGGACACTTAATAGAAGACTGTTTTATGCCTTTGTCTTTGTTGTAGCAGGCTGACGCAGTACCGCTTTATAGGACACTTAATAGAAGACTGTTTTATGCCGTTGTCTTTGTTGTGGCAGGCTGACGCAGTACCGCTTTATAGGACACTTAATAGAAGACTGTTTTATGCCGTTGTCTTTGTTGTGGCAGACTGACGCAGTACCGCTTTATAGGACACTTAACAGAAGAGTGCCTCGCAAGGTTTAAGGATTTCATTCCTTCCAAGAACAGAACAGGGGAAATCATGGACAGTAGTGAGCGAGAAATTGTTTTATCCAGTTAGAGAGAGATGGCGTCTTCTGGCCTGACAACATCGATTTCCTGGAGGAATTTGCCAGCTTCTATAGGTCTACAGAAATGGAAGCCATCATTTCAAAGTATAAAGGTATTTTCCAAATATACGTATGTGGGTAATTTTGCTGATTCGTAATTTTTTCAGTACCTGATGTTTCATTTTAACAAATAATGCACCTAAAAGTGACATCATATGGACGTTATTGCGTTGATTTGACGTCACTCCTGAGTGTGTAATGAAAGATTATAAGGGAATTGTTGCTTGTAGACCTTTCAAATGTGTCGCTATCCCCCGTGAAACGGAGGGATATAGTTATGAGCTCGTCCGTCTATCTGTCCCCCAAAAATACTAAGTTTTGTCCGGCCCACTTCTCATAGAAGGGCTTGTCGTAGGAACCTGAAACCTTTCATGGTAAAAAAATATATATTGAAGATGTGCAACTTGGTATTGTTGTCAAAATGGGGCGAAATTGACGTCGCGATGTAACCGGTCAACTACTACTTTAAGGGTAAATATGGGAATAGCAAACACTGGATTATGAAAAATATATAAATTGAAGTTGTTATTTTGAAAATCTGCCAAAAATTCACGTGAAGAAAGCTAACAAAAATCGTTAATTTTTACCTGTAACTTTTCCATACATTTTCACTTTTACTGCTTCACGGGGGATCCTGCCTTACTGAGGCTCCAGTTTCGACTGCAGATTTATTGACATAAATTATAAAAAAAATTATGAGCAAAAAAATAAAATTATACTTTTCTTATACTGGTATGAAAATAAATTAAGTCATCGGTTTTAAAAAAACTACTTTACATGTTATTCTGCCGGTTGTACAGCTTACTTTACATGTTATTCTGCCGGTTGTACAGCTTACTTTACATGTTATTCTGCCGGTTGTACAGTTTATTTCACATGTTATTCTGCCGGTTGTATAGCTTACTTTACATGTTATTCTGCCGGTTGTACAGCTTACTTTACATGTTATTCTGCCGGTTGTACAGCTTACTTGTGAACAGGTGTCTGGTGAAAACAATTTTGCTCATTTTTTATGTATTTTATCGTTTCTTCATATGTTTAACCCAATCTAATACGATCAAAATGTCAGAACGTTTCGACAAATTTCTAAGTACGAATCTGCTTTGTTTAGTGTAAATAAACGGAAAATATAAAAATAACAAAAACAATAAAGATATTGCAAGCAGTGAATGTTTGCACTTTATCTTGATAGGGATTACTGCTTTTTGCTGAAATCAAAACAAATGTGCTATGTTTCTGATACATATTTTAAACTACTGTGTAGTTGTTTTGGGTCATTGTAGAAAGATTCCGAACTGACACCGTGTGGCTGCCTGATGGGGTCTCTCAGCTTCCTGTAGACGACAACAGGACCTCTCAGCCTCCTGTGGAAGGCAGCTGGGTCTCTCAGCCTCCTGTAGAAGACAACAGGACCTCTCAGCCTCCTGTGGAAGGCAGCTGGGTCTCTCAGCCTCCTGTAGAAGACAACAGGACCTCTCAGCCTCCTGTGGAAGGCAGCTGGGTCTCTCAGCTTCCTGTAGACGACAACAGGACCTCTCAGCCTCCTGTGGAAGGCAGCTGGGTCTCTCAGCCTCCTGTAGACGACAACAGGACCTCTCAGCCTCCTGTAGAAGACAACAGAAGCCCCCGATGTTCCAGTGTGTCGTCGCCACAGAATAACGGGCAGTTAGAGCAGTACAGAATGGATGCTTCTGTGAAAGGCATGTTACTAAGAATATTTATGTCTCCCCGACCAAGGGGAGACATATAGTGTTTGTACGTTCTATGTGTGTGTGGGTGTGTGTATGTGTGTCAGTCTGTTGTGAACAAAGTGTTGTGTGCAAGATATCTCGAGAACGAAATGTCGGATCGATTTCAAACTTAATCGAATTATTCCTTGGTAAGGTCGGACGGTTCTGTCAATTTTTGACGCATGGCACGTGATTAAGGCAGCCGTATGACGTCATTACGTAAAAATCTTGTGTGCCAAATTTCTCATCTCATGTTCTCTGAACATCGGAGAAAGTTGAAACTTGGTGGGATTGTTGCTTGGTTGGTCCGAAGGACTCTAGATTTTTTTGCGAGTACAACGAACGAATGCCGCGTATGACGTCATCACGTAAAATAGGTATATATTATCATCAAGGTCTTGTGTGCAAAATGTCTCGATAACGGAAAGTTCTATCGACTTCAAATTTTGTGTGGATATTTCTTGGGTCAGTCGGACGGTTCTGTCAACTTTTCACGCATGTCATGTGATAAGGGCAGGTACATGACGTCATCACGTAAAAATTTCTCAGCTGTTGAACATCGGAGAAAGTTGAAACTTGGTGGGATTGTTGCTTGATAGATCCGAAAGACTCTAAAGAATTTTTTCGAGAGTAGAACGAACGAATGCGGCGTATGACGTCATCACGTAAAATATGTATATATTATAATCAAGGTCTTGTGGGCAAAATGTCTCGATAACGGAAAGTTCTGTCGACTTCAAATTTTATGTGGATATTTCTTGGGTCAGTCGGACGGATCTGTCAACTTTTCACGCATGTCATGGGATAAGGGCAGGTGCAAGACGTCATCACGTAAAAATTTCTCAGCTGTTGAACATCGGAGAATGTCTTGTGTGCAAAATATCTGGATAACGGAAAGTCCTATCGACTTCAAATTTTATATGGATATTTCTTGGATCAGTCGGGCGGTTCTATAAAGTTTTTACGCATGTCACGTGATTAGGGCAGGTGTATGACGTCATTACGTAAAAATCTTGTGTGCGAAATTTCTTAGCTGCTGAGTATCGGAGAAAGCCGAAACTTGGTGGGATTATTGCTTGGTTGGTCAAAAAGAAACTTTAAATATTTTTCTCGAGTAGAACGAATGAATGCGACGTATGATGTCATCGCGTAAAATGTATATATTTTGAACCAGATCTTGTATGCATAATATCTCGATAACGGAAAGTCATATCGACTTAAAATTTTATATGGATATTCCTTGGTTCAGTCGGACGACTGTTTCAACTTTTGACGGGTAAAAAATTATCTGTTGTTAAGTAAAATATCTCGACATCGGAAATTCGGAGCGACTTTAATTTTGGTGTAGTTATTCCTTGATAAAGTCGCACGGTTTTGTTAAACATTATTAAACTCGTATAGAAAATCAAGAAAGGTGCATAACGTCAACACCCCCACCCCCGCCTCCCCATTTTTTGGCTGCTTTGTCATCTAAGCATAGGTGTTAACTGCGCTGGGGATTTCAGCGTTTTAAAGAAAATTCTCGAGTGCTTTCTTTAGAAAGCTTCAAAAGGGTTACAGCATTACTGTCGATTCATTACTGTTTGTTATTGCCTGAAATTGAGCTTTTTGTGCGTTTCTCATCTACGCCTGTTACGTAATATGCCACTCAGTCAGGGTTCAGTGTCAGTTGTGGTGCAGGATGGAGTCGTTATCTACGAGGTCATGGAATGCTATTGTCGTATTGTAGGTCTAAGCAGGTCTAGCTATTGATATGTTTTTCGCCGCATACTTGATCAGGTTGCCAAGGTGTTCTATATATAGGAGCTATTTTGTATCGATTAGCGTTGTTTGCAGAAGCATTTTTCGCTATTAAAGTGGGTCATCTGATATCTTGTGTTATAACGAGCAGCTCACCATTTTGGCACCGAAATGCCTCCCACTTCTCCCACCAAGGTGCGTCATCTGATGCGAAGTTATGAAGAATCCCTTTCTATTGCTATTTGGCCGATGGGAATGTGCGAAGACAACTTAGTCTATCAAGGCTATAACTACACGTACGGTACAAACCGTTACCGTTGCCTTGGGTAAAAGGGTTATAGTTGTGTTTATAGTCGGACCTACAGTAAATAGCTTGGGGGAGGGGGCGTGGGGAGGATGATGGTAAGCAAAAAAAAAAAAAATCCCGACCACCTTTAAGACCTGGATAAACAGATGTGAAGTAAGAACCGTTGTCGTAACCCCTTCCAGATTCGAGTGAAAAGACGTACCTTAAAACCTGCCTGTCTTGGCCTGTCTTGAACTTCCAGACCCGGATAAAAATTTAACGTACAATAAAACTATTTTAGCGACCACCTTCCAGACTCGGATGAAAAAAAGTCATCCATTTATATCTGTTTAGTAACCACCACCTGTTTGGTTTATTTTGAGTTGTTTTTTTTTTTACAATGAATTAGGGTTATGTTTGCAGAAATGAATATTTTATTTCAGTAATTAAAAAACGGTTTTTTCTTGGTCGGGAGGGTCATGGGTCTAGTCGGGGAGACATATGTTTTTGTTTATAAAAACAAGAAACCAAGTAGGTATCGATTGAACGTGTATAATATAAGCCTGTATACTCTTATGTTTTGTTTGCACTGGCCGCTGTAGTTTTTTAAGTCAAAAGAAGAACTTAGAAAAAGAAGGATCTAGAAATCATCACGTTTTTTTTGCATGTATTTTACTACAAAAAAAACAAGATATTGGTTTTATAACGTTTCCATTCATAGAATAATGTGCTATTCAAAGCCTCAAGACGTGTTTATTTGGTGTAGTCTTTAACTGAATTACCGCACGTGAAACTAAGATATTTTAAAAACTTTATGTGGAAAGCTTAGAATCTCGGGAATACAATGCAAATACAGGATAGCTTTTAAAAATAGATTTTCTGTAAAACAGGTTTTTTTAACAGTGACTTTCATAAAGAAATATGCAGACAGGAATAGTGTACTTGATAATCGGATTACTGATACAAAACATGTTTGCCCTAAAATGTCGTTGCAGTCGTGGTGGAGTGAACAGGCAGATCAATAGAATGGTATCACGAAGTGGGAGTATATTCCCAAATTGCATATTATTTGCAAATCCCAAACCATTTCCAATGCTATCTATTGGAAATTTAACCGGATAACTGCATACCACTTAATCGCATAAACTGGATAAACGCATAGCTTTTTCACGTTGAAATGGGAAGCACACCGGTTAATTGCATAATTCTGGGTGACTGTCCAAACAGTGCCACACTTAAAGCAAACTCTGGAAAACTTAGCTCTATCTGGACCACCCATAATAATTTCTGCAGACTTCAGCATCCATTGGGAGAACATAAGAAGTACCCAACCACGTAATAAGTACCTACACATGTAAGAAGTACCTACACACGTAAGAAGTACCTACACAAGTAAGAAGTACATACACGCGTAAGAAGTACCCACACACGTAAGAAGTACCCACACACGTGAGAAGTACCTACACAAGTAAGAAGTACCTACACACGTAAGAAGTGCCCACACATGTAAGCCGAAAGATATTCTATTTGCTTCAGCATTCAGCATATTGACGAAAGTACACCCGTGAAAGGTCATATAATCGACTATGTCATTAAGCGTGAAACTGATGCGTTATCGACTTCAAATATTATTGTTAATGATATATTATCTGATCATCTGATATTTTGTGACATTGCTTTGCCAAAACCTGAACAGTTACGCCGATGCATAACCTACCGCAACAATGACTCTCTAGATGCTAATTTGTTAAAAAAAGACATGAAAGGTTCTAGATTAGTCAGCGAGCATGAACATATGGATCCGAACAATCTTGTAGACATGTACAATAGCGAACTATCAACTACTTCGGATAAACATGAACCGATAATTACTAGATCAACAAGTGTTCCACAACGTGAAGCTTGGTGGAATGACAAAAATGAGAAAATGAGGGATAAATGTGACGAGAGTACTGCATTAGCATTTGAATATGATGGTGGTAGTGTAGATGAAATCCTGTTGCAGTTAATGAGGTACCAAAACTGATATGAAAAGCCAACGATAAATTTCTTGAATTAGATCCTATGCCTACATCTCTTGTTAAAATATGTTTTGAGGAGTTATCACCAGTCTTAACTATGATACTTTGTCTTTTACAACTGCAGAAATACCTACAGAATTTAAAACGGCTATTGTTAAACCAAAGTTGAAAAAAAAACGTCCCTGGATAAGAAATTAAAAAACTACTGTCCTGTGAGCAACCTACCGTTCTTGAGTAAACTGATTTAGGAGGCAGTAGAAATACAAGTATCCCGACACAAGTATCCCGAGAAAAACTATATTGGCGAAATACTACAGTCCGCTTGTAAAAAAGCGCACAACACCAAAACGGCACTAATCAAAATCTTTGACGACATATACAAAAGCCTGGATAATCGTGAATCAGTTTTTATGTGCCTACTAGACCTCTCAGCAGGGTTTGACACGGTCGACCACCACATTCTTCTGGATAAACTTGATCGAACGCTGGGTATTCGTTTTGATGCACTGCAGTGGTTTCCATCTTGTCTGTCCGGTAGGAAGATGAAAGTGAAACTAGGCTCTGAATACGCGGATCCGGTTGAGTTAAGTTGCTCGGTGCCTTAGGGATCTTGGTTAGGGCCTCGGCTCTATAGGGACTACACGATGGCTCTAGGACTGTTAATTCGGGTGCTTCTGCTACTTTTTCATGGGTATGTAGATGACACACAACTTCTTAAGCCTACCTGATTAAAACCCGACCACTAAGACGAGGCAGCTTCGATTCTGGAAAACGGTATCGCAAAAATAGGCGAATGGATGTTTAGAAATAAACTCAAACTGAACCCTGATAAAACAATTCCTCGCCATCACAAGTGATCGTAATAAAGATAAATTTACTGTGTGTAGATGAAGGAGTAATACCGCGATCCGATTCTGTGAAAAACCTAGGTGTCCATATTGACTCTACGGTTACCTGTCAGACTCAGATCAATCACCTGCGTAAAACATCCTACTTCTTTATTTCATAGATAGCGAAAGCGCGACCTTACATTACGCAAGAAGCAGCCAAAACCATGACGCACTCTTTGGCCATCTCGCGAATAGATTACTGCAATAGTCTCCTCATAAACTTACCTAAATCACTAATTCACCAGGTACAAATGATCATGAATCATGCTGCACGTTTGGTGGTGAGGGAGCGAACCTGCCGGGAGGTCAGTATACGGGTTATACTGAAGGAGCTGCACTGGGTCCCTGTGGCTGAGAGGATCGAATATAAGATCTTAACATTGCTATTTAAAGCGCTCCATGGCCTTGCACCCACTTACCTGGCAGAATTACTACAATGGAGCGTTCCATCACGACAGCTACGTTCATAAGGGGCCTAATTTTTAACGTGTTCTGAAAACTAATAATAAATGTGGTGATCGCAGTTGTAGTGTTGCGGGGCCCATTTTGTGGAATCAGTTACCCGCAGGACTTTGAGTCACAAACAGTTTTTACGTTTTCAAGAAAAATCTTAAAACACATTTATTTAGGAAAGCTTTTACTGATATATTATAACTGAGTTTGTATTGTAATATTTTACTGCATTATGACATCTTTTCAGTATTACTCTTAATGATATTTGTAATGTCAGCAGTTTACTGTGATGTTTACTGAGGTTGTCTATGTTAGTATCCTTCTATTTTTAGTGCTGTTATGCGCTCAGTTTTACTTAATGGGCGCAATATAAATGAATCGTAATCATAAAAATATTAATAATGCGTAGCTTGTAAGTGATTTAGCCATGTTTTTGAGAAATTTGAAGATATGACACCAAAGTATCGTGTATATTTTCACATAATCAACTAATTTGTACCGGTAAATTGTTCGAAGCTTAGTCTAATTCTTTGTCCTAACGTCGTCATGCATAATATTTTTGAAATCCGATATTTTCTTGTGCTGTAAGATATGATATGTGATTCACAAATTCTATTTTGAGTAATGCAAACAGAATGAATTATTGTTTTTCAGGGTATTTTATTGTTTTGGCTGTTGAAGAAGGATTTTCGATAGGTAGTGAAACCAAAATCGAAAGACCGGGCACACAACAAGATATAGGTAAGAGTCTTACAAGGTATAGGTGCAGTTGTGCAGTTATAGATACAAGATAAAGGTGTTTTGGAAATTGAAATCAAACTGTAGTGAATGACAGAAGGGACGACTATAAAGGGATCTTAGTTCACATGTGGCTAAGAATCAAGTCAAGGGCTAGAACTATTCAGAAACAAAATACAAAAGCCAGAAGAAATGCCTCGCTTCTCTTTTCAGAAAATTTGAAACAAACCTTCAAAGAAATGCGTTTTGATGTTCGCGTCCATATGAATTGTAACGCCCAGAGCATGGAAGACGTACTGACAGACTACTCCTTGGCCGATCAGTCGGAGAAAAACTGCTTTGGCTGCTGCATTCTGGCCCATGGCGTGATGGTGGAGGGGCAGGAGTACATCCTTGCGGCTGATGGAAAGTAAGGGTCATTATAACTGGTTTGGGGGTGTGTCTGCGGCACGTCATCGGTACGTCACTTATGGACGTCCAGGCGGAGTCAGTGAAAAAAATAAGACATTATTTTTAATATTGCTCGAATATTAGTGACATATTCACAGAGATTTTAAAGATTTGCCTGGATCGTAGCTGTTTTCTTGGCTAAAAAAGTAGCTTTTCGTGATCTATTTTCATATCGCATCTCAGGCAAAGCAATACAACACACTTTTGTCGATATGCAGGTTGGTGTTGCTCAGTCAACTGGTTGGCATCATGAAGAAATGCATAACATTGCAAGGCAAACCAAAGCTGTTCTTCATCAACGCTTGCCGTGCTGTGAAGTCACGTAGGCTTAAAGGTAACAAGTCTAAATGTGGCTTAAAGGTAACAGCGAGTCTAAGCGCGGCTTAAAGGTAACAGCGAGTCTAAACGTGGCTAAAGGTAGCAACAAGTCTGAAGTGGCTTAAAGGTAACAGCAAGTCTACAACAAAACAGTCTTGTCAAGTGTGAGTGACATCATGTAATACCTATAAAAATGTTTCTGCATTTTGAGGTGATAAAGGAAATATAAATTTTTGAAATTCAGATCGAATTTAGAGCAGTTTATGAGAAATGTGATTTAATTTACTTCATGTTTTTGCCTATCGGACCGGTGTCGCTGGGCTGTACTCATCACTTGTCCGTTATGTGTGGGAGAGGGCATGTGTGTAAACAGTCTGTCAAAATGATGTTCCCTTGAAGCTCCTGCATCAAGCCGCTATTTTCTGTGGTTATTAGGAAAAAAATTGTTAAAATATGGGAAATAAAGAACAAAAAAATCAATTCAATGGTAAAATTGCAAAAAAAATTACAATGTACCCCTTCGTTCACCAGTCGCATCACTAAATTGCATCACCAAGCCCCGCTGAAGTACTGCCTCCAATAGAAGCAGTGGTTAGCGTTGTCGCCTCCGAAGCAAGTGCTTGTGAGCTCAAGTTCCTGTCAGAAATCTGGTTATTTTTTGTGTGTTTTGCGTGCCAGCTTAAGTGTTGCTGAAGGTGCGTATTAACACTTAATACTTTTTGTATTACTGCCATGGAGGTGTGGCATCTTTTCATCGTTTTTGGCAAAAACTGGTCTAATAAAGGGATATCATTAAGAGAGAGAAAATGCTGTCCGTCCCACAATGTCCGATCACTTTTGATGGCAGTGTTGCCCATGACGTCTTCTACCAAATGCAGATTTTGTCAACATTCGTCGGTTTCCCCTTTAACCCTTGTAATGTCTTCGTTTTTACGGCTGGCATAGTGTCCACAGACATTCTTGTTCTAGGTATTGTTAGGATATAGTATTCTGGTAATAAACAAATATCAATTTTCGAAGGCCATCCTGTAGCAAGTCCGATTATTGTGTACTCTTTTAACGAAAACCTGTTTGGACCAGTTGCAAGCTGGAATATTAAGCCTCCTGTTTGAGAGTAAATTGACTTTTACAGAGTACAGCGACCAGACACCGGTGTGTAAAGGCGCCAGATACCCAATCCGGTGTGAGCAGGACCAGAAGAACACAGAGATTGAATTACCGCGTTCCTATAGTTACGCGGACGGGTTCGATTCAACATTTCACACACCAAGTGACGAAATGAAAATGCGTCGTGATAACAGTTCTGTCAGCTTGCATTTTCCCTCTCACAATGGTAATGGAGGTGATCACAATGTGATTCACACAGTTCCGTCTGAAGCCGACGTTCTCGAGGCCTTCTCCACAACAGACGGCGTCAAGAGCAACAGAAACACGGTGACTGGGTCGTGGTACGTCACGACATTATGCGAGGTACTGCCGGAGCATTACAAAACGTAAGTATAGCAGTACACCGTAAATTAGAGTACTCTTATCCGATCCCACCCCTTCCAAAATAGATTTCGGAATTGCAAATTAGATAAATATGCAGAGATCGAAAGCAAAGTAGGTTATCTTACAGTAAGCGACAGGCTTCCTAAAACACTACCCCTGCCATCCCACCCCCTCCCACCCCACCCCCTCCCATCCCAGTAAGCGACAGGTGGCCTCCCTAACACCCCACCTCTCCCATCCCACCCCTCCCCTACCTCACCCCCTCCCATCCCAGTAAGCAACAGGAGGCCTCCCTAACACCCCATCTCCTCCCACCCCGCCCCGTGCCACCCCAGTAAGCGACAAGTGGCTCCCCTAACACCCCTCCCACCTCACTCCCTCCCATCCCAGTAAGTGACAGGAGACCACCCTAACACCCAACCCCCTCCCGACCCGCCCCCTCGCACCCAGCCCGCTCCCACCCCACCTGCTCTATATATCAACGGCTATAACCCAACATAGCTAACATTTCACTTCTAAAAATTTCAGTCTGGATTTGCTGTCAATGTTGACCGTGGTTACTGACAGAGTGTGTAAGCGGGTGTGAAAAGAATCTCCCAGAGGTTCAAAAGCAAGTACCCCAACCAAGGTCAAGCCTCCGATATCAAGTCTGTTTCTACGACTGATACTCAGAACTGTTGGACTCACAACTGTGTAACGTTCAGCCGAAACTGTGTTTTTGTTCAATAATTCGACGGTGAAATATGAACCCCCGCAGACAACATATTTCTGATACAACAAAAAAGTCTAGTCTTCCGTTAAACAAATAACCACAGACATGTCGGTCTGTAACTATAGTGTCGACAACTATAATGCCAGTCGGTCGTAACTATGGTGTCGACAACTATAATGCCAGTCGGTCGGTAACTATAGTGTCGACAACTATGGTGCCAGTCGGCCGGTAACTATGGTGTCGACAACTATAACGCGAGTCGGTCCGTAACTATAGTGTCGACAACTATAATGCCAGTCGGTCGGTAACTATAGTGTCGACAACTATAGTGCCAGTCGGTCGGTAACTATAGTGTCGACGACTATAGTGCCAGTCGGCCGGTAACTATGGTGTCGACAACTATAGTGCCAGCCTGTCGGTGACTATAGTGTCGAACACTAGTGCTAGTCGGTCGGTAACTATGGTGTCGACACCTATAATGCCAGTCGGTCAATAACTATAGTGTCGACAACTATAAGGCCAGTCGGTCGGTAACTATAGTGTCGACAACTATAGTGCCAGCCTGTCGGTGACTGTAGTGTCGAACACTAGTGCTAGTCGGCCGGTAACTATAGTGTCGACAATTATGATGCCAGTCGGCTGTTAACTATAGTGTCGACAACTATAGTGCGAGTCGGCCGGTAACTATGGTGTCGACAACTATAATGCCAGTCGGTCGGTAACTATAGTGTCGACAACTATAGTGCCAGTCGGCTGGTAACTATAGTTTCGACAACTATTGTGCCAATCGGCCGGTAACTATGGAGTCGACAACTATAATGCCAGTCGGTCGGTAACTATAGTGTCGACAACTATAATGAAAGTCGGCTGGTAACTATAGTGTCGACAACTATAGTGCCAGTCGGCTGGTAACTATAGTGTCGACAACTATAGTGCCAGTCGGCCGGTAACTATGGTGTCGACAACTATAATGCCAGTTGGTCGGTAACTATAGTGTCGACAACTATAATGAAAGTCGGCTGGTAACTATAGTGTCGACAACTATAGTGCCAGTCGGCTGGTAACTATAGTGTCGACAACTATAGTGCCAGTCGGCCGGTAACTATGGTGTCGACAACTATAATGCCAGTCGGTCGTAACTATAGTGTCGACAACTATAATGCCAGTCGGCTGGTAACTATAGTGTCGACAACTATAGTGCCAGTCGGCCGGTAACTATGGTGTCGAGAACTCTAATGCCAGTCGGTCGGTAACTATAGTGTCGACAACTATAATGCCAGTCGGCTGGTAACTATAGTGTTGACAACTATAGTGCCAGTCGGTCGGTAGCTACGGTGTCGACAACTATAATGCAAGTCGGCAGGTAACTATGGTTTCGACAACTCAATTGCCAGTCGGCCGGTAACTATGGTGTCGACAACTATAATGCCAGTCGGTCGGTAACTATAGTGTCGACAACTATAGTGCCAGTCGGCCGGTAACTATGGTGTCGACAACTATAATGCCAGTCGGTCGGTAACTATGGTGTCGACAACTATAATGCCAATCGGCTGGTAACTATAGTGTCGACAACTATAGTGCCAGTCGGCCGGTAACTATGGTGTCGACAACTATAATGCCAGTCGGTCGGTAACTATACTGGCGACAACTATAATGCCAGTCATCTGGTAACTATAGTTTCGACAACTATAGTGCCAGTCGGCCGGTAACTATGGTGTCGACAACTATAATGCCAGTCGGTCGGTAGCTATAGTGTCGACATCTATAGGGCCAGTCGGTCGGTAACTATAGTGTCGACAACTTCGCCTATATCCAAGATCAAATTTCTTTCTGGATCAGCTATCGCCTATTAATAAATGATTTTGATTAAATAATGCCTAAGAGCATATCATCGTCATCTTCATTTCCATCATTATAATCATCATCATCATTGTCGTTGTCACGCCATATGCATGTTTTTTTCTGATTTAGTTGATTGGTCGTGTGTGTATAGAATAAATTGTGTAAACTTGTGTGGAGGATTTATTTCGAAGACATACAAAATTGATTTTTTTTCTTCAGATTTATTCTATGCATGTTAAACAGCGCATTCCAATAAAATAAAACGAGAAAACTTTATCTAGATTGTTGGTTCTTGCAAAGTCTTCATATCCGAAGGGTCTGACTTTTCTTCTTTTAACTTGTCGTTTAAATGTGTGTCCATTTAATTTTTTGTAATTTTTAAGGAAACTTTGCAGTGAGGTAATCGAAATATGTCTTCTCTTTCTGGTTAACCCAGCTGGGCTCTGTCCCGGAGCTGTCCACCAGGTTGGTGGTTTGCCACTGGTCGTTGACGAGGTCGTAGAGTTCGCTGAGGCCTTTGTCCTCGTACCACGCGATTCTGCTCCTCCATACTGGCTTCCAGTTTGTGTCGTCAAAATTGACGTAATGGTTGTAGCGGAATTCGACATCACGCACAGAGTAACCCATTGTGTTCCGTGCCGCGTTTGGAATTCCCTGAAAGACGAGTGAAATTTTCGTGTTTGGGTTATATTTCATATATGTGAAAACAAATTTGACAAAATTGGAGATAAGTACCGTAATGCATGGCTAATAGCCTGATTTTACACGCAAGGATCCACTCATAATCAGGAGAGCTTTTTTGTCTGTACACTTGATGTCCAAAGGTTAAGAAATCTTGTTCTCTCATACCATCTTAAATACGAGTAAATAAGTTCCAAGTACGATTTAGTTGAGAAATGGGGGTGGGGGGGGGGGGTTACACATCAGGGTATAATTTCGGGGGAGGATTTAATCATGTTAATTTCTAGACACTAGCTTACAGAGTCGCGTGCTTGCTAGGCATATCGAATATTTTCTCTAACATCCCGGGAATTTTGGTTTCAGAATTAAGGCGAGGTTAGCGTTGATCCGCCAGTTACGGTACACTACAAACAAATCTACTTAAACAGTTCTCGGTGTAAAATTTATGAACAGGCACTAACAGTAGGGGATACAGAATAGGGGATATGATAAGGAAGAACCGGAGGGGGGGGGCAGGGCACTTGCGTAACAAATTCGGGGGGGGGGGTTAGGGGGTACCATGCTTACCGTGCGTGTCCGTGATATTTTAAAAAGACCCGTGAAGTTTGCGAAAATACCTCTCTGTTAACCAAAAGCGGAGTGAACTTTCAAACCCCCCCCCCAACCCTCCTTTGTGCTAAACGCGGAGTGATAACTGAAAGTTAAACCTCATTAAACAAAGCTAGCACTCGGCGCAGTCAACATCTAGCCTCAAATTTTCCCCCTTATACAGATTTTTTATTTGGATTCGCATGATCACACAGATGATGCCAAGTGCGCTCCTCCTCCCGCCCCCCCTCCTCCTTCGGGGCTCCATGCCATGTCAACATATACGAAAACCTGATGGAGTACTAACACTGACATCGCGGAACACTTGAGAGTACACTCGCTCCTTCCACGTGGCTGAATCTGGATCTGTCACTAATGGCAACAGACTCTGGCCTTCACTGCACGACTCCACACTGGCGGAATTGCTGCTGGGGCATGCCGCCAATGGCGTCAGACCGGCTGCTTCTATGATGGTTGGCATGACATCAAGCGCCTCGGTTAACTTGTGCGTCACAATGCCCGTGTCGGTGGTTCCAGGGATACGGATCATGAGCGGAATACGAAGGCTCGCCTCGAAGTTCGTGAGTTTGCACCATCCATTGTGTTCTCCTGTTCATTTGTAATTTAATTTGCCTTTTTTACCAATCTCAGAAACACGATAGCCGCAATCAGATGACTATGTGACGTCACAGGCTTAACTCTTTTCTAAGCAAGTTATTTAATTTGTTTTTAATCTTTTTTAGTTGCTGGGGAGGATTAGCGAGGGGGAGGGGGGCTGGAGATGTGGCTGCGGGGAGAGTCAACAAAGGGTCGCCTGTTAAATAGATTTTAAACAAAAATGGCACGATATTTTGCCTTGAAACTTTTTTTAAAACAGTTTGTTCAACTTTTGCTAATAATGATAGTTATTATAAATAAAAAATAGGTAAAAAAATAAAGTGAAACCAAATTAAAAACGAAACGCACTTAGCTGCCAGCCGTGGTCACTCATAAACACAACCACCGTGTTATCGCTCAGACTCAGATTGTTCAGTTTCTCCAGTACGTCTCCAATGAGCGAATCGATATACGTCACACAGCTGTGGAAGGAGGCAAGAGATTATAAAAAATATATGAGTTTGAAATGTAAAAAACTCCCGGAATAAATGTGCTTCCTGAGATATCTCACGACCAATAAATAAATCAAATAAACATGACCTGTGATTTGAACGTCTGTGTGAAAAGCTTATGAAATAACATTTGAAATATGACAACACGTGTGTATGTGACAACACGTGCGTATATGACAACATGTGCGTATATGACAACACGTGCGTACATGACAACACGTGCGTATATGACAACACGTGCGTATATGACAACACGTGCGTACATGACAACACGTGCGTATATGACAGGAATACCTGTAATAAGCCCTGCGGAGTTCTTGGGTCTTGGAGTCGGACATTTGGCTGTTTTCGTAATCAGTACAATCAATACCTGTGGCCTTGACATCATCAGTTCCGCACAGCGCCGCACACCTGCAAAAACAAAATAGAAATGGCTTCACCAATTATTTTTCTAAAAGATTACCAAATATGGTAAGCTCTGGTTCCTTTGTTTTTTTTCTGGACAGGGTTGAAGTTGCAAGCGCAAAGACATTTTACGGATTGGATGAGGTTTCGACATTGCGACATTAAAACATGGTGCTCGAGGATCAATTCCTCAGTGATTCTGGGAATTTATGTATTGCTGATGGAAAAAAGAAATATAAAACAAAGAAATAAAAAAAGCATAAAGAACATGAAAAATGACAACGGCATTAAGTTTGAGTTGCAGTTCTGTAAAACAACTTTGGAACCATATCCAGCTAAACATATAAGAACGTTATTGTTTGGTTGTAAAAAGGTTATAAAGTTTTCCTAACCAAAAACGAATCCCGTTTGGTTTTAAAAAACGAAAAAGGGTTTCTTAAGGTTGTATATGAAACGTTCTAAAATTGTCTTTTATAAAACGTTTTCAGAACGTTTTTCGGCATTTCATATACAACCTTTAGAAAACGTTTTTTGCAACTTTAAAAGATTCGGGAAAAACGTATTTAAAACGTCGTTTCAACCAAATTTGTTTTACGGGATATGGTTGTAATTAAGATAAAATAGTTGCGAAAAGGTTTGGAAACGACGAATGACCTTGACCAAGCTATTTCGGGAAAGTTTACGGGCACATCGGAGTTTGGTGGCAGCTCGACATCTGCGGGATAATAACTGAGAAATTCCTCGGGAAAAATCCAGTTGAGATGTGGCTTTTTGAAGCCCACAGCCAGGAAGAAGTTCTCACTTCCGCTGAGAGCAGCAGCGCTTACATCTTCCAGCGTTTGAAGGGCGGTGTCTCGAATTAAGTCATCGACCAATGGGGTGGCAGCACGCTCTGCAGCAGTAACGGCTTTCCAGCTGTCTGTTAACAACCATCGACGCAACATGCTTCATTTAATAATTTAAAGAAAGGGTGATTTGCTGCCGCCGTATTCCCGAAAGCTAAACCAATGGGTCAATCCAATACACAAACCAGAAGTTAAACCATTGGTTTAGTAAACCAGGGTTAAACTTCTTTGTGAATATGGGTAAAACTATTGGTTTAGCTAATCCAAATTTCTTTGTTTAACCCAGTGAGTTAACCCAATCAGTTTCATGAATACGGCGGGTGGTAAGGTTGTGTTCATCGTCTATACAGCTTACGAAACTTTTGACCAATACGGATTTTGGAGTAAATTGTTGAAACAATATGGCAAAAACAAGCAAAATCGCCATTTTTTATTTTTAGCAAATACTTCGAGAAAATAAGAGAGGTTTCAAAGACTTAAACCATGTTGCACATACAATGCCCTGATTCCATATTAATTTACTAAAGGTACAAACTGTAGGATCTTCAGCCTTCTCCCCCATCCCAGGACGGATCGATCACGCACATGTCTGTCAGGATTTCTTTGAAACGACTCAAAAGTGTGTCAATTACAAAAATTTGAACATTAATCGTTGTAAATGTCGTCCCCTAAGCGCGAAGTGTCTAATGTAATCAAACAAAACACTTCTTCCACCAAATTTTAGATTTTTAAGTACAATCCCGGCAAGAACGCGCGTTACTGCAGTCATGGAACGAAGACTAAAGGGACACTCACTTTGAAAAGATGGTGTGCTCATTCGTTACGTCCCCCTTTTTTTGTAGCGCGCAGAGCGCAATTCTTAAAGATCCCATCTTTTATGGAAAAAACGTTGTACTGAATGGGACTACCCCTTGGGAAACACTGATTTCTGAATGGGACTACCCTTCCGTCCCAACGTCCCCCACCTTTTTTTTTAACAAAATGGCACTCTGGACCGCGTCTGAACCTCCGCTTTTCTTCAGACATACATGGTAATACTTAAGCTGATATATCCTCCCTCCCCCTTCCCCCTCCCCCAGGTCTCAAGCATTTTTCTCACAATGGATAGTATGAAATTGGTAGGTATGGAATACCATTTTCACATTTATCAGGGAATTGATATCAAAAATGAATTTTGGATCTCAAAAAATCTATATTTTGATATCAAGAATTAATTTTTGCTATCTGCTATTGTATTTTTGATATCTCTAAATGTATTATTGATCTCAAAAAATAATTTTTGATATCAATAAATATTTAGAGATATCAAGAAATATTTATTGATATCAAAAATGGTTTAATGATGTCTAAAATTGAATTTTTTTCAAAAATTCAATTCTTGATAGCAAAAATAAAATATTTGAGAGCAAAGTATCAATTTTTAGCTCAATAATTCATTTTCCTTTTATTGATATCAAGAATTTATTTCAGATATCATTATTTCAGAGTAAGACTTTTTTACTTTGTATTATGAAATCTGGAAATGACTTTTTGATCTAAAAAATTGATTTTTGATATCAAAATATCAGTTTATTTTTTTAAATAAAAAATTCAGAAGCACACATTTGTAAATTAATAATAACTGGTCCTTGTATACAGAATCTTCCTTTAATTTTTTACTGTACAAAAAGAAGCAATTCTTGAGATCAAAATTTGTGTTGTTTTTATTGATCCCGATAATTCAAGTTTTCATCTCCAAAATGCAATTGACGATTCGTTAAATTTTATGCAAATCTGTGTCTCCCTTAAGATTTTTAAGTTTGTAAATTGGATTTTTTTATCTCAAAAATAAATTTTTGCCATGTAAAATTCAATTATTGATAGCAAAATATAAATTATTGAGATCTACATGGATTTCTTGATATCTTTAATTATATGTTGATACCAAAAATAAGCATTAAATGTTAAAACGGCATTCCATGTGTAGGTGGTTTATTGTTGACGTCACTTACTTCCCACATTTCTGTTCCAGTTATCGTCTATATGTGTATATTTTGTCCAGCTCAGTCCATAGCCGTTCTCCAAGTCATCGTCATGGAAGATCTTGCCCATGCCTTGTACGTTATAGCCTGCCTCCCGGAAGTACTGTGGTAAGGTCTTAATGGTGGGAGCCGCTACTCGGAAGTCATCGCTAAGCGCTATCACCTGACGAACAGAAGTAAACTAAACGACTTTTTAAATTGGTCGGGCATCTCTGAGAAAGAAATAAAATAACGTTTAATAGATTGAAACAAAGGTGCTGAAATTCCAACATCACTCAGGCAACATTAACTACCTCCAATGATTTCACTGACTGCATGAAAAACTAATGTTTTATTTCGTAAAACGAGCTTTTACGAGTAAAAGCGCAATTCGCGTTCTCTATTTTTAGATGGGTTTCCCTTTGGTTATGTTTACCACGCAATAAAAACGAAACTTTTTCTTGCAGTTAGAATGAGCCTATCCCGCTCTCCATCCATCGACCAATGAGAAAGAGGGAATCCTCTGATATTACGTCATTGGAAATAAAGGTCATTCTCTTTAAGCCCCTAAATGGGTGGTAACAACTCACCCAGGCTTGTTGTGGGATGGATGGGAGGGAAGAAGGCTAGAAATGGAGAACGCGAATTGCGCTTTTACTCGTAAAAGCTCGTTTTACGAAATAAAACGTTAGTTTTACTTCACAAAAGCTTTGAATTCGCTTATCTCCACTTTTATATGGGACTAAAGTCCGGAGCAGGGCAGCCTGCCATTCTCAATGAATTGCGCGAAAAAGGTCGTGAAAAGAGGCAATTACTCATAAGAGGTGTTGGCAATTAAGCAATGTTAGATGAGATTTGAATATGAAATGAAATAAATCCTGAAATCTAAGCTCTGCTTGTTTTATTTGCTTTCAGTGATCTCGGTAGGAGAAGGGGGAACACTCCCAACCCATTGTATGATCTGGAAAAAAAATATAAAGTAAATTCGTCTAACAGAGAGCGTAAACAGTCTGATTAAAATCTCATGTAACTGCCTGACTGAGTATCTTTTACCCTCTCCGTCTTACCTCTCTCTGGATGGATCCCAACCTGGGATACTCTGTGCTATATGTCTTTTGAAGATGGCAATAATACTGATTTATTGCTCTTTCTTGACAAAAAGATCGTAACCCAACAAGGCTTACGTACAAGTAAAACATGGCACAGGAGAATTAGAGCTATCTGTGCCTTACCAATGCATGCTGAAGCTCTGAATACCTGAACAAATGGCAAAACTTGCTATAAACCATTGGCATTTTTTTAAAATTCAATTTAACGAGATCGATTGACAGTTTCGGAAAATTAAGTGACCATAAGCTTTAAAACACTCATTAAACTGGATTTAAAACAATCCTAGTGATAGAACTCACTAAACGCTGTTCTTTTTGGACCTAGTCCCATAATGGTACTATGGGCCTTGGTCATAGGGTCATGTGGGCACTGTGACACAGAACTCTGACGTTTCTTGGCTTTATTGAACGGTCCGTAACTGCGGGATCCGCTGGGACAGGGGATGTCTGTATCCCCCCTCTTTTTCTTAGTCGAGGAAATAAGTGTCAACGGTTACTGAGACCGGGATGTAGTTCACAGTGACCGTATGCCTAGAAACCGTCTCTGGAGTAATACAATATGATTGTTCATAAACGGTCTGTTTGAAGAATAAGACGACTAACGCAATAGGTTTGGTTGTATTCCAAGCTGTTGGGAAATAGCTGGCTAGGTTAAGACTGGCTATTTCTTAGATTTGAATTGGTTGCCGTTGTGGTTCTTTACACAACCTCCCTTTTGCTTGCCCTTGCCTTTGGATCTGGGAGTGGATGACCTGTAACATAGGATTGTTTGCTTAGTAACGGTCCTCTCCGCTGCTTTGACGGGCCCTAAGTAGTAGAGACCCGAGAGCACGTTTTGGGAGAAGTCTTTAAGATAGTACTTAACAAAGGAGTTGGGTGAAGCCAAGCAACCCGTTTTGAGTATATCTGACAGCGACACATTACGCAGAGCCCTAAGAGAGTTTGCAACTTGATGGGCTTTTACTTTCATCTCTGACTGAAGAACTGTGTTCAACTGTGCCACGTCGTACACTGCCGTAATGACCCCTTTAATGTAATTGGAAATAATTTGTTTCGAGAGGTTTTTTTATTTGTACTTGGGCATATACGAGATAAAAAGGGCTTTTTTGTTCTCTGACCTATACACCTCTGAAAGCTCAAGATATTGACGCAGGGCTTTGACGGGACACAATGAGGTTAAGTCCTCAGTAGTCCGTTCCTCTGATAGGGATGGTGATTTGGTATGGTTGAACATACCCATCCCGTGAGTTATGATATGGGTCTTGCCCATGAAACCGGCCCAAGGGACGAGAGTGATGTTTTCCCACTCCTGTCTCCTTGCTTACCAGGGCATATATCTCGCTCCTTCTCTTGCCTGACACTAGGCTAGTAAAAAGGTGAGCTGTACCGTGGCATTTTTGCCGGAATCACTTCCTTTCCAAAAATTACAGGGCGTTGAAGGTACTGAGTACTAGAAAAAGGTTTCACTGCGCAAGGTTGGGGAACGAGTTTACCTTGAAATGTTGGACCAGTTGAGAGAGGGCCGAATCGTCCCCAGGGTCAGAGCCCGCTGACGCCTTGAGTCTGGAGCCTATGGCCGCTCTGTAAGCTTAGATGGAACTTCATCTGCGAATAGGTATCACTGCTGGCGAAGCTTTAAACGGGTCTAGCTTAGACTTGCTACACCAGGAAGCGAATCTCTTCCACTGAACCCTGTACACCTTTGCGGTAGATTGTTTATTATTCTACACATTTTTACTGCCTTTTGTGAGAATCCTTTCTCTTTTAAGAAAGATTGGTCAGGCACCGAAGGTGTAAGTTTAGTCTGTGGGGCGCTGGGTGGAAATGTTGCCAATGGAGCTGTGGCACGGGATTGTAATTTTCTTAGTTATCTTGCATCGAAGCAGCAAGACAAACCAAGGGGCTTCCGGCATCCATTGGGTCGCCAGCAGTAGGGCCCGTGGGCTTAGATCCAGCACCGTTGTAGGACTTGTGTCAGGATTGCTTGTGGCGGGAATGCATTGAGCATTTATTGTACCGACCATGGGCAGCTGAGGGCATCTATTGCCCATACCGCTTGAGCCGGACATGGGGAGACATACCTTCGGAGCTGTGTTGTCATAGCATTGACAAAAAGATCCAGTGTGGAAGGCCCCCTGTTGATTGCTTTATGATCCATCGAAAGGATTGGCGGGATAGACACCACTCTGTGTGGATGACTTGGCCTATTCTGGATGCTAGGTCCGCCAGGAGTATTGATAGAGGGAAGGACCTCGTCTCCCTTGCCTATTTAGGTACGCCACACGTATTGAGTTGTCTAGGGCAACTAGCACGCTATTGCCTCTGAGAAGTTTGGTTAGCTTGTTTAATGCTATCCAAACTACTCGTAGTTCTAGCCAGTTATGTGGCACCCGTTTAGGGAAGGGGTCATTTGCCTCTCCATATCTGTCCCTGATAATGTATCCCCCAACCCCTCAGAGTCCGTTTGGAGTTGTACTTCTAGAAGGGGTGGATGAAATGGGATACCCTCGTTGATAATCTGAGAGTCGCACCGCCATTGCAAGGGGGCAGGGATGCCTGCAGTACTCTCATTTTTGGAAGACCTCCCTTGCCTCAGTGCAAACCTTACCTGCCTTTAAAATGGTCTGTAGTGGAGACTGCCTAACGGAACCATTTTTCGGCTGCTACTAGAAGGCCTGGTAGGGACTCCGTGGCCTGTAGTCTTACCTTTATGTTCACCAGGATCCCGTTTATGACTTAAGAGATCTATTTCTGTCTCTCCACTGTGGGAAAAGCCCTTGCGTTTGCCAAATCCCTCCTTTCTTCTCGAAAGACAGTGTCATGTTTCGGAGTTAGTTCTGATTTGGCGAAATGACCACAAGATCTGCCTGCAAAGCCTTGCGTATTAGCGTTAGGGTCTGATAATGGGCTAGCTTTTTGGTCTTGGTGGGCTAGAAACCAATCGACTAGATATTGGAATACTAACACGATTTCCAGACTTGCCCATGATTTTAGTACTTTCATACTGACGTACACATATGGGGCAGCCGATAGGCCAAAGGGCAGTGCCAGAAACCAAAACTGCTTTCGATCTAAACCCAGATTGTTTTTGCTGAGCAGTGCAATGAGGTGTAGAGGTTGGCGTCAGATAGGTTTATAGACATGCCCCACGTCCCTACTTGTAAGCTTTCTTGACTTGGGCAGCGTCCATCTGAAATGAGGTCTCACTATCGGAACTCATTGAGGCAGGAGAGCTGCATCGCTTATCTTCACTCCCTGGATTTCTTGGGGACTAGAAAAACCCTGCTGGAAAACGCTGTCTGGTTTTCTGGCATTTCCTTTATGGCCTCCTTTTCCCTAAAAGTCAATAACATTTCGTGGAGGGCTAAATTTCTTTTCGAGCCCTCTGGATAGAAGGCGACAAAGCTTTCTGGCACTTGGGAGGCTCGGGAAATGGATGGCTTGTGGCCTCTCGAATCCCGTTTCCTCTCAGATTTGTCAAAACTTTTCTAACCTTAATCTTTGATAAAGTATCGCTAAGAGACAAGGGAGACTCTGGTCAGTACTTTGGTTGGCTGTTGCCTGCCCCTCTATCTTGCTGCCACTGCTTTAAAAGCCTGTGGAGGACACTGGATCACTGTGTCGTGTCTTTAAAGCTTTCAAGGTGTGGTCCTGAAGAGACATGATGTTGAGTATATGCCAAGAGGAGGTCTCAATGGTCTTAGCATCTTTCTGGAAAGATGCTAATCACCCTGGATTAGCATCTTTCTACTACTGGAAAGTCCAAATCACCCTGGATGGATGTCATCCAAACTGTCCGTTTTGGCGGCTGTTCTTATGCCTCTAAAGGAATCTGCTCATCCGAGGACCGATATGGGGCCGGTCGCACAGCACAGTGTTTTGAGGTGTTAAAGATAGAGTACGGCCCTCGCAGGTGTCCATCCTCTTGAATTCCTATGATCGTATTGTTGTAACACTGGCGAAGCCTTCACTGGTGGGCAGTTTGATCAAGGCGTCTTGTTTTCGGAGGATAGCCTGGGAGGTCATCCGTATGGGGGATCCTGTCTATCAAGACATGGTGAACCAGAGGTGATGTCTGCCATGCGCGTGATCTCCTGAATGGCTTCCCTAAAGGGCACATCCCCCAGGGCTGTGGCCTAGCGGCCCCGAGGGGGTGACATTCTCACTGCGGGGAGTGAGTGCTGAGAGTGAGTGCTGACTGGGCGGCTTCCTGCCGCTGTTGGATCTTTCCAGAGTCTCTGGTCACTCCCTTGCGATCTGATATAATCGACTTTTTTAACATGCAAAGAAGCCATACGATAACTGTGAGTGTCACCAGTAGACACACAGTTAGACATATAATAACAGATAAGATATCACTTTATCCGGTGATCAAGTGTGTTAAGCCATTGTAAATTGCTGTCAATTCCGACGATTTTATACGGAGTAAATGTCTATAGGCGTATTCTGGCCACTTTCCGTGTGCCAAAAAGGGACGGGGCCGAAATTGGCACGATTTGAGGTACCATTATGGCACTGTCCCAAAATGGACCTCTGCCCATGGCCCGGGGGCAAAAATGGGCTAACCCTGGTGGCCGTTATGCCATCGTGCCATAATAGGACCCTGCACGCAAGGCCATAACGAGATGGGCGGTACTGTGCTGGAATCCTCAACCGACCTATCGCTGTTGCAAAACTCGACCGCGAGATCGTATATGTAACCGTTTCCTGCTTGGGGGAGGATTTAGTCTTCGTCTCCGAGTCACTCGTGGCCTGCTAAGTCCTGGGGGCAATTGCCTACACTTTCCAAAGAGCTTTCTGTTCCTTCCCTTTGGGGATATGTAATTCAGCCACTGTCTCTGAAAAGGCATTTGTTTTTCTTTTTTTCCTTTTTACGATTTTTGTTGGAAAAGACTGCGTCTGACTTCGAGCCACTGTCTGTCCTAATCGGCGTGGAGACTAAGTCAAGAATCACCGAGCCGGTTTTCTCCACGGCCTCTTTCACAAACTCGGGTGTGATAAAGGGGTCGAGGACAGAACTTTGCATTTATCCCGCCTGCGATCGTTTCTAGTCCTGTTTTTATTGACCACTTACCAGTGCTTGGGTGTAAGACGTTGGCGCTCTGGGCAAGTGTTTCATTTGTCACAGAGTGGCAAGCCACCCTTCCTCCTACAACGGTCGCAAACCGAGTGTGTGTTGTGTGCCGAAGGTGGGGGTAGGGGGTTAGTGCACTGCAGAAGTCTGGCTGAAGAACGCAGGCTGGCTTATGTCATGTCTGAAAGACAAACCAAGAAAAAAGCCAGATGATAACGGTAAGTGTCAGCAGTAAACACACAGTTAGACATATAATAACACTTAAGACATCACGCCAAGCTTTATCCAGTGCCTAAGTCTGTTAGATCATGGTGAATTACTGTGCATAGGAAATTCCGACGATTTTAGATGAAATTAAATGCTTATAGGCGTTTCTGACCGCTTCCCGTGTGCCGTAACGGGATGGGGCCAAAAGGGCACGGTTTGGGGTACCGTTATAGGACGGTCCCCAAATGGGCCCTGCTCATGAATCTGGTGACGAAATGGGCTTATTCTGAGTACTATTATGGGCCTTGGTACCGTTATTGGCCCCTGCTCATGACCGTGTGCCGAAATGGACCAACTTTGGGTACCATTATGGGACTTGGTACCTTTATGGGATCCAGCCCATGACCCTGGTGCCGAAATGGGCCAACTCTGGGTACCATTACGGGCCTTGGTTCCGTTATGGGTCCCTGTCCATGACCGTGATGCCCAAAATGGGGTTACCATGGGTGCCATTATGGGCTTTGGTACCGTTATGGGCATCTGTCCATAGACCTGGGGATCGAAATAGGCTACACCAGGGTGTCGTTATGGACCTTGGGGCCGTTAT
This sequence comes from Protula sp. h YS-2021, assembly GCA_949752745.1. Lineage (NCBI taxonomy): Eukaryota > Metazoa > Annelida > Polychaeta > Sabellida > Serpulidae > Protula > Protula sp. h YS-2021. The sequence continues at coordinate 10,501,068 of OX457032.1, forward strand.
GGGCCTCTGCCCGTAGCCCTGGGGACTAAAATGGGCTCACAATGGGTGGCATAATGGGCCCTGGGACCGTCATGGGCCCCTATCTATGGCTCTGGAAGCCGTTATGGCCTCGACCCATAATGGGCTGGTGGTGCCGTTCCTGGTACCGAAATGTGCCATAAAGCCTCGTCCAAGACGGACCCCTTCGTTCTCGACCCATAGGCTGTAACGGGACGGGGATACCGTGTATGGCACTCAGGGGTACCATAACAGCCCCGGTGGTCCCAAAATGGGCATTGGCACCAAACCGCCAGAAAACCGCCAAAATGCCTAAAAAGCATTTCTTTCGCTTGAACCACGATCAGAGTTATAAAATCTGCTTAAATACGCCTGATCGGTCCCATGGAGTGACAGCTTAAGCAGTGACTGGCCATTCAGTGATGGAGCAGTCCGCTAGATAAAGCTTGGAGTCTATGCAGGCAATGCGGACTGTAAAGACTCAAATTAACTCCACGACGATGTGTGCTGGAACCAGTACATAAATCTCGATCTTGTAGCTTCTGGTGGAGAATAGAGGCACACTTCCCGACTAGGTAAAGGTGTCACCGTAACGTGTAAACTCAACAACTACCGGACCGAAGTACAAGTGCTAAAAATCTTGCTTTAATCGCCGGCTAGTTTCATCCAAATTTCAAGCAGAGATAAATTAGTCCTTTAGCATTAAAATAAACTATTTCTAAAGCAAATTCGCACTAGTTCCCTTTTCTTTAAAATTGCGGAGCACACAGAATGGCGTGTGTTTGTAACACCACGCTTAAAGGGGATGACCTTTATTTCCAATGACGTAATATCAGAGGATTCCCTCTTTCTCATTGGTCGATGGATGGAGAGTGGGATAGGCTCATTCTAACTGCAAGAAAAAGTTTCGTTTTTATTGCGTGGTAAACGTAACCAAAGGGAAACCCATCTAAAAGTGGAGATAAGCGAATTCAAAGCCTTTGCGAAGTAAAAACTAAATTTTGTCACCCGTAGTTAGCGTAGGTCTAGTGGGGCTTAAATCTAATAGGCGGACACCTAGGTGCTGTAAAGCGCACGCCTACGACCGTTTTAAGCGAAAATAAACCCTAAATTATCTTGGGTCTTATAAACTTGCAGAAAGGATGCAAACAGAAGTCCAAACAAGTTCGCGATGCATTATAGACGTCAGCAGAGCGACGTTGTATAGACTTCCGTAAAGCGATCTAGAGTCGCCTTCTAGATCATGACGATCATGAGGTGCGGTGGCAATGTCTCCCTCAGAGTAATGTCCTACCTTTGAATCACCCGGAAATGTAGGATTTATATGACCTCGATCTGTTTGAAATCTTTCAATACTTTCAAGTACTTTGTAAAGACGTTGTTTGGGCGTGGGAGGAAATGGTTGTTCAGTCGCGACCAAAATAAACGAATAAACTACGTTGTCTATTTAACGTCTATTCAACGTTAAAGTTCACACGTTGATTAAACTAATAAAAAATTGCTTGTTAGTCGCGTCTAAATACAAAAGACGTAACATAAATATGCACTTCGAGGTTTCAAATATGAAAGTATACAGAGTGGCAAGAAAAGTTTGTGGTAAACGTGAAAATGGTGAGAAACGTTTGAAACTTGCCTTTAAGGTATCAGGATATCGTGACGTCAGGAAGGAAGCGCGACTTGGTCCGCACAGCGCCACCTGCGCATAAGCTCGCGACATCACAAGACTCTCCGCCGCTAGTCCGTCCAAGTTGGGAGTCGTGAATGTCGTGCTCACATCATTGGTTCTCACGCCTTTAGTGGAGTAAAAGTTGATGTCTGGGCGCATATCGTCTGCTATAATGAGCAGGACGTTTTTATTGGCTGAAGCTAGTGACGTCAGGTGGTATAACAGAAAAACAGCATGGAATCGCAACATGATAACTTCTTCTTTCTAAAAAAGAAACAAATAAACAAAACAAACAAATAAAGAGGTATCTATATGTATCACAAAAACTGAAACTTGCCTAATTTTCATCTATTTATTTAATTGCGAATAAATAAACAATAAATTACATCTACCGAGGAATCAAGAAAACACCCGAAATTGCAACAATAACAACAAAAAGAAAATTATTTACTTGACTTAGTTTGTCCTGTGTTATGATAATGAGATCTGCGGATCAGCCTTAGTTTCAGTCTCCCTGCAGTTAATCAGTCTCTAAAACAGCCGTGTATTTACTCCTTTTATCCGTATTTGAACCTATAAAAAGACCATAACTGCTACAGAACGTTCAAGTTTATATATACTTCGGATTGTTTTTGTCAAAACAAGTGATGTCATAAACCCCATGTTTATGTGACATTGTCGAGTACGTTCTGCGGCCCCATAACACAGAACTTCACAAAGAAAGTGCCACTTAAAAAGCGCTTAACATCAATAACAGCATATTTTAAGGCGTCTACCAGAATTACGTCAGTATTATAAGTTTTCAAGCCCCTTCCCCCCAAAAAGAACAAGTGATTATCCAGCATTTTTAAGAGGAAGGGGTTGGGTTGGGGTGTACTGGTAGCACTGGCTTGCTAAGGAGTTTGCGTCCAGTTTCGTTGTTAAAATGGAGACTTCAACTTTTTTCACAATGAAGGAAGACGGTGCGTGACAGGGCATGGGGTGGGGTGGGGAGGTGGGGAAGGCGGGAATAGGGTTAGGAATAGGGCGGTAGAAGAAGGAGCTGAAGCCCCCGCAAGTTACTTACCCCTGCCAGTCTTCCATTTCTACCTTGTGTTTTTTTAAACAAATTTGAACAAACATCAGACGTCATTAGAATCGTGACGTGCAGCGGGAATAAATAGAACAGTCATCTGTGAACCTATACCAGGAGAGGTGAAGGTCATTCGCACATCTGATTGGCAACACCCTGATTGACTTTCAAAGCGTCAGTATAAGTATATATGTTGCTTTTTTAAACGAAATAAAGTTTTTAAGAAATTCAATTTTATTAAAATAAACTAAATTACTTGGTTCGGGATAGATAGCATAGCAACCGCCTATATCATCTCACCCATCTGCACAAAAAATCTTTTCTTTTCCACCTGATATCAACAATAGAGCCACAATTTTACCACTTTGATTTGTATTCGAAAAATTTGTTTATTGCCATTTGTCAACTTCGTTTCCGGCTGGGAATAAGTTTGTAGTTATTCTCGAAGTTTCTCCTTTTCTTTTCTTCTTTTTTTCATCTATTTATTCCCTTTGGATGGTCCAAAAACTCCTCCCACACTATTTGATAAAGAAGGACCAAATTTAGTACACGTATAAAAGATGTCAAGGTCTGGTTGCGTCCGCGTGCACGATTTTTTTAAAACGTTTCTGTGTCACGTTAATACTTACTCTTAAGCGGCTACTTCCACCCAGCCACAGGTGGTCGAATATCTTAATCGCATCTCAAACACAGATTCGGGTAAAATACGATCAATTGAACTAAAATAAAAGTAAGAAAACCGGTTTTTCGAGGCTTCTTTACTCGGTTGGATATTACCTAAATATACAAACAACTCAAAGCAGAGGCACTTAAGGTGCGATGTGATGTAGTTCCGTAGGTGCGAATAGCTAAATATCAAGTCGTGGAGGGGGTGGGGGGAGGGGAGGTGGTGGGGGAGGAGCTGGCCAGGACGGATATTTGCTTCCTATGACCATCACCAAAAGGACAAAAGCATGGATTCTTGCGACATGTGACTGCGTGAGTGGGCGAAGGGCACTTTCGCAAGGTCGAAAGTGGCGTGGGAGGGGCTGAGGACTCTCAAGATTGCGTCCTCGGACTTGCTCACCCGGCTACTGATATACGAAGCCTTAATGTTATAGGAAACACACAGCACGAGAATATCAATGAAAATATCCGAGGCAAACGAGTTTCTTGTAGAACACCGGTTCAACGAGGCAAGGCGGAGTTGTTTGTAAAGACGGTGATTTTGGGACGACCATCGCTTTATTGTACGAAAAACGGCGGAAAGTTCCTTGTTGTTAATGTGCGGCTGAGCCGGATGAGGAAAATTCACTGACCAGTTGATGTACAGCCATTTTTGATCTGTTGGAGATAAGCGCACGCGGCCTCTAGGCTTGCGTCCGTAACGATGTGCAGCTTCGGGGACAGCTCTCTCCATGGCGAAGATGCACGTGCCGTTGACGGAGCTGCAAAGCATGTCGATGGTGCACACGGCGTGGCGACGTCATCAACATGGCCTTCGGGACTGAGAAGGTACAGTGCAGTGCGTTTATCGTAATTCCCACTAAGGTGAGGTACTGGGTGGGAGAAGTGCACTTCTCCCAGCTGATGGACAAACCGAACGAATCTAGCAAGTGGATGACAAATCTCGTGGCTTCCAATGCGACTTCGTAGTTTCTGCTGTTTTGAAGAATCCATTGTGATAGCAGATGCCGGCTTTGATCCATGGAGCATCAAACAAAGGCTTTGGGTTATCTGGTGGAAGATCGCAACGCGCAAGGAAGCCCCGAACGGTAGTACCATGTCGATGTGTAGCGCAAATCACCGTCGAAATTCCACTTTAGACCTTTAAATGTTTGCGAGACCGGTGTAACAGTATATCTTGCCCCCTGTATAGCTTCCCCCCCCCCCGGGGGCAAGCTAGCCTAGTCTAGCTTCCCCCCCCCCTGGGGGGAAGCTAGACTAGGCTATCTTGCCCCCTTCTGGGATATTTTGCCCCCTGTTCAGCTTCCCCCCCCACCTGGGATATTTTGCCCCCTCCCCTAAAATAAAAGTTTTTTTAGTTGTATTTTAAGCTAGACTAGGCTATCTTGCCCCCCTCTGGGATATTTTGCCCCCTGTTCTTAATACCAATGTTTTTGGTATATTTAAAATTACTTTATTTGAGACGTTACAAGTACATGTTCTTACAACTATGGATGCGGTGCGAATGCTGATACAAGCTAATCAACAGACGCGACTGACCACTGTATTCATGCGCGCTTGGGCGCGAACAGATAAGACTAAATTAGAGACCTGGATGCTATCACAACACCCCCCCCCCCCCCACCTGGGATATTTTGCCCCCCCCCCTAAAAAAAAGTTGTTTTAGTTGTATTTTACATAAAGGGTAATCCGTCTGTATACTCGCTCTCTATTCACAGTTATCTGGGGATTTAGAGTTGACTGCAATAAAGGCACATCTCTTTTTATAATCCATTTTGATTGATCAATTGTATTCGACAATAATGCATAACAGTACAAACAATCTCAGGGAAATGGATTTTGCGGCAAAAGTTTACTCCGAATTGAGAAGTTTAAAAGGGTATGCAAAAGGGTATGAGCATTTCATTTTTTTTAAATTTTAATTGTAAATTAATAACTTGATCAGTAGAGGAAATATTGAAAAGACGTAGTGAATGAAAATCAATAAAAATAAATGAAAATAAATCGGCATTGACCTGGTTGGACCAAAAGCGCAGTGAACTGCAGTGAATTGTGTGAATGACTGTTGAATTACTCAAAAACTTGGTATTTTTCAAGCAGAGAAGAAATTGTACTGTATAGAGATCATTTACCATTAAAAATTCTGTTGCAATTAAGTATTTGTTTCATTTATTGTTTTTTTACGGAGGGGCAAAATATCCCAGAGGGGGGAAGATAGCCTAGTCTAGCTTCCCCCGGGGGGGGGGGGGGGAAGCTGTACAGGGGGGCAAGATAGCCTGTTACACCGGGCTGAGGCTGTCGTGGGGATAAGCGGATTTTAGGTCGGCCTTACACACATAGGATTCATGTTCCGTTAAGACTACTGTAGCGTCGACGGACGTAAATGTGTGTTCATGGGCGAAGCCAAACTGTTGAGTGATCCGTGTTCGGCTGCAAACAGTCGTGGAGAAGTCGCGTGCCGTCCTCGTCCTTCGGAACCGCACAGACTGAAGACACAATGGCTGGTTTCTGCTGCTCAGTCCTCCACAGCGCGGTTACTGGTTGCCTCCCATGCCGTGCAAAATGAATTCTTTGTCCTGATCTTCTAGAAATTGCTTCAAATTTCGAATTTTGGCTGAATGTGGACCAGAGTGGTTTTGGCTGTGGATATATTCTGGATGCTGCTCCGAGCAAATGCTGCAACGTGGGCGAATCTGCAGAGGGTACAGGTGCAGCTTTAGTGACCTTTGTAATTCCGTTATTTCTAATGAAAAAGAAAACGGTTGGAGATTTGCTCCTTTGGGCTTACCAGACCCTACCGCGGCGAACTTGATCTTTCTTGTCCAGGCCAAGGCCAAATACTGGAACTTAACTATTATCTCGAAAATGGTTAAGGACAGAACGATTTTAAGCTCATTTTGGTGGCTTGGGATCTTTACGTCGTTACATAAGAATTATCTCAGTGATTTTGACCTTCTCCATCATAATGTGACACACTCATTTTTCATATGATTTTTGCAAGCGGGTTATTCCGCTATCCAGAGGAATTCGGTCTAGTTGGTATTGTTAAAAGGGCATATTTACTCCACAGTTATAGCATTTCGCAATATAGAAAAACATATAGGACTTGAGCTTCGTGAAATTAGTCGTAATTTTAACACTTCAGTGTGACTGGATAGGTAATATACGATGATACTTTTGAAAAGCATCGCGTCAGCTGGCATTTTTATTAACAGAAGCAGCTCTGTTGCTGATAGTACTTCTGATTGTGCCTTTTGGTTTAATTATACAGCGATAAAAATTACTTATTCATGGTGTTTACACGCTGAATGCCCTGTCGGCCTAGAAAATAAGATTTATAGCCTATTTTCCAGTCATAATTTTTTTGGCAGTGTGTTTGCTCACAGTTATTTGTGCAAATAGCCTTTATAAACCTTCCAGGTGATAATCTTTTTTTTTTTTTTTTTTGAAGATGTCCACTTTGTGTGATACTTTTTGGGTGCTGAATGCCATGCCAATACCCCGTCAGCCTATTTAGTTAGTTTAATGGTCTATTTCCTGGTCACAACATTTTAGGCAGGGTGTCTTCACGCAGTTTGTCGTGCACATAGCCTTTATTTGTTATCAGATAATAATCAGACACATAGGAACAATATGTTTGCATGGACAGCCTAAAAGTACGCAACATCCGTACTGCTATTGTGCTGTATTGACTAATATTTTATACAGTAACAGCTTTCGCATGGACAGGACACGCCACAGCCTTGCTGTTGTTGTGTCGTGTTCAACTGATATGACAAAAATGTCCTAGTTTTATGGGGAGAATAGCAATAAATATAAAATGAAGTCAGCTGATGGGCTAAAAGCACTGGCAGCCACTTTCTGTCCGGAAAAATTAAGCTGTGCAGAAATTGTTTCTGCACAGAAAGGGTGAAAGCACAGCCGTTGGAAAAACAGAGTGCTTGCATGCACGCATGTACCTATGCAACAGGTGTGTTGCAGACATTGTTTCTGCACGGACAGGCTACAAGCATGCAACATGTGAGACCTGCCAATTAATACTGAATTGCGAACGCCACGCGTGTAGCAATGGCTTTGCAATAGATTGGACTGGTATTCTGCTCTGTCTTTATTTTTAAGGATGTCCTTATTTTTAAAAATAAGGATAAAAAAGCTATTCTGTTCTATCTTCAGACTTAACAAGGTCTTTTAAAATAAGGATAAAAATTACGGATGAACCATCTAATCTCAAGCATAAAGACGTCCTTAAATATAAGGACAGAGCAGAATACCACTCTTGCCAATTAAATACTGAATTGCGAACGCCACGCGTGTGGCAATGGCGCTGCAATAGATGCAACAGTTATTATAAATTTAAAATCAGTTTAAAAGCTTTATTTTAATTATACGTGTATCTGAAGGTCGAAGAAAACAATACATCCCGAAATATCCGGTGATTCTCAATTGATACACTCTGAAGTACAGACATTCCATGAAATAGTTTGTAGCCACTTGAACCATGTTAACAGCTGCCACAATATTGGGTAGGAAAATTCATTACTTTCGGAATTTTGGCTGACGAAAATATTCCATAATAGATAATGAAGTGATATTTTTGTCGCTAACAATAATAATAAGAGTTCACAAGGCGAACTTAATAATAATAATAATAATAATAATAATAATAATAATAATAATAATAATAATAATAATAATAATAATAATAATATAGGGGAATCACGAAGAGTGCTTATAAAGGGGTGTTTAATGGGTCTACTTATATGTTCAGTTCGATGTCTGAACTCAGTGAGTGCTAATTAATAGCATTGCGACTGCGGCTTCGTGTAATGAACACGCGTCTTAAATCTGTAACACGTGCGAAGAGCAGCTAGAAACGTGGCACCATATCATTTATAATAAACGTCAGAGTCTGTCGAGAGGTCGCTGTTGTGCCGCCTGCTTTATGTGACAAAGCTGAGCCATTGCACTGTGTCAGCGACAAAAGAATAAAGTCATGAAATATCTATTTTTGGCTGAACAAAAATCAAACAAGAAGTGATGCGTGGGAATAAATGCAGAGGAAGAGGTACATCTTCGTCTTAAACAAGCCTAAATAAACAATGCAATTTTGTTTAAGATTGACATTGACCTGCGTCTCAAAAATGGTTTCTGAAACCGTTTAACTTTAATAATGTCTTGCACAGGGTTGAGCAATAACTATATATATATATATATATATATATATATATATATATATATATATATATATATATATATATATATATATATATATATATATATATATATATATATATATATATACATATATAGTGCATAAAGTTCTGTCCATTGTTTTTTATCGATCTAAAAGTGGTACATATTTCCCTTAATGAGCCACCATTCTTTATTTAAATGTTTTAAGATATCAACAACAACAAACATAAATTAAACAAAATGAACTTAATATATATTAATTATCATACCGGAAGGACACATACATGCCAGGCGTTGAATCAAAGTTGGGATTAAGTTGTACAGGAAATTCTCAATGTAATTCCTTCGACGTTAGACAGACGTCGGCTGAGCAAGGTGTTATAGGCGTTGGAAAAGGTCGTTGTATAGACAATTGGGATTCGATTTTCATTAGATGATGGTGGCATCACTGTTCTCAATCGAACCACACGGAGTACCCACGCCAGAACTGGTGCATTATCAATGTGCCCATGCCACAACCCGTGTATTATCAATGTACCCATGACAGAACCCGTGAATTATCAATGTACCCATGACAGAACCCGTGTATTATCAATGTACCCATGCCACAACCCGTGCATTATCAATGCACCCATGCCACAACCCGTGCAGTATCAAGTTACCCATGCCACAACCCGTGCATAATCAATGTACCCATGCCACAACCCGTGCATTATCAATGTACCCATGCCACAACCCGTGCAGTATCAAGTTACCCATGCCACAACCCGTGCATAATCAATGTACCCATGCCACAACCCGTGCATTATCAATGTACCCATGCCACAACCCGTGCAGTATCAAGTTACCCATGCCACAACCCGTGCATAATGTACCCATACCACAGCCTGTGCATTAGCAATGTGCCCATGCCAGAACTGGTGCATTATCAATGTACCCATGCCACAACCCGTGCATTATCAGTGTACCCATGCCACAACCCGTGCATTATCAATGTCCCCATGCAGCAACCCATGCATTATCAATGTCCCCATGCCGCAACCCGTGCATTATCAATATACCCATGCCACAACCAATGCATTATCAATGTACTCATGCCACAACCCATGCATTTTCAATGTACCCATGCCACAACCCATGCATTATCAATGTACTCATGCCACAACCCATGCATTCTCAATGTACTCATGCCACAACCCGTGCATTTTCAATGTACTCATGCCACAACCCATGCATTTTCAATGTACCCATGCCACAACCCATGCATTATCAATGTACTCATGCCACAACCCATGCATTCTCAATGTACTCATGCCACAACCCATGCATTATCAATGTACCCATGCCGCAACCCGTGCATTATCAATGTACCCATGCCACAACCAATGCATTATCAATGTACCCATGCCACAACCCATGCATTATCAATGTACTCATGCCACAACCCGTGCATTATCAATGTCCCCATGCCGCAACCCGTGCATTATCAATATACCCATGCCACAACCCATGCATTATCAATGTACTCATGCCACAACCCATGCATTTTCAATGTACCCATGCCACAACCCATGCATTATCAATGTACTCATGCCACAACCCATGCATTCTCAATGTACTCATGCCACAACCCGTGCATTTTCAATGTACTCATGCCACAACCCATGCATTTTCAATGTACCCATGCCACAACCCATGCATTATCAATGTACTCATGCCACAACCCATGCATTCTCAATGTACTCATGCCACAACCCATGCATTATCAATGTACCCATGCCGCAACCCGTGCATTATCAATGTACCCATGCCACAACCAATGCATTATCAATGTACCCATGCCACAACCCATGCATTATCAATGTACTCATGCCACAACCCGTGCATTATCAATGTACCCATGCCACAATCCGTGCATTATCAATGTACTCATGCCACAACCCATGCATTATCAATGTACCCAAGCCACAACCCATGCATTATCAATGTACCCATGCCACAACCCATGCATTATCAATGTACTCATGCCAGAACCCGTGCATTATCAATGTACTCATGCCACAACCCATGCATTATCAATGTACTCATGCCACAACCCGTGCATTATCAATGTACCCATGCCACAATCCGTGCATTATCAATGTCCCCATGCCACAACCCGTGCATTATCAATGTACCCAAGCCACAACCCATGCATTATCAATGTACCCATGCCACAACCCATGCATTATCAATGTACTCATGCCACAACCCATGCATTATCAATGTACCCATGCCACAACCCATGCATTATCAATGTACCCATGCCACAACCCATGCATTTTCAATGCAACTGTGTCTAAAACGAATAAGTTTTGCCTGATGCACCCCAACTAGATGTATTGTTACTTTGGCACCCGAGCATCCAAAGGATTAACGGTGCCGCACACAGGGATTATGTTTTGCCATTTTTGCTTGCACCCCAAATACCCTGACATCAAGTGGCATTAAGTGGTTTTGATTGAACTTTCTTTGATCCTGAGTAGTCAAGGTAGGCACTTTCTTTGTTTCGACTGAACTTCTGTGAAACCTGCAAAATTTGCAATTTTTTCCTTTTTCACTTTGCCATTTTTTCCGTTGCCATTATTTCCGTTGCCATTTTTTCCGTTGCCATTTTTTCCGTACCCCGTCTAAAACATCACTGGAAGGATACTGAAGCACAGCCACACCACAATCCACGTGGTTGTGGTTACGTTTGTTGTCACTGCCTTACGTCTTGCGTCTTCAGGACAACGTCATTACACAACGCGTATTCATGGACGCTTATTCTTTGCTGGAGGGCAAATCAGTTTTTCAATTAGGAAGAAAAACAAATGACCGCAACTCTTAGACTGGTATAAGAAACGATTCAAACAAACAGTTTCCTTGTATCATTATATTTACTGGGGGTGGGGGCTGTGAAGAACATCATCATAAATTTCTGTCTGTTTATTTCTAACCGCAACAAAATAACAAGAAAGAGAAATGTCATCTTTGATAAGTAGGACACAAATCAGGTTTTGAGACAACCGTGAAACGAAGAAATTTACCTTATGATTATATTTAACTATGTGCATATTTCTTTGCTGCTATCCGATTACTGAACCCCTGCAGACCTTTGAAGAATATTAGCTTACACCCTTAATTAAATTTTGAAACTATTAAAAGTGAATTTATAATGATAATAATACTGGCGTAAAGAATGAATAATGACAGAAAAAGTTCTGTAGTAGTTTATTGATAATAAATGCAGTGACGGATGCAAGTTATTGCCAAGAAGAGGGGGGGGGGGGGTGTTCAACTTCGAAATCCCCGAGGTAGTCTACCAGTCAAACTTTTCTCAATGCACGTTTAACAGTACGATATTTTATGTCAGGATTGGTGGGCGTTTGCAACCCCTGATCTGCTCATAGATCCGCCACTGAAACGTGCATACTGGGAGAGACCTCTGGCATGGGTAGGATTTTTGGCTTACGTTTATAGTGAATGCGGATATAGTTTCAAACTAGACCGTTTTCGCTACCGAGCAGCAAGAATACGATTCTGAACTCTTTAAATTCAGAGTTGACCGTGAACTAGGAAAAGAACCTCACCAAGGCACCTCTTCCCCTACATTTCCTCTTTCATGCCCAAACAGTTGAAAATAATATCAAAATCGCTCTCTGTTTTCAAAAAGTGGTCAACTTCCGTCTCTAACCTTTTTGAGATGATGTATCTCGTGTATCGTTCAAGCAAGCGAGGAGGAGGTGTGGTAACAATTTAAGAACTGGGTACCGACAATATGTAATTCAATCACCATCACATTTAGGGCATTTGAAAACTCTGTGTCAGTTCAATGTTCTGGGAAACATTTTCGGATCATACGTTTATACCGCCCCCCCCACCCCCGACAGCAATCATAAAGACTTCTTTAGGAATTTAGTAATCTTTTAGACAGTGTAAAAGGTTATAATTTTAACAGTCATCTAGATTACATGAATAATCAATTTGCATCGACATTTTTGGACATACTCGTCAGCCACAATCTGAAACAGCATGTTATATCTCCTATACATTCATCAGGAAGGATTTTGAATTTCGCAATAACCCGAGAAAATGAAAAAGTAAAACAGTTCCTATAATTAGACCGCTCATATCTGATTATTTTTCAGTGATAACTGATCTGTTTTTACTATCTGCAAATTCAGAAACAAAGATGGTGACTTTTAGGAAAAAGCTAGCACATTTAACATGGCCGAATTTGAGCGTGATTTGGAATTAACTACTTCGAATATTGTCATTGACAATGATCTGGAAATGCTCGTTAACAACTACAACAAATAGGTTGGAGATTTGATGACTAAACATGCCCCTTTGATTACTAAAGAAATTATTTTAAGCAAAAGCAACCATGGTTTGATGATAAATGTAGGTCAGAAAAAAGAGAGCAAAAATGGCAAAAATAAAAGAAAGAAACTGGTCAATCAATATTTTTAGTGCAAAAAATACGATTCTGAAAAAATTAAAAAAAAATCAATATTTAAGGCATAAGGTAGATGAAAACTGTTACAATAAAACTGTCTTTTTTATAATTTTCAATGAAATCACTAAAACCAACATCTACTCCTTATGCAAGCGCCAAGAATGATTCAATTCTATCCGAACAATTTTCGAACTTTTTTAGTGGAAAAATTGAAAAAAAAGTAGTGAATCATACCAAACTGAATTGGATACGAATTTTAGACCACAGACCACACCACCGAAATTCGAGTGGTTTTCGAAAATATCAGACTATGACTTAAAAAGAATTATGATGTCGTCTTCATGAGCTTCACGTGTTTTAGATCCAGCATGGCGTTTCGATCAAGCAGTACACCAGTTTTGGTTTTAATTGTAAATAAATCCGTTCTGAAAAGTGACTTTCGCTCCTTATTCAAAATGGCAACTGTAATACTCTTAATGTAAAACAAAGAATTAACTTAATTACTGGCCCGTTAGTAATTTAACATTTTTATTAAAAGTAATAGAACGTGCTGATGTAGTATTGCCTTTTACAAGCTGGATGGGAAATTACAAAGTGAATATAGACAGGACAAAGCACTGAAACGGCACTGTTAAAAGTGACGGATGCTATTTTAGGCTCTATGGATCAGCAGCAAGTAGTTGTACTTTGTTAGACCTCAGTGCAGCATTTGACAATGTTCCCCATGCTCCCCTTATCGAAAGACTTGGGAATGAACACGAAATAAGTGAGTCCGCAGTGATCGTCATCAAAAGGTGGTAATCGGAGAGCATGAACCGAGGTTGCTGTCTACAGGTGTCCCACAAAGATCCGGATGAGGACCGTTGATATATACGAAGTTCACACGAAGCCTGGGAATACTGTTATTTTTCTTCAATGTGCTATTCCATTTTTTCGCCGAGAAATCTTAGTTGTATCGTTGTTTGGATCCAAATTCGAGTGTTTTCCAGTTTCAGGCCAAAGGTGCTATTGAATCGTGTATTCGAAAAGTAGCTGAATGGATGTGTCATAGTCGTTTGACGCTTAACGAAACAAAAAATGAGTTCATTATATTTGGTACAAGAACTCAACTTAAAACGATAAATATGACTCAATTTTAATCGAAAATGAAGAGATTAAAGCAGTGGATTCGGTTCGAGACCTGAATGTTTATCTTGACTCTGAGCTTAAAACGAAGTAGTATGTGGTACATCTCTTGACAGCTATGGTCTATACGCAAATATCTTTCAGAGAAATCAACCAAAGTGTTAGTGCACGCATTTGTGATGTCTGAATTGGACTCTGGCAACTCAGTATTATATGGTATAAATGAAAATCTGTTGGATAAGTTACAAAGAATTCAAAATGCCGCAGCGAGACTTATTTACAAAAAAAGAAAGTAACTGATCATATCACAGCATAGTTGAAACTTTTGCGTTGGCTACCGGTAAGGAGCAGAATACAGTTTATAAATTCGCCGTTGTTACATCTAAGTGCCTAAATGGAACAGGTCCACCGTACCTTGCGGACTTACTGGTCAGAAATCCTTGCAAGTGTGGTCTTCGATCTTTTCATCAGATGCTACTTGAGGTGCTTAAATCTAAACTTTAGTCCGCTGGAGATCAGTCGTTTAATGTTGCGGCATCAGAAGTATGGAATAGGTTACCTGATGATGTGAAATTCGTAGAGTCAGAAGACTTATTCAAAGAGAAATTAAAAACGCCCCTCTTCGAAATTGCGTACCAAAATGTACATTCACAAGTTTTAGAACTGTGGATATTAACAGTGTTATTAGATAATTAGTCATGTATCATTGGATATTTAGTTATGTGGTTTTAGTTTATATGAAGTGTCAAGCACTTTGAGCAGGATTCCTGGATAAAGCGTTGTACAAAAGCAAACATGATTATTATAATGAATTTCTAAAACAATTTAGCTGGACCAACTGGACATGCTGTACTATGTCTATGCCAAATTTGGTCATCCCAGCCCTAGCCGCCTCAGAGGAGTTCGCGTGATAAGGTTTTTGTGAAAAAAAGGAATCATACGGGAACACTTTACCGAATCGCACGAAAGCAATAAACTCGGGTATTGAAAATCGCCAAGTGTAGAAATGGCTAAAAAGCGCGAACAAGAAATGCTAGTATAAATGTCTCCACTAAAAGACAATTTCGAAAATTTGTACATCTGGCAGCCGTTTTCTCTCTCTCTCTTTTTTTTTTGCTTGAAACATTTCGGACCTGGTCTGGTCACTTTTTTTGCCAGAATCGCCTTCATAATTGACAGGCTTGTATAAGTGCGTGCATAGACGTAAGCAACGAGACTTTAAAATAAACCTAGCAAAGACCTTTTAAAACCACAGCACATTTGCTTTGAGATCTTTATTTGTTTGCTCAGATCCAAGTCATTTACTTCCCTGATAATATTTCAAGTTGTCGTTGAGCTTTTGATGGCTTTGAACTCAACCTACTTCTTTAATGTCTCCACTGGAATACATTTGAGTTTCGAACTAGGTAAACATAACCATTATCGAATCACATAAATGTTTTATGCTGCCTGAAATGCAGCCATTACTTGTGGGTCTCATTCATCGTAGAATTTGTGTTGCGCTCTAGGTCTTGTATACAGAAAGATATGTATTACGATATGGGCCTTGTGTGCAGTATGATATGTGTCATGACATGGGTCTTGTGTGCAGTATGATATGTGTCATGACATGGGTCTTGTGTGCAGTATGATATGTGTCATGATGTGGCTCTTGTATGAGGTAACATATGTGTCATAATATGGGTCTTGTGGATCGCAAGACAAGTATTATGATATGGGTCTTGTATATGGAAGCATGTGTGTTATGATATGGGGTCTTGTGTACAGTAGGGTACATGGCATGGTATGGGTTTGTGGCTAATGTTTCAGAAAAATAGACACCATATTAATTGTGTTTGGTGGCATTAACAATTATCTGTTTATGGGGTCAGTTATCATCAAAGTATTCTTGTCAATTGAAATGCCATTTTTATCACTAAAGTAAATTGACATGAATGAATATTTTCAACTGTTTTAAAAAATAGTGCAGTTTATGCTGAATAAGTGCACTAACGAGACTCAATAAGTTTGGCTTTTCAATTCAGAGAGCTTGGAGTCAAATGTGTAATTGTTAATAATACTAGTGCTACACCAACCATTCTTTGTTAATTAATTAGTGCAGGAATATGACAGTTTGCCCAATACTGGTGCCATACAAACCCTTGTTTGTTAATTTATTAGTGCAGGAATATGACGGTATGCTGCACCAACCATAGTTTGTTAAGAAGTGCAGGAATATGACAGTATGCCCAATACTGGTGCTGCACCAACCCTTACTTGTTAATTAATTAGGTTATTATTTGCATTTATGTTGTTTATAAAATCATATTTTAGAAAGGGAATAGTTAATTACTTAGACTGGGGTTTTGCATGAACATATTTTCGGAACCATCCTTGTGTATACATGAATACCAAAGCCTGGTTTTTTGTTGATAAATGCTTGTTTTAAATGTGCAAAACCTTTATATTGTTTTTTGTTTTTGCAGCCAAACAAACGGTAAAAAAATAATAAATAGAAGGAGCGATTAGGATTTAAATCATGGCATTCCTTAGAATAAAATTGTAATGTAACGCTATAAATGCGCTGTGCTTGCAATTAGATTCCAACATAAAATTTACCATGTTTATACAAGTACCGCATAAAATTGTTAAGTATTCATCAAAATCGTTACGCTTTCCAAGAAATATAAGACATACAACTAGACAAGAAATGCTGAGGTATGAACTGGTGAGAAACTAGTGCAGGGTCATGAATGCGCTGGACTATATACGGCAATAATAACGGATAGTCCCAGTACCAATACTTCAGCTATACAGCTTGCTTCTAAACCACATTGCTGTAAATCATATTTTAACATCACGCCTCACACAAACACCTCTATAACAAAACTCATAAATTATATATTCATATTGTTGCAAGGTATTCACTTGAAACGCGGTGATTACAGACACGGTATCTATATATACTTTGTTAAGCATTAGTTCTTAATATCGACATCTATCCAACCTCTATCCGAAATCTACCTCCATCTCTCGGGAGGCAGATGCTGTTCCGTAACCTGACGTTCATCCGACGCCGGATACGACCTGTATCCACTCCTCAATGTTTACTAGGTTGGCGGCATGACTTTTTAAAGCCATCCCTGAAAGAGGAGCACCAAGTTTGAAGAATCACCCCTCAAACGATGAGTTGTAAATTAAAAATCACCTCTTTTCAGCATATCAGTTTCTAAGTACAGGCGCAGCCAAAGCGTGCCCTGACTGCAAATATAAACTAGATAGACGGTTTACTTGAAAAGTGTGTGCACAATTTGATGGGGTCCCTTTTTGCCAGACACGGAATGCAGTTCCCAAACACCCTGCTCTTTTTGTGGGAATGAATGAAAATTACTCTTTTAGCGAAATTGGCAGACGGCTTCTGACCTCAAAATTAACCCGCTTTGTGTGGTTTTTGGGCACGCGTGGTAACACATTAACACATATGTTAACAAGTGCTACTGCTTGCAGATTAGTTTTCTTCTACAGAACACCGTACATTAGAAACCTCGCACCGAAAGGTTTCTTTTTTAACACATCCTTCCAAGTGAATTATCTTTCATCCACAATATGTTACTAAAAGCAAATATATCTATACTGAAGGACAAAAGAAAGTTTACACTGAAAAGAGAGGTTTATTTGTTCGTCACCAAATTGATCAGTTCTTTTGAAAATTTCAGGAAAGATACTTTCACAAAAAAACCCTTCAAATAAGGCAAATTCTTGACTCCTTTATTTCAACAGCTCAACCAAAAATGCAACTGAAACAAAACAGATGTCACATTTTTCCATTCACAGACTGTTGGTGTTACACAATTACACAGTTACACAGCCTCACTCAGTAACGTGTGTGCGAGTCCAAACTATTACGACGCCAGCACCAAAGCGATCGGCCCGACTGACGCGTAACGTTCGCCCAACGTTCGTGCATACGTTTGTGTGCGCTTTGGGGCGCATCTGCACGGTAAACTGGAACCCAGACTCGTCACTAGGAATGACACTTCACCAATTACGGGTCTTCATTGCGATCTTCCTCCTAACGCAGTCAGTTTAAATGTCTTCGTTTATGGCGGTATATTTGTACAAAAATTTCACGGCGTTCACACTCCAACATTTATTTTTGATCACTATGGTATTTATGTAGAATTAATAGACGAGAAAATATTTAATTCTTTCGTGAACCACTTTTTATGTTATCCAAGTCACTATTAAATTCTGGAAGTGGTTTTTATCATTAATAAATAAATAAATAAATAAATCACCAATTTAACTTTTAAAGTTCCAAAATTAAGAAATTACGTTCGAACCCATGTTGCATAAAAGAACCAATCAGAGAAAGTTTTACAAACTCATGATAGAACACATGTTCAGACAAATGTTCTTTAAAACACAAGACATTTAATTATGGTGCGCGAAAAAACTGTGGCGAAATTAAAGAGCGCGAAAAAATAGTCAAATATTTCATGAAATGTGAATGATGCCTCGAGGCCATTCAAATAAATGCAAGAAAAAATAAAATGTATGTATGTTTTGACTTTTTTGTACAAATATACCGCCATACTATGCGGTCGGTGCTTTTTGTATTTATCCAGTTATTTGTCCTTTCATGTGTCTCCGCTGCGGTCATTGTAGCACTGCTAAAGCGATCACGGAGGTCCATTATTCGGATAGGCCTATTCTGACGAGGCACTGTACTGCGAGGGTGACTGCTTCCAGGTCTATCCTGTGTGTGTCTTATTCCTTGTAAACAACAGTTTTACTACATCCGAAGTGTCAAGCCACTAAGGACACTGGTGCATCCAAAGTGCCAAACCACCAAGGACACTGGTGCATCCGAAGTGCCACACCACCAAGGACACTGGTTCATCCGAAGTGCCACACCACCAAGGACACTGGTGCATCCGAAGTGTCAAGCCACCAAGGACACTGGTGCATCCGAAGTGTCAAGCCACAAATGCCACTGGTGCATCCGAAATGTCAAGCCACCAATGCCACTGGTGCATCCGAAGTGTCAATCCACCAAAAACAATGGTGCATCCGAAATGTCAAGCCAATAATGACACTGGTGTATCCGAAGTGTCAAGCCACAAATGCCACAGGTGCATCCGAAGTGTCAAGCCACTAAGGACACTGGTGCATCCGAAGTGTTATGCCACCAAGGACGCTGGTGCATCCGAAGTGTCAAGCCACCAATGCCACTGGTGCATCCGAAGTGTCAAGCCACCAATGCTACTGGTGCATCCGAAGTGTCAAGCCACCAATGCTACTGGTGCATCCGAAGTGTCAAGCCACCAAGGGCACTGGTGCATCCGAAATGTCAAGCCACAAATGCTACTGGTGCATCCGAAGAGTCAAGCCACCAAGGACGCTGGTGTATCCGAAGTGTCAAGCCACCAATGCCACTAGTGCATCCGAAGTGTCAAGCCACCAAGGACACTGGTGTATCCGAAGTGTCAAGCCACCAATTCCACCTGTGCATCCGAAGTGTCAAGCCACCAATGCCACTGGTGCATCCTAAGTGTCAAGCCACCAAGGGCACTGGTGCATCCTAAGTGTCAAACCACCAAGGGCACTGGTGCATCCGAAATGTCAAGCCACAAATGCTACTGGTGCATCCGAAGAGTCAAGCCACCAAGGACGCTGGTGTATCCGAAGTGTTAAGCCACCAATGCCACTAGTGCATCCGAAGTGTCAAGCCACCAAGGACACTGGTGTATCCGAAGTGTCAAGCCACCAATGCCACTGGTGCATCCGAAGTGTCAAGCCACCAATGCCACTGGTGCATCCTAAGTGTCAAGCCACCAAGGGCACTGGTGCATCCGAAGTGTCAAACCACCAATGCCACTGGTGCATCCTAAGTGTCAAGCCACCAATGCCACTGGTGCATCCTAAGTGTCAAGCCACCAATGCCACTGGTGCATCCTAAGTGTCAAGCCACCAAGGACACTGGTGCATCCGAAGTGTCAAGCCACCAATGCCACTGGTGCATCCTAAGTGTCAAGCCACCAAGGGGCTGGTGCATCCGAAGTGTCAAGCCACCAATGCCACTGGTGCATCCTAAGTGTCAAGCCACCAAGGACACTGGTGCATCCGAAGTGTCATGCCACCAAGGACACTGGTGTATCGGTTAATATTCTTCATACTTTACACAAACACCTCGAAAACTGAGCTGTGAAATACAACGAAAGGACATGGTGTAAAATTTGATTAGATTCTACAAGTCCAAATTTCGAGAAAAACAATTTACTCTTACAAAATATTTATTGTTTATTTGTGCAGACTGTCTTTGTCATTTGGTATATTTTAATATGCAGAAATCTCTTGATGTACGAGGTTTGTTAGTTCCCAGTTTTCCGTACGATTCTGCTCCAGAGTTGTACCAGTATTCGAAACACCATAGGAACATTCTCACTGTGAACACTTTCTTTCGTTACCAGGACACTGGTTCTTCTTTCTGAATTGAAACGTTCAAAGGGTCACTGATCTACTTAATTGATCGGCTAAAATTGTTTAGGTTCTGCTCCTAAATGTGCGTGCATTCTGCTGCCAACATGCTCATTTTACAAACTGTCCTCACCCGAAAGCTTTCTTATCGTTCTAAAGATAACTGTTGCTAAAAAAAGGTGAGCTCTGGGGATGTCAATCTGTTAAGCATGAAAGAATGGATATAAAAAGTAGTTCCCCTTTTTGAATAAGAATACTACTTCTGCGGAATGTCCAATGGGTCGGCGGAATTAAAAGGTGTAATGTACAAACAGGAGCGACCGCCGTACAACAACAAAGTGGCTACTCTTCATTCCAAGGTTTTATTGCTGATTAAATTTCCTAGAAATTTAAGTTTTTGGCATAACATTTCAGTATAACATTTCAGTATTGCCTAGAAGATTCAGTTTTAAGTATAACATTTCAAATCTTCCAATAGGACCGCTTCTCGGCAGCAGGCCCTCCCCCCCCCCGGCCCTACCCCACGGTGCTTTCCCCCCGGCCCTTCCAGAAATGTTTGCTATTATTTTATTATTTATTGTGTAATATTCAAAGGGTTTTATCAAAGAGTAATATGATGTATTCATGAAACTGATGAAAGATATTTGAATGATTTAACTGTTCAAAAGGGTATTTCAAAGGGTTTAAGTCATGTGTTGATGAAATTGATGAAAGCGTTTTAATGATTTAATTCCAGTAAGGGATTACGTTAGATCTTCACGATTGCATATTTGATCAATTATTGCACTGAGTAGTTACGGTATCATATGAGATCCATTTAATATCATTGATGGAATAGTGTATATTGCCTTAATTGCAATAACGGAATGAAGAAATGAATTAAGAAAGAACCGGAGCAGGTAGGCACGTTCTGTATAAAAACAGGTAAGAAATGACACTCTAAAAACGGAAGGGGGGGGGGGGGGGGTAGAGATTCAGCTGGTCAATGTAAAGCGAAGCTCCACCTCTTCAACGGTGAAGTTATCAAACGTGCAAACAAGCATACAGTTAAAGCGCTCAGAAACGTTCTGAACATGCACATATGGTTAACGTGCATGATAAGTGTAAAGGTGTCAAAATCTGTTACAAATTGTATTCAAGTTCGAATAAATAAAAAAAAAATGTTTCATGTAACATCATTTCTTTTCTTACAAATGATTCCTGAAAAAAACTTTTGGGGGGAAAGGCCAGGGGGGGAAGCACCGGGGGGAAAGGGCCGGGGGGAAGGGCCTAGACTCCCGCTGCTGATCCCTCCCTCTCCTTCCCAAGCAATGGAATCGAAGATAAAACCAGGAGCAATCACTAAATCACTAGTTTGCCTTATTTTTTGTTCTTATATGTTTTATATGATAAAAACCAATGCGTGATAAAGGTTCTATTGTGAGATTTATTTCTCATTTTAGTAGTATCTTAAAAATATACTGAAGTTATTGTCTCCAAATATTGTCAAACAATTTATTTCAAATGTTCAAAACTGCGGGTTTATTACATGTGTAAATTCTCCATCCAATTCTCTGGCCTGACCTAAAATGCACGCATGCAATAAACGTGCGTCTTTTGGTTTTAAGTATTCCTGTCACTTATTATCGTAAAAACAATACAAGAAGTGAGAAAAAGAACATCACCCAGACGCCTGTCTCTTGTTTTAGCGTGAGAATATTCTTGTCCCCATTAAAGCGCGTCATTATTTGTGTGTCCTCAACATGATCTAAGATGACTGGAATTAGAATAACCCTGTCCTGTGGCACGGCTGGCTCTGATGTATTAGGAGTCTGCCCCCTGCATTTAGTGTTTGTACGTTTTGTTGGTGATTTAGTACTTTATTTGTCTAAGTTCATTCATTGTGAACACATAAAAAAATTAATTAATGACAGGAATTTGACAAGTTTTTCACTTTTTCACCAGCATTGCCTTGCATCGGTTTTATTATTATTTTGAATAGTGTTAAAGACAATAGTATGTGCCACAGCTGAAATGTGACGGCTGTCATAAGACTAACACGTGAAGCCTACCCTCACCCCTGCTGTGTCAAATTATTTGTTTATAATCAAATGCATGCGAATCCAACTGAATTACTTAAGAAATTATCATTTCATATAGTATTATTATGGCTAAACAAAGAAAATGTAGAGGACAAAAAAAAAAACAAACAAAAAACAAAAAAAAAACAAAAGTAGTTGAGAAACGAGAGAATCACTGCACGAGAGAATCACTGCATTTTGTGACGTCATACCCCCCCCCCCCGGCCCAGCTACCTAGTGAGCCCCCCCCCCCCCCGGCCCAGCTACCTAGTGAGCCCCCCCCCGGCCCAGCTACCTAGTGAGCCCCCCCCCCCGGCCCAGCTACCTAGTGAGCCCCCCCCCGGCCCAGCGACCTAGTGCTCGGTACATACTATGGACCGACCCCCCCCCCCTGGTGAAGAATCATATACCATGAGGACCCCCCCCCCCCCCAAAAATTTTTTTTTTTTTTTTTTTTTTTTTTTTTTTTTATGATAATATTTTTTTTTTTTTTTTTTTTTTTTTCTTTTTTTTTTTGGTAACGTATGTATGTCATTATCAGATCATTCAACAGAGAAGTCGTAATGGCTCACTGGTTAGAGCGAACGACTAGCAACCTAAGAGCCCCGGGTTCGGTTCCCGGCTGGGACAAAAAAAATTTTTTTTGGCTATTTTTACTTTTTGCTCATTTTTATGACTCTGTAACATTATGTGACAACATGTGACTGTGACATCATGTGACTCTGTGACATTATGTGACTGTGACTGTTTTTTTTTTTTTTTTTTTTTTTTTTTTTTAACATAATGGCTATATTTCTATGTCTATTTTCACTATTATTATGATAATATTTAATTAGTCATATTTCAATGGTTCTAACCACACAGCATAGGAATAAGTACATGTGTACAGAGTGTGGGGAAACCGATCAATAAATTTTAGAGTGCACTCGTTCAGAGTGTGGAGGAAACCGATCAATAAAATTTCAGAGTGCACTCGTTCAGACCGTGGGAACGATCGATAAATTTGAAAACATCAAAGGCCTAGACCGTGGGAACGATCAATAAATTTGAAAACATCAAAGGCCTAGACCGTGGGAACGATCAATAAATTTGAGAAGGAATGGGATTTTCCCCAACTCTATGTTTTAAGTTATAGTAGTTGGAAAATGACACTTCTAATACACATTTAACAAATGTAGTTTTTTGATAACATATAATATAAAAAATAAGTTTGAACATTTTAGCATGTTACTTATTTAAATGTTCTAAAGTTATAGTAGTGGAAAAATGGTGGTTCTAGACCAACTTTAACAAATTTAGTTTTTTGACATAATATGATATATAAAATAAGTTTGAACATTTTACCATGGTGTAGTAGGGTAAAAATAAGGGTTCTAGACCAACTTTAACAAATTTTGTTTTTTGACAACATATAATGTATAAAAAAAGTTTGAACATTTTACCATGGTGTAGTAGGGTAAAAATCAGGGTTCTAATCCAAAATTTAATTTTTTTTTTGAAAACATATTATGCTTTTCTTTTCTTAGTGCTTTCAGGTATCGTCAGAACACATCGCTCTCCGCTTTCACCTGATTATTAACAATGTCAACATTACTTCTTCACCGATGTGTAGAGACCATGGATGACGTCTTCAAAGTGAACTATGTTGACTATGTGTTTTCAAAGCTTCCTGCTTTTGAATCTAATTGGATTTTACAAGTGAAGAATTTGCATAAGCATTGGGAAGCTGTTGGAAAGATAATTCCAAGAGATGAATTCATCCACTCATTTCTACACGAATGTGAAGAACTACTTTTACCATCAACTTACGACATTGATTCAGCATTTATCCGCGCGAATACAACTTGGGCAGCTGAACTCATGCTAGCTGTAGCTGCTAGAATTATTTTACATTATGATGATGGCGTTCCATTGACGACGAATGCATCAGAACTTGTTCGATTCAACAATGAACGAGTTGAGGTGAATTCAAAGCTTTGTAAAATGTTTGAAGAACTATAAAAAAGCTGACTCTGCAATTTCTAATGGCATAAAAGAAGAAGGGTGAAGTGAAGTCATCATTCAACGCGCAGCCATGGAGAAGACAAGCAGCTTTAAAATTAGTGCAAACTTAACCATTACTGTGGAGCATGGAGAATTTGGGCTATTTCTTCGAATCAAACGTGGAGAGAGATGGCTTACTTTATCACCATCCTTGTGGAAGATTGTGTGTCAGAACTTGGCAAGATTACGCAACATTGGCTTCAAACTGTACTTAACGCAAACGAAGTGGCTTGAAGTCATTTCATACTTGGATATGCGCTATGTGAGTTTTGTGCAAACATCACTGTTTGAAGGGAAAGAATATACGCGTTACATCAACATGAATGATGGTGAATGGGGGACATTGCTTCAGGAAATCCATAGCATAACCTCAACCTTACTACCATGTACGGAATGTCATGGGAAGAAAACTCCTGTTAAGCTGCAAAAGGACAATCGAATGAAAGTGTCAAAGCTTTCCAAGAAAAGACTGTCTGAAGTTCGATTGGAGAATATGGATGTGCAAAATCAACTTGGACTTACCTGTGAATATTGTGGTGCTTACGGATATGCTGAGGATTATGATTGTCACTGCCACAAGTACAATTGCAAGTTGTGTGAACCTGACAACTTCTGCAACAAGTGTGGCTCACTAACAGTATCTGCCGAGTAAGACTACAAGTCATTTGCTTACCAGTCGTCAAAGTGTGTAGACGTGTCATATGAATATGTGAAAGATGGATGTAGAAACGTTTTTCAAGGAGACGTATGTGGACTACATGATAAGTGAACTGGCGCGTTTTGGATCTATTCAACAACAACTGGAACACTTTGACATCTATTGGGAACTTGCTCATTCCACGCTGAACGTACCGAAATTACGTGAGGATTTCATCAAAGAGTGTGTGCTTTCAAACATTGACGGAGCTGAGGAGTTTGATGTGGAAGCAGCATATCACTTTGCTCGATTTGATCCAAGACTGTTTTATGAAGTGAGAGAGTGGCTAATCTACATTGCAGTATAATGACAGACATTACATTGAGACAATATATTGTGCAAAAGACATATTGTGAAGAAATGTTATTAGCTGTAAAAAAGTTTGCATGTTTAGTATGTCCTGCTTGTCAAAATGAAGAGTGTTCAGAACATACTTGTCATTCTGCATGTGTCTATACATATTGGAATGAAGCTAAATATTACATTCATTTAGATAAAGTGTTAGATAATGCAAATCAACGTTGTGAAAAATATGGTGTAGATGCTATCACATTTGATGAATTAAGTAGTTGGTTAATGTACATTGAAGATCAATGGACTCCAATTATTCACACCATTGTATCAATACTTGATTTGTAAGATATGTTGATAAAATGCAAGATGTGTTGATAAAATAAAATACAAGATATGTTAACAAGTGTTAAT
Source organism: Protula sp. h YS-2021 (assembly GCA_949752745.1). NCBI lineage: Eukaryota > Metazoa > Annelida > Polychaeta > Sabellida > Serpulidae > Protula > Protula sp. h YS-2021. Next base: position 10,527,231 of record OX457032.1, read on the forward strand.
CATTTAGTGTTAACATGTCGACGTGGAAAGACTACTTAACCAATATTTATTTTAAACCTGGTCAACCCGGGGCATTTGCTGGTCCTTACAAACTATATCACATATTAAGAAAACATGATCAACCAGTCACTCATTCACAAGTGAAGAAATGGTTACAGGATCAAGATGCCTTCAGTTTACTACAACCTGTAAAATATAGGTTTAAAAGGCAACGTGTCATTACACGTGGAATTGATGACATGTGGGATATTGATTTAGCTGACATGGGAAACATAGCTTCCTATAATGATGACACCCGTTTTTTATTAGTTGTCATTGATGTGTTTTCCAAATATTTATGGGTGCAACCAATGCCTAATAAATCACATACGAGTGTCATAGAAGCCTTTCAAAAGATTTTTCATGAAACACAACGAAGACCACGAACTCTAAGGTCAGACAAAGGAACTGAATTTAAAAACAGATGGGTAAAAGCATTTATGAAGAAGGAGGGAATACATGCCTATACGACAAAGAATGAAACCAAAGCCAACTTTGCTGAGAGAGTCATTCGTACTCTAAAGGGAATGATGTATCGATATTTCCTACATAATCAAACGTATCGATATATGGACATCCTTCCAGACTTAGTGTATAATTACAACCATAGACCTCATGGCTCCCTCCCTAATAAGTATGCTCCTGCAGATATTCGTAAAGACAACGAATCGAAAGTGTGGAAGTATATGTATGTAGACAAATTGAAATTAAAACCAAAGAAGAAAAAACCCTACAAATTTAAAATTGGTGATCAGGTTCGCATTTCTCACATGAAATATGTATTTCAACGGGATTATCATATAAAGTGGACGCAAGAAGTGTTCATTATCACACATCGTTGTAAGAAGCAAGGAATACACTTGTATCGTGTGAAAGACTTTTTGGATGAAGATATTGACGGACATTTTTATGAAGAAGAACTGCAAAAAGTGACAAAAGATATTGAATCAGTCTACAGAATTGAAAAGGTTTTGAAAACACGAAAAAGACGAGGTGTTAAAGAATTATTTGTGAAGTGGTTAGGTTGGCCAAAGAAGTTTAACAGTTGGGTGAAAGAAACAGATATTCGAAAATGAAGCATCCATTCACGTGTTTGGTCTCTGGACCTACAGGCAGTGGTAAAACTTCTCTAGTTAGAGAAATTCTAGAACAAAAGTTAATTAAACCCTCTCCAAAAGTCATTTTATGGCTCTATGCAGCAGATCAGCCTTTGTACAAGGGAATGAAAGGTGTGGAATTTTACCAAGGCATTCCAGATGACATTGAAGAGCGTTTTAACCCGAAAAAACCAAACTTACTCATCATTGATGACTTAATGACCAAATGTCATAGTGATGAACGCATGACACGTCTATTTAGTGTTGGTAGCAGTCATCAAAATCTAAGCATTATTTTTATTGTGCATAATTTGTTTCATCATGGTAGAGAAATGCGAAATATTAGTTTGAATACACATTACATCATTCTGTTTAAAAATCCTAGAGACAGTCAACAAATAAGTACATTAGCGCGACAAATGTATCCTGGAAAATCTCAATTTCTCATAGAAGCCTATCAAGATGCTACGAGCAAACCTCATGGCTATTTATTCATTGATTTGAAGCCGAAGACAAATGATCAACTACGTATTCGTACAGGCATTTTACCAAAAGATACACATTACGTCTATGTTGATAAGGTGGCGTATGAACAAGAACCAAGTCACTTAACCATTCGCAACCAAGATGTCTAAACGTATTCAAGCGAATCAACCATTTCTTCACTTGCTCGCACGCAGCGGGCCTAAACGACGTAAATCCTTGCTACAACAAGCTACTAAGGAAGAATTAACTAGCTTGTTTGAAATTTGTTTGAATATATTGCGAGGACATTTACCCTTAAGCTCAAAAAGGTATAAGGTATTCAAGCGTGAACGTCATACCCTACGTACACTAGCAGATAAGAAGATATCACTTCGAAGAAAAAAGAAGTTGGTTAATCAGAAAGGAGGATTCATTGGAGCTATTGCTAAATTTGCATTACCCTTGTTAGCTCAGTTGCTGTTAAAATGAAACATACTATGAAAATGGTCCTCATTCCTGAATATGAATATAAAATGTTGTTAGAAAAGAAGGGAAAAGATGGTGAAATCAAAACGAAAGTGAATAAACTTTTACGTGGGAAACGAACTCGTGAAAAGGCAATAGAAATGTCTCAAGTTCTTGGTCGTCATTTACGAACAATTCAGTCGCAACAACAGCGGCAAAAGTCTGTTACATCATCCAAAGCAGAAAAATCAGAAAAGTCCCAACAGTTTCTAAGCCATTTTCAACCTATTTATCATGTAAAACTAACACAACTTCTAGCAGAACTTAAGAAATATGGTACGAGATGGACAGATAAAAATGAACTTGTTTTAAAAACGGGTACTGTCATTACAAATTCCAACATTATTGATTTGTTGAAAGAAGCATTGGTTGCTACAAGAAGAAAAGAACGACGAGAACCACCGCATGGTTGGAAGCAGTTTATTGAGGAAATTGTAGATGCTAATATTCCAAAAACTGTTTTTGGTAAAAAGACAACTCGTGAAGATATTACAAAAGAGATACAACAACGTCAACAAAGGTTGTTTCCAGAAGGATGGGAAACTTTTTAACATGGATTAAAGAGCTATGGTGTTGTTGTTGTAAAGAAAATGGAAATAAAAATACCATTCCTGTAAAAATTAGGTGTGTTAGTGCTTGTTGTCAGGGAGAAGTAGTAGATACCAATGTAGATCATGTAGATAGCAATTTAGACGACAATGTAGACAACAATGTAGACAACAATGTAGAAAGTGAAGATGAAGAGTGTCAAACATGAAGTAATGTATATACACATCTAGTCTATCTACATCACATAAACGATTTAGCTGCCATGGAGTCAACAAGTTTTTACATTACTTTACCCAGCAATGCTAGTATGAACTATTATCCCAACAACAAGACTTCGAATTATCAAATTCGTATGCCTCGAACCATCTATCTGAACGGAAAATATGAAGTGGCATTAGCTGAAATTCAATATCCACATACATGGACAACCATGAGACATGGAATGGACTATTCTATTCAGTATCGACAACAACCACTGAATGATATTGTTCTTGACACAATCAATATTCCTTATGGTTACTACAGATCCATACAAGAAATATGTCATGCAGTTAATGAAGAAGCAACTAATTCTATGAAAGATGACCTTAAAGAAGGTATTCGGATAAAGTATGATAAAATTAGACGACGCGTTTTTCTATATCTAAAATACGGCTTTGAAGTGTCATTCTCCACTGGATTAGCTGAGATTTTAGGATTTATCCCAAATCAATGGTATACTGAAACGTGTACAGCTGAATATAAAGCTGATGTGAAACAGGGGTTTTATACACTTTATGTGTACTGTAGTATTTGCGAGCCACAAGTTGTTGGTGATTATTATGTTCCTTTGCTACGTTCTGTTGCAATACAAGGACATGATGGAGACATTATCATGAAAACTTATGGAGAACCTCATTATGTTCCTGTAAACACATCCAAATTTGACGTGATAGAAATGAATATTAAGGATGACACAGACTATAATGTTCCATTTCAAACTGGGAAGGTGATCTGTAAACTTCATTTTCGACCAAAAGCATTATGAAAGCATACACACACAATCCATCTATATATCGCAACCATTTTCTTCGTCAAGTGGGTGGAGAATTACCAGGATTTAAAGGAGCGCGAATACAATATGGAGATGGTATTGGTTCAATACTGGGATCATTGGCTCGAAAAGCTATTCCACTGCTTAAGGCAGGGGCTAAAATCGTTGCACCACATCTTAAAAAGGCTGCAAAAGATGTCGCGAAAGATGTTACAGGTCGAGTAGCACAACGTATGTTTGGTGATGAGTTAGGAGGACAAAAGAGAGCGAAACCAGCAAAACCTGTCAGAAGGCGAAAGGCAGCTAAACGGATAACATCAACAAAATATAAGAAAGATATTTTTTAATCATGTCTTTAATTCATAATCATTCTTGTGAATGTAGTCTTTCTCCATTAGAATGGTTTCACATACCACCAACGCAAACTGCTGTAGAAAAAAGTTATAATGTAGACTATCAACCACTAACTACCATTAGAGAAGGTGCTCCAATAGAATTCTACATTCCTGCGAGTACCGAAGAATATCTAGATTTAAAGAACAGTAAACTCCATATTGTATGCCATATTGTAAAGGTTGATGGAACACCGTGTGGTGTAGATGATAACGTGTCATGTATCAATGATTTGTTCAATGGGTTATGGTCTAATATTGAATTATTTCTAAATGATCGATTGGTATCACATAGTAACAATACCCATGGTTATACCAGTATCATATCTCATCTCGTTCATGACTCGGAAGAAAGTCTCAATTCTGAGCGCTCTATGCGTCTCATCTATAAAGATACTGCCGGGTCAATGAATACTCATGAGGTGAAAAGACCTAATCATGAAAGATATGTATCAGGTTTTCATGTAAATATTGAAGGTGGTGATATAGCTGAAACAGGAAATAATGGTTTACATAATCGCTATTTGTATACACGTCTAAGCCGTGAGTTTATGCTTACAGGTGGTTTAAGGGTAGATTTGTTTGAGCAGGATCGTTATCTTCCCAATGGTGTTAGTATGAAATTACGCTTACATAGACAAAAAGATGAATATGTATTAATGGCTGCAAATAATGGTTTTAAAGTAGAAGTCAGAGAAGCGTTTTTAACCATTCGCAAAGTGAGGGTTAGTCCAGGTATTCAGTTGGGACATGCAGATGCGTTGATGAAAAGTCCTGCTAAGTTTATTGTTACTAGAAAAGAATGTAAAGTTTTAGCTATTCCAACTGGATTTCAATCTTTTGTGAAAGATAGTATCTTTTTAGGCCAATTACCAAAACGTATTGTCATTGGAATGGTTCATAATGAATCCTTTGCTGGAACAGTATTGAGAAATCCATACAATTTTGAACATTTCAATCTTAACTTTATGCAGCTTTACTCTGATGGTGAACCAGTCCTATCAAAACCTCTCAAGCTTGATATAAATCGAGGCAAATATCTTAATGCTTTTGAAACACTTTACAAATCTTTTGATAGACTGGATGGTGAGAAAAGTTCCATTATAAAACGGGAAGATTGGCCTAGAGGTTATTCTTTGTTTTCTTTTGACTTAACACCTGATTATGATGGTGCTGATCATTATGCCCTTATCAAACATGGGAATTTGAGACTAGAAATGAATTTTGCTGGTGCCTTGCAAAATACAGTCAATGTTATAGTGTATGCTGAATTTGATAACATTGTTGAAATAAGTGCAAATCGTAGCATTCAATTCGACTACCAGTCATGAACACGAAGCAGATAGAAGCCATCCTATCCCATGATGCCACGACAAAAGACTTGTTTCAAGGTGTGTTTGCCATGGACCAGTTACCATCTTTACAACGCGGTGCCTATGTCATCAACACAGACGATCATGATGAGCCAGGAGAGCATTGGGTGGCAGTATATTATGACGAAGACCCTGCAGAATATTTTGACTCTTATGGACTTTTACCTATAGACAGTCGTTTGAATAAGTTTTTAAAGTTTAATTTCATTTATAATTCAGTTCCATTACAAACACCAATATCCTCTACATGTGGATTTTATTGTGTGTATTATATAATTCAAAGAGCTCGAGGACATAGTCCTTTTGAAATCATTGATGTATTAAGAAGAAGTGATGGTGATTTTGTTGTAAAGGATTTTGTATATAGACATTATAAACCATTATTTTATTGATGTTGTATTAGTTAATTTGCATTAGTTAAGTTGTTGGTAATTGTGAATTGTATTATGAATATTGTAAATAAACAAGACAGTTTTATACAACATTCTTTGTTTATTGTGTTATACATTATTTACATTTCAACAATTATTTTACATTGAATTTTTTATTTTACAAATACATTCAATACATCAATAAACACATGCCATTCATACCAATCTAAATTAATATATGTATCATAGACATTACATCCACGTTTGTAAATGCTATGAAAACTAGCATAACACTGTCCATTACCAAACTTTATTATTTTAACATCTTCATGTTCAGACAGTTTCAGTTCATATCCATGATCATTCATGTCAATGTTCATCACCATAACACACATGGGATGCGTCAGTTCAATGGACTTGGTGCCTCGCATGAGTTGCACTCCTTCCTCTTTGAATTCAAGCGTCAGGTTCTTTCCAATCCAATGCTTGTAACAGAGCGTGCCATTCCACTGTGTTGAGGGTGATGTAGTCGTAGCATTTTGTAAGCTCGTCATATTGGCGAAATCGTACAAACACGTCTAAATAGTTCTCAGTCACACGCACTTCTAAATCCTCTGAGAGTTTCAGGAGAAAGCCAGGTATCCTCAGCTTCTCTAGATGGTCTTTCAACACAGATTGTTCGTCAGTTGATAGAATGATATACTTTCCAAAATGTTTTAGCACGATGTCATCATATACGTTTCTCAGATATGAGAATCCATGCGTAATGGGTTCATATTCCGATAAAAAGTCTTCCATCTCGTTCAACAGTCAGATGAACTATGAGCTGTCTCCTTGTCTGCAAAGACGTTTTTTATGCTCGCAAGATGGTGAAGAGTGGATGTTGTATCACTTCTAGGAATCGTAAGACTGCGCGCCAGTTCTTGATATCAAAGATGATCAAATCTGTATATGGTGTATCTGGCACAACTCCCTTATAATCCTCTGGATAATCCTGTAAAAGATTTCTACAGATTTCTACACGTATGTTAGAATCATATTCAGCCACCGTCACTTCCACTTTATTTTCAAGTCTACGTTTAAACCCATGTTCAAGTGGTATGTTTTTAAAGTCTTTCCACACTTCAGGTTTAAACCGATGATAACTTGTCTGAGAACCTAGTATCACTTCATTCCTATCATTTACAGTAAGGTAAGCACCACGGTTCAGCATGAGTGCATTCATGTTTTTACCTTGTTATGAGTCGTCTTCTTGTCTGCGAAGCCTTTTATCCACTTCTTTCACCTGCTTCTTCAACATTTTCCATTCAGGTATTGTCAGCAAAATTCCCTTTTTCGTTGGACGGTTTTTTCCAGTCCCCTCATCTCTCAAGTACTTGCGAATGTTTACCACTCCTTCATTGCTTTGTTTCATAATCTTGATATACTTTCCATTTCCTAGAGAAAGCATTCCATCCCACGACTGTGGTGTTGGTGCTGTCTCCACTTTCAATTTCTTGATGGTAGTGGTAGGATTTTTCACTTTTAAGTCTTTAACTGCATCTGCAAGAGTATCCATATCAGTTGTAAATCTCTTACGACTTTCACGTTCCATGTTAACACTTCAATGTTCACACCTCAAATAACTCTTCCGTTGGAGGACCTCCCCCTTTTATACCATAGCCTTGTAATGTCCATGCGCTAAGGTGGAATAGCCATCACTCATCACATATCGCTTGTCGTCATATGGGGAGAGGGCTACTTTCCTCAACTTCTCCGAGAAAAGCTGGTGACTATGACTTCGGATAATGTGTCCTGTAGCCATCGTTTGAGTTTTCTTAAACAAACTGTCTCTATACTGCACATGTTTAATGCGTCTTTGACAAGCTTGAGTGATGCCTTTAGCTGTATGTTTTTCTTTCCCACCGCACAATAAACTGTACATTTTCGGTCTGAGTCCAACAAACTCTTCAATAGGGACGCCTGCCGTCTCATCCTTCATTTTCCCAAGCACTTTTTTGTTCACGTTGGAATGTAGGAAGTGATCTGGCGGATAGTCACTTGTGTCGAACAGGTCAGCATCTTGCTGCATATCCTTGTAGATATCTTCCGTTTCTATGTCGTAACATAGACTGTCGGTGTCGCTGAACAACAACTTGGCATTGGGATACTTGACCATGATGTAGTTGTAATGAAAGTTGAACATAAGCGCTTTGCTGAGGTCGAGAATGGTAAAACCAACTTGAATGGGTTTATCCAGAAGCAAATCCACTTTGCGTAAATGTATCGCGGTCAAATCTTCGTTGAAAATTTTGAATTTGTGGAAAGAAGGTTTGGCCACAAGTTTCTTAAACCGCTTTTCCTTGTGAACAAGTTCAACATTGATTCGCTTTCTCACATTTTCCATGGTTTTGCCAAACACCGAGTTGTTCATCAGTTTGAAGAAGTCTTTCTCAAATGGGTTCTTGGCCAATTTTCTCTTTTCCGTGTTCAAGGTAATGTATTTTGCCAACCATTTGCTCTGTTCAAACATGATGGCGCGATGTACTTTAGTGACTTTCAACCCCAGTGAGACGTACTGTTGCAAATTCCTGTAATGAAGTACATATTTCTTCTTGTCAGACAAGTTAGGAATGAGCTTTTCACTGGATTTCTCTTTCATGTTTAGATCTTTCCGCAGCTTCTGACTGTACTCTGACAATTCTTCAACTTTTACACATTTCCGTTCTGGAGCCACTGGGTAGTGATTATGATGATCATGGATTGAATTTGGATATTCTAAATCCACTTCCAAAATGAATCCAATGTCGTCATCTTCATCCACATCCATGAAGTCAATGGATTCTGGCTCGCTCACCCACATAAATCCTCTTTGTGGCATGCTTTGTGACATGGCCCAACCATACAAGTTGTTTGCGTCGAGGTACATCAAATAGTTGTTTGGTATCTCAGAATTGTAATCTGCTACGTAGGGATTATTCGCTTTCGCATACTTGTGTGTGATCACGGATATTCCTCCACGTATGCCTTGCTCAACCATTTGGTACATGTCAATGTCATTGATCAATTCCAACTTCACCTTTGTCGCTTTCAACATTGCATCCCACGACAGTCCTGGTGCTGTATAGTAGTGAGCAGGATCCAATTCATATGTGTTGAGACATACGTGACGAAAGTTTTCAAACACGTCAGCCAGCAGCAACACATCTGATTTCAGGTACAAGTCATGGTATTCGCCAAATGTTGTACAGTTGAATGTCTCCCACACCTTCTGCGCATGCGCATAATCCTCATCGCTAATGTCTTCTTCACTGAGCAGACTGTAAAACTTGTCCTTGGACGGCAGTTGTGTTTCAGCAAACTTGGATGGCTCATCCACGTAATCATAAGGGTATACGCCCTTTCTCAACAGTAAATCTTGTTGGTCACTATTGTGAATGTGTGACGTCATGTTATAAAAGTTGTCTTTCCCTTCTGCCGCTAGGTTGGATACCAACTTCTGTAGAGAAGTACTCATGAACTGAAAGCTGTCTGTAAATTTCAGATTGCTCATGGTGAATGCAATATATTTCTCAATGGTGTTGGGAATGACTGTAATCGTTTCATCTTTGAATTTTCCAATTTCCTCCATGATAAGGTGACTGTCATAGCCTCGCAAATTGTGGAAAAACACAGGAATGATAAAAGAATCTTTATCCCCTTGCTGATCCTTTCTAAGTCGGAATTGTAAGTTGCATTCATTGTGCGCTGCTCCACGATATTTGCCATTGATATGGTCATGATCTCTCACACGATCTGCTCCTAGAGGTTCATGACAAATGTAGCAATCAACAGCGTTCTTAAAATTCTCTTTGTCTTCGCGAGTCATCACCATTTCCTTTGGTCGCTCTAAACCACGTACAATACGATCACGTTCATTCAACATATGGTCTAAAAAGACCTTTACAGCATTGTCTCCTCGATACACGATTGGTGCACGTGTATCATACTGGCTGACAACCACATAGGCAAAGCTGTTTGGACGATGATGTTGATACTTGTCTTCTTCTTCATGCTTTTGCGTGAAACATTCAAAGTCTGCATAAATCACAAACGGTGCTCGCTGTTGTTTGGCTACATTCTTAAACTTAACGAATGGTTCCTTGGGAAATGATAAACGTTGCGCGCCATGCTTGCCACACACTTCACGATGTTCATCTAAAAGCTCTTGTCGCATAAACCCGTGAAGACAGTTGAAACAATAAAAAGCTGCACCATTATGCTTTGATCGATAAGCCATCAGTCTGCTGAAATTCTTGATGAGGCAATAATGTCTTGTCTTGTCATTGCTAATCAAAAGCAAGTTGATTTCTCTCGCGCTGTTGGCGCTGGTGTTTCGACTGAGTTGTATGGGAACAACGACATCATGTTCATATCCAAACACGTTAATGGACACATCATTCTCCTTTTCAAACTTTGGAATGTCTGTAATCGGTGTTGGAAATGTCATGCCTTCCACCTTCAATTCGTTCTCAAATAGCTTGTATTGATGTACACGCTCTGGGTTTACATTTGTTGAAGGGTGAAGGTGAGCCAGTACAGACCATAAGAAACATTTATTGTCTTTATTCTGAATGTTTAACACACCTAATGTATTCTTCACTTTCTTCGGCAGTGGAATAAAACTACTCGCATCCAGTGGCGCTGACGTAGCTGTATGTACTTCAATGTATAGTATGTTATCCAATACCCAGCCAGAGCCTTGTCGCTCATGTTCATCAAACTTAGTAAACAATTCTTTATAGGCGTCTGGCAAGTCCTGCTCAATATCTGCTGGGTTGTATGCTGTATATGTTGGACTGCTGATAAATGAATTATCCACTTGTTCTACCATAACACCTTCAGCATTCGCTGTCAGTTTCTTGAAACGTGCATGAACGACAATGTACCATTTCATTCCATAGTTTAAGGTCTCCAACAAATGTGTCTTGATACGGTTCTCTTGTTGTCGCATTTCAAGCAGTAAATCCGATCCATCCTCAGACTCAAATCGTCTTTCCTGTGCGTTTTCTCCCAGACTAACCCTTCTACCTCTCCCTACTTGTCCTGTTTTTTCTTTCTGTGAAACATGTTCTTCATGAGACGCATTTTCCATCTCAGCTGGTATGCATGCATGTGCCTCAAATGTATCCATAGATGGAAATATTTTAATGCATTCACAGCAGAGGACTGGATGAGGTCTGAAAACACCATCTTGTACCGTCTTTCGTCTCTTGGCTTCAATCATCTCAACAAGCTCTTCATTAGCACGTTTCATCTTAGCTCGTTTGCATGTATGTGCTACGAACAATTCATGAGATGGAAATGTCACATTACAATCATGACAGATGACTAATGTGTCTGAATTAGATGCCATTGTTGTTGTCACGTCAATTGCCTAAACTGATATGATGAAATGTAGGTCTCACTCATCCTATTTATACCACCTAGACATGTATTGCAGAGACATCTAGCGGAGAGCGATGTGTTCTGACGATACCTGAAAGCATTAAGAAAAGAAAAGCATAATATATTTTCAAAGAAAATTAAATTTTGGATTAGAACCCTGATTTTTACCCTACTACACCATAGTAAAATGTTCAAACTTATTTTCTACATCATATTTTGTCAAAAAAACAAAATTTGTTAAAGTTGGTCTAGAACCCTCATTTTTACCCTACTACATCATGATAAAATGTTCAAACTTATTTTATACATCATATTTTGTCAAAAAACAAAATTTTTTAAAGTTGGTCTAAAACCCTCATTTTTACCCTACTACACCATGGTAAAATGTTTAAACTTATTTTATACATAATATTTTGTCAAAAAACAAAATTTGTTAAAATTGGTCTAGAACCACCATTTTTCCACTACTATGACTTTAGAATATTCAAATAAGTAGCATGCTAAAATGTTCAAACTTATTTTATATATTATATGGTGTTAAAAAACTACATTTGTTAAATGTGTTTTAGAAGTGTCATTTTTCCAACTACTATAACTTAAAACATAACATTGGACTTAACGTAGGGAAAATCCCATTCCTTCTCAAATTTATTGATTGTTCCCAGACTCGAGCGCACTCTGAAATTATTGATCGGTTTTCCCCCTCACAACTCTGTACGAGTGCACTCTTAAATTTCTCAGTCTAAAAAAAAAAAAAAAAAAAAAAAAAAAAAAAAGACTTACCACAAGTCATTGGTTAATTTGTCTTCCAATCTTGCACTTCCCTTTTCCAAAGAATAACCAAATCTTTCACTTCTCTTTTCCAATGAATAACTAACGTTTCACTTGTTCTTCAACAGCATAGCACAACACAATAGGTAAGAGCAACTGTTTTCCCATGTGTAACCAACGGCAGCCAGAGCTTGAATGATACATATGTGCACAGACAAGGTGCTCTTATAGGAGTGCTGAATTACATACTATGGTTGGTCCATGATGGTTTGGCAATGCAATGATTAGAGTGGTGTCAACCCGAGCTTTTTATACTACTGACGGTGAGCCGTGAGCCAGCGGCGTAAAAAGTAGCCGGGAGGGGGGGGGGGGGGGGGTCGGTCCATAGTATGTCCCGAGGGGGGGGGGGTCGGTCCATAGTATGTCCCGAGGGGGGGGGGTCCCATAATATTTGATTCTCTACCAGGGGGGGGGTATGACGTCACAAAATGCAGTGATTCTCTCGTGCAGTGATTCTCTCGTTTCTCAACTACTAACAAACAAAAAACAAACAAACAAACAAACAAACAAACAAAAACTCACACTGAAACATTTGAATATTTTATTTTATTTTTATTTATTTGTTTATTTTAGACAATTTAGCCAGGAGTCTGAGATCTATTTCTGGTCAATCTTTGATCCATTTTAGTTGGTAATCTATTTTTAGTCAGTAATCTATTTTAGTCAGTAATCTGTGATTTATTATAAGTCAATAATCTGTGATGTATTTTTAGTAGCTATCTGTGATCTATTTTCAGTCAGTAATCTGTGATCTATTTTAGTCCCTAATTTGTAATCTATTTTTAGTTGGTAATCTATTTTAGTCAGTGATCAATTTAATCAGTAAGCTGTGATCTCCGTTTAGTCAGTAACCTATTTTAGTCACTAGTCTGTGATCTATTTTAGTCAGTACTCTGTGACCTGTTTTTAGTAATTAATCTGTTTTCAGTTAGTAATCTGTGATCTATTTGTTGTCATCTATTTTCAGTTAGTAATCTGTGACCTGTTTTAGTCAGTAATCTATTTTCAGTGAGTAGTCTTTGATCTGTTTTTGTCATTATTTTGTCATCTATTTTCAGTTAGTAATCTGTGATCTGTTTTTTTTTATGTTATCATTCTGTTATCTATTTTCAGTGAGTAATCTGTGATCTATTTTTTTTGTCATCTATTTTCAGTGAGTAATCTGTGAGCTAATTTAGTCATTATTCTGTTATCTATTTTCAGTTACCCCGGTAGTAATCTGTGATCTATTTTCACACCATTCTGTATTGTTTTTCACATCTTGGCTTCTGTCAAGGTGGCAAGATCTAACCATATTAATCGGTCTGTTTTTATTACGTTCAGCTATCCCTGACACTGGAACACTGCACTCGGTTTCAACAGAGCATGCTTTGTTGGTGGGGGGGGGGGGGGGGGTAGGGCTTGAGTTCAAGGTTGCAACCCCCTCCCCCTTAGCTTCGGTAAAAATTAGAAGGTTAAATTTCGTGTCTTGATTGGAAAACATGTCGCTTCGGGTGACTTTTTGGCAGTTGACCTCTCCCCCTCCGCCAAGCCACCCCCTTATCACAAAATATATATGAGCTACCGAGCCGAAATAGTCGCTCATGAAGAACCCTCGACTGTCATTCTCAAACTGACGTCATTGACCACGATGCCGCACACAGAAAAGTCACACGCACTGGTTTATATGCGGACCACGTCAACGTGTTATCAACTTGAGAGATGAATTAATTCGTATCTGAGATCACTTCTCATGCTGATTCTTACGCTAACGCAACAGTCTGATGTTTTATTATAATTGATGACTTTTGCCGGAGAGGGATTGCGTTCACTCGGTGTTGATTTCTCCATTTATGCTCAGGTTCTCATTGACATGCATATTACTCTTGGAAAAACTGCCAGAATATTATACCTCATTTCCACAATATGTTCCGGAGGGGATGCGCTTGGTATATGTGCTATCATGCGTGTCAAAAAAAAAAAAACGCAGAGAAAGTGAGCAATTTAAGGCCAGACGAGTCCGCACTGAGCATCAATTTCATTAGGGGAGGGGGGGGGGGGGGCGTCCTTTTATGCTCCGCGTTCCTAAAGGAGGGGTGGGGGGGGGCTCTTTTGGACATGTTTAGAGGTCGTTTAAAAAACTCTGGACAGGCACGGTGACCAATTTTTACGTAAGGACCTCCCTCCCTTCCCTCATCCTCACCCCCACCCACAAACCCACACCCCCACCCCATCCGTCCACCCCCAAGACGCTGTCTTACAAAAAGAAACCGAATCTTTATGACAGACACAGGTGTTATGGAGATAGGGTTTCTATGCGGGCGTCGAAACCTAAAAAGTTTGATGTTGATTTTTTTGCCATTTTCTTTTCCCTCATAAAACGCTGTGTGTGATTTGAAGTATCAAGCAAAATATTTACTTCGGGGAAATGCAGCTGCTTCGAGTCTAGTTATGGTCGGATCAACAGTTTGCGGTGAAAAGTGATTTCTCCTGGAGGGATCAGTAAAGCAACAAATTGTTGAATAATAATAATATTAACAACAATAATATAATAAAATAAAAGTAAAATTTGGCTTTGTCTCGGTGTGACGTTTTTCAAGGAACTATAAAAAATGTGAGATGCGAAACAGGAAGCTTTAATTCGTGGCCTATTTATGCGCAATATGAGTTAACTGGTTAGCTTATAGCTGGTTAGTTAAAAATAAAAATGCGATGTCACGTCCACAAAGCTTAACCTTATGAAGTTAACTGGTTTAGCTGAATTTTCGGTCAACTCTAAAAATTATGCTTGTTAATAAAATTGTTAAATTCATAGTCATTAATTAAGTAAAAAGTAACTTATCAAACCATTTGAGTTAATTCGCACAGAATTCAACTGATTTCTTGGGGATTCCCTCATGGCATTTCTTGACGTCACAATGAAACATGGTCACAGCAGTTAAGTTTTCTGAAGACGGCGGAAAATGGTAGATCAATTTTAATACGAAATACGAAATCGAGCTACGTCAATAAACCTACGCATGAAACATATTGAAAGCATAAATACAAAAGATGCTCGTTAATACTTCTACGAATAACTGCTGTTTTTTTTCTCTTCATCCTATTTATAACAGTTTTTTTTTCTATATCCCGAACACTCGCGTAACGTCTAAAATACATCTATACTAGATCGGCAATATCGGCAACTTCGTCGGCCGATGTATCGGTTGCACATAGGATTAACTATGGCCCGACGCATAATAGATATAGCGGCTTCGTACATCGGATATACATCGGGCCGATATATCTTTAATACGTCGGGCCACCGTCGGAAATATCTCTACAAATTCTTCGACGTCGGATACCAACCGTCGGCTATACGTCGGTTATACGTTTATATTCCGATGCATTTCCGACGAACTTCCGATGATTTTTATACGTAAAAAAATTGTTTCTAACCTTAACTGACCCATTGTACCTTTACCAACCATTCATAATTCACATATTCATACATACACCATAGCATATCAATATACAACATAGCATATCTATATATCGCAACTGAACACTTGTACTTACTCGGGTTTGAACCGGGGACCTCTTGCATCCTAGGCGCGGAACATACCTCTACTCCACGGCGGCTGGGGCTAGTTTATCGAGGCAAATGATAATTTTCAAGTATATTCATAATGCTCCCCTATTGATTCTTCATAACGTCCCCTACAAAACGTCAATCGATAAATTTCCGACGCCGAATAAGCATGGGAAAATATGCGTTTTATAGACGTATAAAAAATACGTATAATATACGATTGCAATATCGGCATCTTTTTTTTCCGATGTATTTCCGACGTCGTTTATACATAGGAAAATATGCGTTTTATAGACGTTTAAAAAATACGTATAATACGCGTTGGCAATATCGGCATCTTTTTTCCGATGCTGTGGAATATGTGGAGCACTCGTACACAACGCAATATATATATATATATATATATATATATATATATATATATATATATATATATATATATATATATATATATATATATATATATATATATAGTTTTCATTTCAAGTTATGCGTAAAATACACAAATTTAGAGATCCATTGGAAATCGGTATATTTCCGACGTTTCACCGACCAATATAACTATATGTATAATATGCGTATATTTTTATACGCATATTACATGCTTGTAATATCTCAAATAAAAAAATTAGTTTTCGTCGGAATTCGGTATATTTCCGACGTATAGCCGATGCAGTGATATGTTTGTATATTATACGATTATTGTAATCCGTCGGTTATACATCAGTAATATCTTTTTCAAAAACAATTAAGTTTTGTTCCATCGGAAGTACGTCTATGTCAGACGTTGGGCCAACATATACAAATATATGTATAATGTACGTATAACTAAATACATCGAATATACGTATGCAATATCCGTTTCATTTTTTTTTACCATTGGTCGGAAGTTAATCTATTTCCAACGTATAACCAATGCATAAAAATATATGTATAATATATGCATTGAGAAATACGTGTAATATATGAATATAATATTTTTAGCAAAAAAAAAATTCCCAATTGGTCGGAAGTTCGTCGGAAAAAGATGTCGGCCCGATGAATATTTGCCAACATCTATTAAACTGAGGAAAATAATCATCGGGCCAACGTCGGTAACCGATGAACTTCCGACGAATGAGAAAAAAATGGAAATTCAACTATTGCCAACCTATAACCGATGCATTACCGATGCATCGAAGCCGATGCCGACGTTTTCCGACCTGGTTTATGCCGTTCCGACGTCGGCCCGACGTTACGCGAGTGTTCGGGATATTGATGCACTAATGATTAGGTACTTGACTAATATCTACCATTAGGCACACGGCTACTCTCTATCTTTGGGTACTCGGCCTCACTCTAATATTAGGCAATCGGCTACTTTCTGCCATTAGGCACTCGGCTATAATATCCGCCATTTGACACTCGGCTAGTCTCTGTCATTAGGTACTCGGATACTCTCTGCCATTAGCTACTCGGCTACCCTCTGCCATTGGGTACTCGGATACTCTCTGTCATTAGGCACTCGGCTTCTCTATGCCATTAGGCACTCGGCTAATACCTGCCATTTGACACTCGGCTAGTCTCTGTCATTAGGTACACAGCTACTCTCTGCCATTGGGTACTCGGCTACTCTATGCCATTGGTACACGGCTACTCTCTGCCATTGGGTACTCGGCTACTCTTTGCCATTGGGTACTTGGCTACTTTCTGCCGTTGGATTTTTGGCTACTCTCTGCCATTAGGCACTCGGCTACTCTCTGCCATTGCGCACTCGGCTAATATCTGCCATTTGGCACAAGGCTACTCTCTACCATTGAGTACTCGGCTACTCTCCGCTATTAAACAGTTGGCAACTCTCTGCCATTAGGCATTCGACTACTCTCTGCCATTTGGCACTCGCCAACTCTCCGCTATTAAACAGTTGGCAACTCTCTGCCATTAGGCACTCGGCTACTTTCTGCTATTAGGCACTCGGCTAATATCAGCCATTTGACACTCGGCTAGTCTCTGTCATTAGGTACTCGGATACTCTCTGCCATTAGCTACTCGGCTATCCTCTGCCATTGGGTACTCGGATACTCTCTGTCATTAGGCACTCGGCTTCTCTTTGCCATTAGGCACTCGACTAATACCTGCCATTTGACACTCGGCTAGTCTCTGTCATTAGGTACTCGCGGATACTCTCTGCTATTGGTACACGGCTACTCTCTGCCATTGGGTACTCGGCTACTCTTTGCCATTGGGTGCTTGGCTACTTTCTGCCGTTGGATTTTTGGCTACTCTCTGCCATTAGGCACTCGGCTACTGTCGGCCATTAGGCACTCGGGTACTCTCTACCATTAGGCACTCGGCTAATATCTGCCATTAGGCACTCGGCTACTGTCGGCCATTAGGCACTCGGGTACTCTCTACCATTAGGCACTCGGCTAATATCTGCCATCAGGCACTCGGCTACTATCTACCTTTAGGCAATTGGCTAATATCTGCCATTTGGCAAAAGGCTACTCTCTGCCATTAGGCACTCGGCTACTCTCTGCCATTAGGCACTCGGCAACTCTCTGCCATTAGACGCTTGGCAACTCTCTGCCATTAGGCACTCGGCTACTCTCTGACATTAGGCACTCGGCTACTTTCTGCCATTAGGCACTCGGCTTCTCTCTGCCATTAGACGCTTGGCAACTCTCTGCCATTAGGCACTCGGCTACTCTCTGCCATTAGGCACTCGGCAACTCTCTGCCATTAGACGCTTGGCAACTCTCTGCCATTAGGCACTCGGCTACTTTCTGCCGTTAGGCACTCGGCTTCTCTCTGCCATTAGACGCTCGGCTAATATCTGCCATTTGACACTAGGCTAGTCTCTGTCATTAGGTACTCGGCTACTCTCTGCCATTAGGCACTCGGCTACTCTCTACCTTTAGGCACTCGGCTAATATCTGCCATTAGGCACTCGGCTACTCTCTGCCATTGGGCACTCTGCTACTCTATGCCATTGGTACACGGCTACTCTCTGCCGTTGGGTACTCGGCTACTTTCTGCCGTTGGATTTTCGGATGCTCTCTGTCATTGGGTACTCGGCTACTGTCTGCCATTGGGTACTCTGCTACTCTATGCCATTGATACCGGCTACTCTCTTCCATTGGGTACTCTGCTACTCTCTGCCATTGGTACACGGGTACTCTCTGCCATTGGGTACTCTGCTACTTTCTGCCGTTGGATTTTCGGCTACTCTCTGTCATTGGGTACTCTGCTACTCTCTGCCATTGGTACCGGCTACTCTCTGCCATTGGGTACTCTGCTACTCTATGCCATTGGTACCGGCTACTCTCTGCCATTGGGTACTCGGCTACTCTATGCCATTGGCACCGGCTACTCTCTGCCATTGGGTACTCTGCTACTCTATGCCATTGGTACCGGCTACTCTCTGCCATTGGGTACTCGGCTACTTTCTGCCGTTGGATTTTCGGCTACTCTCTGCCATTGGGTACTCTGCTACTCTCTGCCGCTTGATTTTCGGCTACTCTCTGTCATTGGGTACTCGGCTACTCTCTGCTATTAGGCAATCAGGTACTTTCTGCAATCGGTACCAGTCTACTCTCTGCCAGTGGGTACTCGGCTACTGTCTGCTATTAGGCACTCGGCTACTCTCTGCCATCGGTACCCGTCTACTCTCTGCCATTGGGTACTCGGCTACTCTTTGCCATTGGGTACTCGGCTACTTTTTGCCGTTGGATTTTTGGCTACTCTCTGCTGTTGGGCACTCGGCTACTCTCTGCTATTTGTTACTCAGTTAATACCTGCCACTAGGTACTCCTCTAATATCTACCATTTCAGTCGAACCCAGTTGGTTCTAATTATCAAACATCAACTGTGTGGTGATTTTTACAGAGAACAGTAGCAGAAGTGCTTTATCGGGGAAGGAAAAATCTTAAGGGAAAACAAAGCCCTTGGAGAACATGCCACGTGCGAGGTAGCAGAAGTCCCGCCCCTCCTGCACCATTGACAACCAATCACTGGCCACACAACTGCCAAGCAAAAGTCAATGGCTTTACGTCTTTAACTGGTAACACGTGGCATTTATAATATGAAGATCGTTAAAAGAAAATTGATCGTAAATTTAAAAAAAAAATAACGCGTTTCTTGTGTTAATGATAGCTTTGGCACGCATGCCGACAAGTTTATAAGTAAAAGATGGGCAGCACTTCTTTGTATTTTCCTGCTGCTGCAGTCCGAGGAAGCAGCAATTAAAATGTAAATACTGAAGGCAATCACAATATCCAATTCTCAAATAGTATTTTTATAATTTTAATTGCTTGTGTTGGATATCTATGCAGTCATTTATTTAACATATTAAAAACATTATTTAGCATTAAAAAACAAACGTTATTTGTTTAGTGAATTAAAACAATAAAAGGTGACAAACTGTGACAGTGGCAATTTGAAGAAATCCGCTTCCGGTTTGGAAGGTTTATGGGAATGGAATCAAGTCTCTCTCATTGAGCTGTGGCACAGTATTTCACTTGGTGACTATGGATCATCCGAATTTCCCTATGTCGAGTAGCCAGGAGATTGCGTACGAGCGGGCCAATCCGAGCCTCGACTACGCCACCGCGCAAGCATTCCCGGGGCAGGGCTTTCTCCTCACCCCGGCCACAGCCCAGGAAGCCGCCCTGCTCGGTGGTCCGCATTTACACCCCCTCCCATTTGGAACTTACGCGCCCGCTGTCAGTGCATTAGAGTATGAAAACATGAGGCATGCGCATTTGGCACGAGAGGGTGTTCGCGGATACCAGGATAATTTATCGTACGGTGCGCGAACAATCATTACAAGTGACGGGAAACGGAAGCGGAGGCGTATCATCACATTCGAGCAGCGGAAAGCGGCGAATGTTCGCGAACGCCGCCGAATGTATCATCTCAACGAGGCGTTCGATGACTTGCGGAAACGGGTGCCAACATTTGCGTACGAGAAGAAACTTTCTCGCATAGAAACTTTAAAACTTGCCGTGACGTACATTCAGTTCATGAGTGAAATATTGGATAAAATTGACAGCGGCTCCGTTATGAGTAAAGTGAGCACAGGTGAAGTAAATACCTTTGATACAAATACTAACATTGTTCACTCACATTCCAATTCACCCGAAGAGGGAGAAACCGAAACTGCGGGAGTTAAAAAAGAGAAAGAAAACACGGAAAACTGAGTCCAGTGACTGCCATCCTCCAATCACTGACAGAGTGAATAAACACACGTTTTCTTAAAAGTATTTAGAGTGAAACATCGAAACCGAAACTGCGGGAGTTAAAAAAGAGAAAGAAAACACGGAAAACTGAGTCCAGTGACTGCCATCCTCCAATCACTGACAGAGTGAATAAACACACGTTTTCTTAAAAGTATTTAGAGTGAAACATCGATAAGAATACCGCATATAGCATCTCTACTAATCCGCCTACTGCTATTCAGGATTGCAAAATGTCATTGCTTCGTGAAGTGTCGTAAAAAGTAGCTCAAAATTTCCTGAAAATATCAAATTGTGGAACTGTCATTAAAAATTAAAAATATCACTTAATTAATTAATTTTTAGTTTCTGTTAATGTAAGAGTTCTTCTGTTGTCTGCATTTGAATAGTTTTCAACGGCACACCTAAAGATACTTGTTGCAAGTTCTAAGAGCAAAACATTGCATATGGAGTGTGCCGCAAATGCACCGAGCATGCGCAACACGTGACAGGGGCACTTGGTATTATATGTGTAACCACGCGGGTGAACAAAAAGTCGGAGAAGGGACGGGTGGGGAGGGAGGGGGGCAATTTTCATTAAGAATTTCGCGTTTTCCACAAAAGGAGCAACCGATTAAAGACAATGAAAACGTTCTTCGCATAACTTTATTCGATGTCCCAGCTGATCAAAATCCACGAATGGACCAACACTGACAACTGTTTCCATATTTTATAGACTGTCCAAAAATCAACCAGTGGCTGTCTGAAGTCTGCAGTCGCTGGTTTTGCAAGCATCACAGGTGGCTTTAAGAGTTGTGAATATGTCTGTCAGTAAATTCATCGTGTCCGCTCCATGTACTAAGGAAAAATATCACGCGGCTGTACCAGAAACCATCACATTTCACTGGCACACTAATCCGTTGATGTCCGAGGCCAGCGGACCAGCGCCATGTTTATCTTGCAATTTGCTTGTTGTTGGCGCAGACTGCTATCCGTCTTTATGATAACTTAGAGATGTCCGAAATGCATGTGTTTTACTTGTAAAATGACACAGTTGTAATCTCAATTTATTTGTATACTGAACACTTGAAATAAATCTAGTCAAAACGCTGGTGTTCAGAAAAAAATGAATTGTTTGTCTTCAACCTGTTACAAACATGTATTAGTCTCTGCTACATGAACGTGATCTGCTATACATGAACGTGGTCTGCTATACATGAACGTGGTCTGCTACACATGATAGTGGTCTGCTACACATGATAGTGGTCTGCTACACATGATAGTGGTCTGCTACACATGATAGTGGTCTGCCACACATGATAGTGGTCTGCTACACATGATCGTGGTATGCTATACATGAAGGTGGTCTGCTATACATGAAGGTGGTCTGCTACACATGAACGTGGTCTGCTACTCATAAACGTGTTATGCTGTAAATGAATGTGGTCTGCTACACATGAACGTGGTGTGCTCTAAATTATTGTGGTCTGCTAGACATGAAGGTGGTCTGCTACACATGAAGGTGCTCTGCTACACATGAACGTGGTCTGCTATACATGAAGGTGGTCTGCTATACATGAAGGTGGTCTGCTACACATGAAGGTGGTCTGCTACACATGAACGTGATCTCCTACACAAACACATGGCGTGGTATAAACGAATGTGGTCTACTAGTCATGAACGTGATCTACTACACATGAACGTGGTCTGCTACTCATAAACGTGTTATGCTGTAAATGAATGTGGTCTGCTACACATGAACGTGGTGTGCTCTAAATTATTGTGGTCTGCTACACATGAAGGTGGTCTGCTACACATGAAGGTGGTCTGCTATACATGAGTGTGGTCTGCTACACATGAACGTGCTCTGTTATAGATGAACGTGGTCTGCTTTACATGAACGATGTCTGCCAAACATGAAGGTAGTTTGCTACACATGAACGTTATCTGCTATGCATGAACGTGGTCTGTTACACATAAACGTGCTCTGCTGTAAATGAACGTCCTCTGCCAGATATGAAATAAATTCGCTGTTATGAATGAATTCGAATTATGAATAAATTCGCTGTTCTCTTCAAGCAGAATTTTCTGATGTACACACACCCGATCCTCTGTGATGCAAAAACATGAGTGCGAGTTTCTGTCTTGTATGAGCATATGCGTAAGTATAGACATTTGGGCATGGGTACAGACCTCTGTGCATGGGTGCAGACCTCTGTGTATGGGTACAGACCTCTAGGCATGGGTGCAGAAATCTGTACTGGGTAGATACCACTGGGCGTGAGATCAGACCTCTGGGCATGAGTACAGACCTCTGTACATAAATACAGGCCTCTATACATGAGTACAGACCTCTGGGCATGGGTACAGACCTCTAGGCATGAGCACAGACCTCTCTGCATAGATTCAGACCTCTATGGACGGGAACAGACCTCTGGGCATGGTTACAAACCTCTATACATGTGAACAGACCTCTGGGCACCAGTACAGACCTTTGTAAATGAATACAGACCTCTGTACCTGAGTACAAACCTCTGTGCATGAGTGCAGAACTTTGTATATGAGGAAAGACCTCTGTGTATGAGCACAGACCTCTATGCATGAGAACAGACCTCTGCGCCAGAGCACAGACCATCATCATCATCATCATCATCATCATCATCATCATCATCATCATCATCATCATCATCATCTTAATCAACAACATCATTCTTATTCTTAACTCGCAAAGGTTATGTATATTCTAGAAAACATTTTTGAGTTTGAAAAATTTCAGAAACTTGAGTTTGACATAAAGAAAGAAGTAATTGCAATTTTACTTTAAAAATACTAATTTTCTACTCAAATGTATCACGGTAATTTGAAGATATTATTTTGCTCTCACTAATTCATTCAAATTTACACTAAAAACAAACAAACAAACAAACAAAAAAAAAACATTTGGTTTGCATATTTGATTTCCATGTGGAATGGTCGGTGAGCACCTTAACTAATCTTACAATGTGGGGTGCAGATTCTTATGCTTGCGCATATAGAAATACCCAAATGCATCAACATGTGCTAGTGACTAGTCTACCCAAACCTCAATCTGACTGGACGCATCGAATCAAAGTCAGATTTTTTGGTACTTTGATAATATTACAGTTTAGTTTACGAATAAAACAGAAAAATACTATGCAATGTCAGTTAGACATTTAATAGACAATAATTGATATCAAGAATTAATATTTGATCTCAAAAATTTACTTTTTGATTTCCAGAATTAATGTTTGATCTCAAAAAGTCATTTTACCATTAAACATTTTACCATGTGTAATTTCATTTTTTGTATATCTAAATATTTTTGATCTAAAAAATTCTTGATACCAAGAAACAGTTAAGGACATAAAAATATTTATCATATCGAAAATAATTTATTGATATCTAAAATTGACTTTTAGAGATTAAAAATTCATTTCTTGATAGCAAAAATGAAATATTTCATAGCAAAATCTCATTTTTGAGCTCAACAATTTACTTTTTTATTGATATCAAAAATTTATTTTAGATAACATTATTTCAGAAGGAGAATTTTAAGATATATATATATATATTTATTTATTTATTTATTTATATATATTGAAATCTGCAAATGGTTTTTTTTTTATCTCAAAAATTAATTGTTTATATCAAAATATAAGCCTAGTTTATGAATCTAAATATAGATTCAAACATCTGTGAATGAAATAACGACTGGCTTCTGTATACACAATCTTTCTTTTATTTTTTTACTGCACAAAAACGTAGCGATCCTTGAGCTTAAAAATTGTTTGGTTATTATTGATATCAATTATTCAGTTTTTCATATCCAAAATTTAATTGACGATTCGTTAAATTTTATTTAAATGTGCGCCTTTCTTAAGATTTTTTAAGTTTGTAAAATTGATTCTTAAATGCAATTATTGATAACAAAATATAAATTAATGAGATCTACATTGATTTATTAATATCTTACTCATATTTTGATGTCAAAAATGGCATTAAATGCTAAACTGGCATTCAATAAAATACATCTACCAAGTGGAATCTACCAAAATATTGGAATGCTGTGATTTTCTAGTTATTAAACAGTGAAGTTTGTGTGGCTAATCCAACCGAACTCATTCCAAAATAACAGAGACTCTCACAATCACAACGCCTCATTATTGTGGTTCAAATCCCTGCAAAGCAAATCCAAATCCTAAAAAGAAAAGTAAAGCTTAAACACATGAAAGCTAAAACTTTGACTCACTAGTTTGAAAATTAAGTTTGATGCAAACCGCGCAGTTCTTTCGATGAATTGAGGCTGCCGTAGTCAGGTTTTGTCTGGATTTTTTGTGCCGTTCTATAACATGAATATTTCGTCATCAGTGTCGAGCTTCATATTTCCAAGAAACGGTTTAGTTCTGAGTATCTTAATCTAAGTGTTTTTGCCTTTATGCAGTTTCGGGATATAAACTTTGCTAAAAAAAATGAATATGGATGGGAAAGAATGACAATTCATAAAGCCGTTACAGGTTCTTTTCTCCTCATAGAAATTGCGTGCTTAAAACATGAATTGCTTGCTTGTGTGAGTTAAATTAAAATCAATAACATAACTGGTAACAGACGTAAGTGAAGTATCCACCAGCCCACAGATGGTGCCATGGGATCGATTTCTTTCGTGAATCAACACAAAAACAACACAACAAACTGTTTGTGGGTCTTTAATCTCAGCCAACTGAATCACCTATTTCATACAAGTCTATTGATTGTAGAAACGCCAAGGAAAAACAGCGAGCATCTCAACATCTGCTCTGCTGCAACCGCAATCTGTGTATATGATTCAATACCTTATAATAAAAATAAAAATAATAATAATAATAACAATAATAATAATAACAAAATAATTACAATAATAACAACAACAATAATAAATAGGTCCGAAAGTCACGAAAGTGTTTACAACGATGATCATGATGATGATGATAATGATGATAATGATGGTGGTGGTGATGATGATGATGATGATGATGATGATGATGATGATGATGATGATGATGGCATGTTAAGGAATTCCCTTATCTGTGAAATTACGGGTGAGAAAATATGTCTAGTACATGATTAGCTGTGGGTTATTTTTAGGTTTCCGTATGTCAAGTATTGTTTTTATCTAAATGTATTGTGTAAAAAATTCCATACGGAGCTCTGACGCTCTGATGAAGAGGATCTTAACAACTAAGCTGCAGTAAAAGAAACAGAAATGAAACAACATAACTGAGCACATAGCTAATCACATTACTAAGCACACAATTTAGCACATAAGTAAGCATACACCTTAGTACATAACTAAACATATACAACTTAATACATAACTAAGCACATAACTAAGTACATAACTTGGCACATAATTAAGCATATAACTTAAGACATAACATATAGCTAAGCACATAACTTAACACACAACTAAGCATAGAACTTAGTACATAACTAAGCATACAACTTAGTGCGTACTTAAGCATATAACTTAGCACATAACTAAGCACATTTCATTATAGGGTCAGATTATGAAACCGGGCACTGACAGAATGCCTTGAAAGGAAGGAAACGCGAAAGGGTGTAAGCGGGGCAAGTCAGCTGTTATGTTATAACTGGGATGCCAAAATAGAGTGAAAATATTCCTCGTCCCTCCCAGATATTCCAGAGAATTGTGGCAAAGCAACTTAAGTGACACAAAGAAAAAAAGTATTTCAGCGGGGGTAGGGGGCTGTTTTGGCTATTTTTGTTCTGTGTATGTGCCCCCCCCCCACGTTTGGGTGGGTGGGGGGGGGGGGTCAGGTTTGGTCATGTATGTTCTGGATACGTATCCAGAACAGCCAGTCTGTTTTGGATAGGGTTGGTATGCATGATAGAAAGAAATGTGCCCCCCTCCTCAAACCCGTAATAAAAATCTGAGTCTGCACCCATTTATGGACAGTGTGCGCTCTCAAAAAAGGGTCATAGAGTTAAGATAAGATAAGATAAGAATAACTTTATTCCAACTTCAAAACCGCTATATACAGAACACAATTAACAAACCCTTAGGTTAATTTTACGTAACGATCAAAGAATGAAAAACAATAAAGTAAGATAAAATTAATACATGTTTGAAGATTGGAAGGGCTGAGCTGGAAGTTTAACTTATTCTAGAGCTCGCCCTGCCAGCCATTTCTTTCTTGATGAAAAACTAAGCTGAATTATTACACTGTTTAGAACTATTCACGCTAGTAATCTGCAGGTATGAATATTTTTTTTTTTACATCAGCTACTGAACATACTTCGAATCTGATAATATTTTAAGTGTACCACTGCAAAATACATAGTTTACACTGATTGAGAACATACTAAGAATATATTTAAACAGACTTAATAGGATTCTCTGTACTCAGAGAGCAACTTACTTTTACATTTTCTTTTGAAAGAATAATGACTTTTGCTATCAGTTATAGCTTTAGGAAGTTTATTCCAAATACGGGGGCCAACTTGGGAAATACAATTAGCTTTAATACTTGTTCGCGTATAATTAATTTTAAACTTATCTTTTTGACGAGTACTATAGTGTTTGTTTTCGTTTCCTAATTCAAAATACCTTTGGAGATTTTTTGGGAGACAACAATGAAAAGCATTAAACATAATAATAGCTGTTTTAAGCTCTACAATGTCTAGAAATTTAAGAATACCAAATCTTAAAAAAATATTATTTGTGTGAGCATATTTTTTAACATTTGCTATAACCCTAACTGCTTTCTTTTGCATAATAACAATAGCTTGTAATTTTGTTTTATATGTATTTGCCCATATTTCAGAACAATAATTAAGATATGGCAACACTAAAGAACTGTATAATATTAACATAGCTTCTTCATTAAGAAAATCTTTTGCCCTATATAGAACTGCAATACACTTCGCTAACTTACTGACCACCTTATTTATTTGACTCACCCAATTTAATTTGTCATCTATGATGACACCCAAAAATTTAGTTACATGAACCATCTCTAGAAATTGCTCATTAATACTTATTTTTACTTCAGTCGATATAAACCTTTTACTGAAAACCATATAATTAGTTTTAAGAACATTTAACGACAACCTGTTAACATTGAAACATATATCCAATTTACTCAGTTCATTAGTAATATCATCACATAATGACTTCAAGTCATTATCGCTTTTAAAGATATTCGTGTCATCTGCAAAAAGAATTAATTTAAGTATTTCAGAAACATTACAAATATCATTAATATACAATATAAAAAATTTGGGACCTAAAACAGAGCCTTGCGGAACACCGCATAAGATCTGAGAAAGCTTCGAGTTGTATTCCTTAAGGTGTACGTACTGCATTCTATTTGATAAGTAGCTTTTAATCCAATCACTACATAAACCACGAATTCCATAATGTTCCAATTTTTTTAACAATAGAGAATGATCAATAGTATCAAAAGCTTTTTTCAAGTCTATAAATACACCCACCATGTATTTTTTTTCATCTAAAGTCGTGCATTTTTCTTCAATAAGTTCCATGAGTGCTAAAGAAGTTGGGACCTAAATCCGTATTGACTATTTGTTACCAATTTATTTTTATCTATAAAGTTTTGCATTCGTGAATCAAATAATTTTTCTAAGATTTTAGAGAACTGCGGTAGTAGAGACACTGGTCTGTAGTTATTGAAGCTTCTCTTATCTCCAGCTTTGAATAACGGAATAACCTTGGCGATTTTGATTTTATCTGGAAAGATACCCTTTTCAAATGAAATGTTGCAAATATGACAGAACGGCTTAACTAGATAAGGAAACATATCTTTTACAAATTTCATGTTCAAGTCGTCACAATCACATGATGTTTTACTTTTACACTGATTAACAGTATTTAATAATTCATTTTCACTAACGGGAGATAAAAACATGGTGTTGTTATTTCTTTCATTCATATATTTCAGCACATTTTTATGTTCATATGTGGGAATATTTTTTGCAAGATTTGGTCCTACATTTACAAAAAAATTATTAAATCCGTTTGCAATATTTTCGTTCCCATTTACACTTCTGTTGGCATCATCAAAGAATTCGTCAGACATGCTGCCAGCATTTTTTGACTTTTTTATCACTGTATTTATAACGTTCCAAGTTGATTGAATATTGTTCTTATTTTGTTCCAAAAGAGTGCTGTAATATTCTTTTTCGCATCTGCGTAGAATAGTGGTTAGTTTATTTTTATATGTTTTATATTTCTTTTCAAGTTCCGCTGGTTTACTTTTGACAAACGAAAAGTACAAGTTATTTTTTTTCTTACATGCATTTATTAATCCCGTTGTCATCCTAGGCTTATTTTTTTGTTTATTATTTACTGAAACTCTTTTTACAGGAAAATGTTTATTGTACAGAGACTTGATACGTTCAATAAAATTTTCACAAGCTTCGTTTGCATCATTGCACTGCAAGACTAAATCCCAATTTAATGTTTCAAGGTCACTCCTAAAAACCTACAAACTATTTTGTGATAAAATTCGAATATTTTTAAATTGATTTTTATCAGAGCGACATATTCCTTTATGTT
This sequence comes from Protula sp. h YS-2021, assembly GCA_949752745.1. Lineage (NCBI taxonomy): Eukaryota > Metazoa > Annelida > Polychaeta > Sabellida > Serpulidae > Protula > Protula sp. h YS-2021. Next base: position 10,556,653 of record OX457032.1, read on the forward strand.
CGCATATGCTAAAAATAGGCAGATGGTCAGATATATCATTACATAAAACACCACTGATACTGTTCATTGAGAAACCATTAGTGAAAATGTTGTCGATTAAAGTAGCATAACTAGATGATACACGTGTGGGCTTAGTGATCATGGGAAATAGACCGTAACTGTACATCATATCTAAAACTTTACTAGTACCTTTATGACTATTACACTTAAGCATGTGCAGATTAAAATCACCACATATGTACATAGATTTACTACTTTTGACAAATTTTAACAGTTTTTCTACAATATCCAATAAATTTTCAACTTCTGAACCAGGTGTTCTATAAAAACAAGACACTATGACATTTTTTCCATTTTCAACATTAATTTCAACAGTGAGGCTTTCGAATAGATTGCCTACAGCACATGAAAATTCTTCAATCTTTTTTACTTCAAGATGCTTTGAAATATATAATGACACGCCTCCACCTCGTTTATTTTTTCTTACAGTAGTAAACATTTCATAATCTACAAGTTGAAAGGCCAAAGGGTCATAGTCTACATCAAGCCAGTTTTCGGAAATAGCAATGATATGAAATCTCTGTTTTAATTTCTGTAAGTATGACTTAATGTTTCCAAAATTAGCAATAAGTGATCTCGAATTAAAATGAATCAAGGAAAAACTCCGAACAGTATTTACTTTTACATTAAATTGATTTTCTGTCATATATTTACATTCGAAGTTGTAATCACTAAAAAAATTTGTATCAGGATCAATATTAGCTTCCCATTCACCATAATTATATTCAACTTTATCAAAACTATTTAAAGAAAATTCATCACATTTTCTGTATAAATTAAAAATATTTTCATTCATATCTAAGTCGGTCATTAAAAATGCCCAAATCATCATCCGAAACTTCAACGAAAGGAAAAATCCTACTGCAACAAGGACCATTATAATAATTGTTTTCATTACTTTTTATAACTAGTTCGCGTTTTTTGAGATTCGCACAAGTCCTATGTATCCACATGTTACAAATATCACACTGTATTGCGTCATTTTTCACTTCATGTCGACATACGCTACATGGATATTTTATAGGTGGAGCCATGGCGAAAAAACATTGCTTAAGATAATGTACAAAACATATGGTCTAACAAATGAGCTATACCACATGGTAATACTTTTTTACTGAAAACAATACTTGTGAAGATGCTATGAACAACAAGAGTCTTGACTTTGTCTTTCAAAGTTACTGTCCGTCTCTGCACACATCATGCAATTTCCCAACATCATCGACTTGTTGAATGCCGTCGTCATTTTTCTTGATGTATACCTTGCAATTCCTGGTCCAAGTGTTTTTTATTTTATTGTCACGTCTCAGATCTCTAGCCACTTTGAAGATTTCAGCATTTCGGGTAGTTAGATGTTCACTGATGAAGATCTGGGATCCTCTCAACCTTTTGCGGGCTTGGATAAACTTGGTTCGGGCGTTCCTGTTGTTGAATCTTACGATACAACTGCTGGGTTTGCTTGGGTTCTTGTTTGGTAGTATATGCACTTCTTGAATGTCGCTGGAATTGACTCCGATTTGTAATTTATTCTTGGCAAACGTGGTAATGTTATTAACCTTTATACTGCTATCTCTGACTGAGTAGGAGTCAGTATCCGGGACAGAGTTCTGGTTCTGCGTTACCGCCATGTTGAATGGTTTCACAATTTGCAGCCCACTTATTATCAGGTTTTCCCTTTTCGAATACTGTTCTTGGTCATCAAGTCTTTTTTCAAAATGCTGCTTTTGGTCATGGAGTGCTTTCTGAATTGTATCGACTTTTACTTCTAAGAGTTCTATCTTCTTTGTTTTTTCATGATTTTCTTTTTCGAGGTCGGCTAAACGTACGAAAAGTCTTTGGTTTTGATCTACAAGATCTGTCAGCTGAATCTTAATAGCGTCTAACGTGTCCAATTTTTGCAATTTTTCCATAATAACACTGAAGTTCTCAGCATCACAATTCCAAGTTTTTGTTCCTGATTCAGCCATAGTGTCCGAGTTACCACTCATAACATTTCGACTTTTAGTAAAACTGGTCTCTCCCAAAGTCTTTTGATAGCACTCATAACACTGTCTAAAATCGGTCGGTCTTATATCGACGTTTTGTTTCTTCTTTAAACAGGTTTCACATTTTGTGCGAGAAGGCATCCTCTGTTATCGTTCACATTTGTTCCATCGTTGAGCAAAAACTTTAAACAAAGTAAACATTTCGTAATGGTTACCAAACAACCAAATGCTAACGTGATTAGCTTCACATTGTTCCGATTGACTTTGTATCTACTTGCGCTTAACAAGCAATTTACACACACACAAAAAAAAGTTTTTCAAACGCATGTTTCACCGTCATAGCGTTTCATCATCGTTTCGTAATAAAATGCATTTCCGTTTTATGCATTATAATTAAGCACTGCTGTTGTTGTGGATACTGTGTAAGTGATCTAAAAACATAGAGTTTCATTATGAAAAAAAATAAAGGATAAGTACTTTTTTTATCACAGTTGTGGATACTGTGTGCACGGGGTAAAGAAAAAAAAAAACAGAACAAAACAAAAACATCATAGAATGTCATTCATTCAGGTAAGCGCTTTGTACAGTTTCTCAAACTTACTATTACTTCCGACCCCCCTCAAACTTGGTACTATCGTCCACCCACACGTAATCGATGGCATGATAGATGGCATTTACTAAAAAATTTCAAACAAACATAACTTTAAAACTATTAGCTCGATTTTAACCTTGTTTTCAGCAAGGTACTCAGTAAGACTTTAATGTTTTCTTATTGATGTTGATGATGTCCACTCCCTTCAAACCTGTTGTTGTCGTCCGACCTCCTAAAGCCTGGTATTATCGTCCAACCCCACGTAATCCATGTCGTAAGAGATGGGGATGCAAGGGAGATATTCAACAGCACATTACTTTAAAACTACTGGACTGATTTTAGCCATGTTTCAGCAAAGTATTCAGTGAGACTTTATTTTTTTAATTGATGATGGCATTTACTAAAAAATATTTTAAATGAGCATAACTTTAAAACTATAGGTCGATTTTTAAAATGTTTTCAGTAAGACTCTATTTTTTTAACTGATGATATCCACCCCTTCAAACCTATTTTTGTCTTTCACCCCCAGCCCCTGACGTCATGGATGATGTCATGTTCTAAAAATTTGAAATGAGTGTAACTGTAAAACTATTGGGTCGATTTGATCTTTTTTTTTTAACAAAGTATTCAGTAAAACTTTAAGTTTTTTATTGGTGACGTCATTGAAAACGTTATATACTAAAACTTTGAAACGAATATAATTTTATAACTATTGGGTTGATTTTTCGCTATAGATATAGTTACAAACTATGTGAACGTGATATGACAAGTGTGAAGTCTGTGAGGTAAAATAGAAACGTATTTGGCTATGTCTTGAGTGACCGTTATACTACGTTGCTCATGGTCATTACAAAAGTGCTACCTTTTAGACATGGCAATCATTTTACATTTTATAGTGAAAGAGTGAACATGTCTGAAGTCAGATCTAAAGTTACATCTGAAAAGATCACTTAATTAAGATTCTAAAATGGAAAAGTCAACGATGGAAAGTGTGAAGTGTAAACCTAATGGTAAACGCAAAAACGCTCCAAAGCTTAAAAAACTGAAACTTGAATATATATATTACAGATAAAGCTACTGAAAAGTTCCATTCTACCAAAAAGGGAATTTTAGTATCCTTGAAAGAATGCCAAATGCTGAAACAGGAGCTGAATCTAGTGGGTGAGATACTTCAACAGCATGATGCGTATAAATGTTGCGACATTCAGCAAAAACAATAACTACTTATCATCATGAACTCAAACGTGAAACTCTCTCTGGATCACTTGAGTGAACTGACGATCTCATATTGTGGAACTTACATTATCCTACCTCCTGAAGATAGAGCCTTAGTGAAGGGTTACTTTGGATCCTTACCAATGCTAAAATTTCTTCTACTAGTGTCAGAACATCTTAATGTGAGAGTCTTTGAACGTGACGGTGAATGCTGTATACAGTTTCAACAGTATGATGAGCTTGGCGGATGCGTCGATTCCATCATCGTGAGTGCAGAACATTGGAGACAAGTTTTTGATGCTTTGCAAGAAATTGGGTCTGAACTTTGAACAAAATAGACATGTACAATTGATACGTGGTGCAGACTTTACGCCTGATATGTGGACTATGATAAAGACTTTGGAAGGTTTAAATAAACTGACACTTTCAAACCATGTGGATGTGAAAGTGACTGGGTTGGATCAACGGTATGTTAGTTTTCACAGCATTTACAAACGTGATGATAGCATTTATGATGCTTATATACATTTAAGCTGTTGTGAGTGGGCTAATATGACACAAGCATAACGTATCACAAAATGTAGAAATGAACTACTTGTAAATATCTTGATTTGTTGAAATGTTGTTGAATCAATTGTAAATATTTTGAGTTGTTGAATAAAATAAGACTAAAGACAAAGTATGAATTTTTTATTTTAATTTTTATTTATTTTTTTCAAACACACTTAACTATAACTTAAGCAAGTAACATTTAACAAAGAAAAACAGAATAAACATCTGAATTCAATTAGATTTAATAAGAAAAAATAAACAAGTTTAACTTTAAAAAAACTAAACTATATTACATTTCGTGAAATAAATTAAACTAAATACAAAAGGACAATTATACAAACATAGAAATATATATGATTATAAAGATAAAAGCAATTTTTATTTCAGTAATATGATATGTGGTTTTCGGAGGAGTTAAGAACACGCCAGTGACCCCTCTTTAAGAATGAAAAGGGGGTTTACTGGTGAATTAACACCTCGCCAGGGACCCTCCATTAGAAGGATACGACATCAGTATGACTAGAATGATATGACCAGGTACAGCAGTAACATTTACCCATATACATGTAGATAAATATATCACTAAAAACTACAAATAAAAAAAGCTTAACTAAAAAATTAAACACGTTTAATAGAACAATGGTTTATAATGTCTATAGATAAAATCTTTCATTACAAAATCTCCATCACTTCTTTTCAGTATATCGATAATGTTAAACATGCTATGATCGCGAGCTCTATGCAGCATGTAATATATAGAATAGAAACCAAACGCATTGGGAACGGGTTGCTGTAATGTTACTGAATTATACACTTACTCATTATTTAAAAATTCTTCTAAGCGTTCATCTATAGGTGCAAGTCCGGAGGAGTCAAAATATTCCACAACTTTGTCAAAGTACACGGCAACCCAATGTTCACCAGGCTCGTTGATGACATAGGCCGCTTGCTGTAATGCTGGTTGTTGATCCATTGGAAACACTTCATGGAATAAGTCTTTTGTCATGACATCAATATGGCACATATCTGCTTCGTCCTCATGATTGATAATCAAACTGAATACTGCATTATTTCAATGTTCGTTTGTTGTCAATGACACTAATTGTTGCAAGGCATTGGCAAAATTCATATCTAGCCGCAGGTTTCCTTGCTTGATAAGAACATAATGATCATCACCATAATGATTAGGTATTCAGTCGAAAGAAAATAAAGCATGACCTCTAGACCAATCTTTCCGTTTGATGATGGAACTTTACTCACCATTCAATTAATCAAATCGTAAATGTGCGTTGATGGACTGGATGCGTATATACATTACTTTGTGCATGGCGCGCCCCGTTCACACTGCGTGCATGGTCCACAGTGTTGTTGTCTATTATTTCTCCTTCACAACAGGCAGTTGCACACTATATTTTTACAGAAATACCAGATATAGTTTTATTTTCATTTTCTTGGCAACAATATAACTCTTTAAGCCATGTTGGAAATTTTTCGTCCTTCTGGAAGCTGTCTTTGTTGACGCTTTTTCATTTCTTTCGTAATGCCTTCACGAATCTTTTTGCTAAAAACAGTTTTTGGAATATTAGCATCTACAATTTCCTGGATAAGCTGATTTCAATCTCGTGGTGTTTCTTGTCGTTCTTTTCTTCTTGTAGCAACTAATGCTTCTTTTAGTAAATCAATGATGTTGGAATTTTCAAATACATCTCCAGCTTTCTTCTTCTCTGTCATTTTGTACCATGTTTCTTAGGTTCTGCTAGAAGTTGTGTTACTTTCAAATGAGATATAGGTTGAAAATGATTTAGAAATGTGAACTTTTGTGACTGCTACTGCAGAAAACTTTTGTGGCTGTGATTGAATGTTCGTACATGACAGCCAAGAAGTTGTGACATTTCTGTAACAGTCTCACGATTTCATTTCTTTTAAAAAAGTTTATTCACTTTATCTTTAATACCATCATTTGAAGGTTGACTTCATTATAATTTTCTATATTCTGATTCAGGAATAAGAATAATTTTCATTGCATGCTTCATTTTTTCAATAACAATTGGGCTAATAGTGGAAGAACAATTTCTGCAATGGTTCTAATAAATCCACCTTTCTAATTAATCAATTTCTTTTTACGCTTGAGGGAAATATTCTTATCAGCAAGTTGTCGAATGGTTTGTTGCTCACGGTTTAATTTTTTATACATATGTAGCTTCAATGGTAAGTGCCCATGCAATAGATTCAAACATATCTGAAACAAACTGGCTAATTCATCTTTTTGTGGCTTGCTTCAGTAAGGATTTACGTCATTTAGCACTGCTGCGGGCTACTAAATGAAGAAATGGTTGATTTGTTTGTATTCAGTCAGACATCTTGACGTTCATTACCAAACTGTTGTAATTCTTCTTCGCATACTATTTTATTAACATAAACGTAATGTGTATCACTTTTTAGAATTCCAGCGCTAAAACGTAACTGATCTTCTGTCTTTGGTTTTAAATCAATAAATAAATAACCATAAGGTTTGTTTGGAGCATCTTGATATGACTCAATGAGAAACTGAGATTTCCTTTTCCGAGCCAATGTGTTGATCTGATGACTGTCTCTTGGATTTTTAAAGAGAATAATGTACTGTGTGTCTAAACTAATATCACGCATTTCCTTTCCTTGGTGAAAATGATTGGTGAAAATACTTCCAACACTAAACAATCTGGTCATGTGTTCCTCACTATGACATTCGGTCATGAGATCATCACCAATGAGTAAGTTATTCTGTTTTAGATTGAAGCGCTTTTCAATATCCTCTGGAATACCTTGATGAAATGTTACTCCATGCCTTGTACAAGGACTGACCCGCAGCATAGAACCATAAAATATTTGTAGGAAATGGTTGAATAGTTTTTGTCCAAAAAGCGCTTTCACAAGATATGTTTTTCCACTATCTGTTGGTCCAGAAACCAGACATGTGAATAGATGTTTCATGGCGCTTGAATATCAGATTCCCTTACCCAACTATTAAATTTCCTTGGCCAAACTAACCACTTGAAAATTAATTCTTTCACACTTCGTCTTTTTCGTGTCTTCAAAACTTATTCAATTTTGTGCATGGGTTGAAAGTCTTTTGTAACAGCTCGTAATTCTTCTTCATAGAAATTACCATCAATATCTTCATCTAAGAAGTCCTTGACACGACACAAGTGTATTCCTTGCTTCTTACAACGATGTGTGACAATAAACACTTCTTGTGTCAACTTTATATGGTAATTCCTTTGAAAATTATATTTCATGTGTGAAATGCGAACATGCTGATCAATGTTAAACTTGAAGAGTTTTGATTTTTTCATTTCAATTTCAATTTAGCAATATACATGTGTTTCCACACTTTGGATCCAATCTTCTTAGTAATTTCTACTAGTACATAACTATGAGATCCATGAGGTCTATGATTATAATTGTAGACTAAGTCTTGTAAGATATCTGTATAGCGATACATTTACCGATTCCTTTGAGAGTACGTATGACTCTTTCAGCAAAGTTAGCTTTCGTCTCATTCATGGTAGTATATGCATGAATACCTTCTTTCTTTAGAAATTGTTTTACCAGTCTATTCTTAAATTCTGTGCCATTATCTGACCGCAGTGTTCCAGGTCTTCTTGTTGTTTCTTGAAAAATCTTTTACAAGGCTTGAATAACACTTGCATGAGATTTGTTTGGAATAGGTTGTACCCACAAATGTTTGGAAAAGACATCAATGACAATGAGTAGAAAGTGATTGCCTTCATTATGTTCTGCACTGTTGGTCACATCTGCCAAGTCCACATGTCATCAATACCACGGGTAATGATGTGTTTTCTTTTTAGTTCTGTATGTCTCCTCGCTTGTCATGTCACGTGACAAGCAGATTCCCAGCCTAGCATCCAGACTTCGCTTGGCATTTAGCTCCCCAGCTTCACGCCGTGTTTTTGTTTACTCTGGTGTTTTTTCTGTGATTCGAAAGATAGATAGAGGACTCCAACAGCGGGCCACCGGTTGCAGAGACTTTGGACCTCGATCGTGAATAAGCGGTTCAAAAATAAAGTCGCGTTGGACTAGCTTAAAGGACGAAAAGATACATATCAAATTCCCGAAAATTGCCCGTGGTTACAGGTTCCGATGTGCAATAAGGAGGTGGGAGTGCAGATGGGCCGCTATCAAAAAAGTCGTGAATTGGCGTTACTGCACGTCATGTCTGACGTGTCAAAAGCCGGGGTCATCTTAACATAGCTTGGCCAGAATTTCGTGTCGCCAGACAAGTCACTGCCAACGCCGTAAACAGTGCTCCAATTAACGGATGGGATAGTACCATCCAACCCAGCGAAGCGGCACCCCCTCTATCAACAGCTTCAGTTGATAGCGCTGATGTTATAAGGGGATCAATTGAGGGAAGACAGTTGTCAGACACAGCACAGGAATTAATTTTTTTTTTTTTTTTTTTTTTATTTATCTTTTTATTTCAGACTCCTGGGTCCAGATACATTTAGTTGATGATTTAGTATACTCAGAATAGCCATATTTTAAATGGCAACATATATGATATATAATTCTAAAAAGATAAAACATAGTATTTTAAGATATAGCTAAGACATTGCACACAGTGGCGTAAGAGAAAAAAAATTGATACAATGAAGACATAAGCAAATGTAATTCAGTAATGTTAACGCTTGGAAATTATATATATCATGTCATACCATTTCATAAACAGCTTTGAGTTTAACATCAAATCACTACCCACCATGCTTTTTATTATTTCATTCTCTGATTTATACATTCACTTCATTATACTGTTAATATAGGATCGCATAACCATATTCGCAACATTAATATTCATATCAACCATTTCTTTGCTAATGCTACATATATGATTTATTGAAAAAAATTTACGAAAAACATTGTTGTATGCGACTTTGAACTTTTGAAATACACTTTGGTTGAAATTGCACCACAAGTGAGCACAATACAAATTTGAAATAAATGTTTTGAACAGAACAACCTTCACCTCATATGAACAATGTCTAAATGTATTAATTAACTTATTACCTCTGGCATAAATACTTCTCATTTGTCTATGAATGTCGTCATTGTCATTCAAGAATTCATCAACAATATGCCCTAAATATTTATAATTCACACAGAACTTCAACGTTTCGTCATTTAGTTTAAATGAATTATATTTCACTTTTTTATCTTTTAACGCACTAAAGACCATACATAACGTTTTAGATTCATTAAATTTTATGTCTAGTTTAATACCACATTCATTGCATATATCTAAGAGTTTTTGCAAACCTTTGTGCGATGGACTAAATAATATGAGATCGTCAGCATAATATAAGTGATTTATAACAATGTTACCTATTGCGCACCCAATTTTTGTTTTATTCAGTTCATTGCTGATTACGTCAACATACAAGTTAAACAACATTGGAGATAGTATACCACCTTGTCTGACGCCGTTTTTAACTTCAAACCATTCTGAATATTTTGTACCCCACCTGACTCTAACCCTTTGATTTGTATACCAATAAATTAATAAACGTAACAAAACTTTTGGAATATTTCTTTTCACAAGTATTTGAAATAATTTAACATGATTAACTCTGTCAAAAGCCTTGGATGCGTCTATGAAGCAGGCATATATATTTGAACCAAGACTATTGTAGTGTCGAACAGTTTCTTTTAATATCAAATTGCATAAATCTGTACTATGATGCTTTTTAAAACCAAACTGATTACAAGTTGTTGAGATATTAGGCTCTATTTTTAGAAGAATAAGATTCTCAATGATTTTAGACATTGTAGATGCAACAGTAATTGGACGATAATTTGACGCACATGTAATGTCTCCATTTTTGTTTTTTACAATAGGAGTTATTGTAGACTCAATTAAAGAAATTGGTAAAAAAACCATGTCTAAACATCGCATTAATACAAATAGTTAAAAGTACACTTAATGTATCATCACAATATTTTATGTGTTCAACAGAAAGACCACGAGAGTCTACCGATTTACCTGTGTTGAGGGCGTCTACAGCTTTCAGGACTTCTTTGTTGGAAAAGCTCAGAAATTCATCAGGACCTACGACATCTTGGTAAGTAAAGTCTTCTACTTTGCTGGGTACACAGTTGAAGATTGCACTATAATGACTTTTCCAAAATGAGCATATTTCTTTATTTCCTACAAGGCCATTCACAGTTGAACTTATTTGAGGTTTATCATTCTGAATTTTCTTAATCTCGGACCAAAAATCATTTGGGTTTTTAGTCATAAGTTTTTCTGCCAGTTTATCACTTTCTGTTCTTTCATAATTTTTCTTGCAGGCGCGGAATGCATATTTGAAGTTTGCTCTGGATCTTCTCATGTTCTCAGCTTCTACTCCGTGCTTGGGTTTCCCACGAAAACGCCACTCTAGAAACGCATCTCGAGCAATATTATATGCCTCGCGAACATACTCGTTCCAACCAGATGCTGCCTTGCAGTTCCAGTTACCTTGTTTTGAAGAGAAGACATTACTGCTTGCGCTTATAAGACAACTTGTAATTTCATCCACAAAATTTTCGATGGAGTTTTTAAATTCCTTAGATTTACAGTTATAGTCGAAACAGTGTAGAAAATGCTTTTCTGTGTCTATATCTTTTAGCAGAATTCTGGTTTTTTCTTTATATCTTTGTACATCTTCTATTGTTAATTTTTTCCAGTTTACAACCATATTGTTGGTCTTGTCGATTTTTTCTGCAGACGGTAGTTGTTTCATGTCCAATTTTATAACCATTGGTTTGTGATCCGATGACATAAAGTCATATATTATACTCACATTTTTGATACATTTGTTAGCTGCCTCCGTAGACAAACAATGGTCAAGCCATGAAGTTGAATTCCACTTCAAATGCCTGGCGACTATAAGCAAATATACGGTATTGCGCACAGCTTAAGAAGTGGATAAATTACTGCCAACAACACAGCATAAACCCATTTATCACAACGGCGGATGATGCTCTAAATTTCCTTGCTTCTTTGTTCTCTACTGGGGTTGGATGCAGCACCATTAACACTGCACACGCAGCGTTATCAACAACCGCGACCCTGATTGGTTACCCGGATCAAGACTTTGGCAAGCTCGCAATAACAGCGCGTCTCATGAAAGGCATTTATAACAAAAAGAAACCCTGCTTTGCCACGGTATGTGCACACCTGGGACGCTTATGAAGTGCTTCGTTATCTTCACAGCAGGAGTTTTTCTGATTTAACACTTAAGACAGTAACATTTAAACTGACAATGTTATTGGCGTTAACCTCGTGCTTGTCGCCTTCCGCTATTCATATAACAGCGAAAACGTGTATATTTTACTTTCTGAACACCTCCCAGGTTGGCAAGCACCAAGTGCCATTATTTATTGATATGTTTCATGATATTGAACTTTGTCTATGTAGGCATGTTCAAAAATACATTACCATAACGAGTGGCCTACGGAAAGATGAAAGTCAATTTCTTGTTAGCTATTCTAAACCCTATAAAGCTGTCACTGTATACACTATTAGTCGGTGGATTAAAACAGCTTGGAAACTTTCAGGTGTTAATATGGCTAAATTTCCAGCATATTCCACCCAAAGTGCTACAACTTCAAAAGTTAAAAAGGAGTGGGTGTGCCAGTTGATACAATATTGTTGAAGGCTGGATAGGCCACAGAAAATATATTTAGAAAATTTTATAGAAGGCCTGTTACTATTGATAGCACTTTTGAGCAAGAAGTTTTGAAAATCAATTGACATCTGTATATATGTAACCAGCATGCATATGGTTATGGACAATTACTGAAAAAATACGAAAAGAACCACACTGTATTTCTCTTGAGTCAAATATTAAAGGGCCAGAACCGCCCTCGTATAGGCTTTCAAATCTACCGGGAATCTGCTTGTCACGTGACATGACAAGCGAGGAGAAATTGAAAATTAACCAAGGGACTTACCTGAAGGTTGATTGGAATTTCTTCGAGCGTCATGTGATGCTGACAAGGAAAACGGATGAGCAAATCAAAGCCTCCAATCAAGTCACCTTGATTGATGTTATAACATCATGGCAATCCGCACACATCTCTTCAATCAAAAGACTGGACTCGTCAGACGATACTGTCTCATCAAATAATGCACCGTTTATTTCTGGCATTGCCTCCAACAACATTGAACATTCCTCATCATTGAAGTTGATGTGGTAGATATAGTCTTTCCCTTCAGAGTGTGAGATATGTATAAAGCTAACAACGCTTCTCACTTGTAAGCGTTTAAATTCAAGTGCAGCTTATAGCCGAGCAGCATTTCTAAGTTATCATTCACGATCTTCCAGAGGGAGGCAGATAATGTAGCCCATCTTTGATTTCGTTTGATTCTGGTGAATCGACAACACTGTCTATCTTCAACTCTTATGGCTAAGGTAGCACTAATCTTGAAGTTATTTTTCATTTCTTGTCTCTCCATGTCAGTTAAAGTCTTATTGAACACTTTACTGAAAACATGATTAAAATCAATCCAGTAGTTTTGAAGTAATGCACTGTTGAATATCTTTCTTACATCATACCCATCTATCAAGTCATCGACTATGTTGGGGGGGGGGCGATAACAACAGATTTGAGGGGGGGGCGATAAAAGCAGGTTTGAGGGGTCTGGACGATAATACCAGGTTTGAGGGGGGTCAGACGATAATAACAGGGTTGAGCGGAGTCAGACGACAATAACAGGTTTGAAAAACTGTACAAAGCACTTACCTGAATGAATGAAACTCTATGATGTTTTTTTAACACCGTGCACACGATATCCACAACGGTGATAAAAAATGGTACTTATCCTTTAGTTTGTTTTCACAATGAAACTCTATAATTTTTTTAGATCACTTACACAGTATCCCCAACAACAAAAAACTGCTTATAATGCATAAAAAAGAAATACACTTTTATTCCGAAACTCTATGATTAAACGCTATGGCAAAACGCTATGGCGCCTTTTTAGAGAGTGCACACACTGTCCGTAAATGGGTGCATTCTGACTCAGGGTGGATTCTGACTCAGATTTTTTATGACAGGTTTGAGGAGTGGAGGGGGCACATCATGACGTCAGGTCAGTCTACTGTTTTTTCTATCATGTATACCAACTTTTTCCAAAACAGACTGTCTGTCCTGGATACCTATCCAGAACATACATAGCCGAACCAGATCATCCCTCAAATCTGGGTGAGGTTAAGGGTACGTATACAGAACACACAATGCCAAAACAGCTCCCCCACCGCTACTGATTTCATCAATTATTTTATTGATTTTAATTTAACCCACTCGAAGCCTTCGTCTCGTATTTATTTCTTTGGCTCTTCAGCTTTCTTCCAAACGGAACTGTTAGATACCGCAAAATTTACTTATTCTTTCTTACAAGAGAGCTTGTAATCTAACTGTTTTCTGTGAATTCGTGATCCTGTGCATTGTATCACACGAATACTGCAATACAATTGGGTACACTCTGCAGTCCAAATCCATCCCCGTTCGCCCATCGTTCTGGGCAGACATGACATAGAATACCTGATCCCCCACTTTGTACCTATATCAGATCCTCATATCGCAAAGTATCGTTGCTCTAGCTGAATAAAAACGCCTATATTTCTATTAAATCAAAGTTCACCTGTAAATTGATCTCTGTTTTTTATACTGATAAAGCTGGAATGAGAATTAAAGCCTTTTTTATTGCAGCAAATACATATAACAGAATATCTTAACGTATGCTTAAGAGCAACATTTATTAAAAGAAAATTGTGCTATGTCAGTGTAATCGGAACTGTTTTCTTATAGCACAGGAATATACCAAAGCTTAGCATTAATCCTCAGTTTTTTGCTGTGGGAAACAGACATATTAATATGTAAGTTTAAATTAAGACATACGTATTACACAGAAAACTAAAAAAAGAACTGTAAGACATGCATTAAGAATAATGCTCGACATTTAATGATGACAAGTATTTTGTTTATTTACCAGCTCAATGTTACGTTTATCCGTGCTTTATGTGTCAGGGAAAAAGCTTGTTATTGTTAAACATGACAAATAAACCACTTCATAGAAGGAAAAATCGCATGTTTATGCTTTGAGTTGACCCTGAAGTAGTATTGTGCTGCCTGACTGTCTTCTACACGAAAAAGGCTTTGGAGATCTTTTGCAGTACATAAATAATGTCAGTCTGTTATTGTTCGTCATTTGTGTTTTGAATATTTTGGGTACAAAAGATATTTAACCATAAACAACTGTGGAATTTCCTTAGGAAAGATACACGAAAATGTGATAAGCAATAGGTTATTGACCGCGAAGGAAACGTAGTGTGCGAACCAGAGGTTGAGTGCCGTTCTCAGAGCACTAGGTTATTGATCACGAGGGAAAAGTAGTGTGCGAACTCGAAAAGTGAGTGCCGTACTAAAAGCAATAGGTTATTGACCGCGAAGGAAAAGTAGTGTGCGAACCCGAGGTGTGAGTGCCGTACTTAAAGCAATAATTTATTGTTTATACATCTGAGTGATATACTCTGTTTATTAATACCTTTATCACAAAGAGCGAAAAAACTGGTTTGTTTAATATTCGAATATGGCAGTCACTGTGCTGGTTCCTTGCACCGGGTTTTCAGGGGACATTCCCCTGAATTAAAACAATATCAATATTTTGTACAACTTTTTGTTGGGAAGGATATGCCGCAGTTTTTTTTTCAATCTGGCATTCAGTCACCGATGCGTCATGTAGAGTGTATGCAATTGTTTTACTTCTTGATTGGAAATGTCAATCGATTATTCTTTTTATTTTAATATTTATCAAACAAATATTCATATAGAAGAGACTTTTAGACAATGCTAGCTTTTGAATGCAGTTTCGAATAATTTGGATGTAGATCGATGCGAATGCAGATCCATGCGCGTGTACACTCGTACAACTGCATGTTCGGATATCATAATGCACTCGTATATAATTGTGCATTCGCATAAATTTGCAATTGTTCACAATCACTTACAACGGAATTCGAAGAGCACAAGCCTCAACAAGGCTCAATCATCATCTCAGAAATTATTTAACCGAATTCAAGTGGGTAATAACAATCAGTTGTGACACACCTGCATTGCCCGCGTGAAAACCATTTGATTGTTTAAGAGTGTTTAAGACAAGCTGCCATCATCCGGTATGTGATAAGTATGTAAATATTTTCAAATTTATGGCCGACACACTAAAAAAACGATAATTTCGAATTTCGTGATAGATGATCCCATTGCATTCGCACATTTGAGCCAATCAGAGGAAAGATTGATCACCCGGTCTCCTGGTCTGATGTGATCCAGGGGCCTTGGGATTACCTGCACCAGCTCTCTAACCAACTAAGCTGACCCTCATCACAGAGAGGTATATACCAGCGAGCTAAAAGGAGTCTTTTCTCGAGGTTATATTCTGATAATTTTCTCACATGATTCTCTAGCTTGTATTCTTATAATTTTCTGATATTATTCTCGAGCTTGTATTCTTATAATTTTCTCATATGATTCTCTGCCGTGTATTCTTACATTTATCTGATATGATACTCCGGTTTGTGTTCTTATAATTCTCTGATATGATTCTCCAGCTTGTATTCTTAGAATCCTCTGATGTGATTCCCGAGGGTGTGTTCTTTTAATTCTGTGATCTGATTCTCCAGCTTGTATTCTTATATTTCTCTGATATGATTCTCCAGCTTGTATTTTTAGAATTCTCGGATATGATTCCCGAGGGTGTGTTCTTTTAATTCTGTGATCTGATTCTCCAGCTTGTATTCTTATAATTCTCTGATATGATTCTCTAGCTCTATTATTCTCTGATGATTCTCTAGCTTCTATTCTTAAAATAGCATAAACAATAATAACCTATTGTCATGAAATGAACAAAAATCTGACTGGTTATCTCCAAAGTACAGTCCACATTCGATAACTCGAACTTCGATAACTCGAACTATTTACACGGTCCGGTTCTCTTTTTCACTAAGTTTTTTGTAGCATATTCGATAACTTGAAATATCCATAACTCGAGCCTTTTTGGGGGCTTAAATCTGTATGTTTGTAAATGAAACTGACATATGTTTCTTGTTTGAGTAGCCCACTCTTTTGTTTAAAAAACCCATTATTGGTGATAACTCGACTCCCATCCCATCACTGCAAGCATGCATTGTTTTCAGGTGTTGCACTAGAGTCCTTATCTTAATTCCTAATCCCTTGTGTACAGGAGTGTGTCTTATTATGCCATTTCTTTACAACATCTACTTCTATAAACTGTTCAAAACTAGCACTATACTATCAGTTCATATTCACAACATGCAGTAACTATGTTTTGAGAGATGGCTTCTGCAAAACCAGTTAAAATGAAGTTAATAACTCATGAAATTGAAGTAAAATACAGAGCCTTGCTGGCAGTTGAAAGTGGTGAAAGAAATCAATTGTTGACACAAAGCTTGGTGTTCCAATTAACACTCTCGCAACTTGGATTAAAAGCATAGAGTCAATTAAAGACGGATATTTTAATTCAAATTTTGAGCCAAACCGCAAGAGGTTAAAAGCTGCACAACGTACCGATCTGGACAGTGCTCTTTACGAATGGCTGGTCAATGCACGTGCTCAAAACTTACCCACAAGTGAACTCATATTACAAGCTAAAGCCACTGAACTTTCGCAGTAAGTCGGTTTAATAGATTTCAAGTGCTCATCAGGAAGGATTCAAAATTTTCAAAAACGGCACAACATTATGTTCAAGAAAGTTTTTGGAGAGTCAAAGGCTGTAAATATGAGCACAGTTCAGAAGTGGTACTCCGAAGTATTTACGGAAATTTTAAATGAATATAAACCGGGTGACTCGAGACGTGTTTGAAAACTTTGTGCATTGACAATATACAGTACCCTGTATTTCAGTTGCAATAAATAGTTTTTACTAGTTATAATAAATAGCTATTTATTTATTATTTTTATGAGTTTCATTAATAAAAATGAATAAAATGGATGAATGCATTATTGCAATAAATTTTGCATGGGCACGTTATGATATTTGATAACTCGAACATTCTATAACTTGAACTCTTTTCCTGAGTCACTCGAGGTTCGAGTTATCGAATATGGACTGTATTTATTTCGTCAATTCCTGTTGTGTGAATTTAAATAAATAACTTTTTCTGCGACAGGAACTTTTGGTGATACACTGGGACAACAGCTAAAATGATTGCAAAAACTAGACCGAAATTCGCCCAGCGAATTGGATCCCTCTTGGAAAATCATCTCAGAACTGTCCAAAACGATGTTTGTTCTTTCTGCAATTTTAACCACCAAGAAGAGCAAAAATTGTTAATGTGTTCTCGTACTCCCTTTTCACATACAAGTGGGCATCCTTACCGCTTTCGAGATACAGGGCAACTTCCGGCTTGGGGCTCGAAAGTGACCTTGTGGTCAAGGTCACCCAAAGTTATACGATAAGTAACGTCGCAGAGAGAGTGGAGGTCAAGATGAGGTCAAGATCAAGATTGCTCTGTCTCTTACCGTTTTCGAGATACAGGACAACTTCCGGTTTGGGGTTCGAAAGTGATCTTGAGGTCAAGACTACCGAAAGTTATACCATAGGTAACGAAAATGAGGTCAAAATCTCTTACCGTTTTCGAGATACAGGACAACTTCCGGCTTGGGGCTCGAAAGTGACCTTGTGGTCAAGGTCACCCAAAGTTATACGATAAGTAACGTCGCAGAGAGAGTGGAGGTCAAGATGAGGTCAAGATCAAGATTGCTCTGTCTCTTACCGTTTTCGAGATACAGGACAACTTCCGGTTTGGGGTTCGAAAGTGATCTTGAGGTCAAGACTACCGAAAGTTATACCATAGCTAACGAAAATGAGGTCAAAATCTCTTACCGTTTTCGAGAAAAAGGCAATTGGGGGTTTTGGGTTCGAAACTATGACCGTGAGGTCAAGGTCACCGAAAGTTATACCGTAAGTAAAATGAAATCAGAATTGTTCTATCTCTTACCGTTTTCGAGATAAATCATTGTTTTTTTAAAATGATGCTTTTTGAGGTTTGACCTTGTTCAATAAGGTCGAGGTCATAAATTTTTACAGGGTGCACCGGATCAAATGACTCTTCATGCATATGCCAAGTTTGGTGTTTCTAGCTTCAACGGCCTTACAGGAGATGTCTGGAAACCGACTGACCTTTTTCGCGGTTTGATCTTGACCAGTAAGGCCAAGGTCATTAATTTTTTTATCAGATGCACCACTTCGCATGACCACTTCACATGGGGAGATGTCTGGAAACCGATTCGGCGAAAGAAAAAAAAATAAAAAAGGTTCGAAAAAAGGCGAAGAATGCGAGGCAATCGATCCCCATTTTTTAAAATGTCAATTGACATTTCCAAGTGGGAATAACCTTAGAACTGAATTCCGTTACCATTTGAGAAATGTTTGTGTTATTTTAATTTTAATAATAATAATAACTTTCTAATTTAATTTGCATAATTCGGGGGTAAATGCTGGTGCAATTAATTTAAAGATTAAATTCGAGAACTGTTTTTGCATTTTCGGGAAATATTGCAAGAAACACCATTGCTAAAATGCTACACAAAAATATTATCTAGATGTAATTATCGGAAGCGTGACAACAGCAATATGGCTAGCTACAAAGAAGTAACCCCTTTTTACAATAGGGCCGAATAAACTGCCATTGCATAAAACACCTTGTCAAGATACAGTGATCGCGAGTGTTTCGGATCTTGCTCTTGAGGAGTCAAGCTTACTATCCAATTTAATTGTTAAAGTTGCCTTTAGCGAAAAATGCGGGTTCTAACGTTCTGCACCGTTGACTTTCACTATGGAGGCAAGGCTCATTCAACAAAACCGCAGATTGCCGTTTCCTGTCTTATTGCAAGGTCTACAATTATCCAAGAACTTTCACAGTTTTTTGTCTAATACTGAACGAAATCGACTCACTATTCAACACTTATCTTCAAAATTTAAATACAAAATTTATCCCAAGATTTCGTTCGAGTGCGCCATTGAAACATCACAATGGCAGCTCACTCTGCACCATTTGGACTCATACCTGACGTTTGGCTTCAGTGCTTCCCAAAAATCAACTGCTTACAGTGTAGCTACCAGGCTCCAGGCTGGCAGAACAGCAGCCGCTCTTTAAAATGCGACCAATCAAAATATTTCGCGCCTGAAATTAGAACCAATAGAAAAATACTTGGCCAACATCATACGCTATAAGTAATATATAAACTAGAAACTTACGTTTTTAGAACGATCGCATGTTTCCATACATGATAACATATTAGTGTACAAAAACATTACCCTTTAACCACCCCAAAATTACAAGTGAAGTTTGTGTTTCTAACAAAAATTTTCTCCGTTCAAAAATCCACTAAAACCGGAATTTCCAAAACTGAAATTACTACCGTTCTTTACATCTCAACGAGTTGTACTTCATGCTATATAAAACTTTTAAATTCAATGTCTAGTTCCTGAGATATCTGCTAACACATAACTACTTAAAACATATGTAAAGTAAATCTGCTAACAGATAACTACTTAACACATAAGTAAATTTTAAAATGGAGTAAAATCTACAAAAAGATCTCAAACAAACTCGAAACTAATATCATCGTGTCCCTTACGATAAGATCCAACTAAATCCGAAACTGATCGCCGCTGTCGAGTAGCGGTTTGCACTAAATGCGCTACATCAACAGCTCTCTGCCAAATTTGCTCAAGCTCATTGGTTACTTTACGACACGTTAAAGGAAAGAGACTGCACCAAAGGGCGCTACTCGGTGTTGAAGGTATGTTACGTTACAAATAAACACAGTAGGGCGTAAACTACATCAAATACGAATTCTATTATCTTCCAATGACCGTATATAACACACGTCAAAATAATAACACAAGTGCGCTCTAAACGTCATTTTTGCATATCCTAACAAACACACACAAACACACCCCCCACATATATATATATATATATATATATATATATATATATATATATATATATAAATATATATATATATATATATATATATATATATATATAATGAACTTATATTTCAACACAGGAAACTAATGGAACTCAGTGGAATGACAACGCACTGGGATAAGAGTTGTATGATATTCAAGAGAACGTTGGCAATCATTTATTGGGATCCACCACAAATTCTTGCACTATTGACAAAACCAAAAGATAAAATTATATATATATATATATATATATATATATATATATATATATATATATGTGTATATATATATATATATATATATATATATATTTTTTTTTTTTTATATATATATATATATTATAACATACAAGAGACCACCAAAAGACCTATATTACCGTTATAATAATAATTTAACTGTTGATAAAATCAGCAGAGTTATTACTGAGCGTTATGCTCAAAGCTCTATAAACGCATGTCTTTTCTTTATGAATCAGCGAACGACCAATTGCAACTAAGTTTTACACAGAGGTAAACCAGTGCTGGGTTTGACAGTTTAACAATTTGTTAGATATTATGAAACATTTCTTCCTTTTGCTTATATGTGTGCTAATTCCAGCCTATCACACTATTTGGAAAAGACATGACATGCTATTTCTGCTCTGAACAATTTATTTAAATTAAACGCCCTGCTGCTGATAAGTCTGAAACACAATGCTCTAAAATAAGGCTATTGTTTTGTGGACGCAATGCACCTTAGATACATGAATAGTTACTTAAGTCTTTAACACAATGGTGCATAGAATGCCTCGTTGTTTGAATTGTATTCATTCTTGTATTGCTTTATTGGCTGACAAAAAAAGGTTCGCAATAGATTCCAGCTAATGCATTTCAAATAAAACTATTAATAACTGATACTTTTCGGAGCAGGAAAGGGAGGGAAGTAGCGAGCGACTCAAAAATAAAATTCTCTGACGCATAACCGTCATGCCTATTAAAGAACCAATTGGTGAATATGCAACATAAATACAAGCAAAAATAATACACGATTAACGTTGGTTTGAATTATTACAGAATCTTTCAATTACAAATTAAAAACCACATCAGTATGCTTCGTCACATTTTTAAGCGATTTGCTGAAACAACAACTGCGCATGGTGTTGGTCGCATTGCCTCGGCAACCGCGGCGTGGACCCGGATCATCTGGAGTCTCATTGTCCTCGGAACGTGCCTGTTTTGTTTTTCTCTAATTTATCTCCTCTGCGCTCAATTTTATGAAAGACCAGTGAATATCCAGCATAAGGTGAGATGGTAGCATCCAATGCTATTCATTCCAGGTAGTTTTACAGTGCTTCAAGTTTTTCTGCTGGATATCAAATACAGAATGGCTATAACAAATTATAAATATAATACTGGCGAGAGTGTAAAGAGCTAAAAACGGGGTTAAAGGAACGCTGCATGATTAATCTCCTTGCTTTAATATGAACACCTGACTGGTTGCTAAACATCACGCTATCAAGGATATTACAACAATAAAACTGTGCCAGACAGACGATGGTATGTACATCTTTTGACACATTTTCAGGTTGTTTTCTCCGAAGTTGAATTTCCTGCTGTTAGCTTTTGCAACTTAAATCCAGTGCGAAGGAGTCAGATTCGTGACACCGGACTTCTGGAATTAGTCGAGCAGCTGCAGACGGACACAATTGCCCAAATAAGTGCCAACGGTAGGCTAATGGTAGGCTAAACAAGCTAACTAATATTAAGAATGGCTTCTAACAGTATTTCTTGTGTAAGAATTGTCATACTCATACTTCTATTTACACTTATTGTCATACTTAAACTTATATTTTTCTAGGGATTTCAGTCCTATCTTTAACGTTTTAACAATGACATTTGAAATCAATGTTTAAATTAAGAAGTGTCCACTGCAAAAGTTTAAAAACATCGACGGATACAATTTGCTAAGAAACTCGAATAGATATTTTTTCCACTGTCTTAACAATAAAACATGTCTTTGTATAAGTCCCTGAAAATTGTATTTATGTGTCCAATAAAATGTCCGAATAAAGATTTCTGCTTTTTGTCAGCAAGTTCAACCGGGTGAAATGAAATACTATCTAAAAGTAGTTTGCAAGACATTTTTTAAAAGTCTCAAAATTATTTTAAAATGTCATATGCACAGAAAAATTAGGGGAACTCTCATTTATCATTTTATTATTTTCACCCGGTTGGGTTGCAGTCCAAAACACAAAATTTTGCACATTTCATTCTGAACGTCCAAGTGTGATTTGGAACGTAAATTTAACTAAATAAAGATCGCTGTGGTGATGAGATAAATGCCAGTCACGTTGGGAATATCACATCTCCTGGATATCCTACCAGTTACCCGAATGCCATCAGTTGTTCTTGGAAATTTACGGCTGGGAAAGGTTTTCACGTTAAACTCAACTTCACAGATTTCTCCTTACAAAATGATCCGAACTGCCACTACGACAGAATCGAAGTAAATCTTTCAAAATATTTGCTAAAAATTCAAAAAATATTCATGATGTGAGAAATAAAACTTAATAAAAATAAAGAAGAGACAGCAACACTTACCTTTTTTACTGTTATATATTACTGTTTCTAACACCATTCTTATTTTGTCATACTTTTTAAGATGCATACCTCTTTGATGTTGCTTCTTGTTTAGTCTTTTTTTATTAAAGTGAACGTTTTACATAAATACAAAGCTTGATCTGGTTTTAATACGATTATGAGAATTTTAGCTCGACCGAAAAACACATTATATACTTTCACTCGTGAATTACTCATTTTTTGTTAGATTTTCGATGGATCGAACCTGTTGGGCTTTGCCTGTGGTTTCCTCAATATCCCCGACACTGACTTCGTTGTTGTGTCACATGATCGCTATATGAGGGTCGAGTTTACGACGGACACGGCCGAACGCTCCACAGGCTTTTTCCTTACATATTCCCAAACTTTGAAAGGTGAGACCTTTAAAATAATCAACAACTGTTTTGATGCTAACCAAAGCAGCGTTTAATTTCTGTATTATGACTAATAATTTATGGTTATTCATTCATTAAAAATATTTTTGTGTCAAATTTCGTAAAATGGCGCTTATTGCTCGGAAAGTGTTGATGTTGATGGTGATGTTGTCATTTATTCCAATAATCTTAATACCAAACATTTTTAACTCGAACATTCAGAGTTAGGTCAGCGATCTGAATAAGAAGCAAAAATGCAAGAAAATATTATAAACACACTTCATAAAAGTGTTAAGCTCTAGAAAGATTCTTAAGAATAATAGCAAAGAATCGTCAACTGAAGTTGTCGACTAGTATTTCTCTCACGATATTTGTTTAATTAACTGTTTAAGAAGAGTCGTCGCTTCCAGAGTTCTTTCACCTAAGCAACCCAAGAACAACTCCTGCTACACCAGGTAATAAGATTCCTGAACAAAAACAAAGAAGCCTTTTAATTATGCTGTTCATTTTAACTGCTTGCTTTTATTAATAAGGTTGGAGTGATCTCTATGAATAGTGATGGAAGCTATTTTAAATGATAAGTTAATTGCAAGCACGTCTCTTAAAAAT
The DNA here is from genome assembly GCA_949752745.1 of Protula sp. h YS-2021. NCBI lineage: Eukaryota > Metazoa > Annelida > Polychaeta > Sabellida > Serpulidae > Protula > Protula sp. h YS-2021. Next base: position 10,580,676 of record OX457032.1, read on the forward strand.
ACCACAGGCGCTATTCATATTTAAAAGTTATTATTTATTTGCTTGCTTTTCTAATAATATATATTTTTTATTGTAAACGAATTTTTTGTTCATTTAGTGCATCTTTAGATTGTTTGAATTGTGTGAAATATTCATTAAATTTGTGCTGATTTCAAGTAACAAATGAATACTAAGGGTTATATTTGCCCTCATAACTCCCTTAAAATGCGTGCATTTATTCGTACAATAGCTTTGAAGAAATGTTAGTTTAGCTTTTTTGAAAAAATCAATATTTGCTTTTCATTATTGCAAAAGAATGTGGAGGTACCATTAACATAACGGAACCTGGAAGAATTTTTTCTCCTGGTTACCCTAGAGAATATTCAAATAATCTCATTTGCACATGGACTTTAATTGCTGAAGAAGGCTATCAAGTACAAATTCGTTTCCTTGAATTTTCTTTGGAGGAAGATGAAAACTGTGATTACGATGTGGTTGAGGTACGTTGAGCATGTGATGTCTTATATTTAAAACACATCAAGAAAATTTAATTGTCATTAATTTCCTATAACTTATTAAACACCAAACATCAAATTTGAACTAAGTGTTCATTGTTTGTTAATATCATTTCAGAAGTTTTATAATAAAATAAAAAACAAAATTAGTCTAAAGATAGACTGGAATTTAAAACGGCTTGCGTTGTGTTATCTTATACCCCAGATATTTGAGGGCAGACTAACAGAACGGATATGGTCGGGATGTGGGTTTAAGGATACCAGTCCTACTTTTGGTGGCACATCAAGAGATCAAATAATGACGGTAGTGTTTAGAACTGACGGAAATACTGTGGATTTAGGATTTGTCATTGAATATTCTCAATTTCTTTCAAGTAATCCAAATTCTATTATTTTATTTATTAATTTACATACACCTTTGTTACTGGTTAATCAATGCATAAGTAATTAATGAGCCTATACCACTTACTCAACCCTTCGTATTCTCGTAATGTTTATATTTAAAAAAACAATCATATACTACCAAACACTGTATTAGTATATAACGTATGTAAAATATAATGTGCTATAAATTACAGACAATAATAATAGCATATTTATTATATGGTGTAAGTAACAAATTCTATTTAAGTTTTGCATGTTGCTATTGAGAATACAGTACAGAGAAATGTTTATATGGATTAAATATCACCAGACGAGCACGCGGAAGAGTGCATAAGTACTGCTGATGTCATTTTCGTCATCGATTCAAGTGGGTCCATTCGACAAACAAACCATTTAAATCTACATGGTGAAGACAACTGGGAACTTCTTAAGTCTTTTGTCAGCAACATTGTGAGGAGCCTTCCTATTTCCGAATCAGATTACCATATAGCCTTGGTCGAATTCTCTGATATCGCCCAAGTGGTTTTCAACTTTGATTTTAGTTATAATAAAGTAGAGCTTATAAATGTTATCAATGACATGGAGCATATGAATGGCAGTACAAATACTTCCGGTGCCCTGCGATTGGTGATGACCACATTACTGAACGGTACAAGTGGAAACAGGCCTGAAATGAACGATTTCGTTGTTATTATAACCGATGGTGAGTCTAACATCAACAAAAACTTAACAGTACCCACAGCAGATGAAGTGAAGAGAATGGATGCCGTCATTTTGGCTGTCGGTATTACAGACAAAATCGATGTTACCGAGTTGAGAAACATTTCGTCTCCACCCCATGTCGAAGGGGTGACTTATTTTCTAAGTCCAAATTTCACCACTCTGGCTCCCATTAGAGACCAGTTGCTGGCACAGACATGTTGGCAAGGTCAGTACTTAAGACCGATTCAAGTTGGCATTACTAGGCATTACCAGATAAAGATTCATTGTCATACATTATTATTCTAAGAAGAATCATCATTATTTGTTCTTTTCAATTAGATAATAAAATAAACAATATATTAATACTTTGATATTAACGTAATAAATATTATAAGTCAATGAGCTTTAATCAATTACACATGAACTAATTCTACGGCACATTGTTAACATATTAATATTTTCTTTTAACAGTACCAGAAGGTAAGTTTTGTGTGTTACGTTGACACTTTAATGTTAAACTGAATCCATGTCATACACAGGGAAACGGTAAACGTACCACCTGAATTTGCTTATTGTTTTAATGTTGTATGCATGTATTGTATTAGTGTTTAGCATTTTACTGTTTGGGAATCACTGTGTAAAGTTTTTTGTGATACGAAACATATCAGTACTTATTTTAAGATATAAAAACATTATTTATTCATAGTAAAGATGTATTTCTACAAAAAATTAAATGTTGTTATCACATCAAAATAGACACATCATACATAAGTTTTCTTGCGAGTGAATATTTAGTGGTAAAATATTGTGACGATAATATTAAACGCATAAACAGTCTTGATACTGTGAGAAAAAATGCATGTTGTAATACTGCCTTATCCGCAGTCAACTGTGGCGGTGACATTTACGTCAATGAGACCGGGTTTCTCATGTCTCCGCGCTTTCCGAACCATTACCCAAACAACCTCAATTGTAACTGGCTACTAGTGGCTGAGCATGGACATCGCATAAAATTAAACTTTACCACATTTTGGCTTGAAGATGAAGATGGCTGTGATTACGACCGAGTTGAGGTTTCTATCATTTTAAAACATCGTGATTGTTTCGATATTAGGCTTGTATCTGACCAAAGCAGCACTTTGATTTTAAAGTCCGAGTAATTGCTTGAAAACTGACGATCACTTTTCTTTTTCTTTTGTTAGGAAATTTGTGTTCTTGAAAGCACATGTGATAAGAATCTAGGTACTGTTGCACTAAATATTTACTTATTTGTACAGTTAATAGATGGCTATCCGCTTGATGAAGTGATATGGATTGGTTGTGGCACTGTAGAAGCGGGTTTCATGGCAGTTTCAACAGGCCGATTTCTTACTCTAACTTTATTGACGGACATCAGCGTGGCTTATGACGGATTTAGAGTAGAATATTCCAAAATTGCCTTAAGTACCTACATACCATGACTTGCTAAATCTTTCCGTGACATAATATTACATAAAACATAACTAAAGTGTAGTATCCCCTTCAAAATTTACTTAATTAAAAACCATAATCACTGGAGGAACGAATAAACATGCTGATATCTAACAGGTCTCCCCAATCAGTTTCTTGTTTATTTCAAATATTTCTTATTATGTTCTTGTGAAAGAAAGCTTTGGTTATTTTGCAAACGTATTTTGGGTCTGAGAAACAAACAACACAGTTTATCTTATACTTGTAGCTTTATCGTTTCAAAGTATGTTATTTATAGGGGACTTTGATTGTAACATTGCGGATTATTTTGAATGTGACGGATATAAGAACTGCGATGATTGGTCGGATGAAAATAACTGTGCTCATTGTAAGTTTAAATTATTAAACGTGCGAATAATTATTCTATTCATTGTGGATCTACTTTACTGTTAATGACTACACACACTCAACCACACACCCACCCACCAACAAACACATTTTTTATGTAGCACCCAAGTCAAAATTATCGAGACCGGCTTTTGATCCCGATAATTTCGCGGCCCCGCTAATGCCTATTATTAAAATAATAATAATCATTAGGCCTAACATAGCCTTATATATACCTGGTCCCGATAATGCCTAAAGCAGCCCTATATATCAATTTAAATTTCTTTAGGCACCATTTGTCCACAAAAACACTTTTATACAAAACAATTAATTTTATATAGTGTCAAAGATTATATATATATATATATATATATATATATATATATATATATATATATATATATATATATACATATATATATATATATATATATATACATATATATATTATGTGATCCCAGGTGACGGTCATAGAAATCCGACATATCATTGTACCGATGGAAAATGTATCAGGCGAACTCATCTATGCGATGGTCTATCACAGTGCAGTAATGGAGAGGACGAATCTTTTTGTGGTAATATCAAATAAGATGTAAAATTCACGTTCTGCAATTGGTGTGAGAGCATCAGTAATATTTTAGACAACAACTTTATTCACCTTTTCTTGAGGAAAAATTCATTCAATAAAATAAGCTTTTGATTTTGATTTTGGTTTTGATTTTGAAGGTCCCAAAGATGACTACAATGGCGAATATGACCCAATAGACCAGGTGCACAGAGCAGCGTTGGACTTGTTTGATTTTCCATGGTTTAAAAGGACTAATGGTCAAGATGTTTCAGAAGTGGAGAATTCTCTCACTTTCTCAACGGTAATAAATCTGGTAGTTTTGTTACCTATCCACCTATCTACCTACCTACCTACCTATCCACCCACCCATCTACCTACCTACCTAACCACCTACAAGATATTTGCACGTTCTGCTCCTCTAATATTTTTCCTCTTTTTACTAAAAGGCGCTAAGAAATTTGTCACTAAATACCCGACATCAAATGGGTCATTCAGCGGAGGAAATGATACAGGAATGCACCTGGAATGGAAAAATATGCTCTCTATTGTAAGTTTGTTAGATTTGAAAAAGCTCACAATGAGAAGAAAGGTTATTTATGTAAAATACTAAGTTGTTCATTACTACTGTCAACAATAAGAAAGATTGTTCAATAAATACCAAAAAATAGATCTATCGCTTTGCAGTCATTAGTACCATTATCGACCATGTCATTCAGCGATACAATTCGTGAAAACCAGTGCTTCAAAGATACGAAATTGAGTGAACGCTAAAAAGCGTTCTATGTAAATACAAATGTGGCAATCTGTGCATGGTGTGTTCTTAGATATTTATGCTATAACTGTTAAAATGTCATGTTTACATAAGGTTTGTCCACAAAAAACTGGGTGCATAATTGGGGCATCCACTTAGCAGTGGATTGCTATAAAGTATTCAATTTCTATCATATCTTTCATATCATTGTAGTTCAATTATAGTGTCATTGTAGTGATGTATTCACATTGTTTTAGAAATTTTACGGCATTTATGAGCCGAAAGTATGGCAATTGCTACACGTTCAATTCCGGCGTGTTCGACCCCATTTTGAAACAGACGCAGCCAGGCCAAGCTTATGATAAGTATATCATTTACTCAAGAACAACAGTAGATGCTTTTGCAAACAATGTTCATACAATAAATCGGTCCTCAAGTAACATGCTTAGGAATTTTGTGAAAAAGGCCATTGAAGTAATTGTCTTCAAGAGTAATTGCAAATGAAAGCTTACAAAAAATAAACAACCCAAGAATACTTTGCAATAATGGTGCTAAGTTCCGCTAATTACCTGTGATACTTTCGTTGAACATGTTACTATGGGATCATAATCTGATAATGCTTATGTTTTACTCCAATCAAATCAAATGTCGTACAGTTCTCAATTAAATCTTAAATCTTTCGCTCAATTAAATCTTAAATCTCAATTAGTTTAAAATGATAAATTTCGGTATGAAATCAAAATGTTAGGTATGATTTCAAAATTTACGGTGAAAAACAACACAAGTCATTTCTCAAGTATATCACTTGAATATTTTCATGTTATTTCTGCAAGTTATTTTAAATGATTTCTTTTGCAAATTTCTTACTCACGAGATAAGGTAGTACAGGTTGATAGGGAACCGTTATGGCGAATCAATCACAATTGGTTACGCACCAAAACTGACGCAGAGTGAGATACGGATAATTATATCACTCATATATAAAACTCTTTATAAAACTGAACGCAGCTACTTTCCTGAAATAAAATTGTTCTATCAACGTGTTACCGGTGTAAACCATCAAAAGGGGACATATATATAGTAAATTGTTTGCCTTGTCTACAATGGTGAACCGATGCGTTACATACATTACATTACTGGTCGTTTATTATGTAAGTTTTTCAGTAACTCTCTTCATCAATCAACAAGAGTACTTGTTTTCACTGACATCGGCGGCCGGTGCTCGAGTAGCCATTCACAGACAAGATGAATACCCTTTATTAGAAGACATTGGCTTTAGTATGCACAGTGGACAGAGGGCCGCAGTAGAAATCAATCAGGTTACAATTTTCAGTAGTTTCTACAACTTCCTGTCTACTAACTGTTGATATTTTGATTACTGGTTTTCAGACAAAAATATTGCCATGCATAACGTTTTTGTCAGCTTAATTAAATCAATTTTTTAGGGTAATGACATATGAAGTGACAAAATAGTAAAAGATACGCTCATAAACACATAAATAAACTCTTGGTTTTAAAGGTGATTAGTGAGAAGTTAGCACATCCATACAGTGACTGCACAGATGGTGAAGGCTTTGAGTTACTCTACGATAAGAACTATTCTGTTAATGTAAGAACTTTATGTGTTTTTTTTTAAATAAATAGGTCCGATTTCTCATCTTTCTGTAGATAAGTTACCACGGTTTTATTTAATGAATATTCGCGAACAAATGACCAAAATTCATTATAATATTACCAAATAATATAAAGCTCATGAGCTCCTAGAATTATCGCGCTCTATTGGTGCACTGGACGTTTCCAAGCAGGCGTGTTTAAAGTCATGCTATCAACTCCACATCATTGAGCAGTGCGGATGCGCCGATGCCACACTCGCTGTGAAAAGAACACAGGCGGTTTGCAACATGGATATGTCCAGTAAAGGTAAATGCTGTTAAAATTACAATAACTTGTGTTAAAATTACACCCAAATCGCTTTCAGTTCACAGCTAATTCGTATTCAAATAACAGTTAATACACTTTAATATCACAGCATTTATTTTTCAATGTTTTAATGCTTATATATTGGAACTACTAAATTTAAAACTACTGGATATTTATATCTATTTATCTATTATATTTTATCTTTTGATTTTGATTCATTATTCCATCTTGAAAAGTTGATTTGGTTTCCAGTATGAGAAAATAGTATTAAAATATAGGATGATATTCTAAAATGAATGTACTTTGAAATTTGTCTGTCTTGCATCAAGACCGACACTGTTTACTTCAAGTCTACAGAGATATAGAATCTGGCATAGTTGTATGTCGCTGCCCTGAGCTATGTCATGAGAAGAAGTATAGATTCTCAGTGTCCACACTGGAGTGGCCTGTCGACGCCTTGTCTGACGTACTGAGAAAACACTACAGTCAACGAAGCGTCGTATTGAATCTCTCATTGAATGCTCATAATGGAGTTAGGAAAAACCTTCTTAAACTTGATGTTTACTATGAGCTTTTGAAGTACGAGTACGTTGTTGAAACTGAAGCCTACACTGTAAGTATGTTTCCGTGAATCGTTATCAAATTAACTTTCCGCTACCATCCATGTGTTGTAATTATTATCTCATGGAAAAATGCTAACAGCTTAGCTATTTTACTTGTGTAAGCATTTCATGAGTTAAAATTCGTAAAGAGTGCCTCGTTGCTTGGACTTCCATATATGCAGTATAACATATAAGAACATGTGACCATGTCATTCCCACTTGCAAACTTCGTTTGCAAATGGGAATAAGTTTGTAGTTTTTCTCGAAATTTCTGCCCTTTTTTTCCTTTTTCTCTTCTCCTTTTTTTCTGTCACGCAGGTTTCCAGAAAACTCCTCCTACGCTATTTGACGTAGGACGATGAAATTTGGCACAGTGATAGAGAGTGACGAGATGTCGTCAAATCTGTAAAACTTTTTGACCTTGATTTTGAAGGTCAAGGTCAAATTGAGGTCAAAGTTTTTCTGACCTCAAAGTGGTTTCCAGAAAACTCCTCCTACAGGGTTTGTCGTAAAAAGACGGCATGTGGCAGAGAAATAGAGGGTAATAAGTTGTCGTCAAATCCGTAAAATATTTTTACCTTGCACCTCAGAGGTCAAGGTAAAATTGAGGTCAAAATATTTTTGGAAACACCTATTAATCACGAAAAGTAGCCATAAATGTGCTCAAATCCAACTGTAAATGCATAAAACGTAAACAGTAAAGGGTAAACATTCATCACTAACCTTGACCTTGAGGGTCAAGGTCAAAGGTCACGTGATTTCACGCGTCCTTAACGACAGGCCGACTCACCTCGAAAACGGTGACAGATAGAGCGATTTTGAGCTCATTTTCGACCCTTTGGGACTAAACAACGTTACATAAGTGGTATCTCGGTGACCTTGACCTTCTGGGTCACGGTCAAAGTAAAAAACCGGAAGTTGACTATTATCTCGAAAACGGTTAGAGATAGAGCGATTTTGAGTTCACGTTTGAGTCAACATTTTCGACCCTTTGGGCCTAAACAACGTTACATAAGAGGTACCCCGGTGACCTTGACCTTCTTGGTCACGGTCAAGGTCAAAATCCGGAAGTTGACTATTAGCCCGAAAACGGTTAGAGATGGAGTGATTTTGAGCTCATTTTCGACCCTTTGGGCCTAAACAACGTTACATAGGAGATACCTCGGTGACCTTGACCTTCTGGGTCACGGTCAAGGTCAAAATCCGGAAGTTGACTATTATCTGGAAAACGGTTGGAGATAAAGCGATTTTGAACTCATTTTCGACCCTTTAGGCCTAAACAACGTTACATAAGAGGTACCTCAGTGACCTTGACCTTCTGGGTCACGGTCAAGCTTAAAACCCAGAAGTTGACTATTATTTCTAAGAGGTACCTCGGTGATCTTGACCTCATCCATCATGGTCAACTTCAAAAACTGCAAGTTGGCCATTATCTCAAAAACGGTTAGAAAACTGAATTTGATTTTTTGTGCCCAAATGAGGTTACATTATATTCACTTCGATGACCTCGTTCAACATAATAATCCGGAAGCTGACAATTATGTTGAAACACTGAAAAATGTGTCTTTGACCAAATATGTTGTGTCTCTGCCCTAGCAAGTGGGTACTATTTCGCTACGTGTAGCGAAATTCGGTCTAGTTCTAGGCTTACTCCTCTGTCCTATCTTATGCTTCAGATTCCAAGACTCCTGGGCGATGTAGGTGGACAACTGGGACTCTGGATTGGACTAAGTATTATTACTGTGTTTGAGGTAAAAATACGATAGATTGCAACAGAAGAAAGAGATTCTTATATTTAATTTATTTAAAAACCCTTTTACAACATGTGATTAAATATATATACATATATTACACATATATATTACAGCGAATCTGTAAAACCAGCGAATCTATAGATTCGCTGAGAATTTCAGCGAATCTGTAGATTCGCTGACTCACTTAGCGAATCTGTAGATTCGCTTAAAAATTTCGGCGAATCTACAGATTCGCCTTGTTTTTCACCTTTAAAATTATACACATTCGCTGAAATTGCCTGACCAGTCATCTTTACCGACGTGATTACTTATGCGGGTGATATTTGAAATTTCATTGCTTTATGTGACTTCTTTACTCCAGAGGTGTTTTACACACCTTTTTCTTGTTTTTTTTTTTGGGGATGTGATATATTGCAATCGGAACATTTAAAATTACACATATTTTGATTTAATTTGCTTTAAAATGCATTGTTGAAATGCAAATTTCTAGTCTCAAATGAAAAACAATATTGGAAAGCGTTCGAAAATATTTGCTATTAATATTCACAAATGCCTAAATTAAATTTCTTAATTTTTGGGAATAGGATATATTGGAATCAAAGCTTTTAAAATTACACATATTTTTATTTAACTAGCTTTAAAATGCATTGTTGAAATGAGAATTTCTAGTCTCAAAATAAAAACAATATTGGAAAGCGTTCGGAAAAATTTTGCTATCAATATTCACTAAGGCTTAAATTAAGTTTCTCTCCTTGTGTTATCGTCTTTCATAAAAGTGATGACAGCAAATCTTAATAATATTGTTTCTAAATAAATTGCGATCATTACTCTCCTTCTGAGTATCTTTCAAATTGCTATAAGTCAAATTGCAATTATTTTTCCACGAGTGCAACACAGAAATCTCGTCACCTGATGTAAATTGCAATTGAATTTCGGTACGCTTATCCAATCAGTGTTAATTTTCGATGCTCCGCATACTCATAATTTAACAGAAACTGCTAGGACAAGGATTTCAACGAATAGAAACTTCATTCCGATGTGAAAGCATATAATTACTGCATTTTCATCAAATGACCGAAAAACCTCAGCTACATGAAATGAGTTAATAGCAATAGAAACAGAGAATGAAGCCCGATTTTAATATATTCCCTTCACACAAACCAAGAAAAAGGTGTGTAAAATACATCTGGAGTAACGTAATCACCCAAAAGCAATTAAATTTCAAATATTTAGCGAAAACAAGTGATCATGTGGGTAAAGATGGCCGATCAGGCAATTTCAGTGAATCTCTATATTTTTTAGGTGAAAAACCTGCGAATCTGTAGATTCGCTGACTCACTTATAGATTCGCTGGTTTAACAGTTTCGCTGTAGCATATATATGAATATAGTCATATTCAGTGAACATCAGACCAAAGAAAGTAAACCAAATAAGTCGTATTTATGAATGCTTAAAGTATATGATATAGTAGTGGTCCATTTAAGATTCACGCCGAACTACAATATTTCTTAACTAAACAACAGGTGCTTGATCTTTTATGGACACTCTGTATCCACATTGGCAGACGACTGCGCACTGCAGCTTATATACCAAACACGAAACAAGATCACGTAACCTTCAGCGGTGCCAAAATGCAAGAGTCGAGACATGGTCTTTTTCTTCACAATGCAATAGCACGTATAAGTTGAATTGAGGAAATCCTTTCAAGAGCTACTACAATAGAATCTGCACAGTAGAATTATTTGAGAGACGCCATCTTCTCAATTGCTCATTTCATGCAAGAAACTAAAAACATGAAAGGATCGAGTTTAATGATACGATTTGTTTTCTCATAAACACCACTCTGCTCAGACAAAGTTTCCAAATAATTTATCATTTATTTATTGATTGCAGGAAGAGGGGACGTTTGATATAATTCGATGTAGATTTTTAGTCGTTAGTGTCGTAAAAATTGCTAAAACAGAGTATCTGTTAAATTGTATAAATTTAACTTTCGTTTTTACGACTGAACTTTCACTTTTATTGATCTAGCTACTTACCATTTGCCTTGCATTCTCCTTGGGGTAACCGTTTCAAGCGATGGATGTATCTACTATAACGTCATCCCCACACCACAAGACAATTATGTGTTATTGTAAGCATGCATAAAATAAGGTTCATGAATCTTATTGTACTTCTAACATTGGCAACAATACAGAGCACGAAAAGCTTTTGTGAACTTCTTGATCATTAATCCATAAATGATGGGATTCATGCAGGAATTTGAACATCCTAGGATCAATGTAATCAAATCCATAACGGGTGGAAGAGGTGTCTCGGAGAATGCAGAATAATACAGTGATATGCAAAACGGAAACCAGCTAATATTAAACACAATGATGGCTACAAAAAAGCTCATTACCAAACGCCACTCGTCTTTTCTACGTTTCCTAAGCTTCTGCATTTGTGAATGTAGTGGATTTTGATCATTTTGAGGTGATGATTCTAGTTGCAGCTTTATTTCAACTCCACTGGGAATGCCATCATTTCTTTCATTACAACTCCGAACACCTTGACGATTCCAAACAACTGCATTGTCATTTCGGAATACGTCTATATCGTTTTTTTCTCCATTAGTTTGCTCACTTGCTTTCGCCTCATGTTTTATACTGACATCAGTAAGAGTTTTCTTTATGCATTGTGTAGGCTGTCGTACTTCCTTCTTACTCTTCAAACAACTGGTCTCATTTTTTGGCTGTTTTTTCTCAACACAGTCTGCATCGTTTGCCTTTTTGACCACATGATACTGTTTTGAAAACGTAGTGTCATAAGAAAGGAGAGTTGCTTTGATACGCCGCATTTCACAAAAGATGTGAGTGTAAGAATAAATCATGGATGTGCAGGGGCCGCCAAAACAAATCAGAGCCATGAAAATCATGTAGGATCTACTGGTTCTCCAATTCGCAAAGCAAAACGATTGTGTAGCCAGAAAGTTGTACTCACACCATCCAAATAGAGGAGGAGAAGCAAGAGCAACCGACAAGAGCCAAACACCTGACAAAACGCCAATTTGCAATCAAGTTACTGTTGGTTATTACTTTTAACAGTGTGTCACACATATACAAAATTATATGTTGCCTTAAAATCTGAATAATTTTGTGGCTGAATGTTGTGTTTTAAACATTAACCCACGGAACCTAAGCGATTGTTAAAGAGCATTTCATCCAGTACTGTAATTGAAGTACATCAGCAAAACAAGGACACAGGTTTTCTGTGATTTAACAAGTGAGGTGTACCTGCAATCCAGGCAGCAGTTTTCGCAGGTGAATAACGCTCAGCCACATGTTGCGGATGACATACAATGACGTAACGGTTAATACTTATTGCGGCAAGAGACATCACACTGGCAATAAATGTAACCATGGTGATAAAACCCATGATAATACATAGAGTGTGTGTGAAAACCCATTCTCCGACCAGAATGGTGTAGGCGATCAACGGCATACTGACACAAGAAACCAGGAAATCAGCTCCTAAAACATGGTGTAATACATATTGTTATTTATTATTATTTCATTTTTGAAGCAAAGGAACGAACATTACTGCTACTATTCAGTTCTGTTGGCTTCAAGGATGCGTTCAATCAAGTCTGAAGAAAAGCAATAGTTTATATCCGGATTATCGAAGAGCTATATCTGCAGGCGGACTGTAACGTAATGACATATGATCAACTCTCAGAATGGTTCAACACTTTGTGCCTCAGCGACAATATTTCCTAAGACATCAGATATGCAGATGACACCACGCTACGGATTGGCCATATTTGAAAAGCTAAAATTCTTGCATGCAAAAATTGGGGTGTGAAAATAAATGAAGCAAAATGTAAAATCATAGCACCACCGGCAACCTTATGTACTTCGACAGACAAACGGTAGAACACTGTTTGTATTCCTGGATAGCGTGGCATCAGACTGTACAGAGGACTAAAAAGAAGAATTTGGACACAGATTATTGGGACACATTTCCTCGAGTACAGCCTTCGTTTAAAAAATGCAATTAAGGATATAAGAAAACTATTAGTTTCGGTGCTTTTGTTATTTGTTACATGTCACGAGAATATCGCAAACATTATTTAATAGCTACTGAGTTATATGAAACACTACTAGAGACACAAGTTTCCATCAGTTTCCAGAAACATGTAAAGTATTGTATTGTTTGTCATATTAACAATTAAATATTCGATTCGTCTGCTCCATTACCTTAGAAATCCTTTCAGTTATTTTGAAGTACTACGAATACTAGTGTGCAGAATGGTTTAGAATATACAACAAAGTCGAAAATTTATATCGAAACCACAAGAAAGCAGCCTCCTCCCTCATCACTCCTGAGATGTTAAACCTATGATCGTTGCTTTCACTTCAGTATGCATATATATATATATATATATATATATATATATATATATATATATATGTTACAGCGGATCTGTCAAATCATTGACTTTACAAAGCCGCTGAAATTTTCAGCGGTTTTGTAAAGTGGCTGGTTTTAGAGCTCGAAAATTTGACAATTCCACTGAAATGATAAAGTAGAAAGGGCATAGGAATATGTCTATGAAATGGCTATTTACACACCATTTTTTGGTTGTTTCACCAAGATTAATAATAAATGAAAGTATGAAAGAAGTTATTCATTCTTTTAATAGATGACACATACTAATACATGTCATTCATGCACTATTTTATGGTTATTTCGACAACATTATAAAACTGTTATAATTGTATTGAATTGTTCATCCTTTTTAAGAGACAGTACATGTAATTTAAAGTCAATTACAGCCAGTGATGTCTTTATTTCACAATCACAGGATATCATCGAAATCATAATTGCAATTTTACCATAATACAGATTGCAGTTATGTTAAGCAAACTAAATAGCCTGACATGAAATAAGTATTTGATCTTTTGTATAAATCGACGATTAAATTTTCAGATTTATCACAAAAAACGACAATTGCAATTTTGTTGCTCCAGCAAGTTTGCAAAGAAGCTCATCCAATAGAATGGAGCTGTTCTTTGGTCTTATTGTTCTATTAAGGAAACCAACATTTCACTAGGTCTGGTTTTATCAGAGAATCTCCGACTCCGGACAGATTAAATTATTTTTTGAACTCCGGATAATGGTAATTGTATTTTTCTTACCCAACCACTTCCAATTTATGAGAATTAGCAACAAGGCCAAATTTTTTATTGGATAATGATTTCAGCAAATCAAATAAGCAACTCCGGAGCGATGTTCTACAAAGGCATGAAATCTACCAAATCTCAAGAAAATCAAATAAGTAAAAAACAAATTAACAAAAAATTATTTAAGGGCAGAGCAGTCAGTTGCATAAGCATAACATCAATATCACTTACTTCGGAAATACCATCTATTACTTTGTGGTGACGTGCAAAAAGTGATAAGAAATCAGATTCGGAAGAACCCACTTTATATTATGTGGCTTTAGAAAATGTGTATGACACCATTAAGCAAGCCCAAAATTTAATTAAGATTTTAATGATAAATTACAAATAGTGAATGATATGGTATGAATTGACTGTCAAGTTTATAGACTGCGTTCAATAATAAATGTTGAAAAGAAAGTCGTTTAGTTGTACTTTTAAAACTAGCATCTAATTCTATAATTCCAGAGACGATAAGAGAAATATTCCCTATGCTCTTTCTAATTTATCGTTTTAGCGGAATTGTCAAATTTTCGAGCTCAAAAACCAGTGGCTTTGCAAAGCCGCTGAAAATTCCAGTGGTTTTACAAAGCCGCTAATTGAACCAGCGACTTTACAAAGCCGCTGAAATTTTCAGCGGCTTTGTAAAGTCGCTGATTTGACAGATCTGCTGTAACATATATATATATATATATATATATATATATATATATATATATATATATATATATATATATATATATATATATATATATATATATATATATATAATGTTAAAGTTTAAAGGTTTAGTTATTAAATATCAATATGAAATAATAACAACTTACCTGACAAGCAGAGAACCAGTGCATTGTTTGTGCTGCGTAATCCGAAATTCTTTACTATCACAACTATACATACGCTAAGATTGCCGACTATGGCCGTAACCGCAATTAAAATGATCACGCTTGCCTCAATCGCTTGTAAGGTGTAATTTCTATGTGCAGTCAAATATAGATTTGAGACTGGTGTAGTTTGAAAATTCTCTGTTGTTACGTTCGACATTGTTGGCTTGCAAAGGATCTGAATGCACAGATTTTTTTACCCTTACGTAATTTTTACCAAATGTTTTTGAAATGTATAATTTATGAAAAATTATCACACACACAAAACGTTTCGTGAAATTTTCTCTACACAGCTGCCTCCTTAACGCCTTAATTATGTCTTTTTGCACCATGTTTTTGCAAATTGAGCAAATAATGCTAATAAGTGGTTGTTAAAATATCCCTTTAACGACAACACGTTTTAAAAATATTGTAACACCTTTCACTGTTGGCCATGCTACAAACAAAGCAGTAGACACCAAGATACGTCAATTTTATATTAATGTCTTACATTTTATCAAATAAAGTAGTCATAATCTGGCAGTACAGAGAGAATGTTGCTTGTGCTGTGGATAAAATGAACAAAAGTAGCTTGGTGATTAAATAATAACCCTGCTTTCAAATAGTATGTTAAAATCTAAACACGCTCGTTGACTTTTCAGCTTGATGTATTGCTGTAGAGCCAGTTACCTCTGCAGGAGAAATTTGGGCTTCGCACCTCTAGACCTTATTTCAGTAGCTAAGAGACTATGTGTTTTTTTTCAAATTCCGGATAGGCTTTCATATTGAATTTTACGATGAGTGATGAGGTTTTACTAACATAACTCTTTAATATTCCTTTTTTGCTAGAAACTCTGCCCAAAATTATCCATTTTTATGTTGGAAATTGAATAATGTGCAGAATTTTATTTTCCAATAAATATACAGCACCCAAATGGTGCATTTTCTCTTTCAAAGTAACTTAAGCAAGAGAAGAGTTACTTTTTAAATTTTCTATGCTGTTCACTATTTCGAACTTTCGAAATGACAGAAAAACAGCAAAATGTGATATAAATGCAAAGATATTTACTGAAAATTATTTTGAAAACTTGCGTGCATTGTTTGCTGTTTGCATTTATGTTGTATTAACTTTTACCTTAAATAAATAAAACATTAATATAGAACATGTAAGGCGTGTTTGACGTCAATCCGAGTTTGTCAGTCAGCGGTGAGAAAAGCAACAATAGAACCTTTTCTTGTGCTCTTTGCGTTGCGCAAAACACAACAGGATGTGGTTGATTATTGTACAAACTCAAAGTACTTCCCGTTGGATTTAAGGTCTTAAGTGTTTTTACACCAGGCAACACAGGTGAATATTACTTTTTTACAAGTGGTGTTTTCTATGAGTCAATCAATATAACCCTGTGTTTTGATCTCGATAATTTGACATTTATAGGTCACTAACACGCCATTTCAACTGAATTTCCAGAAAATCTAACTAAACGTGCAAAGTCGTTCTCACATATTTACTGAAGTATTCGAAATGCTTGAAAAGCATATATCAAAGAGTGCGCAAGTCACACAGCAACGAATAAAACAAATGGCCAAGAGTACATATGAGATACACAGAACATCGTTAGAACAATGTTAGAAATGTGAAAAAATCTCTTTCGCTGTGAAGAGTAGCTGTATCTATTTTGTATTCCGTGGACAAACCTAGGTACGCCTAGGTAGTGAGTCATCAAACATTCTCAATTTATTAAGCAATGTTTGGAAGCTAGTTTAAATTAATTAATTAAATCCGTTTTTAGATTCTTAGAATTATATGGAAAGTTCTAACATTATGTGGATGATGAGGTTGTTTACATTAAGCAATCTCTAGTATGGCATACTGACTTTCTCGTAAACAGTAGAAAATTGCTGATGGCCCCGTGACTCTTTATTTGGAAGTAGTGTGTAAACAAGAGATTTACCACACTTTTGTGGTAGAACTCTTAAGAGTTCTGCCACACATTGTTTAAAAAGGTGTGGCAGAGAGGGCGGAGAGGGCGCGTAGACGGCACGATAGAGTGTGACGAAAGAAAACGTCATTTGATGCAACGATTGCGATTGCGAGCGAAAGTTTGTTTCCGGTGAAACGTTGTACGTTGTGTGTATGGGGGATGGTATGGGGGATGGTAGGGACTTAGCTTGTGAAAAAAAGGCGTCTCGAGTGAAAGAGGGGGGTGTATTGGAGAGAGTTATAAGAGTTTTATTTTTAAAAAAGCATTTCCCACACATTCTCATGCAGACACATACACCAACACGGTTTTTGTTTGCTTATTTCGTAAGAATGGGTGGCTGCCAAAAAGGCGGCCGTGGAGGGATTTTCAGTGCCTGTTTTCTCCTCCTCCCACTTTCAGTTTCTTCGTGCCGCTTGTGCTAGCTTCGCTGCCGCTAATCTCACTGCAGGCACACTTCCTTTTGTGTGCTGCAACCCCAGCCTTAGTTGAATCAAAGTCTTTACGTTGTACACAGCAATAATAATGTGCATGTTTCATGGCTTCTGCACATCGCTGTTCATGCTGGCGTATAGTCATGCCCTCAGGAACAGGATGGTGACAGAAGTCACAAAACACGATGCTTTCTAATTCGTCTACAAGACGCATAAGGCCCTGGAGGTCTGTGTTGTTCTGTATGCCCTCCAGTTTTGATTCACTAAGATTAAGGGTGCAGTCGATTGTGGAAGTTGTCTGCACCGGCACATCCGAGATGCTAGCGACAGCGGCCGCTGTCTCATCTTCAGGATTTGATATCACATTGATATTACACTCTTGTGTACACTGCTGTGTAGGAGGTGCCACCAGCACGCTCTGGATATCAACTACCTGGGGATGAGCTGGCGGCGATGGTGTAGGTAGCTCAGCGGCAGAAGTCACTTGGGTAGGAGGAGGATCTTCTTCTTCCTTCTCCTCTTCTTGGCAAGGTGGCAGCGGCGGCGGCGGCGGCGGCGGCGGCAGCGTGTGATGCCTCTTTTTTCCTTTTTTCTTCTTTAGCCGGCGATGGCTTTTTTCTGCCGCCTTGCCAAAGCGGTGAAATTCCTGTTGATATTGAGACTGAAAATCCCTCCATGTTTCATAGAGGAACGCCTGGTAGTCGACATATACCTCTTCCCATAAATCGGCATCCTTCTTTGAGAAATGATAAGCCGCCAGGCGTTCCTCAGTGAAAAATTCTTTCTTAAACTGCATATTATTTTTTCGACACGTCTGCTCTCACAAAAAATTCGAAAGCTGTGCAGGCAATGCAGGCAACGATGACGAGAGTGCTTATATATGACGAAATGATGTGTGAAACGTCAGACCACCCTCCCTCCCCCTCCCTCCTCTCTCTCTCGTCGACACAGAGGACCCCCCCTCCCCAAGAACAGAATATCGACGACCCTCCCTCCCCCCTCCCTACCACCAAAGAAGAGTTAAAAAATCAACTCCCAAACAAAAAGTAAACTTATGTTAGTATGTTTAAAGCATTTTCCACACATTTTTCTTGACGAAATGGATGGTTGTATAAACGAAACGCCATTTGTGCAGTTGTTAGCGTGATTACGAGATTGAAAATAACGACTTCCGCTGAAGCGCTGATGAAGCGTTGATAAAGCGCTGAAGTCTACCACCCACCCACCCCTTCCCAAAACTTTATATATAACCCACCCTCCCTCCCTCCCTCAAAAATTTTCAGCAGGAAAGAAAACTCATATATAAGGGGGGGGGTGTAGGTGTGGTCAGATCATGGAAGCGTTGCTGAATACACCTCCTCTTCCTCCAGCTATCAACACGGACATGGATGACTTGTTTGGGGTGGAACCGTTAACTTTTGATAGTGTATTACCAGTGGAAGAGATTGGTGCATTCTTGGCTAACATGGCAGAGGCTGAAAAAGACTTGGAGGAACTGGTAGGCATTCCGTCAGATATACCTACAGTGCAGCAAGGGATACAGCAAGGGATACAACAAGGAATAGAGGAAGGGATGCCAGATCCTGAGGGCCCCGACTACCCGTTCTGGGTTGCAAATGCACTTGTCAATGGGAGAAACACACAACTCAGCACAAAGTTAAAAGCTCATTTGAAGCAGCTTAACGAAGAAACGAGTGCCGCCGAGCCCGGCAGCGAGCCCAGCAGCGGGGACGGGGACGGGGGCGAGTCCGGGGACGAGGAGTCTGAGGATTCAGAAGTGGACATGTTAAGCGATGATGAAGAAGACAAGCATATGAAATTGAAATTTGAATCGAGTAAGACCATCCCTGTGACTGATACGATGTGACGCTGTTGAAAAGAAACTTTCAAGCCGTGCTTCCTCTGATTGATTGCAACATTTTATGGTGTTTATGTGAAGAAGGCTTTTTCGACAAGCACACGTACATGTACCTAATGGAAGAAGTGAATACTGTCATTATGCTCATGTTCATGCTAGAAGAAAGCGTAGAGGATGTTCCGGTGTCACAGCCAAAGTTCACCGAAGCCATGACTCGGCGTTTTGTTCAACTGTTTAAACTCCTTCATGAGGAACAGTTTAAGGCGTTGTGTCTGCCAGAGCCGAAGCATGTGAATGAGGGTCGCGATTCCAAATGTGCAAAGATGATGCTACATGGTTTCAAATACCTTGAAGAACGCATTAAGGTGTATGATATGATGGCCTACCTCTATGAAAATGGACATTTCACCATGCCAATGCTGTTTCAATGGATACTAGGGCATCGGAAACCAGGAGACTTTTTAGTGATTGTCATGAGACAATCTTTAACAGGTGGTTTACCAACAGCCTTTCTGGATGGTTTCAATGAGATGACTCCGCGATTTTACAAGCATCTCATGAAAACTTACATGTAACTTCCCCTGGTATAAAAGGGGGGCGGCAGCGCGCGGTGGCGGACCACAAAGTCTGCAATCATTCACCGCAATGTCTTCACCATTTTACAGATGTGCAGAGACTATGGATGATATCTTCAAAGTGAATTATACTAACTATGTATTTTCAAAGCTTCCTGATTTTGAATGGGAATGGATGCAGCAAGTGAAGAATTTACATCTGCATTGGGAAGCTATTGGAAAGACTATTCCAAGTGATTATTTCATCGACTCGTTTCTACGTGACTGTGAAGATCTACTTATACTATCATATTACGACATTGATTCAGCATTTATCCACGCGAATACAATTTGGGCAGTGGAGCTCATGTTAGTTGTAGCTGCAAGAATCATTTTACTTTATGATGATGATGTTTCATTGGCGACGAATGTATCAGACCTTGTTCGATTCAACCATGGACGAGTGGAAGTGAATTCAAAGCTTTGCAAGAAGTTTGAAAAGCTTGACTCAGCGGATGGTTGGGTATAAAAAGAGGGGTGTGTGGACCTCATCAGTACAGTGTAGCAGTCATGGAGAACAAGACAAGCAGCAGTTTTAAAATTAGTGCTAACTTAACCATTACTGTGGAGTCTGGACAATATGGAATATTTCTACGCATCAAACGTGGGGAGAGATGGTGCACTTATTCACCATCTTTGTGGAAGACTGTGTGTCAGAACGTGAAAAAATGCCGTGACATTGGCTTCAAACTATACTTAACGGAAACAAAGTGGCTTGAAGTCATTTCATATCAAGGCATGCGCTATGTGAGCTTCGTGCGTACATCACGGTTTGAAGGGAAAGAATACACACATCACATCAACATGAATGATGGTGAATGGGAGACACTGCTTCAGGAGATGGCTCACATCGACTCAGCCTTATCAGTTGAACCGCCGTGTACGGAATGTCATGACAAGAAAACGATCATCAAGCTGCAAAAGGATGATCGGATGAAGGTGTCAAAGTTATCCAAGAAAAGACAGGCTGAAATTCAGTTGGAGAATATGGATGTACAAAATCCACTTGGACTTACGTGCGACTATTGCGGTGCTTGCGGATATATGGAGGATTATGATTGCCACTGCCACAAGTACAATTGCATGATGTGTGAACCAAACAACTTCTGCGGCAAATGTGGAGTACTTAAGGTCTGTGAAGCACAGTAGAAGTGACACACACACACACTGCAAAGATGGACGCATGTTTTAGAAAAGCTTATATTGACTTGATGATTGCTAAACTTGCTTGCTGCGGCACTCCAGACTATCAGCTTTATCACTTGGACGCTTACTGGGATGTTGTACATCACAGTCTTGACGTGATTGAACTACATTCACGATTTCTTGGAGAATGTGCCACAATTGGATTAGAAGAAGATCCTGACTTTGACTTTGATTCTGCACTCTATTCAGCCCGCACTGATGTGGAAGCATATTTCACCGTGGTGGATTATTTGAGAGATTGCTGTGGATTTGAGGAGGAAGAAACCGAGCAGCTTTATCAGGTAAGCCAAACCCTTTTTAACACTAACAACTCTAACACCCAAAAGCAGCGCAGCAGCGCAGCATCAGCGCAGCAGCAGCGCAGCAGCAGCTAACAATGTTTTTCTTTCTAGCAAATTTAATTTTATGTGAGTGGTTTCAACGTGAACAAAGAAAGAAGATGATAGAAGAGGTAGCAGATATATTAAAACATATTTTATTGCAGGAGGAAGACATGTCAGAATAAAAAGCCAACATGGAGAATCTTGTACTATTTAGCGGTCACAAGGATGTTCTTTCCAACATGTTTCCAACACGCCTTGAAAAGTATGGACATACATTCAACTCGAGTGAAGCGTTGTATCAATATGAGAAAGCTGTGTTTCATCACCGTCCAGATATTGCTTCAGCTATTGTGTCATCCAGAAATGGTTATGAAGCAAAACGTATCGCCCAAGTGATAAAGCCATGTCCTTCATGGCATACAGTGAAGAGAAGTCAAATGCAAGAGGTGTTACAAGTCAAATGGAATCAGTGTGCATCGTTTCGCAACAAGTTGAAAGACTGCAAAGGTAAAACTTTAGTGGAAGCCACGTATGATCCTTGGTGGGGAGCTGGTGTGAAACAAGTGTCATCTCCTGAATATCCCGGTCAGAATATCATGGGAAAGTTGTTAGAACAGTTGGTGTGTGACGGGGGTATAAAAGAGACTGTGCCTCCATCATCATCATCATCATCTTACCTGCCGCCGCCGCCGCCGCCACCCAGCCGCTCGCCCAGCCGCTCACCAGTCCTGATGTGGAGACGTGTTTTTGTGAACTTATGAATTCCATGCTGAACTTGGCAAAAACTTGGGGAGTGTGGTAGTGGCTCGGAGCTGAGGAGTGCTTACTGCTCTCTCTATAATTCAAAGACTGTTTTTGATGAAGTGAGAGACAGAGTATACTGCAGTATAATGGCAGACATGACACTGAGACAATATATTGTGCAAAAAGCTTATTGTGAAGAAATGTTATTAGCTGTAAAAAAGTTTGCATGGTTAGTCTGTCCTGTTTGCCAACATGAAGAGTGTTCAGAACATACTTGTCATTTTGCATGTGTCTATACATATTGGAATGAAGCTAAATATTATATTCATTTAGATAAAGTGTTAGAGAATGCAAATCAGCGTTGTGAGAAATATGGGGTAGATACGATTACACTCGATGAACTCAGTCATTGGCTAGTATTCATTGAAGACCAATGGTCTCCAGTTATTCACACTATTATATCTATACTTGATTTGTAAAAACTTGTGAGTTAAGTGATATTGGTTGAGTTAAATAATAAAGCTATTCTGTTGAGAAGGTTGATTTTTTTTGGGCCTCATGTTGTGATAAAACCATGTTTAGCCCACGAGACGGCCTCGTTAAAAAAAAAAAACTTCACATATCTACTGCCTCTCCACCGCCCCCCCCCCTTAGTGCAAATAAAAACCCCAGTGTGTGTGTGTCTCAGCCTCTTTTCACTCGAGACGTCAACCTTGCAAGTACTCCCGTGTTGTTGCTTTTTACTTTTCGGTGTGATCATGTCGACGTGGAAAGACTACTTGACCAATATGTACTTTAAACCTGGACAGCCCGGGGCATTTGCTGGTCCTTACAAACTGTATCACATCTTAAGAAAACATGATCAACCCGTGACACAGTCACAAGTGAAGAAATGGCTACAGGACCAAGATGCATTCAGTTTACTCCAACCTGTCAAATACAGGTTCAAAAGACAACGTGGGATTACACGAGGCATTGATGACATGTGGGATGTGGATTTGGCTGATATGGGAAACATAGCTCCCTATAATGATGGCACACGCTTTTTACTCATTGTCATTGATGTGTTTTCCAAATATGTGTGGGTACAGCCAATCCCTAATAAATCACATACCAGCGTCATACAAGCTTTCCAAAACATTTTTCATGACACACCCCGAAGGCCACGCACTCTAAGGTCCGATAAAGGCACGGAATTTAAAAACAGATGGGTCAAAGCATTTTTGAAGAAAGAGGGCATTCATGCTTATACCACAAAGAATGAAACCAAAGCCAACTTTGCTGAGAGAGTCATTCGTACTCTAAAGGGGATGATGTATCGGTATTTTCTACATAATCAAACTTACCGTTACTTAGACATCCTTCCAGACTTGGTGTACAACTACAACCATAGACCTCATGGCTCCCTCCCGAATAAGTATGCTCCAGCTGAGATTCGTAAAGACAACGAATCGAAAGTGTGGAAGTATATGTATGTCGACAAACTAAAATTGAAACCGAAGAAGAAGAAGAATTTTAAATTTAACATTGGCGATCATGTTCGCATTTCCCACATTAAATATGTGTTTCAACGGGATTATCACATCAAATGGACGCAAGAAGTCTTCATGGTCACACATCGTTGTAAGAAGCAAGGAATACATTTGTATCGTGTGAAAGACTTTTTAGACGAAGATATTGATGGGCATTTCTACGAGGAAGAACTGCAGAAAGTGACCAAAGATATTGAATCCGTCTACAGAATTGAAAAAGTCTTGAAAACACGTAAAAGGCGAGGAGGAGGTGTGAAAGAATTATTTGTCAAGTGGTTAGGTTGGCCAAGCAAGTTTAACAGTTGGGTAAAGGAAACAGACATTCAAAAATGAAGCATCCATTTACATGCTTGGTCTCTGGACCTACAGGCAGTGGCAAAACGTCTCTGGTGAAGGAAATTCTCGAACAAAAGTTGATTCACCCCTCTCCGAAAAACATTTTATGGCTCTATGCAGCAGATCAGCCTTTGTACAAGGGAATGAAAGGTGTGACATTTTACCAAGGCATTCCAGATGACATTGAAGAGCGCTTTAACCCGAAAAAACCAAACTTACTCATCATTGATGACTTAATGACCAAATGCCATAGCGATGAGCGTCTGACACGTCTCTTTAGTGTTGGTAGCAGTCATCAAAATCTAAGTATCATCTTTATTGTGCATAATTTGTTCCATCATGGGAAAGAGATGTGAAATATTAGTTTGAATACCCATTATATCATTCTGTTTAAAAATCCGAGAGACAGTCAACAAATCAGTACATTGGCGCGGCAAATGCATCCTGGAAGATCTCAGTTTCTCATAGAAGCCTATCAAGATGCTACCAGCAAACCCCATGGTTATTTATTCATTGACTTGAAGCCGAAGACGAATGATCAACTGCGTATTCGCACAGGCATTTTACCAAAAGATACACATTATATATATATTGATAAAGCAGTGTATGACCAAGAACCAACCCATTTAACCATTCGCAGTCAAGATGTCTAAACGTATTCGAGCGAACCAGCCTTTTCTTCATTTGCTTGCACGTAGTGGGCCTAGACGGCGTAAATTCTTGCTACAGCAAGCTACGAAGGAGGAATTAACGAGCTTGTTTGAAATTTGTTTGAATATATTGCGAGGACATTTACCCTTAAGCTCAAAACGGTATAAGGTATTCAAGCGTGAGCGTCATACCCTACGTACTCTGGCAGACAAGAAGATATCCCTTCGACGAAAAAAGAAGTTGGTGAATCAGAAAGGAGGATTCATTGGAGTTATTGCTAGATTTGCATTGCCCTTGTTAGCAAAGCTGCTGTTAAAATGAAGCATGCTATGAAAATGGTTCTCATTCCTGAACATGAATACAAACTGTTATTAGAAAAGAAGGGGGGAAACATAGCATCAAAAGAAAAGTCAAGACACTTTTACGTGGGAAACGAACGCGTGAAAAGGCTATGGAAATGTCTCAACTTCTTGGCCGTCATCTACGAACAAGTCAGTCCCAACAACAACCACCACCACCACCACCACCACCACCACTAGAAAAGCTAGTGTTAAGTCATTTTCAACCTATCTATCATGGAAAAGTGATACAACTTTTAGCAGAACTGAAGAAACATGGTACGAAATGGACAGAGAAGAATGAACTTGTGTTGAAAACGGGTGATGTCATTACAAATTCTAACATGGTTGATTTGATGAAAGAAGCATTGGTGGCGACAAGAAGAAAAGAACGAACCATACCACCCCATGGTTGGCATCCGTTTATCCAGGAAATTGTCGATGCTAATATTCCAAAAACGACGTTTAGTAAAAAGACCACTCGTGAAGACATTGCAACAGAAATGAAACAGCGTCAGCAAAGACAGTTTCCTAAAGGATGGGAAAATTTTTAACATGGTTGAAAGAGCTGTGGTGTTGCCAAGAAGAGAAACCAACTATTCCTGTGAAGATTAGATGCACAAGTGCGTGTTGTGAAGGAGAAGTCCATCATCATCATCACGATGTAAAAGAGGATGAGACTTTGCATACTTGGTCGAATGGCGCGCGCTGTCCTGAGGTATATAGGCAACGACGACGACGCACCCATACAATTTGAGGGGTTCCCCGTCCACCATGGAGTCGACAAGCTTTTACATTACTTTGCCTAGCAATGCGAGTATGAACTATTATCCCAACAACAAGGCTTCGAATTATCAAATTCGTATGCCTCGAACCATCTATCTGAATGGAAGATATGAAGTGGCTTTAGCTGAAATTCAATATCCGCATACATGGACAACGATGAGACATGGCATGGACTATTCTATTCAGTATCGACAACAACCGCTGACAGATGCTGTTCTTGACACTATCAATATTCCTTATGGCTACTACAGATCCATACCGGAGATATGTCAGGCAGTGAATGAAGAAGCGACTCATTCTATGAAAGATGATCTTAAAGACGCTATTCGGCTAAAGTATGATAAAATTAGACGACGTGTGTTTCTATTTCTAAATTATGGCTTTGAAGTGTCCTTCTCCAATGGATTAGCTGAGATTTTAGGATTTATCCCAGATCACTGGTATACTGAAACGTGTACAGCTGACCATAAAGCCGATGTGAAACAGGGGTTTTATACACTGTATGTGTATTGTAGTATTTGTGAACCACAAGTTGTTGGGGATTATTATGTGCCTTTGCTACGTTCTGTTGGGATACAAGGTCATGATGGCGACATTGTTATGAAAACGTACGGCGAACCGCACTATGTCCCTGTAAACACATCCAAATTTGACATGATAGAGATGAATATAAAGGACGACACAGGCCATACTGTTCCATTTCAAACTGGAAAAGTGATCTGTAAACTCCATTTTCGACCAAAAGCATTATGAAAGCCTACACACACGATCCGTCTGCATATCGCAACCATTTTCTTCGTCAAGTGGGTGGAGAATTACCAGGATTCAAAGGAGCGCGAATTCAATATGGGGATGGTATTGGTTCAGTACTGGGATCATTGGCTCGTAGAGCTATTCCACTACTTAAGGCTGGGGCTAAGATCGTTGCGCCACATCTTAAGAAGGCTGCAAAGAATGTTGCGAAAGATGTTACGGACCGAGTAGCACAGCGTGTGTTTGGTGGTGGTGATGTACATAAAAAGAGAGTGCAACCGACGAAACGTGCCAGAAGACGAAAATCAGCTAGACGGATAGCATCAAAAAAGCATAAAAGAGATATCTTTTAAAAAAAAAATCATGTCTCTCATTCACAATCATTCGTGCGAATGCAGTCTTTCTCCATTGGAATGGTTTCACGTACCGCCTACGCAAACTGCTGTAGAGAAAAGTTATAATGTCGACTATCAACCACTGACTACCATTAGAGAGGGTGCTCCCATAGAATTCTACATTCCTGCGAGTACAGAAGAATATCTGGATTTAAAGAACAGCAAACTTCATATTGTATGTCGCATTCTAAAGGCCGATGGATCAGCGTGTGGCGCAGATGATAATGTCTCTTGCATCAATGATGTGTTTAATGGGTTATGGTCTAATATTGAATTGTTTCTGAATGATCGGTTGGTTTCTCATAGCAACAATACTCATGGGTATACCAGCATTATCTCTCATCTCATCCATGATTCGGAAGAAAGTCTCCATTCCGAGCGCTCTATGCGTCTCATGTACAAGGATACTGCTGGGTCGATGAATAGTTATGAGGTGAAAAGACCTAATCATGAACAATATGTATCCGGGCTTCATGTCAATGCCGACGGTGGTGACTTGGCTGAGCAAGGAAACAATGGCTTACACCATCGTTATTTGCATACACGTCTCAGCCGTGAGTTTATGCTGGCAGGTGGTTTAAGGATAGATTTGTTTGAGCAGGATCGTTATCTTCCGAATGGCATCAGTTTGAAATTGCGTTTCCATAGACAGAAAGATGACTATGTATTGATGGCTGCAGATAATACCTATAAGGTAGAAGTGAAAGAGGCATTTTTAACCATTCGCAAAGTGAGGGTGAGTCCAGGCATTCAGTTAGGGCATACAGACGCATTGCTGAAAAGTCCTGCCAAGATCATCATCACTAGAAAAGAATGTAAAGTCTTGGCCATTCCAGCAGGATTTCGGTCTTTTGTGAAAGACAACATCTTTTTGGGTCAATTACCAAATCGCATTGTCATTGGTCTGGTTCATAATGAAGCCTTTGGTGGGTCAGTATTGAGGAATCCATATGATTTCAAACATTTTGATCTGAACTATATGCAACTGTACACGGATGGTGAACCAGTCCTATCCAAACCGCTCAAGCTTGACATTACACAGAACAAGTACCTAGACGCTTTTGAAATGCTTTACAAATCGTTTGACCGATTGAAGTGTGAGAAAAGTTCCATTATAAAAAGGGAAGATTGGCCTAGAGGGTATTCTTTATTTTCGTTCGACTTAACACCGGATTATGATGGTGCTGATCATTTTCCCCTGATCAAGCATGGGAATTTGCGGCTAGAAATGAACTTTGCTAGGGCTTTGCAACCTACAATCAATGTCATCGTCTATGCTGAATTTGACAACATTATTGAGATCAGTGCCAATCGTAGCATCCAATTCGACTACCAGTCATGAACACGAAGCAGATAGAAGCCATACTGAGCCATGATGCCGCGATCAAAGACTTGTTTCAAGGTGTGTTTGCCATGGACCAGTTACCACCGTCTTTACAACGCGGTGCCTATGTCATCAACACCGACGATCATGATGAACCAGGAGAGCATTGGGTGGCAGTGTATTATGACAAAGACCCTGTGGAATACTTTGACTCTTATGGACTGTTACCTCTCGATGAGCGTTTAGAAACGTTTTTAAGAAATGACTATATGTATAATTCGATCTCATTACAAACGCCGACATCATCGGCGTGTGGTTTTTATTGTGTATATTATATATGGCATAGAGCTCGAGGTCAGAGTATGTTTGATATTGTGAATATATTAAAAAGAAAGGATGGGGATTTTATTGTAAAGGATTTTGTCTATTGACATTATAAACCTTTGTTTTATTAATGGTGTAGTTAAGCTGTAGTTAAGTTGTTGAATAATTGTTCAAGTTTTGAAGAAAAGAAAAAAGACTCAAGTTTCAAACTGATCTTGTTTTTTATTGTGTTTTCCAAACTCCCCCCTCCCCCCACTTCTTATCTACCAACTACTTTTTTACAGTTTTCTCTCTCTCAATACATTGATCAATGCATGCCATTCATTACAATTTAAATTAATATAGGTATCATAGACATTACACCCACGTTTGTAAATGCTATGAAAGCTCACATAACGCACATCACCAAACTTTATCACTTTAACAGTTTCATGTTCAGACAGTTTCAGTTCATATCCTTCTTCTAAGTCCATCAGCCGCATCAGCCGCATCAGCCGCATCAGCCGCATAGGCTGTGTCACCTCAATGGATTTGGTACCCCGCTTGAGTTGTATTCCATCCTCTTTGAATTCAAGCAGAAGATTCTTTCCAATCCAATGCGTGTAACAGCGCGTTCCATTCCACTGTGCTGAGGGTGATGATGTCGCAGTCTTCTGTAAGCTCGTCATATTGGCGAAATTGTACAAACACGTCTAGACCGTTCTCAGTCACACGCACTTCTAATTCATCCGAGACTGCTAGGAGAAAGCCGGGTATTCTCAACTTGTCTAGGTGATCCTTCAACACGGATTGGTCATCAAGCGATAGGACGAGATACTGTCCAAAATGCCGTAGCACAATGTCATCACATAAGTTTCTCAAATAGGAGAACCCATATGTCATGGGTTCATAATCCATCAAATGGTCGTCTTCCATCTCGTCCATGTATTTTATACTCGGATGATGTCGAACAGTGGATGTTGTATAGCTTCTAGGAATCGTAAGATTGCGCGCCAGTTCTTGATATCAAAGAAGATCAACTGTGCATAGGGTGTATCTGGCACAACTCCCTTATAATCCTTTGGATAATCCTGTAAAAGATTTCTACAGAATGTCACACGTATGTTAGAATCATATTCAGCCACCGTCACTTCCAGTTTATTTTCAAGTCTGCGTTTAAACCCAGCTTCAAGCGGTATGTTTTTAAAGTCTTTCCACACTTCATGTTTAAACCGATAAGCAGAAATTCTCTGAGAACCCATCATCACTTCATTCCTCTCATTTACTTTAAGGTAAACACCATCGTTTAACATGAGTGCATTCATGATGGTTACCTGGTTATGCGCCGTCGCCTTGTCTGCGAAGCCTTTTATCCACTTCTTTCACCTGCTTCTTCAGCATTTTCCATTCAGGTATGGTCAGCCAGATACCCTTTTTCGTCGGACGGTTCCTTCCAGTCCCCTCATCTCTGAGGTACTTGCGAATGTTCACCACACCTTCATCGCTTTGTTTCATAATCTTGATATACTTTCCATTGCCTAGAGAAAGCATTCCATCCCACGACTGTGGTGGTGGTGGTGCCGCCGTCTCCACTTTTAATTTCTTGATAGTGGTGGTGGTGGTGGTGGGATTTTTCACGTTCAAGTCTTTCACCGTATCTGTTAGAGTATCCATATCCGTTGTTGCAGATCTCTTCATGTTCACCCTCAACTCACTCACTCTGAAGTTTGGTGAGAGTCCCCCCCCTTTTATACTGTTGCTGCCGCTGCTGCCTTGTAATGCCCATGCGCCAAAGTGGAATAGCTATCATTCAACACGTATCGCTTATCATCAAAGGGGGAGAGAGCTACTTTCCTCAACTTCTCCGAGAAAATCTGGTGGTCATGGCTTCGAATGGTGTGTCCTGTCACCATCATCTGCGTTTGGTTGAACAAACTGTCTTTATACTGCTCATGTTTCATCCGTCTTTGACACGCGTAAGTGATACCTTTGGCCGTATGTTTTTCTTTCCCACCATACATCATACTGTACATTTTCGGCCGAAGTCCAACAAACTCTTCAATGGGAATGCCCGCCGTCTCATCTTTCATTTTCCCAAGCACTTTCTTGTTCACGTTGGAATGCAGGAAATGATTGGGGGGATAGTCACTTGTGTCGAAAAAGTCGGCATCTTCCTGCATATCCTTGTAGATATCATCCGTTTCTATGTCGTAACATAGACTGTCGGTGTCGCTGAACAACAACTTGGCGTCGGGATACTTGGTCATGATGTAGTTGTAATGAAAGTCAAACATGAGCACTTTGCTGAGGTCGAGAATGGTGAAGCCGACTTGAATGGGCTTATCCAGAAGCAAATCCACTTTGTGTAAATGTACCGCGGTCAAATCTTCGTTGAAAATTCTAAATTGGTGGAATGACGGTTTGGCTACAACTTTCTTGAACCGCTTTTCCTGGTGAACGAGTTCCACATTGATGCGTTTTCTCACATTTTCCATGGTTTTGCCAAACACAGAGTTGTTCATCAATTTGAAAAAATCTTTCTCAAACGGGTTCTTGGCCAACTTTCTCTTTTCCGTGTTCAACGAGATGTATTTCGCTAACCATTTGCTCTGTGCAAACATGATGGCACGATGCACCTTCGTGACTTTCAATCCCAGTGATACATATTGCTGTAAATTTCTATAATGAAGTACATATTTCTTCTTGTCACACAAGTTGGGAATAAGCTTTTCACTGGGTTTATCTTTCATGTTGAGATCTTTCCGTAGCTTCTGACTATGCTCTGATAATTCTCCCACCTTCACACATTTCCGTTCTGGAGCTACTTGGTAGTGATTATGACAATCATGAATGGTCTGTGGGTATTCCAAATCCACTTCTAAAATGTATCCAATCTCGTCATCTTCATCCACTTCCATGAAGTCAATGGATTCTGGCTCGTTCACCCACATAAATCCACTTTCCGGCATGCTTTGTGACATGGCCCAGCCGTACAAGTTGTTCGCATCCAGGTACATCAGGTAATGGGTTGGTTTCGTGGGATCATACTCTGCTACGTAGGGGTTATTTGCTTTCGCATACTTGTGTGTGATGACAGATATTCCTCCGCGTAAGCCTTGTTCAACCATTTGGTACATGTCAATGTCATTGATCAATTCCAACTTCACCTTTGTCGCTTTTAACATCGCATCCCACGACAGGCCTGGCGCTGTGTAGTAGTGGGCAGGATCCAATTCATAGGTGTTGAGACATACTTGACGAAAGTTTTCAAACACGTCAGCCAGCAGTAACACATCTGATTTCAGGTACAAGTCATGGTAGTCACCAAATGTAGTACAGTGGAATGTCTCCCACACCTTCTGTGCATGCATATAATCCTCATCACTAATGCCTTCTTCACTAAGCTGACTGTAAAACTTGTCCTTGGACGGCAATTGTGTTTCAGCAAACTTGGATGGCTCATCCACATAATCGTAGGGGTACACTCCCTTTCTCAACAGTAACTCTTGCTGGTCGCTATCGTGAATGTGAGAGGTCATGTTATCAAAGTTCTCTTTCCCTACTGCCGCCAGGTTGGATACCAACTTCTGTAGAGACGTACTCATGAACTGATAACTGTCCATAAATTTCAGATTGCTCATGGTGAATGCAATATATTTCTCGACGGTGTTGGGAATGACTGTAATCGTTTCATTTTTTAACTTTCCAATTTCCTCCATGATCAAATGACTGTCATAGCCTCGCAAATTGTGGAAAAAGACAGGGATGATAAAAGAATCTTTATCCCCCTGCTGATCCTTTCGAAATCGGAATTGCAAATTGCATTCACTATGTGCAGCTCCACGGTATTTGCCATTGATATGATCATGATCTCTCACACGATCTGCTCCTAGAGGCTCATGACAAATGTAGCAGTCGACAGCAGTCCTGAAATCCTCTTTGTCTTCACGAGTCATCACCATCTCCTTTGGCTGTTGTAAACCATGCACAATACGATCACGCTCTTTCACCATATGGTCTAAAAAGACTTTCACAGCATTGTCTCCTCGATACAGGACTGGAGCGCGTGTGTCATACTGGCTCACAACCACATAGGCGAAGCTGTTTGGACGATGATGCTGGTACCTCACTTCTTCATACTTTTGCGTGAAACATTCAAAGTCGGCATAAATCACAAAAGGTGCTCGCTGTTGTTTGGCTACATTCTTGAACTTGATGAAGGGTTCCTTAGGGAATGATAAACGTTGTGCTCCATGCTTGCCACACACTTCGCGATGCTTGTCTAACAGATCTTGTCGTGTAAACCCGTGAAGGCAGTTGAAACAATAAAACATTGCTCCATTATACTTGGTACGATAAGCCATCAGTCTGCTGAAATTCTTGATGAGACAATAATGCCTTGTCTTGTCATTGCTAATCAAAAGTAAGTTGATTTCTCTCACGCTGTTGGCGCTGGTGTTTCGACTCAGTTGTATCGGAACAACGACCTCCTGTTCATATCCAAACACGTTGATGGACACATCATTCTCCTTTTCAAATTTTGGAATGTCCTTAATCGGTGTCGAAAATGTCATACCTTCCACCTTCAATTCCTTCTCAAATACCTTGTATTGATGCACACGCCGTGGGTTTCTATCTGTTGAAGGGTGAAGGTGAGCCAGTACTGACCATAAGAAACACTTGTTGTCTTTATTCTTAATGTTTAACACACCTTTTGTATTCTTTACTCTCTTCGGCAGTTTGATATAACTGCTCGCTTCCAGAGGTGCTGATGTAGCTGTATGCACTTCAATATACAGGATGTTATCCAACACCCAGCCAGACCCTTGTCGCTCATGTTCATCAAACTTGGTAAACAATTTGTAGTGAAGTAAATACGAGCCCCCATTTATTTAACTAAACAACAGTCTGCAAGCAAGCTGAAAAGGTCCCGGACTAAATGTTCCCAATGCCAATAAATACTAGCTCCTTAAATATGAAAAGTTTATTCACACTTCATCCAGATAAAAAAAAATACCATAAAAAATACCAGTACACAGATACCAACACAAAAACCCCTTATTATTTTTCACACTAATTGTTTGTCCCAGCTAAATAACCCAACACACAGTGACCTCGATTAGGTCACAACAGACGAGCGATGTTAAGCAGATCCCACACAGGCGTATGACGTCATCACCAAGTCCCATGCAGACTAGTGATGGCATCAGAAGAAGTCACACGCCGACGAGTAATGTCATCAAAAGGGTCACACGCTGACGGGTGACGTCATCAAGAAGGTCACACGTGACCTGTAACCTTATCAACGGTCAGACGGCGAATGGCTTGAATGCGCGACGCTCATTACATCCCGTAATGTCACACCAGATGGAGATATTCATAAGATCACACAGGCGACGATATCAATCGAATCTTGTTCCCAGTCCCACTCAAAAGACCGCCATCAAGAGGTCACACAGGCAAACTCAGATGACCGACCTCACGAAGTCACAGAGATGATCGACATCACGAGGTCACACAGACGAACTCAGGTGACTGACGTTACAAGATCACACAGCCGACATCGGTCAAATCTTGTCCCCGGCCCCACTCATCAACACGGTGCAAAAAACTGTGGGAATAAATATACACCATAAATATTCACTTAAAATTGAATTCTATCCAGCCTTGTTTTACACATGTCCAAAATTCCCCATTTCCTCAGTTTATAAAAAGCTAGATTCTCCTCCCCTTCCAGCAGATATTTACTTATCACATGCACAAAAAAATCTATTACACTCCCTCACAAAATACTCATATTTATATAAAGAAATAAATATATTACTAAATGACATACCTAAATTAAATTAACTCGATATAAAATTAAGTTAACCCGATATCAAATTGACTTAACCCAATATAAAGTCAACTCACCCAGTGACTCGTATACACGTCCGTAAATTACTAACCAGCGATCAACACATATTTACACGAGGCTTTTTCCGTAGCCAATATACATTTTATTTAATACAACAGGCATTTAGCCCAACACATCACAAAAGGCTGCTTTGACCAGCACATCACAAAGAGCTGCCTTAGCCCAACAAGCCACACCGGCACGTCTTATGCCTTTGCCATCGCTGCACAGAATGAAATCAAAATGACCGCGACCCGCGAAGGAAAAATAACATTTGACCAATGCTCAATAGAATGTTCAACACAGGTCAAACATTGAACCCACGTGTGCCTTTCAAACATTAGTCACAATGTTTTTCAAACATTGAAACAATGGGTACACGTACTGAACGTACACATGCACTATGGGACACAGCCAGTATATTGTTGCACATCAAATCCATTTATAGAAATTTCAGATAAACACATTTAAATGCATAGAATTCATGGGCCCGGTCAACAAAGGTGACCTCACGCGTCAACTGGTGACCCACAGCCCATTCCATACCTGTACATTAATTGTCATCACAACATATATCCCCCTTCCAAGGCAATTAATGTAACGACATAACTATTCAAGTACATTTTTATTATTTTAAACACTTTTATACATAGACTAGCTTCATACTTCTTGAACATTCCGGCTCAAGAAATCGGCGCCCAGATTGTCCTCACCCTTTATATACTCAACTCTGTATCTGTAGGGTTGGAGGGCCAGGGCCCAACGCATCACACGCTGGTTGTTGAACTTAGCCTTGTTCAGGTAAGCCAAAGACTGATGGTCAGTTTGTAACACAAACTCTTTGCCATACAGGTAAACTCTGAATTTGTTGAATGCCCACACAATTGCTAAGCACTCCTTCTCCATAACAGAGTAATTGCTTTCGCGTGGCAACAATTTCTTGCTTATATATGCTATTGGAAATAGCATGTCCTGGTGTTTTTGCAGGAGCACAGCCCCAAGTCCAGTATCGGATGCATCTGTTCGCAACACGAACGGTTTTTGTACATCAGGAAGCTTGAGTACTGGGTCTTGACTAAGTTCTATTTTAAGATCTACAAAGGCTTTCTCGTGTTCAGCCGTCCACTTCAGGCGATCTGGTTGATTCTTTCTTGTTAGATCGGTAAGGGATTTGACTTTGGTTGCGTAGTTTGGAATAAATTTCCGATAATATCCAGTCAGTCCCAACAGGGATCTCAATTGTTTCTTTGTTTGAGGTGCATGTGCCTCCTGAATCTTCTGAACTTTGTCTTCTTGTGTCATCAGCAAGCCTTCTTTGATACGATGGCCAGTGAATTCAATGTCGCTGTATCCGAAAAAACACTTTGAAGGTTTCACTGTAAGTCGAGCACCTCTAATCCTTTCAAACAAGGCTCTGAGAGAACTAAGTTGTTCTTTCCAAGTAACTGTGTGACTGAGAACATCGTCGACAAAATTGTCTATGTTTTTCAAATGCCGAATAAGCTCTCTCATCACTCTAGGGTAGGTTGCACCAGAATTTATGAGTCCAAATGTCATCATGCAGTACTGGTAATGTCCAAACGGTGTTGAGAATGCGGTGATCCCCTTCGAGTTATCTTCCAGTGGGATTTGCCAATACCCTTTGCAGAAATCAAGCTTTGAAAAGTATTTGTCGTTTGCGCATTTTGCGTATATTGCATCAATGTCTGGCATAGGTTCGCAATCGAACTTTGTCACTTTGTTAACCTGTCGCATGTCTTGACAGTAACGCACTGATCCATCTTTCTTTTTAACGATTACTATTGGAGAGCAATACGGAGAATCTGAAGGTTCAATAATCCCCATCTCTAACATTCCTCTTATTTCTTTCTCCATGTCGTTGTACATAGCGTATGGTACAGGGTATGGTTTACATCGGATTGGCTCTTTATCTGTAAGAGTTATTTTGTGTTCACCCAAGTTGGTTACTCCTGGTCTTGAAGAAAATATATCGCTGAATTCGTTCATAAGGGCTGAGATTTCTTGCTTTTGTTTTGTCGTGAGATCAGGATTGATACTGACGTCCTTATAAGTTTCCTCTTGTTTGCTGTTGCTGATACCAACGATGTCAGGATGTTCGCTGTCCACCTGGTCGTCTTCAAAAGTAATAGCTGCTACTGAAACCACGTTTGTTTCTGGCGTTGGGCGTAAGTATTGTTTGAGCATGTTGAAGTGAAAAATTTTCACTCTTTCAGGTAGCTGTATGGCGTAGTTGTTAATTCCAACTCGATCCTTGACGACGTAAGGTCCCTTCCATTTCATAAGAAGTTTGTTGTTATCGGTTGGGAGTAAGATGAGAACTTCATCACCAGTCTTGAGTACTCGCGGTTTAGCCTTCTTGTCGAAGTAGCCTTTCTGTTTGACTTGCGATTTCCGAAGTTCTTCGGCTGCAAGTTTGCAAGTTTCTTGAAGTCGTTCGCGTAGATCAAGCACATACTCATAAGTGTCTTTGACCTCCTCTTCTATCTGCTCCTTTGACCAGATTTCCTTCAGAATGGACATTGGCCCGCGCACTGTTCTCCCATATAACAACTCAAAGGCCGAAAATCCTGCTAAACTGTCCAGAGGTGCTTCGCGATATGCAAATAGCAGTGGTTCAATGAAGCGATCCCATTCCTTTGGTTGATCTTGTATCATTCTCTTTATCATTTGTTTTAATGTACCATTATATTTCTCGCAAAGACCGTTACACTGAGCATGATACGGTGTTGTATAAATGGCTTTGACTGACAGTAGGCGGTGGACTTCTTTCATCACATCCGATGTAAATTGAGTTCCACGGTCGCTCAGAATTTCCTGAGGAATTCCTATGTCACTGAACATCTTCAGCAATGCTTCAGCTACTGTAACCGTGTCGATATTTGTCAATGGTATTGCCTTTGGATACCTTGTTGCCATGTCAACCATAGTTAGAATGTACCTATGCTTTCTTGCAGAAGGTGGAAACAATGGTCCAACTAAGTCGATCGCTACTCGCTGAAAAGGCGTTGTAATAATTGGCAAATTCACTAGTGGCGCTTTTGATATCATACCACGAGGTACTGTACGTTGGCAAATGTCACAAGATTTACAAAATCTAGAAATGTCGTCATACATATTTGGCCAGTAAAAGTTCGATTGTATCCTTTCAGTTGTTTTATTAATACCCATATGTCCTGCCATGATTGATTCGTGACCACATTTCATCACGGTTTGTCTGTACTTCTTTGATACCACGAGTTGTTTTCCCCTCACGTCGTTGCCGGTTTCTATGGAATACGTTGTGCGATACAACAATCCTTGAAACTTCTTAAAGGTTGTGGCTTTCTTTGTCTCTTCATTCACTTTTGACTTCTTGATCTCACACCATTTCCTTGCTTGGTGTAGTGTTGGATCTTTGTCTTGACATGTCTTGAATTGATGATTATCACCCAGTTCTGGAAGAATAGGAATCTTCAATAACTTTGGTGGCTTATTTTGCTCCGCAGCTTGGCTCCTTGTTGTGACAGCCAGTGTGCTTTCTTCAGTTTTAGTTGTAGATTGACTGTCTGCTTTTACCATTGAATGTTTGTCTATTTGCTGTGCTTTGTTGAACATGAAGTCGTT
Source organism: Protula sp. h YS-2021 (assembly GCA_949752745.1). Classification (NCBI taxonomy): domain Eukaryota; kingdom Metazoa; phylum Annelida; class Polychaeta; order Sabellida; family Serpulidae; genus Protula; species Protula sp. h YS-2021. Next base: position 10,618,850 of record OX457032.1, read on the forward strand.
AGGCTGCTCTATAATCTTTGGGAGATTTCCAAGAATCACATCACAAAGCGGTTCATCCAGACACAAAAAATTCCAAAACACCTGTGTAGAATGCAGACTCGATATGCAATTCAGCAAACTGTGCGATGCGAGCTGTTTGATCTACTGAAATATATCGTCCTTTTTGTTAATAAACTGTTGTGGTTTCACTAAATCTTTACGGATGATAGCGGTAGTGCAACCTGTATCACGCAGAACTTGAACCTCTGTGTTGTTGACTGTGCCTTTAACAATTGGTAGAAGTTGCATGAAGTGTTTATCTTCCGGTAAAGTGTTAGCACATCCCATGCTTGGTAATCGATCCAATGGTTTTCTCTTCCAACTCTTACACTGGTGGCCGTTTGACGTTGCTATGCAAGTTGATAGCGTGTGCTTCTCTAGTTCTGGCTCCGAACTGTCATCTTCTTGCACGTTAACAGCGGCTGAGGCATTCATGGCTTTTTGCTTTGCACGACATTCATTTGCTTTATGTCCCTTTTGCTGGCAGTAAAAGCATGTGATGTATTGTTGACTTTTGATACTGTCGTTGGTTTGTGCCTTTGACGAATTGTTGTCTTTGCCAAATGTCTCCTTTGGTTTACTCTGTATCTTCTTATCTGCTGGTTTGGGTTGAATACGATGGGCTTCCATGTATACTTCTGCAGCATGAGATATTTCACTCAAGTCGTGAAGCTCCTTCTCTCTGATGTACATTGAAACTTCAGTAGGACAAGCGTGTAAAAATTTCTCAGCTATCATGAAGTTCCTCAATCCCTCAAAATTCTTTGGAATTCCAGCAAGCTCAATCCAATTGTCGAAGCAGTCAGACAGCTTTGATATAAACTGGCTTGCATTTTCTCCACGTTCCATTTTGGTCGAATGAAAACGTTTTCTGTATCCTTCTTCTGTCATTTGATACTTCTTTAAAAGTTCCGCTTTAAGCTTTTGGTAATTGTTGACGTCACAAGCGGGCATCTGAGCGTACACTTCCAAAGCTTTTCCTCGTAATAAAGCGCTGAGATATGTCGCTAAATGTTCTTCTTGCCATTCGTTAGATGTGGCGAAGCGCTCAAATCGTCGAATGTATGCATCCATGTTGTCTTTGTTGTCATCAAAGTATGGAAGCTTAGGTCCTTTTTGCCCGTGATTGTGTCCAGTAGACATCAACGACTGATTCTGTTCACCAGCGGCCTTTTTGCTTTGTAATTCCAATTGCAATTTCATCATTTGTAATTCGTGCTCCTGTTCTTCTTTCTTCATATGTAATTCTCTTTCAAATTTTTCTTGTTCAAGTTGTCGATTTCTTTCAAAGTTTTCACGTTCCATTTGGGCCTGAAGTTGTAACTTTTCCCTTTCCAGTAATTCTTTCTTTTCTTCCCGAGCGATTGACCTCTCATCCCTTTCGATGTCTTTCTGTTCCCGGCTGTATGCAAAATCCCACAAATCTTTGTCCTTTAATCCAAGCTTCTCTCCCATTTCGAGATATTTTGCAAAATCCATGACGTTGCTGTAAATTTATCCGCATCCAAGTTGTAAGTTTTTCAAATAAAATGAATGGTTATATAAATGTTTGTGGTTTGTGACTAATGTAATTGTTTATCAAGAATTTAAATATTTGAGTATATAGTAATTTTGCAAGTATAACTTTTGTGTTGAATTCAAAATTTAAATGTGCATTTTTTAACTGTAGATCTATGAGTTCATAGAAAGAAATAATTTAATCGACGGACAATGAAACCAGTAACAGACGGACCGTATAACTACACTTGATGCTGTTTATTTTAGATTCCTGTGATTTAGAATAATGATAAGATTTCAGGCAGTTGATTGTTCAATGTAATTGGAAGAAGTTCAGGTGCAACCCCAGCAATACCTTTTCTGTCTTATATAACTAACCATAAGACACTTCACGTTGAAAAGGCTTGTATGGGTGCACTGTATATTGAAGACTGTAATCATGAGTCTACGGACCGACAGACAGACTCACATTATGGTACCTGTTTACTTGTTGTAAAGAGGTAACGAACTGACATACCGACGGACTGACAACGGACAAACAGGACACACTCTGCACTCGTTCTCTTGTCTTAATAACTAACCTAAGACACTTCACGGCAAGAACAGTACAGTCTCCACGTACTTTACGATACTACGCAACTTCTGCATGTATCTTTCCTTCAGATACCTGTCAAAATCCAATTTTTCTTAGATTCTACAGATATGAATTTGAATTCTGCAAATCGAATTCAACACACAATTCCAACTGGTTTTTCACACAAGACTAAACAAGATATATCTCCTCAATAAGTATTTCTTGTCACTCGATTTACCCAACGAGTTTGTTTCATTAGACAAGCAAATATCTTATTGAATGCAAAAGCAGAAGACAAAACCGGGTACCTGCGGTCACATTTGTCTTTCAATCTATGCAGAGAACTTGCTATCTTAAGTGCAACTCACTAATGCGATGGAGATACACTATTGAGAAGCTAAGACAGTCTTGTTAAAGTGCTGATGAGTACCTTTCTTTTCTTGATTCGACCCTTTACTATTATGAAACAATTTTGTAACACCTCATCATAATTTACACATGAAAAAATAAAGAATACCCTTTTTGATTTAAAGTCTACATCACATCCCGTTTCACATCGATAATATCTAATACGATATTAAATCAGTTTAACGAATTACTAAATTATTTACTCAATCCATATTAGAACAATTTACCTTCCCATCCAATCCCTATCAAAACCATTTAACTTTCCATCCAATCCATATCAGAACAAGGTACCTTCCCATCCCGGACGAGCCCCAAAATTGTAGTGAAGTAAATACGAGCCCCCATTTATTTAACTAAACAACAGTCTGCAAGCAAGCTGAAAAGGTCCCGGACTAAATGTTCCCAATCCCAATAAATACTAGCTCCTTAAATATGAAAAGTTTATTCACACTTCATCCAGATAAAAAAAATACCATAAAAAATACCAGTACACAGATACCAACACAAAAACCCCTTATTATTTTTCACACTAATTGTTTGTCCCAGCTAAATAACCCAACACACAGTGACCTCGATTAGGTCACAACAGACGAGCGATGTTAAGCAGATCCCACACAGGCGTATGACGTCATCACCAAGTCCCATGCAGACTAGTGATGGCATCAGAAGAAGTCACACGCCGACGAGTAATGTCATCAAAAGGGTCACACGCTGACGGGTGACGTCATCAAGAAGGTCACACGTGACCTGTAACCTTATCAACGGTCAGACGGCGAATGGCTTGAATGCGCGACGCTCATTACATCCCGTAATGTCACACCAGATGGAGATATTCATAAGATCACACAGGCGACGATATCAATCGAATCTTGTTCCCAGTCCCACTCAAAAGACCGCCATCAAGAGGTCACACAGGCAAACTCAGATGACCGACCTCACGAAGTCACAGAGATGATCGACATCACGAGGTCACACAGACGAACTCAGGTGACTGACGTTACAAGATCACACAGCCGACATCGGTCAAATCTTGTCCCCGGCCCCACTCATCAACACGGTGCAAAAAACTGTGGGAATAAATATACACCATAAATATTCACTTAAAATTGAATTCTATCCAGCCTTGTTTTACACATGTCCAAAATTCCCCATTTCCTCAGTTTATAAAAAGCTAGATTCTCCTCCCCTTCCAGCAGATATTTACTTATCACATGCACAAAAAAATCTATTACACTCCCTCACAAAATACTCATATTTATATAAAGAAATAAATATATTACTAAATGACATACCTAAATTAAATTAACTCGATATAAAATTAAGTTAACCCGATATCAAATTGACTTAACCCAATATAAAGTCAACTCACCCAGTGACTCGTATACACGTCCGTAAATTACTAACCAGCGATCAACACATATTTACACGAGGCTTTTTCCGTAGCCAATATACATTTTATTTAATACAACAGGCATTTAGCCCAACACATCACAAAAGGCTGCTTTGACCAGCACATCACAAAGAGCTGCCTTAGCCCAACAAGCCACACCGGCACGTCTTATGCCTTTGCCATCGCTGCACAGAATGAAATCAAAATGACCGCGACCCGCGAAGGAAAAATAACATTTGACCAATGCTCAATAGAATGTTCAACACAGGTCAAACATTGAACCCACGTGTGCCTTTCAAACATTAGTCACAATGTTTTTCAAACATTGAAACAATGGGTACACGTACTGAACGTACACATGCACTATGGGACACAGCCAGTATATTGTTGCACATCAAATCCATTTATAGAAATTTCAGATAAACACATTTAAATGCATAGAATTCATGGGCCCGGTCAACAAAGGTGACCTCACGCGTCAACTGGTGACCCACAGCCCATTCCATACCTGTACATTAATTGTCATCACAACACAATTCTTTATAGGCTTCTGGCAAGTCCTGTTCAATATCCTCTGGATTGTAGGCTATATGAGTTCGACTGCTGATAAAAGCATTATCCACTTGTTCTACCATCACACCTTCAGCATTCGCCGTCAGTTTCTTGAAGCGTGCATGCACGACAATATACCATTTCATGCCATGATTTAAGGTCTCCAACAAATGTCTCTTAATCCGATTCTCTTGTTGCCGCATTTCAAGTAATAAATCCGATCCATCTTCAGGCTCAAACCGTCTTTCCTGTGCGTTTTCACCCAGACTCACTCTTCTCCCTCTCCCTACTTGTACTCTCTTTGGTTCTTCCATCCTGCATACATGTGTGTCAAACGCTTCCATAGATGCAAATATCTTTACACATCTACAGCAGAGGAACGGATCAGGTCTGATAATGCTATCTTGCATCGTCTTTTGTCTCTTCACTTCTATCTGCTGAACAAGCTCTTCACGAGCACGTTTCAACCTTGCTGGTTTACACGTATGTGCCACATACAAGTCCAGAAATGGAAAGTTTGTTTGCACTCATGACAAAACACTGATGTGTCTGAATTCGTAGCCATTGGTGTTGCTGCTGCTGCTGCCGCCGTCAACTACTAAAGACTGTTGTGATGTTTCCCTCCTCCCCTTTTATATACACGCACACACACAAAGAGGCTGTTTGAAAGTAAAAACAATTTTATTGTTGCTTCTCACATCTAACAATACTTTTCCACTTAACTATAAGATAAACCACAAATATTTCATGCAATAAAATATATTAAACAAGTTAGCGTTAAATGTAAAATAAAAATATATTAAACAATTTAACGTTAAATGCAAATGCTAAAAGATAACCAAAAACGTTAAATGTCTAAAGTTAACCAAAACGTTAAACACTATACACAGCGCTGATGTACCCCCGACCATGATGTTCACCAACACGTTGGCTCTCCGCAATCGCACTGGTAGCGGTAGAATTCATTCATTGTAAACGGCCTCCTCGAGCATCTGAATGGATGGAAGTTGTAATAACCAAAGTTCTTTAGCATCGCTCCACGCCACCAGCAACCTGTAAGCAATGGTCCTGGCAATGTCGCTGTGAAGTTGTATGGTAGCAATCCACCACATGTTTTGCAGCAATAATGCCGTGGGGCATTATGTTTCACCGGGCAATTGTGTGGCTGCCCTTCATACTCCAGCCACACCCAGCACTTATAGCACTCAGTTGTTAGCATCCGACCGTCCTTGCTCCGCACTATCTTCTTTTCCTCCACCGGAGCCACAGCAGATGGAAACTGTAAAGTTTCCTCCAAAGCATAGTTCATCTCAGCCTTTGCCTTCTCATCCGTCAACGGCATCACAATCCTAACTACTTCATCGGCTTCGAAGCAGCTCAGGTCATCTATGGCAATAGCAGCTTGCGAGTTCATCTTGTGTACCTCTAGCAAATAGTAGCTTTTTTCCCCCAACAACAGCCTCACTTATATATGAGTTTTAGGGGAAGGGGAGGGGAGGGGGGTTATATGAAGTTTTTTTTGAGGAGGCAGGGAGGGAGGGAGGGAGGGAGGGTGGTACACTTCAACGCTTTATCAACGCTTCATCAGCGCTTCAGCGGAAGTCGTTATTTTCAATCTCGTAATCACGCTAACAACTGCACAAATGGCGTTTCGTTTATACAACCATCCATTTCGTCAAGAAAAATGTGTGGAAAATGCTTTAAACATACTAACATAAGTTTACTTTTTGTTTGGGAGAAATGATTTTTTTAACTCTTCTTTGGTGGTAGGGAGGGGAGGGGGGAGGGTCGTCGACATTCTGTTCTTGGGGAGGGGGGGGGGTCGTCGACACAGATTCTTGGGGAGGGCGGGGGGAGGGAGGGTGGTCTGACGTTGATCAGCTGCAGAGTATATATCAGCTCATTCAAGCCTCTCCAGCCCTTTGCAATGGATGCAACAATGGAATTTACAATTCATGTTGAAGATCAATTAAGTATCGACACCGTTTATACACGCTTTTTTCAAGCAACACTGCTTCGCGAAGAACCATACAGAAAGTATTTTGTGGAACTTTTTCCAGATCCAAAAAACGTTGACGTGGTCTGCGTGCCAGTCACCTTTAATAGGATCATAACAACAGGGAAAAGAATCGCAAACATAGCCGATGGAGAGTTCAGAAAAGCTTACTTAAGAAGTAACATCCTAGGAGAAGATATACCAAACATCATTGAAGATCAAGAATACCCAGAATGGATGGAGTACTACACCCGAGCTGATCACGCCGTTTGTCCGGGTTGCAACTATAGCATTTTATGTGATAAGACCATCTGCACACCCTGCGGACACCTCGCCTGCCCCCATTGCTCAGTTACAGCGGCATTTGTTGGGGCATTGAAAGACAACTTCACCTTCAGATGCTTAACTTGCAACAACAAGAGCAACTGCTACCTGTTCAATTCCCAGCAAATGTCCCAGTGTGGCAGACAGGCGAGGGACATCATCATCTACAAAAACTAAAAAAATAAATAAATAAACGCCAGTGAGGAGCTTATCTCCTGGCCGCTCGCGGCCGCCAACTATTAAGAAATAAACAAAAACCGTGTTTGGTGTATGCATGAGAATGTGTGGGAAATGCTTTAAAAAAAACTCTCTCTGTCTCTCCACACCCCCCCCCCTCGTTCACTCGAGAAGCTCACGCCTTCTTTCAAAAAAAAAAAGAAAAAAAAAAGCCCTCTCTCTCTGTCTCTCCACACACACACCCTCGTTCACTCGAGACACTCACACCTTCTTTCAAAAAAAAGCCCTCTCTCTGTCTCTCCAACCCCCCCCCCCCCCCGTCTCGGCACACACACCCTTTCACTCGAGACGCCACACCTTTTTCCCCAAACTCCATCTACCCCATACACACAACGTACAACGTACAACGTTTCACCGGAAACAAACTTTCTTTCACTCGCAATCATTGCAACTGCATCAAATGACGTTTTCTATCGTCATCACTCCCAACCACACTCTTACAACTCGCTCTGCAAAAACACTGTGCAAAAACCAACAAAGCCTCAATGCTAAACCAAGGGAGGGGGGGGGGGTCCAAACAACAACTGGCAAACACTCCCTTTTATATGAACCAGCAAGGGAGCGAAATTTTACCAATAGAAATCCTCCTTTAACACTGCATTCTCATTCGCTCTTTTTTTTCGCTTTCGTCCAAGCATTTCGCACTTTCTCTCGCCAATAGAAATGCTCCTTTAACGTAGCATTCTCACTGGTGCAATTTCGCTCCCCTCTCAAGACTATATAAGCTGCAGCTCAGCCATGCCTCTCCAGCCTTTGCAAGTCTTCAGCAGCAGCGTAGCAGCAATGGAGTTTGAACACCACTTTGAATGTCAATTGAAAGTTGAGAGTGTCCGCACCTACAGCAATTTTCCGTTGAAAGTGCTTCATGAAGAACCGTACAGGGAATTTTTTTGGGAAATTTTTCCCAATCCAACTAAATATGATGTCGTATGCGTGCCAATCACGTACAACAGAATGGTCACCATCGGAAAAAGAATCGCTAGCATCCACGAAGGAAATTACCAAAAAGCATTCCTCAGGCAGAACATTTTGGGAGAAGAAATGCCATCGATACAAGAAGAAGAAGAGTACCCTGGGTGGATGGCTTACTACTACATCACGGACCTGTCCATCTGCCCAGGGTGCAATCACGCGATTAAATACGGCAGAAGTATATGTTCACCCTGTGGACACCTCGCCTGCCTCCACTGCACGGTCACCGCGGCATCTGCTGGGGCGCTAAATGATGACTATCTGATGCATTGCTTAAGTTGCAACCAAAAAAGTAATTGCTATGTCTTTGCGTCCCAGCAAATGTCGGAATGCGGCAGGGAAGTGAGGGAGGTCATCAACTTTCACTAATATACAAAAAATAAACCTCAGTGAGGAGTATATCTCCTGGCCGCTTGCGGCCGCCAACTATTATGAAATAAGCCAAAAACCTTGTTTGGTGTATGCATGAGAATGTGTGGGAAATGCTTTAAAAAAAAAAAACTTTTTTTTTTGCGTGCCGTCTCTGCCGAGGAAACACTTTCACACCTTTTTAAACAATGTGTGGCAGAACTCTTAAGAGTTCTGCCACAAAACTCTTATGAGAATGTGTGTGGGAAATGCACTAAAAAAAAACTCTGTCCCGTCTGCGCGCCCTCTCTGCCACACCTTTTTAAACAATGTGTGGCAGAACTCTTAAGAGTTCTACCACAAAAGTGTGGTAAATCTCTTGTTTACACACTACTTTTGGAACATTTAAATACATGCACTATACAACTCACCAGGATGCATACCACAAATTCAATTTATTTAACCCATTCAGGGCTTTTTATTACAAAATATATGCACCCATTTACATAAATACAGTATGACAACAAAGAATTGTAATTTGTCTATTAAAGAGAAATCAAAACCAGTTCACCATTGAAAGAATGATGCTAAATATTGATACAGCATCTGCTTCATGAAAGTTTCTACAAAGTGAGCTTCTTGATTTATCTCATAAACAGAGCCCAGAATCAAAGACAAATAAACACCACTGTCAAACATAAAGATTTTTTATCAATAAAAATAAATACAGTATGGCACAAACAATACGATAACGTACTCCTTGTGCGTTTACATGGTCACGTTATGCAAAAAGATGCTTGTTTCTAACAGCTACATGTATAAAGAGCAATAAATGCTTTTTTGAACTTTTTAATCATCAGCCCATAAATAATAGGGTTTATGCACGAATTTGAACATCCTAGTATCAACGTTAGCATGTCCACTAAAGGCGGTAAATGGGTGTTGGAAAATGCCGAAAAATACATCGATATACAAAACGGAAACCAACTAATGTTAAACACAATGATGGCCACAAGAAAACTGATTGTCAGATGAAATTCCTCTTCTTTGCGCTTTTGGAGAAGGCAAATTTGTGGGTTCAGTTTTTGTTTTACTTTTCTGGGGTCAGACAATACTGCATCTGTTAGTTGTTTCATTGCCAATGAATTATCTGTAAAATTTCTGTACATTTCTCTCTCACTTTCTGGCACACATTTCTGAATTGAATTAATACAGTCGTGACCTTTTGTAACATTTGGTTTATTTCTGGGGTTTGTGTTTAGATTCTCAGGTATAAAGTCGATTTCTATGTCCTCTAGTTGAATGGGGATATCAGCCAAACTACCCCTGGTTACTTTAGCAGTTGGCATAAAGGTTGTCAGTTGTTTTACTGAGTGTCGAATCCAAGCGCCTGCTTTCTGTTTGCGTAGCTGGTACCGTGTTGAAAATGTGTTGTCAGATAAACAAAGCGATTTTTCAATTTTGCGCATTTCACTAAAAATATGAGTGTAACAATAAATCATTGAGGAACATGGACCACCGAAGCAAATCAAAACCATGAAACAGGTGTAGGATTTACTACTGCTCCAATTTGCAAAGCAAAACGATTGTGCAGCAAGAAAGTCGTATTCACACCATCCGAATAGAGGAGGTGAGGCCAGAAAAGCCGACAGCAGCCACACACCTGCAATAGAGCAATGTAGAGCACTTAAATATTGGGTACTAAAAAGAGTTATTTGAAATAGAGTACTGAGTCCATTGAGGCTTCCCTTTCTTATAATGCCGCGCATAACACTAATTTGTATGCTAGTAGAGTAACTTTTATGACATCGAAACCAGTCACATTTTTTCGGGTACACCAGTAAACGCTTTAGGGTATAGAATGTAGGTATGACATACCTGCTATCCACGCAGCTGTTTTTGCAGTGGTATAACGCACGGCCACATCGCGTGGATGGCAAACTATGACGTAACGGTTGATGCTTATAGCAGCAAGTGACATCACACTAGCAATAAAAGTTACCATGGTAATAAAGCCCATAATCACACAAAGAGTGTGAGAAAATATCCACTCTCCAACTAGAAGAGTATATGCAATCAGGGGCATGCTTAAAGTACAAACCAGCAAATCCGCTCCTGAAACACATTAATTAATAAGTACATTAAGTACATTAAGTACATTAATAATGTACATTAAGTACATTAATAAGTACACTAATGTAGGCATTATGTTGCCTTGAGTTGAAAAGGAAATTTAATAGAGTATGAGACTTTGCTTTGCATTTTTAAAATGTCCAAAAATTATACCTGACAAGCATAGAACAAGAGCATTGTTTGTGCTTCGCAATCCAAATTTCTTCACCATCACTACTATCCATAAACTTAAGTTGCCTACAATTGCTATCATGGCAATCAGAATTACGGCAACTGCTTCAGTCACTTTCTGTGCACTGCCATCATAATCCGCCATTGATGCATTTTGTAACGGTTCTACTGTTGATATTTCACCCATTATGCTTCTGAGACCTCTAAATACCAATATATTAATCTACATAGAGGTGTAAAAGTAAATTATTGATTTAACAAATGTGCCAGATTGAATATAGAACAGATCATTTGGTTGCATTCTTGTGTTGACCAAGTTTCTCATCTAGAGTCAAATATAGTGACTTGCTTAATGGCCATTTCTTCACCGTACAAACACAGATATCGTAGTTCCTGCACTGTGGGTGTGTGGGTTATTAAAGACCCATTAACGACAAGACGTTAGTATCGAGCACGTCCATAGCAAAATATAAAAGACATAATATGAATACATAGATATGAATACATAGAAAATATTAAGAAACAACCTGTACAAAACTTGAATGTACACCGCTAGCTCAACATACGTAGAAATCATGCTACGAAGTTGGAAATAAGTGGCGATATCGAAACATTAGGTTTTTAAACCGGTAAAAACAACTAAAATGGTTGATAAAAACAATAGTAGGTTTATAGTAAATGAACATAGCAGACAACAAACCGTAATTTGATTGGATATTATATGAGTCGCAAACACTTTAAATTAATTTGAAGTGAATGTAGAAATGTTTTGCTATGTCAGTCTAGAGTCATATGCGTGTTAATACAGATTTTTTTACTTCTTGTCCTTTGATAAGTGGTTGCCTATCTCTGCTGTACCTGACATTTCTGTTACATATCATTGTATCCAATGGGCGACGAATGGTTGCTCGTCTCTACTTTATGTTACATATCAATGCATACAATGAGTGGCGAGTAGTTGCCCGACTCTGCTGTATCTGACATTTCTGTTACATGTCAATGCATTCAATGGTTGACGAGTGGCTGCCCGTTTCTGCTGTACCTGACATTTTTGTTATGCTTCATGTATGTAACCATTGGTATAGGCACAAATACGTTGGCGATTTTATCACGTTTTTTTTTTACATTAAAAAAGTACGGAAAGTTGTGAAACTCAATTTATTGACGAGTTTTTTTTCAATTAAGTGCCGAAAACATCAATGAATGGAGAGTCAGTGCTGTGCCATGTATTAGGCAATCCGAGCATAACAACGTGTTGAAAAGATAAACCTGTATCAACCATAGTACCATTTTAAACATACGAAACATCTCGGGTGTCTCCACTAGTACTTGAGTGAAACGCCTATTAACCTGTTGGGAGGAGCGTGACAATTCTGACCTATGTGTTAGCTTACAGCACAGCGATAAGCAATGAGTTTTGTTTGCACAAATGAAACACAGTATGATGCTCATTTTCTATTTGTATAGTTGCCTGTTTAGCAGTTTCTCAAACAAATCAATGCAGTTTTACTAAACAACTATGAAATTTAGAAGGTGGCATTATCCTACAGGATATTGCCTGTTACAACTAAGTTTTTGGATATGTTGACATGAACGACTATCACCCATTGAATAACAGGAAGTCATCCCCGTAGTTAATAACTTACCCATACAGAACATGAAAATAGCAATAACCGAAAAGATGAGAAAATGTAGGAAAATAAGAAGAGAAAAGTCAGGAAATGGGAACGAAGACAATCGTGAAAGCAAGAAGAAGAATAAGACGACTTAAATATACTAATGACACAAAATCACTGCATACAAGAGTATTTTATGCCAGATAACAAGACCCATCCTAAATAAATATCAAACTGACATTTTAGTATTCAGTTTGTATTATCGCAATATAAACAATCAAAATAAGAAAATAATTTGATTAGATTGGGTTTAAGTATAGACTAATACTTGACAAGAGAAAAAAAAATTTAAAAGAATCGACATTAAAAAAAGAAAGCATTTCAATACATAATGGCCAAAAAGGTGAGCGTGTCTGAAACTGATAGCTGTAGCGATACTCAGAGGTAAGCTGCCCAATATGAAACAAGAATTCAAAGATCATCAAAAAAGTTCGATATTACTGCAATGACTAATTTGGCATTAGCAATGTCTACTAGCGACCTGAAATGTAAGCTGTCCCATACGAACGTAAAAGGAAGTTAAAGACCATCTAAAATAAGGTCGATACCACTGGAATGATGAATACCGAATTTAATTATGCACCTGACAGTGCACGTATAAAAGAATGAAAGAAAAAACTGAGGTCAGTTTGTTCCGTATTGCACGCTCCCGTCCGGTGATAAATATACTTTTTCAGGAGTGAAATACACTCAAACTTACAGGAATGAGTACGTTGTAACTAACATGTGTGAGTGTTTATAAACATCATATAACTGCAAACGTCACATAATTACAAAAGTCATTTGCGTTTTTGTTCCGTTGTTATTTCATGATTTGAATTGAAATAGATTAGTTCTGTTGAACTGTTAAAATAACAAGAAACATTCGGAAGGGAAAAGAACTTGTTTAGTGGGTACTCGTGAGGTTAGTTCTTAAACCACACGAGTCTGAAGGCGTATAAGTTAGTGTGTTTGTAATTTCCCGGATGGCAAAAAGAAAGGTAAGTTTTTATTTTTAAAAGTAATTGTTGTTTGTAAATTTATGCTTTCTTCGGTGATGTATTCCATGGAAACAGGAACAAGGTGCGGAAGGGCAACTTATGAGCAAATAATCATTGCACATTGCAAATAAATATTCAATATTTATTTTCTTAATCAGAAATATAAAGAAATCAGGTCCAGTATCAATACCAGCTGGCCGGCAGCTCTAATAGTGCGTCGTCCCAACTGAGCATAAAGAAAGCAAAAAATGAGCCCCGAAAAATTTGCAAGAAAGGCAAAAATATCGCAATATAGGTGCAAAATAAAAGTAATACATCATGACAGTAGGGCAATATGGCTTTTTTGCCTTCAGGCCCGGCATTGAATTGATCTCACCCTTCGGGTTTGATCAATTCGACCCGAGTCCTTCAGGCAAAAAAGGCATATTTTCCACCTTTCATGAAGTATTACTATTAGATAACAGCAGTTTCCACTATTATCCTGTCCACTAGTGAAAAGCAACATAAATTAAACTCAGATAATGGTTTAAACTCGAACGCATAGATGCAATGCTCTGTTTCAACACCAGAAACGCTGATATAGCCTTCGTGGTGATAAACTCAATTGCATGGTTTATAGCTGACTTTAAAGAGCAATAAAATGCATTAGAGATCCAGCACACAGAGAATTGTATCAAATGTATTTAATTACTTTTAGAAGGATAAACATCAATTTAAAATCTTTCACTTATATATTTTAAAGGATATTGGCTACTTCAAAATATCTCAAATGTGACAAAAAACTGCTAGCAGTATGTATTATAAGTATGTCCAAGCTGGAAGTAAACGGATGAAATTGAGACACTTTATTACTACGTTCCATATAGATTGCATTAGTGCGGAGCAATTTGGTTCATTAAAATATAAAACGAGATAGAATTGTGTCCTTTTTGGAGTAAAGAACTATTATATCGATTCCTCTCAGGGGATAGCCCTTTACGTACAAATGCATAAAAAATTAATAACAAATAAAACGGAAGAGCGAAAATGTTAAACTCTACGAATAGTTGTTTTGAGAAACAATTTTGCTCTAGTTTGTTTTTTTTAATTGATAGGCTGTAAATGAAGTATAATCATACATTAGGATGTCTGAAGTGTTAGATTTTCTAACAGTAGAAGCAATTATTTTGATATAAGGAAACAAAATATCTCTTTTAAACAGATTTAAATAATGATTGATGTAATTAAGCATGACACTTTTTGCTAAAATCTTCAAAATCTACTTATTTGTTACACGGATTTTTGTAACATACTGCCAAGATCCCGGTTTATTCCGGTTTGGGTTGACCCCCATTAACTAACCGTGGATTAGATTACCTATTATCAGGATTCAAAATGAAAGCTTTCCGGTCATCCCTTTGAATAATTTATAACGGTATATTATGTTGTTCAGGTTGTATTGGCAGTCAAAGTCTATCCAAGTGTAACGAGCCTAGTTACAGCTATTTCTAACAAGTGCTGTTGTTTCCAGCGCTCTTAGTGATAGTTTGTAAATACAACACAAAATACATGTATGCAACAAAGCACCTGAACGTCCAGAAATTTCTTTAACGTGACGTCACCGCACAAAATTAAGGGAACTATGCTAAAAATATTAAAGATATATTTTTGTTATTATGCTACTCAATATTAATGAGAACAAACGTTCTTTAACTGTGGAATGAGCTGAAGTGCCACCTATAAATGAGATTGGTTCTAAAACATTTACAGTGATTGGTGCAGATTCTTGTGCTGTGCAATGTCGTAGCAGTAGACGCTAGTTAGCTCGTAACATGCATTTAATCAGGCTTTAATGTTCGACACATCAGTCAGTTATAAAACTGCTGTTTCAAAAGACAGACATCTGGCACTCTTTAAGTATTTAAAAATCTGTATTGTAAAAGAGATGTTTTATAAGTTATCACGTGACATTTCAATGTGAACTGTTTCTTTAGAAGCAGTATCGTGATATTCCCTAAGTGTACTTTAAAACTAGACCGAAATTCGCACAGCGAATTAGCCCCACTTGGAATGATAACTTAAAAGGGAAGGTAGATGATATTGCAGTTTGTTAGCAATTTTCACATGTCTGAATGTAGAATATCCTCCTAAATACTACTAACTATACCGGTAAGGTCAAGGCCAAAAATTTGCTCTATCTCTTATCGTTTTCGAGATAAAGGCCAACTTCCAGTTTGGGGCTCGCAAGTGATCTGGAGGTGAAGTACACTGAAAGTTATACCTTACGTGTCGTCGTATAGGGGGTGGAGGTCGAAAATGAGGTCAGAATTGCTCTATCTCTTACCGTCTTCGAGATAAAGGCCAACTTCCAGTTTGGGGCTCGCAAGTGACCTGGAGGTGAAGTACACTGAAAGTTATACCTTACGTATCGTCGTATAGGGGGTGGAGGTCGAAAATGAGGTCAGGTCAGAATTGCTCTATCTCTTACCGTTTTCGAGATAAAGGCCAACTTCCGGTTTGAGGCTCGAAAATGACCGGGAGGTCAAGGACACCGGAAGTTATACCTTACGTACCGTCGTATAGGGGTGGCTGTAGAAAATGAGGTCAGAATTGCTCTCTTACCGTTTTCGAGATAATTGTTTTTCTTAAATAACGTTTTTCGCGATTTCAAGGTCAAGGTCAAGGTCAAAAATTTTTATCGGTTGCTTCAGATCACATCGCCCTTTATATATGTGCCAAGTTTGGCTTTTCTAGCTTCAATGGCCTTGCTGTAGATGTCTGGAAACCGATTGACCTTTTTCGCGATTTGACCTTGACCAGTAAGGTCAAGATCAAAAGATTTTATCAGGTGCACCACTTTAGATGACCCTCCATACATGTGCCAAGTTCGGTGGGTCTAGCTTCAGCGGTCTCGGAGGAGATGTCTGGAAACCGAATGGGCGGAAAAAAGGGAGGAAACAAATAGGTGAAGAATTCGAGGCAATCCATCTGCATTTGATATTTTCACGACCAAATGGGAATAAAATCATACGCACACCAAAAATTTTTATCATATAGTAGAAGAAACCATCTAATCACAGGATGCATCCACACACACACACACATATATATATATATATATATATATATATATATATATATATATATATATGTGTGTGTGTGTGTGTGTGTGTGCATCCTGTGATATATATATATATATATATATATATATATATATATATATATATATATATATATATATATATATATATATATATTATATATATACATATATATATATATATATATATATATATATATATATATATATATATATACAGGGAGAGAGAGAGAGAGAGAGAGAGAGAGAGAGAGAGAGAGAGAGAGAGAGATCTAAACTTGGACGATGTAGGCTTGATGCTGTACATCAAATAGCGCATAGGAAAAGCACGACTACTCCAAAAAAAATGCAGCAGAAACACACGAAAAAAACACACTCACAGGATATGTAAAACTTGAAGGGCGATAAGGGAAAAGAAATCTAACACACCAACCTCCCCCCTCTTAACAACCACCATCACCATCCAATATTTGTTGCATTTGGGTAATTAATGTCGATAAAATGTACCAAAAGCCTCCATAAATAATGTCACACTGAGATAAAGAGAGGAAAGGTGTTTTTGATTTCCCTCAATGCTTGGGATCGTAAACGATATGATTACATGGTGAAACTTTATAATCACGTTAGCGAGAGAGAGAGAGAGAGAGAGAGAGAGAGAGAGAGAGAGAGAGAGAGAGAGAGAGAGAGATTTCCGAGTCAGTACAGCATAGAAAAGGATTACCTACGATGACAGCAATATGATATATACGTAGCCGTTTCTGAATTATAGAGAAGTGCGATGATAAAATCATACGTACATCCCTCGCCAACTTCCGGTTTGGGATTCGAAAGTGACCTGGAGGTCAAAGACACCGGAAGTTATACCTTACGTATCGTCGTATAGAGGGTGGAGGTCGAAAATGAGGTCAGAATTTCTTTCCGTTTTCGAGATAACTCATTGTTTTTCTTAAATAACGTTTTTTGCGATTTCAAGGTCATGATCAATGTCAAGGTCGAAAATTTTTATCGGTTGCTTTAGATCGCATCGCTCTTTATACAAGTACCAAGTTTGGCTTTTCTAGCTTCAGCGGCCTTGCTGTAATTGTCTGAAAACCGTTTGAACTTTTTTGCGATTTGACCTTGACCAGTGAGGTCAAGGCAAAAATTTTTTTTCAGGTGCACCACTTCAGATGACCATGCATAAATGTGCCAAGTTTGGTTGGTCTAGCTTCAGCGGTCTCGGAGGAGATGTCCGGAAACCGATTCGGCGGAAAAAGAAAAAAAAAGCGAGAAAAATAAAAAATAGGTGAAGCATTCGAGGCAATCCATCCCCATTTGGCATTTTCAATGCCAAGTGGGAATTATGTGATTGTGTGAATAATATTGTGTGATATACTTCAACTTAAATTAGGAGAAAGCTTCAAAGACTGTTATAGGATATACTATAACTTAATTGTAAATTCGAGGAGGTGAAGTAATAAGTATATTAAGTTAAGTTATTTGAGATATTTATGCTTAATTTTAGTTTTTATTACTTTTTAAATATTTACTGATAATTGGTGGACATTTGTAATAAAAAATGAGAGCCTTTTTAATAAATTTATATTAACAAAATCCTTTAGGTCTGTTTTAGGGGTTTCCTCACAGAATAAATATTGAAGTTGTGATGCTTTGTGCTTTATTTATTAAAGACAATATCCAATTTATCAGTTTGCCCGTTATAAACAATATAAACTGGGTTCAAATCACACAGCTAAAAGACCTTATTGGCTGTTATGCGGTAAATATTTAGCTAAATACGAATATTATACCATTGGGGTATCATTTTAACAACTTGCAAAATTGTACCAAAAACACATAGTGAATTGAATAATTGAGGTGCTATCACAACCTAATATATATATATATATATATATATATATATATATATATATATATATATATATATATATATATATATATATATATTCTCTATCAAAGAATGATTCATTCTTTTGCTTATGAATTAAGAGCACAGTGACCTTTTCAAACCATTATGACTGCTTCAGTATTTCTGTACATGGTAAGGTCTGTTTTGGTTACGCTTGCTATATGTTTTTGTATTAAGATATGATTTTGAATAACATAATTTATTTCTATTTTCGGTGAAATCTCTCTTCCCTCTTCGTACAGGTAACATGTTTCTCCTCCATGATCTTGCTTTAAGAATCGATACGAACTTTTGCTTTTACTGAGTTATCTTTGATGGAAAGCATTTCTGTATGACTCTAAATGAGCAGAAATATTTTTGTTGTTCACTGTATAATAGCAAACTATTGCTTTGTCATTAAATTACAGAGATACTTTAAAGTATTTACAGTTTATGGTCCCTTGCGCAACCATAAAGTGCCCTAAATGCTGTTTTAAATTTTTTGTTCATTAATCCGTACATGATAGGATTGAGGCATGAATTTAAACACCCTAACATAAGAGTGAACATATTAGGTATGCGTGGAACTGGCGTAGTAGCGAATACAGATAAGAACATGGTTATACAAAACGGGAACCAACAGGTTACAAACATAATTATAGCAACCAATAATGTCATCGTGAGCCGAAACTCCTCTCTCTGGCGTTTAGTAAATTTATGTGTGTGTGATTTGTGTGTGTTTGCATTTGTTATGTTGTCCCCTGTCTTAGCTTCAACAAAACAAGTGTTCGCGGTAAGGAACGTTTTGCTAGAAGTAATGCAAGTAGAATTCATGTCATTATCCGGGCGCAGTTTGCTATTTTGTGCATTTTTCTCAATTTCTAAAGATTTCATTTGTATTCTTTCATTATTTGAATTTGAACAAAAATTAACAACAATATCATTTACATCAGCCACATCCTTCCTCACTGTCTTGGTTTCATTATTTCCGTTGTTGTGACTAGAAAAAATATTCTTTTCTTCAACAGTTTCGCTCTCTAACACCGTGCAATTTGTCGTACAATTACGTTTTATGTTTTGTTTTCCACGTACAGAAGTTTTGATTTGCTGGGGAAGATTACATTTCTTCGAGTGTCTATACACACCTTCAGACTTTGAATGTGTTTGTTTCCAAGGCATAACAACATCGGTATCAATCTCGTCGGTGTAATTCATTGACACTTTCTTTTCATCTTCTTCTTCCTGACATATTTCTCTAGAGCTTTCAACCTCAAAAGCTTTGCTCATGGAATATCCAGCATCACTATCTTTTCCGAGAGTATATATTTCCGCGTTGACCTGTTTGGAAGACATGTTATCTCTAATACGACAAACTCGAGCTTTTATTGGAATTCTATTTCCAATACTTTGCAAGCTCAAGACTTTAATGATAATGCCATCAGCTACACGGACTTTGGTCAGCTCCTTTGACGAATTAATCGTTGCGCCATCTCTCATGTTATTTCTTTTCCCATTGCATAAGCTGCCATTATCACTTTGAATTTTATCAGTCCCCAATATGGGCAACTTTCTATAATTCTGCTCATCCATTTTATCCGAGAGATCACCAGAGAATAACGACACAGTGTGGTGGCTGTTATTTTCTGTACTCATTGCAAACTGGCTTCGTGCATTGCCTAACACTTCGCTTGGTTTACTACGTGCGATTTTGCCTCCTTCAGCCAAAGATTTTCTAAGTCTATATCTTTTCAGAAAGATCTTAACGTAACAGAAGACCATGGATGAACACGGACCGCCAAAACAGATGAAGACCATGAAAAAGGTGTAGCTTGTGCTGGTGCTCCAGGCGGCGAAGCAGAAAGACTGCCCTGGCAGGAAGCTATATTCACACCAGCCGAGCAGTGGTGGCGTCGCAAGCAAAGCCGATAGCAGCCACACTCCTGTTTGTGTAAGAAAGAGTTGGTTCACCAATCACATTTTATTTAATTAGAGAAGAATCAATAAAATGGTTTCATAAAACATAGGAAAAGCACGAAAAGCAGGGAAAAGTATTTATTTTATGTTGGAATTAACATGTAAACACTAAGTGATTTATGTTTTTTACTTTGTAAACAATAGTACATTTATTACAATGTTAGTATGAATTTAAAATCGATGTAATTGACATACCTGCTATCCATAACAGAGTTTTAGTTGAAGTATATCTCTTGGAAACTTCAAAGGGCCGACAAACCATTACATATCGGTTGATGCTTATCGTCGCCAGAGACATCACACTGGCAATAAAAGTTAACATGGTGATGAAACCCATTGTGACGCAGATAGTGTGGGAAAAAATCCACTCTCCCATTAGAATAGTAAAAGCCGTCATTGGCATGCTGATAAGAGAAACGAGCAAGTCAGCGCCTGAAAAAAAGTGAAATCAACATTTAAATTTTTCATAGCTTTGACAAATGCTGTACAAATCTTATTGGTCGATTGCCATATAATAATTTTTAATGCTGGCGAAACTTGACAGACGTTGCAGTTATCTGCAATCATATCGCAAGCTATGTGAATAACAAAGCATTATTGACCTATGCCAAGTCAATATGAATATATTATTGACCAGTTTCAAAAAGAAAACCTAAACCTAAACGCCAATATTGTCTCCCTGGCCAATAGTATTTTATTTTGACTAGGCACTAGCCACAAAAAGTGACAATGCAGTTTAATTGACTTTAAATTCAAGTAAGTGACTAACAGCACCACTGTACATGTAGATGGCTGGTTATTAAAAAAATATACTAAAAATGACCCATATACATATACTGTTTTCTTGTACTTTATATTAATACAGAGCGGATGTATCAGTGTTTAGAAATTTTCTCATTTCTTAATGAAATCATTTATAAAATACAGCTTTCTAGAGCTGCTTGTAACATCAACAAAATAACACCGCCTAATTTTATTGTACTTTTTGTGAATGTGCATTGAAATAATAACATAGATTTAAAATTACCACATTATTTTTGAATTTGTGGTGGTGTATATACGCTTGTCATGTCTTACACTTGATAACAGTAAACTGTTGCTAAAGCAATTTCACTTAATACTCTGTTTAATCATTGCGTAGGTGGCAGATGGGGAAACGGTTACTAATATTTAAAGAATGATTAAAGCGTTAGGTAATTTTCTTCTTTGATTTTGACTTTACGTTTGTCGTTAAGTTTGCAACAAATTATACGTGGCAAATAATATAGTGTCTGAATCAAATATAAATTTACATTCAATTGGTAATTAAATAAAACGTTAGAACTGCTTGTGAAAAAGTAATTAAAGAAATTCAGTACAATGTATAAACAAATGATGTACGAACAATGTGTATCTGGCAAACAGAAAAAATGTTGCCTATTTCATTTGTGTACTTTTTGCATTTGTTTTCATTTCCATTAGATTTTGCTCATGTTATTTCGCTAAATGCTGGAGGAGTCTTTCAGATCAAATACTTATTTATTCTGGAAACTGAATAATACCAACTGAATAATGTATTTTTTATATCAAACATGTAGATAAACAGATAATCTTTTATGTTTTTTGTCACTAATTGCTATGGTGTTTCAGACAGGAAAGGCCTATGTATGTCGCAGACTAGGTGTATGACTCGTCGTCTTTATTGGTGTTTCAGACCGGAGAGGTCTATGTATGCTGCAGACCAGGGGTATGACTCGTCGTCTTTATTGGCGTTTCAGACAGGAGAGGCCTATGTATGTCGCAGACCAGGGGTATGACTCGTCGTGTTTATTGGTGTTTCAGATGGGAGAGGTCCGTGTATGCTGCAGACCAGGGGTATGACTCGTCGTGTTTATTGGTGTTTCAGACAGGAGAGATCTGTGTATGCTGCAGACCAGGGGTATGACTCGTCGTCCTTATTGGTGTTTCAGACAGGAGAGGCCTGTGCATGTCGCAGACCAGGGGTACGACTCGTCGTGTTTATTGGTGTTCCAGACAGTAGAGGTCTGTGTATGTTGCAGGTCAAGGGTATGAGGATGAGATCTGGTGAATTATGTGCAATGATTTTGTTAGACGGTAGAATATGTTTGTCACAACCAAAACGGTGTGTTACGTTACTGTGCCTCGCTTTTCCGTTTCATCAAGCGAGTGAAAAACTGAGTTTGTTTTAATGTCTATGCTCGGCAAGAATGTGGTATGTTTGTGCCATCAAAACCTACAAAATTATCTCAGTAGAAAATGAGTTATAGTTGTTACTTTAAGGCAACTCAATATCAGAAAATAAACTCACAAAGTAAGGCTGTAAACTAGAAAGAGTTATGACTTTGTGCAATTCCCATCTCAAGTTGTTTCTAGTTATTAAGTTATTATTACATAACAGCAAATTACACACATATTTCCTATGATATATCCCGGTTGACAGCGACATATCTTATTCTAAAAGATGTTGTAATGCACAAGAGTGTTGTGAGCTTACCTGACAAGCATAATATGAGGGCATTATTTGTGCTCCAGAGCTTAAAGCGCTTCACCAGGATTACTATCCACAGACTTACATTTCCTATAACAGCGACCAGGGCTATAATAATCAAAACCATAGCCTCGATCCATTGTTCTGTATTTCGCTTGTTGCCATGAAGACTATTCCCTTCTGTAACGTCGCTGCTAAATGTAGAGCTAACTTCAAAATCATCCATTGTATAACGGTATCTTTCATTAAATTTTAACGATTGCACCTTTAAATGTGAAGTGTAAAACATTCAAACATTCAGTTATTTCTAAAATTGTTATCCAAGTTTCCCAATTTATAATTTTGAAATTGAAATTAGTATAGCTGAAGTAAAACCATGTTACATGTTCCTTTTAATAGCGAAGTCTAGTTTTGTCTTTACAAAGAAAAACATAGATAAAACTGCTAGCTTACTCATTAAGGCCTCGCATTTATAGTGCCCTAGCCGTGGCTTGGCTGCAAGTAAATAAAAATCCATTTGCACCCACCCTATTCATTCACTGCTAATTTACCACAACTACCTGATGTCATGATGATATAAGAGCTTGAAACTGCCAATATTTAATTAGTACCTATTAATAAGAACCCCATGTTCTGAACACATGTTTTTATAGTGGCAATAAATTCAGATAGAAATTGTTACTAAAACCATTATATTATTGGCGTTGTTAAAACATACCCTTCATGGACAGAAACAGGTAAAACAACTATGTAGTGATAAAATTTAAAATCATGGCCATACGCTTTTGACAAAAGAGAGCCAGATTTAACCGTTAAACACAGCAGTTCTGACTAGTTCTCCTTTATAAAGCCCAAAATGCAAGTGAATAACCAGCGAGAGCAGGAAGTCATTTTAAACAGTTATTTAAAGGCGCTACACTACTTTGTCAACATTAAACAAAGAACTCAACTTTTAAACACAACAATGTTAGAAATCTTCATAAAATACTACTTATGAAAATACTTGAAGAAGTACACATGCACTCCAATAAAGTAAACCATTCTTGTTTAGATTCAAGATAGATGTACTGTGAATCTAAGTTAATTATTTCAACAACTGGTCTATATTTGCTACATCAAGCACGTGTATGTATGGCAAAGCCTTTCTTGCTTCAGATTTTCTTGTATATTGTTTTTAAATGCACATTTTTCTAAAATAAAAGTGTTATTTTAAAGGCATCAGCCTTGGTAATGTATATCAATTAAAGAGAAATGCGGGTATCTCACCTACAATTGACATTTCCTTCATACTTTCACAGTTTAATGCTTTGAGGGTATACATTCAAAACCTGAAATGAAAAAGGGGGTCACCGATGTTATAAGAGAAATAAAGACACTGAAAGGTCGCGTACTTTTATTATAGAAACCATTGGGAAAACCAAGAAATTTCAATCAAAATGCAAAATTCACACATAATTACAATTGACAATCGCCTGAATTTTTTTCCTTGTTTGAAGAACACGTCATACGAAATGTTTTAAGCAAATAAAAAATATATGTCACCGTATCAATAAGAGAATTATACAGTCTTTTTGACAAAATCCCATTGACTTAATGGATAAATGGTGAAAACAGTGTAATATGATTTTAGTTGACAATAGATCAACACAGGCCCTTCTAGGAACACAATATCAATACAGACCATTTCTGGACACTACCCTGTTTGTCTTTGAAAAAAATCGATCTAGACGGATTTAGTAATTATTTGTACTGTGTAAACTTGGATTCAAACTCAGCGCTATTCAATGTAATGCGCATTTCGGTCGCTAGATGGCGCAGAGATACCCGCATTTCCCTTTAATGTTGATAAATTAACTTTGCACAATACACAGCAACTTCAAAACGAGCTTAAAAACTCCGACAGCAGATTGAAATCAAAATGATCAACCACAATAACGAAATAAAAAACCACAAACTGGCAAACATCTTCAACCTTAATGGAATAAATGTGAGGTCGTAACGAGCTGTTGTTGCTTTAGTGTCCTTGTCACGCTAGATCATATAGGTAATCAAAAATTAGCTGAACAAACAAAAGAAAAACAAATTACATAAAACACTATAATAGATCACATGTCATATACCAGAATCATTTTATTAATTAGTGCAAATTATTCTTTCATTTTAGATAAACGTAACTGAATAACATAGCATTATAGTCAGGTACACTTACCGTGTCACTTTTGCTAATTAGACCATATGCGATACCGACTAGCGAGAATTACACTTGCCGAACACAAAGCACACTATTCTGAACTCAGAATACATGCTACATGTAATATATTTGTTGAAAACATACAATCTTGCTGTTGTTGTACAGAATTAATATCGGAAAATCATTTACACTCCAGCGTTTTGTTATTTTGATAGATTTTTAGGTTTATTATGTTTCTCTTGTATATATTATATATTGTATAAAATTGGTGTTATCGACACCGCCTTAAAATGTATAACTAACACTTTATATCGAAAGACTAAACAATTTTTATTTTATGCGTGATTTTAAATCTTAAATATTGACTTTCAATCATAAATGCCCAAAAAATCAAATATTTTGATAAGAAAATTTAAAAAAATATGCAAATATATGTGGTCCTGCTAATGCAATACATATATAATATATATGCTTGGTCCCGATAATGCCTAAAATATCCTTATATATATACCTGGTCCCGATAATGCCTTGGCACGAAGTAAAACTCCTGATCCCGATGTATTTTCCCGTTAACAAATATTTAATATATGTTCATCGGATAATCGATTAACACGAAGACATTTTTCAACAAAATCAGAGAAAATTTATTTTTCTAAAATTCAGAGTAGATCATGTGTTGTGACGTTAATTTAACACTTTCTACTCGTTTTGAGAACTGCAATATCGCTTGATAGCACTAAATTTAATGCACGTTTATGAGATAAAATTGTGACTAGCGACAAGTGCAATTCATGTACTGGTATCCGTCCTCAGCTGCTCGTCGGCCACAATAATTCCATGCAAAAGTTTTTAAAAAATAATTATTATTTGTAAGTATGTCGTTATTTATCACAGTTTAAAAATCAAATTATGCACATGATTAATGGAAACAATGGCCTAAAAAATTCTTAATTTCATAGCAATTAAGACAATACAAAACAGAACCGCATTTCGCTAGCGAAATGTTAAACACTTGATAAAAATTAAAACAGAAAATTACTTCTTTCAAAGAGTTATTTCTTGAATAATATAAAGTATTTTACAACATGCATACAATGGCCCCCAGCCAAAAAACTGGAGGCAATTAATGAAATCTGGGGGACATCAAGGCACCAGCTGAAAATTTAGGGGGCCATTTTCTGAAATTGGGGGCCATGGCCTCCGCCAAAATTGTCCGTGTTGTTATTATTATTATTCACACAAGTCCAAAGTTTCGTTTTCCTAGGCTCCTTAGTGCCAGAGAAGAAGACGACACAAAAAACTCGGACCACTGTCAGAAAAAAAGTTCCATAGATTGATAACTTAATACCAACTAAACACAGCTTGAATACGTCTTATAAGCCGAGTAGTGTTTAGTTTTTGTTGATTTAAGGTTTTATTGACTGATCAGGCATACGCCTTGTTATCTATTTACGCAGTGATAGCTCGCACAAATGTGTTCTGTGCACCGCATTTACTTGCTAAAAATACACTCTTTCACATGGCGTTTTAAACAAGAAAACGAAATCGAAGGCGAAAAAAAAAGTGCCATGCACACGTTCATATCAAGTTCTACATAATTCCCAAGTTTCGTGGCCCTAGGGCCCGTAGTGCTAGTGGAGGAGATGACACAAGAAATCCGATCACTGTCAAGAAGAAAAGATACCAACGGCTGCTTGCACAACTTCATATAGCCCTTGCAAGCCAAAGGCTTGTCAAGTGTTAATCAAGTTTAAAAAAATAAGTAGTTTAGAAAAATTGGATGTCAAAGGGTCATGTATCAAATTCATGAAATATTGGATAACACGTATATGAGTTAACGCGAACAATTTTATCCGTTCTCGTTGACTTTGTCGTATCTGATATCTACTGCACGTGAGACATACATTATGGTTTCACTGTAAAAGCTCTTAATGCGGCATCAAAGGGCCATCTGTGTTGTTAGGTTCAATTTTGTTGTTCTGATGTAGTATCTGTTAAAATAGTTGTCAATATTCGGCTTACTTCAGTTTACTGAATTAAAGTAACGTCATGAATCAAAAGATGTGTTTCTTTTAAGGTCGTTGTTAAGAACTATTCCAGTTAACTAAAAATTCTATAACTTTCCTAATGAAGTGGTCCATTTCACATTTATACGGGCTGATTCCAAATGCTTAGAGATATGCCCAAACGGGGAGGGGGGTGAATCTTAGAAACCGGCATTTCTGATGCAATGAAATCAATTGAAGTACAGTGCTACGTGATTGTTGCTATACACAGTGATTGGTGGACTGATGGGTGATGCCATCATTCCTTGACTGACGGTTATGTCAGGATTTCTTGACTTGTTTAGTCATAACTGAATCGCAGAATAATATCAATACTTAAGCATAAATGGAAAAGAGGCTTTTGTATGATTCTTCCTGTAAATATTCCAGTAATCCCAACTTCTTTCACAATGATGTTCTCTAACAGGAGAGCGAACCATTCCCGTAGCTATTTCCACAGTGTTCGCTAATAATATTACAACTGATCGATTTGCACCAAAAAATACAGAGTATTATAGAAACAAGGAAGGAGAAAAGAAAAATACTTTGGATAGGCTCCAGTGATTGCCATTTCTGACTAGAGCTATTATTGATTCTCTTAAATCAGGTGTGAATTGTCGCATGGTCGTTGTGATACTTGTATCATCTAACGAAATACTATTTGGGTGCTAACACAAAAGGCATCTGACTATATACCTCAATTTATACATCGGAATCTGCAGAATCAACAAGTAAGTAGCGATGGCAATGGCTAATTTAAAACAAATTGATTTATTGATTTTAATTAATACCACGTAACGAACTGGTCAAAGGAGGATCCAGGATTTCATAAGCTACATAGGGCTCAGGCTAAAATTATCACAATTGTCGATCTCATACTGCCTTAAACAAAATTATTTACGCAACGGTAGAGAAGAGATGGCACCTCCACAATTCCCTGCAAAACCACATCTGCTCATTTAAGACTGAGTATATGGGAAATTCTGCCGTCATAAAATTGTTCACACAATCACTCCGAATCCAAATCTGCTCATTTAAGATTGAGTATTATCAGCTTCTACCACGAAAGCCTTTGTATACGTAAACTTTAAAAATTAAAATTCAATTTAATAAATTTAAATTCAAATTCGTTCAAAGCATAACATTTTTATGTGAGAATATATAACACTGTTGTTATTCATTAAGACATGTTTTATACATGAACCGATGTGGCGCTGTATTGCTGTCCGTGCTTGTGAACGCCTTTTGGGCATCCAGGAATGTAGGCAGCATTCTGACACGTATCTCTTGGCATGGAACACCATCTTTACATCAGGAAAACTTATTACTCAAAGTGCAACTTCATTAATATCATTCGATATGAGTATACACACTAACTAAAGTGGAATGTAGTAACAGTCATAATAAATCCTTGAGTGGCGAGTCAAGTGGATTGGTCTACCCAAATCATGTTTACCCTGTACTTATATTCTCTTATTGCAGTACCAGAAAACAGTTCTTTGCAGTTCTCTGGTCATTCGAATTGAAGTGAATTTTATAATAGGTACAGATAAAAAAGCCTAAAAGCTTCTTACATTTATTTTAAAAGCACTTTGTCCTTTCTTTGGCTTACTTTTACCATTTGTTGAAAATGATACGGTGAAAAGGCAAAATTATAATTCAAAGAATGTCCAGCTTTGGTACTGCAGGAGAAAAAGTGATATTTGAGTGCAAAATAACAACGTGTGTTAAATAAGTGTAGTTGAACAATGTTAGAAAATATTAAATATATGGAACACTTTATTTTATTATTTTATTTGTTCTGAGATCACAAAGTTTTGAGACATACAAGGACCAAATAAAACCTTGGTAGCAGGATAATTGGACGTGTAAAAAGACATCACCCGAAAATTACAGTTTATAAACACATTGGTATATCATCAAAAAAACATCATGATGTCTCGTCACCGTGAAAACATCTCCCTGACTAGACGTGTGATGTTGCCATGAAACATCTCTTTGATTAGCTGTATGGCGTTACGTCGAACATTGACGTATGACGTTACAGTAAAAAATCTCACTGACTTGATGTGTGACGTTATCTTGAAAGATTTCCTGACATGACCTCTCACGTTAGCGCAAAAATCTCTTTGACGACATTATGTCTATGTGCTTTATAATTTTGGAATCAAAGCGACCTTTGCGTAGTTGCAAGCATCTGTCTTTTCGATGTGCTTGTTGCATATAGTTGGGGCACCGTGCTTAATGTCGATAGCACTTAATGCTATTTGACCTGGTTTCCCTTGACTGAGTTAGCAATAACATGAATACAAACCCGATGCAGTAAGAGTTAATTGAAAACCCTGGTCAGCCATAAATATAATCAAATTTGTGTGTTGTCATTGGCAGAGGGAATTACTTTTGCAGGTTGAGGTCTGCGTGATTCGTTGCATTTAATGACTCAAGGTTGAGTTTGCGTAATAACATAACAGACTCTTCTGATTCACATCGGCATGCCATTTTTGACGTGCCATATTAAGCCCGCAAAAAAGAAACGATGTCTAAAGAAGTTGTAATTTTAGTTTAATTTCATTATATTTCATTTCATTTAATCTTTAATCACATAAGTAAAATTTAATTTAATATTACCGTTTCGATTATGATTTTATGCTTCATATTTTTATTTATTTATATTTTTTTAAAAATAAATTCTATTTATTTTAAATTTATTGCTCCTTTGCTTTAGCCTACAATGACAACATTTGAAGTACCTTTGAGTTTACAAAAGCTTTGACAGTCATTGGCACCAATAAATACACAATAACGGTATAGCTAAATCTTTGTGATTCAGTACTTGAAATTGTGACCTCCCTGACTGCCATACAAAATATGTCGATATCTTTGACTAACATGCAAAATGCGTCGATATCTATGACTGACATACAAAATATTCGATATCTATGACTAACATACAAAATGTGTCGATATCTATGACTGACATATAAAATGTGCTGATCTCTATGGTCGACACTGCATAAAATGTTGATCTCTATGATTGACATACATGATATCTTAATCTCTATGATTGACATACATAATATGTTGATCTCTATGATTGACATACATAATATGTTGATCTCTATGATTGACATACATAATATGTTGATCTCTATGATTGACATACATGATATCTTTATATCTATGATTGACATAAATGACATCCCCTTGCAAGAAGGTGAGGCTCGAGTTGTATAAGGAGAGGGAGAGAAGGGACAGAAGGGATCTGATAAAGCATTTCACTAAAAATGGAACAGCGACTCTCACAGATATCAACAAATAAATAATTCTGAAAAAAAAGGAAAGAGAAATAGGGTGTGCAGATGTTGAGAAAGAATAGCTTGGTGGATTGATTCCAAAACACCATGATCGTGTGTCTGAATTAGTCCTGGTGACTACACCAATAAATCTTCATATCTAGAATGCTCGCGGAGGCAGTATGATTCTAAAGAACGGCATTTGCTGAATGTGAATCCGTGAAGTTGTTTTTCCCTGCCGGTAATAAACAACCCGTATTGATTACTGAGCATCTCTGCGTTGTTGTTTTTCACTCTCTGCACATGCAAATAGCAGCAGAGCAGCTCTAAGCTGCAAGGTTCATGTCGTACCAAGGCAAGGTTATTATTGTATGGATTTAGTAATTTAATTCGAAGCTATTTCACAGTAAGTGCCGATAGTTATTTTATATAGTTATTTAACGAATTTAATTCAGTGAAGCTCTTTGCGGAATGTTATTCTATATACAGACATATCCCAGAATGACTTTGGCAACGATGGCAATCTTTTTCACGATTTCTTACATTACATAAATGATTCGTGTTTTATTTGCATGTGCTAAATGCGCTGAGCATAGTGGCATACTTGTGTTGTTTTTGTAAGAGCGACGCGTGGATGCGAAATCTTATTTGGCTGTTTTAAATTCACTGAGTGCTCATATAAATTACTAGCTTCAGTTACGCACATTTCATGTAGAGGGTCGTGTTCGGGGGATGGGGAATGGGTTGGACTCTCGGGTGGTCGAAGAGGATCGGGTTCGGGGGTGTTTGAAGAGGGTTGTGTTCTGGGGTGGAAGGGGAGGGTCGGGTTCGGAGTTGGTTGGAGAGGGTTGGGCTCGGGGGTGGTTGGAGAGGATCTGGTTCGGGGGTGTTTGAAGGGGGTTGTGTTCGGGGGTGGTAGGGGAGGGTCGGGTTCGGGGTTGGTTGGAGAGGGTCAGGTTCGTGGTGGTAGTTCAGGGTCGGGTTCGGGGGTGGTTGAGGAGGATCGGGTTCGGGGGTTTTAGGGGAGCGTCGGGTTGTAGAGTTGTAGAGAACCGGAAGGGTTCGGGTTTTGGGGTGGGTGGAGAGGGTCGGATTCGGGGCTGGCTGGGGAGGGTCCGGTTCGGGTGGTTGGGGAGGGTTGGGTCCGGGGTGGCTGGAAAGGGTCGGGTGTAGGGGTGATTGGAGAGGGTTGGGTTCTTGGTCGGTTGGAGGGGTCGGGTTCGGAGATGGTAGGGGAAGGTCGGGTTCGGGTGTGGTAGCAGATGGTCGGGTTTTAGGGTTTTAGGGGAGCGTCGGGTTGTAGAGTGGCAGAAAAGGGTTCGGATTGGAGAGGGTCGGGTTCGCGGTGGTTGGAGATGGTCGGGTTCGGGGTTGACTGGGGAGGGTACGGTTTGGGTGGTTGGGGAGGGTTGGGTTTGGGGGTGTTCGGAAAGAGTCGGGTTTGTGGGTGGTTTGAGAGGGTTGGGTTCAGGAGTGGTTGGAGGGGTCGGGTACAGGTGTGGTAGGGTGGATTTCCGTTCCATGGGGTAAGTAGCAGAGCTGTTCAGAAAATTTTCGAACTGATAAAAGATTCCTTAAAAAGGTTTCGGAATTTTCAACAAAAAAAAAACATAAAAACATTGCCTTGTCTGTAAAGAAAACTTTTTTACATACATAAGTATCAGCAGGAATCTTCCTATAGATACTGATGTTTTTGTTTAGAAATTTGCTTGATTTGACATGTAGATGAATTACTTATGAAATGGATAGACTGTGACTTATGTAATGGACAGCCGACTGACTTATGAAATGGACAGAACTGTTGACTCATGAAATTGACAGTCTGTGACTTATGAAATGGGCAGAACTGTTGACTCATGAAATGGACAGTCTGTGACTTATGAAATGGACAGAACTGTTGACTCATGAAATGGACAGTCTGTGACTTATGAAATGGACAGAACTGTTGACTCATGAAATGGACAGTCTGTGACTTATGAAATGGACAGAACTGTTGACTCATGAAATGGACAGTCTGTGACTTATGAAATGGACAGAACTGCTGACTCATGAAATGAACAGTCTGTGACTTTTGAAATGGACAGAACTGCTGACTCATGAAATGGACAGTCTGTGATATATGAAATGGACAGAACTGTTGACTCATGAAATGGGCAGTCTGTGACTTATGAAATGGACAGAACTGCTGACTAATGAAATGGACAGTCTGTGATTTATGAAATGGAAATAAAGTAAATAAATACGTGCCCTACAAATATTCTATTTCTGCATCATTGAATCGTGGTTGGCACAAGCGTTCACTGTCCAGACCTAAAGCATCGAGCAGGAACCTTTACTGGCACCCACTTTCTCGTTAGTTCACAATGCGTGAAAACAGAACGAGATGCACACAGCAGCTGATAATTAACGCGATATTTAGAATGCGTACACTTGAACTCAGGTGAGTAATTGCTCAGAGATGAGAGAAGGGAGAAGTGCATTGATATACGGCTGAATCTTACATTATGCATTACGCTTTTCCATACTACAATTTCTGTTCCCAGCATGATAATATATCACAGGCTGGAGCGGAATTCACTTTTTCTTTTGCCACAGACACCCTTATTTGTTCTGTCTGACTAGTCTTATCCATGCCCTTTTTTTTTACTTTCATTGCTTTTGTTTTCTTTCTACTACCCGAGTACTCTTTCGCTCTTTGCTATACTTCACGGGTACTGCAGGTCATGGTCACATTTCAACCACATGTTGCTTTCTTCTGTGTTTTACTTTTACAGTACTCAGACAATTCTCAAAGCAATTAATTAAGTGGCTGAACTGCCGACATAACGCAGTGTTACCGATGCTATTTATTCATGGATATTTACAATAGCTGCATTTCCAGTCCTGAGAAACTTTTCACCGAATAAGAAAGAAAACTTTAAGCTTCTCGCTAAACGTCGAACCCAATTGCTTCTCGCTTTCTTTTGTGTCTGCCCAGAGAGGAAAACTGCGTTTGTTTTATTAAAGGTTTTTTTTTTTTTTTTTTTTTTTTTTTGCTGTTTACTTTTGTCGAAATGTCTGTGCAGAACTTATCTATGCAGGATGCCAAAACACACCAGAATGCCTTTTTATTTTTTAAAGAATAAGAGACAGAATTAAAGTGCATCAAAAAATAATATTAAGAAATAGACTGAATTGTGTAGAGTAAACAGGCAAAAAATATACAGTGGAACATGGAAAACAGGCCTAGCATTGGGAACGAAATGGATCGATTTCCGGGTTGGAGCTCTTCATACTGGCAAACACCTAGGATTGATGTAGAGGTGGCCCTATTTATGAAGTGATCATATAAAAGCTAGGGGTAGTTCTTTTAGAGGTGGCACCATTTATGAGGTGGCTATTAAAGGGTTTATGGAATGCCGTTTTAACATTTAATGCTTATTTTTGATATCAAAATATATTTAGAGATCTCAGTAAATCAATGTAGAGCTCAGTAATTTATATTTTGCTATCATTGTTTGAATTTTAGATGGCAAAAAATTATTTTTGAGATCAAAAAATCAACTTTACAAACTTAAAAAATCTTAAGGGAGACACATATTTACATAAAATATAACGAATCGTCAATTAAATTTTGGAGATGAAAATTTGAATTATTGAGATCAACAATAAGAACACATTTTTTTTATCTCAAGAATTGCTTCTTTTTTGTACAGTAAAAAATTAAAATAAAGATTCTGTATACAAGGGCAGTCATTATTTTTTTTACAGATGTATGTTTCTGAATTTTTCATTAAAAAAAATAGACTGACATTTTTTATATCAAAAATCAATTTTTGAGATCAAAAAATCGTTTTCAGATTTGAAAATACAAATTTAAAAAGTATCAGTCTGAAATAATGATATCTGAAATAAATTCTTGATATCAATATAAAGAAAATGAATTACTGAGCTAAAAATTGATATTTTGCTCTCAAATATTTTATTTTTGCTATCAAGAATTGAATTTTTGATCTCAAAAATCAATTTAGGACATCATCAAATCATTTTTGATATCAGTATATATTTCTTGATATATCTAAATATTTATTGATGTCAAAAATTATTTTTGAGATCAAGAATACATTTAGAGATATCAAAAATACAATTACAAATAGCAGAAATGAATTCTTGATATCAAAATATGGATTTATTGAGATCAAAAATTAATTCTTGAACTCAAAAAATCAATTTTTGAGATCAGGAATTAATTCTTGATATCAATAATTCCCTAATAAATCTGAAAACGGCATTCCATAAGGGTTGGGGGAGGGGGTTCATTTACATATGTTTTTGTGTAAAATGTACACTAAAAGCGCGTAATGTGCAAGTAATCCTCACATTATGTCAGCAGGGTGTCTTTTCTGTTTAATCGCTCATCTGGGGAGCTATCTTTTTCTGTGATCGATAGTACATGATTTTGGTTAGATCGAAAACTTCGATCATTTTTTTAACAGCCGATTCATGCACAGTCGCTGGAAGTGTAACCCTTACTGTGCTGTGTATGCAGAATACCTATAAATAGTCCTGATTCCAGGACGGGGATTTTTTTTTTTTTTTTTTTTTTTTTTGGGGGGGGGGTGGATTTATCGAGATTCTTGCACACACTTGTAACATCTGCTGTGGTGAAACGATACACTAACGCAGCGTTCGGTAGCTGTGTGTTCGGCAGCTGTGTGCTCGGCAGCTGTGCTTTCGGCAGCTGTGCGTTCGGCAGCTGTGCGTTCCTTGACAGCCACTTCTCAGTGCTGCAAAAGTTCTCATGAAGAGTGGCAGCAGAACTCTTTTATTATAGAAGAGAACAGACAGTGAAAAACTAATGCTAACTTCAAAAACCGCTATTATGTTGGTCGTTAGCTGGGTTCAAATTAGATTCACAGAAGAACAAGAAACATTCTGCTGTATGTGTATTCTTTTTTCTTTTGTTTTCTAATCCTTTTGCTCTCCAGCACTCATGGCTTTCCTCTTTCTTTCTGCTTTCTTGCATATTTTTTCCTTGTTGACTTTTTTCTCCCGATAGAGGAGTTTCTCCTTTGACCTTTTTGCCACTAGTATTCGTCCTATTTCGAAATTTATTCACCGCTCACACATTTAGTATTCGTCTTATTTCGATATTTATTCACCGCTCACACATTTAGTATTCTTCTTATTTCGATATTTATTCACCGCTCACACATTTAGTATTCGTCTTGTTTCGATATTTATTCACCGCTCCCACATTTAGTATTCGTCTTATTTCGATATTTATTCACCGCTCACACATTTAGTATTCTTCTTGTTTCGATATTTATTCACCGCTCACACATTTAGTATTCTTCTTATTTCGATATTTATTCACCGCTCACACATTTAGTATTCGTCTTATTTCGATATTTATTCATCGCTCACACATTTAGTATTCGTCTTGTTTCGATATTTATTAACCGCTCACACATTTAGTATTCGTCTTATTTCGATATTTATTCACCGCTCACACATTTAATATTCGTCTTGTTTCAATATTTATTCACCGCTCACACATTTAGTATTCTTCTTATTTCGATATTTATTCACCGCTCACACATTTAGTATTCGTCTTGGTTCGATATTTATTCACCGCTCACACATTTAGTATTCTTCTTATTTCGATATTTATTCACCGCTCACACATTTAGTATTCGTCTTATTTCGATATTTATTCACCGCTCACACATTTAGTATTCGTCTTGTTTCGATATTTATTCACCGCTCACACATTTAGTATTCGTCTTATTTCGATATTTATTCACCGCTCACACATTTAATATTCGTCTTGTTTCAATATTTATTCACCGCTCACACATTTAGTGTTCGTCTTGTTTCGATATTTATTCACCGCTCACACATTTTTGCGTTCGTGTTACTTTGGACGTCCCTTTCTTTATATCTTTAGGTGTTTCGACTCATCCAGCCATTAACGAAAAACATAAATCAAGATGCAGATTATTTAATTCAATAAATGGCATTACTAATGCTTTACTAATACATTACTAATTTCCAGTTAATTGCATTTGTTTTTATTTGAAACCGTTTCACGTCCTTAACAATCCAGATATGCTTCTGGTTTTAGTGAAAAGTTTAGCAGATGTTATTTATATTGCTTGGTTCCATCATGAATTTTTTCCACGGTAAATTGTCACAGTTTGCCGGTCATGCCTCTATAAAGGACGACGGTGTCAAGACGTTGGAAAAATGATGTTGAGTGCACGTGACAGGGGTCAAACCAAACCAGAACGCGTGCGTGTTATCGGGCAAAGAAAATAGGAGAACCGGTCATTGTAGAAAATAAAACGATAAAAGTTGTGAAAGTATCGGGATTACTTCAGGACGTTGAGGGTTTGCGGTAGGTGGGGGAGGGTGGGGTGCGTTGGCTGGGGAAGGGGGTTGCGGGGACGTACTTTGATCTCGCTATCGACGCTACTTAGCGATTCCGACGCCGATCTCAGAGTAGGAGATTGGTCTCAAGTAGGAGGGGAGACGTTTTATGTTACACAACTAACCAGATCGTTAATTCAGCTGTCATAGCACCTCGTGTGCTCGGTGAGAAGGACATATCTGTAATTGATTCTTACTGTATTTAAAACTTATTTTCAAAGATATCTTAGTTCCTTTAAACTGGTAGGTCCTGAAAAAGGTAAGGGATTACTTCCTTTACGCAAGGATAAAACACTCCAGTAACTGGGTCGTGACCCTTCTCCTTGCAGCTAACCCCCAGCCCTCCTCACCTCCCTGTCCAGAAAAAAAACATTCATACCCATTTTAAGGCATTTTTCTTTTTGAGTTGCGGGGTTGCCACTCGCTTCCACAACTATTTATGATTGCCTCTTGGCGCCCTACAAAATTCACTTGCAAATGAAATTTTATAGCTCATTCAGCGGCGATTTCAAACTTATGAGTTTACCTTTATTCTTCGGAATTATTCTGGTGGGTTAGATATGGAATGCAAATAATTAAACCACACAAAATACAAACGTAATATGATTATCTATTTACACAGATCAGAGTACACTATCACTGTCTGTTAAATGCGCTACACTTGCATACCAATACGATTAATTTAAACGACGCGTTGTGGGAGATCATGAAAAAATAAACACCAACTACGGGCCAGTAAGTTCCTGTTGAGGAGTCATTAGGTCCTATATTATATTGTTTTCTTTGTATATTTCAGTCATTCTTAAAAATACAACTTTTTATCGCTCAGTAAGTAACGTTGCTGTGTATTTGCTGAAAAATAACAGCACAGTTTAAGTATGAAGTGACGTCATTAGTTTTAGTGTTACTGTGTGTAACTGATCCTACGATCCATTTATGAGATTTCTGCTTATTACACTGTGTGAATGATACTGACTTCAATCCAAATTGGCCCGCACATTGTGAGCGATTCAAGTCATTCATGTTTTTTTTACTATTATGCAACAGTTATCTTCGTTATCTTCGTTATGTCCCTGTCATGCGGTGCCATATTGTAGATTGCTATTGTTATCGTGTCATTTGTGGTGCAAAATGAGCACGACACTGTGAAATGAACAGGAGAACATTAATTTCATATGAAATAAATGACATAGTTTTGGGCACTGGTTTAAGTGTAATATCAATACGCTCTCCCACATGACTATACTCTGCTGATTTCAAAAGTTGTGTATCTAACTTGCTTAAAATAGCTTGTTTTGAATAAAAAAAAGTCTTTAAAAAACCAACAAAACACAGAAAATCTAAAATGGAAAACGACTGATATCTCTGTACAAAATGTAAGTAGATGTGACTTATTTAACATGGTGTTGTAAAAATGGGACTAACAGAGCCTGGGAAAGAGAAGATCGGGTATCAACTCCACGTTCTCAGGCCGTCGTTCATGGCCCTTACGCACTGATCGGAAAGCAACTTAACGGAACTGAACGGATCTTAGAATATGTAGTGATATCTGTTCTGCATTTCACGGGACGGCACAGAACGGATCAGAAGGAACTGAACGGATCTAAGAATACGTAGTGATATCTGTTCTGCATTTCACGGGACGGTACAGAACGGATCAGAAGGAACTGAACGGATCTTAGAATGCGTAGTGTTATCTGTTTTACATTTCACGTGACGAGACGGAGAGCTGAATTGATTTTTAATTTTTTCAGACAGTTCTGTATGAATCAATGCTTAACCGTTCACGTTGACCAGAAAGGCAACAATACGGATTTTTCCTCCAGCAAAACGCGACTTTGAAGTCAGAAAAACTGTGTGCAGTCACAATGTTTTTGTATATGGGGATTTACGGCTATTTTCTCACTGACCAGGAAAGCTTAAGTTATTGTAAAAATATGAATGTAAGAACAGGATGATTTGAAGAAGGGTCATGACAGGGTTTCTTTCGGTGTGTGATAAACTTGCATTTTCGTTCAGATATTTTCAGTCTATGTTCAAATCTTTATCACGATCTTTTCGACTCAGTTCCGTCCCTTTCTGGTCCAGGTGAAATGGCCTTAGTGTTATAGACGTTTTTTTAATGTTTATAGCTAGTGGGAAATCAGTACTAGGGAATTGTTGAAGCGGTGGCTGGCGCTGAATAATTGTAACACCAAATTGGAAGAACATACCTTCGCTTAGAGCGACGAAAAATTTAGTAATACGGTTTCTTTATAACAGCTGGGCATTTTGCCGATAGCATAATGTGGAATACTTACTATAGAACATACTGTAAGAGGAAAAGAAGGAAAAGGTCGAACTCAGCGCATCGCTTTATGGCACCTATTCATCTCTATAGCATTGTTACTATTAACAGCAATGGAAATAGCAACTATGACGTCACACAACAGTGGCATGTTGAAGATACAAATGAGGATACATATGATAATAACCGATATGAATGCGGTACGTATTTGAGCATGCAAAGGGTGGTTTATGGGGGCACTGAGCAAGCCAGAGGGTGGATTGTGGGGGCACTGAGCAGACCATAGGGTGGATTGTGG
The DNA here is from genome assembly GCA_949752745.1 of Protula sp. h YS-2021. Classification (NCBI taxonomy): domain Eukaryota; kingdom Metazoa; phylum Annelida; class Polychaeta; order Sabellida; family Serpulidae; genus Protula; species Protula sp. h YS-2021. The sequence goes on from OX457032.1 coordinate 10,658,101, forward strand.
GGCACTGAGCAGACCAGAGGATGGATTGTGGGAGCACCTGGCAGACCAGAGGGTGGATTGTGGGGGCACTGAGCAGAACACAGGATCGATTGTCGGGCACTGAGCAGACCAGAGGGTGGTTTGTGGTGGTATTGGGCGGACCAGAGGGTGGTTTGTAGGGGCCTGAGCAGATCAGAGGGTGGATTGTGAGGGCACTGAGCAGATCAGACAATGGATTGTGAGGGTATTGGGTGGACCAGAGGGTGGATTGTGGGGGCACTGAGCAGACCAGAGGGTGGATTGCGGGGGCACTGAGCAGACCATAGGGTGGTTTGTTGGGTATTGGGCGGACCAGAGGGTGGGTCGTGGGAGATTTGGTTAGACCAGTAGATTTGCCGATAGTCATATGAGACTTCTATAAAACGTCTTCAACGTTAGACCAAAGACGTTAGATTCAAAGAAAGTAGCGTTTTGGTTTTGACGAAAAGCAACGTCTAAACAACATTGATTTTCCAACGTCTCTTCAACGTTGTGCCAGAGACGTTGATCCGAGGTCGCGACTAATCACAATCAAGTTATATACAGTTTGAACGTTGTGATTTCATCCTGTTGACGTCACAACCTCAAATCAACGTTGGATCGGCGTCGGCATGTTTACTGAGAAATATAGATGCAATCTATGTCCAACTACGCCTCAAGCTTATTAAAATTCATTGAAAATTGTAACGAAATTCATAAAGTTATTAGGACGCAAGCTAGTCTGTAGAGAAAGGATGTTACTTTCTCAATATGATTCTTTTAGAAAAATTTTAGAATGAAAGTAGTGATAGAAAATTGTCAAAGAGCCATTTTGTGTGTTAGACCTGTACGAAAGACCAGAAAGCTCATTTCTTTCCAAGAAATTTCCACATCACTTCCTTTAAAATTCATGGAATTTCCAAGAAGTTTCCTCTTGAAAAAACCCCAGAAGACTCAATTCTTCCAAGAAATTTCCATGGAAATTCTTGGAACTTCTAAGAAGTTCTCACCTCACTTCGGAATAACTTCCGAGAACTTCCAAGAATTTCCATGGAAATTCCAAGAAGTTCTCACCTTAGTACGGAAGAACTTCTGAGAATTTCCAAGGAAGTTCTTGAAACTTCCAAAAAGTTCTCACCTCACTTCGGAAGAACTTCCGAGAACTTCCAAGAATTTCCATGGAAATTCCAAGAAGTTCTCAACTTTGCAAATTTATATTAGTTGGTGCTTCGCAAGAATTGGACAAACGGCGCCGCTTTTAAATTATTCTAGCCAATTTTGAAATTGTTTTTCTTCAGCGATTTTGATCAGATACCTTTCAAATTTTCTATGACGGTTTTGCAAACCACGATTTAATGAAAAGTTATGTAACTGGGCAATTCGTTAAAATTTGGACAAATGGCGCTAATTTGAAACATGGTTTGAGCCAATTTTCATAATGCTTCTGCTCCCACAATATCGATCAGACACCTTTCAAATTTTGAACGAATGCTTTACAAAAATGTTCTCTGAAACAAATTTCCAAGGAAATTCTTGGAACTTCCAAGAAGTTCTCACTCACTTCGGAAGAACTTCCGAGAACTTCCAAGAATTTCTATTGAAATTCCAAGAAGTTCTCACTTTAATACGGAAGAACTTCCGAGAATTTCCATGGAAATTCTTGGAAGTTCTCGGAAGTTCTTCCGAAGTGAGGTGAGAACTTCTTAGAAGTTCCAAGAACATTTTTGTAAAGATTCGTTCAAAATTTGAAGGGGTCTGATCGATATTGTGGCAGCAGAAGCAGCATTTAAAATTAGCACCATTTGTCCAAATTTTAGCGAATCGCCTAGTTACACAACTTTTCATTAAATCGTAGAAAATTTGAAAGGTATCTGATCAAAATCGTTGGAGAAAAACAATTTCCAAATTGGCTAACAGCAAATTTAAAAGCGGTGCAATTTGTCCAATGTTTCGCGAATCACCAAATAAAATAAATTGTCCGCCGTATAGCGGAGGGATATAGTTTTAACTTTTCAGTCTGTTCGTCTGTCCGTCCGTCTGTCCGTCTTTTCGTCTGTCACGCTTCAGTCTCACGCGCCTACAGGCCACATTAATGGATGGATCCGTTTCAAATTACACGGCTTCTCTGTACCCTTTCACAGTGCAGTGACCAAGAATTTTCGGGATCGGATAAATTGACAAAATGGCGAACTTATGAAAATCGGTGTTACAGCCCATCTGCGAATCCAGCCCATCTGCAGATGGGCTTGGCCCAACTAAGAATCCCCAGTTGGGCTGCCCATCTGCAGATGGGCAGCCCAACTGCGGATCATGAAAATACATTTTTCCTGGCCCATCTAGGAATTTTATATTCTTCCATTTTATGATATTTTATTGAACTTTTTGTTATTTATTTGTATGTTCTTTGAAAATAACGATCACAGACATCCTTTGTTGCATAAAACGATTGGGTAATTTACTCCTGGTTTTGATCCGGTGTTTAGTCTACTGTTGTTGAAAGGTCGATTGCATTTATTTTCAAATGACTGATGAACAAGGGGCGGGTATGGTCTATTGTAGGATTTGATTTCACTGTTAAGACTGTTGTGTTCGTGGATTCATTTTCCAATGATTAATGCATAAGAAGCGTGTATGATCTATTGTGGAATTTTCAACTGCAATTCTATTTTACTGTTAAGATGCTTGTAATCTATATGAATAGCACATAATTGCAATTTCGCTCGCCGATAGAGAAGTTCGGGTACTGACCCGCCAGAATGGGTGGTTAACTGACATTCACATGCGTGTAGTTAACGACATTTCACCGAAAGAACATCCAGGCGTCGACGGACTCCAGGACACGATTCTCCAACAGAACAAATCTTGGAATATTCCGACATCTGAATTTGTGCAAATTCTCCACGTCAACAGGAATCGCTGGATTACTATATCAAATATTGGGCAAGATTGGAACACGGTAGCCATTTATGACTCTTTGTGCCGGAAGCCATCTCCCGAAACCAAAGTGCTGATCTCGAAATTCATGGACACTGATCCAAAGAAAATGAAGTTGCATGTCATGAATGTCCATCGCCAGACAAATGGTAGTGATTGTGGGGTATTTGCAATTGCATTTGCAAGGACTCTGTTGAATGGCCAAGATCCATGTGAACAGAACTACATTTATCCGAGAAAACATCTTGCCTAGAATATCCCATATTCAGCCCTATCCACATTTCCATCGGCATTCATTTTGCGAATGCCACGCATTCTCATAGAATGTTGAACACAGACTGTTAAAAATGACTGATGTCATATTTGGGAAAAATGCCCAATGTCATAATTTAATTGCAACTGCGGTGTTTAATTGCAACTTTATATATACGGGTTTTGTTTTAAATTGCAATTAATCGACTTTGTACCTGGTATTTGTAATGATTCAAAGTGCAACTGAATCAGTAACGGCATAGTAATGCTAGCAAATTTGATGTTCAATTGCAACTGGCGATTTCACTTAGAGACCAGTTCTTGTAGTTTTATAGGATTTTAAGAAAACGTGTAGATTATTGTATAAAAATGTCAGCTTAATTCTATTACTAGTTGAAGAGCACTTTTCTATTATGATGAGTTTGAAGTTTCATTAATAAATTAAAAATGACATACAAAAAACGACAAAAAGTTCAATAAAATATCATAAAATGGAAGAATATAAAATTCCCAGATGGGCTAAGCCCATCTGCAGATGGGCCAGGAAAAATGTATTTTCATGATCCGCAGTTGGGCTGCCCATCTGCAGATGGGCAGCCCGACTGGGGATTCTTAGTTGGGCCAAGCCCATCTGCAGATGGGCTGGATTCGCAGATGGGCTCTAACATCGGCACTGGACTTAGCGTATATACGGGAGTCTCACGCGCCTACTGGTTAATGGATTGATTCATTTAAATGTTAGACACTACGTATACCTATCCTTCCACTTTTAAATTTTGCGTAGTCAACACGCAACAGCCTTACACACACCATATCGCCCACGGGGGATAGAGGTACTCCTGGAAACGTAGTCAAGTTGGCTAAGTTGAGAACTTCTTGGAATTTCCATGGAAATTCTTGGAAGTTCTCGGAAGTTCTTCCGAAGTGAGGTGAGAACTTCTTGGAAGTTCCAAGAATTTCCATGGAAGTGATGTGGAAATTTCTTGGAAGGAAATGAGCTTTCTGGTCTTTCGTAGACCTGTCATGGCTTCCATTTCCGGTGAAGGATAATGTGATGACATTGTGATACAGCGTCCATTCACCTCGCCCGCAACAATTCAACGCTGCCATAGAGATTTTGGTTGGATCCAAAAAAACTTGATGGTCTTCGAAGCATTAACTGGACAGTTAGGCATTTTGGAGCCAATTAATTAAGCAACTATTATTGTTCTTTGTCTAATGAAAATATCCATTGTTTAATTTGGAGAGCAATGCCGCCCCCCTCTCACAATGAGAGCCGATAGACAGATCCAGATGCTATCCATTGATCTTGATTGATCTATTCTTACTTACATTTTGACCCACATCCCAAAAGCAATATGTAATCCGGATAACTAATCTGTTTATATAAGCCACATACCTCAAGATATCAGCTGCTTGTTTTTACTACCCGATCTTACGGTATATTTATATATGAACCGCGCCAGAACGCAACCCATAAGTTTGCCTATGTAAGCTTTGTACTGAGCACAATGAGTAGCGCAATGACAGGCTAACAGCATCAGAAACAGTTATACAAATGTGCACACGAAATGACGAAAAAATGATACGATATATATTTATATTTATATATGTGCAATAAAAATGGACCTATATATAACGCATTTTTATCCAAGAGTATCGGGATTTGGCAGGGCCATAAATTTGATATATTTTCCTTTAAGGAGGAATTCTAGTGCTGCTGATCATACGTATACAGTTGCTGTAATATAGGGGTCAAAATTGACAAGACTATCAATTTTACATTCTATACACTTATAGCAAGTCAATGCCTACAGCTACTGTCAGCTATGGCATCAAAAAGCCGCCCAGTTGAGTGCGGTCGAAAAGTTCGTAATGGAAAAAATTATAATGAATTTTAAGAAAGTAAGCCACATTTCTACATATAATTCACAAACAAACTAGCATTAAATGATAAAACCATGGAATTAAATATCGGTCATTCCTTCATTAGCATAAGTAATCCGGAGCAAATCCGCAGTATGAAAAGCGCACAGTCGGGATGGACTACTCCGGACTGGATAAGACAAAGCACTCTTATGCACAGCACCTGAGCTTATCCTGGACAATCCGCAGTAGGAAAAAGCACAGATTCATGTTGGGTTAAGCCGGGTTTTAAGCCGAGATGTTAAAAGAACGTCTTGCAGGATTAGCTTTGCTTAGTCAAGGGCAAGTTAAGAAAATCCTAAGCCAGTCCGCAGTATGAAAAGGGTATTACTTTCCTTTATTTCAGGAAAGACGGCGATATTTTAGGAGTTTGAGCAAGGATATTGTTTCTGTTTGGGCTGCTTTTGATCTCTTTCTATCAGCTCTATGGCCCCAAGGCAATTGTTGCACAGTTTAGGCCGGGATGATCTGACATGGACAAATGATTTATAACCTGCGAAAAAACCTAATAATTTGACGCAACTTCTTTCGCAGTAATAAATGACTGCTGCTAGTACGTGTTCACTGTTCACTAAATCAGCATCTTACGTTATAGCTTTTGGTGGATCCCCCCCCCCCCCCCGAAAACCACCTGAGGCAATCAGATGTTCTGGTGTTTAGAAAACATACAGCTTTTCTATGCTGGTATTTTATGCCGTACTTACACACTTGAATTTACTTGTCTGTTTTCGCGTCGCATTGGCACCAAAATGGGCAGTAAAAGACGTCGCTGAGTAAGATATGATCCACTGCTGTGATGGCAGTCTTTTATTGTAGTGGCTGGATATAAATACAGACACAAAGGTCGAATCTGACCAAGCTATGCAAACCAACATCCTCGTAATCCAACTGTACAAAAAGTACAATTTCTGTGCCATGGTTTTGTTTTCTCGGTGGAATTTTTGTGTCGGGTTTTTGTTTGTTTCTTAGATAGCTTGAGCAAATAGAATGCATTCCTGGAGCATCCTCAAAGAACGAAACAGTTCTTTGACAAATGTGCAGCCCATTTTATCTCGAATAATATCATTTTAAAATATTAGTTGGACCCACATAATATAGAAATTCAAGACGATTATGTGATAAGAATATAAGCTCAGATAAGACTGCGCCTACGTGATTACTTGTTTCAGACGCGTTATCTGTCGGAGCTATAAATATTATCAGCGTAAATACAATTTGATGAATGCCGATTTGCGTATTTAATTTCTTACAAAAGATCCAGACGTATTTGGGTTCACAGATACCTTCTGTACTGTTGCTTCCTGCTTCTTCTTCGTTGTGCTAACCATTTCCAATCATCAGCTCGGAATAGTAAATAGAATGGACAAAGAATAACAAGAAAAAAAACTTATCTAAACCTATAGCAGTAAGGCTTCTGAAAATGTTAATGTACTCATGGTTTATGTGATTATAAAAATACTCGTGCTTTGAAAACTGGATAAAAAAGCTTTCTGTAAACTATTTTAGTTGTCTGATAGTTGAACTGTTGGATAGCAATCACTGACTTAAGAGGCATGCATCGGGCTCGATTGAGAAGCCTGGAGAGTAGGCAGCGTAAGTTAAACCTGTTTTCAAACTGTATTCAGAACTGGAAAAAAACTTACACGGTGGCAATGTAAATGTTCAAAATTAGCCCAAAGTTCAGTTGTGGTTTCTCTTGTGTTTGGGTGTAGTTAGTAAATGGCATGATGTTAAAGGGCGCCGTTTTGTACTCGTGTACACTGGAAAAGAATCGGATCTTGATACCAAGACCTAGTACAGGAGTCTGATAATCTTTCATCCTCCTACTTCTATGACGTCACAGTCCAGTAATGGTGTATTTTCCTCGTCTTCGAATGAGTACATTACAACAATACACATGGAAACAAATGAATATAGATGGAAACAAAAGCCGTGTATGTACGCACGGAGTGTTGCAGGGATGGTATATCTGCAGTGTGAAACCCTAAACCAGTCCGTTTCCCCTCTTACAAGTGTAACATCGTTCTTTCTCACTAAAAATCAATCTCATATGCAGCTCCACAGAAAATGGGCGTCTAGTACAGCTATCATGCCTCGTTTTTACGGGTTACAACGCCAAATTGTTTAATTTCCTGTCCGTTTTGTTGAGGTTTCCTCTGGTTAATATAGAGCGATGGTAGCTTATTTTTTTCGGCAATACCAGGTCGCTTTAAAGATATGACAGTGCACTAAATGTAAAAGATTTTTTTTTTAAAGTGTCCGACGGTATTAGCAGTTTATATATACATGCATACATTGGAACATCGATAAGGCCAGCGCAAAATAAAATTGCCTCTAAATTAAGACCACTCCCAACAGTCTTTATTTACAGGTTTCGCTGTATACCATTTTTTTCTTTCTTATACGGTCATTTCTGTTCGAGCCCGGATATAACCATCTAGGAAACAATAACTGCGTTTTAGTTTCGATGTTGTATTCGTAACGTTTTACAGTTTCCTTGACATTTTCCTTGACACTTTCAGCTGCGAACGTGTTGAAATTTACGTTCCACTGGAGAATTAATTATACGAAGGAAATTAGCGACAATACTATAGCGTACCATCTGCAAATTGGCGGCAATACTACAGCGTAACAGTTGGAAATAGTTGTAACGTTCTTGATGTTTCCGATTACAGGAAGACGACAATCTTCAGCTGCCCGCAAGATGGCGCAACAAACCCCTCGTTACAAATCGGAAGTATTCGTGCCTATTCGGAAAGACAGCAAGAGCTTTGAAGAACGCCAAAAGTCAATTTGGGAAGACATGCAGGTAGGCATAGTTGCGAACAAGATAAATGGCAAATCTTGACTCAGTTCTGGAAAGATTGCAACTCGATGTGGCTGATGGTTCCAACATTAGTGCTGTTTCTGGTATTATCGAATGTTCCTGTAGAAAAAAAAACGCGTCTGAACTTAGAGTGACCTAGCTTCTCTGGAATTAGTTAGCTTCCATCCTCTCCATTGACACATTTATGGGAAAATATTTTTTTTAAATGCCAATGCATGCATGTGGTGGGTGTGAGCAAGGGGGTTTGTCTCACCCCTAAAAGGGCTAAAATTGAAACTGTTTTACGTTTTGTGGTAATATATAAAATAGCACGCATGTGGGAGGGTTGGGTGTAGGGTTAGGGTTTGTATCACCCCTTAAGGGGACGAAAATAGATGTTGCATTAAGCTTTGGGGTACTACATAAAGTGGACACGCCCAGGGAGGGTGGGATGTGCAGGCTTCTGTGTTAGTCAGTGACATAGTCAATGGATGGTACCGCAAATTTTGCGTACAGCGGTGGCTTATGATACCTTAAAAATTCAACAATTCTGTGTGTGTACTCTATGGATTGATCCCCTCCACCCCATCCTTTTAGGATACACCTTGTCCTGCAACAATGGCCCAGCTACTATAATGCCTCGATGCCATTTTACTAATTGCATTAAGTGCAGTTGATAGATTCTCGTATACGACTTACTTATTGCTCAGGCAAAATGGAATTGAATCAGATTCTGTAATAAATTTTTGTCAGCTGTAAAATAAAACACAGTCCCTCATGGATCGCAATGCACTTGAACTATGGATCCGTGTCGTGTGTAAATAACAGCTTATTACAGTATAAAACACAGTGTAGGCGCTCCAGTAAACGATAATATAGGACATGCTCTCCAGGCAAGGGAAACATTATTAAATTTTAAAGGCACAGAATGTACTTTTTGCTTTTTTTTCTTTTATTTTCGAGCTTTTTACAACGTTTTATCTTACCGATTTCATATTTCTTCTCTCGTTTCTATGGTCCGTTATACTTGTTTGTTTACTTTAGAATTTTAAAAACAATATTATTTATAAATAGCAAATATAGCTGCTAAGACAGACTTATATGTGATCAGATATCCGTGTTATCTACTTATATTTGGTCTTGATATCCATTTTATCTACTCCTATCTTATCTTACCAGGAGCGGATGGAAAGACGAAGGAAAGAATGGGAAGAGGAAGTGGAAAAAATGCGAAGCGATTTCTTCAAGCTAAAGCCAAGCGAAAACCGCCGCGGGAGCTCCGAGAATCTCTTAGAATCTCGCCCACTCAATGATATCTTTTATGATGACACAGGTACGGGCAATAAAAAGTTTAGAGTCAGTTTTGAAGTGAGCGAATTTCGACCGGAAGAAATCAGTGTCCGCACGCAAGATAATAAATTAATAGTCCACGCGAAGCACGAGGAGAAAGGGGAGGGGAGGAGTCTCTCGCGTGAGTTCAGCCGCACTGTGGATATTCCCAAACACGTGGATCCAGATCGCCTGTCTTGTTGTCTTAGCAACGACGGCATACTCCAGATCGAGGCTCCAGTTCCTGCCCCGCAGTATGACAAAATCGAAGATGCTGTAAAACGCAAAACGACGCCTCAAACCCGAGCTGGACCAATCGTAGTTCAGCACGACGGAAGCAAAAAGTTTCGAATAGTTGTGGATATCGGTACGGATTACTTACCACAAGACGTTACCGTGAAAACGATTGATAAGAAGCTCGTGCTGAATGCCAGGCACGAGGAGAAATGTCAAGGTCGTTCAAGTGTGAAATCTCTAAGTCGTGAATTTGATCTACCGGAGTCAGTGGATCCGAATTCTGTGACCGCTTCCATGACAGATGACGGAAAACTGGTTCTGGAAGCGCCAATCTCAAACTATGCACAAGGATCTTACACTGGAAAACCGGGATCTAACAAAAAGCCAACAATAACAATATCTGTAGGCAAGTAATTTCCTGTTCAATTGTCAATAAGAAGAACGATCGATATCTCACTGCAGAAGCTATTAATGGTGTTACGTGAAAGTAAAAAAATTAAAATACAAGAGCTGGATCTTTTATGTCATGTTGTTAGAGTGTGGCTTTCCGCCAAAATCTAAGCCTTACATCAAATGTAAGGCTTTGTTTGTTTGTAGTATTAATCGAGAAACCTGCGATAGATCTGTTTCAGACACACACCGACACATACACCCACACACACCCACACACACCCACACACACCCACACACACACCCACACACACCCACACCCACACACACACACCCACACACACCCACACACACACCCACACACACACACACACACACACACACATATATATATATATATATATATATATATATATATATATATATATATATATATATATATATATATATATATATATATATATATATATATATATATATATCTGACATATTGTGAATATTTTTCAGCTGGTGCACGATCATCTGGCCGTACGTTCCTCAATGCCCTGTGCTTTTATGGGAGTCGTATCTGTTAGCGTGGGTATTTGGCTTTGACCAGATCCGTGTTTGATACTGTCAATCAAATTAATTAGCTCCTGTGAGTAATTGTGTGCGCATGTTTGTATTTACCAGATTTATATTAGCTTTACGCGATGTTGTAGAAATGAGCTAGTTTAGTTGGGTTTATGGTGAGTCAACACTGGTTTGTACCATAATGCTTGATTATTTCCATACTTTTAACATGATCTAATGTTGACTTCACAGACGTTGTTGAAAGCTTGCGGTATGCACGTAAACACATAATGCTGAATGGAGATTTTGAACATACTGGCATCCGAAATTTCCAACTTCATAAGACGTCGCTGCTAAAAATAAAAAAAAAGCAAATAAACAAAACAAACAGAGACAGGCCTTCGCGGAAATAGAAAAGATTCGCAGAAACGGTGATGATCTTTACTGGTTGTTGCCCCGTTCGCCAGCGGTGAATGCTAGGAATATCAAAGTAAAATTTTGCGCTAATCTTATTGCTATTTTTTGTTTGCGCTGTATATTTAAGTAAGCTTAATTGCCTGCAGTACCATGCGATTTGTTTACAACTACGGTGTTAATTTTTCAGCTTCAGTCTTTAGAATATTGGAATGTTAAACACGGCCACTAATTGGATAACATTTATTTGGATGTTTCTAGGCAACAGTTCTGGTTTACAAAATGGCAGTTTTCCGGTCGAAATTTTGTAATCACACATTATGTGCTAACCTGCTCTAGCATGCTTCCCGTTAATTCCCCTTATAATTTTGCAATAATTTTTAAGCATATGTGTCTACCAACAAAAGCGTTTGGCTTGATCATTGATACTAAAAAAAGATCGTTAAAAACGCCTGTGAGTAAGTGGAATATGTTTGTGCTAATAAGTCTGGAAGTCTAAAAAGGCTATGTGTAAACTAGACCGAATTCCGCTTGCTGAATTGACCAACTTGGGATTTTAGCGATATCTTGAAAATCAACTGGTTGACAAGATCAAAGCAAACGAGTATCACTTATATGACGTCTTCTACTCAAAGGGATTCAAAATCGCCGTTTCGTGCTTAATCCTGGCCTAATGGATATCTTTTATAACGTCTTTTGTTCCCAAAGGTTCCAAAATGAGCTTAAAATCAGTCTGTCTCTGACAGAAAAAGCAGGAAAAAGAAAAAAGCTGAAAAAGGTGAAGAATTCGAGTAAAACAAGCACATTTGAGAAAGGCATTTCTGGTATTTGACTGGTATGTGAATGAGGTGTGTCAGACAGGTTCATGATTTAAGAATAATTACAGTTTCCCAGAACAGGAGAATCCCTCAGCGACTGACCTCAGTCACTTTGAAGAGAGAGAGAGAGAGAGAGAGAGAGAGAGAGAGAGAGAGAGAGAGAGAGAGAGAGAGAGAGAGAGAGAGAGAGAGAGAGAGAGAGAGCTCAATCCGCGACAGGCTTTTCGCGGTGTCCCCCCCCCCCCCCCCCCACGAGGTCTGAGAGTAGTTCCCCCTGGTCAATAACAAGCACAAAATAGTAAATCATGCGTGTTAATTGTGAAGAAACCATGTAATATGAAAACCTTAGTATTGGTTACAAATTTAAATCTGCAGATTTTATTGTTTTATTTGTTAGCCTGAATAATTGTTATTAAAGTTTGATGTATTTACTGAATAAACTCTCTTCAATGTTATCTCCGTTTTTGTCTTTACATCCTTACAATAATGCCAAAAAACCATAACAAGGAAAAATAAATAGAAAAAAATAGAAAATATGCACAGCCACAACCAACATAACACCTTTGTGCAAAATAATCTATTTATTTGTTTTTGTTTTTTTTTGTTTGCTTTTTTTTTTTTAGAAGACGGCGGGGAGGGAGAAGGTGAGGTGGAATTTTGAAATTTTGATATACATCACTAAATCATTTGCTAATTTGTGGATATCAAACTGGCGTCTCGGAGTGATTGTCTGAGCAACATCGCCTACCCCCTGACCCCCTCCCTACCCCTCCCCCATCCCAACATCGCCTACCCCGCTGACCCCCTCCCCACCCCTTCCCCATCCCAACATCGCCTACCCCGCTGACCCCCTCCCCACCCCTTCCCCATCCCAACATCGCCTACCCCGCTGACCCCCTCCCCACCCCTTCCCCATCCCAACATCGCCTACCCCCTGACCCCCTCCCCACCCCTTCCCCATCCCAACATCGCCTACCCCCTGAACCCCTCCCTACCCCTCCCCATCCCAACATCGCCTACTCCGCTGACCCCCTCCCCACCCCTTCCCCATCCCAACATCGCCTACCCCGCTGACCCCCTCCCCACCCCTCAAAGACACCATATTCCCTGGGACCATTCAAAAGACACCGTATTCCCTGGGACCATCCCCATAACACCGTATTCCCTGGGACCATCCCCAAAACACCGTATTCCCTGAGATCTTCCATAAGACACCGTATTCCCCGGATCATTCGAAAGACACCGTATTCCCTGCGACCTTCCCAAAGACACCGTATTCCTGGGTCATCCCAAAGACACCGTATTTCCTAAGATCCTGTTTGAAACGTTATTATGGAGAGGTGTTGCGATTTGATCACCTCAAAATCAAACAAACAAACCAGCAAAATTAGACAAACAAGCAAACACACACGGTTGGATTTGCTTAATGGACGTCATGACTTGAAGTGACGATTGGGGGACGCCGCAGTGTTAACTGGGTTTTACGTGCCTTTGACATTCGACGAAAACAGTGTTTAACTGCGCTTCCAAATTGTTGTGAGGATATCAATCTGTTATGGTCTAGTCACGATAAAGTGAAAAACACTCACAGAAAAAAGATAAAAAGCTCTCACTGTGAGGGACTGCGCTCTGGAGTTACGCCTGGAATGTTCGACGGTCTCGAAATAGCTGCTTTATCACGGATTAACGATGGTGATTGAAGACGTATGTATTGTACGTTTTCTATGGATATTTACGGGAACTTGCACGTTATTGCTTGGTGAGCAGAGTGAGAACGCCATTGCCACTCCAGCCGGCTGTAATGCCCCCTTACTTCTCTCTTTCTTAAAGAAGAGAAAACTCCGGATTCACGAGTATACATCATGTGCTGCTAGAAAACAGTAAAATAACATGAAAGCCTGACCTAAGGGCCGGCTTGATGGCGAGGGAGGGGGGTATCTTAGGGCAGGCTTGATGGCGAGGGAGGGGGTGCAGGGGGTATCTTATGGCAGGCTTGATGGCGAGGGAGGGGCGGTGTCTTAGGGCAGGCTTGATGGCGAGGGAGGGGGGGGGGGGGTAGTCTTAGGGCAGGCTTGGCAGCGAGGGAGGGGGTGCAGGGGGTGTCTTAGGGCCAGGTTGATGGCGAGGGAGGGGGGTGTCTTAGGGCAGGCTTGATGGCGAGGGAGGGGGGGGGTAGTCTTAGGGCAGGCTTGGCAGCGAGGGAGGGGGTGCAGGGGGTGTCTTAGGGCCAGGTTGATGGCGAGGGAGGGGGGGTGTCTTAGGGCAGGCTTGATGGCGAGGGAGGCGGTGCAGGGGGTATCTTAGGGCAGGCTTGATGGCGAGGGAGGGGCGGTGTCTTAGGGCAGGCTTGATGGCGAGGGAGGGGCGGGTTGTCTTAGGGCAGGCTTGGCAGCGAGGGAGGGGGTGCAGGGGGTGTCTTAGGGCCGGCTTAATGGAGAGGGAGGGTGCGGGTGTCTTAGGGCCGGCTAGATGGCAAGGGAGGGGGGTGTCTTAGGGCCAGCTTGATGGCGAGGGAGGGGGGGGTGTCTTAGGGCCAGCTTGATGGCGAGGGAGGGGGGGGGGTGTCTTAGGGCCAGCTTGATGGCGAGGGAGGGGGTAGGGACGCAGGGGTATGTAAGGGCAGGCTTGGCGGCGAGGGAGGGGGGTGTCTTAGGGCAGGCTTGATGGCGAGGGAGGGGGGGGTGTCTTAGGGCAGGCTTGATGGCGAGGGAGGGGGTGCAGGGGGTGTCTTAGGGCAGGCTTGGCAGCGAGGGAGGGGGTGCAGGGGGGGTTTAGGGCAGGCCTGACGGCGAGGGAAGGGGTGTAGGGGTGTCTTAGGGCAGGCTTGATGGCGAGGGAAGACGGAGTGTAGAGGCGGGGTTTTGGAAAGTTACAAATCCACTTCTCCACTTGATTTGAAATTGCTAAGACGCTGTTGATGGAAAATCATTTGTATTTAATTGATGACAGACATATCAAGTTAATAATGTCAAACGCCTCCCCAATATCCACTCATTCGGTCACAATATCATCAGCCACCCGAAACTCCTCTGACAATATCACCATCCCCCTCTCCCGTTACTCTCACTCCCTAACAACATAATCAGCTCCCTCCCCCATACCCCTCACTCCCTAACAATATCATCAGCTCCCTCTCCCATACCCCTCACTCCCTAACAATATAATCATCCCCCTCTCCCATACCCCTCACTCCCTAACAATATCATCAGCTCCCTCTCCCATACCCCTCACTCCCTAACAGTATAATCGACTACCCCTATACCCCTCATTCTCGAGCAATATCATCTGCTCCCTCCCCCATACTCCTCACTCCCTAACAATATCCTCAGCTCCCATCCCATACCCCTCACTCCCTAACAATATCATCAGCTCCCTCCCCCATACTCCTCACTCCCTAACAATATCCTCAGCTCCCACCCCATACCCCTCACTCCCTAACAATATCATCAGCTCCCTCCATCATACTCCCTCACCCCTTAACAATATCATCAGCTACCTACATACCCCCTCACACCCTAATAATATCATCAGCTCCCTCTCCCATACTCCCTCACCCCCTAACAATATCATCAGCTACCCCACATACCCCCTTCACTCCCTAACAATATCATCAGCTCCCCCCACCATTCTCCCCTCATACCCTAACAATATCATCAACTACCCCTGCCCCATACTCCCCTCACTCCCTAACAATATAGTCAGCTCCCCCCACCATTCTCCCCTCATACCCTAACAATATCATCATCTACTCTACATACTCCGTCACCCCTAACAATATCATCAGCTCCCTCTCCCACACTCCCTCACCCCCTAACAATGTCATCAGCTACCCTACATACCCCCTCACTCCCTAACAATATCATCAGCTCCCTCTCCCATACTCCCTCACCCCTAACAATATCATCATCTACTCTACATACTCCGTCACCCCTAACAATATCATCAGCTCCCTCTCCCACACTCCCTCACCCCCTAACAATGTCATCAGCTACCCTACATACCCCCTCACTCCCTAACAATATCATCAGCTCCCTCTCCCATACTCCCTCACCCCCTAACAATATCATCATCTACTCTACATACTCCGTCACCCCTAACAATATCATCAGCTCCCTCTCCCACACTCCCTCACCCCCTAACAATGTCATCAGCTACCCTACATACCCCCTCACTCCCTAACAATATCATCAGCTCCCTCTCCCATACTCCCTCACCCCCTAACAATATCATCAGCTCCCTCTCCCATACCCCCTTTACTCCCTAACAATATCATCAACTACCCCCGCCCCATACTCCCCTCACTCCCTAACAATATAGTCAGCTAGCTTCCATTTACCCTCACTCTTTGACAACATCATCAGCTACCCCCATACCCCTCCCTTACTCCCTGTCAATATCAACAGCCACCCCTATACCCCGTCACTCCCTAGCATTAGCTACTGATGGATAACATTTTTATACATACACCTACAAATCGGAACTTGAAATAGCTTTTATCATGCGTGTTAATCAGTGACACTTGAAGGGCGGGTGCCAGATTTATACATCCATGATTCAGGATATCCGTGGTGATAACATGGGATTTGTTGACTAGTCCTAACGGATAACCTATTTAGACTCCGTGACTCCTAACAAGATATGGATGCCTAATTTTGTACGATCCACTGTTTTAATCAAATTGACTTCCGGTGATTGGATTGTGGTCATGTATATAAGCTTCAGGCAGGAGAGAAGAAGAGAAACACTTTCATTGGACAAGTTGAATGCGAATAAGTGATTAAAAATTACATTATAAGATTGACTTTAAACTGTTATTGATTTTAAATTGTCTGACCAGAATTGATTAAATCAATCCTTAGTGAGAAACTCGTTCTAGAAACAGAATATTCCTATTGTAGGATTTGAAAAGATTAATTTAGATATCCGTCTGAAGGTAAGTTCTATTTTATTTTTTTATTCATGATAATGACATGTTTTCCTTTCAATTTTTCTGAGAGAATGAAAAGTAACTGGTGTCTGAAGTCGTTTCTAATTGATTAATTAAGACGGTTTTGCATTTAATTTCTTTTAATTTTGCTTGACACTTTAACAAGTCAGTTGCCAAAGTGTATCGTTTTTCAGCACTGTTTT
The DNA here is from genome assembly GCA_949752745.1 of Protula sp. h YS-2021. Taxonomy (NCBI): domain Eukaryota; kingdom Metazoa; phylum Annelida; class Polychaeta; order Sabellida; family Serpulidae; genus Protula; species Protula sp. h YS-2021. The sequence continues at coordinate 10,674,886 of OX457032.1, forward strand.
ATGTTATTCAGAATGTCACCTGAAATGTATTCAAATAAGCATCATTGATGTAGCTTTCAAACTCGCCAGTTTTAATTTTTGCGGGCGCATTGTAAATACGAACCAAAATTGGGGCAGGGCAGGGGGAGGGGTGGCGTGGATAAATTGGTGGTAACAATGGAGTCAAACTAAAACATTTAAAAAAAAAACTGGGATTGATTGGTTATCAAAGTTCCAATTCATTCCGTTTGTAACATTTTGGCAGTAACAATTTTACTTAAACTGGAGTCTGTTCAAGTCTGGATAACTAATTTTGTTTGTTGTTGTATTGTGATACATAAAATGGAAAATTAAAGGCTTACCTGAAGTTTGATGAACATTTCACGGAAACCCGTATCACGTTGACAAGGATTCACAGTGAGAGAGCCACAGATACAGGCTTTACATATGATGGGTCAGGAATTAGAACGGTTAAAACTAGACCGAATTTCGCTACACGTAGCGAAATAGCACCCACTTGCAAGGGCAGAGACACAATATATTTAATCAAACACACAATTTTCAGTGTTTCGACATAATTGTCAGCTTCCGGATTATTATCTTGAACGAGGCCATCGAAATGAATATAATGTAACCTCATTTGGGCACAAATAAATCAAATTCAATTTTCTAACCGTTGTTGAGATACTGGTCAACTTACAGTTTTTGACCTTGACAATGACGGAGGAGGTCAAGATCACCGAGGTACCTCTTATATAACGTCTTTTTAGCCCAAACGGTCGAAAATTAGCTCAAAGTCGCTCTATCTCTAACCGTTTTCGAGATAATAGTCAACTTCCGGTTTTTTGACCTTGACCGTGACCCAGAAGGTCAAGGTCACCGAGGTACCTCTTATGTAACGTTGTTTAGGCCCAAAGGGTCGAAAATGAGCTCAAAATCGCTCTATCTCTAACCGTTTTCGAGATAATAGTCAACTTCCGGTTTTTGACCTTGACCGTGACCCAGAAGGTCAAGGTCACCGAGGTACCTCTTGTGTAACGTTGTTTAGGCCCAAAGGGTCGAAAATGAGCTCAAAATCGCTCTATCTGTAACCGTTTTCGAGATAATAGTCAACTTCCAGTTTTTGACCTTGACCGTGACCCAGAAGGTCAAGATCACCGAGGTCCCTCTTATGTAACGTTGTTTAGGCCCAAAGGGTCGAAAATGAGCTCAAAATCGCTCTATCTCTAACCGTTTTCGAGATAATAGTCAACTTCCGGTTTTTGACCTTGACCGTGACCCAGAAGGTCAAGGTCACCGAGGTACCTCTTACGTAACGTTGTTTAGGCCCAAAGGGTCGAAAATGAGCTCAAAATCGCTCTATCTCTAACCGTTTTCGAGATAATAGTCAACTTCCGGTTTTTGACCTTGACCGTGACCCAGAAGGTCAAGGTCACCGAGGTACCTCTTGTGTAACGTTGTTTAGGCCCAAAGGGTCGAAAATGAGCTCAAAATCGCTCTATCTCTAACCGTTTTCGAGATAATAGTCAACTTCCGGTTTTTGACCTTGACCGTGACCCAGAAGGTCAAGGTCACCGAGATACCTCTTACGTAACGTTGTTTAGGCCCAAAGGGTCGAAAATGAGCTCAAAATCGCTCTATCTCTAACCGTTTTCGAGATAATAGTCAACTTCCGGTTTTTGACCTTGACCGTGACCCAGAAGGTCAAGGTCACCGAGGTACCTCTTGTGTAACGTTGTTTAGGCCCAAAGGGTCGAAAATGAGCTCAAAATCGCTCTATCTCTAACCGTTTTCGAGATAATAGTCAACTTCCGGTTTTTGACCTTGACCGTGACCCAGAAGGTCAAGGTCACCGAGGTACCTCTGATGTAACGTTGTTTAGGCCCAAAGGGTCGAAAATGAGCTCAAAATCGCTCTATCTCTAACCGTTTTCGAGATAATAGTCAACTTCCGGTTTTTGACCTTGACCGTGACCCAGAAGGTCAAGGTCACCGAGGTACCTCTTGTGTAACGTTGTTTAGGCCCAAAGGGTCGAAAATGAGCTCAAAATCGCTCTATCTCTAACCGTTTTCGAGATAATAGTCAACTTCCGGTTTTTGACCTTGACCGTGACCCAGAAGGTCAAGGTCACCGAGGTACCTCTGATGTAACGTTGTTTAGGCCCAAAGGGTCGAAAATGAGCTCAAAATCGCTCTATCTCTAACCGTTTTCGAGATAATAGTCAACTTCCGGTTTTTTTACCTTGACCGTGACCCAGAAGGTCAAGGTCACCGAGGTACCTCTTATGTAACGTTGTTTAGGCCCAGAGGGTCGAAAATGAGCTCAAAATCGCTCTATCTCTAACCGTTTTCGAGAAAATAGTCAACTTCCGGTTTTTTTACCTTGACCGTGACCCAGAAGGTCAAGGTCACCGAGGTACCTCTTATGTAACGTTGTTTAGGTCCAGAGGGGCGAAAATGAGCTCAAAATCGCTCTATCTGTAACCGTTTTCGAGAAAATAGTCAACTTCTGGTTTTTGACCTTGACCGTGACCCAGAAGGTCAAGGTCACCGAGGTACCTCTTATGTAACGTTGTTTAGGCCCAAAGGGTCGAAAATGAGCTCAAAATCGCTCTATCTCTAACCGTTTTCGAGATAATAGTCAACTTCCGGTTTTTGACCTTGACCGTGACCCAGAAGGTCAAGGTCACCGAGGTACCTCTTACGTAACGTTGTTTAGGCCCAAAGGGTCGAAAATGAGCTCAAAATCGCTCTATCTCTAACCGTTTTCGAGATAATAGTCAACTTCCGGTTTTTGACCTTGACCGTGACCCAGAAGGTCAAGGTCACCGAGGTACCTCTTGTGTAACGTTGTTTAGGCCCAAAGGGTCGAAAATGAGCTCAAAATCGCTCTATCTCTAACCGTTTTCGAGATAATAGTCAACTTCCGGTTTTTGACCTTGACCGTGACCCAGAAGGTCAAGGTCACCGAGGTACCTCTGATGTAACGTTGTTTAGGCCCAAAGGGTCGAAAATGAGCTCAAAATCGCTCTATCTCTAACCGTTTTCGAGATAATAGTCAACTTCCGGTTTTTGACCTTGACCGTGACCCAGAAGGTCAAGGTCACCGAGGTACCTCTTGTGTAACGTTGTTTAGGCCCAAAGGGTCGAAAATGAGCTCAAAATCGCTCTATCTCTAACCGTTTTCGAGAAAATAGTCAACTTCCAGTTTTTGACCTTGACCGTGACCCAGAAGGTCAAGGTCACCGAGGTACCTCTTATGTAACGTTGTTTAGGCCCAAAGGGTCGAAAATGAGCTCAAAATCGCTCTATCTCTAACCGTTTTCGAGATAATAGTCAACTTCCGGTTTTTTTACCTTGACCGTGACCCAGAAGGTCAAGGTCACCGAGGTACCTCTTATGTAACGTTGTTTAGGCCCAGAGGGTCGAAAATGAGCTCAAAATCGCTCTATCTCTAACCGTTTTCGAGAAAATAGTCAACTTCCGGTTTTTTTACCTTGACCGTGACCCAGAAGGTCAAGGTCACCGAGGTACCTCTTATGTAACGTTGTTTAGGTCCAGAGGGGCGAAAATGAGCTCAAAATCGCTCTATCTGTAACCGTTTTCGAGAAAATAGTCAACTTCCGGTTTTTGACCTTGACCGTGACCCAGAAGGTCAAGGTCACCGAGGTACCTCTTATGTAACGTTGTTTAGGCCCAAAGGGTCGAAAATGAGCTCAAAATCGCTCTATCTCTAACCGTTTTCGAGATAATAGTCAACTTCCGGTTTTTGACCTTGACCGTGACCCAGAAGGTCAAGGTCACCGAGGTACCTCTTATGTAACGTTGTTTAGGCCCAAAGGGTCGAAAATGAGCTCAAAATCGCTCTATCTCTAACCGTTTTCGAGATAATAGTCAACTTCCGGTTTTTGACCTTGACTGTGACCCAGAAGGTCAAGGTCACCGAGGTACCTCTTATGTAACGTTGCTTAGGCCCAAAGGGTCGAAAATGAGCTCAAAATCGCTCTATCTCTAACCGTTTTCGAGATAATAGTCAACTTCCGGTTTTTGACGTTGGCCATGACCCAGAAGGTCAAGGTCACCGAGGTACCTCTTATGTAACGTTGTTTAGGCCCAAAGGGTCGAAAATGAGCTCAAAATCGCTCTATCTCTAACCGTTTTCGAGATAATAGTCAACTTCCGGTTTTTGACCTTGACCGTGACCCAGAAGGTCAAGGTCACCGAGGTACCTCTTGTGTAACGTTGTTTAGGCCCAAAGGGTCGAAAATGAGCTCAAAATCGCTCTATCTCTAACCGTTTTCGAGATAATAGTCAACTTCCGGTTTTTGACCTTGACCGTGACCCAGAAGGTCAAGGTCACCGAGGTACCTCTTATGTAACGTTGTTTAGGCCCAAAGGGTCGAAAATGAGCTCAAAATCGCTCTATCTCTAACCGTTTTCGAGATAATAGTCAACTTCCGGTTTTTGACCTTGACCGTGACCCAGAAGGTCAAGGTCACCGAGGTACCTCTTACGTAACGTTGTTTAGGCCCAAAGGGTCGAAAATGAGCTCAAAATCGCTCTATCTCTAACCGTTTTCGAGATAATAGTCAACTTCCGGTTTTTGACCTTGACCGTGACCCAGAAGGTCAAGGTCACCGAGGTACCTCTTGTGTAACGTTGTTTAGGCCCAAAGGGTCGAAAATGAGCTCAAAATCGCTCTATCTCTAACCGTTTTCGAGATAATAGTCAACTTCCGGTTTTTGACCTTGACCGTGACCCAGAAGGTCAAGGTCACCGAGGTACCTCTGATGTAACGTTGTTTAGGCCCAAAGGGTCGAAAATGAGCTCAAAATCGCTCTATCTCTAACCGTTTTCGAGATAATAGTCAACTTCCGGTTTTTGACCTTGACCGTGACCCAGAAGGTCAAGGTCACCGAGGTACCTCTTGTGTAACGTTGTTTAGGCCCAAAGGGTCGAAAATGAGCTCAAAATCGCTCTATCTCTAACCGTTTTCGAGATAATAGTCAACTTCCGGTTTTTGACCTTGACCGTGACCCAGAAGGTCAAGGTCACCGAGGTACCTCTGATGTAACGTTGTTTAGGCCCAAAGGGTCGAAAATGAGCTCAAAATCGCTCTATCTCTAACCGTTTTCGAGATAATAGTCAACTTCCGGTTTTTTTACCTTGACCGTGACCCAGAAGGTCAAGGTCACCGAGGTACCTCTTATGTAACGTTGTTTAGGCCCAGAGGGTCGAAAATGAGCTCAAAATCGCTCTATCTCTAACCGTTTTCGAGAAAATAGTCAACTTCCGGTTTTTTTACCTTGACCGTGACCCAGAAGGTCAAGGTCACCGAGGTACCTCTTATGTAACGTTGTTTAGGTCCAGAGGGGCGAAAATGAGCTCAAAATCGCTCTATCTGTAACCGTTTTCGAGAAAATAGTCAACTTCTGGTTTTTGACCTTGACCGTGACCCAGAAGGTCAAGGTCACCGAGGTACCTCTTATGTAACGTTGTTTAGGCCCAAAGGGTCGAAAATGAGCTCAAAATCGCTCTATCTCTAACCGTTTTCGAGATAATAGTCAACTTCCGGTTTTTGACCTTGACCGTGACCCAGAAGGTCAAGGTCACCGAGGTACCTCTTACGTAACGTTGTTTAGGCCCAAAGGGTCGAAAATGAGCTCAAAATCGCTCTATCTCTAACCGTTTTCGAGATAATAGTCAACTTCCGGTTTTTGACCTTGACCGTGACCCAGAAGGTCAAGGTCACCGAGGTACCTCTTGTGTAACGTTGTTTAGGCCCAAAGGGTCGAAAATGAGCTCAAAATCGCTCTATCTCTAACCGTTTTCGAGATAATAGTCAACTTCCGGTTTTTGACCTTGACCGTGACCCAGAAGGTCAAGGTCACCGAGGTACCTCTTGTGTAACGTTGTTTAGGCCCAAAGGGTCGAAAATGAGCTCAAAATCGCTCTATCTCTAACCGTTTTCGAGATAATAGTCAACTTCCGGTTTTTGACCTTGACCGTGACCCAGAAGGTCAAGGTCACCGAGGTACCTCTGATGTAACGTTGTTTAGGCCCAAAGGGTCGAAAATGAGCTCAAAATCGCTCTATCTCTAACCGTTTTCGAGATAATAGTCAACTTCCGGTTTTTGACCTTGACCGTGACCCAGAAGGTCAAGGTCACCGAGGTACCTCTTGTGTAACGTTGTTTAGGCCCAAAGGGTCGAAAATGAGCTCAAAATCGCTCTATCTCTAACCGTTTTCGAGAAAATAGTCAACTTCCAGTTTTTGACCTTGACCGTGACCCAGAAGGTCAAGGTCACCGAGGTACCTCTTATGTAACGTTGTTTAGGCCCAAAGGGTCGAAAATGAGCTCAAAATCGCTCTATCTCTAACCGTTTTCGAGATAATAGTCAACTTCCGGTTTTTTTACCTTGACCGTGACCCAGAAGGTCAAGGTCACCGAGGTACCTCTTATGTAACGTTGTTTAGGCCCAGAGGGTCGAAAATGAGCTCAAAATCGCTCTATCTCTAACCGTTTTCGAGAAAATAGTCAACTTCCGGTTTTTTTACCTTGACCGTGACCCAGAAGGTCAAGGTCACCGAGGTACCTCTTATGTAACGTTGTTTAGGTCCAGAGGGGCGAAAATGAGCTCAAAATCGCTCTATCTGTAACCGTTTTCGAGAAAATAGTCAACTTCCGGTTTTTGACCTTGACCGTGACCCAGAAGGTCAAGGTCACCGAGGTACCTCTTATGTAACGTTGTTTAGGCCCAAAGGGTCGAAAATGAGCTCAAAATCGCTCTATCTCTAACCGTTTTCGAGATAATAGTCAACTTCCGGTTTTTGACCTTGACCGTGACCCAGAAGGTCAAGGTCACCGAGGTACCTCTTATGTAACGTTGTTTAGGCCCAAAGGGTCGAAAATGAGCTCAAAATCGCTCTATCTCTAACCGTTTTCGAGATAATAGTCAACTTCCGGTTTTTGACCTTGACTGTGACCCAGAAGGTCAAGGTCACCGAGGTACCTCTTATGTAACGTTGCTTAGGCCCAAAGGGTCGAAAATGAGCTCAAAATCGCTCTATCTCTAACCGTTTTCGAGATAATAGTCAACTTCCGGTTTTTGACGTTGGCCATGACCCAGAAGGTCAAGGTCACCGAGGTACCTCTTATGTAACGTTGTTTAGGCCCAAAGGGTCGAAAATGTGCTCAAAATCGCTCTATCTCTAACCGTTTTCGAGATAATAGTCAACTTCCGGTTTTTGACCTTGACCGTGACCCAGAAGGTCAAGGTCACCGAGGTACCTCTTATGTAACGTTGTTTAGGCCCAAAGGGTCGAAAATGAGCTCAAAATCGCTCTATCTCTAACCGTTTTCGAGATAATAGTCAACTTCCGGTTTTTGACCTTGACCGTGACCCAGAAGGTCAAGGTCACCGAGGTACCTCTTGTGTAACGTTGTTTAGGCCCAAAGGGTCGAAAATGAGCTCAAAATCGCTCTATCTCTAACCGTTTTCGAGATAATAGTCAACTTCCGGTTTTTGACCTTGACCGTGACCCAGAAGGTCAAGGTCACCGAGGTACCTCTTGTGTAACGTTGTTTAGGCCCAAAGGGTCGAAAATGAGCTCAAAATCGCTCTATCTCTAACCGTTTTCGAGATCATAGTCAACTTCCGGTTTTTGACCTTGACCGTGACCCAGAAGGTCAAGGTCACCGAGGTACCTCTTATGTAACGTTGTTTAGGCCCAGAGGGTCGAAAATGAGCTCAAAATCGCTCTATCTCTAACCGTTTTCGAGAAAATAGTCAACTTCCGGTTTTTGACCTTGACCGTGACCCAGAAGGTCAAGGTCACCGAGGTACCTCTTATGTAACGTTGTTTAGGTCCAGAGGGGCGAAAATGAGCTCAAAATCGCTCTATCTGTAACCGTTTTCGAGAAAATAGTCAACTTCCGGTTTTTGACCTTGACCGTGACCCAGAAGGTCAAGGTCACCGAGGTACCTCTTATGTAACGTTGTTTAGGCCCAAAGGGTCGAAAATGAGCTCAAAATCGCTCTATCTCTAACCGTTTTCGAGATAATAGTCAACTTCCGGTTTTTGACCTTGACCGTGACCCAGAAGGTCAAGGTCACCGAGGTACCTCTTATGTAACGTTGTTTAGGCCCAAAGGGTCGAAAATGAGCTCAAAATCGCTCTATCTCTAACCGTTTTCGAGATAATAGTCAACTTCCGGTTTTTGACCTTGACCGTGACCCAGAAGGTCAAGGTCACCGAGGTACCTCTTATGTAACGTTGTTTAGGCCCAAAGGGTCGAAAATGAGCTCAAAATCGCTCTATCTCTAACCGTTTTCGAGATCATAGTCAACTTCCGGTTTTTGACCTTGACCGTGACCCAGAAGGTCAAGGTCACCGAGGTACCTCTTATGTAACGTTGTTTAGGCCCAGAGGGTCGAAAATGAGCTCAAAATCGCTCTATCTCTAACCGTTTTCGAGAAAATAGTCAACTTCCGGTTTTTGACCATGACCGTGACCCAGAAGTTCAAGGTCACCGAGGTACCTCTTATGTAACGTTGTTTAGGTCCAGAGGGGCGAAAATGAGCTCAAAATCGCTCTATCTGTAACCGTTTTCGAGAAAATAGTCAACTTCCGGTTTTTGACCTTGACCGTGACCCAGAAGGTCAAGGTCACCGAGGTACCTCTTATGTAACGTTGTTTAGGCCCAAAGGGTCGAAAATGAGCTCAAAATCGCTCTATCTCTAACCGTTTTCGAGATAATAGTCAACTTCCGGTTTTTGACCTTGACCGTGACCCAGAAGGTCAAGGTCACCGAGGTACCTCTTATGTAACGTTGTTTAGGCCCAAAGGGTCGAAAATGAGCTCAAAATCGCTCTATCTCTAACCGTTTTCGAGATAATAGTCAACTTCCGGTTTTTGACCTTGACCGTGACCCAGAAGGTCAAGGTCACCGAGGTACCTCTTATGTAACGTTGTTTAGGCCCAAAGGGTCGAAAATGAGCTCAAAATCGCTCTATCTCTAACCGTTTTCGAGATAATAGTCAACTTCCGGTTTTTGACCTTGGCCGTGACCCAGAAGGGTCAAGGTCACCGAGGTACCTCTTATGTAACGTTGTTTAGGCCCAAAGGGTCGAAAATGTGCTCAAAATCGCTCTATCTGTAACCGTTTTCGAGATAATAGTCAACTTCCGGTTTTTGACCTTGACCGTGACCCAGAAGGTCAAGGTCACCGAGGTACCTCTGATGTAACGTTGTTTAGGCCCAAAGGGTCGAAAATGAGCTCAAAATCGCTCTATCTCTAACCGTTTTCGAGATAATAGTCAACTTCCGGTTTTTGACCTTGACCGTGACCCAGAAGGTCAAGGTCACCGAGGTACCTCTTGTGTAACGTTGTTTAGGCCCAAAGGGTCGAAAATGAGCTCAAAATCGCTCTATCTGTAACCGTTTTCGAGATCATAGTCAACTTCCGGTTTTTGACCTTGACCGTGACCCAGAAGGTCAAGGTCACCGAGGTACCTCTTATGTAACGTTGTTTAGGCCCAAAGGGTCGAAAATAAGCTCAAAATCGCTCTATCTCTAACCGTTTTCGAGATGAGTCGGCCTGTCGTTAAGGACGCGTGAAGTCACGTGACCTTTGACCTTGACCCTCAAGGTCAAGGTTAGTGATGAAAGTTTACCCTTTACTTAGTACGTTTTATGCATTCACACTGGGATTTGAGCACCTTTTTGGCTACTTTTCTTGATTAATAGGTGTTTTCAAAAATATTTTGACCTCAATTTGACCTTGACCTCTGGGGTGCAAGGTCAAAAAATTTTACGGATTTGACGACAACTCATTACTCTCTATGTCTCTGCCACATGCCGTCTTTTTACGACAAACCCTGTAGGAGGAGTTTTCTGGAAACCACTTTGAGGTCAAAAAAACTTTGACCTCAAATTTGACCTTGACCTTCAAGGTCAAGGTCAAAAAATTTTGCGGATTTGACGACATCTCGTCACCCTCTATCACTGTGCCAAATTTCGTCGTCCTACGTCAAATAGCGTAGGAGGAGTTTTCTGGAAACCTCCGTGACGGAAAAAAAAAAAAAGAGAAAAAAAAAAGGAAAAAAAAAAGGGCAGAAATTTCGGGAAAAACTACAAACTTATTCCCATTTGCAAACGAAGTTTGCAAGTGGGAACTAAAGATACCCGATATTCAATAATTAGAAGGGTGGGCACTGTGAATCCTTGTCAACGTGTTATGGTCATCGGTGAAATGTTCATCAAACTTCAGGTAAGTCTTCGTTTAATTTTCCATTTCACCTCAAACCATTTCACGTGACAAGTTGAGTCGCAGTGAGTCTGAGGGCGTTTGGCTTATAAGTCTCGAAAACACTCACAACAATTTGTTAGATAATTATTTATATGTTGGCCATATATTGTTACGTGATATGGTTTGAGGTGAACTGATTCTCCACAAAGGTACAAAGTTGTTACATGCTGGAATACACCCAGGAGAAGGTGGCGAAATTGAACCAAGGACATTTCCACAAAACGTATCTTGTGTGAGTGTCAGGCAATGAATCGAATAGAAGAGAGTGTGAGAAATAAAAAATAATGTTATTGCTCTTTTTTTTTTTTTGCAGGACACTAGCTGGGGAAAATAAAAATGGCACCTGAAAACAATGTATCAAACATCTGCAATAACAATGCTGTGCAGTGTCATGTGACCGAGGCGGATGACGTCAATTTCAAGATGGCGCATGTTGTGATGTCATTACCTGGTTACAGCGCAGACGACATCTTAGTGAAGCCAGTAGAAGAGACATTGCTAATCTTGGATAAAAGTGGATCTACAATATATGTCATCAATCTGTCAGAAAGCGTGGATCCGTTCTCCGTCTGCGCACATATGAAAAACGGCGATCTTGTGATCGATGTACCACTGCAATGTTAACATCAAAATACAGCTTATAGCAAAAAAAAAAAAACAAAAAAAAAAAAAAAACAAAACAAAAACAAAAACAAAAACAAAAAAACTTGCATTTAGAGGAAACTGCGTGATTCCGGAATCTAAATAGAACAGAATCCTCGTTCTTTATTAAAGAAGGAATGCTGCAGTACCATATAGCCAGCTCTCACTCTCTGTTCTTGGCCATCGGTTTCAAACTCTTTCATGTGTGTTGCTCATCAATTCCTACCAGGTGTGATTTTGAAGCTTATTCTTAGGGAAGTTGTGAATATTTTTATGAATCTCAATGTAATGGAGTTCTTATTTTTTTAATTGTTTTTAGAAAGCCACATTGCTTGTGTTTACTGTACAAAGTTTTTTTTCGGTATAATTATTGCAGTTATTCTGTGTCGGCATTACACTTAACCAAAATCATCACAAAGTGCCAAACCGGAAATGAACGAAATTAGCATGTAGTTTTATTTCATTATTACTTTTTTTTTGCAAAACTTAACAATAAGAACAGTATATCAGCAAATTGTTAAAAGCATCACATTTTCTCTTGCATTTTGTGGTAGTTTATTAATGCAGGGAGGTAAAATGACCTGAAAATAAATTCCTCCACGAATGTGTGTAATATCGAAGTTTACTCTTTGTATGTAAATTACAGTGTAAAAACATGTCTAGAATCTGGGAGACGTTGAATACGGATTTAATTATTGTGTGTAATATTGGATAATGCCCACTAAAACATTAAAAACAGCTTTCTTTAAGTATGATTTACCACAAATCAGTTACAGGGGCAACCTCAAAAACGGGACCACCTCAAAAACGGGGCCACCTAAAAACGGGGCCACCTCAAAAACTGGGACACCTCAAAAACGGGGCCACCTCAAAAACGGGACCACCTCAAAAACGGGACCACCTCAAAAAACGGGGCCACCTCAAAAACGGGGACACCTCAAAAACGGGACCACCTCAAAAACAGGGACACCTCAAAAACGAGGCAACCTAAAAAACGGGACCACCTCAAAAAGGGGCCACCTCAAAAAACGGGGCCACCTCAAAAACGGGACAACCTCAAAAACGAGGCTACCTCAAAAAAACGGGGACACCTCAGAAACGGGACCACCTCAAAAAACGGGGACAACTAAAAACGGCGACACCTAAAAACGGAGCCACCTTAAAAACGGGGCCGCCCCAAAAAAGAGGGCACCTTGAAAACGCGTGTACTTTAAAAAAACGGGCCCACAGCAGAAAACGGAGGCACCTAAAACGGGGCCACCTAAAAACGGGGACACCTAAAAACGGGGCCACCTCAAAAAACGGGGCCACCTAAAAACGGAGCCACCTTAAAGACCGAGCCGCCTCAAAAAAGAGGACACCTTAAAAACGCGGGTAGTTCAAAACCGGGCCCACAGCAGAAAACGGGGGCCACCTAAAAACGGGGGCACCCAAAAAAACAACAATTTTCAATAGTTTCGTTGTGGGACTTTCTATACATGAACTCGTAAGTCACTTTAATATCCCATTTGGTGGTCCATTCCCGGGGTTCCATTGTATTTTGGTGAGCTGTGTGACTTTTTGGGGTCAGCCATGTGACTATATTGGGCTAGCTGTGTGACTTCGGGGTGGGGGGTCAGCTTTGGTGGGTTAGCTCTGTGACTTGGGTGGGTTAGCTGTATAAGTTTAGTGATTTAGTTGTGTGACTGGTGGGTTAGGTGTGTGACTTGTGGGTTAGGTGTGTGACTGCTGTGACTTTAGCCAGTTAGCTGAGTGACCTGAGTGCGGACTAGCTATATGTCTTTGGTGTGCTATGTGACTTTGATGAAGGGGGGGGGGGGGAGGTTGTTTCTATGGTATGGTGTATACATTTTTCATGAATCAATCTTAAAATCTTCTTAAACGAATAAAATGATGTTTTGATATTTTTGTTGTTTTTACTGTTTACTTTTCAAAAACTTGTGTGGGAAATTCAGTAATAAAGTTCTAGTATGATGGTTTAATTTACTAAAATTTAGGACTACATAATGTAATGAATGAACATCAGGGGCCTTAGTAAACAGTTTTCACTCACGTGTATATTATTTACATTGTAATTTTTGACTTTCTTTGTTTTTTTGTTTTTTTTTTCGTCCAGAAAGTGATGACACCATTTAAAACAGTTGAAAATGAACTATATTTGAGCAAATTTTAATGCAAAGAGTTACTTCTAAACCCTTTCAATGTGAATTTTCGTTTAATTTCCCGTTCTGATTCGGTCTTAGAGAAGTCAATTTTGAAACATTGAAGGAAAGCAAAGAAAAACTTCAGTTCTCTTCATTGAAAAAAATTCGCGTCTTGTTCCACATGATTAAATGCGCATATACCATGATCTAAACACAATGCCCTCCTTTAAGCCAGCCTATAACCTAGAAACGAGGACCCAGCCAGGATTTCTGTGCTGACTGTGTCCGGGTTTTCGCTTGTAATGACGAGACGAGCTGCTACCCGCGATCCGGCCGCGCACAGGTACGACGTCGTGGCACTGTGTGTGCCTGAAACAAAGCATTCATAGAAAACATCCATAAAATATCAGCGGGTGAGGTGGAGGGGTGTTCGGTAAAAGAATTCCAAGCTAAGAGAGAGAGAGAGAGAGAGAGAGAGAGAGAGAGAGAGAGAGAGAGAGAGAGAGAGAGAGAGAGAGAGAGAGAGAGAGAGAGAGAGAGAGAGAGTATTGATCTTTACCAAATAAACTGACTCTATTATGAATGGTAAATTCAAAAATTAAACAAAGACGTTATGCATTTCTGTTATATCTGTTAATTAAAATTGTTATGCTAAGCATACAACCCTCCCTCCGCCTTTTAAATCACATCTATATAAATTAATTTATATTCCTTCAAAAAGCATGAAATAGAATACCGGAAATGTCCACGGAATCGACCATATAGCTCTCTACGTAAGCAATCAATTCATCCGGTTCCGTTGTTACGTCAACGAGCTCTAAACCTCCGGTCTGCGCTTCCGTCGTTCCGAATGATATAGAGAAGACATACACACCTGAAACAAACAAAAACAAACTAACAAACAATAGTAACAATAATAACAATTATTCGGAAACAAAGACACCTGAATGGATATCCAGAAAACACCGGATTTCGATTTGATTTGCTTAAAAAGTTTGAGTAGAATATATAACAAAACTAAATATATAAATATAAAATTGACATCTGTTTTGTGCCATGCCTTGAACATTTACCCACCTGGCTCTGGGCACTCAAAGTAGGAGAAAGTTGGCACGTAGTTTTCTGCTTGGTCAATTATCACCTACAACAGTTTTGGACGTACAGTTTTGATCTACATGACTCGGGTTAACATGAGACATTGTGATAATGCGTAAGGAACTTTCGCATTTGTTACCCCACCCACAAACCTTGAACGCAAAAGATTGGACGAAGAATAAGACAATCCCACCAGTAAACATTGCGAGGTTCGATCGGCGCTGCACCCGACGTTCGATTAACGTCCTGTTTTTGGTTGTTTACGGAAGTCGAAACAACATCTATCTTCGACGTTGGATAGACGTCGATAATCAGCGTTGTGTAAAGGTTGCAATGGTAGTCGCAACAACGTTTGTCTCCGGACGATGTATATGCCGCGGGACAACAGAAATCTAGAATCGCCATCTTGACAGCGACGACCATTGTGTGGTCACCCTCCAACACAGTACCCCATCCTTGGGGCATCCGGTACCGCAGGATGTGTATGAAGTCGATTTCCATGAATATTTTTCACATTTTTGGTCTTGTTTCGGTCTAGTTACGAAGTTGCCTGTTTTGGCTAATATATTCCGGTGAGCGATAATATGAATAAGCTGGTTTTGGTTGTGCATCCGACGTCTATTAACGCCGATTTTTTTACGTCTATCCAACGTTGATTTTTCGGCGTTTATTCAACGTTGCACCACAGACGTTGATTAGACATAGGATAAAGTTGCGCTGTGGACGTAACCAAAAGCAACGTCTAACCAGCTTTACTTATATGTATGTTCAAAGTTATGTTAAAGACTTTGGTTAGACGTTGATCTGTGGCCGCGTCCATTCACGAAGTACCACCAGAGTTAATGCTGTGGTTTGGTCGGATCAAAGTCGCAACCTCATATCAACGCTGGATCGACCTTAGAATGTTTACTGAGCCCCTACCTGGTCCAGCACAGCTCATGGACTATCCAGTGGGTTTTGGAGAAAAAAAAACACGCTTCTCTTTATTGTTAATGTACGTTAAAAGGGGCTTGTTTTGACTTCGGGAAAACAACCGGGGACCATGTTTGAATCCCTCTCGTGGCCAGGAATCATGACAACTTGCAAACGCCCCAGGGATTTCGGTGTGCCTATGTACTCCTCTAATACCAAGTTAGAGGTGCATTATTTTTAGGCGTATGTGCCAATAGATAGGGATTTCAGAGACACTGTGTGTGCACGTCGAAATTATAATAATCCTGAGTAAAAAAAAATTGTAATCAATAATTATAAACATGTATGCGCACATTGTGAACCGGTTTGAGCAGGTTGTCTGAAAAATCGGTATATAAAACTAACGTTTTATTTCGTAAAACGAGCTTTTACGAGTAAAAGCGCAATTCGCGTTCTCCACTTTTAATGGGTTCCCTTCCAGTAATATTTACCACGCAATATAAAAAAGAACTTTTTGAGGCACCGTTCAAGATCACTTAACCCTTCCATCCATCCTTCGACCAATCAGAATGCCCGAGACGTCGTCTGCTAGTCTCGTAGAAACGACATTCCCTTTTTAGCCCTAAACGGCGGTAAAACACGCCCAGGCTAGTTGAGGATGGATTGGGACGGGTTTAAATCAAACTTAAAAGTGGAGAACGCGAATTGCGCTTTTACTCGTAAAAGCTCGTTTTACGAAATAAAACGTTAGTTTTACTTCGCAAAAGCTTAGAATTCGCTTATCTCCACTTTTAATGGGACTTGATTCCGGAGCAGGGGAGCCTGCCGTTCTTGAACTGCCCAAAAAGGTCGCCAATTACACTATGGCTTGCAAAAGCTCGTTGTTTCAATAAGGAGTGCTGAGCACTCGAGACAGAAGAAGAAATAAAACTTGTCAGATAAGTTTCAATTCTTTTAATGATTTCCTAAATAAAGTCCGGAGGCGTGCCATTCCGGTCTTTTAACATAAAGTATAATCAGAAACAAAGTAAAATATCACAGCAACTGTCAGTTGAGATGAGAAAGGCTTCCAACCATGCCTTCATCTTTGAGAACTATCCCCACCCCCCCCTCCAACCGCCCACCGGATGGATCCCTACCTCAAGTTCTCACTATTCACTTGCTATGTATTGATGAACAATTAAGTTTATTTAGTAACACTACAATACGATCGTAAATCCATAGGATTTACGCAAATAAACTCTTTGACACTTCGAGTAACGCGACTGAAGTGCCTTACAAGGCATGCTATTCATACTTAGAAAAAGAGAGACCCCGTTGTCTAACTTTTCTTTCTCCAATTTTCTTTTCTTATTTACCTCGTTTATTTGAAATAAACTTGTAAAGATTGACTAGATAGTTCTAAAACTACTGTAAATCGTTATAAAATGAAATGCAGACAATTTTCCGTTAAATTGTGACTGATTTCCTATATGGGGCCGTTATGGTCCCATAAGCCCATTATGACACTATGGTCTCTTATACTATGGACAATAGACCGGTCTTTCGGTGTTCCGGACACAAACGGGTGTACGGTCACTGCGGCACGTCTGGGACCGACACGGTCCCCCTTTCTTTCTGAAAGACTTGAAGAAAGGAGTCCAAACTTAAACCCAAGTAGCCGTAAGACCGAAGACTGGGCTATACTTATACGATCATGAACACTTCGGAGTATATAGAATGCTTAATTAAAAGTAATCGTCAAGCGTTTGGCCGTAGCTTAATATAAGCACGGAGCCGAAACGGTCCGAAGGACCTTCTCAAAAACGAAATGTCCGGAGTAAGAAGGGGAGTCCTTCTTGCAGGTTGTTACTTTCGTGGCTTGTTGCTGTTGCTGTTCCCGTTACGGCCCTTGGAAAAGTTGCCCTTCTGCTTGCCCTTGTTCTTGAACTTGGGTGATCCAGATCTACAACAGAAACCATTAGCCTGTAATGATCGTTTCTGAAGCCACAAAAGGTCCCAATGAATATTAACCCGACAATTCATCTTGTGAAAAGTCCTTCAGATAATATTTAACAAAAGAGTTGGGTGAAGACCAACAACCTGTTTTAAATATATCTGAAAGAGACACATTACGAACGACCCTGAGGGAATTTGCTACTTGCCTCACCTGATGGGCTTTTACGGTAATTTCCCCTGACGGGTTCGGGTCAATTTGTGCCTCGTCATAGGCTGCCAAAATGATGTTTTTAATATAATTCGAGATAGACTGTTTGGAAAGATCTTTGTTAAATTTTGGCATAAAAGAAATGATGAGCGCCTTTTGATTTTTTGTTCTGTAGGCCTCTGACATTTCTAAATACTGACGCAGAGCCTTGACGGGACACAAAGAGATCAAGCCGTCGGCATCGGGGTCCTCTGGTAGAGATGGAAGAGTAATGTGATCGAACGTTCCCATCCCTTGGGTCATAATGTGGGTTTTTCCCATGAATCCCGCTCTAGGAATCAGAGTGGCCTTCTCCCAGGTGCCCTTATCTTTATTTACCTTTCTGTTCAGGGCATGAATTTCACTTCTTCTCTTGCCCGACGCTAAAGCAAATAAAAACGTGAATCTTAATGTTGCATTTTTTGCTGAAATCACTAAAAATGTCTGGTCGTTGGAGATACCGTAAGACTAAAGATAAATCCCACTGCGCTACATTGGATGGGCAGGGTGGGGAATTTACTTTAAAATGTCTTACTAGTTGTGAGAGGGATGCATCTTCGCCCGGGTCGTAGCCTGTGGATGCTTTGAGTCTTGACCCTATAGCGGCCCTATAGCCCTCGATGGAACCTACCTTTAATTTCTCATCTGTGAACAGGTGATCGAGGAAGTCTGCTACCACTGCTGGGCTAGCCTGAAACGGGTCCAGCTTAGAAATGCTACACCAGCTGACAAACTTATTCCACTGAGACCTGTAAACCTTGGCCGTAGAGCCCTTGTGACTGTTTACTATTTTCTCCCTCACCTGTCTAGAGAAGCCCTTGTTCTTCAAGAAGGACTGGTCAGACACCAAAGGTGGAGGTGCAGTTAGTGAGGGGAGGGGCTTAAGTGTTTCCAGTGGTTTTGGGATAGCAACTCGTTGCGGTATGGGATCTGTATTGACCTCACTATCTTGCAATGGAGTAGGAGGGCGAACCATGGAGCTTCCGGAGCCCACGGGGCAACGAGCAATAGATATGGTGGTTTCAACTCGATTACTCTCTGCAGGACTTGCCCTAAGATTGCTTGTGGGGGAAAGGCATACAGTACTTCGTCCCGTGGCCACTGACAATTGAGGGCGTCCACTGCCCAGGCTGCTGGGTCCGGGCAAGGGGACACGTACCGGGGAAGCTGGGTGGTCATAGCGTTTGCAATCAGATCCAGAGTCGGGGCACCCAATGGATACTGATGTGTCACCCACTGAAACGACCGGGGGGATAGGCACCATTAGGTATTGATGGCTTGACCCTGTCTGGAAGCTACGTCCGCTAAGACATTCAGTTTCCCGGCCAGGTGTTGACTGAAACGGTCACCTGTTCCTCCCGGGCCCTTGTGAGAATCTGAAATGCTAGTTTGGAGAGGGACCGTGATTTGGTACCTCCCTGCTTGTTGAGGTATGCTATGGCTGTGGAATTGTCTAACCGAAATAGGACTGCCTTGTTTCTGAGTTGGTTGGTCAGTTTGGTCAGGGCAATCCAGACTTCCCGGAGTTCCAGCCAATTGATGTGATAGGTCTGGAGCGAGGGTGGCCATTTGCCCTTCCATACCTGACCATGCCAAAAAATTCCCCACCCCGAGCGGGAGGCATCGGTATGAATCTCTATCTGCAGGGTGGGGGCTGAAATGGCATTCCTTCGGACACATTATTTGCACATCGCACCGCCACTGTAGGGTTTGTAAGGTTACCTGTGAAACTTGCATCTTCGCTGTGGTCGAACGACCCTGATGCAGTGCCCATCTTACTTGGCTTTGGAATGGCCTGTAATGGAGACGGCCCAGGGGACTGTCTTCTCTGTTGCCACTAAGAGACCTAAAACGGATTCCATGGCCTGTAATCTCACCTTTATCTCGGGGGGGGGGGGTGGGAATTCTTTGGCTTTCGAAATTTTTTGGTAACGTTCTGGCGTAGGGAACGCCCTTGCTATAGCCAGGTCCCAAAATTCCCCTAGAAACGTAATTGACTGTTTGGGGTTAGTTCGGATTTGGCCAAGTTTACTACTAGACCTACCTCTAGTGCCTTGCAAACTAACGTCATCGTTTGGTTCTGGGTTGCCTGTCTGTCTTGATGTGCCAGGAACCAATCGTCTAGATACTGAAAGACTAACATCCCCTTCAGGCGTTCCCATGTTTTCAACACTTTCATGACCTTGGAGAAAACGTACGGGGCCGTAGCTAGACCGAAGGGGAGTGCCAGAACCAAAACCGCCTTTTTCCTACTTGAAAGGCTAGGAACTTTCTTGCCGAGCGGTGCAGGGGGATATGGAGATAAGCATCGGAGAGATCCATGGAGGTGCCCCACATCCCTTCCCATAATGACCCTTTTATCACTTGGGCCGTGTCCATCTGAAAAGTGACCACTCGAAGAAACCCGTTTATGGGGGAGAGGTCGATTACTAACCTCCATCCCCCGGATTTCTTGGGGACCAGAAAAACCCTGCTGAAAAAGTTCGTTTGATTTTCTGGCATTTCTTCGATCGCTTGTTTTTGTGTCAAGCTCAACATTTCCTGGAGAGCTAGATTCTTTTCCGACCCTTTGGGGTAAGAGGTGACCAGTTGCTTTGGCGCATGAGAGGTTAGGAGAATAGGGCACCTGAGCCCGTTCTGGTCTCGTTTGAAAGGTAGGGAGTAACCCCTTTTTAGCCAAAGCACTACCTTTCGAGACGCCCCCATTTCCATCCATTGCTGCCAAAACTTTCCTAGTCTCCCTCCTACGGGCAAGAAGGCGTTTAAGGAGAGTAAATTTTCAATTCTTCTAAGTTTGTTAAAGTATCGCCAGGAAAGCAGAGAATCTCGTGACGGTACTTTGATTGGTTGCTACCTGAACGACTGTGGAGACGGACCCTCTGTCTTGCTGCCGGAGTTGGGTTTCGGTTTCTTGACAGGGGGGCTGTTGTGGTTGCGCACTCGATTTGGCCTGTGCCGGCGAGGACCGCTGTGGTCGCTTCCTCTTCAGTGGGCGCTTGAAGGAGGAGCGAGACATCCTGGACATCAGGGCATAATCTTGAGAAAGCGATCGACTTTCCTGGTTCACCCTCTCTATCTCGGCGGGGGAAAATAGTTTCCGTCCCCCCAGCATAGGGGTGTGGCGCAGATCCCGTAAACCTTTGACACTAGACCAACATTGCTGGAGAAAGGCGTCTCGACGTAGGTAGACCATCGACGTCATCAAAAAGGTGGAGAGTTTGACCACGTCTCGGGTAGCTAAGGCCAGGCATTCCATCAGTTTAGCAGACACAGGATCACTGAGGCGCAGTTCTTCCCAACGAGACTTCAGTGCCTTGAGTGTGTGATCTTGAAATGACATAATGTTCAGGATGTGACGAGAAGACGCCTCAATAGTCTTGGCATCTTTCTCCACTAATGGGACGTCCGAGTCACTACGCACTGTAGGCATCCAGACTGCGCTTCACGGGTTGTTCCAGAGCCTCCAGGGGAATTTGTTCATCCGCTGACCGAAATGGGCCTGGTCGTACTAGGCAGTGCTTAGATAAATGGAATCGTGACAGTGTGCGCCCCTCGCCAGCATCCATCTTCTTGAATTCCTTCGTGCGGACCGTAACAGCATGAGCAATGCTCTCGCTGGTGGCTAGTGCAATGAAGGAGTTCTGTTGCGGTGGAGCGACCTGAGACGTCATACGAATGGGCGGATTCTCTTTATCTAAATGTGGGGAGCCACAGGAGACCTCTTGAATGGAATCCCTGAACGGTACGTCTTCCGGTGCGATCGTGGAAGCGGAACTCGAGGAGGTTGCATCTTCGACCGACGGGGTAAGGTCTGGTGGAGAGGGAGTTCGGATGGCGCGTCTGCCTGCTGCCGTTGGGTCCCTCCAAAGTCTTTGCCCCCGGCCTGGGGATCGAACCTGATCCATTGCCGGTAATGGTAGATGAAAACGGGAATGCCGCGGCGCGCCCTCGGATTCACCTTCTACATCTTCAACCTCCGACTCCTGTTCATCAGATGCTGCTTCTGGGGGTTGAGATTGTAATAGTTGTGACATTTGGGGTTCCCCTGATGGGGTACAAATTTCCTTCTCTCTGTTGCTTGGAACTGTGGCGAGAGGGGAAGTTTCCATTGGCCCGATTTCTTCGTCCTCATCCAGCAACGCAGAGACTTGGCCCGAAAAGGGCACGCCCACGGACTCCTCCTCACTGATGGTGACCGTCTTGGGAATGTCCAAGTTAGAGTCCAGTAGGAGGTGAGGTACAGGCGAGCCCGACATCGCTGCCACTGACTGGTCCTCCGGAGGAGGGCAAGAAACCGTAGCTGACGGTTTAGACTTCTGTTTTTGACTAAGCAGATTATCCTGCTTCTGTACTTGATGTTGTAAATCGAACAGTTGCTTTTGCAGTTGCGACTGCATAGACAAGAACACCGAAAAATCACTCGGGAGACGCTGTAGCTGGGGAGGGGGGATAAGTCCTCTCGCGGGGGAATGCCCAACTGGCCTGCAACCGCCGAAAGAACTGTTCCCGTATCCCTATGTGTCACAGTCACTTTTTCCACAGACGAAGACTTAAACGCCCCCTCCGGACTGCCAATGGGTTTCACTCTAGGAGATGATGCCCATACTTCACGTTCTTTCCCTTCCGGATATCCAATTCTGCTACAGTCTCAGAAAACGCGCGTCCTTTACTCTTGGATTTCTTATGTCTCTTAGATGAAGTAGTGGCATCCGATTCTGCACCAGTGTCAACGTGCACGGGAGTGGAGACCTGGCGCAGAATAACGGATCTAGCCTTTTTCATGGTATCCTGAATGAATTCACGAGTAACAAACGAGGCTGAAGAGAGGAATTTGCGCTTATCCCTCCTGCGTTCGTTCTTGACCCTATTCCGTAACAGGGCTTTCCAATCCTCTGGGGTGAGATGTAGACACTCTTGCTCGCACAGAGGTATTCCGCTGTTCCGTCTGCAGCGATCGCAGATGGAGTGAGGGTTACACGAAGTTGGAGGATGAATACACTGAGGCAGCAACGGTGGAGAGTGTAGACTGGCCTATGTCATATCTGAAACGCAAGCAGAGGAAAAACAACCGTAAGAATATGTAGTATAAAGGTACCTCAAGTACTACATTTCTTAGTGCTTTGCTTCAACTGCAAGCTTTACCCCTCCAGGCTGTGTTTACAATCGCCTAAACACCGCAATGACTCGATGGGCTAGATTACGACGAAAAGAGATGCTTCCTGGAACGGTAGCGTTCCAGGACCGTCACGGACTTGACCGTAATGGAGCTTCCCGTTTCGGGTATGGATCTCTCTTGCCTCAGATTGTACCCTTAGACCATCGGATCGTAACGTCAAGAAAATTCCGTTGGACCAGAATGGTCTTCTGGCACCTCTGACCGTATTACCACAAAGAGAAAACGGTTCTGGCAATAAAAAAGACCCTCAGACGTCACAGAAAACGTCTCTTTTCGTCGGAAAACGCTGTCAGACTTGCAGAACCAGCTATACAAAGACTGAGAAGCGACCCACGGAGTAAAGCTTAAGCAAAACTGGCCATTTCCGCGATGACACAGCTGGCTGGTAAAGCTTGGAGTCCAAACAGGCGCAACAGCCAGAAAAGATCCTACTCCTAGACGAAATGAGGTGGAACTGGTAAGTTCCTCGATCTGAAAGAAAGTGGAGAAAGAGGTGCACTTCCCGGGACCAAGAAAAAGTTTCTCCGCGATCATGCAAACTCAACATAACTAGACCGAAGAACAAAGTGTCGAATTATCTCACTTCGGCTCCATAAATTTATCCCAACGCACAATAATAGATAAAGTAATCCATTAAGTAGTGAATTAAGTAAAAAATGAAGCAATTCGCACCTTAATCCAGTTCCGTTGCTGCAAAAAAAACCGGCAGCACACAGAATGACGTGTTGTACAGACGCCACGCAAAAATTAAATGTCGTTTCTACGAGACTAGCAGATGACGTCTCGGGCATTCTGATCAGTCGAAGGATGGATGGAAGGGTTAAGTGATCTTGAACGGTACCTCAAAAAGTTCTTCTTTATATTGCGTGGTAAATATTACTGGAAGGAAACCCATTAAAAGTGGAGATAAGCGAATTCAAAGCTTTTGCGAAGTAAAAACTCACTATTATTATTATGTAAGATTTGTACATGGGTAAAGTTATTCTTTTATACCAGAGGCTTGACCTTTTTCTAATAGACTTATCGTCGTCGCAGCAAACGAAACGTTATTTTTAATAACTTTTCATGGCTGCACAATGTTCTAAGCACGCATATGGAAGAATGTTCTTTCTCTTTTAAAATATAAAAACAAGGGTTACCACATCAAAAGGCACATAAGCGCCGTCCAGTATCGTCGTATCAGCGCTAAGCTCCACCCAGAAGGCGGGCTTAGTGTTGCTATCATCTCGCTGGTTGGGTGTCAGTAGATCACGTGACTTCTCAATTAGGGTTGTCACATTGACACCATCTTGGATTGTTTGTTCATATAAAAGCTTGATGTTTTCCTTTAGCTCAGCGATTTGCTATAAATTATTAAAAAGCATAATGTTACTTAAAATGCAACTTCACAAAATAGAAAAGGCTCAACAACAACGACAACTTAATTTGAAAAGCAAAATATTACACATTGCTTTTCCTTAACAGACAGGACAATGGGTTTTTTTCATACTCCGAGACCTTCCTAAGAAACGTTTTTGCCAGCTTTCTAGAAGAAACAAAGCTTTGCTACGCACAGTGAAACGGCATTCCCTCTCACCAAGAATAGTGCCTAGCTGAAGCTGGTAACTTAATATGAACATCCAGTGTACTTAAAATGGCCAGGTAAGCTTTTGCAGTCACACGTTGTTCTGACAAAACAAACACAAGCATTTTACTATGATCAGCGTATTTGGCCTATGTAAATAAAGCACACATCATTTGTGTAATACACAGTGTGGCTGCGAGAAGCTTGTGTAAATGCTACTGCGGCCCTTTCGCGTTGAATTTCTTGATAAAAATTACTTAATAATAATGATAATAATAATAATAGTAATAAAAAAATAAAAACCAGGTGCACAACTTCGAATCAACTACTACATTTGTGTGAAATCTGAGAGTCTTCGGGCCAGCATGGTCAGAGGAGTAGTAAAGACAAAATTACGAACCAGTACAGAGAAAACAGGTCAGGAACATTGTCTCCGTACAACTTCAGTGTACTCTTTGCAAGTATTCGACTTACCAAGTGCCAATCACGAATCGTGACAAGAACGTGCCAAGTTCATGCCAGGTGATAGCTGGTGCCGTCGATGAGCCGAGATACCAAATAATGGTGAGACCTTGTCGATCTCATGTGAATCACTCGTTGTCTTATTGAGAGCGAAAGCTTCCCAAAGCTTACCTTTTCTATTGCAGAGCTTGAGCCAAATTGGATAAAAGTAATAAAACAACAACTACAGAATAACAACGCATTCATTTTTAACTCACTTTTAATCTTTCGTATTTTTTAAATAACTATACAATGATCAGAAACAGCAGATGCATGATGCAGTCATTTAATTGCTTCAACGGGCGCGATAAGATAACAGCATTGGGAAAGTAGCACGTTTATCACATTCCCGGTGTGGTATCTGTACACCCAGCGTGTAATTGAATTATTTGAGCGCAATATTTTTTAAATGTTACGTAAACACCAAAATACTTAGCAAATAAACGACTCAATTAATGCAATTAAAATGTAAAAATACAAAATATAAGAGATCACTGTTAAAACATACAATCTTACTTTTTAACTAAAACACTCCGACATGGGATTTGACTCACAAAGACAAGAGAGTTTTTAGGATCAGCTCACCTGACTCCGTGGTTTTATCACTGTACACAAGACCACATCGAATTAAAACCAACCCGGAAAATTCTCATGAGTTCACTTTCATTCACTCCCATTACAGAACCATGGAAATAAGACCACTCGGGAATGAAGACCAGTTTTCATCAGTTCTCTTCTCATCTACCATTACAAAACCCTGAAAATAAGACCACTAAGACCAGTTTTCATCAGTTCACTTCTCATCTATTCTCACTACAGAACCGCAAAAATAAGATCATTCAGAATGAAAACCATTTGAGCACTTAAAAGGTTGTCTTATTTCCAGTGGTTAAGTGGTAGATGTTCTGTCGCTCTGTGGCAAAGCAGCCGGAACCGTAGTCCTTACAGTGAACGATATATGATCAGTACTTTTCGGTCTTCAGGGAAAATCTTATTTTTACTTCGCAAAAGCTAACGTTCGCGTATCTCCACCCTTAGAAGGATATCACTCATTTGCGGTAATCGACGCATAAATTGTGAATTGAACTTTTGTACACGGGTAGGCGTACAGTGTAAGTAAACATTGTCAAAAATTGCCTTATCAGTCAAAACAAGAAACACTCGAGTATTTAAGACTGAGTGACAAAAACTATCTACATTTTTTTTATACTCTGAACTATGAAAATGTATTTTTTGAGAAAGAATCTTTGAAGATTTTTCACAAAGTTTCCAGGATTAAAGGTGATTACTTGGTTTTTGGATAGCTTTATACTTGTTTGTAACGAGTTTCATGTTACGTCGGAAGTTTAACAGTGTTTTTAATGCCAAGTAAATAGCACCAGGAATCATATTGTTGACCATGAGTAAACAAATTCGGTCTTTGTTACCGTCCCATGTTTCTGGTATTTTCTCCACAAGACATCTTTACCTGGAGATACTAGCAGCTATGTCAATCTGATCATCTGTTGGATCGCTGGTGTGAGATTGGGTGTTGGAAAGGCGTGGAGACAGACGGTGGCGCTGACATGTTCTCTCGTTGTCTCCACGTAACCCCGGCGCCATCGACTTACAAGGACTACTGTGATCGAATTAGCAGAGCGTCGATCTGGCTTATATTTTCTAGCTAGATTCACTAGCTTACTGCTTCTGTCCGTCGGTGTGGGCTTGTCGGAGAACGAAGTGGCTCTACCCACTTCGGTAGAAATGTTAGCAAGAATGACTATACCCTTGTGGTTCCACCCGCGTGGCTCTACTCACGTGGCGCTACCCAAAAGGGTTATCCATCTTCTTGGACTCTCTCCAGAGGTTGTGCTTCCTGGCTAGGTCTGGATAGGGCAGGCAGAGTACAGTAGGGGCAAACAAGAAGGGTTTATTGCACGGTTACTTACCACAGATTACCACAGATTTCTGCAGGCATGGCAGAAACATAAGGCTCAATGCACAGGGCAGCATGTAGCCATCAACCATTCGCTGGCAACCCCATTTCCTCTGCGACAAGTGGTTTGTGGATGGATTAATTCTATATGAGGAACAGAGCACATTTATTGAATATGTGCACCTCCACCATACGGAGCGGAAGGCGATAGAGGCAATCCGTATAAAGAATCAGAGGCACAAAAAGCTGCGTGAGGAATTCGGAGAGGGATCTTTCTAAGTTTAAGGATACCCATCTAGCGGAATCTTCAGAAGATACTCAACAGCCTGGGACCCCCCACTGGGCAAAAGCCACAAAAAACACGGAAAACACGCCTGGCTCTCGTCACAGCCGTCCTGTCGCCCCTTCACAAGCAGTGCTGCAGCTAAGAGCGAAACTGTAACGGTAAAGAGAGTAAGACGGAGTACCTCACCTGTTATGATTATCCAGGAGGGAAAACTTGGCATCCCTCTGTCGCGAAATGTGGAACAAGTGTCTACCCCAGTAACAAACATCGCAAAGTCGAGCCGGGGAATTATACGGAAACATCGTGCTCATTCGTACGAATTTAATAAACTGATTCCATGACATTTAGGACAGAGACATGGTGCCAGACGGTGCTGAAACATTCTTTTTTAATATTTTGTATTTGCCCCAGTCACTGAGCAGGACAATCAGTTTTGAAAACTTTACATTATACATCACTGTTGTTTAACCCACTGAAAAGAGTAATAGAATCCCCTTTATTTAGCGAACTCTAAAAAATCAACCACTGTCGTAAAATACGGAAGATCACCCATAATGCCCCTATTTCTCGCATCGTTTGCAGAAATCCCTTCAAGCTCATAATGCGTCAGCAACATACGTACCGGAGTAGCCAACGCCCAGCAATCGCTTTTACTAGACAACACGTATGACCTTCACAAATTGTTCATTGTTAAGACTTGGCAAGTTCAAGACTTGCAAAGTGTATATTAAAATATAAGGGGCCAATTTTTCTCACCTTTCTTTCTCTTTACTGGTCCGTCATTTTCATTCTGCTGCTTTTCTAACCAATAATGGTCCTGGGACTTCCAACTGTTCCACGTATGTAGTACGTGATATGAAATCATAGACCTTTGTTTGCATTGTCATAATCAAAATGCGAAACAAAACAAGTATTTTTTTATCAAGAAATTCAATTCGAAAGGGCCGCAGCAGCATTTACACAAGCTTGTGGCATATGCAAACAGCCACACTGTGCATTACACAAATGATGTGTACTTTATTTGCGAGAATCGCCAAAATACGCTGAATATAGTGAAATGCTTGTGTTGGTTTTATAAGAATGACACCTACATTGAAATGATCTTACCTGGTCATTTTAAGCAAACTGAATATTAATGTGAATTATAAACTTCAGTTACGAACTGTTCATTTTTTTAA
Organism: Protula sp. h YS-2021; assembly: GCA_949752745.1. Lineage (NCBI taxonomy): Eukaryota > Metazoa > Annelida > Polychaeta > Sabellida > Serpulidae > Protula > Protula sp. h YS-2021. The sequence goes on from OX457032.1 coordinate 10,702,774, forward strand.
ATATTTCAAACTGGCAAAAACAATTTTTAGAAAGTTTTCGGAATATAAACACAAATTTTCTTGTCTGCAATGGAAAAGCAAACTAAAATCAGACTGAAAAGTTTTTAAAATTCTACTTGAAGGGAGAAAAGATTTTTAGAAAGATTTTTCGAAGTGCTAAATATTTTGCTTTGAGAAATAGGATCCCGTTCTACTTGCAATTATCAGCTAATACTCCTGGCCAGCACGTCATTCCAAGGGCTTTAGGAAGACTTTAAAGGGCAGAGTTATCTCGCTTAATTTAAACCAAAATTACACAATTGCACAAATGTCATAGCGAATGTCACAGCATTAGTTAACAATGATTTGAGCATGTTTGAAGTGGCCCAAACGTCACACTTCCCTCATCTGGTCGAAACGCCTCTGGCTAAATGTCTCTGGTCAACGTGTCTCTGGCCTAAATGTCCCCGGTCCAAATGTCTCTTGTCCAAACACTCGATACCCAATAAACTATGGTGATTGAAGATTCCCAAGTGTAATTATAACAAACACTTCAACGTTCTAACCAAATATTTTTTAAAAGACAATTATTATTTGTTGATTTCCAAATAAAATCACACAATATTAAGAGCTAATATCCCTCTATACATTTAACACTTGACAATTCAAAGAATTGCACAGATATAATGAAATTGTACGGTCAATTCTTTGCACCTTTTCTTCTCCTCGGTGATTTTATAGGCCTTGCTTGTTTTCTGACCGCAGTGTCGTAGGAATTCTGTATATATATAGTACATGTTGCAAAGTTGTGCTCCTTGTTTTTGTTTTCGCTTTGTTTTTTATTTTAATGATCAAAAAGCGAAGCACGAATACAAGGCACTGGCGTGGCTGGAGCATTGCCAACAAAGCCTCTTGGATATGACAACAGTCACTTATGATTCACATGTATCCACTAGCTGTGAATAAGTACAGTGAAATGGCATACTTTGTAATTTAATTTTGAAAGGATGAAGTTTCACTCGTTTGAATGCATCCAATGTGTTGTTTTCGGTTCCTGTTCATTAAGCCTACGCCCCACTAGGCCTGCGCCCCACTAGAACTACACCCCAGGCCTACGCGGCAAAGTTTGTGTGCCCATTAGTCCTACGCTTCGCTAAGCCTACAAGGGGATTTTTCGAGGTATATTAGGCCTACACCCCACTAGACCTACGCTCACTAGGCCTACGCGGGGCAAAAATTTTTTCATCTTGTCTGTGATGTATTGTGAGGAAATCAATTGCAATTACTTTTTACTGCGAGAAAAACTTAGATCTTATGTTGTCAGTGATGTATTGTGAACAATTTCACTGCGCAATTACTTAAGTGTAACTACACATTTAGTGAGGGTGTTCAGTTTTTCTATCATGTATTATGTGGTTTTGAATGCAATTGCTTAAATGCAATTGCTAATCTCCCCGAGATGTTCAGTGTTCAGTTGTCTATCCTATTGTATGGTATTGAATGCAACTGCTTAAATACAATTGTTTATCTCCCCAAGATATTTAGTTTATCTGTAATCTTTTGTTGGGTTTTTGAGGAATAGAGTATTATCGTGTTTATCGTGTGCCATTTTAGTTTTAGCGACCACAGATATGAAGTGCAGCACTTGTAGAACTTGTGCTCTTTTATAGTTTTAGCGACCACAGGTAAAAAGTGGGTGTAGCACGATTGACCATATTACTATTTGACCAACCGCCAATTGACCAACCGCCATTTGATCAAGGGACATCTGACTAACCTTAATGAAAAAGCCCTTAATGAAAAAAACCTGACTGTCATTGGGTGTCACCTGTTGTGGAGTTCTAAGTGCCCCGTTAATCTCCGCACTCTGGCGTTCTACCAAAAGATCTTGAGGTACGTGGTTGACAGCAAGTGTATTTGCAGTATTATAACTGTTCAGCTGTTGCAGGTCTGGGAATAAATTGTATGTAGCCCTTGGCCCCGTGAAAAGTGTAGAATATTGTATTTTGTGATGCCAGACAGAGATAGAATAACGTTTAATAAAAAAGGTGATTTTGAAGAACTAAAATTTGTCCCGTCTAGGCCTAGTAAGCGTAGGCCTATCGGGTACACCAAATTTTCCGCGTAGACCTAATGGGGCTTAGGTCTAGTGGGGCGTAGTCTTAGTGGGGTGTAGGCCTAATTGGCGGACACCGTTGCTTGCAGGGATATACTTTGTATTGGTTGCATAAGCACAAGGTTTGCAAAAATCTAACCTGGTCATTTTAAAAATGTTCCTTTCAAAACTGAGGGGTCTATAAAATAAAATCAAACCCAATTAAAAGGGCTGAAAAATGCTGCTCGCAGAGAAATAAATGTGATAATTTTACTTTTGTTGTAAAGTGTAAAGTGTTCAACATTTTGCATTTGCCAAATTGGTTCTTGATAGCGACAACGTACAACCAAGGTGGGTTGAAGTCCCTCGAATTGTGTCTTCCATTGGACCATGGGAGAAACTCACTCTTTCGGAAGGGTCTTCCTGAGAAACAAAAACAGTGTTTGATGTGTACTTCCCAACTAAAAACAATATTCACTGCTCCTTATAACTGTTTCACATTTGTTTTTTCTGCCTGTAAAATTTTTGCCATGAATCAATTTAAAAGTTAGCAAGTTCTTCGGAGGTTTATTCCTGAATGGAACTTTCGGTCGTGTATGCAGGAAAATGCCCGATTTGGGTACTGTCTCAGTGTTTTAAAGTTTAAAAAGGGAATTTTTAAAACAGTTGTGTTTAATGTGTATTTAATTTCCATTCACTAAGTAGTATTCGCTAAAAGACATTTAGTTCTATCAGGGAGGGGTGACATATCTCTCCAAAACTGAATCTAATATGTAAGGGGAACTTTCTCCGGGTATGACCAAAATTTTGAAGGTGTGGAGGCTTTTTTCTGCCTATAATGTGAGCATCAGTTAAATTGCAATGAATTGAGAATATTATTTCTTGAAACATTGTTCAGATAATGTTTAGAAAAACGCGCATATTAGAATGTTATTCAAATCTTTATCCTGTAGTTTCTTAAACCATGTGACTACGGAGAGGTATTTTTAATTAAACTGTTGTGTATAGCACTGAGTCACCGCCTTATTTATCTACCAGACATCTATTTTCTCTCTGCAGATTGATAACACCACTTGTTAGAAGAGCACTACGTCTGCATAAGACCATCTTTGAATTAAGACCACATATGTATCACCAAGCGTGTCATAAAAAAGCGCGTTAAAAAGGAGCAATTTTTTAGGCTGAACGCGGCCTACTGGAGTGCCATTTTCTTTTAAAATTTGGGCGATTTTCATTCAACACTCATTCAGTATTCTTTCGGAACTACACTCTGCGTTTGGCTAAAAAGGGGTATTATTTCAAACTTAGCAATCTGCATTTAAGGGTCGTTTTAAAAGTCATGGAGTGGTCGTGAGTAGCCACCATCCCGCTCCCCCACCTCTTGATTACGACCAACTTTTGGTATGTAAAATTCTGTTGTACGTAATTAATTTTCTAGGTAGACTTTTTTGACTCAGTATATTTCGAGAATCCAATAATGTTTCAATTTAGTGATTCTTAATACATACTCTTGGAGAATTATTGTAAGACCTTGAGAAAAACTGTTGAAGGATATCCCCGTCTCCAGGGATATCCCTCAGCACTTTAGTTGGCTGATATATGAGTGGAATGTTAATCCTATTTCAACTGCTCGGAACCCCTACCTAAACAAACCTGAAAATTCCAGTGAAATCCCAGTAAACACTTCAACGCAGGATCAATGTTGGATAGGCGTCACTTGTGGCATCGGATCAACGTCAAGTTATGGTTGTTTATGGAAGTCGAAACAATGTCTACCTTCCAACGCTGGGTAGACGTCGATTACCCGGCATTTAACTAATGTTGCGTTAAAAAAAACTTGCAAGTCGTCCATATCTCGATGTTGTAGAGATGTTGGCAAAGAGACGTTGTATAAACGTCGGTACATATATAATGTAGAGTCTCTTAAGAGTTCTGCCACACATTGTTTAAAAAGGTGTGAAAGTGTTTCCCCGGTCTCGGCAGAGACGGCGCGCAGACGGAACGATAGAGTGTGGTTGTGACGAAAGAAAACGTCATTTGATGCAAGGATTGCGAGCCATTGCGAGCGAAAGTTTGTTTCCGGTGAAACGTTGTACGTTGTGTGTATGGGGGATGGTATGGGGATGGTAGGGACTTAGCTTGTGAGGGAAAAAAAAGGTGTGCCGTGAGCGTCTCGAGTGAAACGATGGTGCGTGCTGAGACGGGTTGGGGAGAGAGAGAGAGGGGGAAAAAGGTGTGCCGTGAGCGTCTCGAGTGAAACGATGGTGCGTGCTGAGACGGCTTGGGGAGAGAGAGAGAGGAGAGAGAGAGAGAGAGAGGGAAGGTGTGCCGTGAGCGTCTCGAGTGAAACGATGGCGTGCTGAGACGGGTTGGGGAGAGAGGAGAGAGAGAGAGAGAGAGAGAGAGAGAGAGAGAGAAGGGGTGCCGTGAGCGTCTCGAGTGAAACGATGGTGCGCGCCGAGACGGGTTCGGGAGAGAGAGAGAGGGGAGAGAGAGAGAGAGAGAGAGAGAAGGTGTGCCGTGAGCGTCTCGAGTGATACGATGGCGCGCGCCGAGATGGGTTGGGGAGAGAGAGAGAGAGAGAGAGAGAGAGAGGGGGGAGTGTGCCGTGAACGTCTCGAGTGAAACGGTGCAAAGAAAGGCTCGCTGATTGGCATCCGATTTGCGTCAGACCACCCTCCCTCCCTCCCTCCCTCCCTCCCTCCCTCCCTCCCTCCCTCCCTCCCTCCCTCCCTCCCTCCCTCCCTCCCTCCCTCCCTCCCTCCCTCCCTCCCTCCCTCCCTCCCTCCCTCCCTCCCCTAGTACAGAGTTTACGTCAGACCACCCTCCCTCCCTCCCTCCCTCCCCTAGAACAGAATTTACGTCAGACCACCCTGATATGGCTAACTTCAAGAGTGTATAACTTTAAAACTACTTGGTCGATTTGCATGAAAATTTCACTGTTTGATTCAGTGTTATGTAAAGTTTTGTCATAAAGTAATTACAGGCTATTTGCGCAGCTGGCTGTATGCATTTTTGTAACATGCCGCTATCTTAACTTTGTAAAAAGTGACAAAGTAGGATTACTTCCGTTATAGTTGGTCGATTTGAATGAAAATTTCACTGTTTAATTCAATTTTATGTAAAGTTTTAACATTAAGTGGTCACGGACTATTTGCACCGGTGGCTGTATGCATAATGTGACATGCCGCCATTTTAACTTTGTAAAAAAGTGAAAAAGTGGGATAACTTTCGCTATAGTTGACCGATTTGCATGAAAATTTCACTGTTTGATTCAGTTTTATATCTAGTTTTAGTATTAAGTAGTCATAGGCTATTTACACCGGTGGCTGTATGCATAATTGATTCACCTTAAAATGTTAACTTAAAGGTGGAATAGCTTTCGTTATAGTTGACCGATTTGCATGAAAATTTCACCGTTTGATTCAGTTTTGTATAAAGTTTAGCTATAAAGTGATCATAGGCTATTTGCGCATGTGGCTGTATGCATAATTGTAACATACCACCATTTTAACTTAAAAGTGAGATAACTTCCGCTATAGTTGACCGATTTGAATAAAAATTTCACTGTTTGGTTCAGTTTTATATCTAGTTTTATTATAAAGTAGTCATGGGCTATTTACGCAGCTGGCTGTATGCATTTTTGTAACATGCCGCCATTTTAACTTTGCAAAAAAAAAGTGGAAAAAATTTGGATAACTTCCGTTATAGTTGATCGATTTAAATGAAAATTTCACCGTTGGATTCAGTTTGATGTCTTAGTTTACAGTAGTTTGTGCATAGTAGGGTTGTTGGAATGGCGCGCGTCCACCATTCAAACATGTGTTTGAATTACATTTTAGGAACATATTACGTCAAACTATTGTTCAACAAGTTGTTTAACAATTGTACAACAATTGTTCAACAAGCTGTTGTTCAACATGTTCAACATGTTGTTGAACAAGTTGAACATGTTAAACATGTTCAAAATGTTGTTGAACAAGTTGAACATGTTCAACATGTTGTTGAACAAGTTGAACATGTTCAACATGTTGTTGAACAAGTTGAACATGTTGAACATGTTCAACATGTTGTTAAAGATGTTGTTCAACATGTTGTTCAACATGTTGTTTAACAAGTTGTTGTTCAACATGTTGTAGTTCAAGCAAAGAAAAGCAAGAAAATTGTTAAAATTGTTAAAATAAGAATTGTTAAAATTGTTAAAATTGCTGACTCAACAATGTTAATAAGTTTGGTATTTTTGACGAGTTGCACACCATTTTTTGATTACATCTAAGTAGCATAAAAGGAAGAGTGAGACATACATTTCATCCATATAAAAGATACTGCATTAAAAAATTGTTAAAATTGTTAAAATAAGAATTGTTAAAGTTGCTGACTCAACAATTTTAATAAGTTTGGTATTTTTGACGAGCTACACACCATTTTTTGATTACATCTAAGTAGCATAAAAGGAAGAGTGAGACATGCATTTCATCCATATAAAAGAGAAATAAATTCTGCTGAGTAAGTTTTGTAGATAAAGCGCGCGCCTGTTCGAATAACGTTATTATGACGTCATAATGATGACGTGATGACGTCATAATGACGTTATGATGACGTCATAAAGACGTTATGACGTTAGACTGTCCTAAGCGGCATAACCCTAACCCTAAGCGTAAACAACATGTTCGACAACATGTTGAACATGTTGAACTTGTTGAACATGTTGTTCAAAATGTTCTTCAACTTGTTGTTCAACAAGTTGAATATGTTCAACATGTTGTTCAACAAGTTGTATATAAGGCTATGTTTAAAGGCTTTTTCATCATTTCAAAAGTGTATGTTGAACCGAAAGGATGTATAAATGCAACATTTGTTTGAAATCTTACAAGTGGCCACAAAGTCTGAAAAGGCGCTTAAGGGATGCTCACACTTCAGAAGAAGAAGAAGAATTGGAGATTGATATGGAAAACCCTGTAAAACCACCTATCGCTGAAACTTTAGATGAGTCTTCTATGGAAAGTCAAAGCGTCAACATGACTGAAAAGAATGCACATGCTTGTACAGAATGTGGTGCGTTATACAACAGTCAAGAAGCTTTGTTCAAACATATGGAACATTGTGGTGAGGGTGATGATGACAGCAGCTCTGAAAATGAGTCAGAAACAGACTCTGAAAGTGAGTCAGAAACAGACTCTGTTTGGCATGATATGGTTCAAGAAGTCTACGATGAATATGATACCAAATTTCAAGAAAAGGTTTCAGAATATGAAGAACAAGGGCTTGAAGATGCGCGTGAAATAGCAAGTGATCACTTTCGACCCATTTATAAGCGTCGACTTTAACAACTGTTTATGAGACTATTCAAATATGCCCAACGTCTAGAACAAAACGAACATTATCAAACCATTTTAGAAGACTTTAATTACTTTGTTGATGAAAAAACATTACGAGTATTCAAAGGCACTAAAGGCGGCGATAAGAAGAAACGATGCATTCTTTGAAGAGCTTCTAGATGAGGAGGAGGAAGATGAAAGCAGCGACGAAGAAAGTGATATGGATGACAGTGAACAGAGTGAAGCAGATGAAGAAAAATAGACTTATTTGACTAAACTTTATAATAAAGACTTTGTAAATCAACAAATGCTGTAATATTGTTATAGATTTAAGCTGTGTGTATTTATGTGTATTAATAAAACTATTCAACATATGTCTTGTTTTTCTTTGCTTGAACTACAACATGTTGAACAACAACTTGTTAAACAACATGTTGAACAACATGTTTAACAACATGTTGAACATGTTCAACATGTTCAACTTGTTCAACAACATGTTGAACATGTTCAACTTGCTCAACAACATGTTGAACATGTTTAACATGTTCAACTTGTTCAACAACATGTTGAACATGTTGAACAACAGCTTGTTGAACAATTGTTGTACAATTGTTAAACAACTTGTTGAACAATAGTTTGACGTAATATGTTCCTAAACTGTAATTCAAACACATGTTTGAATGGTGGGCGCGCGCCATTCCAACAACCCACCTATGCACAAACTACTGTAAACTAAGACATCAAACTGAATCCAACGGTGAAATTTTCATTTAAATCGATCAACTATAACGGAAGTTATCCAAATTTTTTCCACTTTTTTTTTGCAAAGTTAAAATGGCGGCATGTTACAAAAATGCATACAGCCAGCTGCGTAAATAGCCCATGACTACTTTATAATAAAACTAGATATAAAACTGAACCAAACAGTGAAATTTTTATTCAAATCGGTCAACTATAGCGGAAGTTATCTCACTTTTAAGTTAAAATGGTGGTATGTTACAATTATGCATACAGCCACATGCGCAAATAGCCTATGATCACTTTATAGCTAAACTTTATACAAAACTGAATCAAACGGTGAAATTTTCATGCAAATCGGTCAACTATAACGAAAGTTATTCCACCTTTAAGTTAACATTTTAAGGTGAATCAATTATGCATACAGCCACCGGTTTAAATAGCCCATGTCTACTTAATGTTAAAACTAGATATAAAACTGAATCAAATAGTGAAATTTTCATTCAAATCGACCAACTATAGCGAAAGTTATTTCACTTTTTCCACTTTTACAAAGTTAAAATGGCGGCATGTCACACTATGCATACAGCCAGCGGTGCAAATAGTCCGTGACCACTTAATGTTAAAACTTTACATAAAATTGAATTAAACAGTGAAATTTTCATTCAAATCGACCAACTATAACGGAAGTAATCCTACTTTGTCACTTTTTACAAAATAAAAATGGCAGCATGTCATATTATGCATACAGCCAGCTGCGCAAATAGCCTGTTACCACTTTATAACAAAACTTTACATAACACTGAATCAAACAGTGAAATTTTCATACAAATCGACCAAGTATAACGAAAGTTATACACTCTTGAAGTTAGCCATATCACGATCCTGGGGGGAGGGGGGAGGGTGGTCTGACGTAAACTCTGTTCTAGGGGAGGGAGGGAGGGAGGGAGGGTGGTCTGACGTAAACTCTGTACTAGGGGAGGGGGGTCCTCGACATTCTGTTCTTGGGGAGGGGAGGGGGAGGGTGGTCTGACGTAAATTCTGTTCTAGGGGAGGGAGGGAGGGAGGGAGGGTGGTCTGACGTAAACTCTGTACTAGGGGAGGGAGGGAGGGAGGGAGGGAGGGTGGTCTGACGCCAATCGGATGCCAATCAGCGAGCCTTTCTTTGCACCGTTTCACTCGAGACGTTCACGGCACACTTCCCGCCCCCCCTCTCTCTCTCTCTCTCTCTCCCCAACCCGTCTCGGCGCGCGCCATCGTTTCACTCGAGACGCTCACGGCACACCTTCTCTCTCTCTCTCTCCCCTCTCTCTCTCTCCCGAACCCGTCTCGGCGCGCACCATCGTTTCACTCGAGACGCTCACGGCACCCCTTCTCTCTCTCTCTCTCCTCTCTCCCCAACCCGTCTCAGCACGCCATCGTTTCACTCGAGACGCTCACGGCACACCTTCCCTCTCTCTCTCTCTCTCTCTCTCTCTCTCTCTCTCTCTCTCTCTCTCTCTCTCTCTCTCTCCCCTCTCTCTCTCCCCAAGCCGTCTCAGCACGCACCATCGTTTCACTCGAGACGCTCACGGCACACCTTTTTCCCCCTCTCTCTCTCTCCCCAACCCGTCTCAGCACGCACCATCGTTTCACTCGAGACGCTCACGGCACACCTCTTTTTTCCCTCACAAGCTAAGTCCCTACCATCCCCATACCATCCCCCATACACACAACGTACAACGTTTCACCAGAAACAAACTTTCGCTCGCAATGGCTCGCAATCCTTGCATCAAATGACGTTTTCTTTCGTCACAACCACACTCTATCGTGCCGTCTGCGCGCCGTCTCTGCCGAGACCGGGGAAACACTTTCACACCTTTTTAAACAATGTGTGGCAGAACTCTTAAGAGTTCTGCCACAAAAATGTGGCAGAAGTCTTATTTATACACTACTGGCATAGTAGTACTGGTTTACATGTTTACAGTAGTGCTGTGGTTATATATAGACAGGAAGACATATACTGTAGGTACTGTGTTGACGGCAATTTGTCGATAAACTTTAACACTGCTTTTATTGACAAAAGCTAACTAACATAACCGTTAATATAGACATTCAAATGCTGTCAATTTTACAGTTTTGACAAACAGTCTAGTTATTTGCAGAATAAGTCATTGGATATCAAACAACACCGTACAATACACAATATTTCACATAAGTTCTGATTGAAAGTTACTGTCACGAGTGCTGCGTTGCAGTCGTTTCTCAATTGTATTGACAGGGATCCAGGTGAGTGTTTCACTTTTTGCCTATAATGTTGACATTCTTTCACACAATACAGCTGAAATGCGCTAAAATTAAAACATGAAGTATGAAGTGACTAGTACCATGGTCTGCGAGCTTTTAATGCGCACAATGAGTTTGCCAGTTAACAGTGTGACGTTAAGTTCAGCTCTGATAATCATGGATTTGTGGTTGAATATGGAAGTCTAACGACTTCTAATTGTCGACGTTGGATAGACATCGTTTACCTGGCGTCTGATCATAAATGGAAGTCGCTAAAACATCGATGCAAGGTACTGTAAATGTCTGGATGGCGACGTTGTGCAGACGTCCGAAAATGGTTAAAGTACCCCAATCGTTTGGTCTCCGATGAACACAATGCATTGAATTAGGCAACGTCTAATCCTACATGAAAAACGTCGATATGAGGTACTGTGAATGCTTTGACAACTTCTATGCAACGTTGTACATCTATAGTTGCGGCCAAATTCCAACCAAATTTAGTATGGCGATTTATTTGGATAGGCTCGATGTCGAAATGCTTACTGCAGCTTCACTCAAACTCCTCATAATCGTAATGACGTAGCACCGTAGAGTAACGTCGTGCTCTGACGCACAGTACGGTAGCTAACACGGGGAGTCAGGAGATTGAAACCCTTTTTCATGTTCACATGTTATTATACTAACTTTTTGCGGACAGCAGTCTAAATGACCAATAAGGTGGGGGGGGGGGGGTAGCGGCGTTTAGAACATGTGGCGGGGGAGGGTGTTCTAAAGCAGTTTTATGTGTACACTGCAAAGCAATGTACATCTCCCGCTAGATCAATCAAAACACAGTTATCTTATACCTGAGTCAATCCTCGGTATAAAAATTAAGATATATATATATATATATATATATATATATATATATATATATATATATATATATATATATATATATATATATATGTGTGTGTGTGTGTGTGTGAATGTCGAATAAAACGTCGAAGTCAAAACGTCGACGGTCACAACGTCAACTGCCCAAAGGTCTTAAACTTCTAAAGGCAAGACAGCTCCTGGCCAAGCCCTCGTTCTATGCCCATTTTTATTCCCCATTAAAATGGGTTTTTGTTTTGTACAAATGTTGTAGCTGTTTAGTTGGATCGAACCGATGCTTTGAAAAGTATCATCCTATCTTTTCTTTGCCCGTAACACAGTTGAAATGCAATTTCTAATAAATTTGAAATTAATTTCACTGGAGTACAAAACTTTTATGGTTGGCTCCAAGTACTTCATGGGTAACCCTATGTTTACCCGTACTGGGATCCGATATTCACTTTTCGTCCAGCGCTCCGAACAGTGGGGCCCCAGAAATGGTGGGAGGAGGTGGGACTGGTTGTTGTAAGCATCGGTTCGATCCAACTAAACAGCTACAACATTTGTACAAAACAAAAACCCATTTTAATGGGGAATAAAATGGGCATTTTGTTCATACAAATGCCTTGCAGCTGCCGTTGGATCGACCCGATGCTTCGAAATAGATTTAACCAGTGGAATGGCATTTCTTGGGTACCACGCCCTTCGGGCGCCATGCCTTCGATTAATATGACAATAAATAAAACTTCTATCAACAGTTCCTTGTTTTATTTCTGTCAGTTTCCCGACGCCAGTGTTCTCTTGCTATCGGTGTGCGTCCGCGCACCTACGGTGAAGCTTGTTCCCCTCCCCCTTTTTTTACTGGACAGTCGTCAAGGCACCTAATACTGGGTCCACACTGTCATAGAAGTCATCAGAAATCGAAAATCTCGAAATTTCCTTGTTTTTGCGTTATGTTACAACATGTGCGTCCTGGGTTACTCGTGTGCACCCAGGTGTGCCCTTGTACTGGTGAGCGGCCCACTGTCATCCCCCATCCCACACTATAGATGCCCGCTGCGGTACCTCGTGGGGGCACATGAGTAGCTCGCTGCCCCGCGCAGCTGTTCCCTGCGTTACCCACTCATAACACTCTGTAGTAAAATGTATATAGGCTAAAAAGTCCGAAAGTCTGCCCTATCGAGCCAGTTCGCTTGGGCGGCAGCTTTTCACTCGTTGGGGCGGGCCTTCGTGCTGCTCCCTTTCCCTCGCCCCTTCATGGCCTTCTCCTTTGCTCCGTTGCCACCCTTGTAGCCCTTGCCTTTGACCCTGCAACATAAATGCCTCACATTAATATTTCCCCGTGGGACTTATTGATGATGGACTCCGCTGCTACGAATGGCATGTGGTACAGCTTTGACACGGAATCCTGCGTGTAATCCTGTAAGTAAAATCGAATAAAAGAGTTAAGGGATTGCCAGCAACCTGCCCGCAATATGTCTTCCATGGTTGCGCCGGTTACCGCCTTCAGTGAACATGCAATCTGTCGCACTTGGTGCATATTGGGCCTTTCTTGTGTCCCTTCGCTTTGCGATGCCGTGTCATATGCCGCCACTACTGCCCTCTTGATGTAGTTGGAGATGGTGGGTTTCCCTATATCTCTAGTAATATGGGGAAGAAACGGTATTATTAGTCTTTTTTGTTCTGGGCTGCGTATTACCTTTGACGCCTCCGTGTACTTACGTAGTGTGTCCACGGGGCACAGTAATTTCCCTGTGCGCCTCGGTTCTCCCTCCTGTGCGTCCCCGGGTAGCACAGGCATCGAGATTTCCGAAAACGTACCCTTACCGTGAGTCACGATGTGCGTTTTGTCTAGGAAATCGGCTCGAGGTTTCAGGACAACCCTGCTGTTGTTCTCGTCTATGAAATACAGCTGGTCTAGTGCGTGTATCTCACTTCTCCTCTTGCCTGACGCCAATGCTAGAAGGAAAGTTACCTTGAATGTGAGCTCCCGCAGTGGCGTGTTCTGTTCGTCTATTAAGGTGGGGCCCTGAAAGTAATCTAGTACTACCTTTAGGTCCCATTGCACTATGTGCTTGACTGGGGGTGGTCTCTGCAAGCGAAAATTTCTTATTAGTTTAGACAGGAACTCGTCTTGGCCCGGGTCGTACCCTGTTGCGTTCTTCAGCACTGAACCCAGCGCTCCACGGTAACCTTCTATTGTTCTGGTGGCCATCTTTTTCACCTCAAAGAGGTATATGAGGAAATCGGCGATCATTGGCGCTGTTGCTGCCACTGGGTCTGCTGATTTCATCAAACACCACCTCTCGAATACCTTCCACTGTGACCCATAAATCGAACGGGTGGATTTGGCGTGCACCTCTTGCATGCGTGCAACCGCCTGTGCAAAAAACCCCTGTCTTTTTAGCCAGTTCGCTTTAGGGACCACAGGTGAAGATTCATCGTATGTGGGTGCGGGTGCCAGTGTTGCCAATGTGGTTGTCTTAGTGCCCGCGCATGCATTGGTAACCTCTTCGGCGCCTCGGGTGACGCCGGATTTTCCGGTGCCACTAGTAACAACGTAAATCTCTGTTCCCTCCCTAACCGCTCTGCTACCATTTCGAGTATCGTGGTTGGGGGAAACGCATACAGTACCTCCTGCGGCCACGTGCAACTCAGCGCATCGCTGGTTGTGGCTTCCGGGTCCGGGCATGGTGACACATACCTCCCGAGTTGCGTGTTGAGACGCGTTGCGAACATGTCCACCTGTGGGGGCCCAAAGACCGAACTCTTCACCACCCAACGAAAGATGCGTGTGGAGAGCGTCCACTCCCCCTGCAGGACTTGACCCTGCCTGGATGCCATGTCCGCTAACACGTTCAGTTTCCCCGGAATGTGATGTGGTAGTAGTGTTACCTGGTATCGGATTGCTAGCTCCCACACCTCTCTGGTTGCTTACATCAGGGTTGGCGACCTTGTGCCCCCTTGCTTTTTGATGTAACTTACCGTGGTAGCATTGTCTATCAGACACAGTACAGCTTTGCCCTGAAGTTCTTGCCCCAGGATCCTCAGTGCTTCTCCTACTGCGCGCATTTCTAACACATTGATGTGCATGCTTCGCAGTTACTGCGGCCACTGCCCCTGAAACAACCTGCCGTGAAAGTGTGCCCCCCAGCCTACCTTTGATGCGTCGGTTTGTAACTGGAATTGTGGCTGCGGTATGGTAAATGGGGTTCCTTGCGTCAGATGTACTATATTCACCCACCACCGGAGAGCTTCTCTCGCCTGTGGCGGGAGTCTGAACTTGTTGCGTGGATCGCGGCCCCTCTTGAGTGCCAATCGCACTGCATGCTGGTAACCCCGGAAATGAAGGCGCCCCATGGGCACCGTTTTTTCTGTTGCTACTAACAGTCCCAGCAACGTTTCTGCTACAGTTACGGGAACCCACCTGTTTTCCAGCATCGACTCAATCATATGTCGAATCTTCTGAATTCTGTCTGGTGACGGAAATACGCGCCCGACTGTGAAGTCGAACACGTCCCCTAGGAACACAATTAGCTGTTTGGGTTCTATCTCCGACTTCTCTAAGTTTACCAGTAACCCAAGCTCGACACATTTGTCGAGTAGCGTTAATGTTTGAGCGGCCACCCTTTGTCTGTGTAGTCCCGCGTTCAACCAGTCGTCTAGGTATTGAAACAGCAGCATTAGCTGCTGTCGCCCCCACGACTTTACTGAGCGCATTGCATTGCTGAAGACCCAAGGCGCCGGTGCCAGCCCAAAAGGGAGCGCGCGCTACCAATACCTGTGCTTCCCAACCTGAAAGCACAGGTATCTGTAATGTGCGGGCCACATCGGTACGTGCAAGTACGCGTCCGTCAGGTCGATCGAGGTGGCCCACATGCCCCGACTGACCGCCTTGCGGATGTGCTGGCAAGTGTCCATTTAGAGTGTTGGGGTCGTCAAAAGCACGTTTGATGGTTTCAAGTCTATTATGAGACGCCAGCCCCCCATTCTTTTCGGCCTTAGGAAAACCCTGTGGAACATGTCTGATTGCCCCACAGGCATTTCCTCTATTTCTCCTTTTTCTAACAACTTGTCCAGCATATCCGTGAGTGCTGCTTGCTTTTCCGTTCCCTGGCCGTACGAGGTCACAAGGCTCGGGTTCGCGTTTTGAGTCAGACGAATAGGGGGCACTTGACCGTCTACTTTGCGAAATGGGAGCGGGTAGCCGTATCTTAGCCACCGCACTACCTTGGTTGGCGCCCCCAATTCTTTCCATTTTAACCAAAAGTGTGTGAGCCTGCCTCCTATGGGCAAGGAGTCTGCGCGCAGCACTCTGTCCCTGATATCTGACAATGTTACGCCAGAATTTAGATGTTCTCCTGCAGCGAGCCAGTTCCCGTGACAGGGACTGGCTTGCTGCTGACTGTAATTGTCACCTGTTTGATGGAGTCTGGCCGGCCTTGCGAAAAACACTACCCCGTCTCTCTTGACTTTGCGGGCCCTTGATCCTGGGTGGCGCCGACGCCGTGCGCCCGCGGTGTGCTCCCCGTTGGTGACTGCTGCTGTAGGTCCGGTGACGTGGCGTGACCTGCGTGTACCGCTCGTGTAGCGCGCGATTCTGGAGGTCCTGGATGTGCCGGCCGTTGAGTTCTGCCAGAAGGTCATCTGGGAACAGTTGTGCTTGCCCCACGTATTCTGCGTGCCGCAACTGGAATAACTTGTCCTGCGGGAGTTTACAGCGTTGGAGGACATTGTCTCTGCGCAGCTGAATGCTGGATGACAGCAGTGCTGTGTGCAGCTTAATCAGATCTTTTGTCCCACGCACAAGACACCCAATGAGCTTGGGCACTATGGAGGCATCGGACTCCAGGGATCCACCCACCAAGGTCTGATTTACGTACTCAGTAAATGAGAGCACCCGCAGCCCTGTTCTCGCGATGCCCTCAATGTAGCTGAGATCCCTGTCTTTTAACGTCACCTTGTCGTCGGGGCGGACCACAGGTAACCAGGTTGGGGCGTGCTTAGGGTACGTGAGTGCCTCAAAATTGACTGCGTTGTCCGATGGCCTGTACGCCGTTCGCGCAACGCGCATTTTAGATGAGGTGTGAATTTTCCCGGAGTCCAAAGCCTTCCCAAAATTCGAGTCCTTTGCCTGAAACTCTGCCTCCTTCAACTTGATGGCATCCAAAATACCCGCTGCTGTATCGAGTGCCATAAATTCTGGGCCCTGCTTCCGCGGCCCCTCAGAGGCCAATCTGAAACTGGAGTGCGTCTCCTTCAGGGGTTTGCCCACTTGAGCATTCGAGAATCCCTGGATTACCTCTACAACGTCGCGAAATGGGATATCCAGCGGGTCGACCGTTGTGGCTGAGCCTGCTTCCTCACTTGCCCTGCTTGGGGACCCTTCGTCTGAGAGGCGCCTCCTTTTCCGTGTACCTCTCCAAGGGGATACGTCGCGTTTTCGCGGTGATCTTAGCCAGTCGCCACAATCCGGGTGCTTGAAAGGCGAGGCATGTAGGCCTCGCGGTGCTCTCGATCGTGCCCTATGTTCTGTTTCACTGTCGGAGAGTGTGGGCATGCGGCGCCGGCTGGGCACCCGACTTCGCCTCCTTCGTCGGCGGGGCGGTGAGGAACCTGAGGACTCGGAATCGTCAGAGGATAAGGAAGATAGTAGGCGTCTGCGACTTCTACCTCTAACCTGTATGTCGCGGGGGGGGGGCCGTTGATTCGCGCTTCGGACTGCTATGCCGCTCATCCTCCATCTGGGTCATGAGTGTGGCTAGAGGCGATGGCTCCCCTTCCGTGCTTGCCGGCTTGGGCGAAACGGCGACAGAGGTAGCCCTCTGTGGTTCAGGTGTGGGTGTGAGCTCCCTCACCTGCTCCTGTCTTGTAATTGTCGCGCTCGGTGCACGTGCCTGCAGCCCCACGAGTTGTTGTGAGATCACGGCTGCCTGCTGCTGTATTGCCTTGCGGAAGATCTCTTCAAAGTTTATCTGCATTGGGAGAATCGGCTTCTCCGCTGGTGGCTGGTATCCCCCCATGCTGGATGTGTCACCAGCGTTCGTACCCCACGTGCCCGAGGTGTACGCCCTGTTCGCAGCCTTCACAATGGATTTCTCAAAAGATTCCGTGGCCTTACTGTTAGCCGGTTGGGTTGAGGGGAGTGGTGTTATAGTTGCCGCCTCCTCCTCTGGTTCTTGCAACGACACACGGGCGCTCGTTTCCGATGTAGGGCTCCTCGAGTGTTTCTTGTCCTTCCTGGACTTATGCTTGCGGCGTTTCTTGGGCGACCTCTCAGTGCTCGAGTTCCGCCCTGACAACACCGTCTCATCCCGCAGCGGCGTGCCGGGGTCTTTGCCTGATGGCTCATGAGTTGGGGTGTCCGCCGAGGACATTGTCCGCGACCAGAGTTCTTTTATTTGTCTGTTGCGTAGTTGGCGTCGACGCTGCCTGTTTAAACTTCTCCACACTTGATCTCACAGATGTTGACAGACTACACACGTTATCTCACCGTTACACTCTTGTTGCCCGTAGCGAGTAGCACAGTCCCTGCAGTAGTCGTGGGGATCTTCCTTAAGGCCTGCGTGCCCACATCGCGGCTTTTTACCATGGTTGTTCATGACTGCAAGCGAAAGCAGAAAGTTAATTAATGGCAGCAGTTTTTACTGAGCCATCGAGGCACATTTCTTTTCCATGCATATTATCGATCTGACCTGTAGCATCACACAGCATTATGTGTTACGCAGCTTTGCAAATGCAGGCTTCAGTGTGTGACTTGACAGTGCCACTCCTGGTAGCCTGTGTGCTCCCCCCGAGTAACGCGTTAGTAACTCGCGAGTAACTCGGAGTGCGGCACACTCTGCTGCGTTGTAACGCAAAGCGCGGGAAAGCTAAAACTTGCGAAAACTTGGCTGAGACGTTTCGCACGCTGCCAAGAATTTCCTCATAGGTGTCAGCAGCTTCCTACACTCTCTTGACCAGGAGTTAGGAATGCAACGTAGTTAGCAGACCCGCGGTGTCTCTGTCAGCTCGCCGCACCGTGGGCGCCTTCCCGCCAAAAAGAAAACTGCTTATTTCTCCGTGTGACGTGGTCAGAACCCAAAGTTGTAAGTAGCTAAAAGACGTACGGAGAGCCCTTTAATATTGGTGAAGTTAGCGATCTGGTAAACGTCCTCGTTCCTCGTAAAAATTTGAGAAAACTGCTTGCCTACGTGTTGAGGGCACCGCCGCGTTACTCACAACCGAGAACGGCTAAAACAGTCTAAAAAATGGCCAGGATTCTCGTGCAGCGGTCCAAACATCTCTGTAGCGTAACAAGCCTAAGGTTCGATAGAAGATGTGTCTGAAAGCGGTACGCTAGCGACACAAACAACTAGGCTACCCACCACAGAGTGTTGACACCGCAGTTGGCAAATCACACTGTTGCTACGCCGGTCCCTGTAGATGTAATCCGCCCAAACTTCACCCAGATGATCTTCAATATATCCAGCAACTACCCGTGCTATTCATTTCTCCATCGGAGCTAGGGAGGGCCCTCAAAATCCAAAAAACTTAACTGGTGCTACAAACTGTGTTTCTTCACAGGCGTAAGGATGAAAAGTGAATATCGGATCCCAGTACGGGTAAACATAGGGTTACCCATGAAGTACTTGGAGCCAACCATAAAAGTTTTTTACTCCAGTGAAATTAATGTCCAATTTATTAGAAATTGCATTTCAACTGTGTTACGGGCAAAGAAAAGATAGGATGATACTTTTCAAAGCATCGGGTCGATCCAACGGCAGCTGCAAGGCATTTGTATGAACAAAAGCTAATATTTTCCCGTGACCGTCACGGGGGGTGGGAGGTAGTTATTACCAGGCGACACACTGCCCAATAACACTCGTTGGGGAGGATGGTCGAAATTTTATCCGCTTTAATACTTGTCGATGTTTTGTTCGGATACTTTATGCACACATACATGAATCCGGGACAAAATAGCCCCGCCCATTTGGGACACGATATAACGGCCCTAAGTGAAAAGGTAGACATTTGGGTCCCAAGCTTATATCTTTATCATTTCGTAATTTTTTTAAAAAAATATTGAAGAGACATATTTCAGACAATTTTTTATTTCTATCTTATTTTATTTTTACAACTTTGAAAACACTGCTACGGTCTGACCTGCATAGATTCAAAACAGCGTCAATCTCATTTCACTCGTTCCCCTCGAGATTCTGCCTGTTGACAAGGCGCCATCTAATGTTGTGTCCAACACTACGGAGGAATTGTTGGATGGTCTTACGTCCAGCAGCTCGATCTTGGCACAGACTCTTTATGCGTTGCTGGCGTTCTGTGTACTCGATCCGCACACGTTACTCGATCCGCACACGTTGTTTTTTTTTTTTTTTTTTTTTTTTTTTTTTTTTTTGATGGATCGCCTCTCAAGTCTTGCTGAATCAAGGGTTTTACGGTGCAGTTTCCTTTCTTAATGGCAATAATCAAGGCCCAAATTGAATGGGTGGGCGTATCCTACGAGGTGGCAAAATCGGTTATTCCACCCCTCACTTTGATTATTCGCCCTCGTCTCGCCGTGCAGGATTGTGACGTGTGCATTCCACAACCGGTGAGGAAATCTTGGGCGCATTATTCACATCTGAATAGTGACATAGCCCTGGGGTGCACGAGCTCGAGCACAACGAAAAGTACCAGTAACATAAGTCGCCGCAAAGTAGTCCACCAGGGGTTCTCTGTCCTTTGGAGCATTTTCGAGCAGTTGCCTCAGTGCTTCTGCCTCATCTATGGGAAGAATGGTTAAAGCGTCTAGTTTTCCTACAAAAATGCTTGAACTATTCGTCATTCTGGTAGCGTGCAGCCAATCCCAACTTCTATATCTTCAGCCATGTTGTCTGAATGAAGTGGTAGAAACAACCACGTACGCGTAGTGCTGGACCAAATACAGTCTCCAAAGCTCCCATCACGTTCAAGTTCAAAGCCGCACTTCACAGTTGTCGGGTCAAATATCAAATTCAAGCTTTCCGCATAATTAAGCGCTGACTGGAAAAGATCTTCGTAAACTGCCTGCCTTGGACCAGACCGAATATCGTGGCTACAGTGGTGTTACCCAACAGCTTGTGTATGATATAAAGTTGAGTAAATGCCTGGGGCGCAATAGCAAAGTTACCGTCTATGTACCACGTTTCAGAGGAAGCCAGTAAGCGCAAGGTCCAAAGACCAATATTCTACCATCGGCATTCTGGCCATTGTCATAAAACAAGGACTGGGAATTATCGCTGATTGTTGTGCCCATTTCCCCCAATATGGAGATCTTCCACTCAATCAGGAACGGGGGGGGGGGGGGGGGCGTTGGCTGCTAGCTTGAGCTGAATCATCTTTTTCATTGCGTCTTCTTTACACAAAAAGACTTCAAACACAATAATCCTATGAAGACTTTAAATTCAATAGCATCTGTAGTGAGGATTAAGTTAGGTAATTCAATATCTGGAGTAAATATTTGAGTAAACTGTGAGTATTTTATTGAGTAAATATTTGAAAAGGCTGTTTTCCTTAAGTAACTCACTAGCAGAAATTTGCGCAATAGTTTTTAATGTTTTGTTTAAAAGTATTTTTTTTCTTTCACGGGGGCCAGATGTCCGTCTTTTCACTTGGGCCGTTATGTCTAGATCCCAAATACCATATATATATATATGGTACTTGACTATGGAACTTTCCTCCCCCCCCCCCCCCCCCGACCCGCTGTTTATTGTTACAACCTTTCCTGCAAAATTCGTCTTTGATGGACAAGAAGTTTCAGTAATATTTCTGTGGTATCATCTTTTGAATCTTGATGTTGCTTCAACGCTGTTGGTTGATTTTCTTTAGAGAGAGAGAGAGAGAGAGAGAGAGAGAGAGAGAGAGCGAGAGAGAGAGAGAGAGTAAGAGAGAGAGAGAGAGAGAGAGAGAGAGAGAGAGAGAGAGAGAGAGAGAGAGAGAGAGAGAGAGAGAGGGGGGAGAAAGAGAGCCATTTTCCACCTATTTGCGAACGGGACACTTTCCAATCGCATTATTTTTTTACCAGCCGGTGTTCAAATTTCAGATTACCCCTGTATTTCTATTACCCACAGGCAATTTAAAATTGAATTCAAGCTGCCCCCGGTAACTTAAATTCGAAATTATATTATCCCACTGATTTTAAGTTAACCCATGTCAAAAGCTGTAAACATGCAGAAAAACAATTATCTTTTATATTTTTACATTTATTCACATACAACTAAACTGAAATGAAATTTTTATTTCACCTTTCTATTTAATTTTACAACTTTCAGCGCTTTCCTTCTGTTTTATTTAGTTACTGAAACTGCATGTAACAACCAAAATCAATCTCCTGTTTATACATATAAGGGAAACATCCTCAGAATATCTTAGCAACACTTTTGAATTAGCAGCTTTGAGCTGGGGATTAAGCTACAAGAAAAACTGTGATATTCCCAGAAACTGAAAGACATTGATAGATACTAATAGAAAAGCCTTTTGAGTGAGCAACTGAACTAACTTCTTTGTAGAATATCAGTCATATACTTGCAATGATTGTGCAGAACCAGTGTTGAAGAGGTCGTCCAGTTTGGCTTTGGAAGAGTAGATGAAATGAATATTTGATTTTGGTTTATTCGTATGTGGATAAGTGTAGAAATGCAAAAGATTATTTTTTTCTGTATGTTAACTGCTTTTGATATGGGGGTAATCTATAAACAACAGGGAGGTAATACAAATTTGATTTCAGATTACCCCTGGGGTAATAAGAAATCGAATTTGAATTACCCCCCCCCCCTCGTAATAAGAAATCGAATTCCAGCCTGATAGGGCGTAATTTAAAATTGCTACACCGATGCTGCGTGCACGTAATCCCCCCTTGCTAATGGGTGTGGCTTGTTTTACCAACGGTCACTTTGCCAAGTGCTATTTTGCCAATTTCCATTTTGCTAACACACCTCGACCATTTTGCCGATTTCTTTTTTGCAAACAAAATAACCCTTTTCCATAAAAAGTGTTTTTTTTATCGATGGCCTTGTACCGTCTCAATTACATACTTTTTTGGCGTCTGATGATGTACAATTGCACAAACAGCGTGGAAGCCATTGAATATTCCCAATCCATAAACCACATGGTTAATCGGAACAGAAGGCGGAGGTCTCGATTCTGCCGTCGAATGGCACTCATGTATTTGTATAGGTCACGGATCTGGTTTCGGACATCGCCGAAAGCGCGTTCAATAGCGCTAGCAAGAATTGTTGCTGAACCATTTGTAAGGTCAGTGGCTCTGGCTCTCATGTCGCTCGGGAAGTGCTGCAAGCCAACGGCGTCTTCGTCGGGCTCATGGCAGTGAGGTGTCAAATCGCGTACCGCAGTAATTTTGACGTCAGAAGTAATAGAACCGGTACACTTTGGACTGGTTCGCTTGACGCAACACCATCGAATCCAGTCCCGGCTTGCAATCTTTTTTTACTATGCAAAAGCTAACGTTCGCTTACTTCCACTTTTATACGGGATTTCCCTCATTTGCAGTATCGACGCATAAATTGTGAAACTTTTCTACACTGGGAGGCGTATCATGTCAACAAACAAGCCCAAAAATTGCCTTATATAGGCATATCCGACACATCCGGTAGTGTAAAAGTAAGAGACATCCGATTACCCATCATTCCCTTTTTATGCGCGGAACAAACAAGACGTATTTTTGGGGAAGAATCAAGATTTTCTCTTCTAGTTTCCACGATAGAAGGTGCTTATTTAGTTTTTGGATAACTTTTTACTCGTATGTAAGAGGTTTTTATGTTACGGCGGGAGTTTTGAATGCAGAAGCTAAATGGCCTCGAGTAACGTCAGATTGAGTGTGAGTGAGGCACGGAGACAGGCGGTGGCGCTGGCGCTGGTAAGTTCTAGCGTTGCCTGCCTCCACACCGCTCCATGTAAACCCAGCACCATCGCCTTGCCAGGTCTGCTGAGTCTGAATTAGCAAAGCTTTGATTAGGTTTATACGTTTCTAGCTAGATTCACAGGATTACGGCCACAACCCCTGCCCCTGAGGTCTTGTCGGGACTTCAGTGGCACTGACTGCCCTCCTGAGTAGAGGCACCGCTTTGAGGGCAGAGAGCCAAGTGGCTCCCCAACTTTCGTGAGTGGGTATTCCTTTGTGGCTCCACCCATGTGGCACTACCACTTGTCGAGAGCCCACCCGAGGTTGTCCATCCCCCTCTTTCCCTATGCAGACATAGATAGGTTAAGGAGGTGGGTAAGTGATAACTGATCAAAGTTTGCTGCTTGAGTAATCGTCTCAGATTTCTGTTACAGTCATGGCGGAGACAAAGTGCTCGGTGCACAAGGCAGAGTGTGGGCACACAGCTTTCGCAGGCAACCCCCACTCCCTCTGTGTAGAGCCTCAGAAGGGCTCTCCCTCTACGAAGAGCATAGGACGTGCCCAGAGTGTGAGCATCTCACCAAGTCGGAATGGAAAGCAATAGACACAAACCGTAGTAAAATCAGTAGAGACGTAAAGAATTGAAGGGTTAAAGCAGGTGGCACGGGGTTCCTACAATAGGCAGGAGTAGGAAAAAAAAAGCAAAACTAAACAGCTGTGCATTGTCAGAAACAGTAGTATAGCTGGATACCGAAGACAAAGAAGTCTTGAGGGACACCCCAACACGAGGAGAACATCTCTCAAAAGTGCGGAGGTGGCTGTGAAAGGCTCCAGTCGCAGCAGCTACCCCATTTTGATTGCACATGAGGGAGAGTTAGGAATCGCTCTGTCGCAGCATCTAGACCCACAAGAAACCACATCCGCTGCCACCATTGAGAAATCGAGCCAGAGAGTGGCTCCGGAACCGGAGTGTAAAAGAAATGGCGGCTATGAAAACCATGCAGGAGCAAATGCAAGCCCAGTTGGCCTCACTGCACGCTCTCATTGCACACACGGTACCGAATCCGCCACACAACCCAACCCCGCTAGATACAAGGCAGTGACGAGGAATCGGCAATGATTCCCCCACCAGACCACACGTCGTCCTTACATCCCCCGGATACGGATACACAATCTAGAGCCAGCTCTTCTGTTCTGATTTCCTGGAGGACAGAGATACCAACATCCTGCCAGCGGAAGAGGAACAGGAAACAGACGAAAAAATCGAGCCATAACACCTAGCCTCAGGGGAGGAAGATGATGGCTCCGATGAGGACGAGTTCCAGGAAGGGGAAATGGAGACGCATTCGACTCCTGGACGGAACACTAGCGAGACCGGCGGTGGTAAGCAGACGCCCTATCCGCACCTCATCTCCCCTACCCTACCGTCCCAAAAGGCTCCAACACCATCACCGTTGACAGATTCATAACGAATTCTGCCCGAGGACATTGTATTTAAAGACTTGATTAAAGAAATAGCACGTTTAGCAGGGGTCGAGGCGGGCAACCCTTATGCTGACAAGGAGGAGCCGCCCATCCGTTTAACCTCCCAGAGCCAGAAGTCCGAATAGGAAGCATTTTTAGCAATAGCTACTAGTGCCGGAGTTGCTAACGCAGTAACGGCTAGAGAGGGGGGGTATCAACGGATGGATCTGGGAGATAGCAAGCTCATGTCACGCCTTCACCCCTTAAACAGCTAGGGATCAGAGTAGCCACATACAGATGGGCGGACAACATGATCCCTTTGGAGCCCCTCGAGCAACACGCAAAGAGAACTCTGTGGATACCTAAAGAAAAACCAAACTCGAATATCCCCCTGGTAGAGAAAGACCGTATAAGGGCTAGCCCGTCAAGCGTTAAACATCACCTCCATGCAGGACCACACGCTGAAGGAGCTGAAAGAGGCGCTGGCTAGATTGAGGTATCTGATCTTGTGGTATTAAAGCTCCTAAAATGTGTCTCCTTAGCCACCCGAGACACATCTAAAATAGCAATCAACTAACTTCGATGGTGCAGCTACGCAGGGACGCCTTTCTTTTACACTGTTGGTCATCAGTATAATGGGCCCGAGAGCTAAGACATATGAACATTCTTAACCAGTCGGAGTTATCCCCCCCCCCACAGGAAGTTGAAAGAGTGCACCTAGAGAACAGCACCTTGTGGTTGGCGCTGATGTTACGCCCAAGGTGCCCCTAAGGAAGAACTTCTGCCACCAGGGGCCGCTCTAAGATGCAGCATAGGGGAAACAGATCTGCGCCACAGCCACGTCACCACTCTCATTCTGCCAAGACACAAAGACAGCACGAGGACAGTGCCTCAAGCCATCATACCTCTCAACAGTACAGGTAGCAACCAATCACGGCATCGCGCGGATATGAAGGACTCATGTCCAAGCTATACCGTTCTTATATCTCAAGAAATAAAGGAGCTTATGAACTGCAACGACTCCTGGCCCGTAGGAGGAAGGTTAGGCTATTTCTACGAAATATGGGCCCAATAGGAAAACCAAGTCGAGTAGTTACTTGGCTCCGACAAGGGTACTTCCTTCCGTTCAAGAGGGACAACAGAGGCAGGTGCCTCAAAATGGCTCTCCATTTCAAGGCTCCGAATCACATAGCCACCTCCTGCAGTCAGCGTTCTGAGCAGAACTAAGCACTTCCATGTATGCTAAAAGAGCTATTAGAGAAAAGAGCAATACAGGAAATGCCAGATTCCGGACAGGGCTTTTTTAGCCGGGTATTTCTAGTGCACAAGAACAGGAGGCCGGAGACTAGTAATAGATTTGTTCGATCTGAGCCATGTTTTTTATTTTTGTCATACACTACATATATCAGTTAGAGCGCAGTGATAATAAAGAACTTTTCTACACGACGCGTGCCACACGGGTTTTAACACCAGTTTCTAATTCCGTACAAAGGTGGAGATACGCGAACGTTAGCTTTTATGAAGCAGAACTTTCGTTTTTCTTTCGTAAAATGCTTTTTTTAAGAGAAAAAGCGTAGTTCGCATTCTCCACCTTTAGAAATTCGATAACCCTCCCTTATCCATCCCGCTTTTAACCCACTTAGGCGTAGGGGAACTGAAATAAAAGGCAATTTTGGACATGCTTGTTGACATGATACGCCTCCATGTGTAGAAAAGTTCAATTCACAATTTATGCGTCGATACCGCTAATGAGGGAAATCCTGTATAAAGGCGGAGAACGAGAACTAC
Source organism: Protula sp. h YS-2021 (assembly GCA_949752745.1). Taxonomy (NCBI): domain Eukaryota; kingdom Metazoa; phylum Annelida; class Polychaeta; order Sabellida; family Serpulidae; genus Protula; species Protula sp. h YS-2021. The sequence goes on from OX457032.1 coordinate 10,729,151, forward strand.
GAAAGAAAAACGATAATTTAGTGTACATGTGACCATCTAGACATACTTTTTGACCTCCACAACTTGAAGTAAGAATTTCTATTTTTCATATGATTCATTACTGGTTTGTTCCGTACTTATATCACAAATTCCACATTTCATCCCTAAACCTTGACGTCAGGGTTTGAATCGAAAGTCGCAAATGCACACCTTTAATCCACAATTCTCGACCTTCGGTATTAAATCGACTCAAAAACTATGTTCTGTTAATTATCAAATTCTGCAAAATATTATTTTGTTGGCAAAGTGGGAACTGGCAAAATGAAAACTGGCAAAGTAATCGTTTGCAAACTAGTATTTACAACAGGCTCCAGCGACATAACAGAATACCACTTTAGTTTCCACTTGCAAACAGAGTTTGCAAATGGGTATGCTTTGCAAAGAATTCTGGCTGTTTATTCCTCCCTTTTTTTGAGAGGAACCTCGGTGACCTTGACCTCCTCCGTCATGGTCAAGGTCAAAAACCGGAAGTTGACCATTATCTCGAAAACGGTTAGAGATAGAGCGATTTTGAGTTTATTTTCGACCCTTTGGGCCTAAAAAACGCTACATAAGAGGCACCTCGCTGACCTTGACCTCCACCGTCATGGTCAAGGTCAAAAACCGGAAGTTGACCATTATCTCGAAAACGGTTAGAGATAGAGCGATTTTGAGCTTATTTTCGACCCCTTAGGCGTAAATGACGTTATATAAGAGGTACCTCGGTGACCTTGACCTCCTCCGTCATGGTCAAGGTCAAAAACCGGAAGTTGTCCATTATCTCAAAAACGGTTAGAAAACTGAATTTGATTATTTGAGATTACATTATATTTACTTCGATGTCCTTGTTCATGATAATAATTCGGAAGCTGATAATTATGTGGAAAGACTGAAAAATGTGTCTTTGACTAGATAGATTGTTCCATTGCAAGTGGGTGTCATTTCGCTGCGTGTAGCGAAATTCGATCTAGTTTTATAGTGCCTTTATTCCTGTTTAACATCAGCATAACAACGTACGGAGCCAAAAAAATGGTTGAGGAGATCGTACCGTTCATTAGGACAAATACTTACATTTGCAGTCGCCCTGTGAGGCAGTAATATTGACATTTTTGCCACATATTACATGTGTATTACAGACTGATACGTTCAGCCAGCTGATAAAAAACGGCAATAAGCAAGCCAGTTCAATAAAGCGGATTTACTTTGCCTTTAAAAACGAAATGCAACGTTTACCAACATGCAATGTAAGGGCGTTGCTGGAATTCAATAGGCTGTTTTCTTGGAAGCAAAATTGAATAAACTCTGTGCGCCACAGGTGGTTATAAGATTTTCCGTGTTGTTACTTCAAAACAAAAAATTTCAACGCGCTTTTATCACATACAGCAAAAGAGATTTTGATTATGAATGCTTTTGACGCGTAAGAGCTTAGTTCCCGTTTCCTGCCTCTGGGCCTGATTTCCCACTTTTGGCATACCGATTGCCTACATGTTGCCTGGTATTAAGACATTCAGCCAAAGAATATCCATAACAAGAAGGGACAGCTGTGCGTTTTAGTGTGACACAGCAGGCAGTAGCGCTATCTACTGGCCTAGGTGGCTATACGGATGTAAACAAATAAACTGGCATTGAAAAACATGGCGGAAAACGTGATACACGTTTCGAAAAAAGTTAAAGGACAATTCCGATGCTGTACAATTTCGCGCTGCTTATCGTACAGTAACAGTAGATTCTATGTTTTTAATTGCGAAGAGGATTTCGATTGCTTTTCATTAAAGCTAAAAGGTTTTACAGAAATGCGCGAAAACAGTCAAATAAGTCCTTTGTTACAGGAAAATCAAATAAGTACCGAAATCCCTGGCGAAGTTTTAGATTTGTTGTCAGTTGCTGGTTACTGTTTGTCACAATTATCGCTTCCAGAAGAAAATATTGCAGTTTATTTATAAGGTTACTTGGTTTCAAAAGCGAAAAAAAAGGTATTCGTGTAGTGCTTGTTTTTCGAAGTGGCTAAATTCAGAAATCACCATGCCAGAAAATGACACAAAGTTCGTGTTTTTGAAGGAGAAAAAATGTTGTGAGTCTTCAAAGTTGATTGTCCCTTCAGACGAACTGATAAATTTTTGTTACCAAATGCGAACCTCTGTTCAATAGTGTTTTCGAAAGTGTTATGCACACTGATAAAATAAGAGGAAAACTATTCAGGCAAGTTCTAGATTCAGAAGATTTCGGTCAAATTTCGTGAGGTTCGCAAAGCTGTGTTAAAGCGGTGAATTACATTACTAATTTGTATTTGACAGTTAAAATACACCACATTTTAAAAATACAAAACAGAGAAATGCAGTTCAAAGCCGGTTCGCGAAATCGCAAAATAATGAAATTACAGCATGTATAAAGACGCTAATTATGACAGCTTCTTTTGAAAATCCATGTCTTTAATATATAGGTTTTGCATTTATTACAATCCTGTTTGATGCATGGTTAACGGAGATAATGTACCTTTTAGTACATTTGTTGTTATCTTGAGATATACAGCACAGAAAATGTGTATTGTTCTTTGATCAGCATGAAAAGTTTCCTTATCTACCACATACGGTACAAAACATATATTTCCAGTGCCACACCCACACCTGTCCATGCCTTTATCAGCGTTCTGTTTAAAAATTCTTCTGAAGTCGATCAAAATTTGTATAAATCAAAGAAATGCCCTTCAAACAGTGCTTAAATGCAGGGGATCACAAGCACACAGCCACTTAGTAGCCACCCAGGCACAGAGATGGCGCTGTTAAATCTGGATAAACATAGCTGCCAATGGGAGTGTCCCTTCTTGTTATGGATATTCTTTGATTCAGCCTAGCCAAGGTTTTTCCGAGCACAGATTCAATGCATATAAATTGAGCCTTTTTTTAGAACGAACACACTATTTTGCAATGGAAAATTCGAACCATGGAAAACCAATGCTGTCAATGGAGATAAAGACCCCCCACCCCTGTACCAAAACAATAAGAGTTTGGGTGGAAATTGAGATCTATTTATGGATCAAAATAGTGTATTTTCTGATTACGACTATTATTTTCACCGATTTATTTTTAAATTATGTTTTCCACACAGTCATCTAGTCTTCTAGCTTCTGTTATCACTGCTGGTCAGAATGTGACCATAATCATGGTCATTATGTGGTCAGGGTCATGCATCTAGTCTTCTAGCTTCTGTTATCACTGCTGGTCAGAATGTGACCATAATCATGGTCATTATGTGGTCAGGGTCATGCATCTAGTTTTCTAGCTTCTGTTATCACTGCTGGTCAGAATGTGACCATAATCATGGTCATTATGTGGTCAGGGTCATGCATCTAGTCTTCTAGCTTCTGTTATCACTGCTGGTCAGAATGTGACCATAATCATGGTCATTATGTGGTCAGGGTCATGCATCTAGTCTTCTAGCTTCTGTTATCACTGCTGGTCAGAATGTGACCATAATCATGGTCATTATGTGGTCAGGGTCATGCATCTAGTCTTCTAGCTTCTGTTATCACTGCTGGTCAGAATGTGACCATAATCATGGTCATTATGTGGTCAGGGTCATGCATCTAGTCTTCTAGCTTCTGTTATCACTGCTGGTCAGAATGTGACCATAATCATGGTCATTATGTGGTCAGGGTCATGCATCTAGTCTTCTAGCTTCTGTTATCACTGCTGGTCAGAATGTGACCATAATCATGGTCATTATGTGGTCAGGGTCATGCATCTAGTCTTCTAGCTTCTGTTATCACTGCTGGTCAGAATGTGACCATAATCATGGTCATTATGTGGTCAGGGTCATGCATCTAGTCTTCTAGCTTCTGTTATCACTGCTGGTCAGAATGTGACCATAATCATAGTCATTATGCGCTGCAGTTTGTGGGTGGGGGGGGGGGGGTGGGGGGGTGGGGGGGGGCATTTCCTCCGTCTATTTATGGGTCAGTCGTAGAAATTGTTTCATTTGTATTCTCAAAAACGCTAAATAAAATCGAAATCAAACTTAAGTATTTGCTTAAAATAATACTGCTACTCATAAAAATGCATTAAAACGGCAATACACGCATTCGCAAAGTAAAATTAAAAACAAACTACCAGTGTAATTAGTCTCCTCATTTTCCGACAGAATTCCTTTAGGTCCAATTTAATTCTTACCCTCGGTATCTTCTGTGCCGCAAAAAAAAAAAATCAACACCACAGTTAAAAGGTGTCTTGCGTACCGACTATCAGCTGTAAACACACCCGATCGAATAAAATAACCACTTGTAAGGGCCTCTGTTAAAGTGTACTGGCTTGCTAAATGGTGCAGATATTATAACATGTTGTTTTTGTATATATCGCAAGTGGCAGGTTTACTCCCACTTGCAAACTTCGTTTGCAAATGGGAATAAGTTTGTAGTTTTTCTCGAAATTTCTGCCCTTTTTTTTTCCTTTTTTTTTCTCTTTTTTTTCCGTCACGGAGGTTTCCAGAAAACTCCTCCTACGCTATTTGACGTAGGACGATGAAATTTGGCACAGTGATAGAGGGTGACGAGATGTCGTCAAATCCGCAAAATTTTTTGACCTTGACCTTGAAGGTCAAGGTCAAATTGAGGTCAAAGTTTTCTGACCTCAAAGTGGTTTCCAGAAAACTCCTCCTACAGTTCTTGTCGTAAAAAGACGGCATGTGGCAGAGACATAGAGGGTAATGAGTTGTCGTCAAATCCGTAAAATTTTTTGACCATGCACCTCAGAGGTCAAGGTCAAATTGAGGTCAAAATATTTTTGGAAACACCTATTAATCACGAAAAGTAGCTATAAAGGTGCTCAAATCCCACTGTGAATGCATAAAACGTACCCAGTAAAGGGTAAACTTTTATCACTTACCTTGACCTTGAGGGCCAAGGTCAAAGGTCACGTGATTTCACGTGTCCTTAACGAAGGCCGACTCATCTCGAAAACGGTTAGAGATAGAGCGATTTTGAGCTCATTTTCGACCCTTTGGGCCTAAACAACGTTACATAAGAGGTACCTCGGTGACCTTGACCTTCTGGGTCACGGTCAAGGTCCAAAACCGGAAGTTGACTATTATCTCGAAAACGGTTAGAGATAGAGCGATTTTGAGCTCATTTTCGACCCTTTGGGCCTAAACAACGTTACATAAGAGGTACCTCGGTGACCCTGACCTTCTGGGTCACGGTCAAGGTCAAAAACCGGAAGTTGACTATTATCTCGAAAACGGTTAGAGATAGAGGGATTTTGAGCTCATTTTCGACCCTTTTGGCCTAAACAACGTTACATAAGAGGTACCTCGGTGACCTTGACCTTCTGGGTCACGGTCAAGGTCAAAAACCGGAAGTTGACTATTATCTCGAAAACGGTTAGAGATAGAGCGATTTTGAGCTCATTTTCGACCCTTTGGGCCTAAACAACGTTACATAAGAGGTACTTCGGTGACCTTGACCTTCTGGGTCACGGTCAAGGTCAAAAACCGGAAGTTGACTATTATCTCGAAAACGGTTAGAGATAGAGCGATTTTGAGCTCATTTTCGACCCTTTGGGCCTAAACAACGATACATAAGAGGTACCTCGGTGACCTTGACCTTCTGGGTCACGGTCAAGGTCTAAAACCGGAAGTTGACTATTATCTCGAAAACGGTTAGAGATAGAGCGATTTTGAGCTCATTTTCGACCCTTTGGGCCTAAACAACGTTACATAAGAGGTACCTCGGTGACCTTGACCTTCTGGGTCACGGTCAAGGTCAAAAACCGGAAGTTGACTATTATCTCGAAAATGGTTAGAGATAGAGCGATTTTGAGCTCATTTTCGACCCTTTGGGCCTAAACAACGTTACATAAGAGGTACCTCGGTGACCTTGACCTTCTGGGTCACGGTCAAGGTCAAAAACCGGAAGTTGACTATTATCTCGAAAACGGTTAGACATAGAGCGATTTAGAGCTCATTTTCGACCCTTTGGGCCTAAACAACGTTACATAAGAGGTACCTCGGTGACCTTGACCTCTGGGTCACGGTCAAGGTCAAAAACCGGAAGTTGACTATTATCCCGAAAACGGTTAAAGATAGAGCGATTTTGAGCTCATTTTTCGACCCTTTGGGCCTAAACAACGTTACATAAGAGGTACCTCGGTGACCTTGACCTTCTGGGTCACGGTCAAGGTCCAAAACCGGAAGTTGACTATTATCTCGAAAACGGCTAGAGACAGAGCGATTTTGAGCTCATTTTCGACCCTTTGGGCCTAAACACCGTTACATAAGAGGTACCTCGGTGACCTTGACCTTCTGGGTCACGGTCAAGGTCGAAAACCGGAAGTTGACTATTACCTCGAAAACGGTTAGAGAAAGAGCGATTTTGAGCTCATTTTCGACCCTTTGGGCCTAAACAACGTTACATAAGAGGTACCTCGGTGACCTTGACTTTCTGGGTCACGGTCAAGGTCAAAAACCGGAAGTTGACTATAATCTCGAAAACGGTTAGAGATAGAGCGATTTTGAGCTCATTTTCGACCCTTTGGGCCTAAACAACGTTACATAAGAGGTTCCTCGGTGACATTGACCTTCTGGGTCACGGTCAAGGTCAAAAACCGGAAGTTGACTATTATCTCGAAAACGGTTAGAGATAGAGCGATTTTGAGCTCATTTTCGACCCTTTGGGCCTAAACTACGTTACATAAGAGGTACCTCGGTGACCTTGACCTTCTGGGTCACGGTCAAGGTCAAAAACCGGAAGTTGACTATTATCTCGTAAACGGTTAGAGATAGAGCGATTTTGAGCTCATTTTCGACCCTTTGGGCCTAAACAACGGTACATAAGAGGTACCTCGGTGACCATGACCTTCTGGATCACGGTCAAGGTCAAAAACCGGAAGTTGACTATTATCTCGAAAACGGTTAGAGACAGAGCGATTTTGAGCTCATTTTCGACCCTTTGGGCCTAAACAACGTGATATAAGAGGTACCTCGGTGACCTTGACCTTCTGGGTCACGGTCAAGGTCAAAAACCGGAAGTTGACTATTATCTCGAAAACGGTTAGAGATAGAGCGATTTTGAGCTCATTTTCGACCCTTTGGGCCTAAACAACGTTACATAAGAGGTACCTCGGTGACATTGACCTTCTGGGTCACGGTCAAGGTCAAAAACCGGAAGTTGACTATTATCTCGAAAACGGTTAGACATAGAGCAATTTCGAGCTCATTTTCGACCCTTTGGGCCTAAACAACGTTACATAAGAGGTACCTCGGTGACCTTGACCTTCTGGGTCACGGTCAAGGTAAAAAACCGGAAGTTGACTATTATCTCGTAAACGGTTAGAGATAGAGCGATTTTGAGCTCATTTTCGACCCTTTGGGCCTAAACAACGGTACATAAGAGGTACCTCGGTGACCTTGACCTTCTGGGTCACGGTCAAGGTCAAAAACCGGAAGTTGACTATTATCTCGAAAACGGTTAGAGATAGAGCGATTTTGAGCTCATTTTCGACCCTTTGGGCCTAAACAACGTGATATAAGAGGTACCTCGGTGACCTTGACCTTCTGGGTCACGGTCAAGGTCAAAAACCGGAAGTTGACTATAATCTCGAAAACGGTTAGAGATAGAGCGATTTTGAGCTCATTTTCGACCCTTTGGGCCTAAACAACGTTACATAAGAGGTACCTCGGTGACATTGACCTTCTGGACCACGGTCAAGGTCAAAAACCGGAAGTTGACTATTATCTCGAAAACGGTTAGACATAGAGCGATTTTGAGCTCATTTTCGACCCTTTGGGTCTAAACAACGTTACATAAGAGGTACCTCGGTGACCTTGACCTTCTGGGTCACGGTCAAGGTAAAAAACCGGAAGTTGACTATTATCTCGTAAACGGTTAGAGATAGAGCGATTTTGAGCTCATTTTCGACCCTTTGGGCCTAAACAACGGTACAAAAGAGGTACCTCGGTGACCTTGACCTTCTGGGTCACGGTCAAGGTCAAAAACCGGAAGTTGACTATTATCTCGAAAACGGTTAGAGATAGAGCGATTTTGAGCTCATTTTCGACCCTTTGGGCCTAAACAACGTTACATAAGAGGTACTTCGGTGACCTTGACCTTCTGGGTCACGGTCAAGGTCAAAAACCGGAAGTTGACTATTATCTCGAAAACGGTTAGAGATAGAGCGATTTTGAGCCCATTTTCGACCCTTTGGGCCTAAACAACGATACATAAGAGGTACCTCGGTGACCTTGACCTTCTGGGTCACGGTCAAGGTCAAAAACCGGAAGTTGACTATTATCTCGAAAACGGTTAGAGATAGAGCGATTTTGAGCCCATTTTCGACCCTTTGGGCCTAAACAACGTTACATAAGAGGTACCTCGGTGACCTTGACCTTCTGGGTCACGGTCAAGGTCAAAAACCGGAAGTTGACTATTATCTCGAAAACGGTTAGAGATAGAGCGATTTTGAGCCCATTTTCGACCCTTTGGGCCTAAACAACGTTACATAAGAGGTACCTCGGTGACCTTGACCTTCTGGGTCACGGTCAAGGTCAAAAACCGGAAGTTGACTATTATCTCGAAAACGGTTAGAGATAGAGCGATTTTGAGCTCATTTTCGACCCTTTGGGCATAAACAACGATACATAAGAGGTACCTCGGTGACCTTGACCTTCTGGGTCACGGTCAAGGTCAAAAACCGGAAGTTGACTATTATCTCGAAAACGGTTAGAGATAGAGCGATTTTGAGCTCATTTTCGACCCTTTGGGCCTAAACAACGTTACATAAGAGGTACCTCGGTGACCTTGACCTTCTGGGTCACGGTCAAGGTCCAAAATCGGAAGTTGACTATTATCTCGAAAACGGTTAGAGATAGAGCGATTTTGAGCTCATTTTCGCTCCTTTGGGCCTAACAACGTGACATAAGAGGTACCTCGGTGACCTTGACCTTCTGGGTCACGGTCAAGGTCCAAAACCGGAAGTTGACTATTATCTCGAAAACGGTTAGAGATAGAGCGATTTTGAGCTCATTTTCGCTCCTTTGGGCCTAACAACGTGACATAAGAGGTACCTCGGTGACCTTGACCTTCTGGGTCACGGTCAAGGTCCAAAACCGGAAGTTGACTATTATCTCGTAAACGGTTAGAGATAGAGCGATTTTGAGCTCATTTTCGACCCTTTGGGCCTAAACAACGTTACATAAGAGGTACCTCGGTGACATTGACCTTCTGGAAAACGGTCAAGGTCAAAAACCGGAAGTTGACTATTATCTCGAAAACGGTTAGACATAGAGCAATTTTGAGCTCATTTTCGACCCTTTGGGCCTAAACAACGTTACATAAGAGGTACCTCGGTGACCTTGACCTTCTGGGTCACGGTCAAGGTAAAAAACCGGAAGTTGACTATTATCTCGTAAACGGTTAGAGATAGAGCGATTTTGAGCTCATTTTCGACCCTTTGGGCCTAAACAACGGTACATAAGAGGTACCTCGGTGACCTTGACCTTCTGGGTCACGGTCAAGGTCAAAAACCGGAAGTTGACTATTATCTCGAAAACGGTTAGAGATAGAGCGATTTTGAGCTCATTTTCGACCCTTTGGGCCTAAACAACGTGATATAAGAGGTACCTCGGTGACCTTGACCTTCTGGGTCACGGTCAAGGTCAAAAACCGGAAGTTGACTATAATCTCGAAAACGGTTAGAGATAGAGCGATTTTGAGCTCATTTTCGACCCTTTGGGCCTAAACAACGTTACATAAGAGGTACCTCGGTGACATTGACCTTCTGGACCACGGTCAAGGTCAAAAACCGGAAGTTGACTATTATCTCGAAAACGGTTAGACATAGAGCGATTTTGAGCTCATTTTCGACCCTTTGGGCCTAAACAACGTTACATAAGAGGTACCTCGGTGACCTTGACCTTCTGGGTCACGGTCAAGGTAAAAAACCGGAAGTTGACTATTATCTCATAAACGGTTAGAGATAGAGCGATTTTGAGCTCATTTTCGACCCTTTGGGCCTAAACAACGGTACAAAAGAGGTACCTCGGTGACCTTGACCTTCTGGGTCACGGTCAAGGTCAAAAACCGGAAGTTGACTATTATCTCGAAAACGGTTAGAGATAGAGCGATTTTGAGCTCATTTTCGACCCTTTGGGCCTAAACAACGTTACATAAGAGGTACTTCGGTGACCTTGACCTTCTGGGTCACGGTCAAGGTCAAAAACCGGAAGTTGACTATTATCTCGAAAACGGTTAGAGATAGAGCGATTTTGAGCCCATTTTCGACCCTTTGGGCCTAAACAACGATACATAAGAGGTACCTCGGTGACCTTGACCTTCTGGGTCACGGTCAAGGTCAAAAACCGGAAGTTGACTATTATCTCGAAAACGGTTAGAGATAGAGCGATTTTGAGCCCATTTTCGACCCTTTGGGCCTAAGCAACGTTACATAAGAGGTACCTCGGTGACCTTGACCTTCTGGGTCACGGTCAAGGTAAAAAACCGGAAGTTGACTATTATCTCGAAAACGGTTAGAGATAGAGCGATTTTGAGCCCATTTTCGACCCTTTGGGCCTAAACAACGTTACATAAGAGGTACCTCGGTGACCTTGACCTTCTGGGTCACGGTCAAGGTCAAAAACCGGAAGTTGACTATTATCTCGAAAACGGTTAGAGATAGAGCGATTTTGAGCTCATTTTCGACCCTTTGGGCATAAACAACGATACATAAGAGGTACCTCGGTGACCTTGACCTTCTGGGTCACGGTCAAGGTCAAAAACCGGAAGTTGACTATTATCTCGAAAACGGTTAGAGATAGAGCGATTTTGAGCTCATTTTCGACCCTTTGGGCCTAAACAACCTTACATAAGAGGTACCTCGGTGACCTTGACCTTCTGGGTCACGGTCAAGGTCCAAAATCGGAAGTTGACTATTATCTCGAAAACGGTTAGAGATAGAGCGATTTTGAGCTCATTTTCGCTCCTTTGGGCCTAACAACGTGACATAAGAGGTACCTCGGTGACCTTGACCTTCTGGGTCACGGTCAAGGTCCAAAACCGGAAGTTGACTATTATCTCGAAAACGGTTAGAGATAGAGCGATTTTGAGCTCATTTTCGCTCCTTTGGGCCTAACAACGTGACATAAGAGGTACCTCGGTGACCTTGACCTTCTGGGTCACGGTCAAGGTCCAAAACCGGAAGTTGACTATTATCTCGAAAACGGTTAGAGATAGAGCGATTTTGAGCTCATTTTCGACCCTTTGGGCCTAAACAACGTTACATAACCGGTACCTCGGTGACCTTGACCTTCTGGGTTACGGTCAAGGTCAAAAACCGGAAGTTGACTGTTATCTCGAAAGCTTTTAGAGATAGAGCGATTTTGAGCTCATTTTCGACCCTTTGGGCCTAAACAACGTTACATAAGAGGTACCTCGGTGACCTTGACCTTCTGGGTCACGGTCAAGGTCAAAAACCGGAAGTTGACTATTATCTCGAAAACGGTTAGAGATAGAGCGATTTTGAGCTCATTTTCGACCCTTTGGGCGTAATAACGTGACATAAGAGGTATCTCGGTGACCTTGACATTCTGGGTCACGGTCAAGGTCCAAAACCGGAATTTGACTATTATCTCGAAAACGGTTAGAGATAGAACGATTTTGAGCTCATTTTCGACCCTTTGGGCCTAAACAACGTTACATAACCGGTACCTCGGTGACCTTGACCTTCTGGGTTACGGTCAAGGTCAAAAACCGGAAGTTGACTATTATCTCGAAAGCGGTTAGAGATAGAGCGATTTTGAGCTCATTTTCGACCCTTTGGGCCTAAACAACGTTACATAAGAGGTACTTCGGTGATCTTGACCTTCTGGGTCACGGTCAAGGTCAAAAACCGGAAGTTGACTATTATCTCGAAAACGGTTAGAGATAGAGCGATTTTGAGCTCATTTTCGACCCTTTGGGCCTAACAACGTGACATAAGAGGTACTTCGGTGACCTTGACCTTCTGGGTCACGGTCAAGGTCAAAAACCGGAAGTTGACTATTATCTCGAAAACGGTTAGAGATAGAGCGATTTTGAGCTCATTTTCGACCCTTTGGGCCTAAACAACGTTACATAAGAGGTACCTCGGTGACCTTGAACCTTCTGGGTCACGGTCAAGGTCAAAAACCGGAAGTTGACTATTATCTCGAAAACGGTTAGAGATAGAGCGATTTTGAGCTCATTTTCGACCCTTTGGGCCTAACAACGTGACGTAAGAGGTAACTCGGTGACCTTGACCTTCTGGGTCACGGTCAAGGTCCAAAACCGGAAGTTGACTATTATCTCGAAAACGGTTAGAGATAGAGCGATTTTGAGCTCATTTTCGACCCTTTGGGCCTAAACAACGTTACATAACCGGTACCTCGGTGACCTTGACTTTCTGGGTCACGGTCAAGGTCAAAAACCGGAAGTTGACTATTATCTCGAAAGCGGTTAGAGATAGAGCGATTTTGAGCTCATTTTCGACCCTCTGGGCCTTAACAACGTTACATAAGAGGTACTTCGGTGACCTTGACCTTCTGGGTCACGGTCAAGGTCAAAAACCGGAAGTTGACTATTATCTCGAAAACGGTTAGAGATAGAGCGATTTTGAGCTCATTTTCGACCCTTTGGGCCTAAACAACGTTACATAAGAGGTACCTCGGTGACCTTGCCTTCTGGGTCACGGTCAAGGTCCAAAACCGGAAGTTGACTATTATCTCGAAAACGGTTAGAGATAGAGCGATTTTGAGCTCATTTTCGACCGTTTGGGCCTAAACAACGTTACATAAGAGGTACTTCGGTGACCTTGACCTTCTGGGTCACGGTCAAGGTCAAAAACCGGAAGTTGACTATTATCTCGAAAACGGTTAGAGATAGAGCGATTTTGAGCTCATTTTCGACCCTTTGGGCCTAAACAACGATACATAAGAGGTACCTCGGTGACCTTGACCTTCTGGGTCACGGTCAAGGTCAAAAACCGGAAGTTGACTATTATCTCGAAAACGGTTAGAGATAGAGCGATTTTGAGCTCATTTTCGACCCTTTGGGCCTAAACAACGTTACATAAGAGGTACCTCGGTGACCTTGACCTTCTGGGTCACGGTCAAGGTCAAAAACCGGAAGTTGACTATTATCTCGAAAACGGTTAGAGATAGAGCGATTTTGAGCTCATTTTCGACTCTTTGGGCCATAACAACGTTACATAAGAGGTACCTCGGTGACCTTGACCTTCTGGGTCACGGTCAAGGTCAAAAACCGGAAGTTGACTATTATCTCGAAAACGGTTAGAGACAGAGCGATTTTTAGCTCATTTTCGACCCTTTGGGCCTAAACAACGGTACATAAGAGGTACCTCGGTGACCTTGACCTTCTGGGTCACGGTCAAGGTCCAAAACCGGAAGTTGACTATTATCTCGAAAACGGTTAGAGATAGAGCGATTTTGAGCTCATTTTCGCTCCTTTGGGCCTAACAACGTGACATAAGAGGTACCTCGGTGACCTTGACCTTCTGGGTCACGGTCAAGGTCCAAAACCGGAAGTTGACTATTATCTCGAAAACGGTTAGAGATAGAGCGATTTTGAGCTCATTTTCGACCCTTTGGGCCTAAACAACGTTACATAACCGGTACCTCGGTGACCTTGACCTTCTGGGTTACGGTCAAGGTCAAAAACCGGAAGTTGACTGTTATCTCGAAAGCTTTTAGAGATAGAGCGATTTTGAGCTCATTTTCGACCCTTTGGGCCTAAACAACGTTACATAAGAGGTACCTCGGTGACCTTGACCTTCTGGGTCACGGTCAAGGTCAAAAACCGGAAGTTGACTATTATCTCGAAAACGGTTAGAGATAGAGCGATTTTGAGCTCATTTTCGACCCTTTGGGCCTAACAACGTGACATAAGAGGTACCTCGGTGACCTTGACCTTCTGGGTCACGGTCAAGGTCCAAAACCGGAAGTTGACTATTATCTCGAAAACGGTTAGAGATAGAGCGATTTTGAGCTCATTTTCGACCCTTTGGGCCTAAACAACGATACATAAGAGGTACCTCGGTGACCTTGACCTTCTGGGTCACGGTCAAGGTCAAAAACCGGAAGTTGACTATTATCTCGAAAACGGTTAGAGATAGAGCGATTTTGAGCTCATTTTCGACCCTTTGGGCCTAAACAACGTTACATAAGAGGTACCTCGGTGACCTTGACCTTCTGGGTCACGGTCAAGGTCAAAAACCGGAAGTTGACTATTATCTCGAAAACGGTTAGAGATAGAGCGATTTTGAGCTCATTTTCGACCCTTTGGGCCATAACAACGTTACATAAGAGGTACCTCGGTGACCTTGACCTTCTGGGTCACGGTCAAGGTCAAAAACCGGAAGTTGACTATTATCTCGAAAACGGTTAGAGACAGAGCGATTTTGAGCTCATTTTCGACCCTTTGGGCCTAAACAACGGTACATAAGAGGTACCTCGGTGACCTTGACCTTCTGGGTCACGGTCAAGGTCAAAAACCGGAAGTTGACTATTATCTCGAAAACGGTTAGAGATAGAGCGATTTTGAGCTCATTTTCGCTCCTTTGGGCCTAACAACGTGACATAAGAGGTACCTCGGTGACCTTGACCTTCTGGGTCACGGTCAAGGTCCAAAACCAGAAGTTGACTATTATCTCGAAAACGGTTAGAGATAGAGCGATTTTGAGCTCATTTTCGACCCTTTGGGCCTAAACAACGTTACATAACCGGTACCTCGGTGACCTTGACCTTCTGGGTTACGGTCAAGGTCAAAAACCGGAAGTTGACTGTTATCTCGAAAGCTTTTAGAGATAGAGCGATTTTGAGCTCATTTTCGACCCTTTGGGCCTAAACAACGTTACATAAGAGGTACCTCGGTGACCTTGACCTTCTGGGTCACGGTCAAGGTCAAAAACCGGAAGTTGACTATTATCTCGAAAACGGTTAGAGATAGAGCGATTTTGAGCTCATTTTCGACCCTTCGAGCCTAACAACGTGACATAAGAGGTACCTCGGTGACCTTGACCTTCTGGGTCACGGTCAAGGTCAAAAACCGGAAGTTGACTATTATCTCGAAAACGGTTAGAGATAGAGCGATTTTGAGCTCATTTTCGACCCTTTGGGCCATAACAACGTTACATAACCGGTACCTCGGTGACCTTGACCTTCTGGGTCACGGTCAAGGTCAAAAACCGGAAGTTGACTATTATCTCGAAAACGGTTAGAGACAGAGCGATTTTGAGCTCATTTTCGACCCTTTGGGCCTAAACAACGTTACATAAGAGGTACCTCGGTGACCTTGACCTTCTGGGTCACGGTCAAGGTCAAAAACCGGAAGTTGACTATTATCTCGAAAACGGTTAGAGATAGAGCGATTTTGAGCTCATTTTCGACCCTTTGGGCCTAACAACGTGACATAAGAGGTACCTCGGTGACCTTGACCTTCTGGGTCACGGTCAAGGTCCAAAACCGGAAGTTGACTATTATCTCGAAAACGGTTAGAGATAGAGCGATTTTGAGCTCATTTTCGACCCTTTGGGCCTAAACAACGATACATAAGAGGTACCTCGGTGACCTTGACCTTCTGGGTCACGGTCAAGGTCAAAAACCGGAAGTTGACTATTATCTCGAAAACGGTTAGAGATAGAGCGATTTTGAGCTCATTTTCGACCCTTTGGGCCTAAACAACGATACATAAGAGGTACCTCGGTGACCTTGACCTTCTGGGTCACGGTCAAGGTCCAAAACCGGAAGTTGACTATTATCTCGAAAACGGTTAGAGATAGAGCGATTTTGAGCTCATTTTCGACCCTTTGGGCCTAAACAACGTTACATAAGAGGTACCTCGGTGACCTTGACCTTCTGGGTCACGGTCAAGGTCAAAAACCAGAAGTTGACTATTATCTTGAAAACGGTTAGAGATAGAGCGATTTTGAGCTCATTTTCGACGCTTTGGGCCTTAACAACGTTACATAAGAGGTACCTCGGTGACCTTGACCTTCTGGGTCACGGTCAAGGTCAAAAACCGGAAGTTGACTATTATCTCGAAAACGGTTAGAGACAGAGCGATTTTGAGCTCATTTTCGACCCTTTGGGCCTAAACAACGGTACATAAGAGGTACCTCGGTGACCTTGACCTTCTGGGTCACGGTCAAGGTCAAAAACCGGAAGTTGACTATTATCTCGAAAACGGTTAGAGATAGAGCGATTTTGAGCTCATTTTCGACCCTTTGGGCCTAACAACGTGACATAAGAGGTACCTCGGTGACCTTGACCTTCTGGGTCACGGTCAAGGTCCAAAACCGGAAGTTGACTATTATCTCGAAAACGGTTAGAGATAGAGCGATTTTGAGCTCATTTTCGACCCTTTGGGCCTAAACAACGTTACATAAGAGTTACCTCGGTGACCTTGACCTTCTGGGTCACGGTCAAGGTCAAAAACCGGAAGTTGACTATTATCTCGAAAACGGTTAGAGATAGAGCGATTTTGAGCTCATTTTCGACCCTTTGGGCCTTAACAACGTTACATAAGAGGTACCTCGGTGACCTTGACCTTCTGGGTCACGGTCAAGGTCAAAAACCGGAAGTTGACTATTATCTCGAAAACGGTTAGAGACAGAGCGATTTTGAGCTCATTTTCGACCCTTTGGGCCTAAACAACGGTACATAAAAGGACCTCGGTGATCTTGACCTCCTCCATCATGGTCAAGGTCAAAAACTGCAAGTTGACCAGTATCTCAAAAACGGTTAGAAAACTGAATTTGATTTTTTGGTGCCCAAATGAGGTTACATTATAGTCACTTCGATGGCCTAGTTCAAGATAATAATCCGGAAGCTGACAATTATGTTGAAACACTGAAAAATGTGTCTTTGACCAAATATGTTGAGTCTCTGCCCTTGCAAGTGGGTACTATTTCGCTACGTGTAGCGAAATTCAGTCTAGTTTATATTAAATCAAGTAGACCAAGCATTTTTTAAGCAGTCATTGTATGACTAATTCCATTAAGCGAGGACACTTAACATTGGCAACTGTTGTGACATCCTGGTGATAGCCTTAAAAAAAACGGAGTAAGGGGGGGGGGGGCATTTTGTGGTCAGTCGCGGTCCGCACGGAATGCTAATTCCGCACGCGGAGGGGGTGGGGTGAGGGGGTTGGGGGTTTCGTCCACCTTTCCACAGTAAGAAAGTTCTTCCGGAACTGCGCTTTTATGTGTTGTTCAAAGAAACTCATGGGCACCCGTGAAAATCACTTGGTAATTTAATGCACCCCTCCCAGTCCATCCGGGCATAACATAAAGCGATACAACATATCTAGGCCGGAAACATTTTCGGATTGATCTAACATGGTGAAGCAACAAAGTTGCGATGCACTTCTTACTTCCCACATGAACATAGAAAAAAGGTTGACTGCCAGAAACAGAAAGTGTTGCACTTTACTCCATTCAGAGTCAACTTTAATAAGATCATGACATCACAGTAAGAACTTGCTGCTAAAAATTAACCTAAAGTGCCAATCATTTGGAAACTGTTGTTGAATAGTTGAAAGATTATGTGGCGGTTCTGAAATTATGCCAAAATAAACAGGGTGGATTGTTACGTAAGGGGATTTCCAATCCCATAGTTCTTTGAATTGGTACGATTTCGGTAAGGTCTTTCCGCATGATTCCTTTTTTTTATCCGACATAACCTTGTTACGCGAACTCTTCTGAGATGGTTAGGGCAAGGACGACCAAATTTGGCAGAGATATACTGCAGCATGTCTTGCTGGTCCATCTCATTTTTTAAAGAAATTCATTAGCATTTTGTATGCAAAAATGGACATTGAAATTTTACCTTTGAGGCCCACATAAGGCTAGCCTAGCTATCAGTACCCTATGTTGAGCACTCAACAATAAATGAACAAAGATTGGTATTTGTGCGTTATGTGTTGTATCTTGCAAATATCGCAGCGGGGATTCTTATCTCACATGTTTGCCGGATGCTTATCTCACAACTTTGGAGGATGCTTATCTCACATTTTTTGGGGAGGCTTATCTCACATGTTTGGGGGATGCATATCTCACACTCTCACGTGTTTGGGGAGGCTTATCTCACAGTTTGGGGGAGGCTTATCTCACATGTTTGGGGAGGCTTATCTCACAACTTTGGAGGATGCTTATCTCACATTTTTGGGGAGGCTTATCCCACATGTTTGGGGGATGCTTATCCCACATCTTTGAGGGACGCTTATCTCACATGTTTGCGGGATACTTATGTCACATCTTTGGGGGAGGCTTATCTCACATGTTTGGTGAGGCTTATCTTACATGTTTGGGGGATGCTTATCTCACAGTTTGGGGGGGGGGCTTATCTCACATGTTTGCGGGATACTTATGTCACATCTTAGGGGGAGGCTTATCTCACATGTTTGGTGAGGCTTATCTCACATGTTTGGGGGAGGGTTATCTCAGATGCTTTGGCGATGCTCACCTTCACGCTTGCTATTAAAATTATAAATGAATGAAAGTTATGAACAATTGGTTTGCCAGCTAACTCCCTTTTTGGCGGTTATTTATTTTTTATTTATCTATTTATTTATTATTAATTACTTATTTATGTATTTGTGGCTTTACTTTCAAAAGACGTCAAAATGATTTCTAAATGCGAATTTTATGCTTCTTGTGATGTTTTTTCATTTACCATTTCTTGTTTCCTTAACTGCACCTCCCTCCAATGTTGCTTTTTCGCTGGGGCCACTAACACGACCTCAAATCGACGTTTTATCACGTCAGAATGTTTACTGGAATATAGGATGTGAGAAGCTGTGTGAGGTAAAGTGTTGATCATGGTAACGATGAGCAATTTGCAACTGCGCATGGCTTTTGACAAAGATTGCCAAATAATTCTGAAATTTTAAATAATCAGAATCCTACGTTTTCGTTGCTCACTAGCGAAAACGGTCTAGTTTGCATATGAGTCAGAGATCACCAGTTTGAAGATTTGCATGGAAGGGAAAACACCCCCATTCATGAGGCATTCACAAGGAACTCCCTGAAATTCCAAGGTGGGGGAATCCCCTTTTCACATTGAGGGAAATCTCATACATGAAATAACTGTGCAGTTAACTGTACACCGCACAATGGAAATCAGATGATTTAGCTGAACTACACAAACAAGTTTTGCAGGAATATGTTTTATCTTAAGATTATAGTTTAATTATCAACTTTCAAAAGTTCTGTAAGCTACAGGAGTAGTGTTGTGTGTTATGTGTAATGTGTCAGATCTGTCGGCTCCGTGGTTCGCTGTGAACTCCGAGAAAACAGTAAGAGCTGAATCAAGTTTTATACCTATTCTCATTGTGGATATATACACGCAACAAATAGATCTGTCTAGAGGTCAGTTGCTTAAAGGAACGGGGATTTTTACTTGGTATGTAAAAAAGATTGCCTTTTATTTATCGATTTTGTGGTGAAGTGTTGGAGTAATAGAAGCCTCCATTTCTCAGTCCTGTGCAGCCACTGGCTAGCATTAGTCACACACTTTCTTCACTAGTCAAGTTGGCGTGGATCTCATAATTCAGAAGTATGAGTGTACTTATATAAGTATATAGTTTATACAAAACATATGGGGACAACAAAAAGTGAAAGTAAGTATTTCCATTAACAAGGAAGAACAATTACACGAAATGCTGAAAGGGTTGAACTCCCAGCCTAGTATTCACAGAAGTTTACTGCACAGTTAACTGTATCTCCAGAAGCGAAATTCAGTCGATCTAGTTGTATCGCGCAAATTATTTTAGATGGATTTGTTTTGCGAAAAAGGACAAAATTATTAATTTACTTTCGGACATTCTGATTGCTAACGGAGCAGTTAACGGAATCAGTTTACTGTGCAGTTAACTTTTGTGAATGCGACCACAGGGGGTTACTTATGTACAAATTGATCGGTTGAAAATAGACTGCAGTGAGCGCGTAAAATGTGTTGGAATTTCAGGAGCGCGCGAGTTTCTTTCGCGCCATTTTTTTACATGACCTAGGGGTGGGGTACTTTGACGTTGGGTTGACCACGGAATCTTGTTATTTCTACTACCCAGTAAACATTATAACGTCAATCCATCATCATTTTGAGTTTGCGACGTCCATCCGACCAAACCACAATATTAACTCTGTACTTTGCCTGTGATTGGTGGCGACCACAGAACAACGTCTAACCAACGTCGTTGACATGACGCCGGGTGTTGGGTAAGCAATGCTGTTCAGACGTTCCTTTTGGTCGCAACCAAAATTCAACTTTCTCCGACATCTGATCAACGTCTTTGGTGCAACGTTGAATGGATTACGAAAAATCGACAGTAGAGAGATGTCAAAAAAATCTACGTTGGTTAAACGCCGAACTTTCAACAACAAAAAAATCACCACCTTATTTTATCTCTGATCGGAAATAACAGCCATGACAGGTCAATTTGATAATGAACCAGACTGAGGACATAAAATATGAGAATTTCAAAAGCGAAAAAGCCCTACCTGCTTTGGAAAAACATTCATGGCAATCGGCGTCATGCGTACCCGGAGTGGCCGGGTGAACCAAGTCTTGACGGCGATTCTAGATTACTGTTTTCCCGACATCTATGTAACTCTGCTTTTCCGATATCCATACAACGGAGATAGACGTTGTTTCGATTTCCATTTCCAGCTCTTTCACAACGTTGATTAGACTTCCAATATTGTCCTAACCAACATCCAACGTAATTTTGACCTCCAAAAGCCGTCGTTGATTCTATTCAACGTTGCCCGAATGTCACAATGTTTACTGGGTAGCTTACGGCGTGTATAACAACCCCCTCCCCCCTTGAATTTGCTGTACCATACCATTTAATGATCCATCTAACTCAATTAAAAAAACGAAGAAAAATTCACGCCTTTTTTCTGAATATTCGTTTTGACATTTTTCTTTATTCATGTGTCTAAGATTGTTAAGTTGTTCAAAAATAACGCCAACCTGCTCCAGGGCTCTGTTGTCTGGAGTCTTTATGGAAAGGGTTAATTAAATAAAAAACGCAACTTTCGCGTGAATATATCGCCAAAAAAGATACTTGGCTGAGAAAATGGAGGAGGCTGGTGTATGTGGGAGAGGTAGAGGGGGCAGGCAAGGTAAAATTATAGACCTAATATACCTCCCCGCCGTGACAGGGAGAGGAGGTAGACTCATAGACCTAATATACCTCCCGGCCGTGAGAGGGAGAGGGGGTAGAATTATAGACCTAATATATACCTCCCCGCCGTGAGAAGGAGAGGGGGTAGAATTATAGACATAATATACCTCCCCGCCGTGAGAAGGAGAGGGGGTAGAATTATAGACTTAATATACCTCCCGCCGTGAGAGGGAGAGGGGGTAGAATTATAGACTTAATATACCTCCCCGCCGTGAGAAGGAGAGGGGGTAGAATTATAGACTTAATATACCTCCCGCCGTGAGAGGGAGAGGGGGTAGAATTATAGACTTAATATACCTCCCCGCCGTGAGAAGGAGAGGGGGTAGAATTATAGACCTAATATACCTCCCGGCCGTGAGAGGGAGAGGGGGTAGAATTATAGACTTAATATACCTCCCCGCCGTGAGAGGGGGAGGGGGTAGAATTATAGACTTAATATACCTCCCGCCGTGAGAGGGAGAGGGGGTAGAATTATAGACCTAATATACCTCCCGCCGTGAGAGGGAGAGGGGGTAGAATTATAGACCTAATATACCTCCCGCCGAGAGAGGGAGAGGGGGTAGAATTATAGACCTAATATACCTCCCGCCGTGAGAGGGAGAGGGTGTAGAATTATAGACTTAATATACCTCCCCGCCGTGAGAGGGGGAGGGGGTAGAATTATAGACCTAATATACCTCCCGCCGTGAGAGGGAGAGGGGGTAGAATTATAGACTTAATATACCTCCCCGCCGTGAGTGGGGGAGGGGGTAGAATTATAGACATAATATACCTCCCGCCGTGAGAGGGAGAGGGGGTAGAATTATAGACCTAATATACCTCCCGCCGTGAGAGGGAGAGGGGGTAGAATTATAGACCTAATATACCTCCCCGCCGTGAGAAGGAGAGGGGGTAGAATTATAGACATAATATACCTCCCCGCCGTGAGAGGGGGAGGGGGTAGATTTATAGACCTAATATACCTCCCGGCCGTGAGAGGGAGAGGGGGTAGAATTATAGACTTAATATACCTCCCGGCCGTGAGAGGGAGAGGGGGTAGAATTATAGACCTAATATACCTCCCGGCCGTGAGAGGGAGAGGGGGTAGAATTATAGACTTAATATACCTCCCGGCCGTGAGAGGGAGAGGGGGTAGAATTATAGACCTAATATACCTCCCGCCGTGAGAGGGAGAGGGGGTAGAATTATAGACTTAATATACCTCCCCGCCGTGAGAAGGAGAGGAGGTAGACTTATAGACCTAATATACCTCCCCGCCGTGAGAGGGAGAGGGGGTAGAATTACAGACCTAATGTACCTCCCCGCCAAGTTGGGGTGGCTTAGAGGGGCAATATACTGTTACCCCGGGAGCCATTTGGTATAAAATGTGTTACTATGCATGTAAAAAAAAAAGAGAGAAAAAAAAACAGAACAGGGAGAAAGGGTGATAATTTTGAGGCCAGCCGCGCGGAGTGCTTGTTTCGTTAATAAGGTGGTAATTTTCATGTGGTATTCCGCGTTTTCCACAAAAAAGGGATTACTTTTCGGACTTTCACGCGTTTTGGTTAAAAATGTGGTGTTATGTCAAAATCGGCATTCCGCTTTTAGTGGTCGTTTTAAGTCACGGACACGCACGGTAACCATTTGATAGTGAGTGCCGCCCCCTCCCCCGGGTAACGGATACAATGGTAATCAGTTGATAGTGAGTGCCTTCCCCCACCCAACCCCATCCCACCCAAAGGACTGTTTTACAGGCCTACATGTGCCAAGAGGGATTTTTGAGGGAACTTCAGCCAAAAAAAAAAAAAAAAAAAAAAAAAAACTGATAGACAATAACAAATGGTTTAATGCATTTATGGGACTTTTGTAAATGTTCCGCTACTTTCGTTTTGTTGAAAACTGACACGACTGTCTTTGAATTTTGTAAAATTGTCCTCATTGTCCTCGATAGAACTCGATAGAACTTCAGATCAGCAGTTTGTAGCTGTTTTTATATATTGACATTTTGGGCAGAGACATTTGAGTCAGAGAAAAAGGGAAAAAGTGGCATTTCGGACAGATAGTTTTTAAAAATTCTTTTTTTTTTTTAAATTGCTCTAAGCAATGAACAGGGCCAAGCTGTGAAAATTCAATTTTTATGTGGCTGTTGTTTAACTCCCAGAAAAGATACGGAATAAGAGCACTTTTCCATTTAGCGAACTCGAAAAGCAATCCTTTCAGTGCCATTACGTGTCAGTCACTGTCGCAGAGCATCCCCACCGCATCTACATCCCCCGTACCCAGTTAGCACCCCCACATATAGCCCGCGTCGGCTATACGTGGGACATCCCGTGTTCCCACGTCGGCAACATGTGTGCTGTTCATGTGGGTTGTCCCATATAATTACGCGGGCGCTTGGCGATTTTGAAACACGTTCCGACGTATACCCCACGTGGGCTGTCCGACGTTGGCTATACATAGGCTGTCCCACGTTGGCAATACATGGAACAGCCTACGTATAGCCAACGTAACTTTCAAGTGGGATGTCCCACGAAATTACGTGGGCGTTTGGCGATTTTGAAACACGTTCCGACGTATAGCCCACGTGGGCTGTTCGACGTTGGCTATGCTTGGAACAGCCAACGTTCCAAAATAAATTTGTAACAATTTGTAACATCTCATTTAACATATCGCCTGACCATTACTTTAACAACTGACCATTAATCTTTCAAACTACACTACAACCCACCATTCTGATTTTGTTTAGCAACTGACGAATGTACTTACCTGGGTTTGAACCGGGGACCTCTAGCATCCTACGCGTCGACCTTACCTCTACGCCACGGGGGATCCATGTAATAACCAATGTTATTCTTCCCCCAAAAGCTTCTCGTCCTCAGCAGTTTAGTTTTTACAGTGATGATTTTGTTAACTGTTTACTCTTTACTTTTATAATTATTTTTTTAAACAAAAATCGTTGTGTTCTGCTTTTATACTGGGTATTTGCTTACATGGAATATCATTTAGATATCCTAATATAATAAAAAATATTCAAAATCAAATGAATGATGTCTAAATGCAACATTAGATTTTGCAGTTATATATTAAAATCATAAGTAGTGTCTGAAATTTGTAAAAAAAAAAAGGTATTTAGTTTATATGGTTTTCCATGACGGTCAAAAAACAACATCCAATAATATTGATTTTTCATAATGTTCCAGTGCAAAACGTTGGGTATACGTGGGAGTAAGAGGGGTCATCCGACAGTGGGACATCCCACATAATGCCCACTTGAAGCCGACGTTGGACAGCCGACGTGGGCTACACGTGGGCTGTCCCACGAAGGTTATACGTGGGAGTAAGAGGGAGCGTCCGACAGTGGGACATCCCATATAATGCCCACTTGAAGCCGACGTTTGACAGCCGACGTTGGCTACACATGGGCTGTCCCACGAAGGTTATACGTGGGAGTAAGAGGGGGCGTCCGACAGTGGGACATCCCACATAATGCCCACTTGGAGCCGACGTATGACAAACGACGTGGGCTACACATGGGCTGTCCCACGAAGGTTATACGAGGGAGTAAGAGGGTGCATCCGACAGTGGGACATCCCACATAAAGTCCACGTGCAGCCGATGTTGGACAGCCGACGTGGGCCACGTAGGGTATACGTAGGAGAAAGTGGGCACGCCCCAGCGTGGGACATTGCTCTTGATGCCGACGTATAGCCGACGTTGGCTGTACCACTTGGGCTATATGTGGGCTGTCCCATGTCGACTATACGTAGGCATTAGGTGGGACAAAGTGTAACTGGGACATCCCACACATAGCCCACGTGTATCCGATGTAGGACGTCCCACGTCCCACATCCCACGTAAAGCCAACCTAATGCCAACGTCGGCTATACGTGGGAGAAAATCTTGTGCTAACTGGGTAGGTACTTGGTTCTCGGGGGGGGGGGGGGTAAACTCATCTACATCCCCCGTAGGTTCTTGGTTCTCGGGGGGGGGGGGTAAACTCATCTACATCCCCCGTAGGCACTTGGTTCTCGGGGGGGGGGGGGGCGATCGACCCATCTACATCCCAGTAGTATTCTGGTCTCATACTTATATATGTTAAGTCCATTTGGATAAAAACTGTAAACTTTACTCACAAATAAGATCTTGATTTTATGCAGGCATGTTAAATGCATATAACATCTTAGATTGTCTCGGAATCTCTCAAGATTCAATTCATGGATTAGACTGTTCGTTGTAACACAATCCAACGTCGAGGATACAATGGCGTTTGTAACCTTAGAAGTGTATCATTGAAAATCCACGAAAAGAGCCAAATGAAACCAATAACGGAAAAAATATCGTTTCTGAGGAAATACCATTCGATTATGTTCTGGGCTCATGACAGCAGGTTTAAATAAAGACGATTCTACGTCGCCCTCCCGACCTTTATGCAATATCGGGAGGCGACGTTGTTTCGACTTCTCTTTGTAACCCGTTTGCAACTTTGAACAGACTCGGATAATCGACATTTTACAACGTCTGCAGGTAGATGTTATTTCGACATCCATAAGTAAAAAAACCTACTTTTATCTAACGTCGGGTGCGACGCCTATCCAACTGTGAATTTATCACAAGGTTCTCGGAAATTCAGCAGCATTTGAACAACCATTGAATATAGCAGTGTCAATGCACCCTTGAAGTGTTTAAAAAAACCTGATTACTTTAGCGTTACAACGAATCCGTATCTCTTATGCCGTCGAAAGTAAACGATTTGATTCCCCCTCTTGGTCTAAAGTACCCCCTCCAATTCACCCCCACATCCTTTATTTTTGCATACCTGGTCAAAAAGATTTCTTCCTCCAGTTATATTCAGCGTTTTTATTCGTGTTTGAAAAACATATGGCTTACATGTTTCTCGTATGTTTTTTTTTTTTTTTTGTTTTCTGACAAGTGTGTTTGTTGAGTTGGTTGACAATTTAATTATAACCCAGTTAACAATAACCTGTCAAAATGTCCGACTGCTAAACTGCATTTCAGTCTAATTGCAATTATTGATCATATACGATGGAGCCTGTTTCGTTAAAACATGGATTTTTTTTTTGGAATATCACAGGCCTTTCTTGACAACAATTTTATTGAATTGTACAGATACTCAATGATAGAAAAACAGAAAATGTACTGATGAACGATGTTCTAGTATTGTAAAAAGGGTAAATATATAACACATAAATGATAAGAAATGACAAATGTAGTATATAAATAATACACACCCGTCCCCACATTCAACCAGCCACACATCACTACCATCCTTGGAACACATATACGGGTTGTTTACAAACACGGTCACTCTTTGGTGCCAAGAAGTCTGAAGTTTAAGCGAGATCTCCTTCATTGCTTTCCCTTTTTACCACGCAAGTTTGAAGTCAAAACACAGAATTTTTGCGCATTTTATGCAAAGTGTGATCTGGCTTATACTTGACCGGAAAACATTTTAGAGTTCTTTTGTTATTTTAGGAAAATTTTAACGATTTTGATAGATATTTGATTGACTAAAAGAAGGATATTACTGGTGTGGCAGATAGATTTTACATAGCGAAATTTCTGGGTACCAGTCAGGTGTAAGGCGAGGATGGTGCACAAAGTTACATCAGTACTGAGTTGCTTACTGGACATTAAAGAAATATGACATAATATATTGACAGCCATAGGGTGCTGCTGAAACAAAGTGAAAACAACAAAACATGTATAAAAACAACTAAAAAGCTACCTGAAGAAATGCAATATAAAAGCAGATATGTTACAGCGGATCTTTTAAATCAGTGGCTTTCCAAGTCGCATGGGAAATTAAGTGAACGAATCTAACCTATTAAACAAACAAAAATCTACATACATTATTGTTTGTGTGATGCAGGTGGATGAACCCATTTTCACTTCTAGAAGTGCAGTTAGCTGCACAGATAAGTTTTTTGAATACCGATGCAGGGGATACGTTTCCCCCCCCCCCCCCTCCGCCCTCACACAAAATTCGCATATTTTCTTGCTTGAAGAGCCGGGTAATATCTGAATTCCCTAAATACTATTTGTTTGCTGCAAATATAAAACAAAGCTTGCTTGTTCGGTAGAAACGCAAAACATTCCCACTTATAACTCATACTTAATATGAAAGCAATTCAAACAGTAACATAATTTTTTTACAAAGAATTCTAACTTTGTAAGTATAACTTGTGAGAAGGGCAGAAGGCAAATTAAAACAATATACTTTAACTTTATTATTGAATTTAATCACTTTTTCGTGGGCATAAGAAGCTGACATTTTGCTTGCAGGTATCTGTTGGAAGGCAAGAGTTGTAGTCATAAAAGTAAACAGAACAAAAGAAAACAAAGAACAAAAAAAAAAAAAAAAAAGAAAAGAAAAGAAAAGAAGGGGGGTTTCCTTCCCATGCTCAAGGGCTTTCTCCATGAAATCTCAAAAACAACGGATAAAAAAAGTTGGTATTTACTTATATATTGGGTTAAATTCTACAACAACAAACAACTGAGTAAAAAGTAGTCTTTATTTTTTCAAAGCGTTTTTATGTTTAAGATTTTTTAGTTATACGAGAGTTGAACTGAATCTTGATTCTCTAGACTCGAGCTCGACGCCAAAAAAATGTTTGGTCCGGGGGTTTTGATCTTGTGCTTTGGTTCATTCCTTATTTCCCTTGTTGAAGTCATAAATTGCCATAAGAAATGTAAACAATTTAATTTGTATTAAGTGTTAACGGTGTATGTACTCGATATTAAGTTCATAATATCCACATGATATTCAGATAGGGCGGGACCTTGCAAACAGCACCAGGTCGGAAACACTCGTAGAACTACTTTGGCTAAAAGTCATGAGGGTCTTTTTTCTGACATTCTACTGTAGTTATAACCAGGCAAAAATGTTATTGTTGTATTGATTTTATGTCGAATCATTGCAGTGTTCACATCATGACGCGGATATGCACTTTATGAGCTGATAACGAACTTGTAAGCAAAACATGATTGTTACGTAAATACTACGTAACGGGGTTGGCAGTGTTTATGTGTTAAAGAAAAACAAAACGTAAACGTTCTATTTAACTTTAATTGGCAATAACGAACAATGCACAGGCACAATCAAGCAAGTATCTAAACCACAGACGAGAAAACAACGCTCCCGTTTACCACTGTACTTGTGATAGGCTTAAGTGTGATTGACTGAAAATAATAATGAAACTACGCTTAATAATCTACTTATAATTACCATAACTTCTAATAATACTGACCTGAAACCGTTTCCGTTTTTATGTAAAATTATATTTTTATTTTCTCATCTTAATTAATTAACCTACCATATTTCAACGATAAACATACAAATTATTCACTTATTTTATGTAAATGTATATTTACTTTGTTTGAACATGTTTAGAATTATTATTTGAACAATACACTTCATGACAAAGAAAAATCAACTCACCGTTTTAATATGCCCACTGCCCTACTCTTCTACATGTAAACTTCGATAAGTTCGATACATGTATAACTTCATTAAAACTACTGATTGGAATCGGACAGGGGCATCTCATTATATACGGATCGGAGACAAAGAAAGTGCGACCACATGGAAAGCCTTCAACCTACACATTTTTTTGTTAAAATTAATGGATTTGAACTACGAAGTATCCGTAAAAACAGGAAAGAAACTGCATACTTTACTCAACCAAAACTGAATCAGCGGAAGCAAAAAGTGTGACGCCTATTTTTAAGAGAGAACTGTGAAACATGTATATATAAATATAAATATATCATGATTTTCTTCAATTTACATGTATCTAATTAAAACATACTTATGATATCATTAATAATATAATTTATTTATTATTTGGCCGTAACACACCGGCTCCCTTTTAATGTATCCACAATTAAAATTAAAACATTCAAATTCAATACGGACAAATAATAACTATGAGTTTATCTAATATAAATAAAATACAAACAATTTCTTGTAACTTTCATGTACATACATGTACTTCGCTTACATAAAAAAAAAACTAAAAAATCCTGATCCTTCCTTAACCTTGAGACATGTAAACATTAAGTTGCGACGCTCGAACAAGAAAGCAGCCGACTGACCTTGAAATGTAAACAACAACAACACTTGTAGATTACAGCACATCAGTTACTCATAACATGAATGCATTTATCTAACATTAACGCCGCTTCCATGGTAACTCAAATTTTTGTGAATCAGGGTTATACATTTGCAACAATCCAATTTTAAAATTTCTGCAAACTATTCAATTTACATATATAATACAGTAATAATAACTACACTCAGTATTGTGATTTCTAGATACATTATATACATTTATATAGATATATTTAAAAATATTATCTACACTACATACAAATACAAATAATTTCTGACAAACTTAATGTCTATTTCCTTGTAAAATCAGACACAGTTTGTGCACTGGTCGCTCTAAAATTTTTTGTTTTGTTTGGACTTTAACAATCCTGACCAGATCCTTCTTATCTTTAATAACATCAACTACGCGACCAAGTGACCATGAATTTCTAGGTGTATTATCAACCAAAAGTACCACATCATTTTTCTCGAGGTTGCGTTTTGGTTGTTGCCATTTAGATCGTTCTTGGAGCATTGCCAGGTATGATTTTGACCACCGAGACCAAAACAAGTTTGCAAAATATTGCAATTGCTTCCATTTTTTCTTCATGTATATGGTCTCATTTGAGAACACACCTGGTGGGCACTGAGTACCGTTTCCAAGCAACAGCAAATGGTTCGGTGTCAAATACGTAAAATCGTTTGGTTGGTCAGGTAGCTCCGTCAATGGTCTATTGTTTAAGATATTTTCGATTTCACAGCACAAAGTGCTCAAACCCTCATCGCCAAACTTAACCGATTGCTCCTTCAACATACAAAACATGATTTTTCGCGCCATTCTAATCAACCTTTCCCAAACTCCCCCAAAATGGGATGCTCCTGGAGGGTTAAATTTCCACTCAATCCCCCTTTCTTGACAATTGGCGACTAATCTTTGGGCTTCTAATTTTGCAAATTCTTCCTCCAATTCACGCTTAGCCCCAACAAAATTCGTACCGTTGTCAGACAGAATGATTTTGACTTGCCCTCTCCTACAAAGAAATCTTCTTATTGCATTTATGCAACTATCTGTATCTAGAGAAGTACAAACTTCGATGTGCACAGCTCTTGAAGACAGGCACGTAAACAACATGACCCATCGTTTCACCCTTGATCTTTTGAGTTTGACCTCGATTGGTCCCATAAAATCCACCCCACGCCTATAAAATACCGGCTCCCCTGAAGTTACCCGGTCTGTTGGATAATCTGCCATTTTTTGGCCCACCGGTTTTGAATTGTATTTTCGGCATATAACACACCTTGACACAACCTTCTTTGACA
The DNA here is from genome assembly GCA_949752745.1 of Protula sp. h YS-2021. Lineage (NCBI taxonomy): Eukaryota > Metazoa > Annelida > Polychaeta > Sabellida > Serpulidae > Protula > Protula sp. h YS-2021. The sequence goes on from OX457032.1 coordinate 10,759,777, forward strand.
AACTACTGACGCCGATGATCCAATAATTTTCTCGTACATGTGTCACCATGGCATTTCGACCTAAGTGTCCCACCTTTCTGTGGGCATGTTGCACAAGTAGAGATGACACATGTGATTGCTTTGGTAACAGGATGGGATGTTTAGCCTCGAAACTGAAGTTTGAACGTGATAACCTTCCGCCCACCCTTAAAATTCCGTCTTTCAAAAATGGATCTAACTTCAAAGTTGGGCTAGTTTTCAACACTGATTTACCTTCTTGCAGACGATGCATTTCATCCGTAAAATGCCAACCTTGCACTCGGCGAATGATGTACATTTCTGAACCCGTTATATCGTCAGGGTTCAAAATGTGAGCCTTTGGTGCCTTGTCTTGTTTCAAACTATGCATCGACTGTTCGATTATGCGTTGATCATGTTCTGTCTTTTCCAATTCTTTCCGTTTTGCTACAAAGTGCTTTGTATTGAAAACAAATTTCAATACTAAGCCAAACACCCTTACTAATTTTCTCCAGTCCGAGAATTTGCCAAAGAGTTCCTGTTCTTGCTCAAACTTAATCGCTGAAACTGCATTTACACATTTGATTTCAGGGTCATCTTTGCACAACTTCAAGTCTACATGAATTTCGGAATGACAAATCCAGGATTTCGAAGAAATTTGGGTCCGTTGAACCATATCTCAGATTTGCTAACACCCTTTGGATATAGCCCCCTAGATGCTAAATCCGCGGGATTTTCCTTCGATCCAATATGGTGCCACTGACTAATAACGGTCATTTCCCTGATAACACTTATCCGGTTAGCAACAAACGTATGAAACCTAGTTTTTTCGTTTGCAATGTATTTGAGCACTGACATACTATCTGTCCAGTAACAAGTTTCCAAATCAAATTCCAACTCATCTTGAATCATTCTGGCTAATCTGACTCCCAGTGTGCACGCCATCAATTCGAGCCTTGGGATCGACACCTTTTTCAGTGGTGTAACCCTGGCCTTGGAAAAGACCAAAGTATATTTGACGTCATTTTCGGCGACTGCTCTAATGTAGCAAACCACACCGTAGGCCTTTTGTGATGCGTCACAAAACACGTGCAACTCATACTTGACCCCCTTTTCACGGCAAAGTGATAAGCATCTTGGAACTTTAACTTCCTCTAAGGAATGTAGCTCCGATAACCACGTTTCCCAGCGTTGTAACTCCGCGGCTGGTAATGGCTCGTCCCATCCCAAACCTTTCCTGCACAACTCTTGCAAAATTAATTTTGCTGGAAGGATAAATGGGGAGGCCATTCCTTATGGGTCAAACACCGAACTGGTCACTGATAAAACCCCTCTCCTAGTTGGAGGTTGACTTTTAACATTTATTTTAAAGCCAAAACTATCATCTTGGACGCTCCAATAAATTCCTAAGGCCTTTTCAAGCGGCAAATTTTCACTTTTGAGATCGAGCTCCTTCACTGTTTTTGCTCTATCTGACTCGGGAATTGAATCCAAAACTTCCTTCTGTTGCTTATCCATTTTGTGAGCTTGAACCCACCCATACTACAAAGACTTCGCAACTGATTTACGAGCTTAACAGCTTCCTGTTCAGATGACACCGATTTTAACAAATCGTCCACATAAAAATTTCTCAGAATTGACACAATCGCTGTTTCGTCAAAACCTTCTTTATTTTCTTCAGTAGTTGCCCTTAGGGCCGCATTTGCACAACTCGGACTACTCGTTGCCCCAAAGATATGAACAGTTGCCCTACAAACTAATGGTGTCTTATTCAAGTCACCACCAACCCACCATAAAAATCGCAGTAGGTCCCTATCTTCCTTTCGAACCCTGACCTGATGATACATTGCCTCTATATCCCCCATAATTGCTGTTGGTCCCTGTCGAAATCTCAGCAACACTCCAATGAGACTGCTTGTTAAATTCGGACCCTGAAGTAACTTCTCGTTGAGGGACACACCTTGACACTTCGCTGAGCAGTCGAAGACTACTCGTATTTTATCAGGTTTGTTTTGACTATAAACGCCGTGATGTGGAATGTACCACACTCTACCGTCAACTCCCGTTAACTCGGATTCCGGAACTATTTCGGCATACCCCTTTTCAAACATTCCGTTCATGAAACCGATGTAATCTTCTTGAAATTTTGCATTTTTGTTGAATTTTCGTTTCAATGATTTCAACCGTTGTACTGCCAAAAATCTATTGTCTGGAAGTTGAACACCGTCTTTCAAAGGTAACCCAATTTCATACCTGTTTTCAATTTTGACCTTTGTTTCTTCGACTTGTTTTAGGAACATTTTGTCCTCCCACGAATTTTCCCTTTTTTCATCTATTTGCTTCTCTGGGAAATCCAAAGTTAGGGACTCTCTATACAAGTTTTCTAGTTTCCCTAACTCATTTGGCTCTTCTACTGAAACGACACAAGCCCTGTTTACTACGTGGGAACTAAACCCCGAATTTCGTATCAAATTGTATACGATCCATCCTAAAGGTGACCTAATAGCCATAGGCGACCCTCTTTTACCCCTCTTTACCTCCAGTGGGACACACACATCTGGGATGTTGTTCCCCAGCAACAGACCTATATCCCCCTTGATTTGGGGTAACTTAACATCTGAAAGATGTTTCCACTGTACCAAGTCATGGTTAGTTGGGATATGCGTCTTCGACACTGGGATATTTTGCTTTGTAAACACGGTAGGCAATTGAATGTATTTTTGCCCCCAAGGTCCGAAATTGACAATCCATTAACTAATTTTGAGTTTACACTGATTTCCTTTCCTAATGTGTTCAGTGTAATGCGTTTTCGAGCCCCGGATGCCTTTAATTGGCTTGCCAATTTTTCACTCATAAAACTGGTACTACTTCCGCTATCGAGAAATGCATACGTTTCAACCTTTCTACCCCTGAAACTAACCACGACTGGTACTATGGCCATTGTACAAAACTCATTTTCGAACCCTGTATTCGAATTACAGGTCATGCTCTTTTCCCCGGCTCCCATTTCGGAACATGCCTGTTCCTTTTCATCAAACGACTTCTCCCAGTGCAATGACGTGGGATGTCTCCCATTACACGTGCCACACTTTGACCTGTTGAGACACTTTTTGGAAACGTGTCCACTCTTCAAACAACCAAAACACAACCTCTTTTCTTTTACAAATTGTGTTCGCTTATCTTTGTTTAATTTCAGTAACCTGTAACATTCTGCTGTTGAATGATTATCTTTAGAACAAAACAAACAAGAGTTCTTACCACTGACATCCCCTGTTGCTGCGTGTGCATACTTTTTCATGACATGGGTCTTCTTGTTTGTTTCTTCGAAAACTGCATTCATCGATGCAGTGCCGAAGGTTGGGTCGTTTGCCAGCTCCGACTGTTTCTCCACGAATGAGACGAAATGTTCAAATCTCACTGGTTCACCTTTTTCCTTCTTGTTGTGCACTAGCTGGTGCCATCTATCGTGAAGTCGAACCGGAAGTTTGTTCACGAGCCGCTTGATATTCTCCGAATACTCTAGAGTGCGCACCTCATTGAGATCAACGATCGCACTGTTAATTTCACGCAAAAGCAGTGCGTATGAATCGAGCGCCTTTGGGTTCTTCGGGGAGATATTTGGCCATCCAAGGGCCCGCGATACGTATGTCGAAGCGATAACTTCCTTATTACCATATCGCTTTTCAAGGCTTTCGGTTGCTGCCTTGAAAGCAGAACTATCCCGAAGATGGGAATAGCTGTTCACGATTTGATTTGCTTCACCCTCTGTGTACTGAATTAAGAGGGCCATACGCTCACCATCATCGTCGCAAAAAACTAAGACGTTGGAGCGAAACTGTCGCATAAATGCGACATACTTCAGAGGGTCACCAGAAAACTTGCTAATTTCCACCACTGGTCGCTTCAAGTGTTTAATAAGCGAGTCAATGCTATTTTCGGAAACTGATGGCGGTTGGGGATTGGGTGGTGACGACGGAGGAGGAGGGGATTGGCGAGGCTCGAGCTCCTTTAGGCGCTTCTCAAGCTCCAACTTCCTTTTTGCCATATCACGTTTAAATGCACGGGTACGCTCTTCGAGTTCCATTGCGTAATGGAACTCTTCTTCATCTAGTTCGAATTGTTTCCTCAGTAATTGAGCGCGTACTTCGAGCGGTAACTTTTCAGGGGACATTTCTGATTTACTTTCCTGCCTTTCTTCCGCCTTATCATTTCCTTCACTTGACTCATTACGCTCCATGGACGGGTCACGTGCCTCCGTATCTGAAGTCTCAACACCTGACATAACTATGCATTCGATTGCACGCTAATGCCAACCAAATAACTAACTTCAGTCTATCGTCACTACGTCACTTAAAGAGTATCAATGTATGTTGTCTTTAAATAAGACCACTTTATATGCGTTAAGCACGGAACCACTTAAAAATGTCTTACTACACGTTAATAGTTTGTCATTGCGTCTGGCAAACATTAACCGCCAAAACAAATTACGTACTACTTCTTTCAAAACTGCCAGTATCTTGGCAAATTAAACGTCAGTGACGTTCTACGTAAACTTCTATTGCCAAAAAATATGGCACCATGAAACGTCAATACAGGACTGACGTACAATGTACGACGCACTACGAATTGCCCACACGTTGACAATAAAATAAAACGTCAATGTGAGATGTTACGTAAATACTACGTAACGGGGTTGGCAGTGTTTATGTGTTAAAGAAAAACAAAACGTAAACGTTCTATTTAACTTTAATTGGCAATAACGAACAATGCACAGGCACAATCAAGCAAGTATCTTAACCACAGACGAGAAAACAACGCTCCCGTTTACCACTGTACTTGTGATAGGCTTAAGTGTGATTGACTGAAAATAGTAATGAAACTACGCTTAATAATCTACTTATAATTACCATAACTTCTAATAATACTGACCTGAAAGCGTTTCCGTTGTTATGTAAAATTATATTTTTATTTTCTCATCTTAATTAATTAACCTACCATATTTCAACGATAAACATACAAATTATTCACTTATTTTATGTACATGTATATTTACTTTGTTTGAACCTGTTTAGAATTATTATTTGAACAATACACTTCATGACAAAGAAAAATCAACTCACCGTTTTAATATGCCCACTGCCCTACTCTTCTACATGTAAACTTCGATAAGTTCGATACATGTATAACTTCATTAAAACTACTGATTGGAATCGGACAGGGGCATCTCATCATATACGGATCGGAGACAAAGAAAGTGCGACCACATGGAAAGCCTTCAACCTACACATTTTTTTGTTAAAATTAATGGATTTGAACTACGAAGTATCCGTAAAAACAGGAAAGAAACTGCATACTTTACTCAACCAAAACTGAATCAGCGGAAGCAAAAAGTGTGACGCCTATTTTTAAGAGAGAACTGTGAAACATGTATATATAAATATAAATATATCATGATTTTCTTCAATTTACATGTATCTAATTAAAACATACTTATGATATCATTAATAATATAATTTATTTATTATTTGGCCGTAACACACCGGCTCCCTTTTAATGTATCCACAATTAAAATTAAAACATTCAAATTCAATACGGACAAATAATAACTATGAGTTTATCTAATATAAATAAAATACAAACAATTTCTTGTAACTTTCATGTACATACATGTACTTCGCTTACATAAAAAAAACTAAAAAATCCTGATCCTTCCTTAACCTTGAGACATGTAAACATTAAGTTGCGACGCTCGAACAAGAAAGCAGCCGACTGACCTTGAAATGTAAACAACAACAACACTTGTAGATTACAGCACATCAGTTACTCATAACATGAATGCATTTATCTAACATTAACGCCGCTTCCATGGTAACTCAAATTTTTGTGAATCAGGGTTATACATTTGCAACAATCCAATTTTAAAATTTCTGCAAACTATTCAATTTACATATATAATACAGTAATAATAACTACACTCAGTATTGTGATTTCTAGATACATTATATACATTTATATAGATATATTTAAAAATATTATCTACACTACATACAAATACAAATAATTTCTGACAAACTTAATGTCTATTTCCTTGTAAAATCAGACACAGTTTGTGCACTGGTCGCTCTAAAATTTTTTGTTTTGTTTGGACTTTAACAATCCTGACCAGATCCTTCTTATCTTTAATAACATCAACTACGCGACCAAGTGACTATGAATTTCTAGGTGTATTATCAACCAAAAGTACCACATCATTTTTCTCGAGGTTGGTTGTTGCCATTTAGATCGTTCTTGGAGCATTGCCAGGTATGATTTTGACCACCGAGACCAAAACAAGTTTGCAAAATATTGCAATTGCTTCCATTTTTTCTTCATGTATATGGTCTCATTTGAGAACACACCTGGTGGGCACTGAGTACCGTTTCCAAGCAACAGGAAATGGTTCGGTGTCAAATACGTAAAATCGTTTGGTTGGTCAGGTAGCTCCGTCAATGGTCTATTGTTTAAGATATTTTCGATTTCACAGCACAAAGTGCTCAAACCCTCATCGCCAAACTTAACCGATTGCTCCTTCAACATACAAAACATGATTTTTCGCACCATTCTAATCAACCTTTCCCAAACTCCCCCAAAATGGGATGCTCCTGGAGGGTTAAATTTCCACTCAATCCCCCTTTCTTGACAATTGGCGACTAATATTTGGGCTTATAATTTTGCAAATTCTTCCTCCAATTCACGCTTAGCCCCAAAAAATTCGTACCGTTGTCAGACAGAATGATTATGACTTGCCCTCTCCTACAAAGAAATCTTCTTATTGCATTTATGCAACTATCTGTATCTAGAGAAGTACAAACTTCGATGTGCACAGCTCTTGAAGACAGGCACGTAAACAACATGACCCATCGTTTCACCCTTGATCTTTTGAGTTTGACCTCGATTGTTCCCATAAAATCCACCCCACGCCTATAAAATACCGGCTCCCCTGAAGTTACCCGGTCTGTTGGATAATCTGCCATTTTTTGGCCCACCGGTTTTGAATTGTATTTTCGGCATATAACACACCTTGACACAACCTTCTTTGACAAACTACTGACGCCGATGATCCAATAATTTTCTCGTACATGTGTCACCATGGCATTTCGACCTAAGTGTCCCACCTTTCTGTGGGCATGTTGCACAAGTAGAGATGACACATGTGATTGCTTTGGTAACAGGATGGGATGTTTAGCCTCGAAACTGAAGTTTGAACGTGATAACCTTCCGCCCACCCTTAAAATTCCGTCTTTCAAAAATGGATCTAACTTCAAAGTTGGGCTAGTTTTCAACACTGATTTACCTTCTTGCAGACGATGCATTTCATCCGTAAAATGCCAACCTTGGACTCGGCGAATGATGTACATTTCTGAACCCGTTATATCGTCAGGGTTCAAAATGTGAGCCTTTGGTGCCTTGTCTTGTTTCAAACTATGCATCGACTGTTCGATTATGCGTTGATCATGTTCTGTCTTTTCCAATTCTTTCCGTTTTGCTACAAAGTGCTTTGTATTGAAAACAAATTTCAATACTAAGCCAAACACCCTTACTAATTTTCTCCAGTCCGAGAATTTGCCAAAGAGTTCCTGTTCTTGCTCAAACTTAATCGCTGAAACTGCATTTACACATTTGATTTCAGGGTCATCTTTGCACAACTTCAAGTCTACATGGTTCGATTTCGGAATGACAAATCCAGGATTTCGAAGAAATTTGGGTCCGTTGAACCATATCTCAGATTTGCTAACACCCTTTGGATATAGCCCCCTAGATGCTAAATCCGCGGGATTTTCCTTCGATCCAATATGGTGCCACTGACTAATAACGGTCATTTCCCTGATAACACTTATCCGGTTAGCAACAAACGTATGAAACCTAGTTTTTTCGTTTGCAATGTATTTGAGCACTGACATACTATCTGTCCAGTAACAAGTTTCCAAATCAAATTCCAACTAATCTTGAATCATTCTGGCTAATCTGACTCCCAGTGTGCACGCCATCAATTCGAGCCTTGGGATCGACACCTTTTTCAGTGGTGTAACCCTGGCCTTGGAAAAGACCAAAGTATATTTGACGTCATTTTCGGCGACTGCTCTAATGTAGCAAACCACACCGTAGGCCTTTTGTGATGCGTCACAAAACACGTGCAACTCATACTTGACCCCCTTTTCACGGCAAAGTGATAAGCATCTTGGAACTTTAACTTCCTCTAAGGAATGTAGCTCCGATAACCACGTTTCCCAGCGTTGTAACTCCGCGGCTGGTAATGGCTCGTCCCATCCCAAACCTTTCCTGCACAACTCTTGCAAAATTAATTTTGCTGGAAGGATAAATGGGGAGGCCATTCCTAATGGGTCAAACACCGAACTGGTCACTGATAAAACCCCTCTCCTAGTTGGAGGTTGATTTTTAACATTTATTTTAAAGCCAAAACTATCATCTTCGACGCTCCAATAAATTCCTAAGGCCTTTTCAAGCGGCAAATTTTCACTTTTGAGATCGAGCTCCTTCACTGTTTTTGCTCTATCTGACTCGGGAATTGAATCCAAAACTTCCTTCTGTTGCTTATCCATTTTGTGAGCTTGAACCCACCCATACTACAAAGACTTCGCAACTGATTTACGAGCTTAACAGCTTCCTGTTCAGATGACACCGATTTTAACAAATCGTCCACATAAAAATTTCTCAGAATTGACACAATCGCTGTTTCGTCAAAACCTTCTTTATTTTCTTCAGTAGTTGCCCTTAGGGCCGCATTTGCACAACTCGGACTACACGTTGCCCCAAAGATATGAACAGTTGCCCTACAAACTATTGGTGTCTTATTCAAGTCACCATCAACCCACCATAAAAATCGCAGTAGGTCCCTATCTTCCTTTCGAACCCTGACCTGATGATACATTGCCTCTATATCCCCCATAATTGCTGTTGGTCCCTGTCGAAATCTCAGCAACACTCCAATGAGACTGCTTGTTAAATTCGGACCCTGAAGTAACTTCTCGTTGAGTGACACACCTTGACACTTCGCTGAGCAGTCGAAGACTACTCGTATTTTATCAGGTTTGTTTTGACTATAAACGCCGTGATGTGGAATGTACCACACTCTACCGTCAACTCCCGTTAACTCGGATTCCGGAACTATTTCGGCATACCCCTTTTCAAACATTCCGTTCATGAAACCGATGTAATCTTCTTGAAATTTTGCATTTTTGTTGAATTTTCGTTTCAATGATTTCAACCGTTGTACTGCCAAAAATCTATTGTCTGGAAGTTGAACACCGTCTTTCAAAGGTAACCCAATTTCATACCTGTTTTCAATTTTGACCTTTGTTTCTTCGACTTGTTTTAGGAACATTTTGTCCTCCCACGAATTTTCCCTTTTTTCATCTATTTGCTTCTCTGGGAAATCCAAAGTTAGGGACTCTCTATACAAGTTTTCTAGTTTCCCTAACTCATTTGGCTCTTCTACTGAAACGACACAAGCCCTGTTTACTACGTGGGAACTAAACCCCGAATTTCGTATCAAATTGTATACGATCCATCCTAAAGGTGACCTAATAGCCATAGGCGACCCTCTTTTACCCCTCTTTACCTCCAGTGGGACACACACATCTGGGATGTTGTTCCCCAGCAACAGACCTATATCCCCCTTGATTTGGGGTAACTTAACATCTGAAAGATGTTTCCACTGTACCAAGTCATGGTTAGTTGGGATATGCGTCTTCGACACTGGGATATTTTGCTTTGTAAACACGGTAGGCAATTGAATGTATTTTTGCCCCCAAGGTCCGAAATTGACAATCCATTAACTAATTTTGAGTTTACACTGATTTCCTTTCCTAATGTGTTCAGTGTAATGCGTTTTCGAGCCCCGGATGCCTTTAATTGGCTTGCCAATTTTTCACTCATAAAACTGGTACTACTTCCGCTATCGAGAAATGCATACGTTTCAACCTTTCTACCCCTGAAACTAACCACGACTGGTACTATGGCCATTGTACAAAACTCATTTTCGAACCCTGTATTCGAATTACAGGTCATGCTCTTTTCCCCGGCTCCCATTTCGGAACATGCCTGTTCCTTTTCATCAAACGACTTCTCCCAGTGCAATGACGTGGGATGTCTCCCATTACACGTGCCACACTTTGACCTGTTGAGACACTTTTTGGAAACGTGTCCACTCTTCAAACAACCAAAACACAACCTCTTTTCTTTTACAAATTGTGTTCGCTTATCTTTGTTTAATTTCAGTAACCTGTAACATTCTGCTGTTGAATGATTATCTTTAGAACAAAACAAACAAGAGTTCTTACCACTGACATCCCCTGTTGCTGCGTGTGCATACTTTTTCATGACATGGGTCTTCTTGTTTGTTTCTTCGAAAACTGCATTCATCGATGCAGTGCCGAAGGTTGGGTCGTTTGCCAGCTCCGACTGTTTCTCCACGAATGAGACGAAATGTTCAAATCTCACTGGTTCACCTTTTTCCTTCTTGTTGTGCACTAGCTGGTGCCATCTATCGTGAAGTCGAACCGGAAGTTTGTTCACGAGCCGCTTGATATTCTCCGAATACTCTAGAGTGCGCACCTCATTGAGATCAACGATCGCACTGTTAATTTCACGCAAAAGCAGTGCGTATGAATCGAGCGCCTTTGGGTTCTTCGGGGAGATATTTGGCCATCCAAGGGCCCGCGATACGTATGTCGAAGCGATAACTTCCTTATTACCATATCGCTTTTCAAGGCTTTCGGTTGCTGCCTTGAAAGCAGAACTATCCCGAAGATGGGAATAGCTGTTCACGATTTGATTTGCTTCACCCTCTGTGTACTGAATTAAGAGGGCCATACGCTCACCATCATCGTCGCAAAAAACTAAGACGTTGGAACGAAACTGTCGCATAAATGCGACATACTTCAGAGGGTCACCAGAAAACTTGCTAATTTCCACCACTGGTCGCTTCAAGTGTTTAATAAGCGAGTCAATGCTATTTTCGGAAACTGATGGCGGTTGGGGATTGGGTGGTGACGACGGAGGAGGAGGGGATTGGCGAGGCTCGAGCTCCTTTAGGCGCTTCTCAAGCTCCAACTTCCTTTTTGCCATATCACGTTTAAATGCACGGGTACGCTCTTCGAGTTCCATTGCGTAATGGAACTCTTCTTCTTCTAGTTCGAATTGTTCCCTCAGTAATTGAGCGCGTACTTCGAGCGGTAACTTTTCAGGGGACATTTCTGATTTACTTTCCTGCCTTTCTTCCGCCTTATCATTTCCTTCACTTGACTCATTACGCTCCATGGACGGGTCACGTGCCTCCGTATCTGAAGTCTCAACACCTGACATAACTATGCATTCGATTGCACGCTAATGCCAACCAAATAACTAACTTCAGTCTATCGTCACTACGTCACTTAAAGAGTATCAATGTATGTTGTCTTTAAATAAGACCACTTTATATGCGTTAAGCACGGAACCACTTAAAAATGTCTTACTACACGTTAATAGTTTGTCATTGCGTCTGGCAAACATTAACCGCCAAAACAAATTACGTACTACTTCTTTCAAAACTGCCAGTATCTTGGCAAATTAAACGTCAGTGACGTTCTACGTAAACTTCTATTGCCAAAAAATATGGCACCATGAAACGTCAATACAGGACTGACGTACAACCTACGACGCACTACGAATTGCCCACACGTTGGCAATAAAATAAAACGTCAATGTGAGATGTTACGTAAATACTACGTAACGGGGTTGGCAGTGTTTATGTGTTAAAGAAAAACAAAACGTAAACGTTCTATTTAACTTTAATTGGCAATAACGAACAATGCACAGGCACAATCAAGCAAGTATCTTAACCACAGACGAGAAAACAACGCTCCCGTTTACCACTGTACTTGTGATAGGCTTAAGTGTGATTGACTGAAAATAATAATGAAACTACGCTTAATAATCTACTTATAATTACCATAACTTCTAATAATACTGACCTGAAAGCGTTTCCGTTTTTATGTAAAATTATATTTTTATTTTCTCATCTTAATTAATTAACCTACCATATTTCAACGATAAACATACAAATTATTCACTTATTTTATGTAAATGTATATTTACTTTGTTTGAACCTGTTTGGAATTATTATTTGAACAATACACTTCATGACAAAGAAAAATCAACTCACCGTTTTAATATGCCCACTGCCCTACTCTTCTACATGTAAACTTCGATAAGTTCGATACATGTATAACTTCATTAAAACTACTGATTGGAATCGGACAGGGGCATCTCATTATATACGGATCGGAGACAAAGTGGAAGCAAAAAGTGTGACGCCTATTTTTAAGAGAGAACTGTGAAACATGTATATATAAATATAAATATATCATAATTTTCTTCAATTTGCATGTATCTAATTAAAACATACTTATGATATCATTAATAATATAATTTATTTATTATTTGGCCGTAACACACCGGCTCCCTTTTAATGTATCCACAATTAAAATTAAAACATTCAAATTCAATACGGACAAATAATAACTATGAGTTTATCTAATATAAATAAAATACAAACAATTTCTTGTAACTTTCATGTACATACATGTACTTCGTTTACATAAAAAAAAACTAAAAAATCCTGATCCTTCCTTAACCTTGAGACATGTAAACATTAAGTTGCGACGCTCGAACAAGAAAGCAGCCGACTGACCTTGAAATGTAAACAACAACAACACTTGTAGATTACAGCACATCAGTTACTCATAACATGAATGCATTTATCTAACATCAACGCCGCTTCCATGGTAACTCAAATTTTTGTGAATCATGGTTATACATTTGCAACAATCCAATTTTAAAATTTCTGCAAACTATTCAATTTACATATATAATACAGTAATAATAACTACACTCAGTATTGTGATTTCTAGATACATTATATACATTTATATAGATATATTTAAAAATATTATCTACACTACATACAAATACAAATAATTTCTGACAAACTTAATGTCTATTTCCTTCTAAAATCAGACACAGTTTGTGCACTGGTCGCTCTAAAATTTTTTGTTTTGTTTGGACTTTAACAATTCTGACCAGATCCTTCTTATCTTTAATAACATCAACTACGCGACCAAGTGACCATGAATTTCTAGGTGTATTATCAACCAAAAGTACCACATCATTTTTCTCGAGGTTGCGTTTTGGTTGTTGCCATTTAGATCGTTCTTGGAGCATTGCCAGGTATGATTTTGGCCACCGAGACCAAAACAAGTTTGCAAAATATTGCAATTGCTTCCATTTTTTCTTCATGTATATGGTCTCATTTGAGAACACACCTGGTGGGCACTGAGTACCGTTTCCAAGCAACAGCAAATGGTTCGGTGTCAAATACGTAAAATCGTTTGGTTGGTCAGGTAGCTCCGTCAATGGTCTATTGTTTAAGATATTTTCGATTTCACAGCACAAAGTGCTCAAACCCTCATCGCCAAACTTAACCGATTGCTCCTTCAACATACAAAACATGATTTTTCGCACCATTCTAATCAACCTTTCCCAAACTCCCCCAAAATGGGATGCTCCTGGAGGGTTAAATTTCCACTCAATCCCCCTTTCTTGACAATTGGCGACTAATCTTTGGGCTTCTAATTTTGCAAATTCTTCCTCCAATTCACGCTTAGCCCCAACAAAATTCGTACCGTTGTCAGACAGAATGATTTTGACTTGCCCTCTCCTACAAAGAAATCTTCTTATTGCATTTATGCAACTATCTGTATCTAGAGAAGTACAAACTTCGATGTGCACAGCTCTTGAAGACAGGCACGTAAACAACATGACCCATCGTTTCACCCTTGATCTTTTGAGTTTGACCTCGATTGGTCCCATAAAATCCACCCCACGCCTATAAAATACCGGCTCCCCTGAAGTTACCCGGTCTGTTGGATAATCTGCCATTTTTTGGCCCACCGGTTTTGAATTGTATTTTCGGCATATAACACACCTTGACACAACCTTCTTTGACAAACTACTGACGCCGATGATCCAATAATTTTCTCGTACATGTGTCACCATGGCATTTCGACCTAAGTGTCCCACCTTTCTGTGGGCATGTTGCACAAGTAGAGATGACACATGTGATTGCTTTGGTAACAGGATGGGATGTTTAGCCTCGAAACTGAAGTTTGAACGTGATAACCTTCCGCCCACCCTTAAAATTCCGTCTTTCAAAAATGGATCTAACTTCAAAGTTGGGCTAGTTTTCAACACTGATTTACCTTCTTGCAGACGATGCATTTCATCCGTAAAATGCCAACCTTGGACTCGGCGAATGATGTACATTTCTGAACCCGTTATATCGTCAGGGTTCAAAATGTGAGCCTTTGGTGCCTTGTCTTGTTTCAAACTATGCATCGACTGTTCGATTATGCGTTGATCATGTTCTGTCTTTTCCAATTCTTTCCGTTTTGCTACAAAGTGCTTTGTATTGAAAACAAATTTCAATACTAAGCCAAACACCCTTACTAATTTTCTCCAGTCGGAGAATTTGCCAAAGAGTTCCTGTTCTTGCTCAAACTTAATCGCTGAAACTGCATTTACACATTTGATTTCAGGGTCATCTTTGCACAACTTCAAGTCTACATGGTTCGATTTCGGAATGACAAATCCAGGATTTCGAAGAAATTTGGGTCCGTTGAACCATATCTCAGATTTGCTAACACCCTTTGGATATAGCCCCCTAGATGCTAAATCCGCGGGATTTTCCTTCGATCCAATATGGTGCCACTGACTAATAACGGTCATTTCCCTGATAACACTTATCCGGTTAGCAACAAACGTATGAAACCTAGTTTTTTCGTTTGCAATGTATTTGAGCACTGACATACTATCTGTCCAGTAACAAGTTTCCAAATCAAATTCCAACTCATCTTGAATCATTCTGGCTAATCTGACTCCCAGTGTGCACGCCATCAATTCGAGCCTTGGGATCGACACCTTTTTCAGTGGTGTAACCCTGGCCTTGGAAAAGACCAAAGTATATTTGACGTCATTTTCGGCGACTGCTCTAATGTAGCAAACCACACCGTAGGCCTTTTGTGATGCGTCACAAAACACGTGCAACTAATACTTGACCCCCTTTTCACGGCAAAGTGATAAGCATCTTGGAACTTTAACTTCCTCTAAGGAATGTAGCTCCGATAACCACGTTTCCCAGCGTTGCAACTCCGCGGCTGGTAATGGCTCGTCCCATCCCAAACCTTTCCTGCACAACTCTTGCAAAATTAATTTTGCTGGAAGGATAAATGGGGAGGCCATTCCTAATGGGTCAAACACCGAACTGGTCACTGATAAAACCCCTCTCCTAGTTGGAGGTTGATTTTTAACATTTATTTTAAAGCCAAAACTATCATCTTCGACGCTCCAATAAATTCTTAAGGCCTTTTCAAGCGGCAAATTTTCACTTTTGAGATCGAGCTCCTTCACTGTTTTTGCTCTATCTGACTCGGGAATTGAATCCAAAACTTCATTCTGTTGCTTATCCATTTTGTGAGCTTGAACCCACCCATACTACAAAGACTTCGCAACTGATTTACGAGCTTAACAGCTTCCTGTTCAGATGACACCGATTTTAACAAATCGTCCACATAAAAATTTCTCAGAATTGACACAATCGCTGTTTCGTCAAAACCTTCTTTATTTTCTTCAGTAGTTGCCCTTAGGGCCGCATTTGCACAACTCGGACTACTCGTTGCCCCAAAGATATGAACAGTTGCCCTACAAACTATTGGTGTCTTATTCAAGTCACCACCAACCCACCATAAAAATCGCAGTAGGTCCCTATCTTCCTTTCGAACCCTGACCTGATGATACATTGCCTCTATATCCCCCATAATTGCTGTTGGTCCCTGTCGAAATCTCAGCAACACTCCAATGAGACTGCTTGTTAAATTCGGACCCTGAAGTAACTTCTCGTTGAGGGACACACCTTGACACTTCGCTGAGCAGTCGAAGACTACTCGTATTTTATCAGGTTTGTTTTGACTATAAACGCCGTGATGTGGAATGTACCACACTCTACCGTCAACTCCCGTTAACTCGGATTCCGGAACTATTTCGGCATACCCCTTTTCAAACATTCCGTTCATGAAACCGATGTAATCTTCTTGAAATTTTGCATTTTTGTTGAATTTTCGTTTCAATGATTTCAACCGTTGTACTGCCAAAAATCTATTGTCTGGAAGTTGAACACCGTCTTTCAAAGGTAACCCAATTTCATACCTGTTTTCAATTTTGACCTTTGTTTCTTCGACTTGTTTTAGGAACATTTTGTCCTCCCACGAATTTTCCCTTTTTTCATCTATTTGCTTCTCTGGGAAATCCAAAGTTAGGGACTCTCTATACAAGTTTTCTAGTTTCCCTAACTCATTTGGCTCTTCTACTGAAACGACACAAGCCCTGTTTACTACGTGGGAACTAAACCCCGAATTTCGTATCAAATTGTATACGATCCATCCTAAAGGTGACCTAATAGCCATAGGCGACCCTCTTTTACCCCTCTTTACCTCCAGTGGGACACACACATCTGGGATGTTGTTCCCCAGCAACAGACCTATATCCCCCTTGATTTGGGGTAACTTAACATCTGAAAGATGTTTCCACTGTACCAAGTCATGGTTAGTTGGGATATGCGTCTTCGACACTGGGATATTTTGCTTTGTAAACACGGTAGGCAATTGAATGTATTTTTGCCCCCAAGGTCCGAAATTGACAATCCATTAACTAATTTTGAGTTTACACTGATTTCCTTTCCTAATGTGTTCAGTGTAATGCGTTTTCGAGCCCCGGATGCCTTTAATTGGCTTGCCAATTTTTCACTCATAAAACTGGTACTACTTCCGCTATCGAGAAATGCATACGTTTCAACCTTTCTACCCCTGAAACTAACCACGACTGGTACTATGGCCATTGTACAAAACTCATTTTCGAACCCTGTATTCGAATTACAGGTCATGCTCTTTTCCCCGGCTCCCATTTCGGAACATGCCTGTTCCTTTTCATCAAACGACTTCTCCCAGTGCAATGACGTGGGATGTCTCCCATTACACGTGCCACACTTTGACCTGTTGAGACACTTTTTGGAAACGTGTCCACTCTTCAAACAACCAAAACACAACCTCTTTTCTTTTACAAATTGTGTTCGCTTATCTTTGTTTAATTTCAGTAACCTGTAACATTCTGCTGTTGAATGATTATCTTTAGAACAAAACAAACAAGAGTTCTTACCACTGACATCCCCTGTTGCTGCGTGTGCATACTTTTTCATGACATGGGTCTTCTTGTTTGTTTCTTCGAAAACTGCATTCATCGATGCAGTGCCGAAGGTTGGGTCGTTTGCCAGCTCCGACTGTTTCTCCACGAATGAGACGAAATGTTCAAATCTCACTGGTTCACCTTTTTCCTTCTTGTTGTGCACTAGCTGGTGCCATCTATCGTGAAGTCGAACCGGAAGTTTGTTCACGAGCCGCTTGATATTCTCCGAATACTCTAGAGTGCGCACCTCATTGAGATCAACGATCGCACTGTTAATTTCACGCAAAAGCAGTGCGTATGAATCGAGCGCCTTTGGGTTCTTCGGGGAGATATTTGGCCATCCAAGGGCCCGCGATACGTATGTCGAAGCGATAACTTCCTTATTACCATATCGCTTTTCAAGGCTTTCGGTTGCTGCCTTGAAAGCAGAACTATCCCGAAGATGGGAATAGCTGTTCACGATTTGATTTGCTTCACCCTCTGTGTACTGAATTAAGAGGGCCATACGCTCACCATCATCGTCGCAAAAAACTAAGACGTTGGAACGAAACTGTCGCATAAATGCGACATACTTCAGAGGGTCACCAGAAAACTTGCTAATTTCCACCACTGGTCGCTTCAAGTGTTTAATAAGCGAGTCAATGCTATTTTCGGAAACTGATGGCGGTTGGGGATTGGGTGGTGACGACGGAGGAGGAGGGGATTGGCGAGGCTCGAGCTCCTTTAGGCGCTTCTCAAGCTCCAACTTCCTTTTTGCCATATCACGTTTAAATGCACGGGTACGCTCTTCGAGTTCCATTGCGTAATGGAACTCTTCTTCTTCTAGTTCGAATTGTTCCCTCAGTAATTGAGCGCGTACTTCGAGCGGTAACTTTTCAGGGGACATTTCTGATTTACTTTCCTGCCTTTCTTCCGCCTTATCATTTCCTTCACTTGACTCATTACGCTCCATGGACGGGTCACGTGCCTCCGTATCTGAAGTCTCAACACCTGACATAACTATGCATTCGATTGCACGCTAATGCCAACCAAATAACTAACTTCAGTCTATCGTCACTACGTCACTTAAAGAGTATCAATGTATGTTGTCTTTAAATAAGACCACTTTATATGCGTTAAGCACGGAACCACTTAAAAATGTCTTACTACACGTTAATAGTTTGTCATTGCGTCTGGCAAACATTAACCGCCAAAACAAATTACGTACTACTTCTTTCAAAACTGCCAGTATCTTGGCAAATTAAACGTCAGTGACGTTCTACGTAAACTTCTATTGCCAAAAAATATGGCACCATGAAACGTCAATACAGGACTGACGTACAACGTACGACGCACTACGAATTGCCCACACGTTGGCAATAAAATAAAACGTCAATGTGAGATGTTACGTAAATACTACGTAACGGGGTTGGCAGTGTTTATGTGTTAAAGAAAAACAAAACGTAAACGTTCTATTTAACTTTAATTGGCAATAACGAACAATGCACAGGCACAATCAAGCAAGTATCTAAACCACAGACGAGAAAACAACGCTCCCGTTTACCACTGTACTTGTGATAGGCTTAAGTGTGATTGACTGAAAATAATAATGAAACTACGCTTAATAATCTACTTATAATTACCATAACTTCTAATAATACTGACCTGAAAGCGTTTCCGTTTTTATGTAAAATTATATTTTTATTTTCTCATCTTAATTAATTAACCTACCATATTTCAACGATAAACATACAAATTATTCACTTATTTTATGTACATGTATATTTACTTTGTTTGAACCTGTTTAGAATTATTATTTGAACAATACACTTCATGACAAAGAAAAATCAACTCACCGTTTTAATATGCCCACTGCCCTACTCTTCTACATGTAAACTTCGATAAGTTCGATACATGTATAACTTCATTAAAACTACTGATTGGAATCGGACAGGGGCATCTCATTATATACGGATCGGAGACAAAGTGGAAGCAAAAAGTGTGACGCCTATTTTTAAGAGAGAACTGTGAAACATGTATATATAAATATAAATATATCATGATTTTCTTCAATTTACATGTATCTAATTAAAACATACTTATGATATAATTAATCATATAATTTATTTATTATTTGGCCGTAACAATGATCATCTCGAATGCGCTTCAACATTAAAATTCGTCAGTTGGAGAGGTTACAATATAAAACAGATGATTTTTTAAATTTAGAATTTAATAATTAGGGAAACAAATATCACATTTTCATGAATAGAATTTAATGTTTTAATAAGTACAGTACCAGCACCTCGAAATTCTGTTGCGTAAAACAAGAAAACTCGGGGCATTAGGAGACGGGAATGGTGGGGGGGGGGGGGGGGAGGGCTGTAGCTCCGGTGTGGGAAGGAGGGGTTGGGGAAGTTAGTTCTGGCGTCGGGATTGTATGGGATGGAAGTTGTAGCTCCGACGAGAAATTGGTTGCAGGAGATGGAGAAGGAACAATTACAGATGGCTAGGCTGGTAGTAGGCAGCTCGGTAACAGCTGAGGGTTAAGGAGATCCCTGGGGTGGTCCCGCATAAAACAGCAGCGGGAAAGATGCTAGGCTTTGTGAAGCGATTTGAATGGGATAGAAACTCTTGGGACAGCGAGTAATAGAGCCGGTACTTAAAACCCGCGGGAGAACAGAAGCACTCGGTGGGTAGCGCAGCTTCAAGCAATGCAGCAAGTATATGAAATGCATTTCGGGATGCAAAATGGGAACATGAAAGAATGGATGGTGGCAGAACACACAAAAACTGAACTCATCCCCCACCAGTAAGGACGCATCAAGATTACTGGACGGACTACAGAGGAGGTCCTGAGTGGGGATGAGAGCGAGACTGGCGGCACCAGTGGGTGATGAGAGGGATGGGATGCGGGGGTGGTGGGTGGACCAAAGTGTTTTCTTGTCGCAGTGTCACATCATACCTATTTTGGGTCCGATTGAGAGGCCGGGGGGCCGTTGGGTCAGTTGCAATCAATCATTCAATAAATCAATCAATCGATCGATCAGATATCGTTCTTCAGTTTTTTGCCAATACTTTGTGTGATTTTTTCATATATCTCTGTTCTAGGAGTGCCCGCCTCACTTCGAATTTTCAGATAGTTGTGTCATTATTATTTCTTTTTTTTTATTCACAGATTTTAGTATTAGTGAAGAGTACGACAATTTCTTTAATTTGCCCTTAAAATACTCTGGATACAATTGTTGGAGCTACAGTTTATCGGCAAAAGTAGGTTTAAATATGGCGGACGTAAATTAGCGCAAATCGGCGGAATTATGGCGCGATGAGTTGTTAGTGAAAATGAGTTGTTAGTGCAATTTAAATTGATTTTAAAATGGGCCTAGAGGGCACAAAAGATTCCAAACCTTATAATAAAAGGAATAAAAACTTGGTTAGGAGGGAGGCACAGGGAAATACATCCCTCAGTCAAAAGTGCACATTGATTGACCAGTGGAGGATCCGAGGGGGGGGGGGGGGAGGGGTTCAGGGGCTGCAACCCCCCAATCCGAAGAAACAGACCCCCAACTGGCTTAGGAGCGCGCGCATGCCCTACTTCCACGCTGGCCCAAGTTGTATCCTTGCCCGAAAACTGTATCTGCCACTGGACTCCGAGGGGGCAGGGGGGTGGGGCTCACATAACATCTAATTACCATGATTGTCTATGACTTTTTAAACGACACGGAGTGCTAAGTTTTAAATGATACTCCATTTTAACCAAATGGGAGTGAAATTCCGAAATGCTCCCTCCTCTTTTTTGAGGGAAACGCAGAATGGAAATCCCTCCCCCCCCCCCCCCCGCAGTTTATGAATGAAATTGGCTCTCCACGAGGATCCCGTCTGGAGTCAAAATTACCCCTCTTTCTCCTCTTTTTTTCTCTTTTAGACATATGAATCATATTATACCAAGTGCCCCCCTACCCCCCCCCCCCCACGGATGCTGTCAATATTCACTTTTAACTTCCTGTTTTATGTCATGAGTTTTCTGTCATATTCTGTTATAATTAACACACATTTTGCACTCCTCTACAATGTGTGTTTAGCGTTCTTTCATTGTTGTGGCGAGGCCAAGTACACACTTTCAATAGTGTCACACTTAAAGTACCACTGTTTCCTTTGTTCGTGTACAGACAAGCATGAAATAAATGCACACACTTTATGGATCACACAAATGTAGTAGAGTGCCATATAAGTTAAAAAGAGGTTTTACTTCGTAAAAGCTTTGAATTCGCTTATATCCACTTTAAGATGGGTTCCTTTCTGGTTGCGTAAATAAAAAGTTTTTTTCTTGCGGTTAGAATGGTCCTATTCCACTCTCCATCCATCGACCAATGAGAATGAGGGAATTCTTAAGTTTTACGTCATTTGAAGACATCTACCATTCCCTTTAAGCGTGGTGTTTACAGCACACGGTTTTTTCTATGTGCTCCGCAATTTGTTTGGAAAAAGGGAACCATCCAAGGTACAAATTTGCTTTAAATCAGTTTATTTCATATTTTAAGGATTAATAATGATTCTCTGAAGAATACAAATTAGTTCAAGATTTAAACAATTTTCGGCACTTGTAACTTCGGTCTGGTACTTGTTGAGTTTACACGTTGTGGTGACACCTTTATCTAGTCCCGGGGAAGTGTGCCTCTCTCCTCCATACGGTAGCTAGGATTGAAATCATGTTCTAGTTCCTGCACACAACGCATTTGAGTTGGTTGAGTCTTTACAGCCCGCGTTGCCTGCATTGACTCATAGCCTGTCGCAGCTAACTGAGTCATCACTGGCCAGTTTTTTCTACTGTGGCTTACACTCATGCGGAGCCTATTAGCCGCAACAAGGTTCTCTAGACGCGACTCTTTGCGGTCCAGGCGAAAGAAACATTTTTCAGGCGTTTTGGGCAATTTGTGGCAATTTTTAGCCAGGTGCCCATGACTACTGGATCCCATCAATGGCACCCGGGTGCCATCAATGACACCCCTAGGTTCCATTTATGACACCCCCAATATGGGACGACCATTAGGCCAGAGGCAGAAGTCCCATCTAACTCAGACCCTGTTTGAAAGCCTTAGGTACCGTTTTTTACACCCTATCTTCGGAGATCCCACGTGCAAGATCCATTTTTGTGATTGATCTAGAGGGAGTGCCCGAAGATGATCCCATGAGGTCCCATTTTTGGGTCCCATTTTTTGTCTTATTTAGGTCCTATTTCGGGTCCCATTTTTGGGTCCCATGGGCCAGATCCCATTTCTTGGATCACCCTCGTTTAGAAAATGGGCCCATTTCGGTTCCATCTCGTTTTATCACGCTCAAACGGTCCCGAACACGCCTGCAAAATTTTTTGCGCCTATATGGCGGGAGTGAAGATTATGTGTCATGTTCTTTCACACTTGAGTCACGGGTTAAGATCTGAAGTCACATCTTAAGCGCTATATTATTTAACTGTATGTTTACTGATAACGTCGAAAGATATCTTTGAACTTTCTTTATGCTTGACTTTCAGATGTGACAAAAGCTAGGCTGTGGGGTCCGCCTGCTCTTCCGCAGTGCACTCATCCCTCTGCGGCCAATGGAATACATGTACTGAGTGCCATCATCTGTCAACTAAGGAGCAGAAACTAATTCATAATAAAAACAGGATACGAAACAGACGGAAGAGACAGACGTAAGCCCTTTCCTCAGTCTCATTACTCCAGAGTTTGTGGAAGAAACCATTCGCACTAGAACAAGTTTCCACTCCCATTAATATGGATACAGAATCAGAGTCCGATGCAATCATCGCTGGCAAAAAGGACAAATAGGCACGAAGGAAAGCCTTTCCCGAAACAGTGGCAGATATAGACAGATATAGAAGGGAAAGAAATGGAAAGGAAAAAGAGATGACGGATATAGAAGGGAAAGAACTGGAAACCTTAAGGAAAGCATGGGCAGTTACCCCAAATGACCCTACAAGTCCCAAGGGAAAACAGAACAGAAACCCAAAGCCTTCCCGGAACTAGTCACGGTCACTCACACGAGCTCAGGGTCAAGTTTTACAACGGTGACAAGCCAGCTGGGGATCCCGTCGCAAGAAAAAACTGTCTTCTCCTCCACGGATTCCACGCTTACCCAGCTAGTTCTCGGCTTTTTTGTTCTTGCAATCCCAGTTACAAAGACAATTACAAGAACTCCAGCAGTGATAGAGAGTCCACAGAGTTCCCCACTTCGCGACAAGTTTGGGGCTTAGGCGGTGAGGAGATGGAAGAGTTGCTGCCGACAGTTACATCCCCGTAATCATCAATCCCCCTCAACCTGGAGCGTGAAATATATACGCCGTAAGGGCATATTCAAACTCACCATAAAGCCACTGAGCGCAAGGATGATCCAGAACAGGACTCAGAGGAACAGCACTCAGAGGAAGAGGAGTCGGAGGGAGAAACGGGAAACACGCCGTCATCCTCCCAATTCCGCCTTCCGCTCAGAGAGGTGGATTGCATCAGATCACCAGGAAGTGGCCAGAAGCTCTCAAAAGATCCAACGGCGGCGGGGAGACGCCCAGTCAGGATCCCCTTTCCCCTGGACTTCACTCCTCGCAGTGAGAATACCACTCCATTGATAACGTCATCGACATTGGTCCCGGAAGACGTGCCGTTTCGAGACACCATTCAAAAGATCGCGCGCTTGGCAAACGTCACCGTCGGATCACCATCTCTCGCCAAAGAGGATGCCCTCAAACGGATGAATTCTCAAACAGCTCCCAGCACCAAGACCGGTTCATCACACTGCCTACCAGTGAAGACATTGCCAAGGCCATAGCTGTAATGCCAAAATACCAAGTAATTTAAAAGGATGGACAATAGCGAAGCCGTAACACTGTGCCGCGAGAGTTTCCCATACCGACCATCAGACGAACTGATTCCGTCAGAAGCACTAGAACAACCCGCAAAGCGGACAGTTTGGATGCCTTCCGTCCGTAGCGATTCGGACATCCCATTAGTAGAGAAGGACGCTAAGACCATTGAAGCCTTCCTCAACATTATGTCCTTTCAAGATGATCATCACACCTTGAAAGCGTTAAAAACATGATGGCAGGATCTACACCTCAATGATCCAGTGGTTTCCAAACTACTGTAATGTCTGGTACTGGCGACCAGGGACGTAGTCAAACTGTCTACCTTCCTCATGACATTCATGGTCTTCCTCAGACGGACGCATTCTTGCAGCATTGTTGGTCGAGCGTGAAAGGGCTAAGGGAGTTGCGCCACGCCCCCATCCTAAGAGAGAAAGAACTGTTCCCCCGGCGGAAATTGAAAGGATAAACCAAGAAAGCTGCTCCCTGTCACAAGACTTTGCGCTCATGTCAATGATGTTCCGAGCATCCTTCCGGCGTCCTCTCAAACGCAAAAGATCCTATCACCAGGGATCAGAACAGCCAAAACTCGGTATCCAGTCCTAGCCATGCCCTGCCAAGAAGCCGAAACTAAGTTATGACAGCAAGCTGGAGGGACCATCACCACAACATAACAGGTAGCAGATTTCTTGGTCTCTTAGCGATACTTTAACAAACTCAAAAGTCTTAGAAGATTTGCTATCTTACAACACCCCCTGGCCAGTAGGAGGAAGGCTAGGTATTTCTGGCAGGCATGGAAAGGAATGGGGTCCTACGTCGAGTATTCCGGTGGCTCAAAAACGGGTATTCCTCCCCTTTCAAACGGGACCCGAGAGATCACAAACCTCCCATTCCCCTAACACCAGAAGTCCCAGAGAACCTAAGCATCTCCTACCCCAGAGGATGGGAAAGGGACCTGGCCCTCCAGGAAATGCTTTTGACTATATTGAAAGTACCAGAGAACCAGACAGTCTTCTTCAGCAGGGTCTTTCTGGTCCCTCAAAAAATCCGGGGGATGGAGACCAGCAATAGATCTCTCCTACCTCAACGAGTTCCTACTGGTAACTTCAATCCAGATGGACACTGTCCAAATCTTAAAAGAAAGCCTTCAGTCAGGGATGTTGGGCGCTTCCACAGACCTGCCCGATGCATATCTCCACATCCCATTACACCACTCAGCCAAAAAGTTTCTCGGTTTACAAGTAGGTCGGGAACGGCTTTGGTTTTGGGCACTTCCTTCAGCCTCTCCACGGCTCCGTCTGTGTTCTCAAAGGTGGTGGAAGTACTAAAGTCATGGGCCCGTCTAGAAGACATGTTAGTCTTTCAGTATCTAGACGACTGGTTTCTGGCTCACCAGGACAGAGAAATAGCTCATAAATAGACTTTAACACCGGTGCACAAAGCAGTCCCTACTAGGCTCCTTAGTAGCAACCGAAAAGACGGCCGCATTAGGCCGCCTTCACTACAGACTATTCCAAAGACAAAGGTTTGCTCTAAAATAAAGAAGATCTCATCAGGCAAAAATGAGAATATCTCAAACAACCCTGGCCCCTCTGCGTTGGTGGTGCGACCCTCTGCTGATTACCGAAGGCATCCCGTTCCACTTTGCGTTCCCAGAAATAGAACTTCAGACGGACTCATCGCAGAAGGGTTGGGAAATACACTGCCAAGGTCAGGTATGAAAAGGGACATGCCCCCCTTCCTAAACAGGTACCACATCAATTGGGTAGAATTACTAGCAGTCTGGATAGCCCTGAACAAACTGAACTACCTACTCAGAGGCAAAGCAGTTTTAATACTGTTAGACAACTCGGCGGAAGTGGCGTACCTAAACAGGCAAGGGGGAACCAGATCCCTCTCTGTATCAAAGCTGGAATTCAAATTTCTTTCACTAGCCAGTGTCACATTACACTCATAGCAGTTCATTTAGCCGGGAAACTCAATGTGTTGGTAGACCTGGCTTCCAGGTTGGGCCAAATCATCCATACCGAATGGTGTCTAGCCCACTCATCCTTCCTGTGGTTGGTAAACCAGTCGCCATGGGGCTCGCCTACCCTAGACCTATTCGCCAACTCCACGACGACAAAACTACCCAGGCTTGCCTCCCCTGCCCAAACCCATTAGCCTGGGCAATGGACGCCCTCAGCTGCCCATAGCCAGTTTAAGAATTACTTTACGCCTTTCTTCACAGACAATGCTGCTTCAAGTCTTACAGAAAATAATCGAGCTGAAGCCACGGTCCCTCCTATTAATAGCCCCATGGATGCCGGAAGCCCCATAGTTTGTTCTGCTGCTACAGTGCATGGTGCAAATCAATCCCGCCGCCCATGGTGCAAATCAATCCCTATCCCATGACACAAGAATCTTCTTTCCCAGCCCCATTGCCAGCACTTCCACCCAGCCCTGCCCACACCTACTGAACCTACACCTGTGGTGCCTAACCAGTCCTTCTTAAAGAGAAAAGGTTTCTCCGAGAAGTTAGTGGATAAAAAATGGTTAATAGCCACAATCTACAGCAAAGGTTTAAAGGGCGCAGTGGAACACATTTGCCTTGTGGTGCTCCAAATCTAAAGCAGTTCCGTTTCAGGTCTCTCCACCGGTAGTAGCGGACTTCCTAGATCATCTATTTAGAGATAAGCGGCTAAAAGTGGCCTCCATTGATAACTACAGAGTCGCCATAGGGTCTAGGCTCAAGGCATCTACAGGCTACAATCCAGGAGAAGATTCGGCCTTTCACAACTGATCAGACACTTTAAGGTGAACTCTTCTCCCAACACATCCAAAATAGCAAAATAGAATCTGTCTTTGGTTCTCCGTTATCTCCAAAGGGCTGACATTTTTGAAGAAAAGGTAATATGCCACATAACGCTACATTAAGGTTTATCTTTTTGCTAGCATTAGCATCAGGCAAGAGGAGAAGCGAAATCCACGCCCTGGACAGAACGGTAAGCAAAGAAAATGGAACATGGAAAAAGGTCTACCTCGTCCCAAGGAGAGGTTTCATGAGTAAGACCCATATCATTACCCCTGGGGTGGGCATTTTCGATCACATATGCCTACCATCCCTACCAGAAGAGCAGATGCCTGAGGGTTTACTCTCATTGTGCCCCGTGGAAGCACTACGCCAGTGCCTGGACATTTCAGAGGCATACAGGTCAGAAAATGCAAAAGCGCTTATCATTTCCTGTATGCCAAAGTTTAACAAAGATCTCTCTAAACAAACAATTTCTAAATACATAAAAGAGGTCATTCTGGCTGGTTATGAAAGGGCACAATCAGTTGTTAAATATTAAAATCCAATAAGTTGCCAATTCTGTCAGGGCTTTACGTAATGTGTCAATGTTTGATGTACTCAAAACGAGAAGCGGGGCCTCACCCAACTCGTTCATCAGGTATTTCAAATACAAACTTTCGGATATCTACTCTTTGGGACTTTTTATAGCAGCAGAGACGACAATTACAACCTAAACGTCCTTTGTTGCAGACCATCCACTCCAAGACCCAAGGGCAAAGGCAGGCAGAAAAATGGATTCCCCAAAGGTCGCAACGGCTATCAACCCAAGTATAAGAAGTAACCACCCCACCATCAGATCGGATTACATTATCATTAGACGCTCAAAAAAGCAATCTCACTGAACTCACAGTAACTCACCGATGATTGGCATAGGAGTTGTTTGATATATTCTATTCGAGAAACTGTTTCTAAGGTACCTTCACTATAGTCCGCGTTGCCATCTCATCGTTATCCCCACTTTAGTCTTTTTCTAGTCATATCTAGAAAAAGGGGGCAGACTTTCCCCCCCCGCCCCGTCCTAATCGAATCGGCAAAGACATGTCATTGTCTGATCCCATGAGGCAGGGAGCCCATCCTATACTAGCCTATCACAAGTACCCATGCTACCATTTATGGGATCTGAAGCGAAAAAAGTTATAATTTGTGAATTTTTCATTATTCTTTTATTTCATGCTGATAATTACATTTTGATGAGCTTCTAGAAATCTTTACGAGATCAAAAGTAATTTCGTTAAAAGAGTTAGAAGTCTGCTAGTCAAACACCTCAGTGCGAGTCCCATTTACTCACTCAGGATTTTAGACAGCTAGTTTTTATCTATGTTAATCACGTTTTAGATTTACTGTTTGTTTTTTGAGCATATTAAATTCAATAAAACTTTATTATTGGAATTTTATATGATACATCGAATATCTCAGGTCGAGATCCATCCTGTGGGAGGCAGGCGGGGGATGGTTAGGGATACTCAATTGGTCAGTCTGTAGGTTAGTTACCAGACAGAACCCATCTCTACAATTTGTTGGTATGGCTCGGGAGTGTTTCCCCGACTAGATCTTGGAAAGAATTAAAAGAAGCGGAACTTAGTTTGAGCCTTTTGTTTGCCTCTAAAACTTAAAATCCCGCTGCAATTCCAGTGAAACGCACTCTTGCTAGTTTTTGCGTAAATCGCGAACTACAGAATGGCGGGGTCCCCTGCTCTGAACTCTAGTCCCATATAAAAGTGGAGATAAACGAATTCAAACCTTTGATGAAGTAAAACTATTGTTTTATTTTTGTAAAACGCGTTTTTACGAGCAAAAGTTCAATTCGCGTTCTCCACTTTTAGCCCATTCTCCCTCCCATCCATCCCACAACAAGCCTGAGTGAGTTGATGCCACCTAAATTGGGGCTTAAAGGAATGATAGCTGTCTGCAAATGACGTAATACTAAGAATTCTCTCATTGTCATTGGTCGATGGATGGAGAGTGGAATAGGACCATTCTAACTGCAAGAAAAAAACTTCATTTCTATTTGCGTGTTAATACACAACCGGGAGGGAACCCATCTAAAAGAGGAGAACGGGAATTGCGCTTTTACTCGTAAAAGCGTGTTTTACGAAAATAACGACAGGATAGTTTTTAATCAATAATCTAACATTTCCTACAAAAAAAGAAGAAAAAAAAAAACTGCGCTGTTTGGGAACTGCGTGCAGGTGTCTGTTTTGTGAAGTTTTCGCTCTGTGATTGCAGTTAAGTGAACGTTCTATCTGCTTTATTAATCATGATCAAAGAAATTAAGTGAAAAGGTGTGATTTTTATATCATGGGTAAACTTAACAAAGAGTCCGCGTTTGGGGTTTTTCCTAATTCTTACACTCGGCGTTTAGGGGCTGTTTCACAAATCATGGAAACGCATGGTTATCAATTTGTGGTTTAGTCGGTAGTTATCGGCATCAAAGAAAGTCCCAATTAATAAAAATCTTTGTCTTCAAATACTATATTTTTACCCCATGAGTTATTATATCAGAACAGCCGACCGCGAGATAGTCTGTGAAATCACGATCCTGACTCACATCGAGGGCGAAGCCCGAGGTCTGAAATAGGGTTGTTTTGATGTTTTAATGCGCACTTAACCCGAACTCCTAACCCTGTTCAAATATTATGTTGTATGTGGGGAGCGGGGAGGGAGAGGTTGTACTGGAATTTAGTTAGTGTTGAGCATTGTGGCTGCCAATGTTTACCTCTCATTCACTCCATGTTCGCGATTGTTCAGGTTAAAAAAATGGTCATTCCAAGCAATGTCATTTTGTGTATGGGCCAAGTCTATCGTGTGCATGGATATCTCGAAAATTGTCAATTTCGATAAAAAGGGATTCCAGCTAAAAAGTCTTCCCGTAACCTAACCGCCTCAGGTAATAAACCTTCTCTCTCTCTCTCTCTCTCTCTCTCTCTCTCTCTCTCTCTCTCTCTCTCTCTCTCTCTCTCTCTCTCTCTCTCTCTTTCTTTCTCTCTCTCTCTCTCTCTCTCTCTCTCTGAAGTACAGGTCAGCAAGTGAAGATTTTAATATTTTATTAAAATTAGGTTATGATTCCATTGTTAACTAGCTCTTAAGAAAATACAGTCGAAACAACCTTGTTAGAAAAAAATGTGTGATTAAGAAACATCTCATAAGGTATAAGATCATCATAAGCTCTTTTACCTACATACCTACGGTGATTCATGAGCTATAAGATCATCATAAGCTCTTTTACCTACATACCTACGGTGATTCATGAGCTATAAGATCATCATAAGCTCTTTTACCTAAATACCTACGGTGATTCATGAGCTATAAGAGCATCATAAGCTCTTTTACCTACATACCTATGGTGATTCATGAGCTATAAGATCATCATAAGCTCTTTTACCTAAATACCTACGGTGATTCATGAACTATAAGATCATCATAAGCTCTTTTACCTACATACCTGCGGTGATTCATGCGCTATAAGATCATCATAAGCTCTTTTACCTAAATACCTACGGTGATTCATGAGCTATAAGATCATCATAAGCTCTTTTACCTAATTACCTACGGTGAGTCATGAGCTATAAGATCATCATAAGCTCTTTTACCTAAATACCTATGGTGATTCATGAGCTATAAGATCATCATAAGCTCTTTTACCTCAATACCTACGGTGATTCATGAGCTACAAGATCATCATAAGCTCTTTTACCTAAATACCTACGGTGATTCATGAGCTATAAGATCATCATAAGCTGTTTTACCTACATACCTACGGTGATTCATGAGCTATAAGATCATCATAAGCTCTTTTACCTACATACCCACGGTGATTCATGAGCTATAAGATCATCATAAGCTCTTTTGCCTATATACCTACGGTGATTCATGAGCTATAAGATCATCATAAGCTCTTTTACCTACATACCTACGGTGATTCATGAGCTATAAGATCATCATAAGCTCTTTTACCTAAATACCTACGG
The DNA here is from genome assembly GCA_949752745.1 of Protula sp. h YS-2021. Classification (NCBI taxonomy): domain Eukaryota; kingdom Metazoa; phylum Annelida; class Polychaeta; order Sabellida; family Serpulidae; genus Protula; species Protula sp. h YS-2021. The sequence continues at coordinate 10,790,741 of OX457032.1, forward strand.
TGATTCATGAACTATAAGATCATCATAAGCTCTTTTACCTACATACGGTGAGATGGTAATCTCGATCATGCATGACACTTCCTATTTCCCTGGCCCCCAATCTGGTGTCTTCTTCAAGCTGTTGGGATAAGTTCTTGCAGGACGAAAACCTCTGCGTCATTTCCCATCGGTTAGTCCGTAGTACTGAACTGGAGGACCCCTCTCCTTGGTGCCTATAGCAGTTTCAGTGTTTCACCTCTCATTTTATCCACCAGATTCTGAAGCTCACCATGCAGTTCTTTATTGTTCCCACTTGCAAACATAGTTTTCAAATGGGTATGCTTTGCAAAGAATTCTGGCCGTTTAATCCTTCCCTGTTTTTTTTTTTTTTTAGTTTTTTTTTTCCGTCACGGAGGTTTCCAGAAAACTCCTCCTACGCTATTTGACGTAGGACGATGAAATTTGGCACAGAGATAGAGGGTGATGAGATGGCGTGAAATCCGCAAATTTTTTTGACTTTGACCTTGAAGGTCAAGGTCAAATTGAGGTCAAAATATTGTTTCAAAAACCTATTCAATCACGAAAACTTGCTGAAAATAGCGCTCAAATCCTTGTTTCAACACGTGTACAGTGTCAGTAGGCAGTAACATCATTGATGTAATCTCGACATTCAGTGTCAAGGTCAAGGTCATGTGACTTTTTTATATTGAAATCCCTTAGAGACGAATTGTCCATTATCTCGAAAACGGTTAGAGATAGAGCGATTTTGAGCTTATTTTCGACCCTTTGGGCCTAAAAGACGTTACATAAGAGGTACCTCGGTGACCTTGACCTCCTCCGTCATGGTCAAGGTGAAAAACCGGAAGTTGACCATTATCTCGAAAACGGTTAGAGATAGAGCGATTTTGACCTTATTTTCGACGCTTTGGGCCTAAAGGACGTTACATAAGAGGTACCTCGGTGACCTTGACCTCCTCCGTCATGGTCAAGGTCAAAAACCGGAAGTTGACCATTATCTCGAAAACGGTTAGAGATAGAGCGATTTTGAGCTTATTTTCGACCCTTTGGGCCTAAAAGACGTTATATGAGAGGTACCTCGGTGACCTTGACCTCCTCCGTCATGGTCAAGGTGAAAAAACCGGACGCTGACCATTATCTCGGAAACGGTTAGAGATAGAGCGATTTTGAGCTTATTTTCGATCCTTTGGGCCTAAAAGGCGTTATATAAGAGGTACCTCGGTGACCTTGACCTCCTCCGTCATGGTCAAGGTGAAAAACCGGAAGTTGACCATTATCTCGAAAACGGTTAGAGATAGAGCGATTTTGAGCTTATTTTCGACCCTTTGGGCCTAAAAGACGTTATATGAGAGGTACCTCGGTGACCTTGACCTCCTCCGTCATGGTCAAGGTGAAAAAACCGGACGCTGACCATTATCTCGGAAACGGTTAGAGATAGAGCGATTTTGAGCTTATTTTCGATCCTTTGGGCCTAAAAGGCGTTATATAAGAGGTACCTCGGTGACCTTGACCTCCTCCGTCATGGTCAAGGTGAAAAACCGGAAGTTGACCATTATCTCGAAAACGGTTAGAGATAGAGCGATTTTGAGCTTATTTTCGACCCTTTGGGCCTAAAAGACGTTATATAAGAGGTACCTCGGTGACCTTGACCTCCTCCGTCATGGTCAAGGTGAAAAACCGGAAGTTGACCATTATCTCGAAAACGGTTAGAGATAGAGCGATTTTGAGCTTATTTTCGACCCTTTGGGCCTAAAAGACGTTATATAAGAGGTACCTCGGTGACCTTGACCTCCTCCGTCATGGTCAAGGTGAAAAACCGGAAGTTGACCATTATCTCGAAAACGGTTAGAGATAGAGCGATTTTGAGCTTATTTTCGACCCTTTGGGCCTAAAAGACGTTATATAAGAGGTACCTAAAAGACGTTATATAAGAGGTACGTCGGTGACCTTGACCTCCTCCGTCATGGTCAAGGTCAAAAATCGAAAACGGTTAGAAAACTGAATTTGATTATTTGAGATTACATTATACTTACTTCGACGTCCTTGTTCATGATAATAAGTGGGAAGCTGACAATTATGTGAAAAGACTGAAAATGTGTCTTTAACCAGAGAGATTATACCCTTGCAAGTGGGTGTCATTTCGCTACGTGTAGTGAAATTCGGTCTAGTTGATATGGTCTTGCCAGCATTTTACAAGCGCGGTTCTAAGGAGTCTTGTGTAACTGCCATCTAATTTAGTGCAGAGCTGAGAAGTCGATGTCTTACATCCTTAAGGCAGAACAGATTCTACCGTGGAGCCAAACAACCTTGGCTTAAATTTTCTGGATAATGAAGATAAGCTCTTTTAAACCTTAAAACACTTAAATGCAGTGGGGGAAGGGGGGAGTCTTTTTACCGTTTACCCTTTCATGCAGTACTCCGCTTTTCTATAAAGAGGGGTTCTTCCGAAACGGTACTTTTCGTTTGGGCAAAACGTTTAAAATAATTAATAGATAAATGATATAAAATCAAAGTTTTTTCTGATTTATTGCCTTATCCATGCGGCATTTTGTGACAAAAATGAAAAGGCTAACTGAAATGTACTCCAAATTCTACAAAGCCAGAACAAAGAAAAGAATACCCGTGTGGTGTAGCATCACAGACATGTCTAATCAGTACCCATCATTGTCTTAAGATGCCACATCCACGATGCCTGATGCCGCCGAAGTTAATAACCAGCATTTGTTGTATTCACACAAAAAATTCCGGATGAGGCTGACGTGTCACTGTGCGTATACACAGTAAAACCTGCCTAATTCGGACTGGAACTGGAACTGATAAAATTTGTCCGGATTAACAATGGCTTGATTTGTCAACTAAGTAAATAACTGTTGGTAATATTGGCAATCTGCCTGCCCCCTCACCCCTGTAATGTCTCCTCGGTGTGTGTTCTCACTCCTCAGTTTCTTTGAAGTCACAGGAGCAGCAACGCATTAATACCTCGTGCAGTTAATTCCCAGACTACTCAGGTGTCGCCAGAACATTATAAAAGCCCAGGGAAATTGGTCATTTTCTTGTTAGCTTGAGCACGGGGAAGGGAGAACTGGTCATATAATAAAAAGTTCAATAAAGATCTAAATTTTGATTCCGTTGTTTTCTTATTGTCGCCATATTTCCCGCCCCGGGGCTTCTATTTGGAGTTAAAATAAAGACCTGAAAAAAATCGTTTCCTAATAAAAGCCACCTCCTTCCCTGCAAGTCTTTTTAAAACTCGTGTTTACTCGCAAAGCAGACACGGTGCACTGAGAAATGGTACCCGGTAGCATTGCTTGCCCGAAGTTACTCATACATTAAAGCCTACAGTTGGGTCTGAAAATTGTGTCCGGAAGTGTCCGAATTATCCAACGTTTATTGCATGAAAACTTATAAAAATTAATATTTTGTCCGAGTGGGGGAGTTGTCCACACTATACATGTCCGCATGCAGATTTTACTGTATAAGGAGCTTAGAATTTTGGTATCTTTACTTCAATTATTAACAACACAAATGGTTATGACAGGAAATAATAAAAGACACGATAAGCTTTGTCTTGGCGGTTTCATTTACGTTAAAGAAGTCCTAAAAGACTGTCTGAGCGAATATCTCGCTGTAAAGGGTCAGTGACAACATCAACAACAATAGATGACCCGAGAACAAGCTGTGAATGAAACCGCGATCCTAATCGAGCCAAAGGAGTTATTGAAATAAAATTATGATGATATTAATGATAGGTATATTAATAATATTTGTATTATTAATTATAATTAGACTAAGTGTAACAGTAAAATTATTATTATTATTAACAACCATAATAATTAACTAATTTGTTTTATGTTTGCAGGTCGAGACATTTAGAGCAATCACACAGCTGTAAATTTTCTGCACTCCGACCTTCGATATCTCCGAGGTGAGCCCCACGGAAGCGCAGTCGTCGAGAATGCGTCGTTTTACAAGAGCGCCCGAAAATATTGTGCCAAGATCGATATCCCCATCAACCTTCCCGCCCCCACCCCCGCCTCTCCCCGCCCGAAGAACAAACCCCCAACGACCAGAACAAACTGCTACCCCCTTATGATTTAAGATTGCAATTATTCGCCTGGTACACCTAGGTCTTTTGTTGCTCTATGTAATAATATAAAATCTTAGATAAAAAAATCAAAATAACTTTATTCGCCCGTATTCGGTCACAATCGCGTGCTAACAATGTAAAAGTATAAGGCTTGATGTAAATAATGATTGACAGAAAACGAATTACAATCAGCCGAATTGTTATCACTCGAATTGCAATCACAATCCGCATAAGGAAATGTAGTCGTGATTCGCATTATGTGTGTTCAAATATATTTAATAATTATACAGACAATTTTAAAAATGGTTTTATTCTCCATATTCAGTCCCAACAGCATTGTTTCCGTTCAATTCCATCCTCTCCAGAAAACCCCATAGTATTCCTTTGGTTTATAGATTACTATGTGTGTATACACTATTTATATATGTCATACATTTGAAGCTATGATTACATATGCTTGAAGAAGTGACCACAGACACCTACTCAAGTCTAGATTTCATTTATCTGATGAATAATTGCAATCTAAAATCACAAAGGGGTGGTACTGGGGTGAGGGGGTTGTGGGGGGAAGTTTGTTTCTAGATCAGCAAAAAGGGGACGTTTATTGCAAGGGTTGAGGCGGGGAGGGGGGAGTCGTTCGGTAAAGAAGTTGGGTATTTTAACAGTAATGTTTGGTTTTATTTTCCCTGCTTACAGGTCGCCGTAATGACGGAAATGAAGAGTACAATAGGGCGGGTTTTTCAGAAGGCTATCCAGAGACTGAGGAGTTGGCCAAAGAAGAAACACACTGTCAACACAACAGCAGAAGGCGCCCGCGGGACGGTCGTACATCGGAGAAGTGATGTACGCACTATCAGCACCACAAGATCGAATCCCGTTGAGACCGAAGATAAACGAGTCCCGATTGAAGCCGAAGGAGAATGCAGCGAGTCGAGCGATGAAAGCAGTGACTGTGCTGCAGATGACATGATATCTGAGAAGACACCAAAAGCTATCTTATCAGATAATAGAAATGGCGGAAAATGTAGCAGATCCTCGCAAACCAAACAGCCAGTAGAACACACAGAATATCTGGGGGGAATCAAAAACGAAAGCAAGCCCAAATCACTTGAACTACGCCACGAAGAAGATATGGCAGCATATGAAAAACTGGGGTCAGATTGTGTCCACAAACCTGGCCGTCATTCCGTGCCGGGAAATCTGTCCTCCAACACAGCATCTTTTACAACTGTGTTCCCAGAACACCACCGTTCAAGGAGAGCTACCTTTCCTTTCAGATCTGCACCTAGAAATATTACACCCGCTGCACCCACAGAGGAATTTTCCAACACATATGCAACGATATACGGACATGCAGGAACAAACACAGCAGAGAACATGCATTACCTAAACACCAGATTTGATGCAGGAAGAGGTAACTACATCACTGGTAGCACACTGGTTGTCGTTTCAAAGTCACCCAGATCGACACGCCCACTCACACCAAGTATCTCATCCATATATCGAACGAAAGAACTACATTCCCCTGAGCTTTCGTCGGCGAATTCAACCGGCAACCTTACACAGACTGGTTTCCTAGGGGCATCATCAAAACCTGATATTTATGATTCAGTATCCAAAGAGTTTGAAGAACAAACACAAAGATATTTAGGAAATAAATCACGCTTGGAGTCGTTCAATGCCGTTATACCACTGACCGTGCAAAGCATTGCAGAAAAAGACACCAGCCAGTATCAGATGAACTCTGGTCTGCTTCAAATCAGTAAGAATGAACTCTACACATCGGTCTGCTCAAACGAGGAAAACGACCAAATAAGCTCGAGCCGTGTCAAGGTTAATTCCGTAAAAAGCGAAAAGATCCACAACCAAAGCATGGCTGGTTCATCAGAAACTGAAAGTCAGTCAATTGTTGCTGAACGATTACAATTCCACAAAGAAAGCGTACGCTGCGAGGCAAACGAGCATTTTACGGCTTCCCAAGAGCTTTGTACTGAAGCTGATGCAAACACCCAAGACGTAGATGCTGTAGTCACTGAAAAGCTGTTGAATCAACCCGACTCCGGTTTTGGTGATGGGAAATCGATCTGTTCTGAATACACTGCATCGGATGATTCAGAAAACAAAGCTTTCGTTGACGATGTGTCGACCACCCTAACAGTACGCGCAGAAAGCCCGGAGTATGTGCAGAAAGCTTCTGTGTTCTCAAGTGAAGAAAGAATAGGAGGAAACACATATAAACAAAATCACAAAAGCATAGACCTTCCCGAAAGCAACAAGAAACTAGAAGAAAACAACAGGGGTGAAGAAACAAAGGAGCCTTCTGAAGAATTTCACAGAAAAAATCAGTCCTGCTGTATTATAAGTTACGCCAATAATAAGGCCGGCGACAGTGTCGAAGATTTGTGTAACAGTGAGTGGGATGAAGGCATGTGTGACAGCGAGAGGGACGAGAGTGAAGACACGTGTTACAGCGAGAAGGACGAGAGTGAAGACACGTGTTACAGCGAGAGGGACGAAAGTGAAGACACGTGTGACAGCGAGAAGGACGACAGTGAAGACATGTGTGACAGCGAAAGGGACGACAGTGAAGACACGTGTTACAGCGAGAGGGACGACAGTGAAGAAAAGTGTGACAACGAGAGGGACGGCAGTGAGCACATGCGTGGCAGCGAGAGGGACGACAGTGAAGACACGTGCGACAGCGAGAGGGACGCTAGTGAAGACACGTGTTACAGCGAGAGGCACGACAGTGAAGACACGTGTGACAGCGAGAGGGACGACAGTGAAGAAAAGTGTGACAGCGGGAGGGATGGCAGTGGAGACAAGTGTGACAACGAGAGGGACGGCAGTGAGCACATGCGTGGCAGCGAGAGGGACGACAGTGAAGACACGTGCGACAGCGAGAGGGACGACAGTGAAGACACGTGTTACAGCGAGAAGGACGATAGTGAAGACACGTGCGACAGCGAGAGGGACGACAGTGAAGACACGTGTGACAGCGAGAGGAACGACAGTGAAGACACGTGTGACAGCGAGAAGGACGATAGTGAAGACACGTGTGACAGTGAGAGGGACGGCAGTGAGCACATGTGTGGCAGCGAGAGGGACGACAGTGAAGACACGTGCGACAGCGAGAGGGACGATAGTGAAGACACGTGTTACAGCAAGAGGGACGACAGTGGAGACACGTGTGACAGCGAGAGGGACGGCAGTGAGCACATGTGTGGCAGCGAGAGGGACGACAGTGAAGACAAGTGCGACAGCGAGAGGGACGACAGTGAAGACACGTGTTACAACGACAGGGACGACAGTGAAGACACGTGCGACAGCGAGAAGGACGACAGTGAAGACACGTGTTACAACGACAGGGACGACAGTGAAGACACGTGTGACAGCGAGAAGGACGGCAGTGAAGACACGTGTTACAGCGAGAGGGACGACAGTGAAAACACGTGTAGCAGCAAGAGGGACGACAGTGAAGACACGTGTTGCAGCGAGAGGGACGACCGTGAAGACACGTGTGATAGCCGGAGTGACGGCAGTGAAAACACGTGTTACGGCGAGAAGAACGATAGTGAAGACACGTGTAGCAGCGAGAGGGACGATACTGAAAATGCGTGTGGCAACAGGAAGGCCGATATTAAAGATGCGTGTGCCAATGAGAAGTGCGTTATTGAAGCTACGTGCAGTGAAGGGAATTGCTATATTAAAGATAGATGCAAATGCGAGGGAGAAGATCTTGAAATTGCGTGTAACAACGATAGTGATGTTATCCAAGACACGTGTATCGGCGAGAAGAACGACAATGGAGACGCATTTAACAAAGTGAAGGACGATATTAAAGATACGTGCACTAACGGCAAGGGCAATATTGAAGATACGTGTAACGCTGAGGAGGGCGATATTGAAGATACGTGTGCCAACGAAAGTGACGATAGTGAAGATGCGAGTAACAGCGAGAAGAACGACAATGAAGACACGTTTAACAACGCTAACTACGATACTGAAGATACGTGTACTAACGGCAAGGGCAATATTGAAGATATGTGTAGCAGCGTTTGGGACGATAGTGAAGATACGGGTGCGAACGAGAAGAACGTTATTGAAGATACGTGTGCTGACCACAAGGGCAATATTAGAGATAAGTGTGCCAACGAAGAGGACGATATTAGAGATGCGTGTTGTAAAGCGAAGGACGATATTGAAGATACATGTAACAGTGAAGAGGAAGATATTGAAGATATGTGTAGCAAGGATAGGGATGATATCGAAAATACCTGTAACAACGAGAAGGACGATGTTGAAGATACGTATGCCAGCGGGAAGGTTAATATTCAAGATGCGTGTGTTAGCGAGAAGGCCGATATCGAATGTACGTGTGCCAACGAGAAGTACGATATTGAAGATGCATGTGCCAACGAGAAGGGCGATATTGAAAATACGTGTAACAGCGATGGGGACGGTATTGTAGATACGTGTGCCAACAAGAAGTACGATACTGAAGATGCATGGACCATCGAACAGGACGATGTTGAAGATACGTGTGCCAAGAAGAAGGGCGTTATTGACGATACGTGTGCTGACCACAAGGGCGAAATTGAAGACACATGTGCGATCGAGAAGAACGAAACTAAAGACACGTGTAGTAAAGGGAAGGACGATATTGAAGATACATGTAACAATGAGGACAATGTTGTGTATACGTGTAACAACGAGAAGGGCGATATTGAAAATACGTGTAACAGCGAGGGAAAACATATGGAAGTTGCGTGTAACAACGATAGTGATGTTATCGAAGACACGTGTATCGGCGAGAAGAACGACAATGAAGACACGTTTAACAAAGTGAAGGACGATATTAAAGATGCGTGCACTGCCGGCAAGGGCAATATTGAAGATACGTGTAACGGTGAGGAGGGCGATATTGAAGATACGTGTGCCAACGAAAGTGACGATAGTGAAGATGCGAGTAACAGCGAGAAGAACGACAATGAAGACACGTTTAACAACGCTAACTACGATACTGAAGATACGTGTACTAACGGCAAGGGCAATATTGAAGATATGTGTAATGGCGTTTGGGACGATAGTGAAGATACGGGTGCGAACGAGAAGAACGTTATTGAAGATACGTGTGCTGACCACACGGGCGATATTAGAGATAAGTGTGCCAACGAAGAGGACGATATTAGAGATGCGTGTTGTAAAGCGAAGGACGATATTGAAGATACATGTAACAGCGAAGAGGAAGATATTGAAGAAGTGTGTAGCAAGGATAGAGATGATATCGAAAATACCTGTAACAACGAGAAGGACGATGTTGAAGATACGTATGCCAGCGGGAAGGTTAATATTCAAGATGCGTGTGCTAGCGAGAAGGCCGATATCGAATGTACGTGTGCCAACGAGAATTACGATATTGAAGATGCGTGTGCCAACGAGAAGGGCGTTACTGAAAATACGTGTAACAGCGATGGGGACGGTATTGTAGATACGTGTGCCAACAAGAAGTACGATACTGAAGATGCGTGGACCATCGAACAGGACGATGTTGAAGATACGTGTGCCAAGAAGAAGGGCGTTATTGACGATACGTGTGCTGACCACAAGGGCGAAATTGAAGACACATGTGCGATCGAGAAGAACGAAACTAAAGACACGTGTAGTAAAGGGAAGGACGATATTGAAGATACATGTAACAATGAGGACAATGTTGTGTATACGTGGAACAACGAGAAGGGCGATATTGAAAATACGTGTAACAGCGAGGGAAAACATATTGAAGTTGCGTGTAACAACGATAGTGATGTTATCGAAGACACGTGTATCGGCGAGAAGAACGACAATGAAGACGCATTTAACAAAGTGAAGGACGATATTAAAGATACGTGCACTAACGGCAAGGGCAATATTGAAGATATGTGTAGCAGCGTTTGGGACGATAGTGAAGATACGGGTGCGAACGAGAAGAACGTTATTGAAGATACGTGTGCTGACCACAAGGGCGATATTAGAGATAAGTGTGCCAACGAAGAGGACGATATTAGAGATGCGTGTTGTAAAGCGAAGGACGATATTGAAGATACATGTAACAGCGAAGAGGAAGATATTGAAGATGTGTGTAGCAAGGATAGAGATGATATCGAAAATACCTGTAACAACGAGAAGGACGATGTTGAAGATACGTATGCCAGCGGGAAGGTTAATATTCAAGATGCGTGTGCTAGCGAGAAGGCCGATATCGAATGTACGTGTGCCAACGAGAATTACGATATTGAAGATGCATGTGCCAACGAGAAGGGCGTTATTGAAAATACGTGTAACAGCGATGGGGACGGTATTGTAGATACGTGTGCCAACAAGAAGTACGATACTGAAGATGCGTGGACCATCGAACAGGACGATGTTGAAGATACGTGTGCCAAGAAGAAGGGCGTTATTGACGATACGTGTGCTGAACACAAGGGCGAAATTGAAGACACATGTGCGATCGAGAAGAACGAAACTAAAGACACGTGTAGAAAAGGGAAGGACGATATTGAAGATACATGTAACAATGAGGACAATGTTGTGCATGCGTGCAACAACGAGAAGGGCGATATTGAAAATACGTGTAACAGCGAGGGAAAACATATTGAAGTTGCGTGTAACAACGATAGTGATGTTATCGAAGACACGTGTATCGGCGAGAAGAACGACAATGAAGACACGTTTGACAAAGTGAAGGACGATATTAAAGATACGTATACTAACGGCAAGGGCAATATTGAAGATATGTGTAGCAGCGTTTGGGACGATAGTGAAGATACGGGTGCGAACGAGAAGAACGTTATTGAAGATACGTGTGCTGACCACGAGGGCGATATTAGAGATAAGTGTGCCAACGAAGAGGACGATATTAGAGATTCGTGTTGTAAAGCGAAGGACGATATTGATCATACATGTAACTGCGAAGAGGAAGATATTAAAGATGCGTGTAACAACGATAGGGATGATATAGAAAATACGTGTAACAACGAGAAGGACGATGTTGAAGATACGCATGCCAGCGGGAAGGTTAATATTCAAGATGCATGTGCCAACGAGAAGGAGGATGCTGTAGATAATCGTAGATGTGACTTTCATAAAGGTACATTAAGGATTGAAGGCAACGATGGAGATACAGCAATCAATAATAAAAGTGGAGAAATGATCAATGTTTTCGAAGATATTTGTAACGAAGACTACTGCAAACAAGGATGTAGCAAGGCCCGTGAAGCAACTCGTGATAACGGCGATCTGGATGGTAAAGGTTATGGTCTTGTCAATGAACACAAAGACAAGAAGAGAACAACGCGTGAATACACGACTAGCGTCCACTTGCGACCAGGTAAGTGCAGCATTCAAAGAAAAGTCCATAAGAAACCTGAAGATGTGTCCCATGGAGTACCAGAACAACAAAGGCAGTATCCTGCTATTGGGAATAAGTATTTATCTCTCGCTAGTGCGGTCTCCAAATTCCATCGCATTAAAGCCGGCTGGTCATTGTCGAAGATCACACGCGCAACTAACTATATCAAATTGCAATTACCGCCCCCCACTAGGCAGCGAACAGACGAAAGGCAGAAAAACGAAGACATAAAGCTACTGCCCGCAAATCCTACCCAAAATAGATCATATGTTTTGCAAGAGAGTATGCAAGCCGGATGTGGCAAAGGAAGGAATTTACATACCACTGGTGCAGGCACAAAGAAAATACAGTTCCAACTATCGCAGCAATCACGAATGCGTCGTTTACACATAAACCACACAAATAAAAGAGCCGCGTCGTTTCCATGGGGTTTTGGTTTGTTGAAGCAGATCTGCCACATTCTTCCTGATGGTGTATATGGTTTAGATAACGCTGCATTTGAATCAGTCCTCCGACACCAACTGTCCAATGAAGATGTGGTATCCTGCGATGCAGATGTTTTCCGGGATCTTGGAAGAAGAACATATTTCTCTTCACCTTCATGGGAACGCTTTTGGAGGCGTTTTCTGACACACCCGTTGCCATTGTACCAAGGGCTTCCCCGGCCTCCAGCAGACAGAGGCCGCTACCCTATGACCTCTCGTCCACTAGGCATCTACGTCGTTATAATCAATGAAAACATTGAAGGCTTGACCAAGAGAGAAGGAGCTGCACAAGATTTAGGTGATTTTTTTAAATCATAGTTTATGTACATTTCAGGCTGAAATAATCGACTCATTATAGCCCAGTTAACATTGAACTTTGAGGGAACGTTAAAAATCCAATTTTTATGCAATATTTAACCAACTTAGATAATTCTAGAAAGCTTTGCTGACAACTTTCTGTTACACAAGAAAATGCAGAAAATGCATTTTCTTGTATAACAGAAATGCATAAGCTCTGTATTTCTTATAAAATATGACCCTTTCAATTCCAGTGAACTACAGTATGCTTGGATTAGAAACGGGCTTCGAAGTGCACGTATATAAGGACCTTACCAAAGGCGAAATCATTGAAGTTGTCCGTCACTACGCTCGCCAAAATCACGACAACTACGATGCATTTTGCATTTCGTTCTCGACGCATGGCTTTTATGGAAACATACTGGGAAGCGATAACTTGGCTGTGAACATTAAGAACGACATTGTGATACCGCTAAGTCACTGCGCAAGTCTGACGGACAAACCGATCATGTGCTTCATACAGGCCTGCCAAACGCAAGGTAAAGTTGCTGGCGAGTTCTCAGATTGCAAACAGACAGATGGAACATTTTTCACATTAGCTCGTCCAAGTATATTATCCAAAAGAAATGTCATTTGATTTTACTCTTTTTTATTTATAATAAGATTACTGTTAAGTAAATTCCATAGCGGCAATAAACTCCATGACGACAGTAAACTCCATAGTGACAGCTCAAAATCGAATACACAATTTGCATTTGTCCGAAAGCTGATGCATTACGCAGATGCCCTTACAGATGCCTTGCATACATACATACATGCATGCATACATACATACATACATACATACATATATACGTACACGATTTTTTATGCGTTGCTAGAGACGGTGGTTATCTGTTTAAGTCTGTTTGGGTTTCTTCAGTCTGCGAGCATTAAGTTCGCTAATCCACTTGTCATCATGAAGCCTCACGCCCTCAATAATGTCGCTTTTCCACGTGGACCTGGTGTCTGCACGGACCTTACAGCTCTCCCATGGGATCCCAAATGCCTTCATGTCACGTTTGCAGGCGTCTTTAACCTGAGTTTTGGACGTCCTTTTGGACTTTTGGCGTCAACTATTTCACCATAAAGTAGCTCCTTAGGGATACGGCCGTCATCCATACGGCGAACATGGCCAAGCAAGCATATTCGTCTCTGTTTCAGCAATGCAGACACACTTTGGAGTTCGGCCTTCAGTAGCATGACCGTGTTTGGTACACGGTCCTGCCAGGTTATGTAGAGTATACGACGTAGGCATCTCGTGTAAAAACTATTTGGTTTCCTTTCTTGGCAGAGGTAGGTAGTCTTGTGATTCGCAAAGTGCAAAGTACTAAGAACAAACGCTCTGTAGATGCACATCTTCGTTCTTGTCATAAGATTTGGGTTGTCATAAGTTAAGAGGACCAAAGGTGGTTGCGGCTTTGCCTATGCGTGTGTTTATCTCGTCGTCCATCGAAACTGAGTCTGTGAATGTTGACCCCAGGTAGCAGAAACTGTACACAACTTCTAGGGAAGCGCTGTTTAGAGGGTAATTACAGGAATCTGTTGGGCACCTTGTGCCACGATAACCGTTTTCTTCAGCTGATTGTTAGACCAAACTCGTCACAAGCAATGGCGAGGCAGTTTCTGTTCGCTGTGTGCCACTAGAGCTGCATCGTCCGCAAACAGGAGTTCCTTTATCATGACGAGTTCCTTTATCATAACTAGTCGACGGCGTCGTCACTGACTTCTGACACTCTCGAGTACAACTCGCAGCAGTGTTCGACCCATCTGTCCATCTGTTTGTCTTTGTCTGTGATTATTTCCCCAGACATAGATTTAGTCTTTTTGACTGACGGTCTCAGTGCTTGTTTTATGCCGATATACATCGAGCGTATGTTGCCCATGTCTGCTGCCTCTTGAATATTGTTACACAGATTGAGCCAGTACAGATTCGCGAAGTACCTGGCTTTCCGCTGAACGTTTTAGGCTGTCAAGCGTTTCTGGCTATGGATTTTTGTTATGTGCAATTTAGGCCTCGTTCTTTGCTTCTATAGCTGGTATAATTTCGTTAGCGTAGGCAGCAAACTAGTCCTTACTTCTGTTGATACTCTTGCCAAAACAATTTATAGCAGTTTCATGTATGGCTTATTTGAGCGTCGACTATGCATCATCAATGCTGCAATCCTCACTTTGGAAGGATTCTACCTTTAGTTCTTCGTTAACCTGGCGGCATTTATTTTCATTCTTTGTGTTAAAGATGTTGATGCGAGCAAGACTAGTGTGTTTGGCGAAGTGTAGTTTCTTGGCGATGACCTTAACCGTACCTAAGACCAGAGAATGGTCAGTGTCGCAGTCAGCACTGCGGTAGGTGCGAGTATGTGTCGCCGTATGTAAGTCGTGCCGTCTGGTTACTAGATGGTCGAGTTGATGCCAATGGATGTCTCCATGAAACTTTGTGGCGTTGTTTACCTTCGAAGTATGCACTAGGGATGCAAAGCTGATGGTGTGCGCAGAGCTCGAGTAGTCTTTGTCCATTTACCCACGCCGTGCTTACCAAGACATAGGGGCCATATCGAATAGTCAGCACCGATCCTCGCGTTGGTGCATGTACAATGATGATGGTTACGGCACCGACACTAGTTGAGAGACGAAGGGTCATTTTGAGCTCAGAGACTCCATTTGGTGGTTCCATACACTGCAGAAGGACGTTTCTAATAGCGAAATCGACGCCATGCTCGCGCGCTTCTTCGGCTCGCTTACCATGACAAAATACGTAGTGGTTTTCGCGAAAGGACCCATTGTCGGGTAGCCTGGTTGCCTGAAGAGCGACTATATCAACATTTAGGCTAGAAAGCTCGCGATCAGTCTGGGTGGTTTTGCGAATGTCCTGTGTTGCGTCAAGTTCAGAGTTCATGCCGGGACATATGTTCCTAACATACATACATGCATACACACACATACATACATACATACATACATGCATAAATACATACATACATGTATAGATACATACATACATGCATACATACATACATATATACATGCATAGACATATACATAATGCATGCATAAATGCATACACACATGCATACATACATGTATACCCACATGCATTCATACAGACTTACGTAAACGTACATACTACATATAGTTAAACGGAGAGCTAGATAATTCCCCGTACGATGTACAAGTGCTTGTACATTGGGCATCCCAAAAGCAATACCTTCACATCTGACATTCAAGTAAAAATTATATTCATAATTGTGATTTATATGTTTGCTGCAGGAAGGGAAAGAGAAAACGAACACACTTTATTGTCACCAAGCCGGCAGGTACAACAACCAGTCAGACGACCTGCTGCAAATCAACCAATTAGTGGTCAGTTGGTTACAAACACAAGTAAGTTTCTTGGTGAGGATGCGCAGTGTGGGTAGAGGGTAAAAATGCAATAAAACGGACACCCCGATATGATGGGCACCCCGCTATGTTGGACACCCGCAATGTTGGACAACCCCTGAATTAGGGACACCTTCTCGCAATGTGTTTAAAACGCCGTTTACTTCTGCATTACTTGTTTTGGCCACAGCTTGACAATTGCATTGAAACTGATCCCAGTTAGAGACCCTCTAATTATGTCTCCCCGACCAAGGGGAGACATATAGTGTTTGTACGTTCTGTGTGTGTATGTGAGTACGTGTGTGTGTGTCTGTGTGTGTGTCAGTCTGTTGTGAACAACATGCTGTTTGCAAGATATCTCGAGAACGAAACGCTGGATCGACTTCAAACTCCATGATTTATTTCTTGGTTAGATCGAACGGTTCTATCTATGTGATTAAGGCAGGTGTATGATGTCATTACGTAAAAATTTTCCGTGCGAAAATTCTCAGCCGCTGAACATCCGATAAAGTTGAAACACGGTGGGGTTTGTTGCTTGGTAGGTTCGAAAGACTCTATAGAATATTTTCGCGAATAGAACGAACGAATGCGGCGTACGACGTCATCACGTAAAATATGTATACATTATAAACAAGATCTTGTGGGCAAAATATCTCGATAAAGGAAAGTTCTATCGACTTTATATTTTATACGGATTTTCTTTAGATTAGTCATACGGTTCTGTCAACTTTTGGCGCATTTCACATGATTAATGCAGATGTATGACGTCATTACGTAAAAATCTTGTGTGCGAAATTTCCCAGCCGCTGAGCATCGGAGAAAGTTGAGAACTTTTGTTACTTGATTGTTATTTGGTAGGTTCGAAAGAAATTATAAATTTTTTTCGCGAGTAGAACGAACGAATGCGGTGAATGACATCATCGAGTAAAATATGAATATATTTTGAACCAGATCTTGTATGCATAATATCTCGATAACGCAAAGTCATATCGACTTCAAAACAGTAACTGCATTACTGTCGGTCAATTGCTGTTTGTTATTGTCTGAAATTGAGCTTTTTCTGCATTTCGAGATCATGGAATACTATTGTCTTGTTTATAGTTCTAAGCAGGTCTAGCTATTGATTTTTTTCGCTGCGTACTTGATTTGGTTGCCAAGGTGTTCTATATATAATAGTTACTTTGTATCGATTAGCGTTGTTTGCAGAAGCATTTTTCGCTATTAAAGTGGGTCATCTGATGTCTTGTGTTATGCCGAAATGCCTCCCCTCTTCTCCCACCTGGGTGCGCCATCTGATGCGCAGTTATGAAGAATGCCTTTCTCGTGCTTTTTGGCCGATGGGAATGTTCGAAGACAGGGTAGTATATCATGGCTATAACTACACTTAGGTTACAGACCGTTACCGTTACCTTGGGTAAAAGAGTTAGAATTGCGTGTATAGTCGGACCTACATTAAATAGCTGGGAGGGGAGGGGGTGGAGGATGATAGTAAAAAAAAATCCAGACCACCTTCAAGACCTGGATTAAAAGATGTAAAGTAAGACACGTTTGTCGTGACCCCTTCCAGATTCGGATCAAAACATGTACGGTAAAACCTGCCTGCCTTGACCAACTTCCAGATCCAGATAAAATGTAACGTGCAGTAAAACTGCTGTAGTGACCAACTTCAGAGCTGGATAAAAAGGGCCTACAGTAAAACCCGTTTTAGCGACCACCTTTCAAACTCGGATGAAAAAGAGATCCATTTATATCTGTTTTGGTGACCACCATCTGTTACGTTTATTTTGAATTTTTTACAATGAAGCATGGTTATGTTAGCAGAAATGAATATTTTATTTCAGTAATTAAAAAACGGATTATTTTTTTTTGGGGGGGGGGGTGGAATTTATGGGTTTAGTCGAGGGACATATCTTTTTGTTTACATAAACAAGAAGCTAAGTAGGTATCGATTGAAAGTGTATAATATAAACCTGTACTCTTATGCTTTGTGTGCACTGGCCGCTCTAGTTTATGTCCTTATTTTGTCCAGACTAAATAAAACCACTATCGCTTTGTTCAAGGTTTTTTGCCCTTAGTACATCATTAGCAAAACAAACTAGGTTTGCCCTTGATAAATATGAATGTCATTGATTATTTATCGATTCGCGGCCTCTGGAACATTTCGGAACTCCCTGGGAACGGATCAGGGAATGGATGCGCCTGTAACCAGATACTGCGCACTCAGTCCTTGATGCCAAACACATGCTCAATGTAATGATAAGAGTTATCATAACCCTTCCCTTTGTTTATTTTGTTTTATTAATACATTCTTAAGACCTAGTGTTGAAAAATGGTTGTGGGGCTGCATTAATCAGTGGCCCTCCTGCTCTCTAATATGTATTATAAAATGCTATAATTGTTGTCCCTTGCTATCTTCTTGGTGTTTGGGGGGAGGGGTAAGATAGCCTGTTACACTGGCGAAGTTTTTGGCTAGTTTTGTTTTCATCCGCGGGAAATGTCCTAGGTCGGGAAAACACCTAAGTCGGGAAAAGCCCCCGCGGGAAAAGTCCCGGCGGGAAATGTCCTCGGTCGGGAAAAGTCCTCCGCGGGAAAAGTCCCCGCGGGAATTGTCCTATTTCATTGTCATGTATGGGTATATGCGCTGCTGAAATAATGTGTCTTCTGTAGTTCTCCAGAAGTTCACAAAATTATTTGAGCAAGTGAATGGATGCTCATGATTATTTTTTGCCTCATATGGGTTGTGTTGATTTTACAGGCAGATTGCCCGAAGTGACCCACACGATAGCACGGCCCACAGCGAGTCACATGACAGCACGGCCCACAGCGAGTCACATGACAGCACGGCCCACAGCGAGTCACATGACAGCACGGCCCGCAGTTAGTCACATGGCAGCACGGCCCACAGTGAGTCACATGGCAGCACGGCCCACAGTGAGTCACATGATAGCACGGCCAAGGAACCGCCATGTTTTTGACACTGACGCCGATATTTGTCCAAGCGAGTAATTAAATAGACGAAGGCACTGGAAGCCCCGGGATAGGGCCGGTGTAAGGAAACGTTTTGACCCCCAAAATAAATCGACCCCCCGGTCGATTTGTTTTAAAACAAACAGACCCCCCGGTCGATTTGTTTTAAAACAAACAGACCCCCTCTGAAATGTTTTAACCCTCTTATTTTTTCTTGATTTATTTATTTCTTCCCACATATGGCCACCTTATTGTTTTCTTTAATTGAAATATAAACTATATCCATGAATAACAATTTATTTAGCAATTAACATCTACATTTTCAAACACGAAAACACTTCAAACATCACTAACATACAGTCACCAAAAAATTTGTCCAAGCTCAATAATGGCATTTCAATGGCTCAAAATAATAATTTTCTACACCAAGAGGTAGAAAATACCTAAAATAGTATTTAAAAACCATATGCACCTTTTTTACTTCCATTTTATATTTAAACATGATTTTTTGGAGGGGGTCATTTTATTATAGGGGAGGTCTGTTTGTTATGGCGGGCTTTCCTAAAACAAATCGACCGGGGGTCTGTTTGTTTTAAAACATATCGACCGGGGGGTCGATTTGTTTGGGGGTCAAAACGTTTCATTACACCGGGAAACAGGCCAGCTCATCCCCCCTCCTGTAGAGCTGCCCGCAGGCGGTGGGGGAGGGGGGTAGCTAGACTGGGTTATCTTCCCCCACTCCCTCTGGGATATTTGTCCCCTCCCTACAAAATTCAACAAATACCACAAAAACTTAACTTCAAACTTTTTATTTGATTAATGTTCAATTTTTAACAATATTAACCAATTTGTGCAATTTGAAAAATGCGATTGCCAATTTCCACGAAGGTTAAAGGTCATAAACGGGATTGTAGTGACAGTAAATGTTCTCAAAGTAAATCATCCGAATGGATTTTCTCAGCCTTCCTAGTGTAGTTTGGGTTGTCCAATATATTCTTACAGTCAGGACTAAATCAGCAACTTAAAATTCCCGGGATTTCTTATCTAGCTGTTTTAATCAACACATAAATAAAAATGAAAAAAGGAGATTTCAATAAAGCGGCGATGTGATTAATAGTCGACCTAGATTAAACAGTCAGATTAACGTTACTAATTGTGGTTATCACAGAGTCGAATATTGCAAGCAGGATAAAGACGGGTTCAGCAGCAGAAAGAAAGATAATTGGAGAAACATAGGGGAAAGCTAGAATGGTTGGGGGATGAACAGGGGACCGAAAAAAAAATACGGGGGAGGGGAGCTAGCCTTGGTCGGGGAAGCAGAACAGGGGGGCAAAAAAAAATCAGCTGGGTGGGGGGGGGGGGGGTGCGGGAGCTGTACAGAGGGCAAGATATAGGTGTTACACGAATCACTTTTTAATGATCCCATTTTTTATGCCTTCCATTATGAAGAACCGAGCGAATAGGACCACTCCGGAATAGGACCACTCCGGAATAGGACCACTCCGGATTCGGGCCACTCCGGAATAGGACCACTCCGGAATCGGACCACTGTATTTCAGTCCCACTGCGGATCCTATTTCCGGTGTAGATTGTAATGAATTCATTAAGGCAGACAATTGCAAGGCGCTCGCACTGTAGGCTTAGACTTTAACCTTGGGCAAAACTGATTATTTTTTCTCCCGAGCTAGTATATGTGCACTTTATTCGTAAATTCTGGAACCTATTCAAGACTGTTCTATAGACTTCGTGGTCAGAGATAGTTCTTTTGAAGGTTTTTCTCATTCCGTGGTTGCACAAAAAACAACAACAGCAGCAACAACAACAAAAACCAAAAGGCCAAGAAATAGGGGTAATTTTGGAGCCAGACTCGGAGTGGCAGTTTGATTTAAAAACACCCTTTTTGTCAAATAAAATAGTATGAGTTGCTAGAGCGAGTGTTACTGTAATCATATTACACACTTTTACTTCGCAAAAGCTTTGAATTCGCTTATCTCCACTTTTAATGGGTTCCCTTCCAGTAATATTTACCACGCAAAATAAAAAAGAACTTTTTGAGGTACCGTTCAAGATCACTTAACCCTTCCATCCATCCTTCGACCAATCAGGATGGCCGAGACGTCGTCTGCTAGTCTCGTGTAAACGACATTCCCTTTTTGCGTGGCGTCTGTACAACACGCCATTCTGTGTGCTGCCGGTTTTTTGCAGCAAGGTAACTGGTTTAAGGTGCGAATTGCTTCATTTTTGACTTAATTCACTGCCTAATGGATTATTTTATCTATTATTGTGCGTTGGGATAAATTTATGGAGCCGAAGTGTGTTAATTCGACATCTTACTCTTCGGTCTGATTAGGTTGAGTTTGCACGATCACGGAGACACTTTCCTAGTCCCGAGAAGTGCGCCTCTTTCTCCACTTTCTTTCAGATCGAGGAACTTACCAGTTCCACCTCAGTTCGTCTAGGAGTAGGATCTTTTCAGGCTGCTGGACCTGATCAGACTCCAAGCTTTACCAGCCAGCTGTGTCATCGCGGAAATGGCCAGTTTTGCTTAAGCTTTACTCCATGGGTCGCTTCTCAGTCTTCGTAGAGCAGGTTCTGCAAGTCTGACAGCGTTCTCTGACGAAAAGAGACGTTTTCTGTGACGTCTGAGGGTCATTTTCTTTGCCAGGACCGTTTTCCCATTGTGGTCATACGGTCACGGGTGCGAGAAGACCATTCTGGTCCAACGGGATTCACAAACCCGTTACGGTCCGATGGTCCCAGGTGCATCTGAGGCAAGAGAGATCCATATCCGACACGGGTAGTGCCATTACGGTCCAGCCCGTTACGGCCCGGGAGCGCTACCGTTCCGGGAAGCATCTCTTTTCGTCTTTTCCTTAGACCCAGCGAGTTATTGCAGTGTTTAAGCAATTGTAAACACAGCTTGGACGGTTAAAGCTTGCAGTTGAAGCAAAGCACTGAGAAATGTAGTATTGTGCGTTGTTTTATACTACATATTCTCACTGTTGTTTTTTCTCTGCTTGCATTTCAGATATGACAGAGGCCAGTCTACATTCTCCACCGTTACTGCCTCAGTGTATCCATCCTCCAACTGCGTGTAACCCCCACTCCATCTGCGACCGCTGCAGACGGAATAGTAGAATACCTCTTTGCGAGCCAGACAGCCCGTGCGGCGAGTGCCTACATCTCACTCCAGAGGATTGGAAAGTCCTATTACGGAATAGGACCAAGAACGAGCGCAGGAGGGATAAGCGCAAATTCCTTTCGTCAGCTTCGTTTGTCACTCGTGAATTTATTCAGGATACCATGAAAAAGGCTAGCTCCGTTATTCTGGGCCAGGTCTCCACCCCCGTACACGTAGACACTGGTGCAGAATCGGAATCCGCTACGCCAGTTAAGAGACATAAAAAATCTAAGAGTAAAGGACGTGCATTTTCTGAGACTGTAGCAGAATTGGATATCCCGGAAGGTCAAGAACGGGATCGTCTCCGCGAGGCATGGGCCTCATCTCCTAGAGTGAAACCCATGGGCAGTCCAGGAGGGGCGTTTAAGTCCCCGTCTGAGGAGCAAGTGACTTTAACGCATAAGGATACGGGAACAGTTCTTTCGGCGGTTACAGGCCAGTTAGGCATTCCCCCGCGAGAGGACTTATCCCCCCTCCTCAGCTACAGCGTCTCCCGAGTGAATTTTCAGCGTTCTTGTCTATGCAATCGCAACTGCAAAAGCAACTTTTGGATTTACAAAATCAAGTTCAGAAGCAGGAGAATCTGCTTAGTCAAAAACAAAAGTCTAGACCATCAGCTACGGTCTCTCGTCCTCCTCCGGAGATTCAGTCAGTGGCAGCGATGTCGGGCTCGCCTGTGCTTCACCCCCTGCTGGACTCTAACGCGGATATTCCCGAAACGGTCACCATCAGCGAGGAGGATTCCGTGGGCGTGCCCCTTTCGGGCCAAGTTTCTGCATTGCTGGAAGACGACGAGGAAATCGGGCCGATGGAAACTTCTCCCCTAGCAGCAGTCCCAAGCAACAGGGAGAAAGAAATTTACACCCCAGTAGGGGAACCCCACATGTCACATTTTCCACAATCTCAACTCCCAGAAGCAGCATCTGAGGAGCAGGAGTCGGAGGTGGAAGACGGGGAAGAAGAATCCGAGGGTACGTCAGTACATTCCCGTTGGAGTGGAGCAGGTGCGTTCTCCCGGTC
Organism: Protula sp. h YS-2021; assembly: GCA_949752745.1. NCBI lineage: Eukaryota > Metazoa > Annelida > Polychaeta > Sabellida > Serpulidae > Protula > Protula sp. h YS-2021. The sequence goes on from OX457032.1 coordinate 10,813,582, forward strand.
AGGGGCATCGACTCTGGAGAGACCCAGCGGCAGCGGGCAGACGGCCCATCCGTACTCCCTGTCCACCAGACCTTACCCCATCGGTCGAGGACGCGCCCCCCTCGAGTTCTGCTTCTACGATTGCACCAGAGGACGTGCCGTTCAGGGATGCCATTCAAGAGATAGCCCGCTTAGCAGAGGTCTTCTGTGGCTCCCCAAACTTAGATAAGGAGGATCCGCCCATTCGTATGACATCTCAGGCCGCTCCACCACAACAGGACTCTTTTATCGCACTAGCAACCAGCGAGGGCATTGCTCATGCGGTCACGGTCCGCGCGAAGGAGTTCAAGAAGATGGACGCCGGTGAGGGTCGCACACTGTCGCGTTTCCACTTATCTAAACATTGCCTAGTACGACCAGGCCCATATCGGCCAGCGGATGAGAAAATTCCCCTAGAGGCACTGGAACAGCCCGTGAAGCGTACAGTCTGGATGCCCACAGTGCGTAGTGACTCAGACATTCCATTAGTTGCCACATCCTGAACATTATGTCATTTCAAGATAACGCACTTAAAGCACTAAAGTCGCGTTGGGAAGAACTTCGCCTTAGTGATCCTGTGTCTGCTAAACTGATGGAATGCCTGGCCTTAGCTACCCGAGACGTAGTCAAACTTTCCACCTTTTTGATGACGTCAATGGTCTACCTACGTCGAGATGCCTTTCTCCAGCACTGCTGGTCTAGTGTCAAAGGTTTACGGGATCTGCGCCATGCCCCTATCCTGGAGGAACGAGAGCTATTTCCTCCCGCCGAGATAGAGAGGGTGAACCAGGAAAGTCGTTCGCTTTCGCAAGATTATGCCCTGATGTCCAGGATGTCTCGCTCCTCCTTCAAAAGCCCACTGAAGAGGAAGAGACCACAACAGGCCTCTCCGGCACAGTCTAAGCCGAGTGCGCAGCCACAACAGCCCCCTGTCAAGAAACCGAAACCCAGCCCCGGCAGCAAGACAGAGGGTCCGTCTCCACAGTCGTTCAGGTAGCAACCAATCAAAGTACCGTCACGAGATTCCCTCATCTCCTGGCGATACTTTAACAAACTTAAAAGACTTGGAAAATTTACTTTCCTTAAATGCCTCCTTGCCCGTAGGAGGGAGACTAGGAAAGTTTTGGCAGCAATGGGCAGAAATGGGGGCGTCTCGAAGGGTAGTACGTTGGTTAAAGAGAGGTTACTCCCTACCTTTCAAACGAGACCGAAACGGGCTCAGGTGCCCTATTCCCCTAACCTCCCATGCGCCAAGACAACTAGTCACCTCTTACGCCGAGGGGTCCGAAAAAGACCGAGCTCTCCAAGAAATGCTGTTGAGCTTGTCTCAAAAACAGGCGATAGAGGAAATGCCAGAAAATCAAATGGGTTTTTTTCAGCAGAGTTTTTCTGGTTCGCAAGAAATCCGGAGGGTGGAGGCTAGTAATCGACCTCTCCCCCATAAACGGTTTTCTCCGAGTGGTCACCTTTCAGATGGACACGGCCCAGGTGATAAAAGGGTCATTACGGGAAGGGATGTGGGGTACCTCCATAGATCTCTCCGATGCTTATCTCCATGTTCCTCTTCACCGCTCGGCAAGGAAATTCCTAGCCTTTCAAGTAGGGAAAAGACGGTTTTGGTTTCTGGCAGTTCCCTTCGGTCTGGCTACGGCCCCGTACGTTTTCTCCAAGGTCATGAAAGTACTAAAAACATGGGCACGTCTGGAAGGGATGTTAGTCTTTCAGTATCTGGACGACTGGTTTCTGGCGAATCAAGACAAGCAGGTAACCGAGAATCATACAATGTCTTTAGTTCGCAAGGCACTAGAGGTAGGTCTAGTAGTAAACCTAGCCAAGTCCGAACTAACCCCCAAACAGTCCATTACCTTTCTAGGGGAGTTATGGGATCTGACAATAGCAAAGGCGTTCCCTACGCCAGAACGCCGCCAGAGAATTGCAGATGCCATAAAAGGTATTTCCCCAGGAAAAAAGGTGAGATTACAGGCCATGGAATCTCTCCTTGGCCTGTTAGTGGCAACAGAGAAGACAGTCCCCCTGGGCCGTCTCAATTACAGGCCATTTCAAAGCCAGGTAAGGTGGGCATTGCATCAGGGTCGTTCACCCGCAGCAAAGATGCAAGTTTCACAGGTAACCCTACAAGCCCTCCAGTGGTGGTGCGACGTTCTAATTATGTCCGAAGGAATGCCATTTCAGCCCCCAGCCCGGAGATAGAGATTCAGACCGATGCGTCCCATTCGGGGTGGGGAATTTATTGGAATGGTCAGGTATGGAAGGGCAAATAGCCACCCTCGCTTCAGTCCTACCACATAAACTGGCTGGAGCTTCGGGTAGTCTGGATTGCCCTAACCAAACTGACCAACCAACTCAGAAACAAGGCAGTCCTCTTTCGGTTAGACAATTCCACAGCCATAGCTTACCTCAACAAGCAGGGGGGTACCAAATCACGATCCCTGTCCAAACTCGCGTTTCAAATTCTTACAAAGGCCAGGGAGGAACAGGTGACCGTCTCCGCCCGTCACCTGGCCGGGAAATTAAATGTCCTAGCGGATTTAGCTTCCAGACAGGGTCAAGTTATCAACACCGAATGGTGCCTATCCCCCCGGTCCTTTCAGTGGGTGACACACCATTCCCCATGGGGTGCCCCGACGCTGGATCTATTTGCAAACGCTATGACCACCCAACTTCCCCGGTACGTGTCCCCTTGCCCGGACCCAGCAGCGTGGGCAATAGACGCCCTCAATTGTCAGTGGCCACGGGACGAGGTACTGTACGCCTTTCCCCCACAAGCAATCTTAGGGCAAGTCTTACAGAGAGTAATCGAGTTGAAACCACCGTTCCTATTACTCATTGCCCCATGGACACCGGAAGCCCCATGGTTCGCCCTCCTACTCCATTGCAAGGTAGTAAGGTCGATACCGATCCCATGCCACAACGAGTTGCTATCACAACCCCATTGGCACCACTTCCACCCCTCCCCTCGCTTACTGAACCTCCACCTATGGTGTCTGACCAGGCCTTTCTGAAAAACAAGGGTTTTTCTAAGCAGGTGAGAGAGAAAATAGTAAACAGTCACAAGGGCTCGACGGCCAAAGTTTACAGGTCGCAGTGGAATAAATTTGCCGCTTGGTGTAGCACTTCTAAGCTAGATCCGTTTCAGGCTAGCCCAGCAGTGGTAGCGGATTTCCTCGATCACCTTTTCACGGAGGTGAAATTAAAGGTAGGTTCCATCGAGGGCTATAGGGCCGCTATAGGGTCAAGACTCGAAGCGTCTACAGGCTACGACCCGGGCGAAGATACATCCCTATCACAACTAGTAAGACATTTTAAAGTTAACTCCCCACCCTGCCCATCCAACATAGCGCAGTGGGATTTATCGTTAGTCTTACAGTACCTTCAGCGCCCAGATGTTTTTAGTAAAGACGTGATTTCAGCAAAAAACGCAACATTAAGATTCACGTTTTTATTGGCTTTAGCTTCGGGCAAAAGAAGAGGCGAAATCCATGCCCTGGACAGAAAGGTAAATAAAGATAAGGGTACATGGGAGAAGGTCACCCTAGTCCCCAGAGCAGGATTCATGGGAAAAACCCACATCATGACCCAAGGGATGGGAACGTTCGATCACATTACTCTCCCATCCCTACCAGATGACCCCGACTCAGACGGTCTGGTCTCTTTGTGTCCCGTCAAAGCGCTGCAACAGTATTTAGAAATGTCAGAGGCCTACAGATAAAAAAATCAGAAGGCTCTCATCATTTCTTTTATGCCGAAATTTAACAAAGATCTTTCGAAGCAGTCGATCTCAAATTATATTAAAAGGATCATTTTGGCAGCCTATGACGATGCACAAATCGACCCTAACCCGTTAGGGGAATCGAGCATCAAAGCCCATCAGGTAAGGCAAGTAGCCAATTCCCTCAGGGCGGTACGTAACGTGTCCCTTTCGGATATATTAAAAACAGGTTGTTGGGTTTCCCCCAACTCGTTTGTTAAATACTATCTGAAAGATTTTTCTCAAGATGAATTGTCTGGTTTATATTCATTAGGACCGTTCGTGGCTTCAGAAACGACCATTACAGGCTGAATGTTTCTGTTGTAAGAATGCTTCCCCCAAGTTTAAGAACAAGGGCAAGCACAAGAGTAACTTCTCCAAGGGCCGTAACGGGAACAATAACAGCAACAACAAGCCACGAAAGTAACAGCCTACAAGAAGGTTTTTCCTTCTTACTCTGAACATTTCGTCTTTCGCTCAGGTCCTTCGGACCATTTCGGTTCCGTGCTTATATTAAGTTACGGATAAACGCTGGACGGTTATGTTTAATTAAGCATTTATTTACTCCGAAGTGTTCAGGATCGCATGTGTAATGAGTACAGCCCAGTCTTCGGTCTTACGGCTACTCGGATGCTTAAGTTTTGTTCTCCTTTCTTCAAGTTTTTCAGAAAGACAGGGGGGGGGCCATGTCGGTCCCAGACGTACCCAGTGACCGTACACCCGTTGTAGCCGGAAGTCCGAAAGACCGGTTTATGGTTCATGGTATGAGGTACCATAGTGTCATTATGGGCTTATGGGACCATAACGGCCCCATATAGGAAAACAGTCATAAGTAAGCAAAAAATTTTCTGTTTTTCATTTTATGACAATTTACAGTAGTTTTAGAACTATCTAGTCAATCGCTACGAGTTTATTTCAAATAAAACGTGGTAATTTATCAAATGGGAAGAAGAAAAGTTAGACAGCGGACTCGCTTTCTTTTCCAAGTTTGAATTGCAAGTCTTGTAAGACACTTCAGTCACCTTACTAGAAGTGTCAAAGAGTTTATTTGCGTAATTCCTATGGATTTACGATCGTTTTGTAGTACTTCTAAATAAACCTAATTGTTCATCAATACATAGCAAGTGAATAGTGAGAACTTGAGGTAGGGATCCATCCGGTGGGCGGTTGGAGGGGGATGGTGATAGTTCTCAAAAAAGATGATGGCATGGTTGGAAGCCTTTCTCATCTCAACTGACAGTTGCTGTGATATTTTTTACTTTGTTACGATTTTACCTTATCTTGAAAGACCGGAATGGTTCGCCTCCGGACTTTATTTAGGAAATCATTAAAGAATTGAAACTTAGCTGACAAGTTTTATTTCTTCTTTTGCTTCGAGTGCACAGCACTCCTCGCTTACATGCAATGAGCTTTTACAAGCCATAGTGTAATTCGCGACCTTTTTGGGCAGTTCAAGAATGGCAGGCTCCCCTGCTCCGGACTCAAGTCCCATTAAAAGTGGAGATAAGCGAATTCAAAGCTTTTGCGAAGTAAAACTATCGTTTTATTTCGTAAAAAGAGCTTTTACGAGTAAAAGCGCAATTCGCGTTCTCCACTTTTAACTTTGATTTTAACCCGTCCCATCCATCCCCAACTAGCCTGGGCGTGTTTTACCGCCTTTGGGGCTAAAAAGGGAATGTCGTTTACACGAGACTAGCAGACGACGTGTCGGCCATCCTGATTGGTCGAAGGATGGATGGAAGGGTTAAGTGATCTTGAACGGTACCTCAAAAAGTTCTTTTTTATTTTGCGTGGTAAATATTATTGGAAGGGAACCCATTAAAAGTGGAGAACGCGAATTGCGCTTTTACTCGTAAAAGCTCGTTTTACGAAATAAAACGATAGTTTTCATCATGAGTGGCGGCCTAATTTTCATTCCATGATTACAGTAAGTCCGTTTTAGCTGCGCAGGAGCCCATACAAATTTAATTTGGCGAAAATCAAATTTGACACTCCAAGTTCAGGGATGAAATTTATAAGGGTGTCCGTATTTAGTCAAGAAAGGGGGAAGGTGTACTTTCAAGTTTGGCACTCCGCGTTTCGAGGCCGCTGCAAGAGGTCACAGACGCGCATGATAACCTCTCAGCGTTTGTATAGGGAAGAGGTAAGGGCGAGAATAGATTTCCAGCTATGGATGTAATTCCCGCGATTTGTTTCTTTTTCAACAGATACACCATTGCGGCAGGTCGATCGTATTGGCTATCCAAATTTCCTCATCAGCTGCGCATCACCGAATAATCGAGCATGGCGTCACATCCGGTATGGATCCTTCTACCCAATCTGCTTGCTGAGGGGCATCACCTACCACTCACCCCATCACCATCTGGAGCATATCCTGACCCACTCCGTGCGTCCTGGTGTTGAGAATCTGGCACGGATTCTGGGAGGACAGTCACCATATTACTTCTCCTCGCTGACCAGGAATGTTTACTTCCCCGCTATTTATCCGCCATCAAATGTGGCGTATACAAAAATGCACGTCGGACCGAGTCAAGTGACTTGTGACGTATATACGAGCATACCAGGATAACCACCGCCTGGAAATAAGACCACTTGTGAAATAGGTTCATTTCTGAGGTAAATCTCGCTCTGTTAGACAAGACTAAAATAGGCCCATTTTTAGCACACTTTCTCACCGAAGTCATTTTTTTATAAAAGATTAGAAAGAACAATCCCGGCATTAAGATCACTTTTTGAGCAGCACGCAGGTGGTCTTATTTCCGGGTTCTGGATCTTGGACCGCAGAAACCATTTAAATTTCGTATCGCCATACAAGAAGATAAATATCTGTGCCAATGTTGTACATCACTCGTGAACCACCGGTTCCAAAGAACTTCGTAAAATTATAATGATGAAAATAATAATAATAATAACAATAAAAATTATGCTGCTGCTGCTGCTGATGATGGTGATGATGATGATGATAGCTCGAAGTAGCGAGTTTACCAGTTAATGTGGGGTTGGAGTTGCAAGACTTGGCCTATTTGACTCCGCCACGGCATACACAGATATAAACAAATAAGGAGAATTTCTCAGTACTTCATTTGTATTTGTTTACTATCAGCGTATCAGTGTTATATTACTTACTTTTGTGTATATCCCTGTGTTTTGTTTTCAGAGAATGTTTATAGCTACATAAAATGTGCGACGATTGAAGTTATGATGATTGAAGTTAAGGGTCATCCATAAAGTACGTACGCACAGAGGGGGGGGGGGTCACGGTCGGTCTGTACACACTGGGTACAAGGGGATGGGGAAGAGGAGTCCGGGCTGCTGCGTACGTATACGTTTTAAACATATCTCAGATATATTTTATGTAATTAAATAACCTGATGCATCAATTTACAAACTAAATATTATACTCTTGTTAGTGCAATGGCTATTTTATTCACATTTTAATGTATGTTAGCATGTACACTTTCAATTTTGTCACTGATTGATTGGCCTTATAGTATAAAAACAAACTGATATGTTCTCAATATATTGCGTACCTGCGTACGGTGTAAGGCGGATGCGAGGAGGGGGGGTTCTAAGGCAGTGCATACGCACTGCGTACAGGGGGAGTCAGAAACTGACAAATTTTTGAGTACGTACTTTATGGATGGCCACTTACGATGATCGAAGTTATGATGATTGAAGTTATGATGGGTGACGTTATGATAATTGAATTTTTGATGATTGTTGAAGCTTTGATGACTTAAGTTATAATAATTGATGTTATGATGATTGAAGTTGGTGAATTTTTTCCCGGTGTGTAATAATAATGTATATTAATGCTTGTGAGTAGTAATTTTGATATTGTTCAAAACGCGGTCTATTGCGGTGTGTTCCTGCTAGCTTCTAAACATCTTTTTTATTTCATTCATAAAACAGCAATGGGGATGCTTTAAAGACCTTGTATGTGGAACATACGCTTAATTATTTGTGTAAAGCTTAAGAAGTGTGACTTCAAGCATTGTCTCTAAGTAAAACCATTGTATTTGGTGTAAGACTGGGTGCTGGATTCATGATTGTCTCTAAGAGTAAAATCATTGTATTTGGTGTAAGATTGGGTGCTGGATTCATGATTGTCTCCTAGAGTAAAATCATTGTATTTGGTGTAAGACTGGGTGCTGGATTCAAGCATTGTCTCCAAGAGTAAAATCATTGTATTTGGTGTAAGACTGGGTGCTGAATTCAAGCATTGTCTCCAAGAGTAAAATCATTGTATTTGGTGTAAGACTGGCTGCTGGATTCAAGCATTGTCTCCAAGAGTAAAATCATTGTATTTGGTGTAAGACTGGGTGCTGGATTCAAGCATTGTCTCCAAGAGTAAAATCATTGTATTTGGTGTAAGACTGGCTGCTGGATTCAAGCATTGTCTCCAAGAGTAAAACTATTGTATTTGGTGTGAGAATGGCTGCTGGCTCTGTAATCTTGCCGTGGTTATGGCCGCGAATTTTATCTGAATTTTTAATGCACTTTAAAGCTGAAATATCAACAGCTATAAAACATAAGCCTTAATGATATAAAATCGCGCAATGAATGTCCATTAAGCTATGCTTTATTCGCTCCGCGTGTCAACACCTTTAAATCAATTCAACTTAAAGAAAATGCATTTATTATCTTGGCGCAATAAGGTATGTTCAATCCATCTCCCCCCTCCCGTCACCCTGCCCCTCTTCCTACTCCCCCTCACCATTCGCCCCTTCCCCTGCGCCCTCCCCCCCACCACCGCTCCGCGAACTCACGAGGTTGAGTCGTTTTATCTTTTGTTAGCAAATTATAACAGCTGTATGTTAATATACGAAACGTTTTTAATGTCTTATTATGCTAATCTTATTTCTGCAAAAACAAATTTGGCCTCAGTTAATTTGTAAAAAAAAAACGCTGTTTTATAAAGAAGCCATGATCGAAGTAGTACTAACTTGGTGGTAATTTTTAACTTTCTGTTGGTAATCATTACGCTTTCTGTTGGTAATCATTAAGCTTTATGTTGGTAATCATTAAGCTTTATCCCGGTAGTCATTAAGCTTTCTGTTGGTAATCTTTAAGCTTTCTGTTGGTAATCATGAAGCTTTATTTTTGTAGTCATTAAGCTTTATTTTGGTAGTCGTTAAGCTTTCTGTTGGTTATCATTAAGCTTTATGTTGGTAGTCATTAAGCTTTCTGTTTGTAATCTTTAAGCTTTCTGTTGGTAATCATGGAGGTTTATTTTGATAGTCATTAAGCTTTCTGTTGGTTATCATTAAGCTTTATGTTGGTTGTCATTAAGCTTTCTGTTTGTAATCTTTAAGCTTTCTGTTGGTAATCATGGAGGTTTATTTTGATAGTCATTAAGCTTTCTGTTGGTGATCATTAAGCTTTATGTTGGTAGTCATTAAGCTCTCTGTTGGTAATCTGTAAGCTTTCTGTTGGTAGTCATTAAGCTTTATTTTGGTAATCTTTAAGCTTTGTATTGGTAAACTTCAAGCTTTATGTTGGGATGGTATAAATTGACTTAGAGCGCTGAAATTTTACGCTGAGTGTTAAAATTTATTTATAACACCTCTTTTCCCCAAATTATTTCTTTAGGATTACAACACATCTAAAACAGATTCTCGTTGATCACGGATGTTTACTTCCCCACTATATACCCGCCATCAAATGTGGCGTATGCAAACATGTACGTCGCAACGAGTCAAGTGTCTTGTGACGCATACACGAGCACACCATGGTGCCTTCTGAGTTGAACCCAATATGCAGGATAACCACCACTTGGAAATAAGTCCACTTGAGAAACAAGTTCATTCTGAGGCAAACATGTACGTCGCAACGAGTCAAGTGTCTTGTGACGCATACACGAGCACACCATGGTGTCTTCTGAGTTGAACCCAATATGCAGGATAACCACCACTTGGAAATAAGTCCACTTGAGAAACAGGTTCATTCTGAGGCAAAATCTCGCTCCGTTAGACAAGACTAAAATAGGCCCATTTTTTGAGTACACTTTCTCACCGAAGTCATTTTTTATTAAAGATTAGAAAGAACAAACCCGGCATTAAGATCACTTTTGAGCAGCACGCAGGTGGTCTTATTTCCGGGTTCCGGATCTTGGACCGCAGAAACCATTTAAATTTCGTATCGCCATACAAGAAAATAAATATCTGTGCAAATGTTACACATCACTCGTGAACCGCCGGTTCCAAAGAACTTCGTAAAATTGTAATGAGAATAATAATAATAATAATAACAATAAAAATGCTGCTGCTGCTGCTGCTGCTGCTGCTGCTGATGATGATGATAGCTCGAAGTAGCGAGTTTACCAGTTAATGTGGGGTTGGAGTTGCAAGACTTGGCCTATTTGACTCCGCCACTGCATACACAGATATAAACAAATAAGGAGAATTTCTCAGTACTTCATTTGTATTTGTTTACTATCAGCGTATCAGTGTTATATTACTTACCTATCTGTATATCCCTGTGTTTTGTTTTCAGAGAATGTTTATAGCTACATAAAATGTGCGACGATTGAAGTTATGATGATTGAAGTTAAGGGTCATCCATAAAGTACGTACGCACAGAGGGGGGGGGGGGTCACGGTCGGTCTGTACACACTGGGTACAAGGGGATGGGGAAGAGGAGTCCGGACTGCTGCGTACGTATACGTTTTAAACATATCTCAGATATATTTTATGTAATTAAATAACCTGATGCATCAATTTACAAACTAAATATTATACTCTTGTTAGTGCAATGGCTATTTTATTCACATTTTAATGTATGTTAGCATGTACACTTTCAATTTTGTCACTGATTGATTGGCCTTATAGTATAAAAACAAACTGATATGTTCTCAATATATTGCGTACCTGCGTACGGGGTAAGGCGGATGCGAGGAGGGGGGGGTCTAAGGCAGTGCATACGCACTGCGTACAGGGGGAGTCAAAAACTGACAAATTTTTGAGTACGTACTTTATGGATGGCCACTTACGATGATCGAAGTTATGATGATTGAAGTTATGATGGGTGACGTTATGATAATTGAAGTTTTGATGATTGTTGAAGCTTTGATGACTTAAGTTATAATAATTGATGTTATGATGATTGAAGTTGGTGAATTTTTTCCCGGTGTGTAATAATAATGTATATTAATGCTTGTGAGTAGTAATTTTGATATTGTTCAAAACGCGGTCTATTGCGGTGTGTTCCTGCTAGCTTCTAAACATCTTTTTTATTTCATTCATAAAACAGCAATGGGGATGCTTTAAAGACCTTGTATGTGGGACATACGCTTAATTATTTGTGTAAAGCTTAAGAAGTGTGACTTCAAGCATTGTCTCTAAGTAAAACCATTGTATTTGGTGTAAGACTGGGTGCTGGATTCATGATTGTCTCTAAGAGTAAAATCATTGTATTTGGTGTAAGATTGGGTGCTGGATTCAAGCATTGTCTCCAAGAGTAAAACTATTGTATTTGGTGTGAGAATGGCTGCTGGCTCTGTAATCTTGCCGTAGTTTGGCCGCGAATTTTATCTGAATTTTTAATGCACTTTAAAGCTGAAATATCAACAGCTATAAAACATAAGCCTTAATGATATAAAATCGCGCAATGAATGTCCATTAAGCTATGCTTTATTCGCTCCGCGTGTCAACACCTTTAAATCAATTCAACTTAAAGAAAATGCATTTATTATCTTGGCGCAATAAGGTTTGTTCAATCCACCTCCCCCCTCCCGTCACCCTGCCCCTCTTCCTACTCCCCCTCACCATTCGCCCCTTCCCCTGCGCCCTCCCCCCCACCACCGCTCCGCGAACTCACGAGGTTGAGTCGTTTTACCTTTTATTAGCAAATTATAACAGCTGTATGTTAATATACGAAACGTTTTTAATGTCTTATTATGCTAATCTTATTTCTGCAAAAACAAATTTGGCCTCAGTTAATTTGTAAAAAAAACGCTGTTTTATAAAGAAGCCATGATCGAAGAAGTACTAACTTGGTGGTAATTTTTAACTTTCAGTTGGTAATCATTAGGCTTTCTGTTGGCAATCATTAAGCTTTATGTTGGTAATCATTAAGCTTTATGCCGGTAGTCACTAAGCTTTCTGTTGGTAATCTTTAAGCTTTCTGTTGGTAATCATGAAGCTTTATTTTAGTAGTCATTAAGCTTTCTTTTGGTAATCATTAAGCTTTATGTTGGTAGTCATTAAGCTTTCTGTTTGTAATCTTTAAGCTTTCTGTTGGTAATCATGAAGCTTTATTTTGATAGTCATTAAGCTTTGTATTGGTAAACTTCAAGCTTTATGTTGGGATGGTTTTAATTGACTTAGAGCGCTGAAATTTTACGCTGAGTGTTAAAATTTATTTATAACACCTCTTTTCCCCAAATTATTTCTTTAGGATTACAACACATCTAAAACGGATTCTCGTTGATCACGGATGTTTACTTCCCCACTCTATACCCGCCATCAAATGTGGCGTATGCAAACATGTACGTCGCAACGAGTCAAGTGTCTTGTGACGCATACACGAGCACACCATGGTGCCTTCTGAGTTGAACCCAATATGCAGGATAACCACCACTTGGAAATAAGTCCACTTGAGAAACAAGTTCATTCTGAGGCAAACATGTACGTCGCAACGAGTCAAGTGTCTTGTGACGCATACACGAGCACACCATGGTGTCTTCTGAGTTGAACCCAATATGCAGGATAACCACCACTTGGAAATAAGTCCACTTGAGAAACAGGTTCATTCTGAGGCAAAATCTCGCTCCGTTAGACAAGACTAAAATAGGCCCATTTTTTGAGTACACTTTCTCACCGAAGTCATTTTTTATTAAAGATTAGAAAGAACAAACCCGGCATTAAGATCACTTTTGAGCAGCACGCAGGTGGTCTTATTTCCGGGTTCCGGATCTTGGACCGCAGAGACCATTTAAATTTCGTATCGCCATACAAGAAAATAAGTATCTGTGCCAATGTTACACATCACTCGTGAACCGCCGGTTCCAAAGAACTTCGTAAAATTGTAATGATAATAATAATAATAATAACAATAAAAATGCTGCTGCTGCTGCTGCTGCTGCTGCTGCTGCTGATGATGATGATGATGATGATGATGATGATGATGATGATGATGATGATGATAGCTCGAAGTAGCGAGTTTACCAGTTAATGTGGGGTTGGACTGCAAGACTTGGCCTATTTGACTCCGCCACGGCATACACATATAAATAAATAAGGAGAATTTCTCAGTACTTCATTTGTATTTGTTTACTATCAGCGTATCAGTGTTATATTACTTACTTATCTGTATATCCCTGTGTTTTGTTTTCAGAGAATGTTTATAGCTACATAAAATGTGCGACGATTGAAGTTATGATGATTGAAGTTAAGGGTCATCCATAAAGTACGTACGCACAGAGGGGGGGGGGGGGTCACGGTCGGTCTGTACACACTGGGTACAAGGGGATGGGGAAGAGGAGTCCGGGCTGCTGCGTACGTATACGTTTTAAACATATCTCAGACATATTTTATGTAATTAAATAACCTGATGCATCAATTTACAAACTAAATATTATACTCTTGTTGGTGCAATGGCTATTTTATTCACATTTTAATGTATGTTATCATGTACACTTTCAATTTTGTCACTGATTGATTGGCATTATAGTATAAAAACAAACTGATGTGTTCTCAATATATTGCGTACCTGCGTACGGGGTAAGGCGGATGCGAGGGGGGTCTAAGGCACTGCATACGCACTGCGTACAGGGGGAGTAAAAAATTAAGAAATTTTTGAGTACGTACTTTATGGATGGCCACTTATGATGATCGAAGTTATGATGATTGAAGTTATGATGGGTGACGTTATGATAATTGAAGTTTTGATGATTGTTGAAGCTTTGATGACTTAAGTTATAATAATTGATGTTATGATGTTTGATGATGAAGAATTTTTTCCCGGTGTGTAATAATAATGTATATTAATGCTTGTGAGGAACACACCGCAAAAACATGATCTATTGCTTTGTGTTCCTGCTAGCTTCTAAACATCTTTTTTGTTTCGTTCATAAAACAGCAATGGGACATGTGGGACATTCGCTTAATTATGTATGTAAAGTTTAAGAAGTGTGACTTCAAGCATTGTCTATTAGAGTAAAATCATTGTATTTGGTGTAAGACTGGGTGCTGCATTCATGATTGTCTCTAAGAGTAAAATCATTGTATTTGGTGTAAGACTGGGTGCTGCATTCATGATTGTCTCTAAGAGTAAAATCATTGTATTTGGCGTAAGACTGGGTGCTGCATTCATGATTGTCTCTAAGAGTAAAATCATTGTATTTGGTGTAAGACTGGGTGCTGCATTCATGATTGTCTCTAAGAGTAAAATCATTGTATTTGGTGTTAGACTGGGTGCTGGATTCATGATTGTTTCTAAGAGTAAAATCATTGTATTTGGTGTAAGATTGGGTACTGGATTCAAGCATTGTCTTTAAGAGTAAAACTATTGTATTTGGTGTAAGAATGGCTGCTGGCTATGTAATCATGCCCGTTATTATGGTTGCAAAATTTGTCTGGGATTTTTTAATGCAGTTTAAAGCTGAAATATCAAGAACTATAAAATATACGCCTCAATGATATAAAATCGTGGAATGAATGTCCATTAAGTTATGTCTATGCTTTATTCGCTCCGCGTGTCAACAACTTTAAATCAATTCAGTTTAAAGAAAATTCATTTGATGTCATTTATTATCTTGGTGCAGTAATGTATGTTCAATCCACCTCCCCCCTCCCATGACCCTGCCCCACTTCCTTCCCCTCTCCCTCACCATTCGCCCGTCCCCCTCTCCGCTGTGTGAGCTCATGACGTTTGGTCGTTTTATCTTTTATTGTAAAATTATAATAGATATATTTTAACATACGAAACGTTTTTAATGTCAGTTTTTTGTTTCTGAAACGAAACTAATATGTGCAAAAACAAAGTTGGCCTCACTTTGTTTGTAAAAACACGCTGTTTTACAAAGATCCCATTATTGAAGTATTACTAACTTATTGGTAATCTTTAAGCTTTATTTTTGTAATCTTTAAGCTTTATGTTGGTGATCATTACGCTTTCTGTTGGAAATCATTAAGCTTTATGTTTATAGTCTTTAAGCTTTATATTGGTAGTCATTAAGTTTTGCGTTGGTAATCATTAAGCTTTCTGTTGGTAATCATTAGGCTTTCTGTTGGTAATCTTTAAGCTTTCTGTTGTTAATCTTTAGGTTTTAATTGAATTAGAGCTATGAAATTTTACGCTGAGTGTTAAATTTAATTAAAACACCTCTTTTTTCCAAATTATTTCTTTAGGATTACAGACGTATCTAAAACGCACATTTAGTGCAATCGTAGATAAAACATCGGATACCTACTAACACTTGAGGTGTTTGTGGCCAGATGTTTGATCCCCTTTATGTTAGACGCGGATTGTGGTTCCAAAACAACTTTTGTGGGAAACGAGAGAAGGGTTGTATGAACATTACCACTCTGCCCCATGGTACTCCACACAGACCGCATCTGGTCCGACAATTATGCCCCTCCCCCTTCCCCCCGTTTTAGGTCTCGCATGATAACACATGCGATACAAAGTTCCCCTTCCCCTCTAACCACGCTATACGCTGTTTCCCATAATATAAAGCAGTTTGGTATATCGAAACGAAGGCGGGAAATTGAGATTGTGAATATCTTTCGTTTTCAGACCACCCCTCCCTCTCGCCTAGGCAGATTATGGTAAAGCTTTACGTTTCAGACAGTTCTGAACATTTTTCTTTTTTGGAACCCCCCCCCCCCTCCCTCAAGCTTCTATAACATGTAAGACAGATGTGATAACTTTAACAATTCATAACTTCAAAACTCCTGAACCAATTTCAGCCATTTTTTCACCAAAGTGTTCAGCATATTTTGTTTTTAATGCAGTATCACTGAACGTTGCGATTTTATGTGTGAAGAACGTTGAAACTGCGTTTACATGTCAAAAAGCAAGACATATAGTGAGTAGTTTTATTGATACACTTTGAAGACAGCGCTTAAGTCAATAACAATATTACAACATTTGTTGATTTACAAAGTCTTTACTACAAAGTTTACTCAAAGAAGTCTACTGTTCTTCATCTGTTTCACTCTGTTCCATCTCACTCTCCTCATCCATGCCATTTTCTTCGTCTCCTCTTTCATCGCTCTTCTACTCACCTAGAAGCCGCCTTTAGTGCCTTTGAATACTCGCAATGTTTTTCATCAACAAAGTAAATTAAAGTCTTCTAAAATGTTTTGATAAAGTTTGATTTGTTCTAGAAGTTGGGTAGATTTGAAAAATCTCAAAAGTCGGCGCTTATAAACGGGTCTAAGGTCATCACTTGCTCTTTCACGCGCATCTTCAAGCCTTTGTTCTTCCTTTTCTTGAAATTTGTCATTATGGTCATTGTAGACTCCATGGGCCATATCATGCCAAACAGAGTCTTTTTCTGAGTCACTGTCAGAACTGCTGTCATCATCACTCTCGCCACAATGTTAATATGTTTGAACAAAGTTGCTTAGCTGTTGTATCACGCATCACATTCTATACAAGCATGTGCATTATTTTAGCCATGTTGACTGTATTAGAGGTTCACTGGAAAACTGATATAAAGTTTATATGATAGGTGTTTTATAGCGTTTTCTATGTGGCGCCCATGCTCATTAGAATCGCATTTATCGCTTGTTTCTTTGCTTTCCCCTCAGGTTGTCCAATACATTTTCATTATCGTTGCTGTACTTGCAGATGGTACAGTAAAAGATGGCGCCTTTTTGTGGGCAAGCTGTTGGAGGACTATCATTAAATTAAAAAAAAAATGCCAATCTTAAATCGTTCTTTTTCTGATGTGTCTTATTTGTCGTTACTCACGAGATATCCATGTGGTTTTTCTGCCGCTTTAAAATAAACTCGCAAAAATGATCTAGGCATCCTGGAAACATAAGGGTACTCAGTGTTCGTACTTCATTCTGACTCTCTGTCTCTGTGTCACTGCATTCTTCCACGGGGAAATCAGCCTTGTGTGAGGTTAATCACCCCAAAGACCTATGGAGGCTACCTTCTGTGAACATATCAACAAGTTTAAGGTAAAAAGGACTGGTAGACATCATATCATCTAGAATCACAACGTTGATTTTCTTGATGTAACAAAACGCATCGTTGTCCAAATCTGACGGAATTCCCTGAATACATTCTATGTTTGAAATTGTGCCTTTTATTTCCACATAGAGCGGTTGCGAGCGTTTATGCAAATATAAAACGCAATCTGGTTTTGGCTCTATCATATTTTGATGTAGAATACCTTTCACCAATCATGTCTTTGCGCTTCCTGTAGGCCCAGATACTGTCATGGTAAAGGGATGTTGAAAGATAATTGGATTTGTTGATATTTGCAGATCTGGTGCTAATCTTGCTCTTTTTACCTCTCATTCTCCTTCTACACGTTCGCCTCCATTCACTTCTGACTTTCTGGCCAATGGTAAGATTTAGATCAAATGTTGCATTGATACATCCTTTCTGTTCCTCGTCCACTTTCCAAATGATGAAAAAGTCTTTGAATGTAAATATATGTACGACGACAATGACGAAGACTGGTTGAAATCGGTCCAGTAGTTTTGAAGTTACGGACTGTTAAAGTTATCATATCTGTCTTTTATGCCGTATTTGCATGATGAAGAGGGGGGGGGGGTCCAAAAATGAAGAACGTTCATAATTGTCTCAAACGTAAAACTCTCCTGCCTGGGGGGGGGGGGCGGGGGGGCGTCCAAGAAGTGAAAAATGTTCAGAATCGTCTGAAACGTAAAACCACGCCAAAATCTCAATTTCCTGCCTATGGAGGGGTGGAGTCTTATTCAGGAATCATATCTAAAAGTCCCCATTTCCTACCTACTTTAAATCCACTAAGCATTTCTTTTTTAACCTTCCCATGCTTCACAAAACAATAAAATGCTTTCATAATATGCATTTTGTTTAATTGCGTTAAAAGATTTTTCAGTCACCAGTTTATTGTGGACGTCATAAATATATCATAATCACGTCGACAACAATACTATACCTGAATCATATGGAGGCAACTGACGTTCCAACTGGTTGCTATGCGTGTCCAGAGCTTTTGAAACTGCATGGAATAAGGATGCCTTGTACTGATCTTTACCGGGAGGATTAGAAAAAATGAACAAATCACGTCATCGTGACATACAGGTCAAAATTCAGGTTACAATTATTTCTAGTCGTAAAAGGGTCAGTCTCGTGATCTCATGTATTTTGTTCCGAAGCTGTGAAGGGTCAGTCTCTTGATCTCGTGTATTTTGTTCCGAGGCTGTGAAGGGTCAGTCTCTTGATCTCGTGTATTTTGTTCCGAGGCTGTGAAGGGTCAGTCTCTTGATCTCGTGTATTTTGTTCCGAGGCTGTGAAGGGTCAGTCTCGTGATCTCGTGTATTTTGTTCCGAGGCTGTAACGGGTCAGTCTCTTGATCTCGTGTATTTTGTTCCGAGGCTGTGAAGGGTCAGTCTCGTGATCTCGTGTATTTTGTTCCGAGGCTGTGAAGGGTCAGTCTCTTGATCTCGTGTAGTTTGTTCCGAGACTGTGAAGGGTCAGTCTCTTGATCTCCTGATCTCGTCTCCACCGCTAACTACTCGTCGTTTACTCTTGTATCCTTAGAGTTTGTAAAACGCCTCATAAATAGTGCTCCAAGCAAGTCCTGCGGTCTCGACCCGATGCCAACATGGATAATCAAAAAGTGCTCAAACGAATGGTATTAACCCATCTTTCACTACCTGATTTTTTCCGGATAGTTTGAAGCAAGCGATTGTGACGCCTGTAATAAAAAACGCAGCTTAGACAGAATTCCAAAAAACTAAAGACCGGTATCCAATCTCAGTTTTGTTTTTTACTGAGAAAGTAGCATCTTCCCAACTGGAACAACATATTAGTAGAAACAATTTAGCCCGGATACAGACATTGCTACAGCACTGAAACTGCACTTGTTCGAATTTTCGAAGAATGTTTGCAAGCCATGAATAACGCGAAGGTCACATTTCTTTGTTTGCTTGATCTGTCAGCCGCGTTAGACACGGGTGACTATGAGATCTTAGCTAATCGTCTTCACAAATCATTTCGCATCTCCAGCAAGGCACTGCAATGGTTTAAGTCGTACTTTCACAACAGGTCTCAACGTGTTAAAATAGAAGACGTTCTGTCTGACTTCATCAACATGAGCTGCGGTGTCCCATAAGGTTCGATCTCCGTACCACAACCATACAAACAATACACTAGGCCTGTTGGAAATGTTATCACACCATTCAACATTTCTTACAGTTTCTACGCAGACGATGGTCACCTGCTCGATAACGGAAACCCTTCGTCTGTACCAGAACTCTTAGCCCTCAAAGATAACTTACAAAACGCAGTTAAATCTGAAGGGAAGTAGATGTTTTCAAATAAACTGAAACTGAACGAAGAGAAAACACAGTTTATGGTTATCGGCACCAAAAGATGTCTTAATCATTGCAACATTGATTCTATAGACATAGGTGGAAACATCATTGGAAAAATACACACTGCAGTCAACCTTGGTGCCACTGTGGATGGTGAATTAACCATGTCTTCGCACATAAATAATGTGTGTTGCCAGTGTTATATGAGCCTCCGAATTTTCTCACGGATACGTCGCTTCATTACTGCAGATGCAGTCAAATCGTTAGTGCAGGCACTAATCATATACAAACTAGATTACTGCAATGTTTTACTCGATGGCATAAATGCCTATGATCTTAGTAAACTGCACAAAGTGATGAATGCTGTTTCAAGCGTCATCACAGGGACCCGCAGAAGTGAACGAATTACTCCTGTTCTAAAGTAACTTCATTGGTTGCGTATGCACGATAGCGCTGGTGGTATTCAAAGCACTCCGTGGTGTAGCACCGGAATACCTAAGCAACCTTTTGCAGTGGTATAAACCCGCCCGTTCACTTAGCTCAGCTGACACATTTTTATTAAGGGCATCACATTTTAACCTTAAACAATGCGGTTACAGAAGCATTTTCAGTCGCTGGTACGAATATATGGAACTCGCCCCCATTTCATTTGAGATCGGAACCAAAACTGGACGTTTTGAAGAAGAACTTAACAACTTTTATGTTCAAAAAATCATATCGATTTTAATTAATTATATTGTTCAGCGCTTGGATAGATCCCTTACCAGTTATCAGCTTTTGATACTTTGGATGTACAGATGTCGTGATGTTATGAGCGTAGATCTAGTGGCCATGGTCCACTGTGTCAAGTGTGTCAAGTTTATTTTTCCTTCCCAACAAATATCTTTTTACAGTGATTCATTTTCCAAAAAGGTGTGTAAAAAGTGTGTCAAAATTTTCTTCAACCCGACCGACTTGGAAGAAATGCTCGGCAACAGAAGAGAAAGAGAGAGAGAGAGAGAGAAACGGAGAAACAGAGAAAGAAAGAAAGACAGAGAGAGAGAGAGAGAGAGAGAGAGAGAGAGAGAGAGAGAGAGAGAGAGAGAGAGAGAGAGAGGAGTGATACGCTTGGAAACTAATATAGCTTTCTAAATTGTAACAGTAACGTTTAACGTTTATTGTGTGTGGCAACTCAGTACAATAAACTGGAAAAAGGGGTGGGGCTTAGTCTTCGAAGCGATATGGATGTTTGGGTCCTCCCTTTAAATTTTAAAGGAGCCCCTTGACACTATGGAGGGCCGGATCTTATAGATACTGACCCTCCTTGGGGTACCAATCTTGCTGTCTCACAACAATTCCACTGGTACCTCGCCACCAAAACCTCTATAAAATACCACCCGAAATAACACTGCCCCACCAAAGCTCCCTAAAAATACACATACTAAAATAAAAGTAATAATAATGCCCTTTCCAGCTAATATCTTTTATTGATAAATCTATCTGATGTCTTTTTAATTGCAATAAAGAAAATCTTTCCTTACCTTCTTGTTTAACCTTCAACCCATTCTCATCTGGGATCTACTTAGTTGTAATACTCCAGACACGATTTTAAATATGTTACAACTTTGAAAAGACCCTACTAGGAACCAACAGATCTGCGCTACAACGTTCCCACGAAAACCGCATAAACGCGTGGCAAACTGTTGTGCGTCCACCAAGATGTCTTTTAGTAACTGGTGATAGTACCAGTCATAAGAATGCACTCTGCCATCTCTTAGTGGAAGGAGAGCGGTTACCTGGGTATTGAGGCTTCTAGTCTTTAAGGCATGCTTTCAAATACATATACTGCTAAAGGACTTGTTTGTCAATACATGCCTTTGGTCCTTCTCTTCGGTCCAAGAAGGGCGGTCGTGAACTCGCCCGTTACGATCATCAAGGGCTTGTCGTCTAGGTTAACCACACTGCGGCTGTATGGTCAATCGTGTGCAACAAGCCTCCAACAGATTTCACCCGCTGATGGAGGTGGAGGGGCCTGAGGAGGCAAAGTCACCACTGCAACCACTGCGATCAGTCCAGCTGCACACATCAAACCAAAGAACGAGATACCCAACTTCACTTCCCGTGCAACCGAATCCACCCAGAGTTTTGATACATTGGTAAAGGACTAACAGAAAATAACATGATTATAACTCAGTGGAACACTAGCAGCTTTTGGATCAACTATATTGATGTGGTAACTTTTATACATTTCCATAGTCCAGCCGTTTTCTGAATCCAAGAAACCTACGGCACAGAAAACAATCCATATAACCCAAGAGGCTACGTTAATTGCAGCAGCATATTTACCAATGGCTGAGATATCGGTGGAGTCTCCACATTTATACGAACAGATATACCCCAAAGCAAAATTCCAATGAATACAGCCCTTCAGGCGCAGGCAACTCGCGTTAAAAAAGGGAAACCGTTTACAATTTGGGACATATACCTCCCTCCACGTCTCAAACCTCAACGAAACTAAATAAACGATTTATTAAACCAACAACCCAAGCTAGTATTGCTCTTGGGCGATTGCAATGCCCATAACCAGTTATGGGGCAACAAAAAAACACCGATTTCAAAGGGAAACTTGTCGAAAATTTTTTAACTCATCATGACCTATCTTTAATCAATGACAAATCCCCAACACAAATTCAACCTGGCATTGGTTCAAAAACCTCTGTTGACCTGTCTATTGCGTCCGCATATCTGTTGTTGGATTTTTCGTGGATGATTTTAGATGATCTTTACGGAAGCGACCATTTTCCCATTTTACTCATTCAGACCGTACCCTTTCGCGAGGAAAGGGTACCCAAGTAGGAATTCAACAAAGCCGAGTGGTCATTTTTCCATGAATTATGCCATCATAGTATCTAAAGAGAGAACTTTGCTGAAGATGACGATCCAGTCATGTTATTCACTGCATTTATTTAAAGTATCGCGAAAAAATCCATTCCAAAACATCAGGATCCCGTCGAAACCCCCATAAACGTGGGTTTAATGACGACTGTAAACGTGCAATAACAAATCGAAAAATGATCCTTAAGGTATTATAATTTACTCAGACTGCGCTCACAAAACAGAATATAAAAGAATGAACGCGATCTCGCACAAAACAATAAAACAAAGCAAACAACAATCACGGCAAGAGTACGCTTCAAAGCTGACCAAAAGCACATCCCTTAAGAAAACTTGTGAAATGAATCGAAAAATCTCGGGCAAAATCTCTTTCGGCTCACTAAGTCATTTGGAAAATAACAATATTATCACAAACCTAAAGTTGTAACTAATACTCCCGCCAAATCATTCGAAGACAATTCATATTCTCAAAATTATAGCCTTGACTTGAGGTACCATAAAGAAATTGAAGAAATACACACACCATTAGCTTGCGTTCCAACACCAAAGAAGCTTATAATAGCAATTTTTTATTAAGGAACCAAAACAATCTATAAATGATTCCCGCAATTTGGCGGCGGGTCCTGATGAAATACATTACCAAATGCTAAAGCATCTGTCAGAACAGAGCCTCAACTTCCTGTTCGATCTCTTAAACAATGCATAAAAGACTTGCGTTTCCTGAATTATGAAAGAGGCTACAATAATACTTATACTGAAACCAAATAAATATCCTACAAATCCACAAAACTATCTACCAATCTCACTTAACAGCTCCCTGTGTAAAACATCCGAAAGAATGACAGCAGAAAGACTAATTTTGTGTTAAAAATCGACTACTTGTTGATATACAGAGTGGTTTCAGAAAACAAAGAAGCATTACTGATCACCCTGTGAGGCTAGAATCATTTGTGACAGAAGCTTTCATCAATAATAAGCGCGTCGTCGCGGTATTCTTTGATTTGGAGAAAGCATACGATACGGCATGGAAACACAATGTACTCAAAGATCTGTTCAACCTGGGAGCATACAGGAACACTAAACGTATGCTATATATAGCGCTCATAAGATCCAGGCTACACTATGGTTGTATTGTCTATTGATCAGCAAGACTATCCTTCCTGAAGATTCTGGGACCCACACAAAACCAAGGTCTACGGCTATGCCATCACCATCTGACAGCCTACAAGTAGAGGCAAATGAACAACCACTCAAGTTTCGAAGGTTAAAACTTGTGATGCAATATGTAGTAGAACTATAAGCAAACGAAGAAACCCTACACATGAAGTAGTCTTTGGAACAGATTTCTCATATCTTATAGATAGAAAACCTAATGCAATCCCGCCGTTTGGCACCAGAACTTTACCACATCTAGAGGAAGCTGGTATCATCATAGAATTTTTTGGCAAACTACAGGGTTTCCAGTCGCCCTAAGTGGACACTAGCCAAGCCTTTAGTTTTAAAAACGCTTTCATACTTCCCAAAAGAGACTACACACCCTTACGTATTTCTAACGAACTTAGCAGTACAAAGATTATCACATTTTTACACGGATGGCTCTAAGCAGGACGAAAAAGCAGCAGCTTCAGTAGTCACAGAGCATAATGTTTTGAAGACAAGACTGCCAGGTGGGGCATCGTTTTTTCTGCAGAAACTAGAGCGCTACTGCTAGCCACTGAAATAATCAAGATTAGCCGTTACAAGAAGTCCATGATTTGCGTTGACTCTATGTCGGTACTACAGGCATGGAGACTGTTCAAATATCGAATGTTTTAATCCTACAATTCCTGGAAAAACACGACCATGCCATCAAGGCCAGTAGAGAAGTAACTTTTTGTTGGATTCCAAGTCGGCAACGAGATAGCTGAAAGAGCGGCCAAAGGGCTGTAAACGAGAACTGTTCCAATTTTCTTATCCCATACTCAGACGTCAAATACCATAGCTCAAGAATTTATTTGTCAGTTGATTGAAGTTCAGGCGTGCGGCCAAATTGTTTGTCATTATTTCAAAGGTTTCTGTCAAACAGCATTCAGTTATTTGACATGCTATTTGACTAGTTATCTGTGAAATGCTTTACCCCTTTCCTTCCCAAAATTGATATTTTAAATGATTATGCTGTCAATTATGTTAAGCTCACTCGTATTTGACAGTCCTCCTACTTTATAAACATGGGTTTTTGCGGCATTTGGTGTTCTGCTGCAGGATTCCAATAATGTACCTGTTTAAATCTGTTTAGACTTATTTCAAGCTGTTTAGGATCTGCTCATGTTTATTTTGAAGATGGAGAGAAGTAAAACAGCGTTCAGCGTTACAAAACTACAGCGCCAGTTTCAATTTGGCATTTGATTTACTACAATATACAAATGATCTTTGGCAACGACATTAGGCCAGACAAAGGAATAACACGCTGTTTGAAATTAATCCCGTTGTTGGGCATAAACTGCCTTCCCTAAATAATGGTCGGGATGATATGGTTATACATAGAGCAAGCACATACATATGTGAGTCATAAACATCTTTTATCAGGATTTCTAGTCGTTGTTTATTTTATAATTTCAGAATATAAACTTGCCTGGATTTTAATTTGTGTTCTTGGCACTGATTACTGACATGTTTTGACACGATACAATCCGCTAATGGTCGGTCGTGTCGCGAAAAACCCTATAACTAATTAAATGCAAAAATATAGATCTTCAAAAACTGTATAATTAAAAAATACTTCTCCTCAAAAGCGATTTATTTGAAAAATATTACTAACGTTTTATTTTCGTCAAACGCTCTGGTACGAGTAAAAGTGTAATTCATGTTCTGCACTTTTATATAGGTTTTCTTGTAAACTCTAAGAATCACGCAGTTTGGGAACCAAAAATTTTCTCATAGTGGCTCGAATAGTCCCGGCCTAGATATCTGCCAGTCAGGATCGTTGGTACCCTAGTACCCAATCTCATTCAAGCGTTGTTTCCACGCACCAACTATGCCTAGGTAAGAGGAGTGGAGGGTAGGTAGCTATGATAAAAGTGCAGAACCCAAATTGCGCTTTCATTCGTAAAATAGCTATTTAAAACGCCAGTTTTACTGCGTAAAAAGTCCAAATTCACTGATCTCCACTTTTATATGGGACTAACAGAGGAGTAGGGGTAACCAAGGGGGGCCAAGCTGAGAAAATCTTTCCCAAGAACTGTGCTTTTACTCGTAAGTTGAATGCGGACAATGAGAACGAAGAAATAAAACAACAGTGACGTCATTTCATGTGTTTAATGTGTCTAAGAAATTCAAAATTCAATCGAGTTGGTGTACAAGCCTCGGAAGCTTAAGCAAGAACAACGGGAAGAGGCACTAATGACCACTTGTTGATACCACCACACTCCGTCCACAGTCGAGATGGTAGCTCAACCTTTCAAAACGGTCAAGATTTGATCCACATCAAATAATCTCAGTTTATCTGCCTTTTATCACAAATATAATCTTGGAAACCAAGTCCACGCAATACCCGCGACAAAGCATTCTATAACTCTGCGTACTTACTTGACCACTTACAAAGAATAGAGAACAGAACCTATTTTGAGTGTTAATAAACGAAATCAAGATTCCACACACTGTCTTACAATAACACAACCTGCCCAAACAGATTCCTAACACAATGCAGAACTAAACTAAAGAATCATAACGCTCACATACTGATAATGCATTGAGTGTAAGCAATCAGTGACATTACGCACTCGCATCAGACAGATGAACGAATACAACCAAGCATTTGCCGATTGGCCTAGGTATGAAATGGATGGACGCATTACAACGTGCTCGTCTGGAAAATACCCAACCATTTGTTAAGTAACCTAGGTTAGTCTTGGTACGCAATCCCTCACTATAATGACCAAGACAGACGCACTGAGGAGAATGTGCACACGCAGTGTGCGCACACCCCCCTCTTACCAAGGGAAGATGGGGTGCCAGACTTGCATAGATGACGCACCAAGACTAGGCCTCAACCAACGACAGGCTGTGATTGCTCAAGTGAACCAACCGCTTGGTAAACGTGCATAAAGGTAAATATTAACACTTTTTGCCCTTGTTTCCTGTAGTCCTCAGACAGTTGAAAGTACTTACGTAGACCTGTTCAGAGACAGACAAAGCCTGACTCAGTTCCCTCGTCCGATAGGGCAGTAGTGTTATTTGCTCGGACGCACTAAGGGCTGTGGTGGAGATGTGCGTCTTCATCAAGAAACCTGCGCTTGGACGAAGGACAACTCTTTTCCACTACCGTTTACTTTAAGGATGATTCTATGACGTGGATTTCACATTTCCTTTTGCCCGAGGAGAGTGCTAACAGAAAAATGAACCTTATCACTGCAGTTGTCGTGGAGATTACATCATCCCCCAACATGTCTGCCATCTGTAGGAAGCCCAATGCGTTATATTGGTGTTTCCCCCTGGGTCATAACCTGTTGAGGTTTTCAAAGTAACCCTTGGCTTTTAATGGATCCAGTTGTGACTTAAGCACACCAGCTGTCACATTTATTCCATTGCGATGGAAAGACACTCGCTGTGGACTGTCTATGGTTATTTATCATTTTCTCACTTTGTTTTTTTTTCTAAGTCCAGGAGGTAAGGATCGGGTGGAAGGACGAACAGTTAGGCTGACACAGAATTTCTTGGTTGAAAGTTGACCTCAGCCGAGGCTTGGTCACGCACATGATTAAGAGAGAAAACTAAGAGGCTTAGGGTGACAAAAGGGTTATCAGGGGTAAATGCTTGGGTCTGAGTGCCAATACTCGCTGGATGGCCTTCAGCACGATCCCCACGGTTGAGGGAGAAAGGCACACAGCATTTTGTCTCTCGACCATTTGCAGGTTAGGACGTCGATCGCTGAAGCCTGCGTGTCTGGGCATGGGGAGACATACCTTGGTAGCTCGCTGGTCACTGCGTTTGCAAACAGGGCCAGCGTTTGTCTTCCCCATGCAGATTGGTTGGTCTCCCACTCGAACGCACTGGTAGACAGACACCACTCCATATGCTTGTACTGACCGCTGCTGGACGCAAGTTAAGCTAACACGTTCAGATAACCCGCTAAATGTCCAGTTGACAGGTGGATACCGTTCTCTCGAGCTAAACACAAAACATTGTTGGTCAGGTGTGTGAGTTTATAAGACCTGGCCCCCCTTTGCTTTTTCAGGTATGCCACTGCTGTGGAGTTGTCGAGCTGAAACTCGCCTTTGCCTTTAGGAAGCGTGCTACTTGCAGCTCCAATAAATTTATGTGGTGGATTTTTACCTGTTTTGAACAAGACCCCTACCACATCTTGCCTTGGGAATGGATTCCCCAATCGATTTGTATATCTAGCTCTGGTAGTGGGCTTAAGAAGGCCACCCCTTTGCTTATGATCCGAGGGTCGCGCCACCAAGCTAACGTTTGGTACGACTCTTCGGATACAGTCTATCGCGAAACTGATTTCTACATGGAAAAGCCTGACTTACCTTTATCTTGGTTTGATGGTTTGGATGGCAACTCGGATCCCTTTCTTGGCTCTCGAGGTGGGATAAGCTCATGCTAAGCCTAGATGTCACTTTCCCCTAAGAACATCATCTCTTGCTTTGGGTCGAGTTCGGACTTGGATCGAGATTCACCAACAGACCTACCATTATTGCCTGATTGACCAAGGCCTGTGTTTGCTCCCACACTGTGTCTTGGTCTTGGTGAGCTAGGAACCAGTCGTTTAAGTATTGGAAAACTAGCCTACTTCGTACTCCGGTCCATCGTGAGTATTTGCATGATCTTCGTGAAGACGCAGTGGAGAGAGCGAACGGAAGAGCCAGATAACAAAATTTCTTTTGTCCTCTCTGGATGCACAGGTACTTTTTAGCTAACGAGTTCAAAACTTACGTGAAAGTCGACGGACGTACCCCGCATGACCAGTGATTCCTTTATGACTTGATCTGTGTTCATCTGAAATGGAGTCACTTGAGGAATTAGTTCAGTGTAAATAGGTCTTTGACTAATCATCAGTTCCCTGATTTCTTGGGTACCAGAAATCCCTGCTGAAGAACCCTTTCTGATTTTCTGTGCTTTCCGTTATAACTCCCTTGCGCACTAAGTCTGCAGTGATGACTCGCAGGACTTGGTGCTTCAGTGGGGTTTGGTCGCAGAGAGGTACTGGTGGGCTATGACCATGTTGGTCGTCATTGAAAGGTAGCGAGTAACCTTCTCTTAACTAACGCACTACCCTTTTGGGGCACCCATCTCTCGCCAAGCTGCTCAGAACTTTTCTAGCCTGCCGAGCAAGCAGTCTTTGGACGGTTAACAGCTCTCTGTACTTTCTGACCTGATAACAGTATCTCTTAGAGACAAGTCGTTTGCTTCTGAGAGGTTTGGTTGGCTGTTACCTGCACTGCTGCGAGGCCTGTGGATGTGTTTTTTCGCTGCCTGACATCCTAGGCTTTTTCTAGGAGAAGCTCTCATCTTGCTACTCTACCTAGGTCTACCTGCCCTGGCCATTTTTGTGTGGGTATCTAGCTTCGGACGAAAATATAGCCTGGTCGCTCTTGCCATAAGAGCTAAATTCTGCAACAGAGACCTATCTTCTTGGTGCACTTTTGCTCCGATATAAGGCCTTTGACGCTTGATCAACAATGTTGTAGGAAGACATCGCGTCTCGTGAAAATGGTCAAGTATGTTGCCAGCTTGACCGCGACCCTTGTTGGCAACGACAAGCACCAAAGCAGTTTGAGTGTCACCGGATCCGTCAGGCTCAGAACATCCAGCACGGACATGATATTCAAGGTGTGCCTTACAGAGCTGTCAATGAACTTAGCGTCTCTCTCAACCAACGGATTATCCGAGGCATGGCAGACCAATTGCATCCAGGCTGTGCGAATGGTCAGTTGCTCCAGAGAATCCATTGGTATCAGATCATGACGTCATACGTAATGTTGGATCGTCTCTGTCTGCCACCATACACCCGCATTCAATCTCAGCGAGACTGGCAATTTCATTCGAAACGATATGGGGCTATCGAGTCAACTGACTTATCTTCTGTAGATGAGTGGGAATTGGTCGTCTACCCGGATCTTGCCACAGGAGATGACTCTTGTCGGGAGAAAGAATCAGTTAACTGAGGGGAGCGAAATCTGTACTTGTGGAAGAGTGAGTAATCTTCTGCTTCTCCCTCTGACCCTGAGTTCTGATCAACACATCCCAATCATCCCGGTGAGAGGAGCCGAGTTCAGCTTGGATATCTAGACTTGCCGTGGGCGTGTGAATAGCCTTTTCCCTGCGATGGAGGTTGAAAGTAACAGTACAGGGGTCAAGTTCCTCGTTATCGACGTGCTGCCTCATAACCCACTCTTAATGAGTAAGATCGCTTCTTGTGTGTCCTTGGGTTCTGTCTCCGGTGGGGACGACTGGAGAGGACTTTTCATCAACATCGGTTGGTCAACTTGTGGGCGTGATATTATAGCGTTTGGTGTATGTTCTTCTTGCTTGGACAGCAAAGCTTTCTGTAGTTCTTGAACCTGCTTCTGGAGTTGGGCTTGCAGGGCCAAGAATGACGAGGTGTTTAGAGGATCTGACTGATCTGCGAAGAAGATATGCCAGGGAGTGGAGGGACACCAAACGCACACACACGAGCTACTTAGACATATGTCTGACTACGTGTGCGTTACTGTCACATCTTCCTGGGATACTTGCCTGTAAATTAACTACCACTCACAGAACACTGAAGTATGTTTTGAACCAAGCTACTCGCTGAAAAAGGTTAGTATTGATGACCCCAAACCTGTTCGAATACACGGATGACTCAGTACTGACCAAGACGCACGAACTAAGGCTTGGTCACGAACTAAGGCCTGTGCGTATTCTTGGTAGCTGGTGCGTACCTGACCAAGACAAACCAAGACCTGGTCTGTGTGCTTAGAACTTGGTTGATGATGACCAGACAGCTGTGACTCACCATCAAGCCACCCAGCCAAGACTCAGATACCCAGTGGGTATCTTGTACCTAGGTCTAACCCCGCAGAGTTGCGTTTTGATATCAGATGCTGAACGCAACCAAGGCTGTGTATGGCCGTTGGTCGAATCCACAGAGCTCTGTAACCTAGTTCAGTTCTGGAGTTGCTGGCGGTATGCTAGGAAGCACCAATCTACAGGGCTAGGCCATAAATGACCAAGGCATAGTAAGTAGATTGAGATCAGGACAAACGTCGACAATATGAAATAACCTGTACCCCTTTATTGGTGGTCAGTTAATACGCCCACGCTAGTAAACGTTGGAGACCTACGACTAACACTTATCGGGTAAAGAAAACCGGGTAAAGAATGCAAACACAGATTTACTAGCAGAGATTGTATGAATGTAGAACCTTCACAATTTGCGAGCCAATTACACTCACATCAAAATCCCAGATACCAGAACATATTATCTGACGAATAAATGATAAAAGAGGAGAAATTCACCTTTTGCCTGAGCGCAGCAAAGAAAAATTTGCGCTTGCCTATAAACGGTTGATACCGAACCAAAGAATTAGGCTTGGTACTAAGGTACCAATGATGCTAACTGGCCAATATCTGGGTCGTACGTTTATGAGCCATTATGTGAAAAGTTTTGGTTCCCAAGTTGCGTGATTCTTAGAGTTTACGAGAAAGCCATATAAAATGGAGATAAGCGAATTCAGAGCTTGTACAAAGTGCAAGGGGAAAATAAAAGTAAATTGAAAAATTACTCAAGTTTGCCAGGCTGGAAAGCTCGCTGATTTATTTTATCTGCAAAAAATCTGTTGTGAATATATTCAAACATTCCGAACAGTCAAAAAGAGGAAGGAAAATAAGGAGTTAAGCATTGAAGTAAAAATTGAATACAGTAGACTGAAAGGCATACAACGGGATTTAAAGTTATAACGGTTAGAGAAACTAATCAACCAGCTATAGTTCTATATGTTTTCGACAATTCTACCTTTACAACTGATATTAAAGTAGCGGTACACGGAGCCTATCGTTTTACTTCGCAATAGGTTAACATTGGCTTATCTCCAATTTTTGATGGGTTCCATTCTTTTCACGCAACGCAAAAAACCTGCCAAACAGTCCGATCCTGCCAATCCCTCATGGGCCCATCGGGAGTGGCGAAATAGAATGGATTACTTTCGTATTGTGATACGGCACTTCCTCTGGTGCGAGTTAGCAAACTCAACGCATTCGGTGTGAGTTTCCAATTTTTTGAGGGAATCAGTTGGAAGGTGTGATATCTTCTGTTTATGCATCTTATTTGGTTTTCTGCACCACTCATGTGTGGAGAGTTTTGTAGAAGCATGTGCACTCCGTAGGACGAATGTGAGACGTAACTGCACCCCGTTCCGGCGCTTAGAGACGTGTCTTGCGTTTCTGGACCGACTCGTACGGTTTTTGCAACACGGCCGTTCTTAGACCAATTTAGGACCATTTTAGTACATCTCTCGAACCATTTTGGTACCCCATGGTCTTCCATCCACGGTTAGTATGACTCTTGGTTTGATGACGGGCCTAGTCATGGTTCGGTCCGACTCCTACCTGACACTCCTACCATACTGTTCCAGTCGAAAAAAAGTCGACCATCTCGCGTACACTGCATCTCTAATCGTCAAGATGCCTTGAATTGTTTTGGAAAACAATGTTTACACTTATTCGTTGAGAAAAGCTGGTGTCTATGTAATAATTGTTATTATTATAGTAACTTATTTTTGTTGGTAATATTTACTTCATTGTCTCTTTTTTCTGGTTATTTTTTAGACGTGACAGAGGCCAACCTGCTCTCAGTCTCGATAGACATTCTTTGTACTCGCGCTCCACCGCACTAAGCGCGCATTCGATGAGCGATAAGTGAAAAAGGCCCAGTGGCTTACCTCTTTGTCTTAAATGATGCCACCTGTCAGAAAAAAGTGAAAAGATATCAATCGGATACGTGTCAAGAACAACAGGAGAAGTCTCGGGCCAGCCTCCCCGGACATGAATCTGTCAGGCGATGAGTGCACACCCTCCTTATCTTTGTCGTTGTTGGCTCCAGAAGATGTGATTTCCGGGACGCTGGCCAAGAGCTATCCCGCCACGTACAAATGACATGTGGTGCGCCTCTTCAGTATAGGGGTGATCCCTCATCAAATGAATTCAAGAGCATATATGCAAGTGAGCAGCGAATGATATCAAGCTTCCACCCTTCTACTGCTGCGTCTGGCTGGCAACCTTAGAGCTGCTCGGATGACAACATTGCGTTGCAGCCTTAGTGGCAGTCGGTTGAACGCACTTTGTGGATGCCGTCAGTGAAGAGTGATTAAGAATTCTGTTAGTGGAGAAGGAAGAGAAGGGAATTGAAGCATCAAGGCACCTAAATATGGGTAGGAGAATTTTCGATTCTGTAATACCGTCTGCGAAAAGTTTGGAATGTCTGATTTCGCCACGTACACGATGACGCCAATGATCCATTACAAAGAAAGACTTTCCTGCATCATTACTTTTTATAGTGTAAAAGTCCTGCGTGAACTGTTCCATCCTCCAGTCCAGGATTAACAGGAGCTAACCGATCGAGATCGATAGAATTAAACAAGACTTTGTCCTGATGTATCAGATATCGCGATCCTCCTTCCGTAAATCCTACAAATGTAGGAAGCCACAACGGTCGCTCACATATATTTCCCACATAGCCAAAGCGAGTTCAGTCTTCCAATGGTAGCAAGCTTGAGGAGCAGTAGATTCAGCAATACTTGTAGCAGCCAACTAAAGCAATGCTGGGAGACGAAGATCTCGTTTGAAAGCGATACTGTTATAAAATTTAAACGATTTAGAAAAATTTACTCTTTTGTCATATCTCTTCGTCCTTGGGCGGAAGACTAGGAAAGTTCTGGCAGTCTTTGAAGGAAACGAGAACATCACATCAGATAGTATGCTGCATCAGAGACGGTTATGCTCTTCCCATCAAAAAGAGACTGAGAGATCAGACACCGTCCATCCCCTTGCGCGCTAAGTGTCAGGGAACCTAGTCACATCCTATCAACCAGGCCCAGAAAAAAGGCCGTACCTTGCAGGATGAGATAAAAGGATTGCAGGGCAAGGTATGATAGAGGAGATCACAGAAAACCAACAAGCTTTTTTTCTGCAGGGGTTTTCTGGAGACCGGGAATTAGAGATTAGCTTTCCAGCTTTCAGTCCTTAACAATTTCTTCATGTGACCTCATTTCATATGAACTCGGCTCAGATAACGGAGAATGTCAACACGGTTTTTTGGCTACGCCTACACGTCTCTATTTACCACTCGACCAGAAAGTACCTGTGTTTTCAAATAAAACCAAACGATTCTTGTTTCTGACACTCCCGTTCAGTCTGTCCGAGGCACCATTTGTGTTTTTAAACGTCATGAAAGTTCTTAAAGTATGGAACACGCTACAAGGTATGTTAGTGCTCCAGTATCTGGAATTACAAACCTTTCCAGAGGCAGGGAATGTTACATCTGTATCAAGGTTCTCCTCTGGCCAAAATGCGAGTGTACGAGGAAGCATCCCCGTCCAGTGGTGGTGCGACCTTGAAATTCTCAACAACTGGGTACCGTTTTACCCCTCCCCCTGAAATGTTACATACAAATGGGTCCTTTTCGGGTTGGAAAACACATTTTCAGGGTCAGATATGGCAATAGATGATTTTTCAGGATTGTCACGTAGATTACCTGGAGCTCCAAGTTGTCTGGGTAGCTCCGAACAAAGGTAGAGGGCAAAAGTTGTCTGTTTTGTTTTACAATTCTACGGTCGTGCCGTACCTGAACAATCAGGCACGTGTTTGCTAGAAATCACAACATCCAGATTTCGGCTCGTCGTTGCGTGGGAAAACTAAACGTCTACTCAGAATCTCCAGAGCAGGACAAGTCTTTCATACACATTGGAGCGCCGCCAAATCCTCGTTTCTGTGGTTAACACGACAGGCAGTCCCCATGGGGTCACCAGCCTTAAACCTGTTTTCCAGTTCTATGAAAACACATCTCCCAAGGTTTGCCTCTCCGCTTCTATATCACGAGGTATGTGCCACTTGAACATATCGACGCCACCACACTGGGCCCATGTCCATCCCGCCTTAACCTGTTGTGCTTAATCCTGACTTTTTAGAAGGCAAGGGCTTCTCTACACAGATGGTTGAGAAAATGCTAAGCAGCCACAAGCGGTCACCATAAAAGGCTTATCGCTCGCAACGAAATGAATTTGCCTAGTAAGTTGAAAATCGATTTATTTCAAGTCTCAACAGCAGTAGTAGTAAGGTCGTCGGTCAGCCATGGGTCGATTCTGAACCCAGGGTTACGCAGGTTATGACCCAATGAAAGACCCAGCCCTGTCACAGCTTTTCGGTGGTTTTAAGAAAAATTCTCCACCCTCTGAGTAGGCCATTTGCATACTTGTAATATGCAGAAATCTTCGAAGATGAAGTTATGTTGCCAAATAATACAATGGAAATGTTGTCTTTCTCTGAGCATTAACTTCAGGCAAGAGAAGGGGCGGAATCCATGCCTTGCAAAGATAAGCCGCGTACAGCAAGACACATACCGATTCAGGGCTGTTAACAGAATGCAAAGTTGAAGTCAATCATGTACCTCAGATTACCAACTCCCTAACAGCTATCCGTAATGTGTCATTTTCGGATATTCGTAAATCATGTTGCTGGTTCAAGCCGAATTCTTTTGTTAACTAATATCTAAAATTCGATTTTCTGTGGGCCGATATGCAGGAATGAGACGGCAATCATTCATTGATTTTCTTTGCTTGTAGAGAAAGTCAATCGAAAACAGGAGGGCATTTTCTCAAACCACTGACATTTGGCCACACGTGTTTAATAATAGTGTAAGTGATCTTGTAAACTTTTTATGTTTTATTTTCAATCAGTATTGAATTATTAGCACTCCAGCCATATTTGTAAGGAAGTTTTGGGAGCTGATCTTATCTCATTAATTATATGTTAGCTCGATGGTGCCATGTTACTAGTTTACTCAAGATTGTAATTATGACATTTTAATAAAACATTTGATTTTATTTTAACATCCCATGGTAGAAGTAGGGGCATGGATGTGTTCTCCTGACGTTAGTCTGCTTAGAGTTAATCTCAACACTGCGTCAACGGGCTGTTACTTGCTTAGCAACTTGTTTATTATTTGCTTTTCCGTGCAGTTCAGATAGACACGCTCTCCCTCTTCTACACGTGGAATAAGTGCATTTGAAGCTCTTACACATAACACCTCCTTTTACGATATTCCTGCCTTGCCACCAATAACCCGCCTCGTGCAAAATGCACACAAAGCAAACATTGGATGCTTATGTAAACGAAAACTGTTCCCCTAGTTAAGGTTACTCATGCGTTGCTGTCGTTCATATGCGGTGTAAAATTGCTGTCGATAAAACACAGCATTAAGGCATCGTAAGGCATCGATACCGAAGACACTCGCATAAATTTTCGACTTGTTAGCTATTCGCGTTTCTGACGAGTTAAGTGGAAACGATTTGTAGAGAAGAAAGAGAAAAGTTGCTTTCCAATACCAACCAAACTACACTAGGAAAGTTAAAATTTCCAAGTTTAATAACAACGATAACTGCTTTGGAGTTTCAGTCCCAAATGTCAAAATAATAAGATTCACAAAAAGGATATATGATAAAATTCTACAAGGGAGTTTAATATGGAGGAGAAATGTACATAGAATGTGAAACCAGATTTGTTTCTATATTTGTCTCTTTTAGTTGGTATGTGTACTATCTTATACTTGAGTTGATATAACGTCAATGATAAACACATAGCAAAATCAAACCCAGCAACGTGGAAATACTGGATCAATACAAATATCAGGGCCATTTGCAATTGACAGTTTGGCGACAGCTTACAGAATGCATACGCTGTGTTATACTTCACCGGGAATAGCTTAAGAAAAAATCTTCCGCATATCTATTAAAGGTAAGGTTTAAAAAAAAAACACTTTTTACTTTAAATTTATAACTTAAATACTTTGCTGCTACCAGTAAGCATTTAGCAAGAAAGAATTAATAACGTCTGC
Source organism: Protula sp. h YS-2021 (assembly GCA_949752745.1). NCBI lineage: Eukaryota > Metazoa > Annelida > Polychaeta > Sabellida > Serpulidae > Protula > Protula sp. h YS-2021. The sequence goes on from OX457032.1 coordinate 10,849,805, forward strand.
TCCGTGGCTAAACGAATGTAGAGGAGTCAGAACACCTGTCGCGGAATTCAAAGCTAACGCCAACTGTTATCCTTTTTTTAAAGAAGTCATAATAGTTTCAATAGTTTGGTTCGTGAAAATAATCCATGCAACAGGTGTTACAGCAGTCGAGACGATGTGTTATTTAAGGAAAAACGGCACTTATTAAAATGACATGCAACTCTGCATTTTAGTCTAATTTCTGTTGTCTTTTAAGTCGTGCGGATTTCACGTACTTGTGAAAATGCAGTTACAGTATCAGGCTGAAACTGGGAAATACAAATTTCCTTGTTGATTTATTATTACAGCGGCATATCCAATAGAAATATTATGGTCAGGTCCAGAATTCCAGGTCAAAGCAGAATAAAAGCCACCCAGCCTTCTTTTGCATTGAATACTTAAGTAGAATAATAACCGGAGTGCTGAAGGAGTACCAAGAAGCCATTTCCGACTTTTATTAAGGATAGATCATATAAAATTGTACATGTATAAAAGTGCATTATATAAAAGTGTATTTATATGGAAGGGTGCTTGTAGAAGTGTATTTTTTACCAAAGTGTACCTGTATAAAAGTGTACTTATATAAACGCGGATTTATATATGTACGTGTGCTTGTTGCAGTAAATATAAAAGTATGAAAATATTTGCACCGAACTCCAACCTTTATTATTTTTATGCAGCTGATAAATAACACATTATGTATAAAATCGAAATATCAAAGCAACTTGTTTTCTTCCATTTATTCATTGTACCAAATGTGGTATCTTTTGAAACATCGTGGATATTGAATACCTGTAACAGTCGCTCTTTTGTCATTTTATTATACCAAAATTACTATGTTTTAAAAGAATTTTGAAAACATAAAATAAAAAAGCAACATGACAACGCAAATGATATGTAATTCTCAGCTTTTCACAATAGCAACGGAAAAGAAGCTAACGCACATATTTTACAAGAAAGAAATTCAGTTTACTTTGTCTTAAATACAATATAAAGTCCATACTTTAAAAAAATATACGCAGCCTTAAATAAGGTCGATTTTGGCACAGACCAAAGCTTTAGTTCTGCTGTTATTTCTAGATATTCTATTAAATAACCCAAAACGTAATGCATTTGCATAGATGGTTGACATTAATTTAAACAATTGAACTCAGGCCTTTTCAGACAGCAAATAACATCACAATGGCGGTTGCATCACCAAGAAAATATGTCCTCGCGGCAGCCATCGACTTCGGTACGACATTTAGCGGCTATGCGTTTTCATTCAAATCATCTAAGGAAAACCCGAATCTTCACGAACAGATGCGTCTAAACAAAGACTGGGGTGCTGGCTTAGGACTTCAGGTATTTTTAATCTTTATAACAATTAAATGGAAATTGATTAATTTAGAATTCGGGATGGATTAATTAGCTCTAATAATATTCTTTCGTTGAATAAATATGATATTATTTGTCATTTTTGTAATACTATAAAAAGCAAATAATCGCTTCAGAAGTCTGATTTTAACAATATTTTTGTTGCAAAACACTCCTAATAAAATATACCAAATCTTTTTAGTGACCTTACATTTAAACTTCAATTTAGCCCCGCAGTTGCTGCAAATAGTTTAGAATCCGCATGAAGTATTTTCTTTATTATTAAAAACAATACATAAATGCATTGGATTTACTACACCATGTTTTGCTATATATATAAATGTATATATATTGATACAACGGTTGCAGTCGTTTAAAACACCGACGACAGTGCTGACAAATAGAGCAGGAGATTTCTTGGCATTCGGTTATGAGGCTGAGCAACAATACCAGGACGCTCTGCAGGATTCCAGTGACAAGGCCAACGACATGCTCCTCTTTAGACACTTTAAAATGATGCTCCACAATGAAAGGGTATGTTTGTCAATAAATCATTGATTTTATTGCATAGATAATGAAATAGACTAAACACCATTTTTATATCGATAAAAGTTTTTATGGCACTTAGAAATAATCATTATTTGTTTTAAATATTTTATTATGAATGAGGCACTTTTATTCTATTTTATTAAATACATTGTCTAAACTAATTGAAATGATATTAAAGATAAGTTACCTTGATAACTTCTCAGGCTGTTAGAAGGAACACTAAGATTGTATCAGTCGACTCTACAATTGGGCCAGCTTTACCCGTGTTTGCTAACGCCATACGCTATCTGAAGAATCACCTACTCGACGCCTTAGGAAAAGAACTTGCAAAGTAAGAAATAACAGTCTTCTTTAAAAAATTCACTGTAACATTATATATATATATATATATATATATATATATATATATATATATATATATATATATATATATATATATATATATATATATATATATATGTATGTATGTATGTTACAATCAATGAGCGAAACCCGCCATTTCACGAAATGGCAAATCATTTTAGCCATTTCGTGAAATGCCTGAAATCATTTGCCGTTTCATGAAATGACAAAACTTTTTAGCCATTTCCGCTTTGCCATTTCATGAAATGGCAAACCAGACTTTGAAAAAAAAAACAGAATAACTTGAACTTTTTATTTGCAAATTTTGACACCATCACTACACAAATACCAGTATAACATACAGAAACAACCTTTTTCATACTCTTCGTATTTCTGCGTTAATATTACCGGTTTTTAGTTACAAATTCGAATAGTTACGCATTTCAGGGAATCGTTATCAGAACAAAATTCTCTAAATGTTTAACTTTTGTACATTTGGACACAATGGTGGAGGCTCGGACGATTGTGACACGTCGTTAACAGGAGCATCTGAGCTATGGGCACCGATATCCAAGTTACTGGCGGTCATATCTGACTGAGTGGTGGCAGTATCCAAGTTACTAATTGCAACCCCTGATTTGTCTTGGTTTACGATTTCCTGCCTTGGTTCATCCATACCCCCCCTCCCCAATCCATTTTTGTTTCATTTTTTGTCTTTTCTTCATATTTTTTCTTTTTTTTTTTTTACAAATTATTGCCCTTCTATGTTCTTATTGGAGGCCGTGTAATTGTCCTTACAATATTGTCGCAATTGCAATTTACATGCCTTTTCTATTTCAACTGAATGCAGGAATTCGTCCTTTCATCTTGTAATTGCACTTTTTAATTGTGTTGCTTTGCCTCATGTACTCATGTACTCAGTTGCAATTGCACAACCAGTAACTGGAGTGTTTAATCATTATAATTGCGATCCTAGAGCAGTGTTGTTCATCCGGAGTGCAGTGCAAGGCTAAGGAAATCGAAGAAATACCCGAACAGACCATTTCTCACTTAGCATTTTTGATTTTAAGGTCTTTTACAAAAAAATGACAGATACCTGGTTGTTTTATTTTTCTTTTGGCATTCAAAGTAAAATAAAAATAGAAATTAAGTGGGGGCGAATGGTCCTCGGGGGAATTCTCCTATGGGGGAATTGTTCGGGGGGAATTGTCTTGGAGGGATTATCCTAGACCCCCAGGTTTAATTGGAGAGCTTTTGAGCCTGTTTGAGTTAATGACTAAAAAGGAACAAAAGTATTTTGTAGGTGATTAATATCTGGATAATATGTGGTTAAAAGGAGTTCAAAGACCCCTTGATATAATAAATAAAAGACCACCAAAACTGTTTCACAGATTGCCTGATTGTATTTGCCATATTGTGTAATGAAGCCTTGCAATTTTCAGCCATTTCACGAAATGGCTAAAATGTTTTGCCAATTCATGAAACGGCAAAAGATTTCAGGCATTTCACGAAACGGCTAAACTGATTTGCCATTTCGTGAAATGGCGGGTTTCACTCATTGACTGTAACACACACACACACACACACACACACACACACACACACACACACACACACACACACACACACACACACACACACACACACACACACACACACACACACACACACACACACACACACATTTAATATGACGAACTTCTATATAATTCTATGCATAACATTTACTATAACAATCTTCCGTAAAACGTTCTCCCTGTAACATTATCTATATATCATTCTATACATAGCATTTATTTTAATAATCTTCCATATCATTCAATGCATAACATTTACTATATCTGTGTCTAACACTTCAGTGGTCTGCTGCAATAAAGAGTGAAAGTTAAATTTTTCACAAAATTGTAAATGAAAGACATATCAATTTGAATGTAACAGCAAACCATGCTCAATTTTTCATTATATCTGTTGAGGTTCGTATATAGAATACATACTGTATCATATCACAAAGACGGTTTAATACTAAATGTATGTATATTTACATATTGTTTCCAAAAGGCACTTGACAGATACACACACATACACGCACACAATCAAACAGCAGCTATATACTTGCTTCTGCTTATGAAGAGGCGGATGCAAAAGACAGTTAGAGTGGGGTTTGAGGTTGTAACAATTTCTCTAAATTAAAAAAAAATTAACTGTTACTTCGGGTGATAAGCTGACTACCCTCTCAAGCCTCCCTCCACGCCACCAACCCAAAACTATCCACCACTGTAATAGGCAATAGTTACTGGAGTGTTTTAGTGTTTTATTAATTCAGAAAGCCGACCGAGGAGGACATACGATGGGTGATAACAGTACCAGCTATATGGGGAGATGAATCAAAACAGTTTATGAGGGAAGCCGCATTCAAGGTTGTTGGCTGTCATATTTATGTACAATTACAAACACATATTAGACATTGCTCTATATTTGTTATAACAGAAACGTCTCCACAACTGTATAAATATGCCTGATCCTTTCCCCTTCAAAGTCGCTTTTCCTGACATGTCCTAAAATGTTACGTGAAAATGTTACCTAACCATCGGCATTTCAATCAACTATTCAAAATACCTTCATAACAACCAATACTTAAACTTTCTCATATTTCAATATTTCTAGTCGACGTGATAAAAATTTAATTTTCTTCTGGGCAATCCCTGAATAAAGTAAATACTCTGATGGTGGTATTAAACTAGACCATTTTTGCCATACAGTAGCGAAAACTATACTTGAGGCCACATAACTAAGATTCAGAATTCTTTAAAGATCTTTGTTAAAAATCAGTTGACAGTTGTATTAAAACTCTACAACTCAATTTTTGACATGTTATATCAAAGTAAGCATTCTGATGCCAAGAAACATTGAATATGTTTTAGTGTGGATTTGATCGATTGCGACCTTAGATCAACTTCTTTGACACAAAGTTGAATAGGCGTTGGTTAAGAAAAAACAGGACATAAAGTGTGCAAGTTCAAAAGTGCCCCAGTGTTTAACTCCTACCTTTTGAAATATTTTCATGAAAATTGACTTCATGAATATCCTGTGTTACCCGGTGATCCAAAGGTAACTTTGAGTGAGCGAGTCATGGCTGTCACTGCCCGACGGTGATGTAGTTAATATTTTCGCGACGACTAGATGTAACTTTTCCGACATCTAAATAACTAACCCTTCTTTAGGCAACTGCAGAAAAACACCAACTGTGTCAAAAAAAGTTAGCCACAAATCCCCCAGCCTGCCAGAAAATTAAAATAAAAAATGATCTGGTGGTCAAATGGTTGGTTTTGTTCATTCGCTATCGGTCATATGGCTGATGGTATTTTGTTCGGTGGTCATATGGTCGCAGGTAGTTTGACCAGTGGTCATTTGCTATGGACGCCATTTTTGGCTTACCCGGAATTTTGCCATGTTGACTTCCAAAATCGTTACAAAATGGTCTGGATGAAGCATCAAAATGTTTATTGAGATGAACAAATTGTAGTAACATTATAAACATTTATGTGACGTTATATCGTTGTTACAATCTTGCAACAAATGGGCGTAACATTCTTGGCCTTTTGGTAATCGTTTTAGAGATAAAGAAACCTAAAGTTGATTTTCTAATGTGATAATAACTGAGTAGCAAGTGTGGAGACAAGCATATTTGCTGTTCAGCCCAACGACAAAGATACAACACATAGCACCTACGCGCAAAATCTTTGTCGGTAGTGGAGAAATCAACAGCTTGGGCTGTTTGCCATATCATAGCGTGCCTTGTAATGAGTTTCAATGGCAAAATTTCAATGACCATTTTTGCATATAAAATGTCAATCAATTTCTAAAAACATTGATACGAATCAACTAGACATGCTACAGTAAGTCTCTGTGAAATTTGGTCTCCGTAGCCCAGAGGAGTCTGTTTGACAAAATTATTCCAGAAACAAAGATTCATACGGAAATACGTTATTGAAACGTACGAATACAATAAACTATGGGGGTTGAAAATCACCAAGTGTAATTGTGTTGGCATCTATTAATGTGTGTCGAAGTGGTTAATATCGCGATATAGATGTTTCGATCAACAGTAAACTAAACGGAACTTAGCTTAATCCATCAAACGACAAGCTGTCCATAAGCAGATTATCGATAAAATGCAGATGATCTCTTCCTCTTTCCCGCAATGGCACGGAAGGTTTTTCCATTTTACTTTTCATCGAATACTTGGGCTTTAAGACAACATGAAACGTAATTTTTTTTCTAAGATCAGAAGTAAACTATCTGCGCAAGTTGACAAATACAGTGACTGATTTTAGGCGGGGTGCACCGATGACAGAGAATCAGATCAGTTAGTGATCGCCCTGGAGCCAGAAGCCGCCTCTGTCTGTTGCAGACGACTAAGTATAGCACAATATGCCAACAACACGGGCATATCATTTGCTGAGGGTACCAAGTACTTGGTACTTGATTGCGGAGGTAACATTGTAAAATTCAATATATTCATTTGTAGCTTACATGACTGAGATACATCAGCAAGAAAAACATATGAATTGTTATTTAATGTAAACAAAATTTTGATAGTTCATGTAAGCGTGTTATATGTTATACTACTATATATTGTGTTATTATATGTTATTTTACTATATGTTATGTTATTGTATGTTATGTTATTATATGTTATGTTATTATATGTTATGTTACTATGTATTATGTTATTATGGAGATACATCATGGAGCTATGACATATAGAGTAATTACAGTACGCTACCATTCTCGATGATAAAAATTTACTGTTTCCATGATGCAGGAGGAACCGTTGACATTACTGCTCATATAACAGACACAGACGACAGAGTTAACGAGTTAGCGCCACCTAGTGGTGGTCCTTGGGGAGGCACCGAGGTAGACAAAAACTTCCTTCATTTCCTTTCAAAAATATTTGGAACGAACTTTATCAATGAGTATCAGAAAGAAGCCCCTAGGGAATGGTTGTCTATGGTATCTTCTTTTGAGAAAATAAAAAAAGCATTCAAGCCCAATGGAAAATCAAAGCTAAGTCTCCCTGTATTGTGGAACATGCAAAAACTTTATCGGAAATTGAACGATGGTAAGGAAATTGATGACAGAATCAGTCAGATGTCAGCTAATGGAATTGACTTTGTCGCAGGGAATATGGTAATCGATCACGTGACTTCGATGGGCCTTTTCGAGCCCGTAGTCACAGAAATCATACAGCATGTCACGTTGTTGTTAACAAACCGCACACTTCGCGGTATGAAGTACATTTTCATGGTAGGAGGATTTAGTGAGTGCGCTGTATTACAACAAGCTATGATGGATGCCTTCTCAGGAAACGGTCTCAAAGTACTCATCCCACATCAGCCACAGCTCGCCATAGTTCAAGGCGCTGTATTGTTTGGGCACAAACCGACAGAAATCACTCGAAGGATTGCCAAACACACATATGGATCAGCGGTTTCTGCTCCCTTTAATCCGAAAATACATGATCCTATGTACAAGGTTATAGACAGCATGGGGAGGGTACGCTGCGATGATGTACTAAATGTCTACGTCGAAAAGGGTGAAGAAATCAAACAAGGAACAAAGCGACACTTTTCCATTTATGCTTCTCCACATTCTGAAGAAGAAACAATAAGTATTCTACGGTTAGACGATAAACCACAAAAACCAGTTCAGTATATCAATGTGCCAGGAATGACCGAGGTTGGTAAAATCACTTTAAAAACACCACCATCTGCCAAAAGGAGGGAAATGAATGTGGAATTGATATTGGGAGGTACTGAAATACTAGTAGAAGCAGAATTTACAGCAACGGGAGAAAAAGTTAGTACATCAATTAACTTTCTGCATGGCTAATGCCTTATGGTACTACCAGTCCCAGTACAGCTGAATGGGACACTATAGGATAATACGATATCATTTTTTGAGACTATTTATATTCAAATTTTGAACTCTTAAAAATATAAATTTAATAACATGCGTGAATAAAATATGCATGCAAAATCAATACAAAGATAAGTATTAGAAAAATGTTCATTAATTTAAAACAACTGCTTAGTGATATTGATCTAAAATATGGGAATAAGCTAAATAGAATTTGAAATTGTTAATATTTCAAACGTTAATTGAATTTGAACTTGTTAATATTTTAAACGGTTTTTGAATGAAAGAACGATATTATGTTTTAAGGAGTAGTTGCAGAATTGCAAAGTTAAATAGCAGAGTGCTTATGTACGCTAAAAACTGAATTTGCTTGATCTGAAGACACTGACATCACGTTCTAATGTTAACAAAAAGAATAGTTCGTGTTAAGGGAAAGTTTGATGCATTGCGACAAAAAGATGATCAAGTACAAATATGGCTCTCCTAATAGAGCAAAAAATTCTTCCAAAGCCGATGTTTGGACTATGCAAGCAAATTAGGATTTCGTGATGTTAGAGCTCAGCTATAACCAAAATTCACTGTGAGTCTTTAAATTCTAGCTTTACAAATAAGTACAATATATATGTATTGATTAACCAGTTACTGTGTATTTGTTACAAACATATTTATTGATTTATTTGCTGGCACACTTCTTCACACACGTTGCTTTCCTTTTGAAGATTCCCTTACTCTTGCAGCCGCCCCAATTAACTTTGACACATTTTTGCTTTTCACTGCTCCACTCCCAGCGTTTTAAATTCTTTCCACAATCAGCAATTAATATTGGGAAATTGCACATATTTGTGTCTAAAAAAAGCATTACAAACTTTATCCACTTTATCAATCACAGGTCTAGGTATATATAACCATTCAAATTGCTTGGTTGCTTTAATGAATAAAACTCTGATTTAAATAAGGGATTGTTTTCTTGAAAATTCTTAACTTCTCTTCTTATAGTGCTTTAGTTGTAACTTTTTGCCTCAGACAAGATTTTTTGTTAAATCATGACCATTTTAAAATAAAAGTTATCAGGGAAGTAATTTGAGAAATCTGTATTTTATATATCTATGATATATATATATATATATATATATATATATATATATATATATATATATATATATATATATATATACTTTTTTGCCGGGTTTATATATATATATATATATATATATATATATATATATAAACCCGGCAAAAAAGTTTCTAGCCACCTAATATTTTTGAAAAAAAAGAAAGGGTTTAATTTTTTAAAATGTGTAATATATATACATTTCCAATTACCCCTATATATGTGTGACAGAATAATGTATTTAGCAATATTATTCGGCCATGCTCCAGTGAACACGATTCGTTTTTGAAGAGCAGGGATCGCTTTCAAAAATTGCACTGTGGAAGGTTCAGTGGTCTATTGTTTCATGTGTACGCTTTGTGTGCTGGTGTGCTGAGATTGACCAGTATGTTTAATCCGATTCGCCCCGCGGTGCTGAAAATCAGTCATAATGGGCAGATTATCTAACCTTGATTGGGACCGCGCCATCGGGCTACTGGAGGCGGGCTGGAGTTTCCGTGCCAGAGCAAGATCTCTCGGGGTGCATCACACAACAATATCGAACTTAGCGCAAAAATATCCTGAAACCAGAGACGTAAAAGATCTACCGAGGAGTGGGCGGCCACGAGCGACTACACCACCGGATTCGCAATATCCGACTGATTGCCCTTCGAAATCGATTTACGATGGCACCCGCTTTTCGCAGCTCTATCATTAGGCGAAGAGGACTCGGCGCAAGGCCTTTTTCCACCCAAACGTTCGGAACCGGTTACATCAACGAGGGATATGGTCCAGAAAGCCAGCAAGAAAGCCATTTTTGCTTGCCCATCATCGAAGAGCCCGGCTCCGGTGGGCACAACATCGCGCTCGCTGGACACGTCAGGGTGGAGACATTGTTGCTTACTGATGAATCAAGATTTTGTCTCCAACACATCGATGGCAGATTGCGGGTTTGGAGGCGTCGGGACGAACGGTATAAACACAACTGTATTCGTGAATTTCAGCAAGGACGAGGAGGAAGCATTATGGTCTGGGGAGGCATTAGCGAGCAAAGAAAAACGCAGCTTCAAATTGTCGAACTTAGCGCAAAAATACATTGACGAAATTTTGGAACCGATTGTTGTGCCATTTGCGGACAACTATGGGGACGAATTTTTGTTCTTGGATGACAATGCTAGACCTCACCGCGCGCACATCGTGGACGATTACCTCGAGGCTGAAGGAGTACACCGAATGGACCGTCTTGCTCACCCGACTTAAATTCCATAGAGCACATGTGGGATTACTTAGGAAGGGCACTACATCGTCGAGTAAACGGCGGAGAAAATCTCAATGACATTAGGAGATAACTTTTGAAAGAATGGGACAGAATGCCAGAACAGTACGTTAGAAAACTCGTGCATAGCATGCGCAAGCACTCCGCAGAATGCATAGCAAATAGAGGTTGCCACACTCATTATTATGCAGGGACTTCCAAAGTGCAATTTTTGAAAAGGACCCCTGCTGTAGAAATTAAGGGTGAAAGAATTTTTGTGAGAACATGTCAGTTATAAGTTTCAACTCAGCTTAGGATAAGTGATGCTGGAAGCCGACTAGAGCAGTCGTTACCTCGTAAGTAGACTACATTTTGAAATATTCACAAATCTGTAAGTGGCTAGAAACTTTTTCTGCCGGGTTTATATATATATATATATATATATATATATATATATATATATATATATGTGTGTGTGTGTAGAATTATTACGTTTGTGACGTTTTTCAATGTTATTTACAATGAAAACACAAAGCGTTCAAACAACAGTCTTACGAGATGCTTTCCCACATGCTAGCATGCATGCTTGTTTTGTTTTGAAATTGTTCGCGTTTCCGGAGCAGCCTCCATAAATAAACTGAAGACACTGTCCCGTTCCGGAGTCGTAGTACCATCTACGAAAGGCAGCTTTGCATGGCCCGGTCTCAGCTGATAGCGCGCACTCTACAAGGCACACTAAACTAAATGTACGCTTGTTTTTGGTGAACGCTTGTATTATGCCCTCGACCTTGCCTTTTTGGAAACTCGTCATGATTAAAAGGCGCACATCAAGTCACACTTATAATCTGTCCTCATGTTTTAAAATACACTGAAATAATAGAGGTTGCAAATCAAACTTAGTTGAGGTATTAGTGAGCGATAATTGTCAATTCGATGTTGATATTGATTGTATTTTATAGAGTATTTAATTATTGCCACTATGAATGATAAAATCATTGAAAAATTAAGGTTGGTTGATCAGTGAAATAACATCATTTTATTGTTAAACTAAATTCATTCGCTTACAGATTTGACGTTTTTATTCATCTTGAGGTTTGCATATTAAATTTAAAAGTAAACACGTGATGCTTCTTTGTTATAGGGTTATTTTTAATTAAAGCATTACACTTAAAATACAGTCAGGTACACTTTACTTTCTTAAACCTTGTAACGCAGCAATTTTTTATTTTATGCTTTTGGTAACGAACAGAAATCCATTTTAAGATTAAGAACAATTGTGTAAGGTCAGATAAAACGGTAAATAGTACATACACGTATAAAAATCGCAAACAAACTTCATTATAGCGCTTTTATAGTCAATATTAAAACCCTTACATTGTTATTATCCATATGAATAAAGCGCTTGTGTACTTGGTATGACATGTGTTACCATGCATCGGACACGGTCCACCGTGGAGTGCAATTTCATTGGAAACGGTTTTATTTTCATTCAGTACCTTTTTCCACAAAAAAGGAGTCTCTTTAAGAACTGCAATCTGCCTTCAAAATTAGCACTCCGCATTTAGGGGTGATTTCAAGAAGTTGTGGAACACGCATGGTAACCAGTTGGCAAGTGATTGCCTCCCCCTCCCCACGGTTCCTCCCATCTCTCGCATGAAAGTCTCAAAATAAGCCTTCGCATTTTTCTTACCAGTTCTTAACGCTGGCACCCACTGAATATATCCAAATAAGCAGAAAATCAACTTTAAGGGTAAATTGATATATGCCATTTTGTTAGCAGTGTTATATCTTAGATTTTAAAGCGTTAGATTGCATTTACGGTTTTAAATCAGGGCAGAGTGTACGGAATGTGTTAACTGTGAAGTCTGTGTATTGATTTTTATTCAAGACTAAAGGCTAGACAATTTAACTGACGATTAGTCTGCGACGAGCGCATTGTTTCACCTATTGATTTACATCCATTGATTGATTATAGTCCCTTAAAGATAATTAGTTATCAACGAAGCCTAGCTGTTCATTTGGCAATTAAGTATACAAACATTCGTTTAATCGACCAATGGTTTAGTGAAGTCATATCTGAGTACGTTGTTTATCTCGAGAAAGCCGCGATCACCCTCCAAGTGTCGACCGCGCTGAACGCTGCATACCTTGATCGAAGTGAAAGACGTTCTAATTACACTGTGTCTAAAAGCTCTACCCAGTAACAAGAGTCGATACCACGCTACATATGTGAAATGAGTAATTCGTGTGAAAGTCGTGTGGAAGCGGTAGTTCATGTAAAAGTCGTTTAAAAGGGGTAATTCGCAGGAAGCGTTTGAATTTTTGAACAAAAACAATGTTTTGAATAGGATTAGACGTATATTTTAAAACCTTGAAGTGTTTAGAAGAATATGCTAACTATAACTATGGGTGACGATACATCTGGGGCGATTTCTCCACCGGAACAACGACAGAGAGTGGAATAATTAGTGTTGCAAGGGTAGTATAATACTGGCTTTACTTTATTATTGGGGCCGGTCCCTTAAATTCGAAATAAATTCTGAGAAAGAACCACTCAGTAAAACCGCAAAGAACAGATTATATTTAAAAAAGCCATGTTTGAGTTCATTGGGGATTATCCCAGATTACAGTTAACTTTTGTGAATTAAACCACTGTGGATTGCCACAAATTACAGCTAACTTTTGTAATATGGTCACAGGGGATCATCCCCTATGAAAGACTCTGAAAGATATGTTGCATCTTATTGACCAAAAACGTAGATAATTTAAAACGTAGAAATTACTGCGTATCACATAAAATTCGTCTCTCGCGTCAAACAGTTCGGAGTATTGCCTTGTTTTCTGACAACTAATGTGTAATTCAAATAGTTCGAGCTATGAACTGAAGAGTAAGAAAATTCCGTATTTTCTATAAAAATGTTAGAAAAGTAGGAAAGATTTGGCGTCACGTTTCCAATATATAACCGTATTATCAAAGAGGATAGATGTTATACGGATTTGCCGTATTGCACAATATATGCTCAAAGGTCTTTAAAGCATCACTCCCTTTTTATATATTGTTTATGTTTCATCATCTAAAGAGTTTCCATAGATATTGTACTTGATCATCATGGTTTCATGTTTAGTTGTCGCTATGTGAACAATACCCAGAAAACATTGTGGCGTTAGAAAAATGCTGGATGGACGTCGCCCTGACGTCAGATCAACGTCGGGTTTTAATTGTTGATGGAAGTCGAAACAGCGTCTATTTTTCGATGCCGGATAGACATAGATTATCTGACGTCTAATCAACATTGCGGATAGGTTAAATTAAAGTCGAAACAGCCACAATCATAGTGTGGTCACCCCTCCGTCACAGTAAAACACACCTTTGGTCATCCGGTCATGCATGATATGTAAGAAGTCGATTTCCATGGATATTTTTCAAAACTAGGTAAAAAAAACACGCTCTTGAAATTCTCATATTTTACGTGATCCTTTTGCTATACTTTCGAAGTAACCTGTCATGGCTACCATTTCCGGTGAGCGATAACACAAGGTGGTTATTTTTATAAGTCCGACGTCTATACAGCGTCGATTCTCCTAATTCTATTCAGCGTTGCACCAAAAACGTTGATTAGAGATCGAAAAAATTGCGTTTTGGTCCCGACCAAAGGCAATGTCTAAGCAACGTTGCTTACGTAATGCCTATTTAGCATTGTGTCAAAGACGTTTCTTAGACGTTGGTCTGTGGTTGCGATCAATCCCAACCCAAGGGCAACCAGAGTCGCAACCACAAATCGAGGTTGGATCAAATGTATAGAGGGTGTAACTGAAAGGACCTCTCACAGCAACAACCAGTGAACAACTGCGATGTTGACAGAGTGTCGGGATTTGGTTGATTGCGTAAATCGAAGCAACGTCTCCCTCAAGAACCAACGGGGTTTGTGGGGTGGGATGGGGCGGGATGGGGCGGGAGTTTTGAGTTTTCTTATTTGGAATAAGGACTTGGGTTTCAAAACCAATCGCTTCAAGACGCATATACAGTTTGCCGTATATTTAGTTTAGTTAATTCACGTTTTCGTCCAACATGTTCTACAAACTCTCCAAAAGCAATTATAAAAATACAAATAATAATTAGCACACTGACTTGTTTCGAAAACTCCGTCTTATTTTGTTAATTTTGCAATGTTTTATCATCGAAAAAATATTTATAAGCGGCTACATAAAATTTATAACTCTAATTTAAAATGCTGTTACCGAAACGTGCAAAAAATCACACATAAGCTGGAAAAGTAAGAAAAATAAACAATAATCTGATCATATGATACATTTGTCACAAGTCTTATTGAAATGGATGTTCAACAGACTGCGCAAAAAGGAAGAAATTCACTTTTCATATGACGATTCGAACAGATACCTAACATAATAATCTAACCCCAAGACATCAAACCCAAGACACTTAACCCAAGACATCATTCAATTAATTTTTCTCACAGCTTAAAAATGATAATAAAATTGTCAGGCACTTATAAAAAGATAACCCACTCGTTTGGAACGCGACAGTTTGCTTGAAAAAAAAATGTGTCCGGTGTCCGGAATATAGGGGTGGTATCAGCCTGGACCGTATTATACAGAAATCAGAACATAGGGAGTTGCCCACATAATAGAGGTTTGTCCGGAGGCAGGCTTTACTGTAGATGTAATTCACACTGGGACCAGTTTCTGTTTGTCCGATAGCACAACCTCGTGGCCTTGTTCCCAGTGCAGTGGCGGCAAAGTCTTGTCTGAAATGAAATATTAAGTCAATCTTCACGATGATGATCAGTTTAAATAGCCATTCATTTTTTAAACAGTAGTTCTGTCGTTACACATTTGTCATCACTCTGTTCAGGGTGACCACCTGGAATCCGAAACGAAATTCCCTGAGTTTTCCAGAGGTTTTCCATACAATGAATTTTGACAGCGCAGATTTTTCAGAATTCTAAAACTAAAATGTTTTGGTTCGAAAACAATAGTCATCGACTCCGTATCCCACTATTTCTCTTAAACACTTAGAAAAAGACAACGTTCAACAAATTCTTAATAAACCCATCCAATTTTGCAGAAGAAAAATTAACGTGAAAATATTCTGGAAAATCTGCAATTTACTAAAAATTAAATTCCCTGAGTTTTCCCTGAGATATGCCGGAATTTTCAAATTCTCTGAGTTTTCCCTGACTGGAAAACGTTGATTCATTTCCCCTATATTCCCTGATTTCCAGGGTCGGTGACCACCCCGTCTGTTTTATAAATAAATTCGCTTTTGTAGCGTGGTGCTATGGCGATAGCCAAGCGCTGTACAAGAAAGTTGTCCTTAATCCAAGAAGCGGAGCATCATACTTCCAGGGAAAGGGATGAGGGTGGGGGGGGGGGGGTTGGGGGGCACTCGAGGACAAACTGGTTACCACTCCTGTGCATGATTTGATAAACAACCCCCTAAACACGGAGTGCTAAGTTTGAAATAATATCCCCTTTTAACCAAACGCTCAGCCCATTTCGGAAAGAACCCCGCGCCTTCTCATGAGAAAAGCAGAGTAATGAAAAGTACCTCTTTTCTTGAAATCGGCACTCTGCGCAGAGTGCGTCCGGCATTGAAATTACCTACTTTATCCGCTTTTTTCGGACACTCATGGTAACGCATATGATACCAAGTGCCCCCCCCCCCCCAACTAATAGATACGATGGAGGGAGGGGGGCGATGTACGGTAAAAAAAAGTGATATGCCGATTTTAACATGAAGATTAATTCTCTTACATTGATTAGGGATATCGAAAGTTAAGGAGCCGCTGGAGTGGTTCGCGTCTGTGGCTGAAAATGTATGAAGGCAGCACCTGATTCCACAGAGCACACACAAGAGTACCAGTATACCGCTCAGTATCAGCAACAGTACCACCCAGGAGGGCATGTCTGTAACAGATATGAAGTTCATTTTAAAACACACACGCATACTATATATATATTACTTAAGCTTACATTTAATTTGCAACATACTGCTTTTACGAAAAAAAGCACGAAAGCAAGGACAATTTTAGTTTAGGCAATTTATTGTTCGTAAATTGTTAAAAAGTGACCTTTCATAAATTCAAGACTCAATATTCGAAGTCCTACTCTGGATTCCATTTATTTTGTTGCCGTCTTGTTCCTGAATTCTCGCTGAACCATGAGCACTAGTCGCCTCTTTGTCGTTTTCAAAACATCCGTAATGAGCGGAGATTGGCTGGTTTATTTTGGAGATGAGAGTCCGAAACCAGGCCGCTGTTTCCGCTTTGCAGAAGAACTCTACATTTCTTCTTTCACAGGACAGTGTTTCTGTGACCTCCCTGTATGCATAGACATCTCTACACAAGCGTTGAATATATGTTCGAATAAAATGGATCAGTGTAAAGAGACGCCATATCCACAACGTTACAAGCACGTCATGACCCGGCACGAAAGAAAGGCGGGGGAAAATCTCTCACAACGTTATTGGATGTTGTGTAAGTTCCGAAAGAAAAAAATAACGTCCATCAGGCCATAAGGCAGAGACGAGGTTTTGACGTCAAATGTTTACTCCGAAAAGCTGTCGTTCGTTTATCTCTGCCTTTAAATGGGATGTCTTTTTTACGGTAAATCAAACGCAAAAACAGAACTAGACCGAATTTCGCTGCACGTAGCGACATGGCACTCACTTGCAATGGTACGATCTATCTGGTCAAAGACACATTTTTCAGTGTTTCGACATAATTATCAGCTGCCGAATTATTATCTTCAACGAGTAGATCGAAGCAAATATAATGTAATCTCTTTTGGGTACAAATAACCAAATTCAGTTTTCTAACCGTTTTCGAGATAATGCTCAACTTTCGGTTTTTTTTACCTTGACCATGACGGAAGAAGTCAAGGTCACCGAAAAACCTCTTATATAACGTCTTTTAGGCTCAAAGGGTCGAAAATAAGCTCAAAATCGCTCTATCTCTAAGCGTTTTCTAACGGATTACGATATACAGAGGTCTCATGACCCTGACTGTCGAGATTCAGTACACCATGTTACTGTCTACTGACACCGTACACGTGTTGAAACAAGAATTTGAGCGCTATTTCCAGCAATTTTTTGTGATGAGGAGCGGTTTGAAAAAATATTTTTACCTCAATATGAAGGTCAAGGTAAAAAAATTTCGCGGATTTCACGAAAACTCATTACCCTCTATGTCTTTGCCAAATGCCGTCTTTTTACTAACAAACCCTGTCGGAGGAGTTTTCTGGAAACCACTTTGAGGTCAAAAATACTTTGATCTCAATTTGACCTTGACCTTGAAGGTCAAGGTAAAAAAATCTCTACGGCGTACGGCATCTCTAGCATTAACAACTACTGCGGGGTAGCCAATGCTATGGAGGTCAGGATGCGAGAATTCAGCAAATGGACTTGAGCGAGGACAAGTTGTTGGCGAAGCCCCACCCATCACGGCAGCTAACAGTTCATTCAAGTCAGTGGACAATTTAATACTTATGGAGATGTTAAAACAACCGGCAAGACGGACAATCTGGATGTCTAAGGTCAAGCCGGACTCGGGCATTCCCTTGGTGGAGAAAGATGCCAAAATACTGGAGGGATTAGCCAGGCGCTAAACAGCACCTGCATGCAAGACAACACACTCACAGAGCTGAAAGGCGCCTTAAATCAGAAACAGTTGGCAGATCCTGCTTTTTTTTTCAAACTACTGGGGAGTGTCTGTATAACCACTAGGGATACGGGAAAAATTGGGATCTAGCAACCGACGTCGATGGTCCAGCTGCATCGCGATGTCTTTCTGCTCCACAGCTGGTCCTCCATCAGGCGGGCTCAGGAGTTGCATCATGTCGATTTACTTAGCCAGACGGAACTTTTTTTCCAGCTAAGCGGGAATAGATCGTTTAATTTAGAAAATATGGCCTTGTGTCGAGATCTCGCTCTGATGACTCGATCTCGGCGTCCCTACTCAGGTGGCTCCTCCAGCAGAGGCAGCTTCCAGAGGCACGGGAGAGGCCTGGTTCGCAGCGCCAGCCCCCAGCCGAGAAACAGCGACAGAAAGACTGTGTTTCCAGCTTCCAGGTTTCGTAGCAGGATAGGTAGCAACGAATCCAGACGTTAAGTAGAGATAAAGGACTCATCTCTATGTGATGAGTTTATCAAGATAAATACAGGGCTTGCTGAACTGAAAAGGCTCTTAGCCCTCAAGAGGAAGGCTAGGTCATTTCTGCAAAATTTGGAAAAAGATGGGTGCCCCACGCCGGGTCATCAGATGACTTTGACAAGGTATCCCCTTCCATTCAAGAGGGACGCATGGGGCAATACCCCACCCTCTTGCGTATACGTGATTTTTATAAGATCTGTCTTATCAGACGATTATGTTATGGTGGATGAAAAGATTAAATCTGCCATTTTGTTCATACAAATGCCTTGCAGCTGCCGTTGGATCGACCCGATGATTTGAAAATTAGCATCCTATCTTTTCTGTGCCCGTAACACAGTTGAAATGTAATTTCTAATAAAATTTGAAATTAACTTAACTGGAGTACAAAACTTTTATGGTTAGCTCCAAGTACTTCATGGGTAACCCCATGTTTACCCGTACTGAGATCCGATAGTCACTTTTCATCCTTACGCCTGTGAAGAAACACAGTTTGTAGCATCAGTTAGGTTTTTGATTTTTGAGGGCCCATCCAAAGGTCCGATGGAGGAATGAACATTGCAGGAAGTTACTGGAAATCTTGGAGATCAATTTTTGCTGGAAATCTTGGAGATCAATTTTTGTTGGAAATCTTGGAGATCAATTTTTGCTGGAAATCTTGGAGATCAATTTTTGCTGGAAATCTTGGAGATCAATTTTTGCTGGAAATCTTGGAGATCAATTGGGTGAAGTTTTAGAGAATTACATCTGGGGAGGGGGGGGGGCGGCGTAGCAACAGTTTGATTTGCCAAATGCAGTGTCACGTTTTAACCATTTTAAGATTGTAAAAGTGCTGTTTGGACTGTTTGAAAAAAAAGAAAAAGTGAAACCTTTCTGCACCAGGCGTATCCATCGGGTTTTATCCCTACTCCAGTTTTCCGTTCCATTTGCAGGTGGAGATAAGCAAACGATAACGTTTCGTTTATTTCGTAAATCTTTCGTAAAGAGTTGAAAAGAAGGGTAGGCAAGGGGCGTAGGAATTGCAGGATTATAACAACTATAGAACTTTTCAATGTGCTGAAGCTGAATTCTTTTAGTCAATAGATTTGGCGATAAAAACATGCAACTGACAGTGCAAGAATTATATTTTTAATAAAATACAACGTAATAAAACAAAATTACTATTAAATTTGCACAATAAATAACCTATGCATACACACACACACACACACACACACACACACACACACACACACACACACACACACACACACACACACACACACACACAAACACACACACACAGCAGTTAAGATGCACATACACACGGATCATCTCGGATCTCGGGGCACATTTTCCCAGCAGTTATCGCTGACTGACCTGCAGATATCCAGCTCTTTCATGGCACCTTTCTGTCGAATGTTGACCCCTTCTTTACAGCGGCGGAGATACGTCACCAGCGAAGCATTGCGCAGGCACTCTTGATGTTTCTCTATAAACTCTGTAATAAAAGCAATTCTATGATTTTGGGATAATTTTTTATCGGGTACATTTTCGACAATTGGGCAGTCGAAAAACTCTTAATTGTTTTACGCATGCTTTATTCTGGAGGAAGCGGAATTTTTTATTATTATTTTCTAAATTTCTTAAAGTACGATTTCAACCTGTTAAACGCGTTTTAATAATTCTGAACGAATCAATATAAAGTGCTTTACTTCTTATTGGTCATACGTCATACGTAATACGTCATACGTCATACGTCATACGTCATACTCTTTTCTTGGAACATTACTCAGTAGCAGTTCATCATCTAAATAAAAATGTAACGCTGTTACATTGCTAACGTCAAAAAAAAAAAAAGCGTGACACCCCGTCAAATGTGGAGGTTGGGGTGGACGGGGGTGCAAGATAGCATGACACACCGTCAAATGTCGGGGGGGGGGGGGGGGCAGGGATTAAGATATGTGTGGCACAGCGTCAAATGGGGGGGGGGGGGGGAGGGCTAGGGTGTAAGATAGCTTGACACATCGACCAATGTGGGGGGGGGGGTGTAGAACACGTGACACACCGTCAAACGTGTCCTCGCAGATGTACTGCATGACGTGAGTGGCAGCAGACATAGAGACCTGGAGCCTTACACTGCATCCCTCCATTGCCGTCTCCCCCATACAGCTCTTGTACTTGTCAAATAAACTGAAAAACGATATTCATTGTCACAGAATATTAAAACATGTGTGGAAAGGTTATGGGAACCTTTACAAAATCTGTCTTTTTTATTTCAAAATCGAAGCGTTGGGTAAGGGAGCGGGGAGATTGTGAATTAAATATACAGCCTAGTTTTTGATTGACCTCCATACCCTAAATGCTGCTCTAAAGGAAGCAGGAAGGGGGAAGGCAGCGTGGAGAATTCACCGAGTTCGCACTTCCTCATGGCCTGATATATTAATTTCCTGTGGGAATGTTGTGACACAGCATCAGCATTCGCGTCCATTACTGCAGGCGGTCAACAACTTCCCTGTTCCTTCATCATTTGAATGACACTGATATGTACATCTATAAATAAAGTCATACACGCACATCCTGAGGGAGTGGGGCGGGGTGCTAGTAGGTGGGCTAGGTGTTTAGCTGTGGGCGGACTTGCCTCGAAATCTTATATTAAAAAAAGAGAAATACTGGTTCAGGGGATGTTGGAAACCAAGGATCAATCAAATCAATAAAAGTCTGATTACAGAAACGAGGCGTTGGATGGGCAGAAGGCAGAAGCAGGTGTGTGTGTGTGTGTCTGTGTGTGCGTGTGTATGTGTGTGTGTGCGTGCGTGCGTGCGTGCGTGCTTGTGGCGGGGAGGGGGTTATTTATCTCTTGAATAAATACAGCCGTGAACTGGCCTTTTATTGGCACTGTGATTATGGCTTCCTTCCAATCCACATCTTTTAACGGACGGCAACTAGAAAAACTTGTGCTTGCCTAAAAACGCCAGCGGTTGGTATCACACGGAAAACAAGAATGAGACTCGGTACTGGGCTACCAACGAATCTCACTGGCCGAAATCTAGACCGAGGCTATTCGAGCCACAATGAGATTTTTTTTGGATTGCGTGATTCTTTTAGTTAGACGAGAAACCCGCACAAAAGTGGAGAATTCAGCTCTTGCGAAGGAAAGCCGTATTTTACTTTTGTAAAAAAAAAAATTATCTGACTTTTAACTTAAAATAAATTAAAATATAACTTAAGATAAAAGAATATATACATATAACAAAATTGGCAAGAGCAGTAACAAAAGAGAATCCCACTAATAAAAGACATAGGTTACTTACTTCTGGCAATGGCTGGAAAATGGAAAGATACCTGCCTCCTCCTCCCCCCTCCCCCCTCCCATTACTTGATATAAATGACTTCAATATGTTTAAAAAAAAGACCACTCTGACACGTTTTAGCCATTCTTGTAAACAAATCTTCAATAAAATGGCGATGTTTTTAATTTTTACGTTCTATTCCCGAGCAAAGGATATTTTTCATTAAATTCTGAAGATGTATGGTCCAAGAGCCGCAATATTACAATATTAAACTATTATTTTTAAACAGATATTTTCCTGTTGGATTCATATCTCAAGATTATTAAGAATAATGTCCAACTGGTGTAAAAACTATTGCGCTGATGTATTTTTTCTCAAAACGATAATGAATATCACTTCTATCTATTCCACAAGAAAAAAAGAAGAAAAGAAAAGAAAAAAAAACTACCTGCAGAATTGAGACAGTTGACGTTTATCCATTCGGAACGTGGTGTGGTGATCCATGCTGTATTCGGATTTTATACCTATCCCAGCAGAACGCAAGTGCTCCATCAGACCTGATTCCGCTTGGCAGTGCTTTACACGGTACAAACAATTACCAACACAACCTGGAAACATCAAATTCTTCTAAATAATTCCTATAGTGTTACAAACAAAGGAATCACAAAACATCACTAATTTTAAGGACCATTTAAAGAAAAAATATGAGTAAGTCAGTCACCATGCACATCGGGAAAACATGACGCTCCAGGCCAGTCCCCATAGACGTTGTGTGTCCATAATTGCTATTTGGCATTTGGATTCGTGTGACGTAAATTAGACCGACTATGCCCTCTAAAACACAATACGAAAACAACAGGAAAGTAATAAATAAAATGACTTACCAGAGATGAAAACACCAAAGATAACAACTGCATTATTCAAGATAAACATCATATTTGATTCAAATCCACAATTAATATGATAATTTTTATCTGTTCTTTCTGGCTTTTATAAATGCTGAGGCGTCAGTAGGGTGAACACAGATCTTAACAGCACGATGCAACAGTTTTCGTGATTGAACATAAATGTATTAACAGGACACAGTTCCTTCTATTATATGCAAGTAGTATGAAAAGAGGGGTTCTGCGTCAGGAAGTGACGTCATAATGACGTCATAGCCTGAGTGTATAACTTGGTCATTATACTTGGTCGATTTGCATATAATTTTTACTGTTTGATTCAGTTTTATGTAAAGTTTTGTTATAAAGTTTTGTCATATACAGGCTAGTTGCGCATCTGGTTGTATGCATAATTGTAACATGCCGCCATTTTAACTTTGTAAAGAGTGAAAAATTGAGATAACTTCCGCTATAGTTGACCGATTTGAATGAAAATTTCACTGTTTGATTCAGTTTTATATCTAGTTTTAACATTACGTAGTTATGGGCTTTTTGCGCATGTGGCTGACGCAGAACACCTCTTTTCATACCACTTACGCAGGAGACTACTGCATTAAAAAGAAATGTCTAATTTAAGAAATGAAAAGCGTCTCAAATTTAGTAGTTATATAGTGGGCATACTAAAACAATATATAATGAGCATGCTAAAACAGTGACGTCAAAATGACGTCACAGGGATGGCGGGCAGACGGACAGACGAGGACAGACGCAGACAGACGGACAGACGCGGACAGACGCAGACAGACGGACAGACGCGGACAGGCGCGGACAGACGGGCAGACGGCTCGACGCGGGCAGAGGCGGGCAGACGCGGACAGAGGCGGGCAGACGGGTAGACAGACAATTCCCCAAACGTACAAGCTCCCCAAATGTTTTTAAGCAGTGGACTCAGTAGTCACATGATTCTAGCTCACCTATGAGGCCCCCTTAAAGTCAAAGGCGCATAAAAAAGGGGTATAAAAATAACCCCCCTTTTCAGCATTTCCCACACTCTCATGCATACACACACATACCAACACCATGACATGTTTAGCGCTTATTTCGTATTAGTGGGGGCCGCTAAAGAGCGGCCGTGGAGGATCTTAGTTCGGTGTCTTCACTTCTTGGTGCCGCTGCCGCCGCTGTTGTCTACCTTCCTCCTGTGTGCCGCTACCCCGGCCCTGTTTGAGACGAAATACGTTCCGAGAACACTACAGGTATGACGCTCGGACTTCATAGCCTCTTGGCAACTCTGTTCGTGCGCTCTCGCTGTGACGCCCTGTGGAATCAGAAAGCTGCAGAACTCACAGAATCGTACATCGTCCAGAAAGCGCACGGCGTCTTGGACTGTTGACTCTTTGCTAGAGTTCTCCTCCAGTTTCATCTCAACCAGGGCAGTGGTGCGACCAGAGTCGGAAGGCGGCTGCATCTGGCTGGCGTTGGTCGTTGCTGGCGTATATGTAATGCTGGCGACAGCGGCCGTCAGCTCATCCATAGGAGCAGCAGGTTCCAGGTAGACTTGAGGGCTCTCCGGCTTCGAGACGGTGGCACTGGGAACGTGCCTCCGCCTCGTTGGTAGCTGCTCGGCTGGCATCCTGCGGACAGTGACGTCTGGCTTCCGAGGGCTGGTCATTTTACAGGGCGACGGATCTGGCAACTTCACAGACGACTGTTGCCTTAGCCGTTTGTGACTCTCCTCCGCTCCCCTGCCAAAAGGGTTGTATTCCTGGGTTGTAGCCGTCTGTCGCTGCCTCCACTTTTCCAGCATAAAGATATGATATTCAATATAAATTTCCTCAAAGAGGTTAACATCTTTGTCGGTGAGGAAAAACCTCCGTCTCCGCTCAGCGTTAAAAACCTCAGCTTTGCACGATGCTAACCAGTCAACAGACAAAAGCGAACTGATTGAATCGAGTTAGTGCTGTCTGAAAAAGAGGTTGACCCCCCGGCCGGCCGACCGGCAGGCCCCCCCCCCGGCCTGCGACATGCACTGTGAGGTTAGCCACATACTGGAAGCCATGTAGCAGCCCCCCCCCCCGGCCGACCGACCGGCAGGCCCCCCCGGCCAGTGGGCCACAGGCCACTGGGTCATCAACTCCATATATGAGTAGTACAAAAACAAGAGTTTGTCAATGCTATGACAATTGCAATGGCAAGACATCATGGAAACGTCTCTGATAGCAACGTCAGCTAGCAACATGGAAATTGATAGCTTGTTCGGCAACGAAACAACGGCTTTTACAGATGCAGTTTTAACTGCAGAGGAGAATGCTTCGTTCCTAAGTACAATAGGAGAAGCTGAAAAAGCCTTGGAGGAAGCATTATGGGCTCCGTCAGACGTGTCTACAGTACAGCAAAGAAAGCCTGAGGAAGCGTTAGGTGCTCCGCCAGACGTTTCGACAGTACAGTAAGCAATGCCAGATCCTGAGAGATCTGACTACCTGTTCTGGATTGCAAATGCGCTTGTAAATGGTAGCGCCAACCCACTTAGCACAAAGTTAAAGGCACATCTAGAGCATCTTGAGGAAGAAGAAGTGGTCATGTCAAGCGATGACGACAACGGCGGCGATGACGACAACGACGGCGATGACGACAATGACGGCGATGACGACAGCGACGGCGATGACGACAAGCATCTCAAATCTAAATTTGAATTCAGCAAGACCATTCCTGCTACTGAGGAAGACGTCACGCTGTTGAAACGAAACTTTAAAGTAGTGCTTCTTCTGATCGATTGCAACATTTTATGGCGCTTATGTGAAGAAGGCTATTTCGACCAACACACGTACATATACCTAACGGAAGAAGTGAAGACCGTCATTCAGCTTATCTACATGTTAGAAGGAAACCTAGAGCATCTTCCAGCGTCAGAGCCACAGTTCTCCGAAGCCATGACCCGACGTTTCGTTCAACTTATTAGCAGTCTTCATGAGGAACTTTTTAAGACTTCATGTCTACCGGCGCCAAAATGTGCTGATGAGGATCGCGATTCCAAATGTGCAAGTACCTTGAAGAACGTATTAAGGTGTATGATATAATGGCCTACGTCTATGAAAAAGGACATGTCACCATGCCAATGCTCTTTGAATGGATAATTGATAGTCGCAAACGAGGAGACTTTTTAGTGCTCGTCATGAGACAATCTCTAATAGACGGTTTGCCAACAGCCTTTCGTGATGGTTTCAACGAGATCACTCTGCGATTTTGCAAACATCTCATGAAATATACATGTAATGTCTATATAAAAGGGATGAGGTGCAAAGTGAAGTCACCATTCAACGCGCAGCCATGGAGAAGACAAGCAGCTTTAAAATTAGTGCAAACTTAACCATTGATGTGGAGCATGGACAATTTGGGCTATTTCTTCGAATCAAACATGGAGAGAGATAGCTTGCTTTATCACCATCCTTGTGGAAGATTGTGTGTCTGAACTTAACAAGATTACGCCAACATTGGCTTCACACTGTACTTAACGCAAACGAAATGGCTTGAAGTCATTTCATACCAAGACATGCGCTGTGTGAGTTTTGTGCATACATCACTGTTTGAAGGGAGATAATACAAGTATTACATCAACATGAATGATGGTGAATGGGAGACATTGCTTCAGGAGATGGAAAACATCAACTCAGTCTTATTCGCCAAACCTGAGCCATGTACGGAATGCCACGGCAAGAAAACTCCTATCAAGCTGCAAAAGGACAATCGGATGAAAGTGTAAAAGCCACCCAAGAAAAGACTGGCTGAAGTTCAATTGGAGAATATGAACGTGCAAAATCAACTTGGACTTACCTGTGAATATTGTGGTGCTTACGGATATGCTGCGGATTATGATTGTCACTGCCACAAGTACAATTGCAAGTTGTGTGAACCAGACAACTTCTGCAACAAGTGCGGCTCACTAACAGTATCTGCAGAGTAAGACTGAGAGTCATTTGCTTGTCAGCCGTCATAGTGTGCCGACTGTTATATGGACATGTGAAACAAGGATGGATGTGGAAGCATGTTTCAAGGAGAAGTATGTGGACTACATGATAAGTGAACTGGCGCGTTTTGGATCTATTCAACAACAACTACAACACTTTGACATCTATTGGGAATTTGTTCATTCCACGTTGAACGTGCCAAACTTACGTGAGGATTTCATCAAAGAGTGTGTGCTTTCAAACATTGAAAGGGCTGAGGAGTTTGATGTGGAAGCAGCATATCACTTTGCTCGATTTGATCCAAGACTGTTTGATGAAGTGAGAGAGTGGTTAATCTATATTGCAGAATAATGACAGACATTACATTGAGACTATATATTGTGCAAAAAACATATTGTGAAAAAATGCTATTAGCTGTAAAATGTGCATGTTTAATATGTCCTGCTTGTCAAAATGAAGAGTGTTCACAACATGCTGATTGAGTTGTAAGACAAAATAAAATGCAAGATATGTTGATAAAATAAAATTTAAGATATGTTGATAAAAATAAAATGCAAGAGATGTTGATAAAACAAAATGCAAGATATGTTGATAAAAATAAAATGCAAGATATGTTGATCAAATAAAATACAAGATCTGTTGACAAGTGTTGATCATTTAGTGTTAACATGTCGACATGGAAAGACTACTTAACCAATATTTACTTTAAACCTGGTCAACCAGGGGTATTTGCTGGTCCTTACAAATTTTACCACATATTAAAAACATGATCAACCAGTCACTCATTCACAAGTGAAGAAATGGCTACAGTTTCAAGATGCATTCAGTTTACTACAACCTGTAAAATACAGGTTTAAAAGGCAACGTGTCCTTATACGTGGTATTGATGACATGTGGGATACTGATTTAGCTGACATGGGAAACATAGCTCCCTACAATGATGACACCCGCTTTTTATTGGTTGTCATTGATGTGTTTTCCAAATATTTGTGGGTGCAGCCAATACCTAATAAATCACATACCAGCGACATAGAAGCCTTTCAAAAGATTTTTCATGAAACACAACGAAGACCACGAACTCTAAGGTCAGATAAAGGAACTGAATTTAAAAACAGATCGGTAAAAGCATTTTTGAAGAAGGAGGGAATTCATGCCTATACGACAAAGAATGAAACCAAAGTTACCTTTGCTGAGAGAGTCATTCGTACTCTAAAGGGAATGATGTATCGATATTTCCTACATTATCAAACTTATCGCTATATTGACATCCTTCCAGACTTAGTGTATAATTACAACCATAGACCTCATGGCTCCCTCCCTAATAAGTATGCTCTTGCAGATATTCGCAAAGACAACGACTCGAAAGTGTGGAAGTATATGTATGTAGACAAATTGAAATTGAAACCAAAGAAGAAGAAGAAGAAACCCTACAAATTTAAAATTGGTGATCAGGTTCGCATTCCACATGAAATATGTATTTCAACGGGATTATCATATAAAGTAGAACCAAGAAGTCTTTATTATCACACATCGTCGTAAGAAGCAAGGAATACACTTGTATCGTGTGAAAGGCGTTTTTTGACGAAGATACTGATGGACATTTCTGTGAAGAAGAAGTGCAGAAAGATATTGAATCTGTCTACAGAATTGAAAAGCTTTTGAAAACACGAAAAATACGAGGTGTTAAAGAATTATTTGTTAAGTGGTTAGGTTGGCCAAAGAAGTTTAACAGCTGGTGAAAGAAACAGACATTAAAAAATGAAGCATCAATTCACATGTTTGTTCTCTGGACCTACAGGCAGTGGTAAAACTTCTCTAGTTAGAGAAATTCTAGAACTAAAGTTTATTAAACCCTCTCCAAAAACCATTTTATGGCTCTATGCAGCAGATCAGCCTTTGTATAAGGGAATGAAGGGTGTGGAATTTTACCAAAGCATTCCAGATGACATTGAAGAGCTCTTTAACCCCCCCCCCAAAAAAAAAAAACAAACAAACAAACTTACTCATCATTGATGACGTAATGACCAAATGTCATAGTGATGAGCGTATGACACGTCTCTTTAGTGTTGGCAGCAGTCATCAAAATCTAAGCATTATTTTTGTTGTGCGTAATTTGTTCCATCATGGTAGACAAATGCGAAATATTAGTTTGAATATGCATAACATCATTCTGTTAAACAATCCTAGAGACAATCAACAAATAAGTGCATTAGCACGACAAATGTATCCGCGAAAATCTCTCATAGAAGCCTATCAAGATGCTACCAGGAAACCTCATGGCTATTTATTCATTGATTTGAAGCCGAAGACGAATGATCGACTACGTATTCGTACAGGCATTTTACCAAAAGATACACATTACGTGTATGTTGATAAAGTAGCGTATGAACAAGAACCAAGTCACTTGATCATTCGCAGCCAAGATGTCTAAACGTATTCAAGCTAATCAACCTTTTCTTCACTTGCTCGCACGCAGCGGGCCTAAACGACGTAAATCCTTGCTTCAACAAGCTACTAAGGAGGATTAACTAGCTTGTTTGAAATTTGTTTGAATATGTTGCGAAGACATTTACCCTTAAGCTCAAAAACGTATAAGGAATTCAAGCATGAACGTCATACCCGACGCACACTAGCAGATAAGAAGATATCACTTCGAAGAAAAAAGAAGTTGGTTAATCAGAAAGGAGGATTCATTGGAGCTATTGCTAAATTTGCATTACCCTTGTTAGCTCAGTTGCTGTTAAAATAAAACATACTATGAAAATCGTCCTCATTCCTGAATATGAATATAAAATGCTGTT
This sequence comes from Protula sp. h YS-2021, assembly GCA_949752745.1. NCBI lineage: Eukaryota > Metazoa > Annelida > Polychaeta > Sabellida > Serpulidae > Protula > Protula sp. h YS-2021. Next base: position 10,879,424 of record OX457032.1, read on the forward strand.
AGAAAAGAAAGGAAAAGATGGTGCAATCAAAACGAAAGTGTATAAACGTTTACGTGGGAAACGAACTCGTGAAAAGGCAATAGAAATGTCTCAAGTTCTTGGTCGTCATTTACGAACAATTCAGTCATTACAACAACGACAAAAGTCTGTTACATCATCCAATGCAGAAGAATAAGAAAAGTCACAACAGTGTCTAAACCATTTTCAACCTATTTATCATGTAAAAAAAACACAACTTCTGGCAGAAATTAAGAAATATGTTACGAGATGGACAGATAAAAATGAACTTGTTTTAAAAATGGGTACTGCCATTACGAATTCCAACATTATTGATTGGTTGAAAGAAGCATTGGCTGCTACAAGAAGAAAAGAACGACGAGAACCACCACATGGTTGGAAGCAGTTTATTGAGGAAATTGTAGACGTTGATATTCCAAAAGCTGGTTTTAGTAAAAAGACAACTCGTGAAGATATTTCACAAGAGACACAACAACGTCAACAAAGGTTGTTTCCAGAAGGAGGGGAAACTTTTTAACATGGACTAAAGAGTTATGGTGTTGCTGTTGAAAAGAAAATGAAAATAAAAATACTGTTCCTGTAAAAATTAGGTGTGTCAGTGCTTGTTGTCAAGGAGAAGTAGTAGATACCAATGTAGATCATGTAGACAACAATGTAGATCATGAGTGTCAAATATGAAGTAATGTATGTACACATCCAGTCTATCTACATCACATAAACGATTTAGCTGTCATGGAGTAAGCAAGTTTTTACATTACTTTACCCAGCAATGCTAGTATGAACTATTATCCTACTAATAAGGCTTCTAATTATCAAATTCGTTTACCTCGTACATTATATTTGAAAGAAAAATATGAAGTAGCCTTAGCTGAAATTCAATACCCACACACATGGACGACAATAAGGTCAGGAATAGACTATACTCTTCATTATCGATCATCGTTAGAAGTAATTTGTGCAGTTAACATTCCATATGGTTGCTACAGATCCATACCTGAAATATGTAGTGCAATAAATGAAGAATTACAAAAATCTATTAATAAAAACCCTATTCAGTTAAAGTATGATAACATTAGTCGAAGAGTTTATCTTATTTTGAGAGACGATTATGATATTGTCTTTTCTACTGGATTAGCTGAGATCTTAGGATTTATACCAGATAAATGGTACAAAGAAACCGGTCCCGCTGAACGTCTATCAGATGTAAACCATGGATTTAATACATTTCATGTGTACTGTATTATTTGTGAGCCACAAGTAGTTGGAGATTATTATGTTCCTCTACTACGTTCTGTTCCCATTAAAGGGGATGATGGTGATATTATTTGAAAACTTATGAAGAACCTCATTACGTCCCTGTAAACACATCCAAATTTGATACGATAGAAACGAATATTAAGGATGACACAGGTCATAATGTTTCATTTCAAACTGGGAAAGTGATTTTCGACCAAAAGCATTATTAAAGCATATACAAACGATCCGTCTTCATAATGCAACCACTTTCTTCGTCAAGTGGGTGCTGAATTACCAGGATTTAAAGGAGCGCGAATACAATATGGAGATGGTATTGGTTCAATATTGGGATCATTGGCTCGCAAAGCTATTCTACTGCTTAAGGCAGGGGCTAAAATCGTTGCACCACATCTTAAAAAGGCTGCAAAAGATGTCACGAAAGATGTTACAGGCAGAGTCGCACAACGTGTGATTGGTGATGTGTTAGGAGGAAAAAGGAGAGCGCAACCAGCTTAATCTGTCAGAAGGCAAAAGGCAGCTAAACGGATAACATCAACAAAATATAAGAAAGGCATTTTTAATCATGTCTTTAAATCATAATCATTCTTGTGAATGTAGTCGTTCTCCATTAGAATGGTTTCGCATACCACCAACACAAACTGCTGTAGAAAAAATTATAATGCAGACTATCAGGCACTGACTACCATTAGAGAGGGCGCTCCAATAGAATTCTACATTCCTGCGAGTACAGCAGAATATCTAGATTTAAAGAACAGTAAACTTCATATTGTATGCTCTATTGTAAAGGCCGATGGAACACTATGTGGTGTAGATGATAACGTATCATGTATCAATGATTTGTTTAATGGGTTATGGTCCAATATTGAATTATTTCTAAACGAACGTTTGGTATCACATAGCAACAATACCCATGGTTATACCAGCATCATATCTCATCTCATTCATGACTCGGAAGAAAGTCTCCATTCTGAGCGCTCTGTGCGTCTCATCTATAAAGATACTGCTGGGTCAACGAATGCTCATGAGGTGAAAAGACCTAATCATGAAAGATATGTATCAGGGCTTCATGTAAATCAGGGTTTCATGAAGGTGCTGATATAGGTGACGCAGGAAATAATGGTTTGCGTAATCGTTATTTGTATATGCGTCTAAGCCGTTTGTTTATGCTTACAGGTGCTTTAAGGGTAGATTTGTTTGAGCAGGATCGTTATCGTCCTAATGGTATTAGTATGAAATTGCGTTTATATAGACAAGATGAATATGTATTAATGGCTGCAAATAATGGTTTTAAAGTAGAATGAGAGAGGCGTTTTTAACCATTCGCAAAGTGAGGGTTAGTCCAGGTATTCAGTTAGGACATGCAGATGCATTGATGAAAACTCCTGCTAAGTTTATTATTACTAGAAAAGAATGTAAAATTTTAGCTATTCCAGCTGGATTTCAATCTTTTGTGAAAGATAACATCTTTTTAGGTCAATTACCAAAACGTATTGTCATTGGACTGTTTCATAATGAATCCTTTGCTGGAACACTATTGAGAAATCCATACAATTTTCAACATTTCAATCTAAACTATATGCAACTTTACACGGATGGTGAGCCAGTCCTATCCAAACCTCTCAAGCTTAACATCAATCTGGACAAATATCTGGACGCTTTTTAAAATTTTTACAAATCTTTTGATAAATTGAATGGTGAGAAAAGTTCCATTATAAAAAGATTGGCCTAGAGGTTATGCTTTATTTTCTTTTGACTTAACACCTGATTATGACGGTGATGATTATTATGCCCTTATCAAACATAGGAATTTGCGACAAGAAATGAATTTTGCTGGTGCCTTGCAAAATACAGTCAATGTTATAGTGTATGCTGTATGCTGAATGATGACATTGTTGAAATAAGTGCAAATCGCAGCATTCAATTCGACTACCAGTCATGAACACGAAGCAGATAGAAGCCATTCTATCCTATGATGCCGCGACAAAAGACTTGTTTCAAGGCGTGTTTGCCATGGACTAGTTACCATCTTTACAACGCGGTGCCTATGTCATCAACACAGACAATCATGATGAGCCAGGATAGCATTTGGTGGCAGTATATTATGACAAAGACCATGCAGAATATTTTGACTCTTATGGACTTTTACCTATAGACAGTCGTTTGAATAAGTTTTTAAAGTTTAATTTCATTTATAATTCAGTTCCATTACAAACACCGATATCATGTACATGTGGATTTTATTGTGTGCATTATATAATTCAAAGAGTTCGAGAACATAGTCCTTTTGAAATCATTGATGTATTAAGAAGAAGTGATGGTGATTTTGTTGTAAAGGATTTTGTATATAGACATTATAAACCATTATTTTATAGATTTTGTATTAGTTAAGTTGTATTAGTTAAGACAGTTTTATACAACATTCTTTTTTATTGTGTTATGCATTATTTACATTTCAATAATTATTTTACATTTCAACAAATCTTTTTTACATTAAGCTTTTATTTTACAAATTCATTTAATACATTTATAAACGAATGCCATTCATACCAATCTAAATTAATATATGTATCATAAACATTACACCCACATTTGTAAATGCTATGAAAACTAGCATAACACTGTCCATTGTTAAACTTTATTATTTTAACATCTTCATGTTCAGACAGTTTCAGCTCATATCCATGATCATTCATGTCAATGTCCATCACCATAACGAACATGGGATGCATCAGATCAATAGACTTGGTACCCCGCATGAGTTGCACTCCTTCCTCTTTGAATTCAAGCGTCAGGTTCTTTCCAATCCAATGCTTGTAACAGAGCGTACCATTCCACTGTGTTGAGCGTGATGTAGTCGTAGAGTTCTGTAAGCTCGTCATATTGACGAAATCGTACAAACACGTCTAGACAGTTCTCAGTCACACGCACTTCTAAATCCTCTGAGAGTTTCAGAAGAAAGCCAGGTATCCTCAACTCCTCTAGATGGTCTTTCAACATGGATTGTTCGTCAGGTGATAGACTGATATACTTTCCAAAATGTCTTAACACAATGTCATCACATAAGTTTCTGAGATATGAGAATCCATTTGTAATGGGTTCATATTCCGATAAAAATTCTTCCATCTCGTTCAACAGTCAGATCAACTATGAGCTGTCTCCTTGTCTGCAAAGACGTTTTTATGCTCGCCAGATGGCGAAGAGTGGATGTTGTGTAGCTTCTGGGAATCGTAAGAATGCGCGCCAATTCTTCATATCAAAGTCAATCAAATCTGAATATGGAGTATCTGGAACAACTCCATGCTAATCCTCTGGATAATCCTGTAAAACATTTCTCCAGAATCTAACACGTATGTCAGAATCATGTCCAACCACTAACACTTTAACTTTATTTTCAAGTCTACGTTCAAATCCAGGTTTAAGCGGTATGTTTTTAAAGTTTTTCCACACTTCAGGTTTAAACCGATAAGCAGAACTTATTATCCGATAAATTATTTTCACTTCATTCAAATCATTTACAGTAAGGTAAGCACCACCGTTAAACACGAGTGCATTCATGATGACAATGCCTTGTTATGAGCCGTCTTCTTGTCTTCGAAGCCTTTTATCCACTTCTTTCACTTGCTTCTCCAACATTTTCCATTCAGGTATTGCCAGCAAAATACCATTTTACGTAGGACGGTTTCTTCCAGACCCCTCATCTCTGAGGTACTTGCGAATGTTTACCACTCCTTCATTTCTTGTTTCATAATCTTGATATACTTTCCATTTCCTAGAAAAAAGCATTCCATCCCACGACTGGTGGTGTTGGTGCCGTCTCCACTCTCAATTTCTTGATGGTAGTGGTAGGAGTTTTAACTTTTAAGTCTTTGACTGCATCAGCAAGAGTATCCATATTAGTTGCAGACCTCTTACGACTTCCAAGTTCCATGTTAACGCTTCAATGTTCACACCTCGAATAACTCTTACGTTTAAGGACCTCCCCCGTTTATAACGTTGCCTGGCAATGTCCATGCGCTAAGGTGGAATAGCCATCATTCAACACGTATCTCTTGCCACATGGCGAGAGGGCTACTTTCCTCAACTTCTCCGAGAAAAGCTGGTGACTATGATTTCGAATAATGTGTCCTGTAGCCATCGTTTGAGTTTGGCTGAGCAAACTGTCTCTATGTTGTACATGTTTAATGCGTGTTTGGCAAGCTCGAGTGATGCCTTTAGCTGTATGTTTTTCTTTCCCACCACACAATAAACTGTACATTTTCGGTTTGAGTCCAACAAACTATTCAATGGAGATGCCTGCCGTCCCATCCTTCATTTTCCCAAGCACTTTTTTGTTGACGTTGGAATGTAGGAAGTGATCTGATGGATAGTCACTTGTGTCAAACAGGTGTCTTGCTGCATATCCTTGAAGATATCTTCCGTTTCTATGTCATAAGATAGACTGTCGGTGTCGCTGAACAACAACTTGGCATTGGGATACTTGACGTTGATGTAGTTGTAATGAAAGTTGAACATAAGCACTTTGCTGAGGTCGAGCATAGTGAAGCCAACTTGAATGGGGTTATCCAGAAGCAAATCCACTTTGCGTAAATGTACAGCGGTCAAATCTTCGTTGAAAATTTTCAATTTGTGGAAAGAAGGTTTGGCCACTAGTTTCTTGAACCGCTTTTCCTTGTGAACAAGTTCAACGTCTGTCCGCGTCGAGCCGTCTGCCCGTCTGCAAGTCTGCCCGCGCCTGTTCGCGTCGAGCCGTATGTCCGTCTGTCCGCGTCTGCAGCGTCTGCCCGTCTGTCCTGTCTGCGTCTGTCCGCGTCTGTCCGTCTGTCTGCGTTTATCTGCCTCTGTCCGTCTACCCGCCATCCCTGTGGCATCATTATAACGTCATTATAACGTCACTGTTTTAGTATGCCCATGGGCGTTCTAAAACAGTCGTTACGTCATTTTGACGTCACTGTTTTAGTTTGCCCATTATATATTGTTTTAGTATGCCCACTATATAACTATTAAATTCTCACCGGTAACTTTCATGAAAAGCGGTCCGAGTAATATGCTCGAACTTCACTCCATACCAGCCATATGTTCGACCTTCACTGCATACGAGTCATGTGCTTAGAATACCTAAGACGCTTAAGAAATGAAACGCTTACTCAGTCATGCTGCTACGGCAGCCACTTCCTAATACGAAATAAGCGCTAAACATGTCATGGTGTTGGTATGTGTGTGTATGTATGAGAGTGTGGGAAATGCTAAAAAAAGGGGGGGGGCTAGTTTTTATACCCCTTTTTATACCCCTTTTGAATTTAAGGGGGCTTCATAGATGAGCTCCAACCATGTCTCTATTAGTCCTCTGCTTAAAAAAGGGAGCTTTTTATACCCTTTAAATTTAAGGCGGCCTCATAGGTGAGCTCCAACCATGTGGCTATGACTCCTCTTTTTAAAGGAAAATGCGAGTGTCTGTCATCGCTTTATACCCCTTTGAATTTAAGGAGACTCAGGGCATGACCCAGTGGCTATCCTAGCAATGTATCCCGCAGGCCCCGATGAGCCTGCCGTGCAGCTGGCCCGTGGAAGGGGGGCTGCCGTTCTTCTGGCTTCGGGGGGTGCCTGTCGTTCGGCTGGCCCCGGCTTTTCCACACTTCAGGTTTAAACCGATAAGCAGAACTTATTATCCGATAAATTATTTTCACTTCATTCAAATCATTTACAGTAAGGTAAGCACCACCGTTAAACACGAGTGCATTCATGATGACAATGCCTTGTTATGAGCCGTCTTCTTGTCTTCGAAGCCTTTTATCCACTTCTTTCACTTGCTTCTCCAACATTTTCCATTCAGGTATTGCCAGCAAAATACCATTTTACGTAGAACGGTTTCTTCCAGACCCCTCATCTCTGAGGTACTTGCGAATGTTTACCACTCCTTCATTTCTTGTTTCATAATCTTGATATACTTTCCATTTCCTAGAAAAAAGCATTCCATCCCACGACTGGTGGTGTTGGTGCCGTCTCCACTCTCAATTTCTTGATGGTAGTGGTAGGAGTTTTAACTTTTAAGTCTTTGACTGCATCAGCAAGAGTATCCATATTAGTTGCAGACCTCTTACGACTTCCAAGTTCCATGTTAACGCTTCAATGTTCACACCTCGAATAACTCTTACGTTTAAGGACCTCCCCCGTTTATAACGTTGCCTGGCAATGTCCATGCGCTAAGGTGGAATAGCCATCATTCAACACGTATCTCTTGCCACATGGCGAGAGGGCTACTTTCCTCAACTTCTCCGAGAAAAGCTGGTGACTATGATTTCGAATAATGTGTCCTGTAGCCATCGTTTGAGTTTGGCTGAGCAAACTGTCTCTATGTTGTACATGTTTAATGCGTGTTTGGCAAGCTCGAGTGATGCCTTTAGCTGTATGTTTTTCTTTCCCACCACACAATAAACTGTACATTTTCGGTTTGAGTCCAACAAACTATTCAATGGAGATGCCTGCCGTCCCATCCTTCATTTTCCCAAGCACTTTTTTGTTGACGTTGGAATGTAGGAAGTGATCTGATGGATAGTCACTTGTGTCAAACAGGTGTCTTGCTGCATATCCTTGAAGATATCTTCCGTTTCTATGTCATAAGATAGACTGTCGGTGTCGCTGAACAACAACTTGGCATTGGGATACTTGACGTTGATGTAGTTGTAATGAAAGTTGAACATAAGCACTTTGCTGAGGTCGAGCATAGTGAAGCCAACTTGAATGGGTTTATCCAGAAGCAAATCCACTTTGCGTAAATGTATAGCGGTCAAATCTTCGTTGAAAATTTTCAGTTTGTGGAAAGAAGGTTTGGCCACTAGTTTCTTGAACCGCTTTTCCTTGTGAACAAGTTCAACGTCTGTCCGCGTCGAGCCGTCTGCCCGTCTGCAAGTCTGCCCGCGCCTGTTCGCGTCGAGCCGTATGTCCGTCTGTCCGCGTCTGCAGCGTCTGCCCGTCTGTCCTGTCTGCGTCTGTCCGCGTCTGTCCGTCTGTCTGCGTTTGTCTGCCTCTGTCCGTCTACCCGCCATCCCTGTGGCATCATTATAACGTCATTATAACGTCACTGTTTTAGTATGCCCATGGGCGTTCTAAAACAGTCGTTACGTCAATTTGACGTCACTGTTTTAGTTTTCCCATTATATATTGTTTCAGTATGCCCACTATATAACTATTAAATTCTCACCGGTAACTATCATGAAAACCGGTCCGAGTAATATGCTCAACCTTCACTCCATACCAGCCATATGTTCGACCTTCACTGCATACGAGTCATGTGCTTAGAATACCTAAGACGCTTAAGAAATGAAAAGCTTACTCAGTCATGCTGCTACGGCAGCCACTTACTAATACGAAATAAGCGCTTAACATGTCATGGTGTTGGTATGTGTGTGTATGTATGAGAGTGTGGGAAATGCTAAAAAAAGGGGGGGGGCTAGTTTTCTATACCCCTTTTTATACCGCTTTTGAATTTAAGGGGGCTTCATAGATGAGCTCCAACCATGTCTCTATTAGTCCTCTGCCTAAAAAAGGGAGCTCTTTTATACCCTTTAAATTTAAGGCGGCCTCATAGGTGAGCTCCAACCATGTCTCTATTAGTCCTCTGCTTAAAAAAGGGAGCTTTTTTATACCCTTTAAATTTAAGGCGGCCTCATAGGTGAGCTCCAACCATGTGGCTATGAGTCCTCTTTTTAAAGGATAATGCGAGTGTCTGTCATCGCTTTATACCCCTTTGAATTTAAGGGGACTCAGGGCATGACCCAGTGGCTATCCTAGCAATGTATCCCGCAGGCCCCGCTGAGCCTGCCGTGCAGCTGGCCCGTGGAAGGGGGGCTGCCGTTCTTCTGGCTTCGGGGGGTGCCTGTCGTTCGGCTGGCCCCGGCTTTTCCACACTTCAGGTTTAAACCGATAAGCAGAACTTATTATCCGATAAATTATTTTCACTTCATTCAAATCATTTACAGTAAGGTAAGCACCACCGTTAAACACGAGTGCATTCATGATGACAATGCCTTGTTATGAGCCGTCTTCTTGTCTTCTAAGCCTTTTATCCACTTCTTTCACTTGCTTCTCCAACATTTTCCATTCAGGTATTGTCAGCAAAATACCATTTTACGTAGGACGGTTTCTTCCAGACCCCTCATCTCTGAGGTACTTGCGAATGTTTACCACTCCTTCATTTCTTGTTTCATAATCTTGATATACTTTCCATTTCCTAGAAAAAAGCATTCCATCCCACGACTGGTGGTGTTGGTGCCGTCTCCACTCTCAATTTCTTGATGGTAGTGGTAGGAGTTTTAACTTTTAAGTCTTTGACTGCATCAGCAAGAGTATCCATATTAGTTGCAGACCTCTTACGACTTCCAAGTTCCATGTTAACGCTTCAATGTTCACACCTCGAATAACTCTTACGTTTAAGGACCTCCCCCGTTTATAACGTTGCCTGGCAATGTCCATGCGCTAAGGTGGAATAGCCATCATTCAACACGTATCTCTTGCCACATGGCGAGAGGGCTACTTTCCTCAACTTCTCCGAGAAAAGCTGGTGACTATGATTTCGAATAATGTGTCCTGTAGCCATCGTTTGAGTTTGGCTGAGCAAACTGTCTCTATGTTGTACATGTTTAATGCGTGTTTGGCAAGCTCGAGTGATGCCTTTAGCTGTATGTTTTTCTTTCCCACCACACAATAAACTGTACATTTTCGGTTTGAGTCCAACAAACTATTCAATGGAGATGCCTGCCGTCCCATCCTTCATTTTCCCAAGCACTTTTTTGTTGACGTTGGAATGTAGGAAGTGATCTGATGGATAGTCACTTGTGTCAAACAGGTGTCTTGCTGCATATCCTTGAAGATATCTTCCGTTTCTATGTCATAAGATAGACTGTCGGTGTCGCTGAACAACAACTTGGCATTGGGATACTTGACGTTGATGTAGTTGTAATGAAAGTTGAACATAAGCACTTTGCTGAGGTCGAGCATAGTGAAGCCAACTTGAATGGGGTTATCCAGAAGCAAATCCACTTTGCGTAAATGTATAGCGGTCAAATCTTCGTTGAAAATTTTCAGTTTGTGGAAAGAAGGTTTGGCCACTAGTTTCTTGAACCGCTTTTCCTTGTGAACAAGTTCAACGTCTGTCCGCGTCGAGCCGTCTGCCCGTCTGCAAGTCTGCCCGCGCCTGTTCGCGTCGAGCCGTATGTCCGTCTGTCCGCGTCTGCAGCGTCTGCCCGTCTGTCCTGTCTGCGTCTGTCCGCGTCTGTCCGTCTGTCTGCGTTTGTCTGCCTCTGTCCGTCTACCCGCCATCCCTGTGGCATCATTATAACGTCATTATAACGTCACTGTTTTAGTATGCCCATGGGCGTTCTAAAACAGTCGTTACGTCAATTTGACGTCACTGTTTTAGTTTGCCCATTATATATTGTTTCAGTATGCCCACTATATAACTATTAAATTCTCACCGGTAACTATCATGAAAACCGGTCCGAGTAATATGCTCAACCTTCACTCCATACCAGCCATATGTTCGACCTTCACTGCATACGAGTCATGTGCTTAGAATACCTAAGACGCTTAAGAAATGAAAAGCTTACTCAGTCATGCTGCTACGGCAGCCACTTACTAATACGAAATAAGCGCTTAACATGTCATGGTGTTGGTATGTGTGTGTATGTATGAGAGTGTGGGAAATGCTAAAAAAGGGGGGGGCTAGTTTTTTATACCCCTTTTTATACCGCTTTTGAATTTAAGGGGGCTTCATAGATGAGCTCCAACCATGTCTCTATTAGTCCTCTGCCTAAAAAAGGGAGCTCTTTTATACCCTTTAAATTTAAGGCGGCCTCATAGGTGAGCTCCAACCATGTCTCTATTAGTCCTCTGCTTAAAAAAGGGAGCTTTTTTATACCCTTTAAATTTAAGGCGGCCTCATAGGTGAGCTCCAACCATGTGGCTATGAGTCCTCTTTTTAAAGAAAAATGCGAGTGTCTGTCATCGCTTTATACCCCTTTGAATTTAAGGGGGCTCAGGGCATGGCCCAGTGGCTATCCTAGCACTGCATCCCGCAGGCCCCGACGAGCCTGCCGTGCAGCTGGCCCGTGGTGGGGGGGGGGGTGCCGTTCGGCTGGCTCCGGGGGGATTTCCGTTCAGCTGGCCCCGGGGGGCCTGCCGGGCGGCTGGCCCCGATGGGGGCCTACCGGGCGGCTCTCACATAGCATAGATACAGTTACCCAGTGGCTATCCTCGCAGTGTATGCCGCAGGCCCCGGGGGCTGCCGTTCTTCTGGCCCCGGGGGGTGCCTGTTGTTCGGCTGGCCCCGGCTTTTCCACACTTCAGGTTTAAACCGATAAGCAGAACTTATTATCCGATAAAGTATTTTCACTTCATTCAAATTATTTACAGTAAGGTAAGCACCACCGTTAAACAAGAGTGCATTCATGATGACAATGCCTTGTTATGAGCCGTCTTCTTGTCTTCGAAGCCTTTTATCCACTTCTTTAACTTGCTTCTCCAACATTTTCCATTCAGGTATTGTCAGCAAAATACCATTTTACGTAGGACGGTTTCTTCCAGACGCCTCATCTCTGAGGTACTTGCGAATGTTTACCACTCCTTCATTTCTTGTTTCATAATCTTGATATACTTTCCATTTCCTAGAAAAAAGCATTCCATCCCACGACTGGTGGTGTTGGTGCCGTCTCCACTCTCAATTTCTTGATGGTAGTGGTAGGAGTTTTAACTTTTAAGTCTTTGACTGCATCAGCAAGAGTATCCATATTAGTTGCAGACCTCTTACGACTTCCAAGTTCCATGTTAACGCTTCAATGTTCACACCTCGAATAACTCTTACGTTTAAGGACCTCCCCCGTTTATAACGTTGCCTGGCAATGTCCATGCGCTAAGGTGGAATAGCCATCATTCAACACGTATCTCTTGCCATATGGCGAGAGGGCTACTTTCCTCAACTTCTCCGAGAAAAGCTGGTGACTATGATTTCGAATAATGTGTCCTGTAGCCATCGTTTGAGTTTGGCTGAGCAAACTGTCTCTATGTTGTACATGTTTAATGCGTGTTTGGCAAGCTCGAGTGATGCCTTTAGCTGTATGTTTTTCTTTCCCACCACACAATAAACTGTACATTTTCGGTTTGAGTCCAACAAACTATTCAATGGAGATGCCTGCCGTCCCATCCTTCATTTTCCCAAGCACTTTTTTGTTGACGTTGGAATGTAGGAAGTGATCTGATGGATAGTCACTTGTGTCAAACAGGTGTCTTGCTGCATATCCTTGAAGATATCTTCCGTTTCTATGTCATAAGATAGACTGTCGGTGTCGCTGAACAACAACTTGGCATTGGGATACTTGACGTTGATGTAGTTGTAATGAAAGTTGAACATAAGCACTTTGCTGAGGTCGAGCATAGTGAAGCCAACTTGAATGGGTTTATCCAGAAGCAAATCCACTTTGCGTAAATGTATAGCGGTCAAATCTTCGTTGAAAATTTTCAATTTCTGGAAAGAAGGTTTGGCCACTAGTTTCTTGAACCGCTTTTCCCTGTGAACAAGTTCAACGTCTGTCCGCGTCGAGCCGTCTGCCCGTCTGCAAGTCTGCCCGCGCCTGTTCGCGTCGAGCCGTATGTCCGTCTGTCCGCGTCTGCAGCGTCTGCCCGTCTGTCCTGTCTGCGTCTGTCCGCGTCTGTCCGTCTGTCTGCGTTTGTCTGCCTCTGTCCGTCTACCCGCCATCCCTGTGGCATCATTATAACGTCATTATAACGTCACTGTTTTAGTATGCCCATGGGCGTTCTAAAACAGTCGTTACGTCATTTTGACGTCACTGTTTTAGTTTGCCCATTATATATTGTTTTAGTATGCCCACTATATAACTATTAAATTCTCACCGGTAACTATCATGAAAACCGGTCCGAGTAATATGCTCAACCTTCACTCCATACCAGCCATATGTTCGACCTTCACTGCATACGAGTCATATGCTTAGAATACCTAAGACGCTTAAGAAATGAAAAGCTTACTCAGTCATGCTGCTACGGCAGCCACTTACTAATACGAAATAAGCGCTTAACATGTCATGGTGTTGGTATGTGTGTGTATGTATGAGAGTGTGGGAAATGCTAAAAAAGGGGGGGGGGCTAGTTTTTTATACCCCTTTTTATACCCCTTTTGAATTTAAGGGGGCTTCATAGATGAGCTCCAACCATGTCTCTATTTGTCCTCTGCTTAAAAAAGGGAGCTTTTTTATACCCTTTAAATTTAAGGCGGCCTCATAGGTGAGCTCCAACCATGTGGCTATGAGTCCTCTTTTTAAAGAAAAATGCGAGTGTCTGTCATCGCTTTATACCCCTTTGAATTTAAGGGGGCTCAGGGCATGGCCCAGTGGCTATCCTAGCACTGTATCCCGCAGGCCCCGCTGAGCCTGCCGTGCAGCTGGCCCGTGGGGTGGGGTGCCGTTCGGCTGGCTCCGGGGGGGGTATTCCCGTTCAGCTGGCCCCGGGGGGCCTGCCGTGCGCCCGCCCCGATGGGGGCCTACCGGACGGCTCTCACATAGCATAGATACAGTGACCCAGTGGCTATCCTCGCAGTGTATGCCGCAGGCCCCGGGTGGCTGCCGTTCTTCTGGCCCCGGGGGTGCCTGTCGTTCGGCTGGCCCCGGAGGGGGGGGGGGGGGCTGCCGTTTGGCTGGCCCCGGGGGCCTGACGGGAGGCTCTCGCATAGCATAGATACAGTGACCCAGTGGCTATCCTCGCAGTGTATACCGCAGACCCCAGGGGCCTTCCGTTCTTCTGGCCCCGGGGGACTGCCGCTCGGCTGGCCACGGGGGACCTGCCGGGCGGCTCTCACATAGCATAGATACAGTGACCCAGTGGCTATCCTCGCAGTGTATGCCGCAAGCCCCAGGGGGCCTGCCGGTTGGTTGGCCCGTCATTGCTGTTTCAAAATACCTTGCAGGTGAGCTCGAACCATATGGCCATGAGTCCTCTGCTTAAAAACACTTGGGGAGCTTGTATGTTTAGGGAGCTGTCTGTCTGCCGGTCTGTCCGTCTGTCTGCGTCTGTCCGCGTCTGTCCGTCTGTCTGCCTCTGTCCGTCTACCCGCCATCCCTGTGAAGTCATTATAGCGTCATTATAACGTCACTGTTTTAGTATGCCCATGGGCGTTTTAAAACAGTCATGAAGTCATTTTGACGTCACTGTTTTAGTATGCCCATTATATATTGTTTTAATATGCTCACTATATAACTACTAAATTCTCACCGGTAACTTTCATGAAAACCGGTGCTAATAATATGCTCGACCATCACTCCATACCAGCCATATGTTCGACCTTCAGTCCATACGAGTCATGTACTTGACCTTCCCTCCATACCAACCATATGTTTGACCTTCCCTTCATACCAGTCGCATGCTTGACTTTCCCTCCATACCAGCCACGTACTTGACCTTCCCTCCATACCAGTCATATGCTTGACCTTTTGTGGGCATTTTTAAGCGCAAGGCGCATTATTTGATTCCTTGTTCGATAAACATGATGATTTTTTTATGTGGGTTCTCGTTTTACAAAGATTAGACAGAACCATAACGATTAAAACAAACATTAAAACAGCTCTTGTAAAGAGGAAAAATCGAACTTTTTAAGATATATTCCATTAATTGTTAGATGTATAAATTAGAGGGTCTCAGTTGCAAAAGCTAATAACTATACGCGATTTATTATGAGAGTTATAAATTTATTAAATGATTAAAGAAATTAGATTTTTCACATTAACACACACACCCGGCACAGTTGTATGAACCACCTGTTGGCACTGTTGTTAAGTTGTACACCATAAATCTCTCCAAGGTTTGGCAAATCTCAAATTTTCTAAAATTTTCATCTTAAAATAACTTTTATAACTCTACACAAATGACAGAGTGTTAAAATGGGGTTAAAATGCGTTATTATAAAGTAGCTATTATAAAACGTTATTGCACAGATCACAGAGTGTTGATGTGAGGTTACAATGCCATATTATAAAGCAGTTGATTTCTGCAGAGATCTGTCCATTACGGTAAACAAAGCGGATATTCTGTTAATAGGTGGTTGACTGTCCATGATATGGTAACCATGTGGATACCACATATTGATGTTTTCCATGTTTTTAAATTGCAATTTCTAGACGTGGCGCAACATATAACTACCACACGTCGAGCCTTTAGTGCTCAGGCCTATAACCACCATATGTCGAGACCTCAGTGCTCAGTCCCATAACCACCACATGTCGAGTCTTTAATGCTCAGTCCTATAGCCATATCACACCCTGTTGTAAATTAGGTCTTGATAAAAACAAATTTGAGATAACACTTGTCCCATTTCTCCACCCTTTCTAGGACACGCATGGTAACACATATGACACCAAATGTTCCAACCCCCCTTCTCTCCACAGGAGGTATCAACATTACTCATACAGAGGGTGTGCTGATAATTTAAAAAATAAACACTGCTTTGTAAACAACCAGCTGTTATAAAGAACGAGGATCTCCCAGTGATTGTCACCACAAGGCTAATTTCTTTTGGATATTTATGTCAGGAATACAAAAGTAGGCCCCTGAAAGGTTCAAAATTTAACACTTGTGATAGTTATCTTCACGCGGCAATGAAGTGATTAATGTTCCAGGTGCAATATCATATCTATGATTCACAATCTGATGAAGTCTATTACTCTATATACATCAATGGTCCCGAGGCACCTTGTAATTAAATACACGTTGACGAATAATACACAACCATGCGTTTCATAACTGAAGAAAATCCATTTTTTTACACAGCACATATGAGCCTAGTGATTGGTTGTTAAGGGCATAACAGGTTCCTAATTATTATTCGATTTATCAGTATTTTATATGTTTCTGATTTCTAAGTCTTTACTCTATTTATTCACACCAATGAGCATTTTGAAGTTCCACCCTGAACATTTCACAATTTATACTAACAATATATAACAAACCTCCCACGTGTTTTATATAATGACTTATATATAACTATGTATCTATAATATTAACGAGGTAAAAAAGAGGTAAAAACGACAGTGAGATGACATTCTATTATAATTATAGGTTAATTATCGTTTTTTTTTGTTAAAATAAATAAATTGATTCAAATATTAGTAATAACAACATCAGCAAGTGTCGAACAAGTGCAAGTGTAATTTGGAATCCAAATGCCCCAATTGTCCTAACAACATTTTAGCATAACCCGCGAGCAGTAAAACTAATGTTTGAAATTATGAATCCGTTTTGTTTATGTGGGTCAAGGCACACATTTAGTGATATCTCACTTGGAGAACACATTGTCAACACACTTATTAAGATAAGGTCGTGATCCTCTTTATAATTAGCATTTACATCATCACAGCTCATGTGACTGTGAATGCTGCTTGTAAATAAAAAGTGCTTGGCAAGCTTACAAGAAACGACGCTTAATTATATTGCGTGTACAACCAGATAATTGTGTGACTCGCCAGATGCACCCATAAACAGGAACGAAATTAAATAATTTCTTGAATATATGGCGCGTCACTGTTAAGATTTCAATAAAGAAATGAGTTGCTAAAAGCGACATGTATGTTGGTAAATGTCTGCTCGACAAAGAAAAAGCTTGTAAAATATCCTATTACTAGCATACAGAAAATAGAAATATAGCCATATCTTCCTTCTTTCTGTATCTTTGATGTCTTTCCTAATTCATATGAATAAATATGTAGAATAAATTGACAATTTCACCCGTATTAAGTCAAAATATCTATCAAATAGAAGAATATAATATTAGTTTATCATACAAATGAATGTTTATTAATTGTATTGCAATAACGTTCAACATATCTGCCATACCACATGTAGAGTAACATACTGAATGCAGAAAGAGGTACAAATTACACAGCTTGTTTAAGTTAAAATCGTTGTGATGCGATGATGGTTTTAGTGGTGTGATCATTGGATACTCAGTTTACACACAAAACATCATCCACACGCCTGTGCTAGATGATATTTTATGCACGGAATATGACACAGAGCCATATCAAAAGCTGCACGACATTCGGAGTATTAAAACAGCACAGTTGTTCTCTTCTCACAAACGCACAACACGAAGCCTCACAAGCAACATTGAAGATCTGCTTGTCTTTATTTAAGACACAGTATTTAAAGTACTAAAGATAAAATCAATTCAAAATGCCATGGAAGATAACATGTATGGCACTACTAGTATGGGTGAATACTTGCATGTCTCAATTTCCTCATACTGTTGACAGACATACTCAGAGAGTTTGGATGTACCAACGAGAAGCTCAATTATCAGATGAAGCATCAGGCAATCATATAGCAGAAGATGTAGTGAGCTCTCTCAGGTGGACATATGTTAAGGTAATCACTTAAAAATATGCTATGACATATACTTGCAAACTTGTGAGAACTATTATATATATGTGATTAAAATTGTGAAATGATATGACAATGTCTCCTTCAACTTAGTTCTTACTTGGTTTGGTAAAAGTCGATTACTTAAGAGTTTTAAGTCTGCATGAAATACTTCCAGTTTTACAGGTTTCTCCAGGTTTACAGGAGCACTTTTAGTTTGGAAAATGCATGCTTCCCGTTTGTGTGCATGAAGTCTTATAGTCTTATAGTATTTACAGGTCAAATCAGCATCGGCAAATTTAAGCATCTCCTGTGCTCACGATTTTGAGAAATACGTTGAAGTTCTTGTGGCACGAAACAGGACTTTATGGGCACTTCGCAGTTAGGAATTTAAATATAACATTAATCCCTTAAATACAATTACAAACGTCTCAGTAAATACGTAGTTCATGCCACAATTTAAGAAACATTTTTGTCATTTCAAACAAATGTTAAGTGGAATTCTTTTTTTGACCGAAACTAACCGTAAATCTCATTCCAGCTGTTATGCAATTATTACGTGGTTATCCCAAAAGTCATTGCCTGACGAAGGTATGTATTGCTTGACGAAATCCTAGTCAACAATATATAAATGCATAGAAGTATTATAAGTACAGTTTCACGTAAAATTGTAGACTATAGCTATTGTTTTGCAGTGGCAGATTCTACAGGAAAGATGGAATCCGGTGTTTTGGACGGAAATGGTATCTTTGAAGGTCGTTATATACAATGCAGAGATGCAATGTCAGACGTCTCACACAGGCCATTTGAGCCATTATACTGTCTGTCAATGTGGTTCACATTTCTGCCGGATTCTGTAAGAACGATTGTCCCTGCTGTTAAAACGTGTTCAAATGATTTGATATAATAAAATTTCAAAGCTGAAAGTAATTACAAGCATTTCTAAAAACATTACCTATAAAAACTATAGATTTTCTTTCAATGCTTTCTTTATATTATTTTATAAAAAGCACCCATGCCTAGTTTATCACAATAGACTGAAATTTTAAGACAGATCAAGGACTCGTCATGCAAAAACTAGTTATGAGACCAAAAAGGGTGCATTAGATTTTTTCAGAAAACAAGATTTACTTGTGTCTAATCACTTGTCAAAACGGTGTTTGTTAGTTTTCCTTTTTCTTTCAAGACTATTCCAATCCTATCACGTGGTCTTGGCATGTGCATTCCGGACACGTGCACAGATGATGACGCGGAAATACTACTGAAGACAGGTAAGTAAAACAGAAGAGCAAATCTGAAATAGTTAGATTGTGCTATATGTAAGTAACTATTGGTCAAAATCTAGAGCTCTCATTTTAGAGGATATTTCGTGATGAGGACACATGGCAGGGGCCGCACGAAGCCGGATATTATTGAGAAGTTTACTCTATCTCATTGCTTTGTTATAGTATACGATCCACTTTTGATCGATTCCCGGGACGTTGCCATCAACTGCGTCAAAGAAGAGAAATTAAATGCTGAAGCAATCATTTCAATGTAAGTGTGTGGCCATAAATAAAATTATTGATCCGTGATTAGGTATATACCAAACTTTATTTTTTTCTTAGCCATATACCATACATATATTCAAACCTTTAAAATTACAAGATCATACTTCACGAACTACAGTCAAAGTACAAACCAGATAATGACTAATAAACCTGCAATGCAAATATGCAGAGTAGACTCTAAATCACGCAGAAAATTCTACACCAGTCACGTATCATTATTATTACTATGCAGGTCACAGAGTCTGTTTATGTTTTGCAGAACCATTTTATCCTTGTTTGGAATTCTTGTTCTGCTGGCCTCATTGTATGATGCTTGCGTAACAAGAGTGAAGCAGTCAAATGTGTCAGTAGATATACAGACCTTAAAACAAAAGTATACGGTACATTCGGAGACTGTTTACCATGTTAATCCATCATTTTGCTCCAATGAAGTAATTGGAGAAAGCCATGGAAACCATAAAAACAACAATCGTTATGACTTTGCTACAACATTACCAGAATCAAATGGTGTAATTCAAAGTGAAGTAGAAGTCAAGGAAATGCCAAAAGAAACCATTGAAATTCAAGCAGAAAAAGAAACGAGTGGGACTGATTCAAAGCCAGGTAAATAAGCGATATTGTGAAAGTTTTTCAATGTTCTTAAAAAATAGGCTGCTTCTCAACTTCATTGTATCAAATATGCGTATAACTTTACTCAACGTTTTGGAGAATACTTTGAAAACTAATCAACAAAATATTTGTATTACTGAGGTGTGAACGCCAGAACGTAGTTCTTTTCTATTTCTAATCTTATAGTTATCTTCTATACCATTACCTTAAATGTGACACTTAAATTTCAGGCATTGCTGAAAGAATTTTGTTGTGTTTTTCATTGTACCAAAATGTCCCTTTGATAATTACAACCGCACCGCCGAGTGGAGCAATCGGCTGTCTAAACGGGCTCAGATTTATCGCAATGTCTTGTGTTATACTTGGCCATACATACAGCACAGCGATAACATTAGGTACGTACATTAAGTACTTTCAATGGAAAATACAATTTGATCATACATACAGTTCAGAGGCATCATGGGTTAGTCACCTAGGAAACATTAAATACTCTCAGAAGAAATTATAATTTGGATATATATAGGGCTGGGATGCAAAATTAGACATGAACCTTATATAACAGTAGAAGAATTAGAAATTGGTCATACATACAACTCGGCCGTAGCATGAGAGGAGTACGTTCAGTGCTTTCAGTACATATAATATCGTTTTGCTTATTCATGCCTTTAAATGCAAAGATTAAGAACAGTAAGCATTATAAGGGTTTATGCTCAAATAAACTTAAATGGTTTACAATATATGCTTTATTGGTAAATGTTTAAAACTGATTATATAATAGATAACTGCTTTCAGAAAATTTGAATGCCTACTACGAAGACGTTCTTGAACCTATCAACAACAAGCTGTTCACATTGGACCTATATGTAGACACTTTCTTTATCCTGAGGTACACACCATGCAGTTGCTATATAAACACAGATGGAAGATGAAAATCCATTTCCTGATAATTATTTAACCAGAACTATGACTGTTTTAATTACGTATAAAGAGTAGATCAATTAAATTCATGAAAAGTCTTGCGAATTGTCCAGACTTCACTACTTAAAGATTTAAAAACTATGCAAAGTAAAAAATATATTTTTGCACATTTAGAAAGGTAGCTATAAGTTTTTTGTTGCTCTAAATAGTCATATTTTGAGGAAAATTAAGATATTCGACTTTTTCAGTGCACTTTTGGTGAGCATATCATTCTTAAAGTGGTTAAGACGATGCGACGGCAGAATAGGACTAAATGGACTTGCCTTACATTACTTTAATAGATACTGGAGGTAGGTACCACAGCAGACTAAAACTCTCAACCTATAGCAGTCGGGGTGTATGTAGTTAGTCTGTGCTGAAAAAAATCGGTCACGTTTTCTCATTAATGCAAGAAAAATAGTTATTTTGGCGTCTGATAGGCCAAGTATCTCAACATCGGAAACTTTAATGGCCTACCTAATATAATATAATTTTAAGTAAAAACAATATGACAGAATAATCTCGTTGCAAGCAGTTATTCAAATCCTATGCCAAAATATTATATTTACTGTTTGCCATGGCCGGTAATATAGGAGTAATGAAATTTACTCTAATATAGAAATATCATTTGTATACATATTTTTCTTTGTCTAGATTAACACCTACATATTTCATAGTGTTGATGATCTACACAAATCTGACCCATTACTTCATCGTGGGTCCGTTCTGGCCGGATTATGTCAGCGATGTGGATTCATGTTCTACTGAGTGGTGGAAGAACCTCCTCTATGTCAACAACCTATTTCTCACAGATGGCAAATATGTGGGTCCTGTCACCCTTGGAATATTTCCAAGCATTTGTCATTGTATCATATTATATGTCTGCCAATGCACACAGTCATTAGATTACGCCGGGATTTTCCCCTGCGATTTTGTTATGAAGAGTAGGAAACTAAAAACATACCTTAAACATCTATAGATGTAAAATAGAAAGTCGTTGAGTTAATATATTTTATTGATTAACATAAATCTTCTGCGAAATGTAATTTAGTCAAACTTACAAAATTATTTATTATAGCATTAGAGCACATTAAATTCAAAATCCCAACATAATGTTCATGTTGCAGTGCATGGGTTGGTCTTGGTACTTGGCCGTAGACATGCAACTCTTTGTTATGGCTCCCCTATTTCTTTATCTACTGTATAGGTTTGTATGTTATTGCTGAATGAATGAGTTATTAATACATATGTGACGTCAGCATATATTGAATCGGCCATAACTGCGTGGTAATAAAACATTAAAACAATAAAAGGGAGTAACAGTTACCTCAGTTGAGTAAACGTTGGCCTGATAAGTTAAAGGCCCCGGGTACAAAATGTTGCAGGGTTAGTAAGCATGTAATTTACCTTCAATCTAGTTCCCTCAATTAAATGAGTGCAGTGGAATAAAATGACCACAGCCGGAATCAAAATTCATGACTTTCGGCCATCTTTTAAAATAATCGATTAATATAGATAATAAAATATCTGAAATATAATGAAAATTATCCTTTTTCTTACAGGTGGGAAAAACTTGGTATCACAGCGGTTATCCTGGGATTCTGTGGCGGAATTATTGCAAATATTGTTCTATATGAACAGTAGTGAGTTTTATATTGCTTTATTTCTGTAGTGCTTGATATGCAAATGGTGAATCAGTCAAATTCAATGACCTGCAAAGCTTATCCGTTTGCTGAAAATATATTACATATATTATAGACAAGAACACCATACATATCGCTCAAATTTATATCATGTTATAATATATATATATATATATATATATATATATATATATATTAATCTAAAACATTAAGTGCTTTTCGCAAGCAGCTATTCGGAAGGAGCCGATGCTGACGACGCTATCAGCGAATATGATGACATTTACATCAAGCCATGGACACGATGCCCTGTCTATTTTATGGGAATCTTGGTCGGATACCTGTTTTATAAGACCAGTGGCAAGATTAAAATGTCTTGGGTAAATTATGAGCTCAATATTTACGTCACTACTTCAATAGAAAAAAACTTGTAATATGACAACTATTTGTTCACTTGCTGTGTCTTGTTGTATACTGTAATTGTCTTTTGTATTTCATAGCATTTGTACTTTCGTTCTGTTATAAACGCTTTACCGTACGATACAATCACTGTTCTTGCTTATATATACTATTTTTATCATAGACAATTTAAAAGATTCCTGACAATTTAAAAACGTTGCATCAATTGCGTTTCAATATGGTTCAATATGCATGTGAACTTCAGTATGCGGTTGCTATTGGCTGGACTGTGGCTGGCGCGCTCTATATCATCACAGCCTACGCCCCCACCTGGAGCGATTGCTCGGTTGTGGAATGTAACTGGACCACAGCCGGTAAGGTCACGTGGTCTACGCTCTACAGGCCCATGTGGGGTATATGGGTGTGTTGGCTTATTCTTGCTTGTGCGACCGGCTACGGCGGTACGTCTTTCTTTTCCTGTTTGTGGGTGTGTAGTAATTGATTACTTGTCATGTTAATCAAAATGTCATGCTCGATAGGAATGAGATCTGGGCTTTTGACACGCGGATAATTATCTTTCGTTGTTGCTCTGTTAACTGTGGTATTTTCGTTGACTTTAAACACAGATTCTGTACAGTACTGCAGTGCTTTTATAATCCGGTATAAGTAAAGGTGTGAAAGCACACATGGGCACGTTCTCGTACGTTCTGACCACTGTTTGGGAATAATTTGTAATAAATGTTAATACCAGATTCGCTGGACAATAAAGGCTAGTGTGTTTCAACAAAATGTATTAGAAACCATTTCTCAGTTGTTTATATTGTTCAACGTTTGGTTCGTAACAATTTGATTTCAATCCATTCAGCCAGAACACTTGAGTGTAATGTTTTTGCGCACTTAATTTTCTCTTTTCTAAAGGAGTGATCAATACTTTTTTGTCGTGGAGTTTCTTCGTGCCTCTCGGGCGCCTCACATACCTGGGTTACCTGATTCATCTGCTCTTAATAACAGTATTTTACAACATAACTCCGGTACAATTTTATTTCACCGACTTTTTTCTGGTAGGTGTTATTAACAAATATCCAAATGGTAATTCCCTCTTGCTAAACTTGTTAAACAATAAATTAGTTCCTATAAGTTGATAATATATTTCTTAATTTAAAACATTGCGAAAAATTAAAATTGAATGTTCTAGTGTGAAAAATAAACAGAAATCCATTTAAAGTTTGAAGTGTCATCATAATATCTTAATCCTGTTGTTTATAATACATTATTTATTATGGCATAAACTCAACATATTGGGATCTGTGGAATATAAAATCACTTGCACATAATATTAAATTATGAGACTACGCCTCTAACCCTAATAGTAAATGTTGCAGGTATATGTATTTTTCGCCAACCTGCTGGTGACAAATCTCCTCTCCCTGGTCATGGCCGCCTCCGTATCGGCGCCTCTTATGAAGCTAGCCTCGGTTTTTATTCCAAGTCGAGGGAAGAAAGACATTAGATAACACCAGAAACTATAGTGTGAACTAGTTTTAGAAAGCTGAGGCTTTACTTAAGATAAGGCTATCTAAGTAAACACGACTGGTGTAAATTAAACAGAAGCGAGTAGTTTACAATTCACAGAACTGGACATATTCTTATTCTTATTCTAGGCAATTATATTTTTTATTAATAATAATTTTTACATCAAATACACAATAGATTTAGGTTAAATATAGTTTGATGTTCTTAATATATGCTATTTTTGTCTGGTTATAATTCCCAATGTTTCACATTTTTAGTACTTATAATTCCCGTTTTATGTAGAAAGTAATTGGTTGGGAGATCTTTCATTTGGCCTCCTGATGAACAAACAAGGCAACTAGACAAATTGTTGATTTACTTTTTTTATTAAATGTAAAATAGAGATTAAATACTAAATAGAAATCTACTGCAGTGCCAAAATATAAAACTTCCTTGTAATTAATCAAGGCATGCCAGTTCTATTATTGCTGAAAAACGATGTCTGTTTTAGGGTTATCAAAATAATTCCATTGCGACAAAGTTATAATGTTATGATTAAGTGAAAGCAACGATTATATTTCAAAATATTACAATTAACTCCAAAAGAATAGCAATTGTGCAAAAAAATGACTTCAAATATGCTTGTCACTTGAGCCTAAGAGATGTGTCTTCTCAGTGGGCAATGTTTCTTCATCCTCTTCTTCATGTATTTCTGGGTGTGCGTTTTTATTTGCATTTCTGACACTATTTGTGAGCACAATGTAAAGGATTAAGCCGATGATGATTAAACCTCCTACACAGCACGCAGCAATAAACGCAGTCTTCCATGCTTCACCTAAAGCGAGGACATAGTTTGGTTTTTTATTAATTTATTTATCCTCATATTTTGTCTTTTGTAAAGCAGAGGATTTGATTTTGCAATTTTTCCAGATTTACCAGGCACCAGCCTCAGAACAGGAAATTACTGCAAGATATAGTTTAAATCCGATATCTTGTGTAGAATCAACTTAATATAATAATAAGGGTGTAGAATCTACTAAATGTAATAATAAGGCAGTGCATTAATTTCTGTGTTTTACTTAATATAAGAGCTTGATGTACGCACATAAACATTGATCAGATCCTGAGACGATTGCTAGGCCTATCGGTTGTGTTGATCCGCATGTAGGGAAATGATCTGGATAAGAAGGGATCTGCTGGTCTGTGCCTTCCTGTAGGATGAGGGCC
Organism: Protula sp. h YS-2021; assembly: GCA_949752745.1. Classification (NCBI taxonomy): domain Eukaryota; kingdom Metazoa; phylum Annelida; class Polychaeta; order Sabellida; family Serpulidae; genus Protula; species Protula sp. h YS-2021. The sequence continues at coordinate 10,905,003 of OX457032.1, forward strand.
ATGCCTTCTAGCTGGTGTATCTCCATGTGACAGTGCATCATCCACCGCCCTGTGTGTGGTACAAGGGTGTTGTAAGTAAAGTATAACGTATAGTGTCAATTAAAATGTCTCATATCGTGTCATATGTAGAGTCAGGTAAATGGCTCGCTTGGTGTCACGTATGATATCATGCATGGTTTTAGGTAATGTGCTCATCTAGGGTGAAATAAGGCATTAGTGGGAGGTAAAGTGCAATGCGGAATATCACATATTGTTTTTATGTTACACATTTTATTTTAAAAGTTTCTCAAGGCATAGCTCCTCGAAGCACTTATGATAGCGATATAAGTACTTATGAAAATCCGTGGATTGTGTTGGAATGGTTACTCACCAGGGTTATCTGTTTTAAAGCGAATAACCGCATAGCCTCCAGCCGGAACCTGCACTGTGTCCTTCAGCAAAGGAGTATCCAAGTTCAATCCGGGTACTTGGCTCCCTGTCCGTGATGTATTTGTCCAGGAAGGGAAGCGACACATTGCAGAACCGTTTTGTTGACACGTTATTTCTGATGTTCTAGCTATAATTCTGTGACATGGGAAATCCCTGACAATATTCTAGGTATAACTCTATGAAATGGGAAATCTCTGACAATATTCTAGATATAATTCTGTGATATGGAAAATTGCTGACAATATTCTAGCTGTAATTCTGAGACATAGGAAATCTCTCATAATATTCTGTGAATTTTGTACTGCAGTAATTTCTGTTACATAGGCAGTATACACATTAGCAACTTCCTATGAAAAAAGATATTGTTTCTGGAATAAATAGTAACAGAAGTAATATCACAAGGGCTTACTTGCAATTTTCGTCGTATGAGGGATAGCCTATTTTGAGAACCCAAAAATGGCGACCATGCATGTGTATTGGGTGTGGAAAGCCGGCATTATCTTCAGAATCTATAAAGCATCACAGACATCAAAGCACAGGGTTATTTCAAGAAGCTGTAAATTGTTTAATTATCGTTGATGTATTTTTTAAATTATCTATGCATAGGAATGCCATTTCATTTCATTAAAAAACACGATAGGCTGGTCATCTTTAGCGTTGTTTCTTCTTTATTTGAACTTTATGTTGCATTGCTTATGCGAGTGAGAAGCTTAAATGCATGTTTCATATAGGCTGTTTATAGACTGACCTGCTCCTGATGAGTCACTTATGAATACCATTTGTACCCACTGATCTGTGGTAAGCTGTTGTACATGTGTACACACACACGGCTTTAGCTGGCACGATGTCGGGTCACATCGCTCTGCGTATCTTGTCGTCCCCACCTCTCCAGGCAGCTGCGATGGGGTCTGAAATCCAATGCCATTTATTGCCGATCGCCTTTTTTCAGGGAAGTCTTCTTCAGCTAAAATGTAATTCGGAACAGAATATTAATTTCAAATGTTATTGTAATCCCAGCCCAAAGGGAAGCTTTAAAATTATTCGTGTGGATGTAAAGGGTCAAGATGAAGGAGTCAAGGTGGTATATAAATAGAACACATCTGTGCTCAGGTTTCAGTTTATGCTAGAAAATATAAAAATAATTTACGTGCAAAGTGGAACATAAAGAATCGCTCGTCGTTGACGATGTTTTCATCAGGTGGCGCTGCTTTAGAATTCAAATCTCCAATATTTATGCAATGCATGTTTGTACCCGAAGGATACGCCCTAAAATTGAAAAAAAAAAACAGGGGCATAAAGAACAGCTTTATTTTTGCCTCAAATTACGAAAACGTTATAATAATCCACAGTCTAGCTGCCATATCACTGTATACTTTAAATTATAAAAAAAAGCAAAATTGATAACACATCCAAATTAATATCTTATGCTCCCAAGGTCTGGTGACAGGTACGAGACATTAAGGGCATCACCTGAAGGGGCAATTAATCACGCCACAAGGCGACTCTGTCATGCAAGGCCTCGGAGCTGACGTCGGTCTGGCGCGGGGCACACTGAGGTAGTGCAGTATAGCCAGCGTCATTGGCGCCTCAACCTCCTAGTGTATACATATACATAAACAGTCTTTAAACACTGAATTCAGAACATTACAGTACTCTTTCCGGAGATAATTTGAATATATCCGCGCATACATGCATACACATATACACAACAAGAATATTGTATGAATATATTACAAAATACGTTATTGGCTGAAGACTTTGAAAGAAGTTGTATACGAACCCTTATGCCAAGGTCAATAACAACATCTGAGTGCTATATACCTTTTGCTGCATAGCGTGACATCCGCTGTTCGAATATTTTGTCTTTAGCCAAGGTTAGAGTCCCGGTGAAACCAAATGTTTTAAAGGAATAGTTAACTATTATTTTATATTTAATGAAAATACAGTATTATCTGCAGTATGTTTTTAATTGATATTTAATTAAATAAATATTAACAAAGAGCAGTTGTTTTGGAAACATTTAAAACAGTGCCAGTCAATTTGCTCTGCATCATTAAGACTTGGTTTTTCACCTGTGGCAGATGGTCTGCTTTCACATCAAAGCACTGATATTGTTTTGTAACTGGGTATAATGTGTTTTAACTGCTTAGGTGCCAGGTACCGCTTCTTATGATAGAGGAATTGATTGTTCGTGATATATACCGAAGGACAAAAGAAAGCTCGCAAATAAAAACCCAAACCAAACCAAAATATCTCCAAAACTTTTTGGTAACAACTTTTTTTTTATCTCCAAAACTATTTTTTTTTAATTTTTAGCATCAGAGTGCAATTCCAAGTTGTAACCAGTCACAATAACAGCAACGGATATCCCTGGACGGACGAATAACCGTATAAGCTCGAAACCGTTATATGGCTCCTACGCGAACATGCTATCCGCGCTCGTCGGGTCCACATCGGAGTGGTGCTAAATCGCGAGAGACGGTGAAATCGAGTGCGCTGGGCCAACAACCACAACCATGGAGCATGAGTCGTGATACAAACTTTTCCGCGCAGATGGACGCCAACGCGTATACAGCGACCCGGAGAACGCTTCGAGCCATGTCGCAAGTTAACGGCAAGGTGATGGCCCAGTCAGGGTTTGGGGCGCAATATGCTTTGAATGGAGGTTCCAACTGCTCATTACTGATGAAAATTTGACCGCGAACCGTTATATGGATACTGTTTTGAGCAACAAAGTGGTCCCGTTTATGCAGCAACGTCAGGACACCATTTTTATGCAGGACAATGCCCACCCACATATTTTTCGGGTGTGTAAAGTTTATTTAGCGGCTAATAATGTTGCTGTGCTCCCATGGCCGACATGTAGTCCTGATACGAATCTCATAGAACATCTATTAGATCATCTGGATCGACAAGTTCGAGACGGTAACCAACTTCCTCAAATTCTCAAATTAGGCAAGCTTTGATTGAGGAGTGTCACAAATATCCTCAATACAAAATTAACAGGTTGATAACTTCAATGCATAGTCGAATCCAGGCCCTACTGCGTTCCAATGGATACCACACACGGCATTAGTGGCGGTCATAAACATTATAAATAAAAGAAAACTCAAAACGGCATTTACACTGACTTTGACGCTTTGTGACCTTTCATTAAAATTTCTTTGAAGTTCCATTTTTCAATTATATTGTGGCACTATCTGAGAGGTATCTTTGGTACAAATTTGAAGCCAATCGAGCGATTAAGTGAGTAACAATACAATTTTGCATTATATGCGAACTTTATTTTGTCCTACTGTATATGTTTTTGCACATAGTCAATGTTGCATGTTAGTGGCACAGCTTATTACCGGTACAGTTACCTGTAGAATTTCAGCACGGATCCAGTAGTTATCTGGATTTTGATTAGCATTGATATAAAAGTCATATCGTTCTGCCAAGCCTACAATGAGATAGTCCACCTCTTTCTCCTCAAAATCAAAACCGTCGCTGTTGAAAACCGTCATTTTATGCTGCAATGCAACGAGCTTATATTGCTTATAGTTTTGGTGGTTTGACAGGCATTATGTCAGAATCTGTTGCGTATTTATTAACTTTCGGCACGAAACGTTCAGATCAGAAAGCATTTTCTGAGATAGTGGTTTGCTTGCAATAAGTAACGGATAGTACAGGAATTCATTTCAACTATGTGGATTTTAAAAGCCAAATTATACAAGATCAAGTACTGGACATATCTTATTAGCGAGGAGTGTTGAACTGGATCATCATAGTCCTCTTTTATATGTTTGAATAAATCGCAATTCACAGATGTACATACCTCATCAATAGAAATCCTAAAAGCATACGACAGTCCAGTGTTGATCACCCTAAAGCGGTAATATTCGCCTTGCTGTACAGAAAATTCTGTAGAACACCTGCAGCAAAATAGATATATATCAGAGAGAAACATTATTTTGGGCAAAATAACCCATAATGAAAAAATACAATAACAACTGCAACCAAATATTTTTTACATTTTAATGCATTTTCTGCAGAAATAACAAAATTTTAATTTTTTAAAATTTCGTAGAGCCGTTATTTGCTGAAAAATGATTTTGAAAATATCTTATTATATTTTTAGATAGGAAAGAACGTTATTACAATACAGTACATTCTGCTTTCGCGCACCCTTTCCATTAATAAGTGCAGATGTGAAGGGAATGGCACCGAGTTCTGCCCCGTCCACCTGTCTTATTTGCTCAAAACACTCGTCATCATCGGTGTAGTTTTGGTTCATGTACTTCCACAAGCCATGAGAGAAAGATGTGTACATGAGATTTGTATCCGTGTGATACCAGTCCTGCACAAGCATGACGTAATCTTTGCGGAATACTGGCATACTAGTAGCTAATAAAATAAGGATGTCAATGCAGAATGTTTCACCAAGTAATGGTATTACTGTGAAGATGAAATTAATTATCTTTTTTATGCAAATAACACTATGGAAAATCCAAAACTAGTAATAAAACACATTTTTAAAATATTATTGTGACCATTTCTGAAAAGAATTAAGACACTATATATATGTCATGAACGTTAGAGAATTTGTGACATTTTAGATCGGTAAAAATACTGAACCAGCACTGGGACAGCGAATAAAAAATACTGATAGCGGTACACAAGGTACTTTAACTGTATGCTAAGTTAAGTAAACCATACGACTAGATACAGCATACCTGTTTTGTTGTTGGGGATTGGGAGAACAAGGAAAGCCCCAGACATGCCGTCGCTACGTTGCGCCCCCTCGTGGGAGTGGTACCAGTGAGTCCCTGCTGGCTCCGCTTTAAATCTGATTGCACCCAGGTCGCATTTAAAAATATCATAAAATTAAATTAATACTATTCAAACAAATCTAAATATAGGATGAAGATATCATTTCAAAAGATTTAAAATTTTCTAAGAAAACCTGCAGAAATTTATTCGTCTACTGTTATGTTTTATTTTAAACAATAAATTTTGTTAAGCAATAACTCAGAGTATCTTAACATAATTACTGGTAAAGAAATGACTCTTGAGGCCCAATCGGACATTGCGTCACTGCAGGCACCCCGTCCATGTAAAACGTAGACCGCTGCGATAAGCCGTGCCAGTGTATGCCTATGCCTAAAGGTTGTGGGATACACAATGCTATTGTTTACTTGGATCAATCAGATGAACCACAGCTATGTGCGATACATATATGAGATACGTGTGTACAAATACCTAAATGTACATATACCCATGCTTCTGTATACATTTTCCTTAAGTCAATTAAATAAACTATATTATTGTACGTATGTACTTAAGATCAATTAGATAACGCATGTTGATGTGTGTCGATACCTAAATCAGTTCGATAAACAATTCTTGTGTGTGTGTCTTGCAAGCCCTCACCACGAATAGAATAACATGTGTAAAATTCACAGTAAATACAGTTAATGACGTTTTCGCTGTCGACAAAGACACTAACTTAACATCAGTCAATTAATTTTTTTGTGTGTGTGAGCTTGAACGCACATCCAAATTTCCACATTAATACCATCTTATATGTCATGTTTATACAATCTGTGTATAAAAGCAATTTATCACGAGTCCAAAAAATGTTACTTACTTTCTTGCAGGAGTTTATTACTAACATTTATGCGAACAGTTTGACCCTCATACACTACAATTGACGGCCCAGGAAACTGGCCACTCACTGTGTATATGTGACGGTTATGGCCGTCAGCCACCCACACGTTTTCTAGTTCTGTATAATAATAATAATAATAATAATAATAATAATAATAATAATAGTAATAATAATAATACTAATAATAATAATAATAATATAGCAATAGTGTTAGTAATATTTAAAATTATTTTCTTAGTTTCCTAGAAATCTAAATATGCATCTGTTCTCTGCTGATTCTGTTCCTGCACGTATCGCAAATCATTGTGAAAAATTACTAAGATGGTTACATTTATTAGTTGAAATGCAGTGAGATATATCACTTTAAAATCTATATACAACTCACCTTCTTCATTAGAAATAACCATATTATCTTCTTCCGTGAACTTACAGTTTCTTTTCCTCAGCGTATTATTGCGAATGATAACAGGATGAGCAATATCGGGGCCATTAAATAACACCATAGTTTCATTCCGTGCTATGAAGAGTTGAAATTCACAAATTTCGTCCTCGGGGCTGCACAGGGAAGTGACTTCATTATTAAATACATTAGGGGCTATTTCTTTCAAACATTGAGAAAAAATTAATAAATAAATAAACATTTTCCTCTGTTGTATTGAGATACACCACACCACAGCAGTTATACACAAAGCTAAAGAGAGTCATCTGTGTTACTAAATGTGCTGTGTTTGGATTTTATCTGTACGTAAATGTGCTATAAATGTGAGCACGTGACAAACCCAAGCTACACATTTCACAAACGTTACACAAAACCTCGTCACATATATTAAACCAATATGACTCGATTGTTCTTAGAATCTTTAGAATCATTTTTTAACTTTATTCAATAAATTTTCACTTACGGTGAGAGTCATTCACAGCAGTGTGTAATATCCAGCGTGTAATATTAAAAATACTTAATAACTGTAACTTGGCATTAACTAAATATTCCTTGTTAGATACCTTAGACAAAAAACAAACGAATACATTGATAATAGTATCATTGTATTTATTTTAAAAGTAATATGTAAAGCGAAGTTTTCAGGCCAGCCCGAAGAGTATCACGTTTCAATGAGCCTTTACATCCTTCACACATCATTACTCTGTGAACTTAAAACAGCCGTCCCAGAAAACAAGATATCAGTACCTTTGCACTTACTTAACAATACTTGCTTTGTTATTGTGTACAATTTGCTTTATCATCTTTTACACAACGTATTCATGGTCAATGCGATATCACAGCTATTCACTTGCAATGCATTAAAATCACGTTGATGTCACTTTTGCTGCTGAGTTTTTCTTAAGTGTTGTGCATATCGATTTATTTTATAAAAAGCTGACAAGATCAAAAATAATAATAATGATAATAATAATAATATTAATAATAATAATAAAATAATACTACGTTATTATTACAATAAGTATAATAATATGTATTAACTATGTAGTGTTAATGTTTACTCAGACTAGCGTGTGTAGGATGTCTTAACGGTTTTCAATAAAATAAGTCATAGTGCAGATATTAAGACAAAGATTGATATATAACTATATTTCAATGAAATAGTGTGTTTCCGGGATATCTAAGATTAAACTTAATTCAGAAGTTTATTGTCTATCAAATTGTGTAGCAAATCGACTAAAAGTGACTAAATTTGACGACACAATTTAAAGATACCCTCATAAACAAGGAGCCACTAATTGGAGAAAGTACATTATGAGAAATTATGCAGGCATTTCTTCCAAACAATGTCACACTGTAGTCGTTGTTTTTCTCATCATAATTAATCCATATATTAATGCATGTCTTTCCAAGTTAAGAAGAGTGCATTCAGTAAGACAGTATTATACTGGAGTAGCATTGTTGATTTCATCTAACAGCGATAACTCTTGTTCCTTTGTAATGCGCCGAGGAGGTCTATCGTGACCTTTAAGTTAAAAAGACATATAAGGGTGAAATTTTCATAGTTCAACGACTTGGAACTTTATTCATTGCACATTATTGTTTGGTGTTTAATACTAAATAGTTTTAAGCTTTCCAGTGATAGGGACGAACCAGCCGAAAGAACCCCGCTTCCCGTCCCATCCACCATTTTTGTGGAAAATACAGAATGCTGGCTGAAAACTATTGTTCTTTTACCGAAATTGGCACTTCTCTCGGACCAAATCTGATTTTCAGCATTACCTCCGACTTCGCCTTTTTGGTCACACAGGCAACACAAATGACATCAAATGCCCCCCCCCCCCGAGTACATAGATCTTACAGAGTCATTGCAAACAATACATGTCTTGAATTATGCTAAACATCTGTGTGACATTATATGTTCGTCTTGCTGGTACAGTCAAATTAAGCAAGAAAGGTATCTTCCATTAGCTTTGTTTAGAGTACTTACTTTGGTAGTTTCCTAAGGAAGCCTGGGCATTCCGATGGGTTCTGCTGGTTAGTGAATTTCTCTGTCGTTTCAGCCTCTTCATACACACGATCGTGACATACAAAGCAATTATGAGGAGTGAAATGATAAGTGCTCCGAAGATTACTAAAATTAAAAAGTCAACAAATAAATAGATTAAGTTGTTGAGCATACATAAAGCTGACTTTTGTTATCAAATTTATTAAATAAGATCAAGCTTATTTATTTTCGTTTACAACGGTCGTGGACGTATGCTTTATGGCACGTTCACTAAGAAAGCAAAATTTTGAAACAACCGTGTAAACTAGGTCTCTCATTGGGAAATTTTTGGCACCCTGATTCTCGACAGTGAACACGTATGTGTGTCGCGCCTTTTGCTCATTGGCCAAGTGCCCATCCTGAAGGAAGGAAATATAGATCACCCCATTCATACTTTAATCAACAAATTCAGCATACAGCTAAGGGAACAGCAATATCAAGTTCTTTCAGCGACTAAAATTCTACAACTTAATTTCGCCCATACTAACGCTATAGGCGATTTGTAAGACCACCAACATTCAAAACTGCCAAAGACAGAACACTGGCAGGTCGAAGCAGCTACTTGAGAGCTCCGAGAATGAGCAAAGAAAATAAGGAATGCTCATAAGGGAGAACTTTTTCTATCCCTCTATCTTAATGGCAACGTTGTGTTAAAGGCCCCAGACCTTACATAAGCACACCAGCGTGTCATTCAAGCAACAGTAAGTGAGAAGAAAGACAAAGACGGCAGCGAGCGAGGCTCATCCACCCCAGGATGAAGTGACACGCCGCAACCCGACGCAACCCCCGTGATGTTAGGAAACTTGCCGCGCATTGAGAATTCGTCTATGGCAGTATTGTATTTCTGGAGTCCCTGAACGAGAAGTCGGTCCGCGATGAAAGCCCCTGGCTGACAGGGAAACGCCAGGAAACAATAAATCTCTCTTCATACAGGACTTCTGAAGCTCTTTCCTCTGGGCCGGGAGAGAGATTGACGCAGTGCTGACTGCGAACGGAAAACCGAAACTGGTCTTCTCGAGACTGCGGAAAAGAAATCCGTACCAGAGGAGGCGGCATGACAGCAGTGGACGATAGGGCACAGGCGCGAATGTGCGAGGTGCTCTCTCGCTTTAGCCAGTTCGAGTCTTCAGAGGAGAAAAGGGTGCAATAAAGTTTGGCGACATGCGCCAGTACTGCTCCCTTGCCCGCTAGATGAGATACGAATAACAATACAGGCAGCGCATCCACGCTGGGCTCCTGCAGTGGGGCGACAGCGACACCTATCCGCATTCAGGGGACATCAACGGCACAATTCGGCAAGCCAAGAGACGCACCGCGAGAGACACCACGGGCAGAGAGATAAGCCGGAAATGTAGATAAAATGTCATTGAAATTATTAAATTGTTCAAGCGGGATATTAAATATTGCAAAGTTGTGGCAATAACACAGTGAGAAATTGCTAACGTGATTTCTAACATTCAACAAGTTCTATAAATTATTAGAAATATTCACTCTCATGAATGAACCAATCACAAAGATCAACAAATGGCAATGTTAATCTTACTTTCCAACACTAACTTCTTATCTATTTTTGCTGATTTTTTCTTTTTGCTTTTGTGAATTTTATTACTGCATCCAAACTCCTTTAAGGCTGGCCCAGTAATTTTGGTTAAAAACTGTGCTGTCCAGTTTCTTGCTTCTAATCCGCATTCCATATTTATTACGTCTAGCTTACACAATTTTTCCACATCTGTTTTTCTGAAATAAAATGAATAACGTAATTAAAACCTTTAAAACGCTGCGAAAAGTTTTATTAATCAGCATTTTCTAGCATGTAGCAGCATGTAGCAGCAAAATCAACAATTTGATGAAATATTTAAATTTCTATCACAAATATATATATCCCGACAAAAGCATTTTTCAGGACTTGTTACTCACATACACGACTCTTTTCTATTGATGGCTTCTCTTATTCTCGACATTACGTTGTCATAGCAGTCTGTAAAGCTCTCAATAACCGCTCTTTGCTTCATACATGCCTGGTTAACTAAATATTCTACAAAGAGAGAAAGCATGCATAATAATTGGAACCTGTCTCACGCTATACATCATTATAATAATAATAGAAATAATAATAATAATAATAATAATAAAAATAACAATAATAATAATAATAATAATAATAATAATAATAATAATAATAATATCCTATTTTCCCCCAAACATTTGAGCAGTTATGCAAATAATCATTCCACATTTTTAATTAAATAGCAAATCGTAGGAACTATTCTACTGTTAAAGGAGTGGTATTCAACAGCTTCTGAATTTGTTAATAAAATTGTTCTAAAAGGACAGACAGGTGCTAGCGGCTGATAATAATGCGAATAAGCTTTAAATAATCATACCCTCCAAGGAATCTTTGCAAAGAAAATTTATGCTCTCATTCACGCCAGTCATAGTGAACCGCATCTCTGTAGTACAATTCGTCATAACGTCATCTTTAAAGCATTTGGTATACATGTCGAAGTACCTTGAACATATTCATACGAGAGTCCGAAATTTTGTTCCTATTTCTACTTCTTAATTCCTAATTCTTACTTCCTAATTCCCTATTCAGACTTCTTAATTCTTAATTCCCACATGTAGTTTCCTATTTCCTATTTCTGAGTTTCCTTATTCACGATTCCCGTTTCTCACTACCTAATTCGAGTTTCGGATTTTAAAAAATAGTATTGACTACCAACTTGCAAATCAGACGATTTGACACTAGCACAAGATTTTCGATTAAAGCAAATTTTATTACTTGTAAGAAATATGTCACATATCACAAAAGTGTAAATAATTCTGTCAATACAACTGATATCTTTACCTCCAGCGTGTAAAATCTTGCGCTCTGTAAGACAATGTGTTCAATATGGTAACAATAAAAGATAGACAAATTATAGCTCCTTACTCGCAATATTCGCTAAGCTGACTTCTGTCAAACATGAATAGCCAAGTGCTTTCATATGCGTACTGCGATGTTGTTTCGATTCCTTCTGACATCAGAAAATCTTCTATACCGGAAGTCCTTTGGCATATTCCTATTCCGCTCTCGTCACAAGTTGCCTCACAGCCTTGTTCAAATATATAAAATGTATTTTACAGCAATCGGTGATTTAGGCACACCATTGACATCTAAATTGCATAATAGAAAAGCCTAAAGAGAAAAAAAAGCAATCATTAGCATATTGAAATAGTGACTCGAGGCTCCAAGGGAAAACAGGGGTAAAGAAGCATCGAGAAGGCACCTTATAAACTCGGTAGCCCATTTGATGAATCAAGAGTCGTATCATTATTGATGTTCTTTAATATTGCACTTCAATGAGCTTTAAATGTCACATTAAAATTGCATCTGAAGTTCCTACAAGCTTTTCTGCAACAAGAGATATTAAACACACAGAAATAGTTCTTTGATTATAAAGTAGAGATGTGAAGCGAATGTAAAACAAATCTATACAGATGATAAAAATAGTCAAATCTTACCATAGAGACAAATACATAAAATAAATCCAAGTCTTAAGGGATCACACATATTTGTATTTATCCCGCTGTTTACATACAGTGTTTGAAACACAGAGTAGTCGATATTACGTTAATATGTGTCCTCCATAGAACAAAATTATACATGCGTCGTGCATATTTAAGGTGTTCCATGGATTTCTGGGATTCAACATGTTGCATGTTCATGGTGTTCCATGGATTTCATGGGGTTCTACGTGTTACATGTCTAAATTGTTCCGTGGATTTTATGTGTTCCCAGTGTTACATGGACAAGATGTTCTATAGATTTCATTGATTCAAAGTACTGCATGTAAAAGGTCTTCCATGGATTTGCATGTTCAAGCGATTTCTTGAATTTCACGGATCCCACGTGTTGTTACAGGTGTTCCTTGAATTTCATAGATCATAACTGTTACAAGTACAAGGTGTTCTTTTGATTTCGTAAACAAAGTGTTCTTTGGGTTACGCGGATATATGTAAATGTCGGATGATTCATGAATTGCACATTAAACATTTTATTTATTGATTGAAATTATATCTTTGGCTTGCTTCCAGTTAACGACAAAGACATTCAAATAATTGGGTTTTTTTGTGAAGCAGAAGCCTTATACAGTAAAACTCCGGACAAACATGTATACTGAAGACAACTCTTTAGTTCGAACAAAAAGTGTTACAGTGATTTTCGATTTCCCATTGGTTTTAATAGGAACGATAATTTAGACACCTCACTATTCTAGACACCGGACAAATCTCTCAGACTCAGTTATAGGTTCTCATTCATGAATAACTTATCTAATTCCGAAAAGGTAATAGTACGATATTTGAGTACTATTTCAATGTTTCTCTCAGATATACGCTGGTTGTGTGGGCAAACTGTTTGACCCCGCCACCTGCCTAATTCAGATATGGTGATGGTACGATATGTAAGTGCTATTTGAATATGTCTCTCAGGTACACATTGGTTCTGCTGGTTACCTGTTTGACCCCGCAACCTGCTTAATTTCGACAAGGTAATGGTATGCTATTTGAGTGCGATTAGAATGTGTCTTTCAGAGAATGCCAATAAGAATAGCAAATATGACTGGTTCTGCTCACAAAACTGTTTAATCTCGTAGCGCTTGTTGAGCCCTAAGTTATACCTAGAGGTGTCTGATATTGTTCATAAAAACTGTCAGAGAAATTAATTGAATAATATTACTAATCGAAACAAAAATGGAGACAAACAGGGAAACGCAATTGTTTAAAATTTGAGAAGAACCTGTTAGTAATCTGTTATCTGGAGCCCCGTTCTGTTTGAATACCAATTATCTGCCCCCTTTACATGCTTCACTTTCAGGGTCGGGTACTTTTTCGGAGAACTCGGGGGAGGGGGATGGGTGAGGAGGGAGGGGTTGAGGTCATTAACAGAGAAATCAAACTTCTTCCTGTTTTATGCAGAGTTCGTTGAACATACAGTTTAAATAAGCGTTTCTGGCTGTAGCATCTGCATGTCGGAATAATGTTATGCTTGCACTTTGTTTTCAATGTTGAAATAACTTGAAGCACATCAATGTTCAGTTAAAAACAACCTGAAAGAACACGCAGTATGTTATGCCATTAAATGATAGCACCAACTAGTGTATTAAAACAAAGGTGTCAGGTGCTAAAAAGGTGGGGAACATTTTGCCTGCATAACCAACAATAATTAATTTAGAAAACAAATGAACATAATGCATAACTCGAATAATCCTGACATCTGGGTAAAGCGGAGAAATTCTATTAGCCCCATGGCTTTCCTGATTAAGTAGGTTTTACTTTAGTACTTGTAGTGTGATGTGCAGAATCCGTGATCATATTCAGTTAACTGAGCATTTTAATGGTTATTGTGCATTACCCAAGCCATTCATAGATCGAAGTGCGTCCCATATTTACAACCACCAGAAAATCCGCTGATCTCTTGTATGCATGGCTTAAGTGCCGAGATGTGCTTAAATGACCTTTGCACACAATCCTATAATCGGTACATCAAGCACGTGTGTTTCATTAGAGGAAATACACAATACATAACAATGGGTTATTTAGTGGATTTGGCACTGACTACATAGCTAGTATGATTAGCGACACGAACATAAAGGCGTGAAACAGAATTCTTCGATATATAAACATGAATTAAGAGTGATCATTTTGAACCCTCTTTATGGCGTTTGTAAAAACAGCGTTGTGACAAAGAATGCCAATTACGAATAAGTGCTTTCCATCAATAATACTTTTTTCATTCCGATGCACAGCTAAATATGAAGCTGCAAAATCTTAACGTATTGGTTTAAATTGATATTGACTGTTTGTATTATAATGGCAGTACTGAAGTTTGTAAGAAAAATAATGCAAATGCTCTTGATTGCAGCAAGCTTTTGTGCAAAACTCTTGTCTATCTGAAGTTTTTATACAAGCTCTTGTCTGCATAAGATTTTAGACCAGGTTTTCCCAGGGTAAGAGTTATACGCAAGGCTCATGTCTACGTGGAGTTCTCAATGAAGGTCCTCGTTTGCCTGAGGTATTTACTATATATGCAAGGCTCTTGTCTATGTGGAGTTCTCAATGAAGGTCCTCATCTGCTTAAGGTGTTTACTATTTATGCAAGGCTCTTGTCTATGTGAAGTTCTCAATATAGGCCCTCGTCTGTTTGAGGTATGTACTATTTATGCGAGGCCTGTTAACGGTTTATGTATTTGTTAACAAATCAAACAATATTTCAATGACAAACAGAAATACTATTATAAAACAGTTTTAAAACCACGCCATTTTTGACACCAAGTGTTCTTGGAGTCTTGGAGCAACTTTAATTTTCAAACTAAATGGCTTCATCTCAACTTTTCAACTCCATGGTTTCTACAAATGAAACAAAGCAAATTTAATATTCCTTTCTGTTTTGTAGCAATATTCTCTAATCACTACCTTTGCTGTATTTAAATGAAATATTACTGCTTAAGGTGAATGCTCTTTATCTACAAATTAACTGCATTCATTTAGTCATTGCACTCAGGCACGAGAGCCATACGTTATCAAAAGGAATAGATCGAAGTGAAATTTAATAAACCTTCTATGCGTGGGCACCACAGTAAAATCATGTGATCACTAGATTGGTGATTCTATAGAAAACCGGACAAATAAGGAAACACACATATTTACTGACCTAATATGGATTTTCTTTGTCTCAATTCCAGACATCAATATCGCATTTTTGTTCTCAAATGCAACATTAACAATATTTGATCACGTGAAGCTAAATTTTCAAAATGACAAAACTATTTTCCATGCTGCCCTTTTGAAGAAAATATTTATCTACCATCCGGATTTTGATTAGAGGTTTACATTATACAGTACTCATCATGGATAGAATGCTCATCAAGTGTGTTATTTCCACGCTGGCTGTGAATATGTGCTTGCTTCTTGGTCAGGGTAATTTTATAGTATTTATTGATGTTTTTTTGTCTTTCTGCACGCTGTAATGATGGATCCGATTTAAAGAAACTAAAATGCTAAACATCATTAATAAAAATAAGATATTAAATAATTATACAGTGGAACCTCGGCATCGGACCACCTCCCTCTTGGGACCACTTCTGAATTAGGGCACATTTTTTTCGGTCCCGAATGCGCTCTATAGACTTTAATAGTTAAGAAAACTCCCAATTGGGACCACCTCGGATCGGACCATTTCGGACCGCTTTTTTCGGTCCCGAGCCCTCAAAATGCCTGAGATCGGACCACTGTCAGTCAGTGGGGAATCCACTGCATTTTGCGGCGCATAACTTACAACACTGAGCATGTTGCCGTCTTAGATATTGTTGCTAGGGATTATGGTAGCAAGTGTGTAACCAGACAGGGTTTAGTTTTTTGTTATCTATACTTTTGTATCTTGTCTAAACAATAGCGGCTGACAATATACAAACCCAAGACATCTTAATTTATGCGGCGCCTATTCTTGTAGTATTTAAGCCGAACCAAATGCCACCGAATTCATAATGACAATTAAATGTCAATTTAAGCACATAAAGGTAATTTACGTAAGAAAAAAATTGCTAAACTTTCTCAAAATGGAAAGCAGAGAAAAAGTTAATGGAAAAAGAAGAAACATTAGTCTCAAAGACAAAATTGAGATAATTAATCACAGTAAATTGATTGGTCAAAGTAAAAAGACTACTTTGTGTAGTTTGGGTGGTTTTATTTCCACAGAAACTCTTTGATTTTCAGACAAACTTTCGGTAGAAACAAAACTGGACTCGTTTGCTAAATATATTTGCAAAAGTATGGAAAATAGAATGCTTGTGTGTGTCTATAACATGCAAATTGTTATACAGTTGAGACATAATAAATGTTATTATGAATGAATATTACTTTCTTTGTGTTTGGACATTGAACTTGAATCTGCGGTCAACCCGCAAAACTTTACCAATGTAGGACCAAGTCTCCCAAATGGGACCACCTCTGAAATAGGGCACATTTTATCCGGTCCCAAGGGTGGTCCGATTTCAGAGGTTCCACTGTACATTAAATAATCAGAGATTCAAGTTTCTTTTAGATTATTAAGGTATGACATCTGCTCAGTTTTAGGTAAGGTTTGAAATTCATAATGTTTCATGCTATTGTTGCAAAACTATGTTTCTGCTCCTGTTAACCAGTTAACTTTCCCCTGCAGTTCAGCAGGCTTTTTTCGGATCATTGTTTTCCTCAAGAAGAGCGTGGGGAGAGGGAGAAATAAGGGGGGGGGGAGGGTCATGACCCAAATATCTCCCCGTAACCAACTTTAAATACATGAGTACCTGTCACGGCCAGTCTTCTCTCCTACAGCCGAAACAAATTCTCCCGCCTTGACATCACAAAATGAAAGTTCCTAAGGCTGGTTCAGGGGCGAGGCAACCCGTCTAAGACAAGTGGGGGGAGAGGAGACGGGAGGGGCTCGCAGCATCAGGTGTGGGAACAGCGTTTTTGTTGTAGGATGAGATGTTCGCAGTCGTGAGATAAGCTGCGTTTAGCACGCAAACTTTTGGGGATTTTTTTCGGATTATTATTGTTTATCGAGAATAGGGGTAACACAAATATCTCCTCAAAATCAACTTTAAATGCATCATTGCCTATCGTCTCTAAGTCTTGGAAAGCCCCTGTCATCCCTCATGAAACAAATTCATCCGCCGTCACAGCGAGCATGGAAAGTTGGCAATGGTGGTGGGAAGGGGGAAGGGGCGAGGGCAGTCCGCCTAGAACAATCGATCCAGTGCAATAGGTCGGTGTATTTCACTGAAAATTACCCGTGTAAATTTCTTGTGGAATGCTGTTCATTCACATGATTAAAGCTGGCCATCATGGATTACTCTGCACAGTAAATCTAAATACGATTTCAGTTGTACGTATAAATGAAATATGTTATTAATTTATAGTAAATACTGTTTTTTCTGTAAAATAAACTTTGTAATGACTTATTTCAAAGAAATAGTATGACAATATCAAAAGATGCCTGTGATATCCTCATCATAAAGGAATGAAAAAGTCTTTATCGATTTACATACCTTTTTCTTACATTTCAGATCTAGAGTACTGTTTGTTTGAAAACAAGTACTTGGAAGGAAACCACATGCCCCTGATATATTCGGTTACCATGGACAACTGTTTTCCGTATTGCTTAATGGACAGCAGATGTGTTGCCGTCAATGTCTTTCACAGGCTGTGGCGGTGCGATCGACTGACGTCATTTAATTACATGTCTGACTCCTCAGATACGCACGTCATGGTGTCCTTGTCGGGTATTCATTTACCTTAGATATGTTTCTCTGCGCATTCACAGTATTATGGCTTTCAAAAGTATTCACATGGTATACTAAACCTTAATGTAATTATTTTGTTTTGTTATTGATTGCTATTATACTATTATTTTAACATGTTAATGGCAAAATAAAAAAATCAATTATTGTTATTTTAATTTCAGTAACACTTCAACACACTGTCAGCTAGCTGGCAAATTTTAAAAAATCGTCATAATTCCAATAATTGAGCAATATCAACAATATATGTCCAGTCTGGCGTATTACTCTTCAGATATTTAGAAGAGTTTTCGCATCTGGGATTCATTTTTTCTGATAAACGTAATATGTTAAAATAACTTTACCTTCGTTGAATTGAACATATAGAACCTTATCACGATAACAACTAACAAAAAAAAACAACTAGTTGAATTTGAATGTTTAAAAAATTGCGTTAAAGGTCCACTCAGTTACTTATGTGACAGACGATCTGCCGTTCATACTGGTAAGAAAAATTTGTGTTTATTTTGAGCTGTTGATTTGATTAACGTGTCTATGCAGCCCCATCATAACACATCCTGTTTATGATGAATAGCTGATAATGATCAATAATTGTTGATAGATGTCAGCACAGATATTTTAGGAATATGTGAAGGTCACATGGAGGAATAATAATTGATGGAAACATTTGAGTTAATAGTTACACTGATCAGGCATTTAGCAAAGCCAGATGTAACTATTCATGTCACTTTGTTGACTAAAGCTATATCTACAATGTTTACTTCTCAGAGGCGAGGGTATTGTTCACTCGTATGTATCGCTTGAAAGGGGGTGCGCGGTCACAAAAAAGTCCCTTCCCTCTAACAGTCTATGATCTTTTCAATTTTCGAGTTTTTCAATCGCGAAATGTATAATCTTTTTGCTTTTATTTTCGCTCTTTGTATATCTTTATCAGGTTTCAACTAAGTACACAGTTCTTGCTTGTTTTAGAGTGCTATTAGGCAATCCATTCAAAATAACACAAAATTTCTTGTACACACAATGAAAGTGATCTGATTAAATTGCCTTAGCAAACTCACTACATCGATGTTACGTATCATGGTTATTTTGTACACAGACAGGTTTGCTGAACAAATTTACTAAAGGTATTTTAATAGGCTGAACGAAAAAGAAAAACGACAAAAGAGCCGATAAAATTGAAGATCTGCTTTAAATTTATAATCCATTTCTTTAAGCTATAATAGCTTTATTCATACACGCAGTTGCGCAAAAATAATTTTTTGCCTTTGATTATAAACATATTTTCCCTTGTCATTCTTAGCCATGGTTGTCATATATGGTACCATTTGGAATATATTTTATGACCAGTTATTTTTATAGTGACATCAAGGCTTAAGCCTTGTAAAAAGCATAGCCTCATATTACCGTGTATAAGGTCATACAGACCAGTACAGCCTTATCTGGGAATTCACTTAGATGCAAATTATATCTTCCATTTTAAACGTTACTTGTGTTATGGTTTCAATTCCGATCTGCCCGGAATCCTAACTTTATGTTAGAGAGTAAATCAAGAAAGTGCAGGCGCACCCGAAAAAACAGTGAGGAAATTTCTTAATTTCTTTAAAAAGCTTTAATTTTCTTGCCACTTTTTAAACTTGTCGTTGCGTTTCTTTATAAACATTGATTCCTAGATTTATGTTGAATAATATTTGTATGGCAATAATATAAACATCATAACAGGCTTTTTTTGAACACATTAATGAAGTTCAAAATATCTTAAATAAATTTATGCTTAATAGCAGGTTTCTTCATCTTGTATAGTGTATATTTTTTCAGGGCTGAGAGTAAATATATACACAAAGAGTGGTTGTGGAGTGCTTGATGCTGATGTACTGCAAGTAGTAATGGTTCACCACTCAACGGTTTGTGGGAGGGCTTGTACACGCCATCATGCCTGTCAGTCATTCGACTTTAACAAAGAATTGGGCCAATGCAACTTAATTGGTGAGCAGCCAGAGGAAACGTGTATCAGACAGGATGGGGAATGGATGCGTTATAAACTCATTGCTTAATCAATAAGGTGTATTGATTTTACGAAAGTTTGCGCCCTAATGTAACAACCACTCCCTCACCCACCCCACTCCCTAAAAAACACACCAAGAAAAGAACGAAAAGGAGTAAACTTTAACATACTAATTTCATATTGAAGTCTCGGGAATGGTGTCATTGTATAAACAGGATTTTATGTCATGAAACATTTACATAGCATGATTACATCCAAAGTATAGATTATTTAGGGAGGAAAACTCTTTGAAAAGCAAAAGTTATTGACGGGAAAGTTTAATTAAATTTTAGGCCCATGCCTCAACTTCATTCTTCCTGCTCCAGTAAATGTGATAAAACATCAAGGCTTTGAAGTCATGCTAATGTACTTCCAATAAAACTAGCGTAATTGTGATAAAATCGACCCTATGGAGACATGCTGGTGTAACTATGATAAAACATCAGCGCTATGGCGTCATGCTACATCGTAATTGTGATAAAAGATCAACACTATATAGTCATGCAAGTAAAATTCTAATAAAACATCGACGCTATGGAGTCATGCTAGGGAAATTGTGATAACACATCAACGCTGTGGAGTCATGCTCGTGAAATTGTAATAAAATATCAATGATATTGAGTCATACTGTCGTAATTGTGCTAAAGCATAATGCTATGGAGTCGTACTGGCGTAATGGTACTGAAACATAACGCTGAAGTCATATTGGCGTAATTGTGCTAAACATAACGCTGTGGAATCATACTGGTGCAATTGAGCTAAAACATAATGCTGTGGAGTTATACTAGCGCCATGGTACTAAAGCATAACGCTGTGGATTTATACTGGCGTAGTGGTGCTAAAACATAATGCTGTGGAGTCATACTGGCGTGATGGTATTAAAATGGTTCTAAAACATAATTCTGTGGGGTCATACTGGCCTAATTGTGATAAAACTTAGCGCTGCGGAGTCATACTGGCGTAATTGTAAACGCTGTAGAGGCACCTATTTATCAGATGGGGACATATTACATTTCTTTGAAGTATATGTATAAGAGTGTGGCTGTAACCAATACATACCACCCTACTTATGTGAACATTCATTTTTAAGGTTTGGTTTCCACAGCAAACTATTATACATCAACCCCTTTTTCCAAAAGGCATAGGAACATCGGAATTTTACAGTAATTCCACCAGCATTATCATGAAGGAACCAGTTTATGTTCGGTAACACGAAAATACTAACTGCAGAGTTCTGATTATTTAGAACAATTATTTAATTTATTTGCAAAACTTTCTTTGACAACAACAAGAAGTTTTACAAAAAAAGTTGTAACAAAGCAAACAAGACGGAAATGGATTAACAAAGCAATTATGACGGAAATGGAATCGCAAAGTAATTATGACGGTAAATGGATTAGCAAAGCAAACAAGGCGGAAAAGGATTAGCAAAGCAATTATGACGGAAAATGGATTAGTAAAGTAAACAAGACGGAAATGGATTAGCAAAGAAACAAGATGTTTAGTCATTCTTTTCTGTTGTGAATTAAATGTTTACGTTGGAGGTCGTTAAGTTTAGGCAGCGTCTTTAGAGGTCGTCTGTAACAACCCCATACCGTGTTGCAGTGCTAGAGCTCGCCGGGCTAGTGGAATTTCCGGTGTAGCTAGGAGAGTGCGTCTGCCCGTCATTCCAGCTCCCCACCTTCACAGCAGGATCCTGCACAGACCCGGCTGACTGCACACCCACTGGGGCGCCTTCTGTTTCCACCGCTGAGTTATCAATATTTCTAATTGTGTACAGTAATAATCATACATTTAATACACGCAAATCAATAAAATATCTTGAGATTAGGAGCTAAAAATATTTGACGTATCTGCAGCCTCAGCGTCGGTTATTTAACTGCGGTGGAAGGTACAAATGCCAGAATGAAGTTAGTATTTAATCAGCTATTAAACCTTTGCTGCGGAGGCTTTGCAGTCAAAACGGTTTTAGGGATAAAAACATTGTACTTATGGGAGGGGCTTGCAACCTCTGAATAACACCCCTTTATTCCCCGAAGTTACCATAAATCACTAAAATTATTAGTTATATCTTCAATTCAGCAGAGTATGGGTTATATATTGGCATATCTACAATCTGATATATAATAGTAATATAAAGCTGTGGTATAGCCATCTCACTTGATAGGCGTACAGCACTTAAGATAAGCGACGAGGGCGAGAGCGGCCAGGAAAATGAAGACCAGTAAGCCGACGCCGATGAACACAATGAGCCTCACAGTCTTATCGTCATCATCATTGTCCTCCTTTTTCCCGTCTGCTATTGTAACATATAAGTGCTTTATCCTACTCCTTAAACATCTTAAAACAACTACTATCATGAGAAAGTAAATAATATATACGTGTTACTGTTATCTTGAGGGAACTACATATAAGTCGGTTGTTTCTACTTCAGATTGTGAAGAAATTTGAAGAAATCTGATGTGCTCTCAGTCTACTGTAAAGTTGATGTATACAGACCCGATTATCTTTCTTTCAATTTTTGGCAACATTTAGAAACAAGATACCTGTGCAGCCAGGCGTGAAGCCATTAGAGGAGGAGAGGCCGTCTGCACATTCTGATTCAGATCCTAAAAAAAACATAATTAAAAACAAAGTGTTTAGATTGTCAGGAATATAGCATGTTTTTCTTTAACTAAGTATTCTGTGCAACGAATGATATAATGAGGCCGTCTGCACATTCTGATTCAGATCCTAAAAAAGAACATCATTAAAAACAAAGTGTTTAGATTGTCAGGAATATAGCATATTTTTCTTTAACTAAGTATTCTGTGCAACGAATGATATAAGCACTATCGATATAAAAATAGGTGAAAAGATTATATTATGGTTACATGGATGGAAACTGTGCCATTTACTTAAAATATAATATTTAGAAGTGCTTTAGAAGAAACAATTTTACATTTCATTCAAGCAGTTTATTACTCAAACCTAGCAGAATAATTACTCAAACCTAGTGGATTCTTTTTGCTATTTTGAAATTTGCTCTTTCTTTGTTTTTGTTTTTTTTTCATTGATTTTAGCTGAAATTCTCAAACATTAGTTTTGAAGGAGGACTATTTGGTTTTAAGATAACAGGTGCATAAAATGGCAATACCAAGCATTAAAAACCTTCTTTTAAATTTTACACAATAAATTGTGTTTAAAATATTCACCGAAGCAGTATCTGTCGTGTGCGTTATGAGTGGCGGACAAGCAGTAGACGTAGAAGCCGCCACAGTCTTTGACCATCACTGTATAATTCCTAGCGCAGTCATCATCGAGAAACGACGCGCATGCCAAGTACTCGTCTATGCCGTTCGAGTTCATGGCCACAATGCCTAGAATATAAACACGCATGCGCTTTCCACAGCTTCTTGTATTTAGTGACTTGCTATGCGCATTGTTGGTTATATTGTTGCAAGACAAAAATTTGTTTTTATTTTTCAAATATAAACAGATATAAAAAGTTATAGAAAGTTGAAGAGCAAAATCCAAAAATGGCCACATTTTGTACAATACATTATACACTGCTTATAAAGAAATAATTTTGATATTCTCTTCAAAATAAAGTCCAGAAAGTTTTAATTATTAGAAATAATATAAAGTGCATTAGTTCAGTGAAGTTGATCTTGCAATTGCCAAACATTACGTTTGCATTTCTGATTTGAAATGAACCAAGTAGGCCTTAAGTATTCAAAGTGGACATCAGTTACGTGCCAATAAATTCTAAGGTAGACATCTCTCAAATAAAAACTGTCTTTCAAAATAACATTAAAATAGTTTGGCGTTTGAGATACCTAACATCATAGCGCTTTCATTTCAAACCAGATAGGACTTACAACTAGACCATCCTTATTTATAATGGCTTATAATTGATATACTCACCAATCAACCATATAGGTGCGTATGCATTACATTGACCGGTTCGTGGAGCTATCATAGGCATAGCGGCACCAGCAGCACCGACAGAACGGTACCAATGTGTTTCCAAGGCGCTGTCGTTACTTGGCAACGCATGCACGTGATAGCTAGTACTGCGTGTGGGGTCGTCCAGTTGTACATACACATCGCTGCTACAAGCATTGCCACTTGTCCAACAGTTGAGGTGACTGTGTGTAACCATATCTATAAATATGTAACAGATGAGACAATGAAAGAAAACAATATATCACATGCAAATGGGCATCCATTTCAAGTCAGAAGCTGTTCCTGGCAAAATATCACGTACAAATGGACATCTATTTCACAGCCAGACGTAGTTTCTGACAAAATATCACGTGTAAATGGACATCCATTTCACAATCAGAGGCCGTTCCTGGGAAAATATCACGTGCAAATGGACATACATTTCATAGCCAGAAGCCGTTCCTGACAAAATATCAGGTGTAAATGGACATCCATATCACGTGCAAATATATATCCTTTCACAGCAAGAAGCCGTTCCTGACAAAATATCAGGTGTAAAAAGACATCCATATCACGTGCAAATATACATCCTTTCACAGCAAGAAGCCGTTCCTGACAAAATATCAGGTGCAAATAGACATACATTTCACAATCTGAAGCCGTTCCTGGTAAACAAAACTGAATGTAATGCACATAAAATTATTCAATGAATAAACTCCATGTCGTAGTAAGGGCGTCATGATGTATTGATTATTTCTGGAGGAAGAGTTTTTACTTTAGTATGTAAATACTAAATTCGGATGATGTTAAGATTATTTACAGTTGTGCGCTAAGTCAGCATATAAAATTACCATTGGTTGTTTGTTCTGTACCGATCGTGCTAGTTGTTTCGCTTTCATCTGCAATAGAAATATTATCTAATAATAGGATAAGGCCAGCTGCTTAATCACAACCTCAGGTCTAATAAGTGTGAAGATAATAAAGTCAGTTTTCTCAACGAACTACCAATAAAATCCGGAAAAAAAATAAGTAAAAAAGTAAATGTAAAGAATAAAAAGCTGATTCTCTAGGAAGGAATTTTTGAGTTTGCTGCACATACCTTCAATCAACTGGGATGCAGCAGATTGACCAGACGTCGTTGCATTTAGATCTATGAAAAGATCAATGATCAATGCAAACTGATATAGATATCTTAACACATAATTAAATTATGTTTATGTTTATCTATCTTTGTCTGGATTAAATTTGAAATTTAGGGTTTTTTGTCTGTCGTCCAGGAATGACTTCATCATTCTAATAAACGCAGGATACATAAAAGACTGTATATGTAATATATAAAATACATATATCGTTGCGTTATGTTGGCATAATAACCAATATAATACATAAAATAGAATTAAATTTTAAAATATCCGCATTTATAATTATTCGAGAAGAAATCTAACCTCAGGATTAGATCAATTAAAAAGAATGGACCGCTGCAATATGTCTGATATGCTTTGTACAGTTGATTAGTACAATGTACAGTTCAGATAAACTAAAACTTTACAGAATGAGCGCTGTTGGCTAAATATCTAAATGTAAAAAGATGCTGGAAATTTTGCGACAGAAATATATATCTGGAGGAAAGAAAGGACGATACTGGGTAGTTAAAATGGCATAAGGTTGTCCAAGTGCCCTCGTAGTGTCTTGGTTTATTAGACTGATAAAGCTGTTTTCATAAGTGACTCTGTCACAGATCTACTCACCAATAGCTGTCATCATTTGAACAGCCTCTGTTTTAAGTAAATTAGTGCAAAGGTAACATGTTCATGCAGGTAGTCGATATTCATTTGCTTAATAGCTTTATGCCTCTAATTACAAATTGTGCATAATTCACTACTACAACTGGCTTGCCATGGCAAGATAATTCTTAATTAAACCGATGGCCCTGCCAGATTTTACTGAAATGAATAAATACTTAATATTAGTAACGCTAAACCCATATGAACTGAAAATGTGCTGATAACGTAATGCACATTTATGTCACACAATTAGATTATTAGTGAAAAAAATATGTTAGAACACGAATATGAAATCCTCAATATTGTTCTTTGAAAAGCTAAAAAGTTGTTTCACACCTGTACAGTTTGGAGTGAAGCCAGTCGGTGATGTCTGCCCTTCGGCACACGCAACTTCCGTACCTAATTAATAGTGATATGGAATATGTGATCCAGCTCATTCAACCCAGTG
Organism: Protula sp. h YS-2021; assembly: GCA_949752745.1. NCBI lineage: Eukaryota > Metazoa > Annelida > Polychaeta > Sabellida > Serpulidae > Protula > Protula sp. h YS-2021. The sequence continues at coordinate 10,931,088 of OX457032.1, forward strand.
GATGTTATGTTTAAATGAGCTCCAGTGTGTTAAATGAAAGAGAAGAGTTGCAATTATTGAATCTGGCGTTTCAAGTCATTAATTCTTAATGGTCAACGAGGAAAATTTAAAGAGCAAAATATTCTCAACAAATCCTGAACGAATGCTGAATAATTTTTGCTATGTTTAAATGCATAACGAAATAGCAATAGAGCTATAGAAATCCATATTATGTTTGCACAGAATTCAAGGAACAGCGTACTCAAATGGATGCATTCGGTGTAACAGAAAATTACTTCTTTTTTCCTCAATTTCTTACAATATACATATCTACCCATGCAAAAACGATCATAAGCATCAACTGTAGGCATGAGGCAAAACACATTGAAGTCGTCACAGTTCTTGACCTTGACCGAGTACTGTCTGATACAAGTATTGTTAAGATAAGACGCACAGGCCGTCAAAGACACTATACCGTGCGACGCATTCGGCAGACTTCCTGTAATTTTACCAAAACACATATGCTTTCATTTTGCTTTTCCCATTTTGTTGATTAATTTACAGACATATTCAACAAGGGTTTCTAATATAACTTGAGAAGGGTGCAAAAGACAAACAAATAAAGTGCCACAGTTACAAGAAAAAATTTGCACATTTTAATTATCTGTCTGGTCTATTTTATTAATTTTAATCAGGGTGGGAAGAGAGATAAATGTGAGAGTTTGAAATCGTTTTTATTCTTGAGCTAAAGAAAATGCATATCTTCAATATTAAATATAAATTTTATGTGTCCCTGTCTTATGTCTTTTTAAATATTATCAAATGGCCGACATTTGTAATTTCCTTGATTTAATTTAACCTGCTGGTTGTCACGTTGATCGTTACTAGAGTCATGTTTTGCTAAAACTTGATACGTTGCTTCAACCATCCATCCGCTTTTAAACAAAAAAATCTCAGAAAACCTCGGGGTTGTGCGCTGAACGCGTGTAATAGAGCAGGTGTTTGGGAGCTTTTCTATGCGAGTTCTAAGTGCACATACCATTAAGCCAAATTGGGGCGTAGGCGTTGCACTGTCCCGTGAATATCGGCCACGTAGGCATATCTCCACCGGCACCACTTACGGAGCGGTACCAGTTCAAAGACAAAGCGTAGTCAGACTCATTGGTTGAATTCATTAAAACATAGTTTGCGCTGCGACTTGGTTCATCAAGGTCTACGTACACAGAACCGTTGCATGGGTCGACATTCTCTAAGCATTCTGTGGGCCTACAGTATCCAAACCTTATCCAAGCAATAGCTATCAATATAAAAACACACACTTCTAGTTTTAGCTTCAAAACTGGAATACTATTCAGTTTAATATCTTGTTTATTGGTTAAAGCAAGTTTATGTTCTTTCTACAAAAATTTAACCCATTTTTTATGAGACCCTCATTAATTTAAACAAACTCTTGAGCCACAGAAATAACTTTCAGTTCTAATAATCTTTTAATGAAAATTAACATAACTGCAATGTAACCCATATAAGCGATTTTATTGTCCTCGAAAAGCGATATACATATTTTGAGTTACCAAAAAATAATCAAAGTTCTTGCCTGATAACAGCAATGGCGTTAATCTTAACATATTTTGATAATATGCACAAATGTGCCCAAGATCTCTATAGCTGATTGGAAATGTTTGCTTAAAGATCATATATACTCCCCATATATATCACTAGGCATTGATTTAATTACATGCGTATCTAAAAACATTATTTATATTTAATGACCTGTGTTTTAGGGATTATCACTAAGATTTGTTTCACATACCACTTGAACAAACTACACAGACTAATCTGGAAATAATAGATATGACATATATAATTTATATGTTTTTCTAAAGGCTTTTCCAGGAATTCTTAATGCTGAAAGTTGACGTCAGCTAATGTAAATGAAGCAGATAAGTGTTGTAGAATCAAAAACGTTAAAATCCTTCGAGCCTAGATACAACTCAAGTGCAGCTGAATATTTCGGCATATAAGTTTCACCACCTAGTTATATTCTTTTTAATACTTAAATTTGTTATAAACGTTGTGTTGGTTAATTAAACGCGTCTCGATTGCAATTCATTAAAGTAAATTCCGATTACGAAGCAAAGCAAGTTATATAAGAATTTGGTAATTTGAGAAAGTTATAATTTGAACTAAATTGAAACATCAGGCCCGTAGAAAGACAACCAAATCATGAAGCTGAATATTATTGATTTAAGTGTGTTCTGGAACAGCCTGTACAAAAGGCACGCTGTTGAATTTTCAACTTTGACAGTGTAATATCTATTTCGATTTATTATTTATGGGAAATTAATTAACATTTTGTAACGTTGTAGTGTTTGCTTAACAGTATCCAAAGCGATTTCTAATCACGACATTTATTTAGTTCTTGAAATTTTCACCACACTATGTATGCTGTGTGTATTCCAAAAGGTTCACTATCTTTTAACTCAAAGATGAAAATAAATTTAAATAAGTGAATACCAAACAGAGAATTACACAAAATATTAAAATTTCTAAAATAAACAATACCGGCAGGTGATCTTAATTAAAAGAGAGCTTTTCCTTGATGGGTTTCTGATGACAGTAATAGACATCGTAAGCACTTTTATTGGCATCTGAAGTTTGGGTACATGTGTACGTTGTAACATAACGGTGCAGCTATGACAAAGGCATAGAAAGTAGCACGTATCATAAAACATATGATATAAGTACGTAACAGCTTTTGCCATTTCTAATGTAACCAGCGGATCTAAACAATTTAAGCAATTTTTATATTAGTGAAATTTCATCTTACTTGGGCCAAGAGGAATAATATTCTATACTGTAACTCATACACCCACATAGACGTTCGTGAAGGAAGTTCTTTCTAAAAGATAGTCCTGTGTGGCAGTTTTCTCCTTAAAGAATCTCTTCAATGTAGCAAAGAAATCGTAATTCCTTTCAGTTTTAATCCACTCTCGAAGAGCCATCACTTAACGGATAGAAGCGATGGCCTCCTGATTTCATTTCCGTAATGGAATTGCCTAAGGGAAAACTGATCATTCAGTAATGGTGAGCGCGGGTGGCCATTAGATAAGGCAGGCACAGAGGTGTAGAGCGCCCTCAGTTGTTCCTTAGTGTGCCATACAGCAGCTAGCCCTGCCCGAGGCCTTACATGTAAAATGTGGACCACAGAACAATCAAAGAGTTCCACAGCTTACCATTCACATAGTAAAATATGAAGTTAATTCAGATATTTTTAATACAAATCTGTCACTAATGCTGAATATGCTACAAGTGCCCTGTCTTTATGTAACGCATATTGGTAGTATATATTGAAATTATATATTGAAAGTATTTATTTGAATAAGCAACATAGGAGAAATCAACTTATAAAATAACCATTTAAAGCTTTCGAAATCAACAGAAGTCTGAAATCAAGGATATTGTATGTGGCCTAATGTAAATTTAAAATAGTATACAGCTGCTCCTTTTTGAAAAGTCAAAGTATGCATCATAGGAATAACAGAAGAACGAAGATCACATTTGGTAATTAAATAGCTTGTATGTAATTAAATTACGACATGATGAAGCAGACTCTCTGCTTCATTTACTATTCTAACAGTTTTCTTGAACATAAATAACATATTTAGATAATTAACCCTCAACGTGTTTGCTGTAAGTCATCACAGAGTAACACTTAGCCAGTCTTACTTACACTTAATGCGAGATCAGACGTACACTTAATGCATTATACAATGTGTTATTAGTTCAAAATAAATTTATGTCTTAATTGCATACAAATACCCTGCTTTGGATAATAAAACATAAGAAAACACAAGCTGAGTGTTTTTGTTGCCACGAAAATCAAAATATACAACAGTATATGTTATATTTTATTACCATGAGAGCTTTCTCTTTTACACCTGAAGATTACACCGTAGGAGGTGATTTGTTTATATTTGTTAAACAAAAAAAGGAATGTGGCACCAAAGCTAGGCTACATAGGAGACGGGATGCTCTTCACCTCAAGACGACTATCTTTAGACTCATTTATCACTTTTCTTCATTAAGAATCATGCAAGGGAGTGATATAATAGAAATAAGGTGTGATTACTGCTTCTATTCATGTAGCTGCCATGTGCTGTGAGCTCTGAGAGCCATCTCAGGACATTAATTAGTATCGATACACGCCATTATAGGCACGTAACACAAGTGCCCTCTTATTTCTCATATTTGGCATATAATTGTAACGGACAGCGCCTGGCAACCAGTTCTGTTCTATTATTATTTGAGGGTAGATGGAATTTACGATTGGTTAACCATCATATTCTTGCCCAATAACTTTGTACATATTTGATGGAACTTCTTATGAATAGCACAATAATGTATATATCAAAGTCGCTTAAATTCTGGTATGTAATGTATTTGATAATTATATATTGAAATAAGTAATTCACAAATGCTTTACCAGCAGGACTATTTGGTCAGTCACTGAAAGTTTTTTCTTCTACATAGAAGTAAGTGCACCTCTGAGCTGGATCATAAATTAAGATAAGACTGATTACGACAACAGTTCTAAAGTCTGATCTTTTACATTTTACTCAGATACATCAACCTAAAAACCCTTTTCCAGTCCCTGCTTGCTACGCGCATGTGTTGTATGTATGAATGATCTCTAGAAGGGTGTGCTCGGAGAGTGGCACAATGACGTCAAAAGAAGCCTGTCTATACACCTGCGGCCCTTTTCCATTAGAGATAAATATTGGTAGCAACCATTGCATGGTATTTTTATACATAGACTATAGTGTTGGAGGAGTGTGAAGAAGTTCGGATGATATTGCCTTTTTATCTTCTGATTTTTTAAATAAAAAATTGAAATAACACACACATAGAATAGCTGCTCTTCAAAACTTTTTACTTGATGAGTCGTCTCATAAATTTTTCAGCTATTGGCTATGCACATTTTTGTCATTAAAGTTTGGAAAGGGTAGCGATTCCAGAAAGCATAATATGGAAATTCTGCTTTTTATAATCTTATGATGTTTCTATTCAAAGCAAGAACAAGGCAACATTTCAATTAAATCATATCAGAAATTATTTTAAAGTCATTTTTTGGGTACAACCATTTTAATCCTTCTGATTTCATTTGTTTTTTGTTGAAACCGGAAATACTAATTACATAATTCAAATGTATTCTTCAACATAAATGCAAATAAACATTTTTCTTGAATTAGACTAACCAAATAAAGCTAGGTAAAAATATCCATGTTTGTATTTGACATAAGCATGGACAATTGCAATATCTTCTATAAAATTACGGTAAAATACTAAATAGGCAAGAAGATTTCAATTTATGCCAGTTAAAACTGTAATTGAGGTGGTAGACTGCAAAAATATATAGATGTATAGACACATAGATACATGTACAGACATAAATACATAGACGCATAAATAGATAGAAAGACATAGACATAGATACACAGACATATAGATACATAGACAGATATAAATACAGAGATTGGCAAATACATAGAAAGACATAGATACATAGACACATAGATATATAGACAGACATATACATTGTAATTTACTTGTATTAAATATCCTTATTTGCATTAAATTTGCATTAAAGAAATTTTTTATTTAGTACTGCTAAGATTTGATTAGCAGCAAACCTTATTTAGGTACAAAACCTACTGGGTGAAAATAAAGGTTAATTAAATAAAACTTAATTGGTATTTCTTGTATTTTTTTGCTAATCAATAAGTGCATTGCCTAACAAAATTGCTTGTTTTACTTGCCTATTTCTAGTCTCGAGATTTCTGAACAGAAAACATAATTGGCTGCACAATGATACGTGCTTCAAATTGGACGCTCATGACAAATCTCAAAACGAGATACATATCAATCGTTCTTTTTGTACGATCAACAGAAAGTTGCTTTTTCTCTGTGTATCTGTAGATCAATACGTACTTAGTAAATATGGAGTGTTAACTTAGGCACAGTTCTACTTATTAACAATACCAAATGTTCTTAAAAATCTGGCTGTAACTTAATTATGCCTAAAATATAACAGGAATCATTGCAGAGAAATATATTTATACTTATAATAAAACACTGAATTGGAATTCAATTGGAATTAAAAGTGGAATTGCAACAGTTTTAAAAGCAGGTGTATGCAACAAAACTTGCTCAGTTCTTGTCAGGATGTAGCACCTACGCTTGCGGTACCATTTCATCCGTTTAGCACCCAAGTTTGTGTTGGCATGGCACCTTCTTGGGGCTCACGTTTTTCTTAGCATGGCATCCGCTTAGCACCCACTCTTTTGTCTCACTCAGCGTGGAGAGGTCCATGTGTGTACTGTTTTGTCTCATTCAGTGTGATAAGGCCCGTGTGAATATTTGTATGGACCACTCACTCGAGACATAAGCTTGTAGCCGTTATCAAATTCGGTGAGACAGATTATTTTAGTGTTTTATTTGAGACCATGCCCGTGAGCGCTGACGTATTTCCTTCAAATGAAAAGAAATATAATTGTCACGATTTAATCAGCTAAACCCAGAATATCTCTTACTCACAAAAAAGAAGAAACTGCAAATAATGTTTATGTTGCAACTTCTTATTTTTTTATTTCAAGAAGGTTGGAGTTTCTTTCAATTTTAAGCGGCATACTGGAGTTGTGGCTGTTTTGATAGCGTTCACTTATCACATGGTAACTAATATAAGTGTTTATTTTTATCGCATTTTAAAAAGTTGCTTTACGTTCAATGCTCGTTCAAGTAGCCACGACACGAATGTAAAATACATCGAAACTTCAAAAGAAATTGACACCTGTTGAATGAATTAACATTTTTTAAATTGACAGTTGTTAAACTGACTGTTGTTAAATTGACCGTTGTTAAATTTGCCGTTGTTAAATTTACAGTTGTTAAATTGTTAAATAATTTTCTACTATTGCTCTCCTTGACCTAATAAACACAAAATCCTAAATTACATAATATTACCAAGTCATCTTGTAAACAAGAACAATGTCTAGTTTGCATTACTTTAAATATGGTTTTATTTAATTTTGGACTCAATTCTCTTCAGCAATGCATCTGCGTAGTCAGGACTGAGAACCCATATTTTACATATTAGAACACATATTATTCATCTCAGAACACATATTATACATCTTAGAACATATACTATGCATTTTAGAAAACATATTATTCATCCTAAAACACATATTAATGACTTTTTCGAACAGTACTGTACTTCAAAGAGATCATGCTTAACACTTTTAAAATTATCAAAACGACCAGATATGACGTTGCTGACAGAAATGTTTGGTACATGAAAGACAACACAAGTAAATAATTTGAGGGCTAAACCTTTATGAGGTTAACCATTTCGTCGATATGAACACTTTATTTTTTGTACACGTGTGAGATCTGTACAGTCTGAAGGGACTACTTCCGTATAAATTTGCCTCAGCCCATAAAACGTGAGGAGAAATACAAGGCTATTTTGATCGGTTGTAGCATTATTTGACAAACCAGCAAACCATAAGGTACTTCCCGTCATCAAATGTGAAAGCAAATCCCATTTAATTTGTCAGTAACGAAAGCATTTGGTAATATGCATTTGAGAGAAATTCTTTATGTTTTAGGGACTCACTCAGTGTTCCTTTATGATAATGCCAGGAGATTCGGTCATTATCTTATGCTATCGACAACCGAAACTTTATGTAGATATATAAATCTACTTCAGCTTGATAAATTCTAAAAAGCAAACAAATCACAGACGATATATTGTGGAAGTCACACATTTGAGCTTTGTTGCTCTGGCGACAATTTATCAAGCTCTGCCATTGATGTGGTCATAAAACTGTGCAATAAGGTTAGACATTATCTGACAGTCATCCACGGCTGACATTTAACTCGGTATTTGATATTTACCGTTTTTATGTTGCCGTGTCTTGTGGGATGTCAAATCAAAGCTGTTGCGACTATGAACGGCATAAGAATGTACGCCTGCGCGATACGCGATTGCAAGGAGTACCCCTGCTGCATGAAAATGATTTATAGCCTAATTGGCTTCAATATTTTAACAGCAAATTTGACTATAGTGGCAGGAGAAGTCGTCTCTGGGAAACTGGAGAAGACACCTCAAGGCAGCGGAGAAATACCTAAAGGTAGCAGGAAAAGTTCTCTCGCGGCAGCGGCAGAGTTGTCACTATGTAGCGGGAGACGCCATTTCCAGACTGCACGAAGTCTTCCCTCGTGGAAACTGGAGAAGTGACCTCTAAATAGGGGAGAAGTTCCCACTATGTAGAGGGAGATTTCCCACTAGATAAAAGGAGAAGTTCCCCCTGGGTAGAGGGAGAAATTCCCACAAGCTAGATGGAGAAACTCCCGATAGGTCGAGGGAGAAGTTTCCACTAGGTAAAGGGAAAAGTTCCCACTATGTATAGGGAGAAGTCCCCACTAGGTAAAGGGATAAGTGCAAATTAGGCAAAGGGAGCTTTCCCTAGACAGAGGGCGAAGTCGCTTCCAGGCAGGGCTGCCCGAAAAATCTCCTTTATTTAACCTGAAAAAGGCGAAGTACATATGCTGCACAGAAAAGTATTTGCAGTTTGGCTTTACGCAGTATTTTACCCTGGGCGGAGATACTGAAACTATGGCAGTATGTTTCTATTTCTCAGGCCTGATAGCCTAGGAGTAGGCATGGAGTCACTCCGCGTGCTAGAATATGTACGAAGTCACTTTTCATGCATTCTTTGAGACCCTCTCCGTTCTCACTTATGTTCTGATACTTTAAATCACCGTTTTGCCTTATTTTCTGAACAGCTGAAAGACTGTCATTTCATATGTGCGATAACGTCTGTTTTCCACGTCAAAGAAATTAAACAGACAAAAAAACGACAATAAGCGAACGTTTTTATAAGCGTTGGAGATTGGACAATAGATATATCTACCTCAAACAGACCTCGAACATAAAATAAAAAAAAATTTTAAAAATTCAGATTGCTTCCCAAGCTGTTCCGTCCTTTTTAATTTTTTAACTTTTAATAAAATATGACGTTTTAAGAAAAATAAGTAAGAAAAAAAGCAAAAAGGATTTAACTTAAACAAAAAAACTTAATTAAAGAAAGAGAAAACAGCAAGAATTGTGATGAAAACAGTACAGAAAAAGAAAGAAAATGAATTAAGAAAGAAATTAACGCAAAGAACCAAATAAAGATAGATAGATAGACAGAAAGACTATTTGACTCGCAACTTACGAGGACCATAAAGATACTTCAAACTGCCATCTTGCAATTATGAACAGCGCAAAACTGACATCTCAGAAACAGAATTGTGGTGTATTTTCTAAGCATAAAGAGACGAGGCCTGTATACTTCAAAGTGACTACTGTGTCATCACCACTTTGGATTGTATCTTTTCTTATGCTGTTAAATTATTCATGCAGCTCAGTCGAGACTTATTTACCCGCTGGGCGATAACTGGCGCATTAAGGTGTTGTCTGTAGTGCTTACGAAAGCAATAGCTGGTTAAGGCGAATGTGTCCCAAATGTGGATGAGAGGGATGGGGTGACACAGGGAAATAGTGGGGGAAAGACCCCGTGAATTCTTCTACAAGTGCAGTAAAACCTCAGGAGAGCGGACGCGAGGGGTGGGATAACACAGGGAAACAGTGGGTGAAAGACCCTGTGAATTCTGCTGCAAGTAAATAAAACCTCAGATCTGGAGTGACGCAGTGAAATGGTGAATTAAAGACTCCTTGATTTCTGTTAAAACTACGGTAAAACCTAATGCCAGGACTCCGATAAACAAGACTCCCTATTGTTCAGTCCCTTTTTTGTTTCTCATTCGTTTTCATAATAAATAAACCTCAATAAACCGGACACCGAACACCCGGTTGGTAATACAAGCTTTACTGCATAAAGACCCTAACATGCCGGACGCAGCAGTTACGACCATGATATTTGTATACCTGAGCATCCATTGTGTGCTATCGCCTTACATCTTGATGACTTTGAGGCAAAATGCTAAGAACAGAAGATTTCATTCATCTTGGGGTGAAGGAGCAAGACGTAACCTTGATTTGATGGAGAACTGGAACGAATACATACTTACATACACGAATCCATATTTATATGCAAGAATACATACCTATACGCACGAATCCATACTTACGTACACGAATCCATATTTATATGCAAGAATACCTACCTATACAAACGAATCCATACTAACGTACACGAATCCATATTTATGTACAAGAATACATACCTATACAAACGAATCCATACTAACGTACACGAATTACTTAGAGCACATTTAGCATGAATGACACAGGATTGTTCTTTCGAGCACGTCCAAACAAGTCATGTTCGAAACTGTGAGACGTGAACATCTTTATACGGACAAAACGTTATGATGCTGTTGCTTTATATATATATATATATCTGTGTATGTGTGTGTGTGTGTGTGTGTGTGTGTGTGTGTGTGTGTGTGTGTGTGTGTGTGTGTGTGTGTGTGTGTGTGTGTGTGTGTGTGCATACCCTACACCCCTCTAAATAGGACAAATTAGCTCAGTCCTGTCGGTGTCCGGTATAGTGAGATTTTACTTATGCGGTGTATCTACCCTTTTATTAGAGTTATGGTTTCGGTTAATTTTTCCCCGCCCTATCCTGCAGTCGTTTTGAATACTGTAGTGGCCTATGATTCCAGCTGCAGAAAATTTTCAGAACACTTGGGCTGTTGACTTGGGAGTAAAAGACGCTTGATCGGTCACGTGGCAATTACATCCAATCAGAAAACAGCCCCATCCTTCACTCCCGTAAATGCTCCAGCCTAGATATTTTGATCAAAAATTGCTTGGATCAACGAATTGCTAGAAAACTGTCTATCAGGGCAAAAATAAAAATGATCTTTTAAGAACAGATACTTCGACTCTCTTAATTTTGAAATTAACATTTTAACAATCTTATTATTTAAACGTTCATTATGAGCTTTAAGAACTCGTAAAAGTTTTCGAGAGCAGAAGGTGCCCAAAGAAACACTTATAGCCATTGCTCGCAGCTGCCAACAGAAGGTTACTTAGCATTAAAAATGCAATCAGAGGGTAGAAGAGACCACGGCTTGCTGTTCCCATGGCGATTCTTAGTTTATTAATCAGCCTAACGTGTCAGAGCATAAGACTGCCATGATTCATTTAGCATAGATTAACAAATTACTATTACATTTCTCCCATGACATTACCAATGAATTCACCCTACAGCTTTTGGCGTTAACAATTCTAATAATTCGGCAGTATATTGCCTGTCTACTTCACAACAGAAGCTCTCCTTAGACTGAACACATAACCCAATCAGGATTTAAAACAGAATCTGGATATTTCCTAGCAGATTTTAAAACACAACAGCACAAGTTTTGCTAGAGATTCGTTGAAAACATAAGAAGTTGCTTTTCATAAATACAAATTAAAACTGTGCATATACAAAATCTAAAGTACTGGATTCTAGGACTGCGGAGTTGGGATTTAAAATGGCTGCTTTTTTAAAACGGTAAGTGCATTTGTTCTTCCTTGTTCAAATATTCATATTCTAAAAATCTTTGACAGCCCTGAGTGACTTAAGACTTTTTGTCCAAAATATTTGTAATAATATTATAATAATCAGACTTTTTTAAGCACAGCGATACTTGGCGATAATCAGAATTTTTATTTAAAGCGCACCCATATTTTATGACAATCAGATATGTGTTTAAAGTACACCCACACATTACATAAAAAAACCAACAACTCTTTATAAAATACCAGTTGGAAAAATGTCTGTAAAAAGAGCAGATATTCATCCTGTTACTGTTTTACTTACAGGGACACGAACTCCCTCAATCGTTCCAACGCTTCTGCCGCAGCCTTAAGCGAAAAAAAAATTGACACAATCGCCCCCCACCCCCCCCCCCCCCTCCCCAAGAAAAAAAACAAAAACGACAAGAACCCCACCCCAATTGTTTTATAATTAAAATACAAAAGGGGGAAAATCGATCTCTGGACGCGAGAAAACTGTGGGCACAGGAGCTGTAATTGTGGTCTGTGAACTTGTCAGTCAACTGGAAATTGAGGAGCATCGTGCGAAATTTATAAACCCGAAGGTTAATAGCCCCCTTGTGCGCTATAGTTTATAGAGGTTTCACATCTTGGGTAATAGCTCGTTGTGTTAAATTGTAGCAGCAATATGCGTGAATGGGTGTATACCATACGTGTCAATGCCGGCAAAGTGCCCTTCTATCGCCCAATTGACATGAGATTCATTTTCAGCAAATTTCCCCAAAGAAAAGGCTGTGCTAAAACTGGCTGCAGAAAAATCCAACGCCTTTCCCTTTGCGTTTTTTTTTTTTCTTTTGTTTTTTTTTTTTCTGTCTTTTGTTTTGTGTTGTATTTGTTAAAAGCCTGTTTTATGTTTTCGGCAAACTCAATATTTACGTAAGTTTCGTGAGTGCCATTAGTCGTTGAATTTGGTGAATAGTTCTTAGCTGTTGCAAATTATGATTTTTTCAATTTTTATTTATTTATTTATTTTTGTGGCAGCCCAGGCCCAAAAACAGTTTCAGATCGCAGATTTACCATTATTTCATGCTTTCTATTTAAGCTTTATCGATCTAGAATTTTTGGTAAGGCAATTACAAAGCAAGCTGCAAGTTTTTTACAATTTAACAAAAAGGAATTTATCTTGCATTTCAACTTGTGTGAGACAAACTGAAGAGGGAGGGGGTGGGGTGTTTTGAGGGAGGGGGTGGGGTGGTTTGAGGGAGGGGTTGGGGTGGTTTGAGGGAGGGGTGGGGTGGTTTGAGGGAGGGGTGGGGTGGTTTGTTCAGAGGTCGAGGGTGTTCGACGTGTGTGATTGCAGAGCTTGTTGTTGCATGTCGGTATATGACTTCGTTAATATAAAAAGTTATTTCAATACTTAAAATAAAAATAATGTTATTACACTATTGAGAGACCGTAAAATAAAGCATGACTTGTTTTAAAACTCCGGGCAATAATTTCTTTCTATATTTAGTAAGCCTTGTAAGAGCATAACTGATGCCCTAATGTGTATGTTTCTCTAACTGAAGTCGAAATCCGTCTAGTTTATTTGTCAGGATTTAATATTCATTTTCTTCTGACTTCGTGCTCTGGAAACGTTTAGATTATTGTTTTTATTGTTCATTTGCAGCAACTTTAGTCTTAAAAACTGCTATAATGTTCTCCTCCCCACTACCTGGTAATTCCCCCCCCCCCCCCCCGCCCTATTGGTATCAATTTCTAAAAAGAATATTAAGTTGAATATACAAGAAAGCGCTTCTTGGATAATGTGGATGTTATTTATGATTATTTTAGCGATCAAGGAATATCCACCTAGGCTCTCTAAAATGCTAAAAAGGATATTAAGAGAAAAATATAGGACGTTCTAATCAAGGATGGTTTTTAATATTTTGTTTGAATTATATCGAATTTAGTCAATAAAGCAGTTCAAGTTCGTTTTATACAGTTTAATTGAGTCCATTTATTTTCACGAACAAATATTATCAAATATATTTACACGCAAAAAGTTCGAGGGGGGGCTAAATATACTGGAGGGGGAAGGATAGCCTAGTGTAGCTTCCCCCCCCCCCCCAGGAGTGAAGCTGTACAGGGTGGGGGGAGTAAGATAGCCTGTTACACCGGAAGCAGTTCAATCCAGCGCTTGTTGTAGTCATTGGGGCTATTCCGGATGCTTCAGCGTAACAGTGCATTGTTTCGTGAAGCAACACTTCAGCATGTCTGAATAAGAGAACATGAGAGCCTATATGGCCATGCCTGTTGATAATAATGTAACCTTTGAGAATTATTGGATGATATTTGCTGAAGGAAGGGTAATGCGATATCTTATATGTCTGCTCAGAGAAGCAGTACCACGTACGCAGTGCTGCTGGCTGGCTTACAGTCTCAACAAATGCAAATCGGTATCTTTCTTCCATTTTTCTTCCATTAAGCCACTATTTTTGTGTGAAACGTTTAAAATTCAAACCGTTCCAAATTTAGTTAAATTGGGCAAAAAAGGCGAAAACATGAAATTGGTAGTAGATTAGTCGGTCCTATATCAGGGATAAATGAAACAAGCATAAAAATGAAATTTTTAAACGGTAAGACGGATGTTTGCAGGGATACAGTGTGTTATGCTTGCATGCAAAATTTTAAAATGCACTTTTCTTCCAAATATTGGCTTTCTCGTGTTTAAATTGTTATTGTGAATAATTTGAAAAGTCTACACATTCCATGGCTCTTCTTAGTGCACCTTTCATGGTGGGGTCTTCCCAAATCACCTACAATTCCATCATTGTTTAAGGGAAATACATGGCCAAAAATTCAATATAAAAATAGGTAGTTTATTGATAGGAGGTTGTTCCTGTTCGTTAACTGACATTTCAGCTCATCTGGCTGGGTTTTTAATTATTGATTAAGAATTCCACAGAGTCCACAGTTGAAGCAGGAAACTTAATTAGCTATCGAGCCCGCAGCCCATGTCTAGTGGCCTCAGGTGTGTTATGAGCAAAGCAACTAGTTTATATTTCCATAGCTTTTAGTTTTATTACGTCACTCCCGCAGTTAAATATGATACGGTTTGGAACAGAACGTGGATTGTGGCTAGTTTTGTCTTGAAACAGTGATATTTTGGTGGTATATTTTAGTGACATTTTAGAGTCATATTTTAGTGATATATTTTACTGGTTTATCATGTCAAAGCGAGGCTAAGAAAAAAAAATTGCTGAAGATTTCTATTTCTTCAGTTTGATAAGATGTTTTGATAAACAATAGTTAATTCGCGTTCGTCTTTATTCGTGTCAATTCGGGAACAATCGCGTCAAACCGTAAACATATTATGTGGCATTTTAGCTGCAGATAAATTCAATAATCGTCCATGCTAAATGAATAATAACCAAGCCTTGCGGGGTGGAGCTTGGAGTCGAATAGAATGGAAGAGAGGGTATGGGTTGAGGTGCAGCGTCAATGCATACATTCACATTAGCACTCACTCACTGGGGTGACTCTGGCCCATCTAGATGCAGCTGGAAGCAGACCCTCTCTTTCCAAGGGTCCGAGAGTATATGTGAGTGGTTTTCTGACAAATCAGTGAGCGAGCCATTAGAACTTCTTCAAAGACAATTCGACCTTCACGCTGTATTGCCCAGGAATACCTGAACCATTCCCCTCCACAGAATGCCGAACGCGAATGCATTTTGATTGTGGACCGACAGCACGCATGCGCATTTCGCGCACATCCTTCAGTTGGCTTTAAGCCACATGGATTTTAGTGGGTTTGGGGACTACGACTGGCACAGCTCTTCTAAAAGTATAATCGCAATGGTGAAATCCTTTCAACACAAAATTATTGGCTTTGTTTTATAAAAGCAATTTGGATACATTAAAGATTTCATACAGGTGCAAACGAATTTGGTCTTCAACAACAAAGACGAGCCTTGGAAAAGCACTTCGCGACAAGAATACGGCGCTTTGCGGTTAAAAAGACGATTCCTAAACAAAAATATCTTATAAAAATTAATTTAAACATTGAATTTCTAAACTGGAACCAATGATTTGAGCGGGATATTAAAGTACATGCTTCTTGTAACTACGTTAGACAAATATGGCTTTTTATTACGCAAAGAAAGCTCAGTGGTTTGCGCAAGATGTTTGGACATCAACCAAAAGGTATGTTCATTATGAATATCGCAAGTTCAGAAAATAGTCACTGCTATAGGCACGTACCTTTTTTATGTTTTTGTAATTTAATATTGCGAAGTAGAAATGTTTCTTCCCTTTTTCATTTTTATTATTATTTCATTCATTTGCTTGTGATGTGCTGCAGAATAAATATTGTGTTTATTTTATTTATTTATTTATTTATTGTATTAATTTGCTCTCTAAGTTAAAAACTTTTAATTACAGTATCTTTTTATTTTTAAATCAAACTTGAATACAGAATAAAAATTTAATTTTAATAAAATTCGAAGACAAAACCTACTAATACTTTTTGAATATTATATTTTATAGGTATGATGTGATATAAAAATTACATTATTATTATTATTATTATTATTATTATTATTATTATTATTATTATTATTATTATTATTATTATTATTATTATTATTATTATTATTATTATTATTATTATTATTATTATTATCAGAGGTACAATAAATAATTTGTGGGACAAAGTGTAGCCATTTTTGGTTTATGGCGGTGTTTAATATTAGAGCGGAGCAAAACGATTCGAGCAGATACGAGCTTCACACTTCAACTGCTCATTTTCATAGACAAATATATATATATATATATATATATATATATATATATATATATATATATATATATATATATATATATATATATATATATATATATATATATATATATATATATATATATATATGAAACAAAGGGAGAATGGTTTTTGCATGTGGGTTAATAAAGAAGCATAACGTCAGGGCATTCTGGTGTCGTGTTACGAGGACAGTAGACTCTGTCGATAGGACCACCTGAGAATCAAACTATCGTAGAATGCAGACCTGGTTTATGTGGAACCGTTGTGGTTCGCTGTCAGTACAGAAGTGTCACTGAGATAAAATGACATCCACATCACGGCCACGATTGGTCGATTCCCAATAGTGGACTTCATTCACAGGTTTGACTGCATTTGATTTCACTGCCAATGTTGCAATATATGAATACTTCAATTCTTTCACAATTAGCATCGTATTTTCTTCGAATAGGCTCACAAAACCCTCAATACCAGTTTCGAGAATCTCCATCTTTCTTTTCTTTAATAAGCCACAGTTAAGCATCTCGTCAACAGAAAAAAAACTAATTAATTCTGTTTCTGTTTTTTTTATTAAAGCTTTTATCATTTTGAAGTTACAGAAGCAATCAGAAAATACACAGCAAAACATTCGATAGCAGAGAAAGAGATGGAATTGCCTGGTAGAAAACTGCAAATTAAAATTGTAATTTTTATCTCTTTAAAACTGGATTTTGTTTGCGCGATAAATTATTAATCTTAGTTGCAAATGAAGCGATGGCGGGAAAATTGTTTGGTTACAAAGTTACTAGGTTTAAAAGATATTTCTAGCAAGTTAATTCAAATGCAAGCGTGGGGGAGGGGGAGGTGCTGGTGGGCGGGGCGTTGAGTAAACATTTGCTCAGGACAACCATACCGCGATATCACGTAAGATTCAGGACAACCGTAAGGCGATATCGCGTGAGATTCAGGACAACCATACCGCGATATCGCGTAATATTCAGGACAACCATATGGCGATATCGCGCAAGATTCAGGACAACCATACGGCGATATCGCGTAAGATTCAGGACAACCATACGGTGATATCAAGTAATATTCAGGACAACCATACGGCGATATCACGTAAGAGTCAGGACAACCATACAGCGATATCACGTAATATTCAGGACAACCATACCGCGATAGCGCGCAAGAATCAGGACAACCATACCGCGATATCACGTAAGATTCAGGACAACCATACCGCGATATCGCGTAAGAATCAGGACAACCATACAGTGATATCACGTAAGATTCAGGACAACCATATCGCGATATCACGTAAGATTCAGGACAACCATATGGCGATATCGCGCAAGATTCAGGACAACCATATCGCGATATCACGTAAGATTCAGGACAACCATACCGCGATTTCAAGTAATATTCAGGACAACCATACGGTGATATCACGTAAGATTCAGGACAACCATACCGCGATATCGCGTAAGATTCAGGACAACCATACCGCGATTTCAAGTAATATTCAGGACAACCATACGGTGATATCGCGTAAGATTCAGGACAACCATACGGCGATATCACGTAAGATTCGGGACAACCATACTGCGATATCGCGTAAGATTCAGGACAGCCATACCGCGATATCGCGTAAGATTCAGGACAACCACACTGCGATATCGCGTAACTTTCATCTACTCCCAGCAAACATTAAGACGTCAGAAAGACGTCGGGTCGACGTCGTCGTGACCCGACGTTTCCGACGTGGGACTGACGTGCCGGTTGTGGTTGTATATGAAATGGAACCGACGTCGGGTTTTCAAGGTCAGAATGACGTCGGGTTCCGACCTAAATCCGACGTCGGAATTAAGTCGGTTTTATGTTGTATATGAAATTGGAACCGACGTCGGATTGAAACTTACTAGAGTTATATAATTAATAGATAATTAATCATTCAACTGCTATTGTGAAATACATACGAAAGCATTTTCCATGTACATTTTTACAATCTAGGAAGAAAATACCGACGCGCCATCAAAATTCTAAAATTTTCATGTAAAAATTACGTTTTTTCTTCCTCTTTTTCAAAATGACTTCCATTTCCGGTGAGCGATAATAATGTTCGTCGCTTTTTGGTCATTTTTGCAACGTCGGAATGACGTCAGAAAACCGACGTCGCGTGGACGTCGAAATAAAGTCGGGTTTGGGGGTAATAGGTCAGAATATGGTTGTGAAGTCGTCGCGACCAAAATCCAACCTTGTTTTTTCAACCAAAGAAGACGTCGGTTGTTTGCCGGGCTACGGCTGTTTTTGGATAACTTTAGATCTCTGGTGTATCATTTTTATATACACAGAGAGAATGCGTAAGTTGTTATTGTAGACACTGGCGTCAGTGGCGTGTTTTTATATACGGAAGCTGTGGGAGTTGACGGAGGATTACCCGCCACGTTTTAGTGTGACGTCTGCGCCTGTTCTTTTTTTTCTTCTTTTTTTTAACGGTTTCTATGATGTCGCATAAATTCACCTGTAGTGCACAGAACAATAGACATTTTGGAAACAATACAGGAGAGAATGACACAAAGTCACTATGTGCATTAGCGTGACAAGGATATCGATCCGTTAATCGATATGCTCGCAGGTAGAAAGACGAGGGGCGCGATGGGGCGGGGGGAGGGAGGGTAGGAGGGGG
The DNA here is from genome assembly GCA_949752745.1 of Protula sp. h YS-2021. Lineage (NCBI taxonomy): Eukaryota > Metazoa > Annelida > Polychaeta > Sabellida > Serpulidae > Protula > Protula sp. h YS-2021. Next base: position 10,950,087 of record OX457032.1, read on the forward strand.
GGGGGGCAAAGCAAACAACATTCAATCCGTAGTTACTGTGTTTAGACATGTGTGATTCAGTGCAAATGTATCCAGATTCATTGAGTCGACAACTCGTTAGCTTTGCTTAAGGTAATCCATTATGACGACATGCGCAAACTACATACAGCAAACACCATTGATGTGCAGCTAGTAAGACTGGAAAATAGATTACAGTAAAAGGAATGAACTCCGTTAGATCTACGTAACAACTCCTGAATCACACCTAGACTCCAATGGGATTGTGTTGTTTTCCTTTTTATTGAGAAGATTCGGTGGGGTTTGGGGGTTGGGAGGAGGAGGGGGTGGGGTTCTTGGGAAGAATTCTAAAATGAAGTTTCGTCTGAGCAAACTTCTCAAAACAAGACTGAGTTTCCAGAGAGGGCCTTTAATTAAATACAACACGTGGTGAGAATGCAATGTATTAATTACACTTAATAAGTAATAAACAGTATTCATATAAGTTGATGAACAGGAATGCTCTCTATCAGTACTGGAATGCGCTATACAGTACTCGCAAAATAGACAGCACCATTCCCCCCCCCCCCCCATCCACCTCCGGGTGGGGGAGGCCCGGAGAGGGCAGGCGGCACACGCACAAACTGGTTCCCACGTGTCCGTAACTTTTTAAAACAACCCCGACGCAGAGTGCTGATTTTGAATAATATCCTATTTTTTCAAGTGTAATTCTGAGTATTTTAAATGAAATTGGTGCCCCGTGGGTTGGGGTGTGGGGGGGGGGCGTCTGGCCTCAAAATTACCTACTTCCTCCACGTTCTTTTTCACGACACGCATGATAACACATATGCTACCAAGTGGACCCCCTAAGACACAGTGTTCATTGCCACTGTCGAACTATGTATTTCTGAATTTATTTATACAGGAGTAGCTCTTATTATACACAAACAATCATGTTTAAGACCTTTGAGTACAGCTTAAATGTGTTTCAGTTGGAGCTCACCCAGTACTGGTAACCATCAGTACGAGATATCTGCCACTAGGGGCGTTGCGAGGGTTGCTAAGGAGCAGTTTAAGACCCACTTCCTGTGTCCCTTGTGATATATATCTTGTGAGATCTCCGTGCTCTTCTGACTATAAACAACTTTTCAGTGAGATAAAGGCAGCCATGATGCGTTACATATGTTGATAGGAGTTGATCAGTAATTGTATGGGGATATAACGTGTTTCCGCTAAGCCCAGTTACGCGAAGCAAACAAGAAACGTCACGAGCTGCCAGAGCGGACAAGACAGCCTCAACTTCCGCTATTTTAGGGCGTGATACCTTACACGTTTGTTTAGTTCTAAATAGTTATCAAGCCTTATGATTTAGCATGCTGTTGCGTCATTCAGCGCCGACACCTTGTTATGCAGTGGGTAGCCAGCAGACAACTGGTCATTGCAGACATGAAGGAATGAAATAGACTATTAAAAATAATGCTGTTTGAGCAGGTGTCCTTTTTCTTCCTGTAAGTTACTACGGTTATTAGAAAAATCATAGTTATTGTTGTCAATACGTTGGATTTTGGCAGGCTTGCTGTGAGGCATGCAAACACATTGTGCCTCATTCGTTAGCCAAATAACATCTTAAATAAATAAATAAATAAATAAATAAAACAGGGGGAACTGAGATTTCTCTATGACGGAATTATTATAATAGCCCGCTTCTTGGTGTAGGTTTGACGTTAAAAGCGTGAAAAAACTTGTATTGACTAAGCAAGCGTTTTGGGGTACATATGGTTACATCTTGTTTAGTGTTATTAGTGATATGAGGCAATCTTTTATCCTGCTTAGGCAATGCACTTAGTTTTTCAATGAATGCTTGGTATAAGAAAAACGGAGCATTTTGGTTCGGTGAGGACATTCATTGGGCGTCACACAAAGCGGTAATAGCCGAACCTTACCCGGTTCCCCTTACAGGTAACCAGTGCACCTGTTTACGGGCACCTGTGGCCCAGCTTCCACGATTCCTCAAGCTGCCACTAGTCACGGAATTGCCATTGTTCGCTTGTAGCAGTTGTCTATTAATTATTTCTTACTAATTAAATTCACAGCCGTTATTGTCGGTTGCCATTTGACAGGAAGCGGATTTTATGCCCAACCCAAGGAGCGGATGAAATCCTTGTAATCCCGCGGTGACCTCGTTTCCGTCGTTATTTGCCCTGTAACGAAAGTGAATTGTGGGAGGTGTGTAGAGAGGGGCTCTTATTTCAAAGACAGTCTTATTTCTAAGATTGCATCGTATACGAGCATGTGACGTTCTTCATGTGTAAGGCTTTGAAAGAGTAAAATTAGCAATAAATCGTTGTGTTGTGTCAGGGCGTACTTCGCGCCTATTCCCTCGCGTAAGGTTACAACGCGTCACGACTTCCTCACAAACAGCCCGCTTGTTTTCTTCTGTTTGCGTTACACCGGCGACTCGCATCCATGCACGCCACTGATATTCCAAACACCCTTTTAACCGTTGGAAATGAGGGACTTCTTTAGTGCGTTATTGTACTTAAGAACAACAGTTTTAGGAATCTCGTATACACAGAAAGTGTCCGTACCTCACACGTAATGGCCCACTGGGTCAAAGTGATACCAGACCAATGTCTCAATTCACTGGAAAATAGCAAATTACTTGTGTTGCGTGATACTGATACGTCGGAAAGCCCCGAGATTCCAGAATAGTGAGAAGAATATCTTCATTAACATTCCTTCTTTCTTTAATTTAGCTGTTGAGGTAAAAGACACTCTATACACATTAAATTTGGAGGTATCATGTTTTAAAACAAGATAACCTAACAAGTCGCAGATTATGGCGTTGTAAATTTCGAAACATCTGCATTGAGCATGGTAACCATGGTAACAATGTGACTTGAAGATGACAGTCAACAACTTTTTCTTTTCAAGATAACTGAGATTTAACAGATACTATGCAATCATGCTGTAAATCTATACGGAGGCCAGACAGATATTGTAATCATGCTGTAAATCTATACGGAGATGAGGCAGATATTGTAATCATGCTGTAAATCTATACGGAGATGAGGCAGATATTGTAATCATGCTGTAAATCTATACGGAGGTCAGAGAGATGTTGTAATCATGCTGTAAATCTATACGGAGGCCAGACAGATGTTGTAATCATGCTGTAAATCTATACGGAGGCCAGACAGATGTTGTAATCATGCTGTAAATCTATACGGAGGCCAGACAGATGTTGTAATCATGCTGTAAATCTATACGGAGGCCAGACAGATATTGTAAACATGCTGTAAATCTATACGGAGGTCAGGGAGATGTTGTAATCATGCTGTAAATCTATGCGGAGGCCAGACAGATATTGTCATCATATTAGAAATCTATACCGAGGTCACATAAATATAACCTAAGAAAAAAGCACATTCAAATTTGGATAGTGTCTTGTAAGAGTATCAATAAGGAGGTTTAAATACAGTCTAAAAATTACGATAAATTGTCCCTTATGCCACATGTAAACATTTAATTATTCAGTGATACTTGTTACACTCTGCGCAGTTTGTTTACACCACAAGCGGACTTTGTCCTCTGTTAATAATTGATTAAAGTTATAAGGTTTCTTGCATTTGCTATTGGATTGCGGCAAAACAACAAATTCTTCACTTGTACGACGAACACTCACAGGGCGCCACGCATTTGCTTGTCATTTCATAGAATTAAAAGTAAGTCCGTCCAATTTTAATGCATGTTTCCATGTAAAATATGCGTTATGATGCAAAACACAGCCAGATATTAACAAACCAGCATGCTAATTGAGGCATCAGTATCACAAACATCAGTATCACAAAGATCAATATCACAAAAATCAGTGTCAAAAAGATCAATATCACAAAAATCAATATCACAAAAATCAGTATCACAAACATCGGTATCACAAAGATCAATACCACACACATCAATATCACACACACCAATATCACAAACATCAACATCACAAACATCAATATACTAAACATTTACATAAATTCCTGTCGATGCTCGCGTTTTCCGGAAAGTTCATGAGAAATTCCGAGGACCTTCTCGCGAAATTCTCAAGAAATTATTGGAAATTTCTCGCGAATCTTCTAGGGAAGGACTGCTAGTTGGGAAGTAGGAAGCACGGCCCATCTGCGTTTCCTTATGTCACCGAAGATTTCCAACTTGCAACGGAATATCTTTGCTATACACCTGCATGGCCCTAATGGAGATGAAAAGTTTGTTTAAAATTTAAAATAGTCAGGATTCAAAAAATTTAAGTTTGGAGTATTGCAGCTTTAGAGCTTGCAGACGCTTGGCAGATATTCACAGCCCCTGTAGAAGCATTGGCAGTTATTCACAGCCCCTGTAAAAGCATTGGCAGTTATTCACAGCCCCTGTAGAAGCATTGGCAGTTATTCACAGCCCCTGTAGAAGCATTGGCAGTTATTCACAGCCCCTGTAGAAGCATTGGCAGTTATTCACAGCCTCTGTAGAAGCATTGGCAGTGATTCACAGCCCCCTCCGACACGTCGGGGGTTATTCACATCTCCTTCCGACACATCGCGAATTATTCACAACACCTGTAGAAGCATTGTCAGTGATTCACATCCGGTGCATCTTAATGGTTATCCGCCGTTTCTACACATCTATTTGAAAAAAATTGTGGGTTGTGGGTAACATTAGAAGATCTAGATATTATAAGAAACAAAACCTTCCAAATGAAGTAATACGTAGAAAAGTATCACGAACTCAGCGCTAGGATTATAATATTTCACAGCCGCCGTGTCAGGATATTGGTTCAAGAAAACAGCTTGCCACATGATGAAAGTTCGTGGATTGGCGTGATCGGGAAAAATGCCACAGGAAAAGTTCACAGAAATGTACCGGACAAAACGTCACTGTAACACACAGAAATCTAAATATATATAGTTATAAAATAATGAAATGAAAAACTGGGCTATAAATAGAAAGAACAGTTTCTTTGTCTGATGAATTGTTTCATTATTGTTTTGTTTTGAATTGTAAAATGCCTAATTCATGAGCTACATTTTACGAAATAACTGCGGTAAAGTAACCCAATAGAAAAGTCTGTTAAAAAAGGAAACCTCAGTGATGGATGACCAAAGAATGGAAGACAAAAAAGAGTTCTATAAACATGAAGTTTACAGTATAATCTGTTAAAAGAAACCTTAAAAATCTTAAATCCTACCCCTCTTCCTCCTCATGGCAGGCGCACATAAACTTTCCGTTGTTGCTGCTCGAAATTGTCCCGGTTGTAGATCTCTACTTTAAAGCATGAATATGGAAATTGTTATTTTTTTTAACAAGATGATGTTAGTCCCCCGGTGCCATCAGATAAGGGTGATGGGATTATGTCAGAGTGGCCCGTAGGCTCTCTAACACCGTGACACAGGCATCTCTGTATCTCTGCTTTTTTATCTCAAGTTTTTTGCTTATTAAACCCCGAAATCAAAATACAAGCAACGGAATAACAGGGATGCTCATGAAAGGGAGGATTCACAGTAATTGGGGATCGAAAACAAGGGGTTTGAGATGGGGTAAAACGTGACCTATTGTGAACTGGAGTAGGGGACAATTGCCCCCCGTGTACTTTCTGAATTCTCCTCTTTGTCTTTGAATTTTAGTAGATTTACAATAACGCTTATTTGCGTGCTAGCCTCACAACGACAGCGGAGTTTCTCAGTTATCTGCGAAATAAGAACGGATCGTTGCCTCAGGGCTTCGAGCCTCATGAATTCCAGTTCGCACTGTTTCCACAATGTTTTCACATTGTCACCAAACACCCTCAAGCCGTGACATTTGACAGAGGGCCTTCCACCAGGGCCACTCAAACAATAACTGTTTTGGATACAAATAACCGCAAAAAAGACGTGTCAAAATGCAGTTCCTGAGAGGTTTCATTTGACGTCGTCTAGATATTGTGCACAGACATTCTGGCATGCGCAGCAAGAAAGGAGTCTGGATCTCAATGATCCATTGGTAATGGGTTGCCCTGGATTCTGGCATGCTCAGCAAGAAAGGGTCCATATCTCAATGGAAATGTCAAACTCGGTCACACGTTGCTTTGGATTATTTGAAGATGATTGCAGAATTCCCGGAGAATTTTTCCTCAGACATCTGGGATTTAATATAGTGAAAGGGTATATGTGTGGTCTGACCGCAAGCCGATCCTTTTACAATAATTACTTCGCAAAAAAAGGAAAAAAAGTAATTCTACACGTTTATCCTTTTTGTATCAAGCTGTAACATCCCCCACCTTCAGAAATTCTACCCAGCCAAACCAGTGCACCCCAACCCCAACCCCCCTCCCCACCCACCCCCTTGCCGCTTTGAATACAATTGCAGCTCTTACAAAACAGACAATAACTATGTTGTGTAACAGTAACAGAACATAAGAACAATGCGTCGTCTGTTATAGAGGTTTGCTGAAAGCAATGAACTCCATGTATAGATCTAAGTACTCCAGGCACAAAAAATTGTGTGAAAAGAGCATCATAAAACGATGCAAAGCGCAAAGCCTGTATGCCCGTCCAAATGGTATTACACTAATTCTTTTTTTCCGACTTACTGTCTATCATTTATTCATAACCCCCTTTATGCTTCTGCAGCGTTGTGCTTTCTGTGTAATGCCCTTGTACCGATAATAATGCTCGTTACTATGGAATAAGAACAGACTGCCCACCATGCCAGAAAATTTTACGGTAAATTAGGTATGAAACTAAATGCAAACATATATATATCCAGTTCAGGTAAAAGTTCAGTAATTTCAGAAATTGGTGAGTTATATTGGTGAGTAATATTGGCGAGTTATATTCGTAAACTATATAGTGGTGAATTCTATTGGTGGGTTCTGTCTTAAGTCATATTAGTTAGTTAAATCGGTGAATTATATTGGTAAGTTATAGTGGTGAGTTATATAGGTGAATTCTCTTGGCGAGTTCTCCTTTTGAGATTTTAATGTTTATCGAGGACAAACGTGACTCATTCTTGTCATTGCTGATTGCTGAGGCATGAGGGTAGGGTGGGGGTGGGAAGTAATAGTGTGCCAAGGAAGGGAAGGTACACAGGAATATACGCACTTATTTCACAATAAAGGCCTGCGAAGGTTTTCTCATAATGACATCAGCTCATTGCCATTTGAAGTTGACAGAACAAGATCTCCAGACACAGATAAACCGCGTCCAGGCTTAAATAAGTTGCTTGTTTTTTACTGTGTCCTGAAAAAGCGTGTAATAACGCACAATAAAGTGCTGGGTGGCATTCAGAGCGCTCAAGAATGGTAGCCGCAGCATAAATGTTCATTAATTTCCATCCGCGAGTCATAAACGGAACGTAACAGCACAATAATCAATTGTTTGCCGTCTGTTTATTCCGTTGCATGGCTGTAATTTCCGGTGTTTTATCTGCGAATTTTTAAGCATACCAAACACAAACTTCCGGTGTTACTATGCACAAGGCGGGCCTGGGAATAGTACGCCCATTTCCTTGCAGGTATATTGGGGAAAAGAACGCGATTTTGATTTTCTCTGTTTCCTTTTACATAAGCCAGTAAATTTATCAGGCTGGGTGCTTGATGATATGTGTAAAAACGTTTTAAACTAGTCTTTCAAACTCAGAAAACATATCCACAAAGCAACGTTCTTAGATCTGCATGGTTTGAAAATATCGTGAACTCCAACATTATAGCATGATCCTATAAAAAGGATATTACAAAATAAAAATGTACAAATTAGAGGTCTGTTTTGTGGCTGCCGTCCGGTCAACAACAAGAGTGACAGACGTAGTGATGATTTACAGCTTAAACAAAACCACAATGTACTTCTTATAAGTTAATTCGATAAACATTTAATTGACCAGGACTTTAGGCATCTTAACAACGCGGGTAAAATTTAATCCAAGAAAGACAAAAAAATGCACCATGTATAACCAATTTTGTTGCTACAAAAATTGACGTATACTTCAGAAAAAAAACAAAAAAATTGAGGTAACTTGTTTTCACCAGTATAGAGAGCTTACTCGCTGTCCAAGTCCACATTATAGTGTTTTTTTTTTTAGCCCTTGCCTCCACGTAACTTTTACATATCAGGGGACATTTGCAGTTGTGTCAGGAAGCATGTCACAGAATTATTCCCTCCAATCCCGGGTGCCGCCCCAGATAGCAGTCGGCCCGCATGGGGACTATGCATAATATATGTGGGTATTTCCACGTACCCGCGCATAAATAATGTGTGTTTCGTTGTGGAATTCCCATGTAGTCACGTGGGATTTAGGCGAATTTGAGACTCTTTCCGATGTGTATTATGCACATGTGAACCCATGCATTTTATACGCATATATTTCCATGCATTTTATATGTGGGAATTCCCACGCATATTATGCATGGGATTTTAAAGGAACGACCCACCCTGGGCACACATGATAACTCCATCGAATACACAGACATGAACCTTTATAACTATAGTGCAGTTCTAAAGCACTCCTTAAACAGTGGGCATTACGTGGGGAAAACCATATAGTTTACGCGTGTATCTACCCGTGCATTTTATACGTTGGAAAGCCTATGTACATTATATGTAGAGTTAATACGGAAATCACACCGTGTTAATGTTCACGTATATTACACATGTTTTCTATGTGGCCATGCCAACGTCCCACGTTCTCACGTAAATCCCACCTAAAACAAAGCGCTTTATACGTTGGGCGAAAAATTATGCAAACTGGGGCATGCCTAAGGGGGGAGGGGGCATTTACATTTGTGTCAGGAAGAGTGTCAATAAATGTCTTCCAGTCCCGGATGCCGCAAACCTATGGGGGGAGGGGGCTTTTTTATTGTACTACCACATATACTCCAATCTTTGCTTAAAAGTATGCTGTTGTCTACCGGCTACGTTTGATTACTGAGCTATGAAATTGTTATAAATGGGATACAATTGTGTAACCATGGCGAACAGAATAACTCGGCTATGCTACTTCAGTTCCAGCCACACATGTAAATGGCACCAGGTGTAGCAGGTATTGGGTATGACATAAGGGTGAATCACGCAACACACCCAGGCCCGTGCCATTGATATCGCTTTGACGAGTAGAAAGCCTCCCCCTCCACCACCCCCACTCCTACGCCACACAAATTGCTCCAAGTTCGTTCTGTTGTTTCTACTTTTGTAGGAAATTGTAGAAACCAAATGAATATTAACTAGACCGTTTCTGCTACCGAGTAGCGAAAATTACACTTGGGGGCCATAAAAATACAATTCTTAACTCTTAAAATTCAGAATTGACCAAGAACGAGGAGGTGAAGGTCACTAAGACACCTCTTAGATTACATCTTCTCTTTTAGGCCAGAAAGGTCTATATAAGCTTAAAGTCGCTCTTAACCGTTTTTGGAACTTTTCGACATTGACCATGACCGAAGAAGCCAATCAACCTAGGTACCCCTTATTTATAACGCTTTTTAGGTTCAAGGGGTCGAAATAAGCTCAAAATCGCTCTGTTTCTAACCCTTTTCAAAATAACGGCCCACTTCCGGTTTTTTTACTTTAACCATGGCCGAGGAGGTCAAGGTCACAGAAGTTTCTCTTACATATCGTCTTTTAGGCCCAAAGGGTCGAAAATAACCTCACAATCGCTCTTTCTCTAACCGTTTTGGAGATAATGGCCTACTTCCGGTTTTTGACATTGACCATGACCGAGGTGGTCAAGGTCATCGAGGTATCTTTAACCGCTTTCGAGATACTGGTCAATCGTTCTTTAAGGTCATGGTTAAAAATGCGGATTCTACGACACTACTGTAGACAGTTATGCGCTCAATGCGCAAAGACTGATATGATGCCAGTTCCTTTAACTGCGAAATCAAACCGTTTGCTTGCTTATAAAGGACGTCAGTGGCACAATTTCAATGTCTATTTTTACATATTGAAAAATTAATGAATTTCTTAAGACAAAACTGAGCTGGACCAACTACACATCCGACATTATGTCTCGGCCAAATGCGGTTGCCCTAAACCTAGCAGTCTAATAGACATTTGCGTGATAAGCTTTTCAAATTTTAAATTTCAATGTCCATTTTTGCATATAGAATATCAATGACTTTCTTAATGAAACTGAACCAACTAGACATGCTATACTTTGTCCCTGCCAGATTAAGTCGTCCTAGCCCTAGTGCTGTCAGAGTTCTCGTGACAGGGTTTTGTCGAAAAAGGAAACATACGCAAACACTTTTCCGAATCGGGGATGTGTGGTCGAACCACACCGATCGGCCACTCCGACGGTCCACACCGGCCGAACCGCACCGACGAACCAAAACCGATCGGACCACACCTATCAGACCGCACCTATCGAACCGCACCGATCGGACCACACCGATCGAACCGCACCTATCGGACCACACCGATCGAACCGCACCTATCGGACCACACCGATCGGAGCACACCGATCGAACCGCACCGATCGGACCACACCTATCCAACCATACTTATCGAACCGCACCGATGGGACCACACCGACGGTCCACACCGACGGACCACACCGATCGGACCGCATCAATCGGACCGCAGCGATTGGACCACACCTAGCAGACCGCACCTATCGGATCACACCGATCGGACCACACCTATCGGACCACACCTATCAGACCGCACCTATCGGATCATACCGATCGGACCACACCTATCAGACCGCACCTATCAGACCGAACCTATCGGATCACACCGATCGGACCATACCTATCGGACCACACTTATCGAACCGCACCGATGGGACCACACCGAAGGGACCACACCGACGGTCCACACCGACAGACTACACCGATTGGGCCGCACCTATCGGATCACACCTATCGGAACACACCGATCGGACCACACCGATCGGACCGCACCGATCAGACCGCACCGATCAGACCGCACCTATCGAACCATACCGATGGGACAACACCGATCGGGCTGCACCAATCCATGATAGCAAAATGTGATATGCGTAAGGACAACAAGTTTGAAGCACTACAATGAGAGCTAGGTAAAAACAATAAAACGATAAACATTTGCCGATGAAAAATTACACGGAGACGGGCCACATTTGTGTCATACCATTCACGCGTCTACCATGTATCGTCTACCATGTATCGTCTACCATGTATCGTCTACCATGTATCGTCTGGACGTCACATTTCTACTGTAGACCAGTGTGGGGTGAATACCGTGTTGATTAAGAGACTTGTGTCGGAAAAGGGATCTCTATTGGTGGAAGGGGGGTGGGTAGCGAGAGGAGGGAAGGGAAGAGGCAGGGAAAGGAGGGAGAGGAGAAGGGAGGAAAGAAGTTTTTAACGCCGCTCTAACGTCACGGGTTTTTCTTTGTACGTGAAACATCAAAGATGAGCGTTCTTAATTACGCTCCATGTTGCCGTCTATTGCCACCGACTTGAATGGTCCTGTTTCCTTAATGGTCCCCGTGAGAGGAAATATTTATCACTAGTTACGGAAGTGCAGTGGCCAATTACATTGAACAGTATTTAGCCGTGCTTAATTAAATATTGTTCTCAACAACACAAGACTTGCCCTCGTTTGAACTGTGGTATAGATTCCACAAACAATTCCCGTTATTTTCTTTATAACACAATTATTTGAATGTGTAGTTGTTTTCGCATTCCTTCATGTGACGCCCAGATTTTAGACCCTCATTTTTCCAGCAACCATCTACGTTGCATAAACCAGTTTCGCTCAGGTAAACGTAATTCACATTTAAAACCCTAATAAATGGCAAATATTACACGGATTTGTCCCTTTGAGGTTTCGTTCCAGCACAGGTAACCACACAAGTCAGGCAGTCTCGAAACTGGAAGCATTTTAACACAAAATACTGAAAGCATTTTAGCGCAAAAACCTGCCTCTACTTATTTCAGTTTGTCGCACTATTTGGCTTAATGCAATATTCAGTATTTATCAACGGAGAAAGTTCACATCGTTACGTACAAGGTTACAACAAAGTTAAGCACAACTAATTATCTAGTAACATAAAATTAATTAAAGTCAATGAAAAAGCCGCGTTAATAATTCAATGTGTTGTCTAATTATCAATACTGGTCATGATTTTTGTTACTGGCGATTTTGCCGAGAGTTGAAATCGCACGAACAAATCAATAACGACTGATGAACGCAGATTGACAGGTGCTAGTCGAGTTGAGTGTACAGTTGTTTATAATAGAGTATCTAATAGAGTATATACACACTTATACTGACAACCTTTGCCCATATCTTACCCAAATACTAAAACTAAAAGTAAGCAATATATAAACTCCAAAAAAGGCCTTCAACGTATCCAGCTTCCGGGCTACTTTCTGGCTCCCGTGCATACATCGCAAACCAATGTTGTGTTTTTGTGCCGATTTGTTTGTAACAGGTGAAATTACTAAAATAAGTATTACAATACTATGTTTTTTTTATTTTGAATGAAATGACATCAATTTATTTTTTTATTTCATTCTTTAGTATTGAAATGCTGTTTCAGTTCGCAGTTAAACTGAATTGTTTGCGTCCAATGCGGGTGTAATTTATATGGAAAATTACTCTACTGTCACAGTGCAGTAGATGAAGTTTTTTTCTGAAGGTTTGCAGTATTTGAAGTTAAAATAATGTTTAAGCTATGAGAGAAAAATTATAGATTAAGCGCTGATTAACACAAGTAAAAGTTATGTAAGAATGCATTTAATCTTTATCAATTTAAATGTTTTTTTTGTTTTTGATTGAGGATATTGTTTTTAAATGTCACCTGTTTGATTGAAACGCTGCAAAGAAAATTGAAATTAAGATATCCGAAAAAAATCGATAATTTAAGCGTCGTTTTGAAATGTTTAGGAAGTTTATTTAAAACAAAAGGATGGAGAGAAACCCTCCGGAGAATGTTGATCCTTCAAGGTAGGCTCTTTGTTATTTAAATAAAATAAAACCCCACATGTAAGACCCCTAACAATATGCTTACTCTTTGAAAAGTGGTCATGATGCAAATTTGCTAAGTGGTCCAGTTTGGAAGGTGGTCCTATACCAGAGCTTAAAGTCAGTTTCACTATCCGGTGTGGAGGAGGGGTACAGGAGTCGGACCAGAATTCTTCACCTCTCGTGGGTCATTAGCTTATTACAATAGAAAAAGAATTCTCTCTCGCGTTATACTTGTCTTGTTGAACTATATTCCCGCATATACAACTGGAGTTAATTTTATTGCTTGCAAGAATAGGGCCAAAATACATGGCTTCATATGTTCTAGAAATATCAGCGAAGGCAGCTGATTCTCAAAGGGTTCATCTCTCAATTAGACTGTATTGTCGTGACTCACAGTAAGTCTACCTGGCTGCTTGTACAGTGGAATGAAATAATATCAGATCCCTTTGATACCAAAGTACAGTAAAACCCTGGGAAACAGGGCCACCAATGAGACTGAACTACGTAATGGTTTAATACCTTGGATTCTAAAACTTCATGGTTTCTTCATCACGAAAGACAAGCAGGACGGCACGGTTGTGGAGTGATCGCAGTGGAGGAGTTGTCTCATTTGTGGGTTGGTCATATCCCGGGGCTACACTGTAGTGCTTCGTTATGAATTCTTTTTGGAACAGAACACCTCCTTTATGTCAGTAGGCCAAATTGTACTGTTTTCAGAAGATGGAACGTTTTCTTTTGACACATGGGAAGTAGAAAGCGCTCTCTTATTCAGGAAACCGCCCCCTACCAGGAGTGTAATGAAACGCGTTTGTTTCTTTCGAAGGTAGATGCGTTGGAAATGAAAAAGTTCTATTCAGGGCTTTTGATTTTTGTTATTGCTTCAAGCTCTGAAGTGAATAAATTATGAATTTTATGAGCACCCCAAGCTCAATCCAAAACTAAAGCACAGCAAAAACAATAGTTTGCTGGCACTTCTTAGCTGATTTGTGTAATGAAGCAAGACAAGAACAAATACACTAGAAAAAATAACATCCCAGCCCCTCATATTATCCATCACTGGGTGCGTCACCAGACTTTACAGCAGAGCCTCCCATCACCCACATTTGCTTATCCCCAACATTTCCTCATCTCCTCCCATAGGTTATCTCCAACACCGGTTTATCTCCAACATTGGTTTTCTCCAACATTTTTTGTCCCCAAGGCCCGGGTATCTCCAATATTAGCTTATCTCCGCACGTAAGTTTAAGTTATCTCCAACACCCGATTATCTCCAACACTCAGTTATCTTCAATACATGCTTATCTCCAACCCTCGCTTATCTCTGGCATGAGCTTCCCTGCAACACTCAGTTATCATCAACACTCTCGAAACATTTTTCAAGTCCCACTTTCCCAGTTTTATAGTATCGGTTATCTCAAACCTCAGATATTGGAAAGCAACATTTAAATTCATTTATATACAACAAACAAACTTAATCAGGTAATCTGATTATCTCAGATAATTGTTTTGAATCGCTGTGCAACATCATATAACCGATTTATGTTAAATGGGGTCTCTCTTGGAGACATTCAGCAATACAGGAATGTCATTGTCTGAGTAAAGCTTACTTTACTCTGCAATGCTCTTTTCATGTTATTTAAAACTATGGTGCCGTAAAATGGAAATATCCAACTCTGCCATAAATAGAAATAACGACCTATATTTCCGGGTTAATTTGGTGCTGCTTGTATCCATAAGCCACGACAAAATACATAGCACCATTTTCCAACAGGAACGCCAATTCATGAAATTCAATGACGGTAAAGTCCGTTCTCGCGGGTGGTATATTTGCTAGAATTTATCTTAATACTGTTTTACCTGTTTTTGCTCATCATCTATATGGAAATTTCCACATTTGCTGTATCGAAATGCAGCGTTATTTTTGCGTAGTCGTTGCCATAGAATCTTCATCTCATTACACCCCTGTGATTGGTCACACTGCAGGATCCTGTTACGTCGCTGCCGTCTACCCACGCCCCAAACACGGACTTTTATCTTTGTTTATTTGACTGTTTTTTTCGCGTATTTTAGATAGAAAGTATGTAAGGTGGCCCAATCGCTCTCCATTCCTCTGCTTGGTCCTTATCCCGCTTACTTAAAACTTATTTAAAAAATCTTGTCTTCGCCTTGGCTTAAGCTTTTGGAGATTTCATGCACATAAATGTGTTGAATATAAAAGGCATTGGGCTGTGTTATTTAGCGCACATAAAGACTTTAGAATAGACTATATCATAGACTAGTTAATGACTTAAACTTTCAGCTTTTAAAGAATATTGGAATTTTTGTTTTGATTAACGTTGACACAAAAAATCGTGGTTAAACGTTGGAGTAAATGACATGTGGCCGTGGTCAAACACGAAGTATTCTACTAATAAAATAGTGCAAAAAAGACGTCACTGAAACGGCTATTGTTTGTTGGAATTGTGGTCTGTAAGGTTAGATGCGAACGAGGTGTCCATTCTGGCTTTTATTGTGCTCTCGTTTCCCTCATTCAAGCATTAAGGGTCACTTGTGAAAAGAATTGTTATTGGATTTCCGCATGCTGTTGTCAACCTTAATGGCCGCAGTCACCCCCGATTTAGCCTAATTACACAGCGCAGCTTTTCTCTACACCTCTGGCGCATTTCGACGCCCCAGGCTCTAACCGCGTGAAAGCTCTCCCACATCCGCAGGTTGATGTGTAAACTCGCGTTTTCTTATATCAGTCAATTAAAACTTCTTGAGAAGCTGGAGTTTGATTGAAAAGCAAATGTTCAACAACATTTATTATAAAACGAAAAGAAAATTTTATGTACATACAGAACGATACAAACTCTTATAACTGTCAGTAAAATAGTTTAACAATACTCTTATACAAAAAAGCTTTTTGTGAATTGCCAGGAGTGAAATGCTTGTCACGTGACAGCGTAGTTTCATGATTTAAGACAATGGTTGATAAATTACAACACCAGTTCACTTATAAGTTCAATATTTTCTGCTAGGCTAATGTGAATCTGTAAAAAAAGATTAAAGCCGAAAAATATTCCACAGTACAGTACCACTTTTTCAAACAAAACAATAAATAAATAATTTTATAGAACAGATATATAAATAGAATTCACAAATAAATAAATGACATTTTAATTCACTAAAAAATTGTGATGTGAGGCGTTTTGGTTTATATTTGTTATGTTTATATTGTTAAATTTATATTTGTTATGTTTTAATTTGCTATGTTTATAGTTGTTTTGTTTTTATGATTAATATTTGAAATCATTAGAAGTGTGAAGGCTTTGACACATATTCCCTGCTTCATATGTACATGGTGAAAATTACAGACAAAACTGACTAAATATTCAGCTGGACCATCCTCCACCCTATTAAGAAGCTTTATAGAGTCACCCCTAAACCCCCAAGTGGGTTCTGTCAATGGATCAAGTTAAGTTACTGCGAGTACATCGTATAAATGCAAAGAGGCCCAGGTAATCCCATCTGTCGGCTTGTATTAAGGGTGTGATTTGTTACACAAAAACCTGTCTTATTGCCAAAGCACTGCTTAATCATTTGCTTTGCTTTTCATTTCTATTCAGCTGTAATCTCCCCCAGGGAAGTAATTTAACAGGAGCGCAATAAAAAATGCATGGTATTTCCACAGCGAGTCTGTGATATTAATTTATTAGAATATTTTGAGATCACAGTTTTATTTTGTTCCCGAATGTATTCAGCTAGGTCTGTTCATGGGGAATAAGTGCATAAATTATTACGACTGTGACGAGTTATTTGGAACATTTCAGTAGTGCTTAGTCTTATGATACCGCACTGGCTACCACTGAGAGGCCACAATAATGGTGGCACAACAGACGGACCTGTCCAGCTGACTCAATCTCTGGCTGACAGGCTGGCTGAATTGATAGCTGAGTGGCTTACTGAATGTCTGCTTGAGTGAGTGACTGTCTGGTTCAGCCACTTATAGAGTGATGGTGGCTGAGTAAGAAACTGACACTATAATTAAGGCATATGTTTAAGCACAACATTTAGCACTGAGGTACCATTAGAATGGCTTAGTGGGCTTTCTATTGCAATCAGAAACCACAAATATAACTGCAATTGTATTTTAAAACGATATCGCGATAGAAAGTCGCTGATGCCAAGATGAGATAACATACGAAGCCTTTGTAGGGATGGAAATGAGAACAATAAAGCTGTCCAGTAGTTCATACACCGATGTTTTGGGATATACTCGCTGTTCTGTTTTGCACTAATTTACAATTTACAATAAAGCTGTTGGGTAATTTCTATACCGATGTTTTGGGATATACTAGCTGTAACGTTTGGTACTAAGGGTTCCTATTTACAATAAAGCTGTTGGGTAATTTCTACACCGATGTTTTGGGATATACTGGCTGTAACGTTTTGTACGAAGGGTTCTTACTTCAGATACCCCTTTTGTGTTATGTCTCCTGTGTATTTTTGCCTATTTAAATACTTCTCAGTTTATATTTTGCATTGTTTGGATTTCATAATCTGCGCTGATGGTGACTTTCTTAAGCAGTCCTTAAATGTTTACGTTATGTAATGGAAATATTATTATTTGATTATGCATTTTGTCCTTTGTAAAAGTCTCGACGGACGGACCTGTCGTGTGAAATGCGCAGAGCGTGAACTTTCAATTACCTTGTTGCTGGAGATCCCGAATGTTGTCATGTGATATCATCCTACTACCCGGTGTTATTTTCTACCAGACAATTACGAACGGTCGTTTCATATATTTTTGTGCTTGTGTGTGTGTGTTAATTTCCCCATCATTTGCTCGGGGAATAGCAGGTAGGATGATGAAGTAGACGTGAATGACATCATGGTTTCTGACAGGTACATTGACGCGTAGCCGCAATGCACCTTTGAAGCTTCAAATCTTATGTGGGCATTTTGAAAAAAAAGTACACCCACTTGAACAAGATTGACCGAGTGGCTCTTTTTTGTGACAAAAGATAAAAATAATACACGAGCTGCTACACAAAAATAGTTACAAAGGACACGAATTTTCACTTGTTAAGGATTATTGAAGCGTTTTTCAACATGTGCTTTTGATGTTTTTAAATGGAATCTTAAAACATCAGTTCTTACAGTAGATAAAAAGTTATTTCAGTTGTGTGAAAAACACATGAGTGCTACTATAGCCATATATACATCGAGTAAAGTTAGAGATTTGTACAATACCCAATACTTAATTGAGTTTTTGTCATTTATCCACTTTCTCCACAACACCTAATAGTACGAAGTGCAATCCCCGCAAATATACACTGTACTATGTCTTGTTGATTTCCTATCTTTGCTTAGGCATTTATTCTGATATTAAATGAATGTGTTTAACAATATGCAGTGGGGGTCATCTACAGTCTATCGTGATAGTAGTCCTTCGAGTTTGAGCAATTAAGCACTCCACTTCACTTTTGCCGTGTATATCGCATTGAACAGAAAATCATAAATATGTGCACATAATATATATATATATATATATATATATATATATATATATATATATATATATATATATATATATATATATATATATAAAGAATTTGCAATTTCAATAAGAATTAGTGCATAATAATATAGAAAGCTCTCTAAATTCAAAAAGATCAAAACCAAACTGCATCACAAGATATCGTCCATGTTTATTTTTTTACCTATAATAAAGCTCTTTAGGTTATTCTGCAATGCGGTGTTTGTTGTCTCATAACAAATATATTCTAGGCACAAAGATGCGTACATGTAGCAAATTGCAAATAGCTTCATGGGTGTATTTGAAAAAACCAAGCACGGCAAATAATTTTATTTTCCCGAAAGGTCCACGCACTTATTAACCATACTTAAAAAGTTAAAAAAGCTGAGTAGATCATAGCATCACACCTGAATACACAAGTAGCTTTTATCAAACAGTGATACAACGTGATACAAAAAAGTAACGTGATACAAAAAAGATAAAGTTGGAATATATGCGTTTCTAATGTCAGAAGATGTTATTGCTGAAAGGAGTTCGTATTTCCTCCAGATCTTTAAATTTTAGTTTTTTTCCATTCCTGAATAATTTACAAATAAGGCGCATTTTAAATTATAGATAGGTTTCCTGAGGTTACCTCAAGATAACTCTCCTACTAAGGAAAAGAAAATTATACATTGTGTCTTGAAAATTTGGCCTTT
Organism: Protula sp. h YS-2021; assembly: GCA_949752745.1. Classification (NCBI taxonomy): domain Eukaryota; kingdom Metazoa; phylum Annelida; class Polychaeta; order Sabellida; family Serpulidae; genus Protula; species Protula sp. h YS-2021. Next base: position 10,969,250 of record OX457032.1, read on the forward strand.
GGCCCCCAACTCCAAATACCTTTAAAACAAGTTCATGAAGTTTGTTTCGTGTGTATATCTATAGTACCCATTATCTCGTTGGCCTGAAGGTTTTGGATGCCAGTTTATGTTTCGAATTGCTTTTTGAGGCACATGGAAGGAGAAGCATCCAATACAAAAGTGTCATTGAAGCCAGACAGACTATCTAATGGATTTCCTCTTTATACCTCTAAAGTAACTAGCACTTAGCATTATGGAAAGACAATGGGTTACTCAAATTCTTATTTACATGCAGAGTAAATAGCGGGACTAATTGAGTAAATGTAATCTAATGATTGCTCCATTATTGAGGTGGGCTATGTGGATGTTCTAGCGTGAGTTCTGAGTGAAGGCTTGAGGAGAATATGCATGAAAACTAGAGTAGATTTGATTGACATGAAGAAGGAGATGATACTGCAAAATCATTGCTCTTCAGCGCTAATTGTTCAGCAATTAAATGATAATAGATACCAAATGTAGCTCCATGGCAACCGGAAAGAGCAATGAAACTTTGACATAGAATCCCTTTCTGACCGAACAAAACCCAAACTACAAAGTAACACATGGCTATAAAGGTTTTGAATCAATTTATTGAGGAAAATGCTAGAGGAAATTCTAATAAAAAGAAACTAACCACAATATATATATATATATATATATATATATATATATATATATATATATATATATATATATATATATATATATATATATATATATATATATATATATATATATATATTTATAGCAGCAACACATCTTACCAGCCACTGTATAATGATAATGTATAAAGTTCCTGTTCTTCGAGGCTTTCCATAACAAACTCACTAAACCTAAAGACTAAAACAATTGATGAGGTTAGCACTGAATTTTAGTACACTTACGAATCATTTGAATGACAAATCCGTATTAAATTAAATCACGCCAATTCATTTTGATATCGCTTTATTGATTTATCCTGCGTTTGTTTGAAAGTTTATTTAGAATTGAAACGGTGTTTAATTACAAAAGGGAGAATTTAGATTACATTATTATGGTATATTACATTATTGTTTTTCAACCGCTTAAATTTTCCCCAAGTGTTTGATATTTAATCTGTAAGTAAATGCTTGCAAGGTCCCGTTGTAAGCTTTTTGTGCTAAAAATACTTTTTTAAAGAAATATAAATTTCTGCCTTTATTCACCTGTTACTATTCTTATAGATGTTTATTTCAATTTAAAATCCAATTTTCACCTTCTGACATTAAATTTAAGATACTTTCAATACAAGTAGCACTATTAACAAAGACATTCAGGTCAAACTGCAGTATTAGCAAAGATATTAAGGTCAAATTGCAGTATTAACAAAGACATTGAGGTCAAACTGTAGTATTAAAAAAGACATTAAGGTCAGATATCAGTATTTACAAAAACAGTGATGTCAAACAACAGTACTAACAAAGACATTCTTGTCAAACACCAATGTTAACAAAGACGCTAGGTCAAATTGCAGTATCAACAAAGACACTAAGGTCAAACTGTATTATTAAGAAAACATTAAGGTCAAATATCAGTATTTACAAATGTCCAGCAGCAGTATTATCAAAGACATTAAGGTAAAACACATATTCAATTGTTTTGAAATATGTCTCAAAAAGAGAAAGGAGAATTTTTACTCGAACATTTTGCTTTTGTAAACTATTTGTATATGTAAACCGAGGCAGTGCTAAACCTTTGCGTGCATAGACATCAGACTGTAATCTAGAATAAATTGTTTAGTTGACAAATTGCATTTTGGATAGTTGAGTAAATCATGACGATTTGATTGTTTCCTTCCGAAAAGTATAAGCAACTTGTGATGGTACCACGTGCATGGTTCTCCCCCTCCAGTGCTGTCAGCAAAGGTTAATTAACTGTCAGTTTTGAGCATAATTGCTCTTAAGAATGAATCTCACCAACTGGGCAAAAATCATTGGGCATGTGCCTGGAACTTAAAATGCAGTAATTTAAATAAATAAGAAGAAAGTATTAGATTAAAACATAGAAAAACAAAATAGCATTTTCATTTATATTTTTTTACAGTTTCTGTCTTAAGAAGTGGATAAACTACACACTTTCTCATACTAATTAAAAGACCTTAGTCGAATTAGTAAGATAAAATTTTTGATTTCACTTGTTTTTGTCTATGCAAGTAGTCGCAAATGCACCTTCTCGAGATAGCTTGGCATTGATTAAACCCTCAATTGTCTTTGGGTTTGCTAACGGCGATAAACAGAAAATATTGGTATATTCCACGGGCAGATATATGCGCGTATATATTTTCATTTTCTATTGAAACATCAACAAATACTAATTATTTCCTTACAGTTATGTTACAATATTTAGGTATTGCATGATCGTCTGCTATGTATCAAGCCGTGATTTAAACATGCGAAACATACTGAGTTCCTTAAGTGTTTAGATTTTTCATTTTAGAAAGTCTTCAATAAAATTCTGTAACAATAGGAAAAAGTACTTGTGAAAGAAATAAGCACGCGACTAAAAATGCCATCTTTCGTGGAGTATCATTATTCTTTAGTGAGATTTTATTTTTATTTTAATGTCTTTATTTTAAATCAACAAATTAGTGCTTTTGTTTGAGTAGTCTTCCTTCTTGATAAACACAGCTGGAAATAACGGCATCAAAATAACATAAATTGCCTATCTATCAATAGTGCAGGATTGAAATGGACTTTATGTACGTTTATGCTAAGCCTTTCTATCATGTTCTTCTTTTAGCTTCATAGTGTTTGCATCGAGTTTGAATAGAATGTACTTATAGTAAATAATAAATGCTAAAAATTCCTTTGATGTTGATAAAAATACTAAAGATGGGAAATATGAGCCACAACCCATACACAATGTAAAAACACTGGTGCGTAAGCCATCACGTGATGAGTGAATGCATCACAATGAGCACAAGACAATAGCGTAATGCATTATAACTGAATGCATAAGGTCACAGCAGGGCAGTACCCTCAGCATGCAATTTCATCGAGTGAAAAACGGAAACAAATAAATGATTGCGTCAGGCAAAAATTACTCTATAAACACAATACAAAGTAAGCATCTATAACGAACTGGGCGATATTAAGTGCTCCGATTAATTTGGACATAACCAGTTGGTTATGGCCATATACATGCCAAGGCCAGCGTACAATTAGCCCGCAGTAATTGCGCATTTGCAGTTTACTATGGCATTTCATGTAGAACCATAAAAATAATGAAATAGAGCTGAGAACATTTGATATTTTTGAATCGCCAGCATTTTCTCTTGTTCTGCATGTAAGACTCCTTGTAGCATAACAAGATCATTCAAAGCTTATGGCGACATAGCATTTAATAAAGTAATGGGTCACACAAAAATGTAAAAACTCAGCAAATACAAATGGAAAAGGAAAAAAACTCTCAGATGGTTAATGCGAATATATCGAATTGAGAGCGTTTGTTTTAGTTTGCTTTGCTGACTTTCACTTCACTGAACGCGAACAAACGAAGCGCGCTAGCGATAAACGTCAATATTTCATTTTATTGCCATTATAGGGTTGGCCATAATAAAAAAACTGTACTTTTTGAAACACTACAGTTGTTTATGGCAGAAATAAATATTCATGTGATGTTTTATAAATACATTAGTCTCGGCGGATATTTCTCTGGTTTGTTTAGGTTGATATTTTGAGTAAGAAAGAATGAGATTAATTTATCCTTCGGTTGGTTATTGAGCTGTCAAAGCCATTGTTGTGATTGTGTAACATCCACCATACAATGTCCTTCATATCATCTTCCGCCGTCTTTTTCCTGTCTTAGTCTCATGTTATTTGATTTACCGCCTGTTCTTAAGACACAATTTGCAGCAATTCCTTCGTAATATGAGTTCTATCACATGGGACCGGGCTCTGGTTTGCAGCTCAGCATCTGTAAAAGAACGTTTTAATTCCACATACAAAATCATTTTTCAACATGGATTGTGATTACTGAACAACCAGGCTAAAATTATATTCTAGTGAATTTATTCTCTTGTACTATAATTGTCCTTCTTAACTTGCCCAATTCTGATCTGATACATAAGACCGTCCAAATCAAAACTCAGCCACGTGGCAATGTTGTTTTAATCTGACATACATGCAGATGTGAATCTGACAACATAATCACAGGATTCGCCGTAGTTATAAGAGCCTATAAAAATAATATTCACAACAACCAGGCAACACACATACCCGTCCCTAAAGCCTGAAACCTTGGCCATGTATCCAGGCCATGGTACTGCGGCAAAATCGAGATGTTTGCTGGCTTGCCTGATCTATTGTCATTTATTCCTTATGGCTTCCGTTATAACTTTCGTTATGACTTCCGGAACGACCGCGGCTATGTAAATTTGGCATTTCTTGTTTTCTATAGAGCACCAGGACTAATAAAACGATTATGTCTTTACGGCGAGTTTTGGTTATCTATAGCTTATTCTTATGTTCGATGTTAATACTTTATTTTTTTTAATGCCATTGCAAGTACATGGGGCAGAGTAGCATTTTGATTGATAAGTACCCCAGGCAAATACGCATAGCCGTAATGTAGTACTGAAAATGTGTACCTGACATTAAAATAATAACAAAACATTGCACAGGAGCGCTAAAATATATTAATTATGAGAGAATATATTTGTACTAAAACCAGGACTACCAGTGATGCTGGTTACGATGCGATTTTGTGGATCAGCCCTCGTGTTCTCATCAGTGCTCCTGTTCGTGTGGGTTTATCATTAAACGGATCTGGATTCAAGTAACTCACTGCCCCAGTTATCCCCAAATAGATTATAGGCTGTAATATAATATATATTAAAATAACATATTATTGAAAGGTGAGAAACACAATATTAAGTAGATTTCACACAGAATAACCTAAACAATTGGTCGTGCAGTTTGCTCGTTGATGAACAGGTTGACTTCATATCCTGATGGATTTAACTAAATATTTATTCCTATTCAAATATATTAAGTTGTTTATTTCTGACTGATTGACTTATATTTGATACTTTGGGCATAAATATAATATCGGCGTAGCTTTAATTCAGTTGGGTCTTTTCAAGGTGGCAGATAAACAGTTTAAATATTCACTGTCAAGAAGCTGTACCAACTGCATAACGGTTAAAACAAAGCATCGTGTTTTGAAGTCCAAACAGACAAGAAATCCGATTCAAAGAGGTTACGTTGTTATTGCCGATATTTTATATAATTTTTCTCACATTTTCCAACTTTTCTTCCTATTGTTTTTTTCTTTGTCATACTCTGCCTTTCTTTCTTCTCTCGTTTTCCACATGTCCTGTTTCATATAGCATGTCGATTCATGAGTGAATCCAAGCATGTTTCTTGAGGTGGTATTGGTGGTTTATAAGATAAACTTTATTCAAACAACTCAATAGCGTATAATTTCAGATTTGAGAGGGGAGTGGGAGGCTGCAACCCAGCGTCTCTAGATTCCATCGACAATGCTGACCTACATATCTTTTCCCATCACAGATAACTATATATTGTGATGAAATGTGGTGTTATTACTGGTGCTTATTCACACGTGTGAATCGGTGAATTGTTGCAGGTTTGCAGCAAAGCTTTGAACATCGTGGAGTCTCACGGTGATTCATCAGTCATTTTCACAGCTCTCACAAGTATTAAGCAAATAGTTTAAAAGTCCCTGTTAATGTGAACAAAGAAGAATAGAATTCAGTTGAGGCGAGGAGATCAATTGCTCTAAAAGCACACACTCTAGCGTTTTAAGCAATTAAAACCACTCACAAAATTGATAAATAACCACAATTTATACTTTAGAGCTTTCAAACAAGCATTGCGTTGATTGTTTTATTGTCTCGGTTGTCGATTCTACGCCTCGCTTTCCTTTCTATATTCTTGGCGTTCATCAGATATTACTCTTTGGTACCAAAGAAAGAAGAGGGAAGAGAAAGGAAGGAGCAAAAGACAAAGGGCAGTAGAATGGATGGAATAGGAATGGATAGGAAGAAAAGGAAAAAGAATGGCCTAGTGTTCGCATACTTTGTCATCGATTTCTACGCTTGCGGTGTTTAAAGCATTTTAAAATATCACAAACAAAAAGCGTTCTAAAACATTCTGTGAACGTTTCTTTTTTCAAGAACTCCAACTCCATCAGTGACTCAAGAGCATTCTGTCTTAACCCATGAACCCACACATTCCCTAAGACCCTTAAATAAGGCAGGCTTAAGGCTTAGTTGTCGCTGGCCAGAGGCTTTGATTAATCAAAGCTGATGTTTTTAACATGACAATAATCTCCTCCTTTCACTGTCTTGATGAATCTTTTATGATGTAGGTCGTAGTTGATCTTCACTGGCTTTAGTAGGGTTGTGATTTATTCGGGGACGGCCAAAGATTAGGTCCTTTTCTTTTTACAAAAAAGTCACCAAACTCCGTTGTGAGTAGATAGCAAAATTTGCTAAAGCATCGTTTCTTTAAATATATCAAAATGCAGTTTGTCATACTTTCCAGGGTTTAATAGCTATTATAGTAGTTTCGTAGTTCTTTGGTTATTTTGAACGTAATGAATTAAGGCTTAAATGTTCTGTTGAAAAAATTTTCTAAAGATGACAAACATTTCATGATCAATCAATTTAATTTCATCAGAGGTTTAATTTCGTAACACAAAGCAAACAACAATAAAATTATAATTGAGTTTAAATAGTTATTTTTAAATTTAATTTTTCATTTGATGCGGGCCAAAAAGCCCGGGGCCAAATAGCCTAGAGGGCCAAATCGCCGGGGGCCAAATAGCCTTATCCCCATAAAGCTACACCATGCAGTGTGAGCAAAGGGCACTGTCTCTGGCTGGGCACCCCTGAAGATTTGGCTCCTCGAGTTGTACTGTTGCCTTTACTGGTTTAGTTTTATGGGGCCTTGCGGTGGAATCACAAGGTCGGAGTGGAGAATTCCAACGGTTTAATCTACATAGCATGCTGTTCTATGACGTAAATGACGCCCCCTTTCCTTGCCTATCCACATGAACGTGTATCAATCCTTATTCTGGCGGTCAGTATTTATTTCAAAGCCCAACATGCAGAGATTTGACTACTGAATTTCTTTTAAAATCTGTCTTAGTTTGGTTTAAGTCAAGGCCTTGAAATTTACTGCTCCCGCTAACATTTCTTCACGTTGGATATCCGAAATATTTCTATTCTTATAATAAACGAAGAACACTTGAATAAAACCTTGAGATTGTTTTTGAGGTTTTTTCAGACCTCGGATTTTACTACGCATGTTCTTTAAAATAACATCCGGAGATCAAAAAGTTTTTGCGCAATGCGTTAAATTTATTACTGACAAATATCGCTTTGTGCTAAGGAGAATGGTAATTTTTAAAATCACAAAATATTTCAAGTCTTTTTCATTTAGTGACGCCGTGTGTGCACAGAGGCAATATGGGTGATATTCCGCGATTTTATCTTTGGAGGGAGGGGGAGGCCTGTCCGCTTCCTCTATTATTCTCTAGATATTTGAATTTTTCAATTATATACATAAACATAATGAAGAATTTGACTCAAAGTATTAGCCTTATTTAAAAAAGAACGAGACGATGAAATAGCCCTAGCCATTGTAAGATTGTAAATCTATTTCAGAGATTTAATCTACTTTCAGTTTACAAATATTTACATTTACCATTGCTTACAAAATTATGTATTAAACTAGAACCTCATTTTGCTAGCGAAATCCTAAACACTGGACAAAAATTAAAGCGCAAAAATACTTCCTCCAATGGGTTATTTCTTGAATAATATACTGGAAAAAAACACAGCTTGAATACATCTTACAAGCCGAGTAATGTTTGATTTTTGTTGAATTAAGGTTTTATTGACTGATCAGGCATACGCCGTGTTATCTATTTATGCAGTGAGAACTCGCACAAAGCTGAGCAACTGTGTGTTCTGTGCTGTGCATTAAATGCTCCGCATTTACTTGCAAAAATAACTCTTTTCACATGGCATTTTAAACAAGAAAACGAAATCGAAGGCGAAAATAAAAATATTCATGCACACGTTCATATCAAGTTCTACCAAAGTCCCAAGTTTCGTGGCCCTAGGGCCCGTAGTGCCACTGAAGGTGATGACACAGGAAATCCGATCACTGCCAAGAAAAAAAAATACCAATGGCTGCTCGCACAAATTCATCAAGTCCTGCAAGCCAAAGGCTTGTCAAGTGTTAAATATACAAAAATACAAACTTTTGCCGTAATATTTCTCCTTTTTGCAATGCAGTGTGCCAACTGTACACTGTTAGTTGTGAATATAATGACCGTAACTCTTCTATCCTTTCAGTTTGTTCGACAAGGGAGAGAACGTCGCACATAGTCAGGTCTATGATGAACTGGACGAAGTGGACGAGGAATTTGACAGGTGAGTCAAGGCTTTTAGGCACTACGCGGAAGAATGTTTTCTTCTAGGTCAATTGAAAAACGTCTTTGAGAGCGTGCGAGCGAGAGAGAGAGAGAGAGAGAGAGAGAGAGAGAGAGAGAGAGAGAGAGGGGAGAGAGAGAGAGAGAGAGAGAGAGAGAGAGAGAGAGAGAGAGAGAGAGAGAGCGAGCCTAAATCTGAAGGCGATCCATGCAGGGATGACTACTTGAAAGCTGTGAATTATCTACATTTTGCTTGTTTTTTCCTTTTGCGCTTTTTCCATATGCAGGTCTTACGGCCAACATCAACTTATTAGCATCGCTTCAAATTTTTGTTCCCGGACTGAATGCCGTTAACCTGGGGATAATGGTAATGCATTTGTAATTGAGGCTTACTCTAAGCCCCAATTTAAACCAATCACCCAGCGCCTATTTCAGCCATTTTTGCGGCAGTTGTAATTGGTTCTCGGCCACTTATCCGCTTGCCTTTAATTACTTCATGTAAATGCGTGGTTTATCTAATGAAGTCATGCCATGTTTTGTCAGTTTTACCTGGCGTGGTTGAAAGGGGGCAATGCACCTCTCTTTTAAAACAGTTTCACCAATGCTGCATTTCTTTACTTTTGTTCTGTTTTCTTTCTCCTGTTAAGATGGGATGTGATGTGTGAGATGGGCCCCATCACACGGGATATGATGTGTGTGATGGGTTACTATCACTCGGTATGTTATGTGTGAGGTGGGTGCGATCTCATGGTATGTGATGTGTGTGATGGTTTACGATCTCATGGTATGTGATGTGTGTGATGGTTTACGATCACATGGTATGTGATGTGTGTGATGGTTTACGATCACATGGTATGTGATGTGTGTGATGGTTTACGATCACATGGTATGTGATTTGTGTGATGGTTTACGATCACATGGTATGTGATGTGTGTGATGGTTTACGATCACATGGTATGTGATGTGTGTGATGGTTTACGATCACATGGTATGTGATATGTGTGATGGTTTACGATCACATGGTATGTGATGTGTGTGATGGTTTACGATCACACGGTACGTGATGTGTGTTTATAACGATGAAGGTCGATCACAGACATGTCCCGACCCTCGGCGGCTCGAAAGCGTAGTAAAATAGTGCTTACAAAGCAGACAAAGCAGTAAAATTGACAGATTTGTAGAAAACGTTTATCAAATACAAAAGTTAATAAATTCAGAAACATTGTGATTTTTTTCTGCTATTTTATTCAGATAGTCGGGAATTGTCCTTGACGGTAATTGTCCGGGTAGTGAATTGTCCCGGGATCGAATTGTCCGGCTGGGGAATTGTACTTGTCAGGAATTGTCCGGGGGGAGAATTGTAGTAGATCCGTTTAGATACTGCATTGTTTTTCGAAAAAAATCCAAAGGCCTGTTATAACATTGTAGACGGCATGTTATCCAGAATAATTTAGATAATGTATATACAGTGGAACCTCGGCATCGGACCACCTCCCTCTTGGGACCACCTCTGAATTAGGGCACATTTTTTTCGGTCCCGAATGCGCTCCATAGACTTAGATCATATATCGGGCCACTGTCAGTGAGCGGGGAATGCACTGTATTTTTGCGGCACATGACCTAAAACACTGAGCATGTTGCCGTCTTAGATATTGTTGCTAGGGATTATGGTAGCAAGTGTATAACCAGACAGGGGCTTAGTTTTGTTATCTATGCTTTTATACCTTGTCTAAACAATAGCGGCTGGCAATATACAAACCTGAGAACCTTAATTTATGTGGTGCCTATTCTTTTAGTATTTAAGCCGACCCAATTGCCACAAAGTTCATAATGACAATTAAATGTCAGTTTAAGCACATAAAGGTACTTTAAATAAGAAAAAAATTGTTTAAACTTCCTCAAAATGGAAAGCGGAGGAAAAGTTAATAGAAAAAGAAAAGACATTAGTCTCAAAGACAAAATTGAGATAATTAATGTGTTTGGACATCAAACTTGAATCTGTGGTCAATCCGCAAAATTCTACCCAAGTAGGACCAAGAGTAGTAATGTTAGGAGCTGGTGAGTGGCGGGTTTGGTCAAGTTATGATGGCGGGTTTCGTCAAGCTATGGAAACAAAGGGGCAGATGGTCAAAGTATGTTTGACAGTGAACTCAGGGCAGGTGTTAGGGCAAGCCGATATTGAACAAGTATTGGATTAGGACACCTGACTAAAAGAGTGGACGGCATAAGAAAAATTAAAACAAAAGCCATTGATTAATTAAATAGATAGCTCACCAAAATGCAGTGATTTGATGGTAAACAACAGACCTAACTCGACCTCCGTCCTCTGTTTGTAAACAACTGGCCTTACTCGGTCTCCGACCTGTTTGTAAACAACTGGCCTTGCGTATTAAAAACTTCACTAAGCCAGAAATGCTTCTGATTTCAAGCTGAAAGGACGTGCTTTGAGACGTTGATAGAAAATTTAAAAAATGGTTTCATTTTGGAATTACTGCAAGGATCTGGTGTAGTTTATAAGTGTGTTTCACAATGTATTTTTTCGGTATTTTACCTCGTGTGATACGTGTAACCTGCACCGCTCTGCTTCCCCTCCCCCCATCCCTCCCCTCCCCTCCCCTTCCTCCCCTCCCCTCCCCTCCCACACTTTTTTTAAAAATAAAAACCGCTTTGTTTTTACTGTGACGCGTATTTACCTATGTAACTTGTTGTGTGCTAGCATCGATTTCCCGCTATTCATTGAATCTCACGCTGTACATAGCGGGCTACAAGACTGATAGCAGTCCGATCCCGGCCCTACCGTCTCCACACCTGTGCACTCCCCACATCCCTGCCCTCCCCACCCCCCCCCTCACGCCCACTTCCCTTCCCTCCCTCTACTACCCTACCCCCTCTCACACGGTTTTTATTTATTTATTTATTTTTCACGTAGTAATTTTCCTGTCATCCCTACCCCTCGTATATAACATAATTACAAACCTTATATATTTGCAAGGGTTTCGAGTATTCTTATAGCGAAAATTAAAATGGAAAACACCGAAATTATCCTTTTAAACGTGGAAAACTGATTCAATTTGTGAAAGATTTCTATGATTTTTTGAATATGAAAGTAGACAAAAACGAACGCCTTAAGCAACGACATTTTGAAAAATGCAGAAATAAAAGAATTGCTCTACGGATCTACCCCTCCCACCCCCGCCACCCTCTCAGGACGTGGTTAATTGTGATAGGACGTCGCGAGATGCCACGTCGTCTTAAATGTTGTTTTTGTTGGAGCAGGAATCAGCATTTTTAACGACATAAAAGCAAATATCTCCTGATTTTTTTTTTGACAATCGTAATTGAATGACTTGTGTCCCTCTCTCTTTATCAGGTAAAGAAAATATTGCTTTTTGGCATCAATAGCTAACATTATCACCAGAGGAATTTTTCTTGCTCTCGTATTATATCATTGGGTTGGCAATTCTACACACACATACAATGTTTTTTTAGGGAAAACGATAGCTTCTAAATCATGATAATGTGAATACGATAACAAAAGCTTACAGCATGAGTAATTTAACAATCATTCTTCTGAGCATTTTCAGTCTGACCAAGCATGACATCACTCATGCCTTATGCGACCGCTCTTAATCTTGACACCAATCCTCCCCTCCACTCCCCTCCCCTGTCCTCCCCTCACTTTTTTAAAAATAAAAGTCGCTTTGTTTTTACTGTGATGCGTATTTATCCATGCACATAACTTGTTGTGTGGTAGCGTCTTTTCTCGTAGTGTAAAATCAATTTCCCGCTGTTCATTGATTTTCTCCTACCTTCCCCTCCCCTCCCTCTTCCTCCCCGCCCCTCTCAGACTTTTTTTAAAACATGAAATGGAATCAACACAATCTAACCCCACACCTCCAAGCTGACTTGACATCCATTCCACCCCCCCCCCCCCCACCCCGGCCCACAGTTGCACCCATCCGCTCCCTCTCCATTCCGCCTACTCCCTCCTTCACACATTATTTAAACGTTACTGATGCCACGTCGTCTTTAAACATTGTTTTTATTGTAATCAGAATTAGAATTTTTAAGAAACAAAAACTGATTTTTTCGCATGCTCAATTTAACCTCTTATCTCTCTCACACACAATGACAACATTGCACAGCAGTTTCTTGGCCATTCTTGGGTGAGATGATTGGTAATGGGATATTTTTATGCCTTTTATCACGGATTTATTTCGCTAATATTCACGCTGTCTGTTTTCATAACATGACTTACGATACATTCTTATGGACATGTGTCCTGTGTGCAGCAACTATAGAATTACAAATCTATTGACATCAGTGCAATAAAAACTGATAAAAAATTAAACTTATTGTCATTTTTTGGCTGAAGAACACTTTTGCAGTAAAAAGCCATCACTGACGCTTTGTTTGCTCATTTGGTCCCGGTCCCAATCGCCCTTCCCCAGATTAGACTTTAACTAAATAGTTTCATTGTTTGGAGGGGGGTTCAGGAATTTTGGGGTAAAATAAAATCTGCGTTTGCTCATTCAAAACGATACTTCTCATATTGAATGTTTGACCTTTTTAACTATAACCTTCACTAAGAGGCATAATGGCGAGCGTTAGTTTAGTTTTCTTGTATTTTGCGAACCAATCGCTGATAGTTAATGTTAGTTGAAGCGTAAAGGAAAGTTAATAGTAGCAGCACCTGCCTAATATGATGTGTAGGGAAACCCTTTGATAACGTAAATATAGGGGGCGTGTGAAATCTCTAATGAATACATGATTAATTTTTGCTTAATAGCTGGAAAGAAATAATACAGTTTTCGCGCTATTCTCTCCGCTAAGACACAACACACACACACACACACACACACACACACATACACACACACACACAATACACAGTCCTATTGCGAAGAAGCCCCCCCCCCCCCATAGTTTCAAGAGAATTTTCGTAGGCATTTAGCAGAGTTATTGCGGTATACTTACACATCCCATCATTGCGTAAATGGGCGTCACCTCGGTGACATAAAGGTGTCGACATGTTATGTACGTAATTACGTCATTATTGTCTATTCTATCGTTACAGGAAAAAGTGAATTGATGCATTTTACCTTCGTTCAACTATCTTCAATACGCATGGGTAATAACTTTTCACACAACATATTGATTTATTTACAGAGCGAATAAAGATATTTAGCCTCCCTTTTCTTGTCCCGTTTTCATAGTTCCACTGCGTGGGATTTTTCATGTACAGCGGAACCTTGGCATCGGGCCACTTCTCTATTACGACCACCCTGAAATAGGTCACATTTTCTAGGTGTGGAATGCAATACATTAATGAATAAGGAAACTCCCAAATGGGACCATCTTTAAAATGGGGTACACTTTTTGCCGTCCCAACGGTGGTCCGATTTCGGAGGGTCCACTGTAGTTGTTGGCTTTATTCTCAAAATGTAACACACGCCTTTCTGTCTCAAAATAAACAAGTATGCACGCGTGTGTTAGAACATTAGGTATTTTGGAGTATTTAGGGGGGGGGGGTGCCTGATAACTTTTAGGATATATGGGAACTGTATACCAGTGAACGGCATTGAAAGCGGCGGATTATATCTTAAAGTCTTCTCCTTAATAAAGAGAACAAACGATATTTGAATTTCGCATAGGCGAGACATCAAAACAAAGTGAAAGATAAAACGCTGAAAAAGAACAATCACAACGGTGATGTTGTTTTGTTAGGGAGACAATAAACTTTTCTTATTTTCCCACGCCTTCCGCGTATATCCGTCGTCGCCCCCCCCCCCACCCCGTTCCTTCTGTCGAGACTAGCATGGTCTTAAGAAAGGGTCACTTCTACATTTAATTTTCTACGAATTGACAGCAATTTGTATTAAATGAATTGGACTGTTGTTATATTGATTGTTTGTTTTCCATCGTTAAACGAATTGTTTACGAGACACAGATAAAGTAATCTGCCGAAATGAAACTGAATTTGAGAAAAAAAGATGGATTAGTGTGGCGGTCAGACCGTCAGTTTGATATTTTCAGCTTGCTTCTAATACAATACTACCCTTTACAGATTAAATAGAGCCGTTTGACCATTGTACATTTAAAGAGAATTGTGTTGAATTGCCCCTAGTCAAAGAGTATTTTATAACCAATAGCAGCCGAGAGTTTTCTATTAGCATTAAATAGTGAATAGCAAGAGCGGAAGGTTTTTAACAAGACATATAGTTCAGTGTTAGTCTTTGTGCACCGTGCAACAATAGAGGGTAGGCTTAAGCTTTGGGGAGGGGGTTGCGTTATTGAACAGTTTAGTTCTAATACAATGCGACCCTTTACAGATTAAATAAAGCCGTTTGGTTATAATTTGTCTATTGTACATTTAAAGAGTATTGTGCTAGCGTTTTTACCGCTAGCCATAGCATATTTTTAGCCGAAAGCAACAGAGAGTTTTACTATTAGCATTAAATAGTGAATAGCAAGAGGAGATGGTTTTTAGCATACAGTTTAGTCTGTGTACTAAATAACAATGGTGGGTGGGTTTAAGTGTTTGGGGTGGTTGGAGGGGGTGGGGTGGAACTTTTTGTTATACATGAATATCAATGGTTTTGAGACACGCATTTATTGAAGTAATAAAACATAATATTTAAGGTTTTATTACTTCTTGACAGTTTTAGCTCTTCGTGATCTGGATATCTGTACTGTAACTACAACTTTTTTACCGCCCACCACCTCTCTGATAATTATAATAAAGCGTTAAAACTTTAATATCGAAGGAATAAAATTATTGTGGAAACTTTTATAAAACAGCTAAACGTCTTTTCAAATAGTCAAATTTGATTTGATTTTTAAACGCAATTGTACTTTTTAAAATTAATTATATGAAGATGGTTCTTTCAGATTGATTAATACTAACGATTTGCAACATAATTAAAAAATTTGAATGTCATAAATAAGACATTCAATGAAACATTTAAATATAATTATAATAAAACGTTAACAGCTTCAGCATCGAAGGAATAAAAGTATTGTAGAAATTTTTATAAAACAGCTAAACGTCTTTTCAAATAGTCAAATTTGATTTGATTTTTAAACGCAATTGTACTTTTTAAAATTAATTATATGAAGATGGTTCTTTCAGATTGATTAATACTACCGATTTGCAATCTAATTCAAAATTTTAAATGTAATAAACAAAACATTCAATGAAACATTTAAATATAATTATAATAGAACGTTAAAACTTTAACATCAGAGAAATAAAAGTATTGTAGAAATTTTTATAAAACAACTAAACTTCTTTTCAAATTGTCAAATTTGATTTTATTTTTAACAGCACTTATACCTTTTAAAGTTAATTAAATAAAGATGGTTCTTTCAGATTGATTAATACTTTTACTAGCGATTTGCAACATAATTAAAAAATTTGAATGTCATAAATAAGACATTCAATGAAACATTTAAATATAATTATAATAAAACGTTAATAACTTTAACAGCGAAGAAATAAAATATTGTAGAGTATATTTAACTTTTATGGCAAAACTAAAATATTTATTAACTTGTTAAATTTAAGACACAACTAAAATTCTTCAAACTTGCCAAATTTGAATTTATTTTTAACGGCGGCACTTGTACCTTTTAAAGTTAATTAAATAAAGATGGTTCTTTTAGAAGAAATTAAATATTGTAGAGTATATTTAACTTTTACGGCACAACTAAAATATTTATTAACTTGTTAAATTTAAGACACAACTAAAATTCTTCAAACTTGCCAAATTTGAATTTATTTTTAACGGCGGCACTTGTACCTTTTAAAGTTAATTAAATAAAGATGGTTCTTTTAGAAGAAATTAAATATTGTAGAGTATATTTAACTTTTACGGCACAACTAAAATATTTATTAACTTGTTAAATTTAAGACACAACTAAAATTCTTCAAACTTGCTAAATGTGAATTTATTTTTAACGGCACTTGTACCTTTTAAAGTTAATTAAATAAAGATGGTTCTTTTAGATCAATTATTATTGTACTAGCAATCTGCAACATAATTAAAAAGTAAATGTAATAAACAAAACATTCAATGAAATATTTAAATAACCGCATGAAAACTTGTTCAAACTAAATAAAATAAACGAATCCAACTTAAATGATAATAATAATGAAAATGCAATTGATAATATTAATAAAAATGCAAGTGATAATAATAATAATGATAATAATAATAATAATAATAATGAACGTTCTTGATACTTAATTTGGAGGGTTCAGAAATACGGTTGAAACTGGTAGTGAATATATATATATATATATATATATATGAATATTTTTATAGGGACAGAAAAATTATTTCCATCCAGTAAGATTTTTGGAATAATAAGCAGCTGCTATAGCAGCCAAAAACTTGTAAGAAAAATGACCAGCTGCTTGAAGGACCGGACGAATTTTAACGTAAGACAACAGGTGACAGGTGACATCTGCTCAGTGACGCAGCATTTATCACTAAGACTTTTACTCAACTCAACTCACCTTACTCACCCGCGAAAACCCCGTGGGTATAGCCCCCCCCCCTCCCAGTGTGCCATAAGATTAATTAATCCCTAGAAAAAAAGTTTGGTTTTACGATTCGCGATAAATACATCTAATTCTAGTTTTATATTTCCTTTCATTATTTTAATTAATAAAATCATGCCACGGCTAACGTTTGTCTTCTCTATAAATTAATCAATAGTGTTTGCCCAGTTGTCCCTTTTGTTTGCCATATTGATTCCTTTAGCGAGTTTGTTTGACTATAGCGGTTGTTTCTCACAATTATAAATGTGGCATTAACAAAATTAACAGTTAAACGGAATCAAGCAGGCAATGGGGATAGGTCTTTTTCTTTAAACGCGAAAATGGCGTGTAACGTCACGGATGATGATTTCCGTCAACTGCTTGACTGTGCATGTAATACTGTAGAAGAACTGGATCAATTTGTGACTTTTCTGGGCGCGGATAATAACGACCCAGTAATTCAAGCAAAGCGCGAATCTCTTTTGCAAGCGAAAAAAGCACCAGTGGAGGGTGTAAATAAGGTGAGCACTTTAATTAATAAGATTTACGGACGCATGGTAACAGAATTTACACACGTATAAAAGGAAGCAAAAAATTATTTTGGCATTTTACAAGGAGCTTGTTTCAGTTCTTGTTGGCAATAAATATGATTATGATTTAAGTTCATATGCATGTGTGTTTATTGATTCCGTCTTTTTATTTCTAATAATAATTATATATATATATTTATTTATTATAACTTTAGTGAGTATTAATGTAATATAAGTATAAATTAATGTAATATAAGTATAAACTCATTGCCTCAATTTGTATTCAAATATATGTAATCGATAAAACTACTTTTCATTATAATTATAAATGTATTATCTAGGGGAAGTCGCAGTCTAAACAAACAATTACAAACTCCACCAAGAATAAACGAAAGCCGAAAGATCCTGAACAAAGTGGAGAGGGAACAGTTGACTCTTCTGGGAACAATGAAAAGGTAATTATCTACACTTTAATATTTCAAGTTATTTTCATTATTATAATTATTAGAAATATTATTATTATTATTATTGACATAATAAGTAAATTGTGATATCGTACATCTGATTAACAGGAAAATGGGTCCGTGCATCGCGTAAACCCAAACAACAAACGAAAACATCGGGAGCAGTGCAGCGGGAAGCCAGACACACACTGTCGTCACTGCGGAAAAAGCGATCTGAATTCAAGCAGAAGGCGAAAACACGAATCTGTGTGTAAATATAAACCTACAGAAAACCAAACTGATGGTGGGTCCCCAGTGAAAAAACGAAAGACAACTGTTAATTGCAGAGAGTGTTCTAAAACTTTTAAAAATAGAACTGATTTGTATTTACATCGTGCAATTCAGCATGGGTCAAATGAGGGTCTACAGTCTTTTGACCATGACTTAGATCCGCAAAATAAAAAACTTACGCAAGTGTACCAGGCAAGCAAGAAGCATATCTTAGCCAATCATTCGAGCTTGCCAGGGCATCAACTATATAATTTTCCCACTCAAGATATATCTGAAGGGAAAAATGAAATTTTCAATCAGTTAGATCAAATTCAAAGAAATGAGGATCAGGCTTTCAAGGTGAATTTAGCACTCGGACTTATACTTAAGCAGAAAGATCGTGAGAAATATAGGTATTTTATTCCTTATGAAAACAAAATGGTGCTTGATAGTCCCTTCGCAATTTCTACACGCGCCAGTTTGCGACGTTTAAATGCAGTTCTGAACAGAATTGATTTAAATGAGTATGCGAGGAATCATAGTCCTGATTCGAAGTGGGTGCCGTATATGATCACTAATGTACTGTACTATGTTTATCCCTTGTCACATGTTATGGGAGAGGGTGGGTTGCCTGACTTTGTAAAAAAGTCCAAGTCAATTCTTAGTTTAGATGTGAACAGAGTCACACGACGGATTCATGATGATAGTTTATGCTTATTTCGGTGCTTGGCTGCTTACAAAAACGGTTCGAAACATCCTAGGGAGGCTGTTGTTGAAGACTTGTACATGCAGTGGTGTGATTATATCGGGAAAAGAGTTCCAAAAAAGAAATTTCAAGGGGTTGATTTTTATCAGTTGCCTGATTTTGAAAAGTGCTTTCAGATAAATTTGAACATTTACGAACTACTGCCCACTCAAACAGTAATACCGCGTTATCGTTCGCTGTGTCATTTCAAGACGATATATATGATCACCATACAAGTCTGATCTTGAATTTTAAGAGTTATGCAAGAGCGTATCAATGTCCGCAATGTGATAGACTTTTTACAAAAATCCATAGCTGGAAACGTCACTTGCGTGTTTGCTCAAATGTAACACAATACAAATATCCCGGCGGTTTCATGAATCGGTCCCGGACTATATTTGAAGAGTTGGCTGATATCAATATCCATGTCCCGCAAAATGATCAGTTTTATGAACACTTTATTGTTTTCGATTTCGAAGCTATGCTGAAAAAATCAACAATACCGCCAACACAAAAAATGAGTTTTACTCAAGAACACGTACCAATATCGGTGTCGGTGTGTTCAAACGTGCCCGATTATACAAACCCAAAGTGCTTTGTTAACCCTGACTTGGACCAGCTGTTAGACGATATGGTGGCATACATGACAGAAATTAGTGAAAAGAGTGAGGCATTAGCCGTACAAAAATGGCACGATGTTTTCACTCAGTTGAAGACACGTTTGAAAGAATATGAACGAGATGACGACGAGCAAGACGAGGGAATCGATGACATTTTAGACTTTGAAGAGGACTTATCGGATGGGGAGTCTGAAGATGAGATGATGGATTGTGCGTCCAACGATGTTAATACTCATAATCCGGCTAGGGCAAGGGACGACCCACACAAATACATTCGCCGAGAAATTAAAAGAATATCCCAGAAATTTCGGACATACTGCTCTCAAATTCCGGTGCTCAGTTTTAACGGTTCCAAGTATGATCTGAATTTGGTAAAGCCGAAACTCTCAAAGAAACTCGGTTTACATACTGACCAAAACAGTTTTGTTGTTAAAAAAAAACAATGCCTATGTAGCTCTGTGCAATGAGTCGTTCCGATTTTTAGATGTTCTCAATTACCTCGCTCCCGGTTCAAGTTACAGTAAATTTATTAAGGCCTTTGGAGTTGAGGAACAGAAAGGTTTTTTCCCGTACACATGGCTCGACTGTGTGGATAAGCTCGAACATGTTTGCTTACCGCCGTATGATGCATTTTATTCTGAACTGAAGAATAAAAATGTATTAGATGTAGATGGGCAGGGAGAGCAAAACTATGCTTGGTTAAAAGAAGTCTGGGAAAAGGAAAACATGCAAACGTTTCAAGACTTTTTAGTGTGGTATAACAACCTCGATGTGCAACCGTTTGTTTCCGCTGTGGAAAAAATGCAGTTATTTTATAAAGAAAACCGCATAGATGTTTTTAAAGATGCCATCAGCACGCCTGGTGTAGCAAGAAAATTGTTATTCAGATCGACGGAATATAATTTTCCTCTTTTTGACAAAAAGTCCCAAGACATATACAAAACAATTCAGCGAAATATCTGCGGTGGGCCTTCAATTATTTTTACAAGGCTCCATCATGTTGACCAGACCTTTATTAGGAACAACCCTGATAAGCCATGCAAGAATATTCACGGATACGATGCAAATAGTCTTTACCTGAAGTGTTTCGAAGAATTTTATCCTACAGGTTGTTTTGTTGACAGAAAGACGGAAAACAATTTCAAACCCGAACCAAATACAAAATTTTTAGCGCAATATTTTTGGGCAGACTATATTGCTGAAAAAGAAAACAAACGTATAATACATAAATTGAACAATGGCAACAAAGAAGTGCGTGTTCAAAATTACAGATGTGATGCTTTCTGTCCGGAAACCAACACGATTTATGAATATAACGGATGTTGGTATCACCCACACAACGACTGTGAGCTTATCAAGCGAACAGATGCTAAATTTGAAAAGCTGCAACAGAAGCGAAAAGTACAAACTAAACAAAAACGTGAATATTTGAAAAACCTTGGGTATAACTTTATCGACATACAAGAATGTGAATTTAAAAAAAATATCGAGCCACATATAGATCATATCATTGACAGATATCTCCCTCAGTTCTATCGAAATCATAAACACGAACTCGGGCAATCACGAATACTGACAGAGGTGTGCAACGAATCATTGTTTGGGTTAGTGCTGTGCGATATTCGCGTACCGGAAGCGTGGGACGAAAAGTATAGAGATACTTCTCAGCTCGATGAAGAACTGAGAAATATGTCACCTTTCGATTATTTCTCAGAAATGGCTCCCATATTTTGTACTGCCGATATTCCGTATGATCACTTTGGAACACATATGCAGGATTATGTTAAAAGCGAGGGTCTTCCAGAGACGCCTCGCACACTGTTAGTTGGTGGAAAGTCAGCAAAAAATATATTGCTTGCTACACCCTTGCTCAAATGGTATCTGCAGCATGGGATTGAGGTGACAGCTGTCCATAGGGTTATAGAATTCTCCCCTCAAAAATGCTTTCAATCCTTTGTTGACAAAGTAACTGCAGCTCGAAGAGCTGGCGATGTTGATGAAACAAAGGCAATTCTAGCGGAAACAATGAAGCTTTTAGGGAACAGTGCTTATGGCTCTATGTTAATGGATAAGGAAAATCATCGAGAGATCGTTTATGTCCAAGGTGAACAAAACTTAAAACGGATGGTTAACGATCCGAGATTTCGTCACCTCGTTAGTCTAGGGGACGACATGTTTGAGGTTGAAATGTCAAAGCGTAAAATCACGCTTGACATACCCAATTATATCGGATTTTTTATTTTAAATTATGCGAAACTGCACATGCTTCGCTACTATTACGATTGTCTGGACTACTACGTTCCACGCGAATGTTTTGAACTTGCACTAACGGATACGGATAGTTTGTATTTTGCAATTAGTGAGTCACGCCTTATAGATGTAGTAAGGCCGCATTTGAGAGTAGAGTTCTTGTCCAAAATTGAAGATAGTTGCCATCTTGACAAAGTCCAGACTGAGGATTCGTATTGGTATCCTCGCACGTGCTGTTCGACACACGCAACTTATGACCGTCGAACCCCGGGGTTAATGAAGCTTGAAGGGTCAGGTGATTTTCTCATTGCATTATGCTCAAAGACGTATTATTTGGGGAGGGGGGAGGACTGGGAGAAAGTAACTTCAAAAGGTGCGCAAAAATGTCGACTCAATCAACCAAGACAAATGTTTGAGACAGTGTTAAATACAAAACAAAATCAGACCGTAGAAAACATGGGCTTCCTGTCGAAAAACAATAAAATTTACACTTACAAACAAACAAAAATTGGATTTAATTATTTTTATGTAAAACGCGAAGTGCTTGCAGATGGTGTGCATACTCGAGCACTAGACATAGAGCTAAATCCATTAAGAAACGACCATATTCTCTTTGTTGAACCGAAATCCATTCTTTCGAATTACAGTAGCTCAGTAATAGTGAATGGATATTGTGAAAATGAATGTGAAAGTTTTATTTCGGCGTACCAGATGTTTTTATATGCTTATGCCCATTTCCACGGAAAGCAGGAACTGAAAGAGGAAATAAAAGCGTGCACAAGTATTTTTCAATTGTATCATAAAAACTTTAAAATTGATGCCTCTCCAGAATGGTATGAGTGTTGTGAAAATAAAATGAGAGATGTTTTGTTATTGAAATGGTTATGGAGTTGTGAATTCAGAGATGCCCTTGATACTAGTAAAACAATTGTGGTGTGTGGACGAGACCCTTTCTGGACGTGTGGGTTTAGTATTGACATAGCGCGTGTGACTAAACCGACTCAGTTTATCGGTCAAAACATGCTTGGTGTTCTACTGGAAGAGTTGAAGAAATTTGTTAAAGGTATCGATGCTTGCACAATTTTAGCTCATTTAAAACAAATAAAAGATAATGAAGACAACGAAATTGAAAGAAAATTAGAAGAGAATGAAAACTTTGTTCCAGTAAGATTAACGGTTCGTGAAACATTTGAGCACGCCAAGGCAATTCTTTAAATTGCTTATCATGTAATAAAATTAAGTTATTCATCCAACTGTATTGATCATGTGTTTAAGTGGTGTTAACAAGATTTGTAATAAATGTAAGCTATTTATTTCTTAATTGCAAGTTGTTTATAATGTACATTTGTAATAAATGTAAGTTATATATTGTTTGTTATGCATACTTGTACATAAATACAAATTGTAAATTTCTTACATGTAAATTGTATATTGATTGTTATGCATATTTGTACATAAATGTAAATTGTATATTTAATGTTATGAAAATTGAATATTTTTTAAATGTTAATTGTTTATTGGATGTTATGCGTACTTGTACATAAATGTGTGTTTATAATCAATGTGATGTATGTATTTATAAAAATGTATTTTGTTTGCAATCATTTACTTTTAATTAATTAAATACATGGTTGTAATATTTTGACATTCATGTGATTGATATATGCTTAATTGTGGATTACTTACACACAATATAAATAAAATATAAAATCCTTGCTTAAGTTTTTCATTCTTATTGTGTTTGTCAATGCATCAACATGAATTTTTTGTCACCAACTACAATAACTATAAGTGGTACTACGTCAAGTGGAAAAACTACATGGCTACGCAAACTTTTAGAAAGCAATCTCTTTGAAATCCCGCCTAAAAGAATAATTTACTTTTATGGCGTATTTCAAAACATATTTGATGAAATGAAAGGTGTGGAATTTGTGCACGGATTGCCAACAACATTTGATCAGTATTTGGATGGAAATCATAACGTTATTGTAATAGATGATCTTCAAGACGAAGTGACAAGGAGCAAAGATGCTGAAAATTTATTTACAAGATCTAGCCATCATTTCAACATTACTGTAGTGTTTATATCACAGAATTTGTTTTATCAAGGAAAGCATTCAAGAACTATTGCTTTAAATACACACTACACTGTTCTCTTCAAAAATCCGAGGGCTTCAAGTCAAATCCGTGCTCTTCGTTCTCAAACTGGTTTAAGCAACTTAACCGATGCCTACAACGATGCAACAAAAGAAAAGTATGGATACTTAGTGTTAGATTTACATCCGCGTAGCAATGACCAATACCGATTAAGAACTCGCATTTTCCCTGGAGAGGATCCAATTATTTATCATTGAGTATAAACAGGTGCTCACAAACAAATTCGTTTATTCTTATTTAAGGCGTTGACGGGAAAACATGTCAAAACATCTACTTAGAAACAAAGAATTTTTACATCTTATATTAAATTCATCTAGAGACCAAGCTGCAGCGCTGTTGGATACTATAACTGAAGAACAAATATTATTGTTGAGTGAAATTGCACATAATATTTTGCAACTGCCTCTACCGAAAAAGGCTAAATATCTTGTCAATCAAAAGAAAAAACTTTTTGAGCGCATTGCAAGCAAACGGATAAAGCTAGTGGTTAAAAGGCGACTCATCCGTAACAACTACAAACATTTGCTGATGACATTTTGGGCACTGAAGGCTCAACTTTCACAGTTACAATGAAAAAGAGTGTTCTCATACCTTATGAAAGATATATATTTTATCAAAATCAGTCCAAAGGTAACACAATTCCACTGACAGAAATCAAGTCAGATCCTGTGCAATCTGAGGTGTTGGATTTGACAGAAAACAGTGAAGCCGACCTAAAACCTCCATCAACTGTGGTTGAAAAACTGAAACCAGAAGTTATTCTTGCTCATCTACCAAAACGTAACAAAACTAAAGCACAAGCTCTTCTTGACATTATCAATCACCATTCGACTCTTGACTGGAATAAGAAAGGCGAATTAACAATAAATAATATTCCTATTGAATTTTCTCACATAACTGACTTGCTTCATGATGCACTGAACAACACAAGACACGAACCGGTTGGATACGTGGAGTTTTACAAAAATATAGGAAATATTCCAGTTTCGCTAATATCAAATCCAAAGCGCAGACTTTTGATTGGAGGGAGAACATTACCACCTCCAGGAAAACCAGACAAGGAACCAGTGCAAGATAATAACTGGAAATTAATGTGGAAGAGTCTGTGATGCTAAGCAAAGCAAAACAAGAATATTTAAGAAAAATATATTTTACACCAAGCAACCCAGCTTCATTTTCAGGACTGAACAAAGTGTGGCAATTAATTAAAGATGAAGGAAAGGTGTCTAAGAGAGAGCTTCGGGAGTGGTTACTTTCACAAGACAGTTATACCTCCTATCGTCAAGCAATTCACAACTTCAAAAGACCGAGAATTGTTGTTGCATCAAAAAATGCAATTTTCGGATCAGATGTGGCATATATGGTGCGCTTTGAAAAGGAGAACGATGGTTATGCATTTTTCGTTGTATTTATTGACATATTTACAAGATATGCTTGGGCTTTTCCTCTAAAAACGCTGCGTGGAAGTGAAATGGTTAAAGTAATGAAGGACTTATTTGAAACTGAAAAATGTGAAAAACTTTTTACCGATGGTGGGTCGGAATATAACAATGCAGTAGTAAAAGCATACTTGAAAAGTAAAGATATTGAGCACTATACAAGTACAGGAGAAAAGAAAGTTGCTCACGCCGAGAGGTTAATTAAACAGCTCAAATTGAAACTTATCAAGTACATGAACGAAAACAATACTTTTCGATGGATAGATGTATTAGATGACTTTGTAAACAGCTATAACAATGCGCGACATTCAGTTTTGATGATGTCTCCATCTCAAGCTCGCAGTGCTGATCAGTATACCCTATGGAAAAATCAGTACCTACCTAGACCAAAGAAACCAAAAGCAAAGAAATCTGGGAGACCACGAAATAAGAATCCGTATAAATTTAAGGAGGGTGACCGAGTTAAACTGCTTGCAAACAGAAGACCGTTTGTTCGAGAATACGATGAGAAATTTACAACAGAAGTGTTCACTATCACTGATCGAAAAGTGAAAAGCGGCGTACCAATGTACACTATCAAAGATGAGCAAAACGACCCTATCAGTGGGAATTTTTATCAAAATGAGTTGCAGAAAGTAATTGTTCCTGAAGACAAAACGTACAAAATTGAAAAGGTGTTGCGAAGACGTACTAGAAACGGACGGAAGGAACTATTTGTCAAGTTTGTTGGTTATCCTAAAAAATTTAATGCATGGGTGAACGACATTGATTATCTAAACAAGTAAATTGCTTGATCCTGCATTTGCTAACAAATCCTTGGTCATGATGCATCTCTTCCTGTCTTCGCAAGACTCGCTGATGTACCATCCGTTTAATTATCCTTTTGACTTTACGAGTGAGTTAACACAACCGCTGATTGGAGCCTACAAGTGTGCACTTGCCGAGATATCTTTTAACCCATCGGCTGAAGAACTATATGTGTTTTGCGATATCTGCGAGCAGAGCTTTGTCCGGGATCAAACTAAACCAATATTAAGAATCGTTTCAGAGCCTGGACAGTTTATACACCCATACTTCTTTGGCGTCACGAGAAATGTAATACATCGTGTTCGCATATACATACGTGATAAAAACTTTGAAGTACCATCGGAGGACATTGGTACTGTTCGTTGCACACTGCTTCTTCAGCATATATAAAGCAACACATAAACTTAAGTGAAATCACTTGATCTTTGAACGTTGGAAAGTAAACATGAATCTATCAGAGACGGAAAGAAAATGGGTAGATTTCTATGATAAAATGGGCGACGGACAAATTCCATTTAAGTCTAAATTTTATGTGATAGACGATTATGTTTCAAACGCGACACCACAGGAAGGAAGAGCAGCTGTTCAGCTTGTAACACCGACACAGCAACAAGTTGAGCAGGCTAAAATGCAATTAAAACGCAATATTATGTTGTCGCCGAGGGTAACAAAGAGGCGAAAGGTCACAAGCAAACGCAAAACCATCAAGCGTAAACAGGCTCACAAACGAATAAGCAAGAAACGCAAAGCACCGAAGAAAGGCAAAAAAGTACTAAAGATGGGGAAAAAAGTAAGGAAAAGCAAAACGAAAAAACCGCAAAAGCAAACCCGGCTCAGAAGGAAATACTATTAGGTTATATAAACTTCGTGCACAGAAAATATTATTCATTCTTGACTTTGTAGTCAGACGGTAAACATGTCAGCAGTAAATAACGAACTTGCTCTCTTTCAACCACCAGTGACGGAACATGCTGTAAAGGAAGTAGTCTGGGTAAACTACAGACCAGTGGGACAAATTAATAAAGGATCTGCTATCGAGTTTCAAATACCAGGCACCAGCGCAGAATATATCCTTCCCTCTAAAACGAAATTACACGTCAAGCTGCGAATACTGCGTTCCGATGGCTTAACACCAATCGATTCGACTGATGAGGTCGCGCTGGTCAACTTACCTCTGCATTCTATATTCAGACAAGTTGACGTGTCTCTACAACAGCAAGTTGTGAGCTCTGGGACTGGTATTAATTATTTTCTGAAAAGTTACCTCGACCTGCTTTTGGGATACGGACATGACGTCAAAGAAAGCCAGTTGCAAGCTGAAGGTTATTACAAAGACGACGGCGGGTCAATGGATGAGACTTCTGGTAATTCTGGTTATTTGCAACGCAAACTGCTGACAAAGTATGGAATCGCGGATTTCGAGGGACCCCTGCACACGGATGTATTTCAACAACCACGCGCAATCTTACCGGGTGTCCAAATTGGTGTAAAACTTTTCCAGAGTGAGGATAGCTTCAGGTTATTTACATTAACCGGAACTGCCTACGAAGTAGAAATTCTCGATGCCGTACTTAAGGTGTGCTATCTGAATCTTAATCCCAGTGTCGTAATAGCTCACAACCAAAGGCTCGAAAAATCTCCAGCTATCTACCCGTTCTGGAAATCGGATATCAAAACATATACAATCAGTCAAGGCTCCCAAACGTTCTCCATAGATGACGCATATCACAGCTATTGTCCCTCTCGTTTGATGGTCGCATTGGTGTCAAACACAGCTTATTCTGGGGACTACGCAAAAAACCCATTTAACTTTGAGCACTTCAACTTGAACTACATTGAATTGGCTGTGGATGGTAGATCCGTTCCGACTCAAGCTTGTACACCTAATTTTCTTCCCAATCCGGACGCCGAAGGAACGTACCTTCCAACTGGATACGTCCACGAGTATTTGAACCTATTCAAAAACGAGTACCCACAACGAACCGGAAATTTCGTACACCTTAGAGATTTCCCAGGGGGATATGCAATATACGTGTTTGATCTCAAACCCGGCACCGGCGACGAGCTATTCAGTGAACTTGGAAGGGGACATACACGATTAAGTTTACGCTTTGAATCGCCCCTTCCATCCGCAGTGACACTTCTCATGTATGGAAGTTTTCCAGGCTCCTTTATGATCGATAAAACACGCAACGTCATACTATGAACACACTTCAACTTGAACGTTACATGCTCGCTGATCCGTTCATTAATCGATTTTATGGAGGCGTCATGGCAAAAGATCAATTGCCTCTCATTGTGAAAAAACCTACAATTTTCATTGTCAATACGGACCCCATTGCAATGCCAGGATCACATTGGGTTGTGTTATATATGGACAATATATGTGAACATTTTGATTCTGCTGGTTTTAAACCGAGACCTGACTTTGAGACATACTTAACAGCGAAAGGACCTAATTACATGTATAATGATAAGCGTTTGCAATCGTTCAATTCAAAGAGTTGCGGACTGTTTTGCTTATTTTACTGTTATTTCCGATGTCGCGGTAATAGCTTAAGACAAGTAATGAATATGTTTACAGATAATCTTTTATTGAATGAAATTATTGTAAATTCATTTTATAAGTTAACTAAATAATACCCAACTATCAATTCATTATGATCTTAAGATTGTAATTGTAAGATTTTTTTATATGCTGTACATAACTTCAACTGTTAAAAGATGTCTAAGTTTAATTTTAAACATAAACTAATTTGTACATATAATAACTTTAAATGTTTCTGTGTTTTGTTGTATTAGATTGTAGAAATAAAATTAAAAAATCTCCAGGTTCAGACATTTTATGTTAACTAATAAATTTGTACAGTAGCTATAAATGTTTGTGTGCTTATTGTTTGTGTATTAGGTGTTGTACTAGAATGTAGAAATAAAATTTAAAAATCTCCAGGTTCAGACGTTTTATTTAAAAAAAAAAAAAAATTTCCAGATTCAGACATTTTATTTACATATAGAGGTAACATAGAATAGTCAATGATTCTAACACAACAACAATTTATAAAATACATTTACTTACTATACATATACATCATCCAAATTCATAAAATTAATCAGTTTAATAAACAATGTGATAAAATTCTACATTTAGATTTATGCTCAGTCTCACAAAAATCAAATCAGTTCAATAAAGTAGTATCTCATTTTTAAGTTCAAGGTAACTAAATAGATTCAGACTTTTATTTACATTTTGGGGAAACATAGAATAGTCAATGACTTTAACACATCATTTATTTATAAATTACATTTACTTACTATACATATACAACATCCAAATTCATAAAATAAATCAATCCGATAAACGATGGGATAAAATTTCACATTTAGATTCATGCACAGTCTCACGAAAATCAAATCAGTCCAATAAAGAGCTATCCCATTTTAAAGTTCAAGGTAAGTAAAAAGTCTTTGGTATAGCTCCGGTAACATATCATCAATGCTTCCACAATCACACACCACGTCCGGTATTCCACGATGCTCTGTCAAGCGGTAAAGCTTCTTTTCGTTGATGTATTTTGGCATTGATATTTCCCATCCCATAGCGCTGTTCAACCGCTCCAAAGCATTTTCAATAGAGACCATAGTCTTCATTGCTTTAAAGTGGTACATTACCGCATCATTCCAGTCTTGCAAACAACCAGACACCACCGACATGTGCGACCACTGGTCAGGTGCATCGTACGAGCATCCAAGACAATTCTTTTTCAAATAGCTTTCAATCTCGTTACATAGGAGGAATGCGTACAAGCGTAGGGCGATGTCCTCCTCCTTCATGCGCGGTACCAGGCCGTAGGTTAAATCCCGGTCATTTTCCAATGCGACTGCTTCTTTAATGAGATGCCACGGCCCATCCTTAGCTTTATACATAATGTCCTGATCACGCAAAGTATTTACCTCATCCATAGCTGAGATGAGGCGCTCCCATTCCGTTTGATTAAGATTTATGTAATTGTCAAATATTACACCGTCTTTTGACACAGCTTCATGGAACGAGAGAAACGTCTGACCTCTAAACTGTGAAATTTTCACAGTCTTTGTAGCTGATATGGTCAGTCCGAATTCGCTGTCAGACTCCAAACTGTTTGAGATAGTTTGTATGTTACTGTTCACAAATCGCCATGCTCTGTTGGAAAAATTTATCCATTTATCATTCCGAAAGAGTTGGATATATTTTCCATATTGCCCAACAGCCACAACTATTTTCAATCCGCTTCCTAAATTAACGCTGTTTCTGCCTTCCATTTTGTTTGAAATGTGAAGAGCGTAAGAAAATACCTAAGCTTTATAATCACAGTACATCCAATCACTACGCTTGGTTGATGGGATTTGGCGGGAACTGTTAATGTTAAGTCCTTAGATGGTGCTTGATATGCTCAGTTGTGAACGGTGTTGAATCAACTGATAACCAATCAATACGCTTGGTTTATGAGATTTGGCGGGAAATGCTAGTTTCAAAGCTAACTCTTAGATGGCGCTATATGTTCAACTGTAAAAACTGTTGAATCAGCTGATCGATTTGAAACCTTTCTATAGATTTTGAAATTTTTATGTCCACTTCAATGCGCCCGTTTTTCCATGACGTCACATTCGCCGTCAATGGAACAGTATTGTCATAAAGTTTAATTATCCAGTCGGACACTTGAATCATTAGCTCAATAGCCCATTCATTATTTGCTTTACAAAATGCATCTTCAAAGTCAAAAATCTCTCCACAGAATCCAAGTTCAACACATTCCTTTGAAAAAGTGTTTAAAAACATTTCCCTGTTAATTAATTTCCCGACATCAGCCCAGATATTATGTAAATTAAGAACTTGCATCTCCCATTTTGGTTCAACATATGGCAGTAAAGAGATAATAAAATCAATATAGTTTTCTTTAAACACTTCATCCATTTTCGTAAAAATTCTGCAATTTGTATCGCGTATGACGTCATAATATACCTCCACGCAGAAGGATGCATACATTAATTATTCGCTTCAAAAGACAAAATATGCCTTTATTTGTTTTCACCCACCTGCTGCTTTGCAATACATTCCCAAAAGGCTGACTGTTCCTTTGTTTCAAAAGCTTGACGAGAATCGCCATCATAACTTGACGAAACCCGCCATCATAACTTGACCAAACCCGCCACTCACCAGCTCCTAATATACTACTACCAAGTCTCCCAAATGGGACCACCTCTGAAATAGGACACATTTTATCCGGTCCCAAGGGTGGTCCTGTTTCAGAGGTTCCACTGTAGTTGTTATTGTTTTAATTTTGCTGTAAGGATCCCTTTCGACAAATCTCAAGCCAAAGTTCCGGGGTTCGGGGTGGCACTTGGTATCATATGTGCTACCATGCCTGTCCTAAAATGCGGAAGGAGGGTAAATCTAGGATTAGACGGGATCCGTACGGAATGATCAAAAGGGGGTGGGGGCGGTTGGGGTAACTTTCATTGTACTCCGCGTTTCCAACAAAAAGGGGGTTGTTTCTCAATTGCACCCCGCCTCTAAATAAAAAAAATTGGCCAAAAAATTGTGCATCTCAAGTGTTAGTGTGTATCTGGTTTTCGTTCCATAATTGCAGTAACATACGTCATATCTGCGCTTGTATCATAAACAGGCAAAACAGCCATATGTTGAGCCACTTTTTTTTACTTTTTATGATTGCTCGACAAAAAAAAAAAAAGAGGAGTGCGCACTGGAGATGTGTTAGTACCATGACAAACTACATCACAAGTACCATGACAAACTGCATCACAAGTACCATGACAAACTACATCACAGGAACCATGACAAACTGCATCACAAGTACCATGACAAACTAAATCACAAGTACCATGACAAACTGCATCACAAGTACCATGACAAACTAAATCACAAGTACCATGACAAACTGCATCACAAGTACCATGACAAACTGCATCACAAGTACCATGACAAACTGCATCACAAGTACCATGACAAACTACATCACCAGCGCTACATTTTTGCACTCTTTGGTATCCCCAGCTTAAATAGTAGAAGGAGTAGCTCTTTAATTTCAGGTGGTAAATTGGCTCAACTTGTCCCAGTCTTTGAGTAAGTTGATCCAGTGACTTGGGTTGAACCATGGGTTTATTTTCTTACAAAACCTGATGTTGTTGGTAGCACGGGTAAGTTGATCCACTTCATTAGTTTTTCAAGGTCTTTCAGAACGTTAATGACTAACTGGGATGTATCGTGTGCCATGCAAAATGCATCACCAGTCTCGCATACACGGTCGTATGTTTCGTCCCCAAGCTCAGATGGTAATAGGAGGGTCATATTACCCCACAGGCACCGCCATAATAGAAGTTTGTGAAGAACCGAGAAGCAAAGGAGTTGGGAAGAAATAAGAATTATTTGTTTCTACCCCAGTCGTTCTACATAAAGCTTGAGAGTAGAATCAATTAGGAGAAGGATGGTAGTATTGAAGTTTCTGAGATAAACAAAAGATGGTCGCAGGAAGCTTCAGCGGCTAGGTGGTGCTTTTGCAGCATAACAATAAACAGGTGCGTCGCTATTGAGAGTGAATCAACTACTCCATCAGCTTACCCCTGCTTTCCCCTATGTAATTTAATCAAGAGGGATTTTTTTTAAATTCGATTTTGCACTCCACCGTTTAAAGGTCGTTTTAAAAATTCATGGGCAAGCATAATAACCGATTTATATGCGAGTGCCCCCGGAGGTTGTTTGGTGGTTCAGCTGAGAGACTGCAGAAGGGGGAAAGATACAGTGAAAAATGTCGAGGGCTGCTTTTGTTATTTAAGGCATAACTTAATTATTTTCTTTCGCTTCTCCAAAAAAACGAAGGAAAGTTATTCATTCAAGAATTAAGAGAAACATCTTGATAAAATATTCATGATTATTATAGTTTTTAGTCGTCTGGGGACTTTCTCTTCTAGGTTTATTCACCCGAATGTGATAACATGCAGAACCCCGCTGTGAGAGTTTTGAATAAAGACATTATATCAGTAGCTCTCGCAGTTACTTCACAACTTCTCACCTCAACATAAAACGAATATATATACATGCATATATATATATATATATGTGCACTTATATATATAACGTTTAAACACGCTAAGAATTAAGGAGACCTACTTTTGGTCTCCTTAAATTTTTGGTCTTCCTAATACTGTGGTTTTTAGCTGATTGTGTGTGTGTGTGTGAATGTGTGTGAGGGCGTGTGAGATCGTGTGTGAGTTTGTACGTATGTGTGTGTGTGTGTGGAGGTGTGTGTTAGGACGTGTATGTGTGTATGTGAGGGTGTGTGTGTATGTGTGTGTGTGAATGTGTGTGAGGGCGTGTGAGAGTGTGTGTGAGTTTGTACATGTGTGTGTGAATGTGTGTGTTAGGACGTGTAAGAGTGTGTGTGAGGGTGTGTGTGTGTGTATGTGTGTGTGGGTGTGTGGGTGTGTGGGTGTCAGCAGATTCAGGTTTAAAGCTGCCAGACTCCACTCCCGCCTAGGCATGTGTTCCGTGGCACTGGACTGCGGTAAGGACCAAAACGGCCTGGGCAAGGCCAAATAAATTGACCTCTATTTGTAATGTGAAACTGCCGGTGAAACCATTTGCGGCCGGTTATTCCAACTGCAACATCGGAAACCGATCCCCAGAGTTAAGACCTTATATGTGCACAACTGCGCACTCGTACACTTATTTCTTTTAAATATAGTAACCCTTTCCTGGCTAGCCCGGCCATTTAAATCCGCCGACCCTAGAAATTTTACTGGCAGGGACCAAGAAGCATAGGATTACTCAAATCCCCCCTCCTCCTGCCTGCCGCATTCCGACATATAGGTCAGACCAAGGCTAGACAGCATGCGATGCTCTGTTTTCTTTCACTAGACCGGAGAAGAACTGGGTGGACCGCGTGTGTTTCTACTGCGGGCGGACTCCCTGTAGCGGGATCAGTTGCCGCTACACCATCGCGTTGCTCAGCAGTCTCGGCTTCATGATCTCGTTCGGTATCCGCTGTAACATGGGCGTCGCTATCATCCAGATGATCCATAACAGGACTTCAGACGATCAGCCTGGTCTGATAGAGGTCAGTTAGGGTATATCAATTACGGCGAAGAGTGGAGATTCTTGCGCTTGATATTTTGTTACATCCAAACGGTTATACAGGGCGGATGCTATGGTTTCCAGGGTAAAAGACACCCATTGTTCAATTAGATATTTTAAAAAATCACTGCGACCGCCATTGCTTAACTTGTTATAAGACCTTTTTTTCTAAATCAATCCGTGCAAAGACAAATTAAAGTGAAACCAGAACAGAATGGAAAATTAAAAACCAGTTTGCTTTGGAAAATAAATAAAGCGTATTTTTAAACATATCCTGCAGGTTCAAGTCAAAAAGGTTGTCTCACTATTCGTTGTTCTGTCAATCGTTTTCTAGGCGGCCGAATTTGATTGGTCACCGTCAGTGGTGGGTTTGATTGACAGCTCATTCTTCTGGGGTTATCTGGTAACACAGATACCAGGAGGTTATCTGGCATCCCGCTTCCCTGCTAACCGGTAAGTCTACACTGACCTGCGCGCAGTAAACAAGTCAACGAAAGCTTGTAATGTAACTAAAACAGCAGAAGGGAGATCAGTGACTTTAACATATTTGGCGAAAACATTGTTCATCATTACTTATTATCACATTAGTAAACCAATGCGAAATTTAATTCGAAAGCGGATTTGAACCCAGCACAACATAATATCAAATTTAAGTAAAATTGCTTTCATTTCGAAAATTATTTCATATGTTGATATAAATGTTTTGTGAACGCTAAGAAGAATCCACAAGAAAAATGTTTCTGTTCCAGAATATTTGGCATGGCTATTGCTATATCGTCGGTATTAAATATGCTTATACCAAGCGCGTGTCGCATTCACTTCGGGGCAGTCATGGCCGTGAGAATAACGCAAGGCCTGGTCGAGGTGAGTGAAATCCCAAGTGACATGGCGCTTGGAGGGATGAGAGGATGGGAGGATGAGAGGATGGCAGAGGGTGTAGACTTCCTCACTGAATTGCCCTGGATTCGCATGCTCGACACGAATAAAGCCACTGCCACTTTCTAGATGAGGATGAGATTAGTGAGGGGTGGGGGCGGGAAAGGGATTGGAAAGAAGAGGCATACCTGTCTCTTATGCAGTACTGTGGCTGGAGTTTGGATTCTCAGCCCCTTCCCTCTCCCACCTATGCCGCCCATCCCGCCCCCACCAGCCTCAAAAGGTTATATACAAAACCATTTGATTCTTATTATCGACTCAGCCTTCGAACGGCCAAGGCATTTGAGTAAAAATTCGAGTCTTGTGCTGCATTATTAGATTTGTCATTAGTCCAGGCGTTATTAGTTTTTTTTTGCTGCATTTTAATAGCAATATCTTTGTTATAATTAGACAACTCCTGCCCTGTAAAACTTAATATGAACGAAGTGCTTTATTTGTATTTGAAATGCAAGAGTCAGAGAGAGAAAGCTTCAGTTACTATGACACTAATTAATTAGTTGTAGTTCTTATGGTGCAATGTACGCAGCTCGCTGCAACTGTAAGTCTGGAAATCAGGGCACCAGGGATTTGCAAAAAGATGTCCTGTCAGAAAAAAAGCTCTAGGTTTTAAAAAAATGAATTGGCTATGGAAAATAAGTGTTGTTTCGAGTTGGTCTTATTGTGTGGACTCCCGCAGCCCTAGCTGTGAAATCTTAATCAATTTGAAATTTTTCTCAGGGCGTTACATATCCGGCCTGTCATGGCATCTGGAGACACTGGGCACCGCCACTGGAACGATCACGGCTCGCCACGCTCTCGTTCTGTGGTGAGTGTAGTATATGTGAGCAATCACGGCTAGCCACGCTCTCGTTCTCTGGTCAATGTAGTATATGTGAGCAATCACGGCTAACCACGCTCTCGTTCTCTGGTCAGTGTAGTATATGTGAGCAATCACGGCTCGCCACGCTCTCGTTCTGTGGTGAGTGTAGTCTATGTGAGCGGTCACGGCTAGCCACGCTCTCGTTCTGTGGTGAGTGTAGTATATGTGAGCAATCACGGCTAGCCACGTTCTCGTTCTGTGGTGAGTGTAGTCTATGTGAGCGATCACGGCTCGCCACGCTCTCGTTCTGTGGTGAGTGTAGTTTATGTGAGCGATCACGGCTCGCCATGCTCTCGTTCTGTGGTGAGTGTAGTATATGTGAGCAATCGCGGCTAGCCACGTTCTCGTTCTGTGGTGAGTGTAGTATATGTGAGCAATCACGGCTAGCCACGTTCTCGTTCTGTGGTGAGTGTAGTCTATGTGAGCGATCACGGCTAGCCACGCTCTCGTTCTGTGGTGAGTGTAGTCTATGTGAGCGATCACGGCTAGCCACGTTCTCGTTCTGTGGTGAGTGTAGTACATGTGAGCAATCACGGCTAGCCACGTTCTCGTTCTGTGGTGAGTGTAGTCTATGTGAGCGATCACGGCTAGCCACGTTCTCGTTCTGTGGTGAGTGTAGTATATGTGAGCAATCACGGCTAGCCACGTTCTCGTTCTGTGGTGAGTGTAGTATATGTGAGCAATCACGGCTAGCCACGTTCTCGTTCTGTGGTGAGTGTAGTATATGTGAGCAATCACGGCTAGCCACGTTCTCGTTCTGTGGTGAGTGTAGTATATGTGAGCGATCACGGCTGGCGACGCTCTTGTTCTGTGGTGAGTGTAGTATATGTGAGCGATCACGGCTCGCCACGTTCTCGTTCTGTGGTGAGTGTAGCACATGTGAGCGATCACGGCTAGCCACGCTCTCGTTCTATTGTGAGTGTAGCACATGTGAGCGATCATGGCTAGCGACGCTCTCGTTCTGTAGTGACTGTAGTTATACATGAGCGATTTTTGTAATTTTCGGTGTTCAGATCTTTTACATGAACATCACATATTGTGTATATTTTCCCTACAAAACAGTACACGTATATTATACGTATTTAATATCTAAAATGCATGGGCAAAATGGGCATCTTTTCTCGGATGCATAATAAACGTATAAATTACGTATAAAAATATCCGCATTTCTAGAACCATATATTATACGTATAAAATGCGTGGGAAAAAAGATGACCATATTGAACCCGCATATTATACGTGTATTTTCCCACCTATAATATGCGCATATCAAAGAACGTTTATTACACATATAAAATACGCGGGAAAATATATGCCCATTTTCAATGCGCATATTATACGTATTTTTTCCTACGCATATTGTATGCGTATCTAGGGACGCATATTATGCATATATTTTGCATGATAAAAAAGATGCCCATATTTGAAACGCATATTAAACGCATTTTTACTCACGCATATAAGACGCACATTTAGGAACGTTTATTACAAGCATTTTCGCCCATGCATATTATGCGTGTAATATGTGACGCATATTAAGCATATATTTTACGTGGGATTTCCCATATGGGTATTCCCATGTAAAATACACGTATACACAATGCGTGAAAATTTCCACGTAGTTAATGCATGGGAAAATATACGCATATTATACGTAATCTGGCAATGTGGACCTATTATCGCAGACCGGAAACAGCCGCCATTGGGCGATAATATATTTAAATTTTGCTAAATGCTGCATATTTTGGTGGAGGGCTGCCTTTTTTCTAAGTATAATAGAAAGTTAGACATGTTAATACCAATTTCACTAAAAATTTTATGCTGAAAAGTGTTTAAGGAGTACTTTATAACTGAACTATAGTGATAAAGGTTCATGAGCATTATACATGTGGGACTGCTATCTGGGTCATTACATTGGTGGGCAAACTCTGAAATGCATATAAAATAAGTTTAAAAAATGCGTGAAATCCGTCTAATATCCGTGGAAGAAAACACGTGTAAAACGCGTTTAATAATAGGTGGGAATTACGTGTAAAATGCGTATAAATTTTTACGTGGGAAAATATGCGTATTTTATGCGCATTATCGATGAGCAAAATGGCAAAAATACAAGTATATTACACCTAACTTTCCCATTTTGCCCACGTATTTTACACGTAAAATATCCGCTAAAGTTTTGTCGGGTTAGCGAGAAAACACTCACATTGCTGCAAGCATCATCGCTAAGCATACTGGGTTATTCGGACACACAGATAGGTTATGAATTTCGCTCTCCCACACACCAGATGCTAAGAGTACCAAGTGTAACATTCGGAAAATGTAAACTGAAATGTGAAGCTCTGGAAGCTTATTGTATTTGCTGTATTAGACATTAATTCAGCTTTGAGCCAGAGATGATAAAACCCCAAAAGGCTTTTTTGCAATTTAGGTAGCAATTTGATTACATGAGTGTAGGGTTGGGGTTACCTCAAGTTACAAGACGGAGGCCTGAGAATGACAAGGTTTGAAAACCAAGCTTTAGCCCGAACAACAAAGCGATGTTTTGTGTGGGTGCGTGTGGGTGAGGGAGCGCTGTATCCACACCACTCGATTTTAAAATTTATTGGGTTCAATTACTTCCTTGGCTACACATAACTCGACAAAATATAGCTTACCAAGATGAGAGAGAGAGAGAGAGAGAGAGAGAGAGAGAGAGAGAGAGAGAGAGAGAGAGAGAGTTACTGAAAAAGTAAGGCTACTATGAATTATAATTTTAAAGAAACATCATCGAAAAATTAAGAAGTGAACAGCTGTTTTTCGTGATTACTTTTAAATGCACTGCTATTTGTATATTATATTTAAGCGTGTTTTATTGTTAGTCAAGGCGTCCATTTGCACACTTATGTCCTGTTTCTATGGCTACGTAACTTTAGAGGCAGTTTGGGCGTTCTGGGAGCACAAAGTTGACACACTGTTTTGAATCTGTCAGTGCCATAAACTACTCTCCATGCAGTGGTGGCTTATGTCCTGGGCAGAAGTAGATACTGTAATCCTTATTAGATTACTTCAGCTACATCACGGAGATTAGATTAGTGTCAGCATACTGGCATTAGGCTACTGATGGATTTGTTATTTGCTTATGGATATAGATGAGAAGGGCCTGGAACTAACAAACAAAAACTCTTTCATTTACTTTATGGCTGCTTAAAACAACTAAATTGGGGTTTTGGAAATTGTACTTTGTGTATACCTTGACACGTATAAGTGGGACATGCGTAAGCTGCCTATTCTGTAGGAATACTGATCCGCCCATAGCCGCAGCTCCTTTATATACAATGTTGAAATTGAGGTCGATTAAAGGGTTCACTCCGTTAACCACAGCCCCCCCCCCCCCATCAAATTTATTTAAATCTTAAGCCCTTTTTTTGTTTATTTACAACCTAGAAAACATTGTAAGATAGATCTAATGTCGTTTTAGGTTGCGACGCCGGTCTAACCAAACCCCTAAATTAACTCTGGTTGCACTTTGGCTGTATTTGGTCGCGACTACAGATCGCGACAAAATACAACCAAAAATAAAAGGCAATTTTCTCCAGCGTCTAATAAATGTCTTTGGTGCAACGTTGAAAAGACGTAAAAAATTGAAGCTGTATAGACGTCGGACTCAACCAAAAAACAACCTTCTTATGTTATCGCTCACCGGTAGCAGAGACAATTCACATTCAAAATAGACCAAAACGAGAACATAAAATATGTGAATTTCAAGAGCAAGTTTTTTTTACACCCACTTTTGAAAAATGTTGATGGTAAAATCGAGTTCCTACGTATCCCGCGTTACCGTTTCAAGTAAGGGTGGATTTACTTTGAGGGAGGAAGACCACATTATTATTGTCTTGGTGACGATTTGCGATTAATATTTTCCGTCTTTATAACGTCTGTGCAACCTCGTTTTTCCGATGTTTCTACAATGTTTGCAACCTTCTTATAACGTTTATTAGACGTCGAATAATCGACATCTATCGAACTCTGTTCCGACTTCCATAAACAAACAAAGCAGAATTTGATCCGATGCCGGGTGCGCCGGCTATCCAACGATGATCCAAAGTAGCAATGTTCACTGGAACTGTTTATTTTGTGAGTGATTGACATGTTCGTCAGATAACCATAGCCTGCTTTAGCTTTGGGCTTTTTTTTACAATATTAATGTTGTGTTTTATTGACAGGTTCGTACGCGGGGGCGGTGCTTGGCATGCCACTTTCCGGTATCCTGACAGATTACATTGGCTGGGAAGCTTGCTTTTACTTTTACGGTACGTTCCTTGTGAGACAGAACGCTGTTTTTTAAACATAGATGTTTAATTTAATCAATTTGACTCGCTTACATTAAATTGACATTATAAACAAAGGGAAAGCATCTTTCAACAGTTCCGAGTTCGAAGTCGTCTTTCAAAATATTCTTAATATTGTTCCTTTTTACCTTCTCCATTTTTCCAATCTTTTTCCACAAAAGCGTTTCGATTAAGAAAACTTTAACTGCATATGGAATGTGCACTATTAATAGACGCTGTGAGGTGTTTCGTGCACTATCCAATACAATGATGATACGTATAGGAATATGACTGGCTGTCTGTTTCAATAGGAGCGTTTGGTGTAACGTGGTACATAGCCTGGCACATGATGGCTTACGAAAAACCTGCCACACACACGCGTATAAAAGAAGACGAGAGAATATACATTCAGACATCCATCAGTCAGAACACATCTTTGATATCAAACAAAGTAAGTCTATTCAGTGGTAAAACTTATTATTCATTTTGCAAAACAATACTTTAAGTCAAAGTTATTAAATACCTTCATCCATATATTTCATGTCTGCACGAGAAGCGTGCAACTGATTCAAAAGTTTTGAAACCTATTATGTCACAGAAGACTATTTTTATTTTTCGGAAGAAAACACTTACATGTTTCAGTTAATGTAATACCACCAAAGGTAAGTCAGCGGTGGATGTAAAGGGTAATGTGTGGCTTACGGACAAGGTGTAGAGTGGGGTGGAGGTGAAGAGTAATGTGTGGTTTACGAAGCAGGTGTAGATGGGGTAGAGTTGACGAGTAATGTGTGGCTTACAGACTAGGTGTAGATGTGGTGGAAGTGAAGAGTAATATGTGGCTTACGGACCAAGTGTAGATGGGGTAGAGGTGAAGAGTAATGTGTGGTTTACGGAGCAGGTGTAGATGGAGTGGTAGTTCCTACTTCACATAATACTGTGCTATTGTATATGGTTCTGTTGTGCAGGCTTCTTAATATTTCTGCTTCAAAGGAACTTCGTATATAAATATTGTTGCATATTAAAAAAAGTTGTTCATTTGGAATGAAATACAAGTGTGAAGTGTAATTGTACGATTCAAATGGTGTTTTTTCTCAAGCTTTGTCGCTTCTCTGTTCGTCTGTCCTGTAATGACAAGTGCGCTCACAATGGATCTAATGCGAATTTCTGGGCATCTGCAATTGTTCTCCCGAGTCATAAATCGTTTACCAAAATAAATAAATAAAAATAACCACACAGTCGAGGAGACATTATTATGAATAATAAGAATGGAACAACTACTTCATCTGAAAATTAGTTTTTAAATTACCTATTTTAAATAAAAACAATATATCTACACTATGAGCCTTTTTGAGTCATTAACCTCATAGGGTCATTAACCTCATAGGGTAATAAATTATAAATGGGTTCAAAATTAATTACTATGTGTAGGGGCAAATCATTCTATACGGAAACCTTCGTTTTTTAAAGTATAACTCTCCAACCCAATGAGAATCTAATCTTTAAATAAACGTGCATTACAGCAAAAATAGCATGATCTCAGTTGTTGCTATAAAAACATTTATGTGAAGTTTTCTACTGTTTTTAGTTCTTGAAAACGCCATGGAAGAAGTTTTTTACCTCCTCACCAGTGTGGGCAATCGTTGTGGCCAACTTCGCCAGAAGCTGGAGTTTCTACCTGCTCATTATCACCCAACCCAAATACTTCAGCGACGCTTTTGCATTCGACATTTCAGAAGTAAATACAAGTTTCTATTTTTATGTTTGATATATTTCTGATGAACTGTCGCAATGTAAATTTCACCCTGACTCTAATTTGTTCTGATGAAACTTCAGACTGTGATCATTGGACAAAACAAAGAAGCTTTACTGCATGGAATTATGCCAGTTTTCGTACTAGTGCTTTACACTAGTGCATTATACTGGTGTATTATTTCAGTGCCTTATACTGGTACATTATGCTCATGCGTTAAATCCGCTTGCAAGAGATATTGAAAATAAAATGCAAACATGAAATTAATTAATATAATGGATAGTTTCGTCTGTCAGGGTGATCAACAAAATTACTCTTTCAATTTATAAAAATAGGACATATTTGTTTTACTCGCAATAGACGGAATTATTGATTATCCTCTCACAGAAAGAACAGCAAAAACGAGCTATAATAGCACTATTAGTGTCACATAATAACTGGAAAAGAACAGGCCAGTTCCGTGTCGCCAATGGATAACTTCAAATTTCAATTTACATCACAAGATACTGTAACACAAGATAATGTAACACACGAGTGTATAAGGATATTAACGCAAGAATTAGGAATAAGACTTCACTCCGATATCATGTGTTACCATGTGCGTCCAAAAACATGGAGCAATTGGACCGAATGCGGTCCGCGCCAGGGGCCAATTCGCTAAAAATAGGAATTATTTTCATTCAGACCTGCGTTTCCCACAAAAATAAAAAAGATGGTAACCAAGTTGCATTTAGAGTTCATTAAGTAAAGCACTTGCCAATTTCGAGTTATCAATAATCCAGGGAGTAGGCTCAACGCAAGAAATAACTCCATTTGTGATAACTACTCTCATATATAGCCTCAAAGAGAAAATAATGGTGTATAAACATGAGCTTTAAGGAGAAATGTTGTGTTACAGAGTGGGATACTCTCCGCCCTGCCTCATCTTGTCATGACCATCATTGTCCCGTTTGGCGGGCAGCTGGCGGACTTCTTACGTAAGCATGGCTACCTCACTACCACGGTCGTCAGGAAAATATTCAACTGCGGAGGTATGTCTGACAAATATCTCCCAGTACTATGCAAGTACTGTGGGCTCAGATATGCTTTTGTTTCTCTTTCTTAACATAATCTGTAAAGGAAATACCTTTGAAGAAAAATCTATTGAACTAAAACTAAGAAATCATCGAAATATTCTATTTTAACTGGTATAATTCTACTGGATAATTAATAAAACCAAATGCTGCAACATCCCCAATTGTTCTGTAGCTACAGATGCTTGTGTGATATGCCATACGAAAGATTTTATTGTTGTTATTAGGTTTTGGGATGGAGGCCGTGTTTCTATTGGTTGTTGGATACACACGTGACACAACAACTGCGATCACGTGTCTCACCATAGCAGTTGGGTTTAGTGGATTTGCTATATCCGGTAAGCAAAATGATTTTCATTTTGATGTAAGCCATTACAGAAAAACGAGAGTGTTTTGTTTCAGTGTTTTGTTAACTGGCTCTCCTAAATAAAGACAATCATTTAGCTTCAGCTTAATAGTACTTCACAATTGTAAGTATGTAAGTAAGTCACGCATTAATACATTTTTCCTATGTTACATGTTTGTGTCTGAAAAAGTGCTCTTGTTTATTTTAAAATATATCGCCTTGTTTCTTCGTAACTTATTTGAAAGGATTCAATGTGAACCACTTGGATATTGCTCCTCGGTATGCCAGTATACTGATGGGATTGTCCAACGGAGTCGGCACATTAGCGGGTATGCTCTGTCCAATCGTTACAGAACAACTGACCAAGAAAGGGGTAGGCCGGATTCAAACACTTCATTTCTTATCGAGACTATTAGTTTAAAAAAGTAAACGTTATTAAGTAATATGGATATTAAACTCACTCGTAGGCGTTGCGGCGTTGTGATGTCACTGCATAATGTCAAAGAAATTTGACAGCATTGCATGCTGAGGACAAATTTGCTTGATGTGTTCTTCTGCCAGTCAGACCAAGATAAGTTATACGTTACGTACAGTATTAACTGACACTTGGCAGCCTGAATTAAGTATGTAAGTATACTATAAATAACACGATTCCTGTTATTCATTTTATTGAGTATTTTATCTTTCAGACTGTCAAGGAATGGGAAAATGTATTTCTCATAGCAAGTTTAGTACATTTTGCCGGGGTTACATTTTACGCAATATTTGCTTCTGGAGAAAAGCAGCCGTGGGCGGACCCAGTAGATGACGAGAGCGGAAGTAAAGAACCAAACTTTATGAATGGTAAACCATTTGATGGCCAAAGCCCAATAGCACCAAGTAATACAATCAAATCGTCATCATATGGATCACTAAAAGGGAAGGGGTTGGATCCGGATCAAACCTATCCTTATCCCAACGGAGGCACTGCTCAT
Source organism: Protula sp. h YS-2021 (assembly GCA_949752745.1). Taxonomy (NCBI): domain Eukaryota; kingdom Metazoa; phylum Annelida; class Polychaeta; order Sabellida; family Serpulidae; genus Protula; species Protula sp. h YS-2021. The sequence continues at coordinate 11,013,871 of OX457032.1, forward strand.
GTCACACCGGATCCAGCCAATAGTGACGTCATAACTGGATCATATGGTACGGATTATAAGAAGAACATCGGTTTACCAGAGCAACAGTTAATTTCAAATTCCTATGGGGCACCGACATATGACGGAGCACAATCACATGGTGTTCCGACATATGACAGGGCACATTCATACGGTGTGCCACAGAATGCGTATCCTACGACCAGAGAAGAGTTTGTTCAAAAGAAAGGCAGAGATGTATATTTAAATGGCGATTTACATGACAGGGATCTTCAATAACGATAATTATAATATAAATTAGTTTTTAAGGAATCACCTTAAGATGGTGTCATTTTAACATTCCTTCAGAAAAGATGAATCTGTTTAAAAATGCGGCGGTTTATAAAGTGTAGGTGCATTAGGGTGGTTTTATCTGGCATGGAATTCTGCTGTTGAATACCCAGAAATGTTTTTCTTTATGAAAAATATTTTTCTGTAATTTACCGTTGCTTGGAAAGTATCATTGCATAGTAACAACCCTGTAAATTACTCTATTTTGTTGTGTAGAAGTGGACACCAACAAGTCATTTTTTAATTAAATGAGCATGAAAAGTAACAATCGGTGAGCAATACTGGAGTAAATTTTTAAAGTCAATTTTAACTTATTAAACTTGGACTGTAGAAAGAGCTGGCAATTTTATCAGTTCTGATTGATAAGAATATGGCAGGTTCTCTCTAAGTACGGTTCGTTGTGTTGCAAAACATTATCAGTTTACACTGTGGCTGATTTAATAAGTGACTAGCAAAAGAATAATAAGACATGAAAGCCATTTTAGATAACACTTAAATAATAGGATCATTGAGTGCGTCTTAAGATTATTATTATTATTTTTGTAAATTATCATTTCTTTCTAAAATGCGCTGTTGTATGTGATACCAATAGATTATCAGGAGCTGCACTGAGTTATTGTGATTGACGTGGCATTAAATTGTGAAAACATTGATAAGATTAGATTAGTAAAGATAACTAATAAGCCCAAATGGCAGCTATTTGTACATTAAAGGGTTCTAAGGTAAAATCTTTATAACAACTATTGGAATAATTATTTTATGGTAATTTTCCGGAAATTGCTTGAGAGTTTCACTTTTATGAACTGATTAAGTGTCAAGGGAGATGACAAATAGCTAATAGTTCTTTAATGTAAAAAAATCGATGAAAAATAGTGAAATTTATATTGTCTACACCAGTAACGTGACGAGAGTACCCCTGTAGATGTAAAGTCTACTATTTAAAAACATGTAATATATTTTGTACATACAAGAAAAGCATTATAGTATCGTTAAAGTCACTCTAATTGCTATGATTAAGATGCCCATGTAAAATCTTACATTTAATGCGATTTCTGAACATTGTTATCGTTTAATAAATGGGGAGATGTTTTTTGTTTGCAAATACATGAGGTATGTCAGTTGCTGTGATCCTGTTTGGAAAAAATAACGTTATATATAGCATAAGCAAATGTTACTGCGCCGCTAAATTCATAAATTGTTAAATTGTTAATCACATAGAGCAGTAGCTAAGTTGGACTGTTAAGTATTTAGCTAGTTGGGTATCCTTTAGTATCTTTCTGAACTGTGACGTCAGCTACATAGTGAAACCTCAATAAACTGTCCGAGTAGAAAATCTACACCCATTTGGCAACTGTAGAGAAAAGTCCCGCCCCTCCGCATTCCACCAGAGTTGTTCATTGTTGGAGAAAATACCCCTGCATAAAACATGCAGTTTATTGAACATGCAGTGATCCCCACTGGAAGTTGTTTTAGAAGATATTTACATACTAAACTCAATTACACCAATTGTAGGTACTTTCGGTATAGATTTTTAGTGTCTAACTCTAGTCATGCTATCATTCCAACCACTACTGTGGTTTCTGACCTACACAGCCATGACCACAAACAGTTGCTAAAGTCCTTGTTTAACCTCTCCCTTCCCCGCAAAGTCATCACTTCATCATTTTCCTTCAGTAGAGACCCAAAAAATGCTACGTTATGACTCTTGGATGAATGTATGCTGCTCCCGATAAAAACAACAGCAAACACTGTGTGTTCAATTACGCAAATACCAGAGTCTGATCTAAAGCATCCGGTATATTAGGGTTCTTTATACCGTACTGATTTTCCGGTTTTCGAGACAGTGAGGTATCCGGTTTATTGAGGTTTCTAGAAATAAACATAAAAAGCTGTTCGGTATAGTGAGTTGTTTATTTATGTATAATGTATAATGCTGTTGATTTAAGGGGCACATCCAAGAAATAAATTCTGCTGCAACATAGTTCTTTCTGAGCTTCTATAGTTTTGCATTTCTCCCCCATTTCCCTTAAATTTTATTCCATTGCATTTAAGCTTTGTAAAATACGGTAACGGTTTGTATATAGCTTAATTCCTGGAATATAATCGCCATAAAAAGGAGATAGGATATGCAGTAATGCCCACTGCACCGGTAAAAAGGAAATAGGATATGCAGTAATGCTCACTTCCCCAGTAAAAATTTTAAGACAATTTTCTCCAATATTTTCCTCCATTTTTGCCTTATTACGAAATAAAGTAATAGTCAGGTAAGTACTAAAGACCTTCTTTAACAAAAATTTCAAGACAGTAAGGCTATTTCTTTGGCCCCAGTTTTTTGTTGACTTGTTTTGGTTATTATTTTGCCAATTTTACTGAAAGAAGCCAGAAAAGGCGAAAGTAACCGGACGTAGCTGCAGTAGTCAGATATCATGAGGGTAAACAGATGTGATGCGTGTAGCCACACGTTGTGGGACTAGCCAGACGTGGTGCGAGTAGTCTGACATAAGCAGGTGAGCCAGATGGTGCGAGTGGCCAGATATGGGCAGGGTAACCGGACGTGCTGAGGGTCGCCAGACGTGGTGCGAGTAACCGCGTGTGGTGACAGTTACCAGAAAAGGTCCGAGTAGCCAGACCAGGAGAGCATCCAGATGTAGTGCGAGTAGCCAGACATGATGACAGTAGTGAAAATGGTGATGGTAGATGGCGTAAAAATAACGCGGTGCGTATTTCTTGTAGCCATGCGTGGTGAGAGTAGTCAGACGTCGTGAGGGTAACCAGACATGATGCGAGTACCCGGATGTGGTGCGATCGAGGAGCCAGACGGGGTGCGAGTAGGCAGACTTGGTGAGAGAAGCCAGAGTTGGAGACAGCAGTAACGCGTGGTACCAGTAGCCTCGCGTGGTGAGAGTAGCCAGACGTGACGCGAGTAGTCAAACGTTGTACGGGTACCCAGATTTGGTGACGATAACCAGACGTGTGGTGCGTGTAGCCATGCGTGGTGAGAGTGGTCAGACATGGTGAAGGTAACCAGATATGGTGCAAGTAGATGCGTGTGGTGACAGTAACCAGTGGCGGTGCGATTAGCCAGACGTGGTGAAAGTAGTCATTTATGCATGCGCTCGTTCACTTTTGCCGTAAGCAAAATGCTTTAAAAAGCTCCCTTTTCACATGCACACACACAATCTTCACACACAAACACATACATACATATACAATCTTTATTTTATTTTCACATATTTGAAATCGACTAATTTTTATTCTAACGCTAGGATGCGAAAAAGTAGCCTGTCTTACTTCGTCGAATCACAGTTAAGTAGTGCGTGGCGCGAGTAGCTGAGTGTGGTGTCAGTAATTATCCCAGACACGGTGAGGGTATTCATATGTAGTGAGGGGAACCAGCAGAAGTGTGAATAGACTCGTTTGTTAAGTTACCAGAGGTGGTATGAGCAGCCAGACAAGGAGGGTAGTTAGACGAGTGTGAGTAGCCACAGGTGGGAAGGGTAGTCAGATGAGATGTCGTGAGGGTAATCAGATATGGTGAGAGTAACCAGACGTTTGTTGCTTGTAGTGAATTGTGAGGGTAGAGAGAGAGAGACGTGGTGTGGGTAGTTAGACCCCGTGAGGGTAACCAGGCGTGGTGCGTGTAGCCACACGTGGTGGGAGTTGCAAGACGTCGTGCAAGTAGATGGGCGTGGGGAGGGTGGCCAGACGCGAAACAAGTAGCCGAGTGTGGGGACAGTATCACACGTCTTAATTGTAGAGAGACATGGTGTGTGCAACTACACGCGATGGTGATAGCCAGACGTTGTGCCAGTAGCCGAACGTTGGTAATGTAGCCATGTGGGATGTGTGTAGCCGCGTGTGGTGACAGTGACCAGGCGTGTTGTGAGTAGCCAGACAAAGCGAGGGTAACCAGACGCGTTGTGATTAGCCAGACAAGGACGTGGTTTGAGCAGCCAGACAAGATTGAGTTAGCCAGGCGTGGTGCGAGTAGCCGCTGTGGCAATTGTAACTAGAGAAGCCAGAGAAGTGCGAGCAGTCAGACTTGATGGGGTTAACCAGACGTGGTATGACTAGCCGCTTGTGGTTACTGTAACTAGACGTGGTGTGAGTAGCCACAGGTTGTGCTAGTGGTCAAACATGGTGATTGCAACCAGAAGTGCCACGAGTAGCCGCGTGTGGTAACAGTTACCACATGTGGTGGGAGTAGGCAGACGAGGGGGGTAGTCAGACATAGTTCGAGTACCCAGACGAGAGTACCCAGTGTGAGCCACAGGTGGTAAGGGCAGCCAGACGTGATGCGAGTGGTTGCGTGTGGTGACAGCTACGAGACGTGGTGCAAGTAGCCAGACAGAGGGTAACCGGACGTAGTCCGGATAGCCAGACGTGGTGGCTATAGCCACACGTGGTCAGGGGAACCAGATGTGATGCTGGTAGCCAGACCTGGGGAGGGTAGTCAATCCTGGTGCGAGTAGCCAGACGTGGTGCGATTGGTCACACGTCTTAAGTGTAACAAGATATGTGCGTGTCAGCCACTCCTATTGGTAGGAGCCAGACCTGGTGCGAGTAGACGGGAGTCTGTAGCGTAGCCAGACGTTGGCTACTTGCACTACGCACACTCTCAGACAAGGGGAGAGTAGCTGGACGGAGTGGGAGAGTAGCCGTGTGTAGTGCAAGTACCTGATGTGATGAGAGTAGCCAGGCATAGAGAGGACAGACAAACGTGACGAAAGTAGTCAAACTAAAGTCACATCGAGGGTAACCAGATGTGACGGGACTGGCCAGTCAAGGTGGATAGCTAACGTGGTGAGGGTAGCCAAGTCTAGTGAGAGTAGTCAGATGTGGTGCGTGCATCCACGTGTTGCCAGACGTGGTGCGAGTGGTCTTGTGTAGTGAGAGTAACCAGATGTAGTGAGAGTAGCCACTAGTGATCAGGCTTGCAAGACGTGGTGCGAATAGCCGGATGTCGGGAGGGTAGCAAAACGTGGCTGCAGTAACCAGGGGTGGTGCGAGTAGCCGTGTGTGGTTACAGAAACCAGACGTAGTGCAAGTAGCCAGACAAGGGGAGAGTAACCAGACGTAGAGAGAGTAGTCGCTGTGGTAAAAGTAACCAGGTGTGGTGCAAGTAGCCAGACGTGGTGAGAGTAGTCAGACGAGAGGGTAATCAGACGTAGTGATAGTAGCCACGCGTGGTTATTGTAACAAGACGTAGTGAGAGAAGCCTCAAAAGGTGAGGGTAGCCAACAGCGGTGCGAGTAGTCAGGGGTGGTGATGGTAACCTGAAGTGGTGAGAACAGCCGGACGTGGAGAGGGTAGCCAGAAATTGGGGGAGTAGCAGAGTGTGGCGACAGTAACCAGATGTGGTGCAAGTAGCCAGACGTGGGCAGGGTAACCTGGCGTGGTAAGAGTAGCAGAGTGTGGTGAGGGTAGCCAAGCGTGGTGCGAGTAGTCAGATGTGGTGCGTGGCCAGACGTGGTGCGAGTAGCCGTGTGTGGTGATAGTGACCAGTGACTGTGCGAATAGTCAGACGTGGTGAAATTAGCCACAGGTGGGGAGAGTAGTCAGGCGTAGTGAAAGTAGCCAAACATACATATTTTACACATGCGCTCGTTCACTTTTACCGTAAGCCCTGGCATTCTGGCTACATCTCAGATGCTCCTGGCTACATCTCAAATGCTCCATTTTCACATGCACACACACAATCTTTATTTAATTTTCACACACAAACACATACAAACATTCTTTATTTAATTTGCACACACACATACAATCTTTAATTCATTTTTGCATATTTGAAATCTACTAATTTTATTTAATTTTTTTACGTAGACTAATTTTTATTAACCATAGGAAGTGAAGAAAAAGCTTCTGGCGCATAGGCTGCCAATAAGGCGACGCTGAGCATCTACAATATTTATGTTTTCACTGCAAAAAAATTCAGAAAGCTGGATAGAATACTTTCGGAGAACGCTTACGAAAAGCGGTAAGTCCAACGTGCCTTTCGTTTATTTAGCTTGTGTCGATGCGCGGTTCGTATTTCGGACTAGAGCACATGTTAACTTGCATCAATGTGCGGTTTGCATTTTTGACCTGTGCGCATGTTTATTTAACGTGCGTTGATGCACGGTGTGCATTAGGTCCAGTGCGCATGTTTGTTTAACTTACGTCGATGCGCGGTTCACATTTCGCACCAGTGCACAATGTTTATTAAACTTCCGTTGATGAGCGGTTCGCATTTCGAACCAGTGCGCATGTTTATTTGACTTGCGTTGATGCGCGGTTTGCATTTCGGACCAGAGCGCATGTCTATGCTTATATATATATATGTTCAAACAAATATATTTTTATGGATACTTGCTAGCACGGAGATTTTGTCAAGACAAGTCGTATTTTTCAGAATTTTTAGTCGATTTCAAAAATAATGCAACCTTGCACATGTACAATATATATTTTCACTGCATAAAATTTCAGAACGCTGAATGAGTAGTTTGTGAGACTTCCTCTGGACAAAATCTATCTCCGTGCTTAAAATTTCCTGAAAAACGACCAGTTTTGACAAGTCGTATTTTTGCAAATTTTTTGCCGATTTCAACAATAATGCAACATTGCGGACCTTCAATATATGTCCTAACCGTACGCCAAAGGGAAAGGCTATACAGCAAATATTTTCGGAGATATAGCCTGGACACGAGGGCGCACGAAAGCGGACAGATAGACGGATAGATGGACAAGCTGAAACTATAACCTTCGTTACAACAGCGGATAATTAAGTAGTACGTGTGATGAGGCAAATTGGGGGTGGGGGTAGTATTTCAATTCTGTTCTCCAAGCTTGTTTCTTGGAAAACGAATGAGGGATTCCATCTTTGAATCGCGTGTTCAGAACGAGGAATCGCGTGTTCAGAACGAGACATTTGATGTTTCCCACAATAATAACTAAGATAAACAGACGTGAAATAAAGTCATTATATAATAGTCATTGCAACGATGCAATCTATTCACAGTGATATGAGCGCTTGCTTTCTCCAGGATGAGTTTATAAGACCTTGGGTCCGAAGTGGTGGGCCGGAAGTGCGGCAGCTTGTGGAATCCCTAGAAGCATCATTTCTGTAAAATGATCAGATATATCCTTTATGTATGGTTTTTATGATATATATATCTGGTTGTCATTTGGTTATCTACGTTACACATTTGCCGATAGGTCCCTGATGTTTTATGGACATCCATGTTACACATTTGCCGATAAGTCCCTGATGTTTTAGAGACATCCATGTGATACATTTGCCGGTAAGTCCTTGATTTTTTAGGGACAGCCATGTTATGCATTTGACGAAGAATCCCTGATGTTTTAAGGATATCCATGTTACACATTGGCTGGTATCTTTAACCAAAATAGCACACCGACGATGACTTGCTCTGCTAAAAAGTAATTGCCTGGAAGTAATGTCTGCTCTCGTCACGTGAAATCAGTATTTAAGTCTGCTCTCATCACGTGAAATCAGTATTTAAGGCTATTTTCCTGGCTACAGTTACTAATGATTGCTACTTTCAACTAAAATTTTAAAACATTTCAGGCTAAAAATCGAATATACGTACATACTTCAGCGCTAACTAAAGCTTCCCTGCTTCTGTGAGAAGCTGGGGCTAAACAAAGCAACATGACGTTGCACATCTGCAGTATTTATATTGTAGTGGTTGAAAACATTTCAGAAGTACGTCATTAAATTCAATCAATTAAGTATCATTTAGGTGATAACAGGTATGTCCGAGGACATTTGCCAAGCCGTAAAAGCGAAGATATTGCCAAGTAGAACAGAGAAAATTACTGATTCTGAAAATCACTGATTGCTATCAATTTTGACAATGTATTACAATCCTGCTGGATGTCATCATGGGATCTATCCTTGTAAAACCGGAAAACGATCCAATTTTTACTGCAGGAAGAGTAGCATTTCTGTGCTTTTTCTCGGGCCTTAGGTGTTTCAGGCCAATGTTTTGGCCAAATTTCAAGACAGAATACAGGCCTGATGCAAAAACTTTTGGTGCTGGAAGAGTAACACTTTTTGAGTATTTCTGAATATTGACCGGTTTGGCCAATTTTTGACCAACTGAAAATAAAGCTAGAAATATGTCCGTTGGAACATGCATGCCCTGACCAAACTGCCATAGAGTTTGGAGAATGAGGATTCTTTGAAGCGCAGTTGTCTAGACATATTTTATAACTACACTAATTTGAAACGCAGTTGTCTAGACATATTTTATAATTACACAATTAATAATTAATGTATTAACGCAGTTCTACTGACCGGATTTCAAACAAATCTAGTACGTCTGTGGTAACCTTGCGTCTTTGTTCAAGGTCATGGGACTTTGAAATTTCACATGCGATTTCAGATATCAAGTGGTTTGTGAACATTATATTTTGAGTTCTCTCCAACTTTGGTCATTAATGTTGTACTGCAATATAATGACGCCCGTTGGATCCGAAAAATGTCCACTGTGCATGCGTGTGCAGTGAAAAGACGTCCACTTTACTAGAATTAAATTAGGCACAGTGAGCATAAAAATACAAGTACATATATAAATATAAATTTTATACTCGAAATGTACACCTACGACTATACATTTTCCTTTCATTTTATTAAGCTTCATGTGGGAGGCCCAGTACGCTAATTACCATTTTTATAAATGAAAAATATATGTCGGTAATTGCTCTGCTTTAATCCTTAACCCCCAAACTATATGGCAGTTCGGTCAAGGCATCCGTGTGGCAACGGACACATTTCTAATTGTTTCGAGATTTAGCCGTTTTTGGCCAATATTTCGGCCAAATTGCAAAACAAAATGTAGGCATGGTGGAGAATCTCATTCGAAATATCCCTATCCAAACAGCCATTGGCCTGGATCTGAAAGAACAGTAGAGGGTTTGGTGTACATTCTTTTTTAAACTTGAAAACCAGCAAAAGACATTTTTATGAAGACTTTTTCTCTGAAATTTGACTGTCTTTGGCCAATATCTGAGCCACTGTTAGAGAAATCGCCTGAGAAGAGTTAATCCCTGCTAAGTTTGAGCAAGAAATGTAGGAAGGCCAGCATTTTGACAAATTATACACACACACAGGACAGATGATGGGTAAGCCGGCAAGGGATGGAAGTGGGCTAAAACAACAGAAAAATGGCTACACACCCGTGGCAAGTGTCTCTTGCAAGCAGCAACAGCATTGAAAGCATTGCAAAAACAATCTGAAATACATTAAGTTTAAAATTAAGTGCATAATATACATGTGCCGAACAACACTGCGGTTAACGATTAAGAAGAATTCAATCAACGAACATTATTAAACAAGATAAAACAAAAGCAATTCAAGACATGAACGTTGGTTGTTTCAAGAAACGCAGACAAATTTGGTGGCATTTGGTGACACAGAAATGGTTTATGTTTCTCTTAGTATTCCAGAGTCTTGCATCGTTCAATCGCGTTGAATCACTCCCCCTCGTGGTGAACCCTGCCTGTCCACCCCCAGGAAAATGTACGCGTTGAAGGTCAAGAATGACACCCACGCCAGCCATGAGCGGTGTGATCAATTCAGTGAAGTAAGGCCTCGCTGGCAGGACGTGTCCACCGAAACCAGCGCAATGCATGGAGAAGTACCATGAGGGACTCGGCGACGAGAAATGGCCAGGAACCGCAAGTAACGCCGTGCTAAATGCCACGAAGCTTGTATACGGGTGGTTTGAACACAATCCTGTGATCGAAACAGTGCGGGTGTAAAACTGCGAAACCACCTCACAATGTCATGAAACATTCAAACTGTGGAACAGCTGAACTGAGAAACAGTCCAACTGTTAAATAGCCGAACTGTGAAACAGCCGAACTGTGAAACAGCCAAACTGTGAAATAGTCAAACTGTGAAACAGCCAAACTGGTTTCCCCAGAATTTTAGGAAATGGATGTCAGAGACGAAAGACCTTTTCGGGAGTCAATGCATTGGGGCTTTCTGAATCGCACTGTCCATCGCCCGTGATTCTTCGATCCACAAATTTGGGTATTTTGAGAGCTTCTCCCATCCTATGTTTTGTTGGAATAACTGCCCATCATTTTTGCTTGCTTCTCGGTTAGCCTTTATGATCATGTGATATTGTTGTGAATATGGATCGATCCCGTTGTGGTCCACAACTTTCAAATCACAAGATGAAGATAGAAATTGTCATTAAATTTCTTAGAAGCTGATATTTTAATGTTGCGAAATAAACAAAAAAAAAAAAACAAAGGTGACAGGGGAGGGGGATGACACCAACAGGTTCCCAGTTTTTCATGAGGTGAGCAAAAATATATACGGCCAATAGCAAATTTCCGTTGTGACATCGAATTTGAAACAAAGATATTCATTGTACAGAATTTTAGTGACTTGAGGCTATTTTCAGTACCGCGGTCTTTTTTTCAATTATATCTTTTTACTAAAAACATTTTCAGCGCAAAAATTCAGCAATGAAGAACCGTTACAATGTGATATCAAAATCCAGTCTCTACACAAGACCGGGAGACGATCGTCACTTGTGTCAAAATTGCTGGGTGTAAGGGTCATGGGAGAGGTTTCTGATGTGGAATGGATTGGGACGGTTAATCCGGAACATTGGGAACATCGGGAATATTGGGGTAGCAACATCCCTTCTCTCGATAACGGTCGATTAGTATGGTGTACCCATATGGGGAATCTCAAACATGGCTGCGAACAAAAAGAAGTACTACGAACAAAACAAAAACATAGCTGGACACATTTAAAGAATTTGGGGCTTTTGACCAAACTGCCCTTTTGAACACGTATGGTATCACAATCACAGACAAAAACAGACAGTTTTTAATATAATATGGTCATAATGTTTTTCTAAGTCTCCTTAAAATTTCACTCCTACTTTTTTAATTAAAAAACTTGCCAAAATACGACTAGAAAATCTTGGATACATATGAACTGAAAAAATGTAATTATCAAAGCTTCGATGATTTGATATCCGCAAGAGAAAACTCGGCTAAGTGAAAAAAACCACAAAGAAATGTGTTCATGAGTTTGCAAAAGACACACTTCAGAAAGTAATTAGCAGCACTGAGTATTTTAGGTGATATGAATGTAGAACATTTTCATACACCACGCTCAACGAATAAAACAGCCTCGACAGTTATCCTCTCAATGAAAGCAAGCGTCATTAAAACAACTTATCGCTGAAAGCTTTGTAGTCTCGACAAAAGTCACACAAAAATTTACAAGTTTTATCTATATGATAAATAAACTGGCAATGTTAAGCCTATAAAGGCGATCCTTTGTTACATCTTCGAAGCCTTGAATAGGCCAATTGGTGCTGCATGTTCGGCCACAAAGCACGCAAGGCTATGATTATATACATCTTGAAATACTGAGATCTTCTGAAAAATGCATTCGTTTCTACGAAGCTGCAAGTGCCCCTGGAGCACATACTTGTAACAAAGCAGACACACAGACAGACAGACAGACAGACAGACAGACAAGAAGACTGGGTACTGTATCAATTAGGGGGAATAAAACGCCACACACACTCATAGATGTCAAATGGTCGACTTCCCAAAGCCAAAAATATGTTTTACGTATTGTTTTAAACCACAGTCGTGACGCAAAAACAAATAAATAAACAAAATTCGCCAATCAACACAGATACTATAAAACTCATGGCACTGTTACACTACAAAATATTATTCCAGCAACTTTTCTTAGCATGTTTCATGATTGCATTATAATGTGGCTAATACACTTTACTTGGCAAGTCAACGACAGCGATTTATTTGAACTAATTTCTGGCATTAAGCAATACTGCAGCCACTGAAGCTTTGCTGCCAATATCAGCAGCTACACTGGCGGAATTTCAATGAAGTTTCTTTCAAATCTGGCGTGTACCAAAAATTAAATCAAACCAAATACCCACTGAAAAGATTTGAAAATTCTGCTTGTGCCTCCCTACACAAGACGGATAGCTAATACTACATGCTGGCAAAGTGCTGTCCTCGTATTCAGCCAGTCAACAGCTTTCTACTCAGCCACCGAACATGGGCACCCCAACCCCTACTACGTAACCACTTCCTCAATCCCAACGGCGTGCGTGTTGCCACACATAGGCCGGGGAACAACATCAAGCCAAACCATCCCAACGGCGTGCGTGTTGCCACACATAGGCCGGGGAACAACATCAAGTCAAACCATCCCAACGGCATGTGTATTGCCACACAGAGGCCGGGGAACAACATCAAGCCAAACCATCCCAACGGCATGCGTGATGCCACACATAGGCCGGGGAACAACATCAGGTCAAACCATCCCAACGGCATGCGTGTTGCCACACAGAGGCCGAGGAACAACATCAAGTATCGAGTACGAACTGAAGTACCCATGCTCAGTACCCTAAGAAATCAGTCACAAAACTTCATACGAGAGAACTTTGTCAAAAGGCAATACTACCATAGCTCTTGCGTAAACACGCACCCGTTTTGTCTATCAATAATTTCAATGGCTTCGAAAAAACGATCATCCGCTTTTCTCTCTGGATGCATCAACCGTAGCAGTTCTCACACAGTTCTTGCTTAAGTAAACGAGAAGACCAGGCCGATCTCAAGTGTCTATTGACAGTTTACCAAGGGTTGTCAGTAGCCATATATTAAGGCAACCATTTGTTTTCAAAATGTCGGTTCTAGCGATTGCTGAAATCAGACCTTGGTTTACTCATATTTCCGTTAGTAAATCACACTCACACACACACACACACCCTAACCCCCTCCCCGACACACAAACACTTCAAAGAAATGGTCTCGATTCAGACAGGACAGGTACAAACTCCTGGGGTAGCAGCTTAGTAACGCAAAATTTAGTTAACGTTAGAATTCAAATTTAATTTAAAAAAAAGGTTTGTATCTACTGCTGCGTGGCGTTATTCTCATGCTTTAGCGTAGGCAAATTCGTGCTTTAGTGCAGGCAAATTCGTGATTTCCCATAGACAAATTCGTGCTTTGGCGTCGCCAAATTCGTGCTTTAGCGTGGGACATTATCAAAGATTCCGGATAGTGAGATGAATAATAATAGTGTGACTTGTTGACAACGTCCCGTTCAGCATCCTAAGCACTGGAGTGGCGTTTTGTTTTGGCTTATGTACAATCCGACACCCGCTGATGTCACTAACGCGTGACTTTATTTCCGCTTTACGTACAATCCAGCGTCTGCTTACGTCAGTACAGTTGGACTTAAAATTTTGACTTTACGTGGAATCCGACACCTGCTGTTTTCTAGGAAAAAGTCAAGGCTATTTCTTGTTATTCACTGTGTAAGCTTTATGCCAAAGCATTCCAATAAAACATGAACGTGGCTAAAAATAAATAACTAGACCAGAAACTCAAGGCAAGTAGAAGCCAAGATATTTAAATATCGTGATGTAGAAATCAGTTTACTCAATGCTCCTCGTTTATTTTCAGTTAGTCTTTGCATGACACTGGGCACGACGCCTGCGTAATCAATGTAAAAATTTATAAAGCACTTTTCTTCATATTTCTTTTTTGAAAAAAAAAACATTATATGCTCCAAAAAGAGAAATTTCTTTATCACAAATAGCAAATGCTGTTGAAATTCTAATATTGTTTCTTTCGAGAAATTACGATAAAATGCCAATTAATGCGGCAGTTTTCAAGAAAGCGGGGACGGTAGTTACCTGAAGTGCTCTTCCGTTATTTGACCTTGACATTCAAAGACCAAGGTAAAACAACATGGACCTATACACATTTTATGGGACCAGAAACAACGTTGCTAATTTTATACACTAAACTGCTTAACTTTCTCTATAAATATCAAGGCAATCATTTTGAAGTAACAACATATGTTACACCATACATCATAGCATATGTTACACTCTAAAAATTGGTTTCATTTATCTTGAAATCACAGAAACAAACCGATGAGATGCAAATACTTCGCAGTTTTTACAGAAGTCATTAATACTGAGGGCACAATCAGGGTCATTCGTGTATGAAGTAAATTTGAAAATGGGGTAAGACAGTGACGTCACTTTTTGGGATGTGTGATCTTTTGGTTCAAAGGCAAGCGTCAACCAGTTTTCCCTAAGCAACAATGGGTAGCAACCCGTTTCACTTTTAATTAATTTTCAGCTGGTGTTATCTAATATTCAATTTTCTTAAAGTGAAGTCATTCGGTAAAAATAAAGTTAGATAAATTACGTTCCGCGCCTATTTTGGCAAACGGGGTAACTACCCAAATGCAGAATCGAAATCTACGAATGTGAAGAAATCCGGGCTCGCAAAGTGACGCTTTAAGGTAACCTCGAAGGAAAATGCCACGCAGAAATTTGCTATATGATACCTATGATGCCACTTTTACGTTAATACAATATAGAAGGCCAAGGGGATTCACGGGCGTGGGAGCGGGAGGTGGTTAGAAGGGTGGGGGTATAAATTTCAGTGCAATACCAAATCGCAGGAAAATAGGAAAGGAAAGATACAACAGACAAGACGGCTGAAACAAGCGGGCCAAGCAAAATACGCCAATTAAGGCTTTGACGCTTACAGGCAAAGCTAATATTTTACTTATTCACGTCATCCCATCACTAAAAACCGGCAAAAAAATAGATACATAAATGAAATAAGCCATTACCCCGCGATATACATTCAATCTTCTTTCCTCAACATGTGTTAAAAGGTCTCCTGCCCCAGCTACCCCTCCCCCCCGAACGCCACCCCTTACCCCTCTCACGACATGTGAAGTGTCTGTCACGTTTTGACATCCGTGGTGGCATGCTCACCGCATCCCCCATCATGCCGCCCCTTCCCCCTCCCGCGACATGTGAAGTGTCTGTCACGTTTTGACACCCGTGGTGGCATTCCCACAGCGTAAGGTGTTGCGATTCCGGGTCACTTGTCTTCACCAAGTCCCGCGCCGGATTCGCCGGAGACGTCCATGCCAGCGATGGCCCTACTTCACCAAATCGAATCACCCGCTCTATGGCTTGGTGTGAATGCCATCCCCGCCCCTTCCCCACGCACAGTTCCCCGCAGAGTGTCCGGACAGAGTCAGCACGAAGGGCAAGTATTCACCGGTCATGAAGGTTGCAAGACTCTGATATCACTGTTTGTTTATGACATCGTTTCGTGAAATAACCAACGAAAAGAGAAATGATAGCGGAAAACGAGATAGCCAAAACCTCGCTTCGAAGTCCCACATTTGCTGAAAAGAATATGCCTCAAATTTCAAATTACTTTTAGATATGAGGAGATCGAAACGAAGTTTTCTAGAAAAATCAAACCAACGAAGACTATCTGACGGTAAGATGCGACACCGAAAGTCAAAACAATACACCCCCACCCTCGCCATTCGCGTCATGAAAACTAAAAAGGTTAAAATTATTTAACAGTGGAAGTAGCCAGATAAATAAATCCTTCATCAGATAGCCTGTTGTACAACAGTAACAGTGCCCACTCCGATATACAATCATAAAATAATTATTTATTAATTTTTCATTTTGAAAAAAAAAATAATTCAAATGATTTTAAATTGTTAAAATTCTGAAATAGTGCTGAAAAATTTCGCAATTATATATAGGAGTGAACGTTATTGCAAGTATCAAAACACACGCCTTTTTTTTATTAGGTATTCCTTTATTTTCTTACTTAGTAAATAAACATAACATTAATCACTGGAAACTGTCAGAAAGGCAAACCCGAGTAGTGTGATTAGTGATTAAACACTGAACAGTTATTTGATGTTATGGCTTAATTTGTGGTTTATCTTTTATAAAACACGGGCTTCAAATTTCAGAATTCTCTAAAACAACTTTAGCATCGCAAAATATTTTTTAATCGTGTTTTGTTCATAAGAAATATTCCAGGTTATTCAACAGAAAGATGCATTTTAACAATATTTTACTGGAAAGAAAGTGCAAGAAAGAAATGCGACTTATCTTGGTCCTTGTCGTCTGCCGCGGTCTTCTTGCTGAGGTTCCCACCAGCATCTAAAATAGCAGTGTTCAAAGTTGAAAAAAGTGCAAGGAAATCCATGAATTCTTCCATTTATTTATTCATTGCTGGCATCGAAAGTAATTAACATATTGTCCTGCTGCTTTTGTAACACTTAATTCTACTCACACCGCTCCTGCCCGAGACAAGAAAACCGTCTGCACCTCGAAAAACCCAACACGTTGAGAAAATCTATAAATGTTCGTTGTGATATAATCCACGTGACTATGATTTCTAAATTCTGTTTTATCTTTCATTTCTTTATAGTTTAGAGTTTTTAGAATAGTTTAGAATAAATCGTCTTACGTAGTCCCTGTGCAGTTCGACGCGTGATGAGAGCAAGCCTGCAGGCACTGTTCCTAGGAGCCAGTCAGCGGTCATCATTACCGAGTGACACGACAATCTATCAACACGGAAACAAAATAAGCATTTCTTATACTTTTACAACAAAATTTTAATTGAAGTTTGGTGTTATTTAATTGTAGAATATGTCACTCCATTTTTTGACAGCTAAAATCTACTTTTAATACATTTTCCTTATTTGTTTCTTTGCATATTTTCCGAATAGTAATCCTGCGAATTTTCTACTGCGCATATGCACTTGAAATCATGAACTAGTTCATTTGCCTGTAACCACCGCCTGTATGCAGGATATTCCTGTATCCTGCAGCTGATCAATTATGTAAGACTTTCATTTCTCGTCTTCCTTCTGGACGAAATCTCCTAACTCTGTGACAGCGTCGACCAGAAGACGTTATTCTGTTTTTCTGCTGCAGTGCTCTCCCGCTCACTAAGATTCAGAAATTAGTTTGCTTAAGGAATTTAACACGGATTGTCTCAAAAACTTACTGGAAAATTCCGATATTGACGCTGTCAATGCCCTCTGTTCGACGTCCCCATCTTTATCATCGACAAACGTCTGCACTCTAAAACTGACAAGAAAAAATAAATATTTAAACACATCGATTTCCATGCTGAAACATTATGCAGGGATTTAAGCACTCGTCACCAACAGATCAAAACCTTAATTACTGGTAAAACAAATAGCAGATGTGCTTGTGTTTGCTTTGCTACTATAAACTTATCAGGGCTTGACATATTTGTTGTTTCCCCTTCAAGTTATATTTTATTATCTTCGAAAAGTGAATGACCAGATATCTATATTATAAAGAACGATGGCTCACACGAGCTGCACAGTCACATAACATTCGGTGTGATTTAGGTGGTGGATGCCACAGAACATCACTTCATGCCTAAGCTCCACAGTCACATAACATTTGGCGTGATTTAGGTGAGGATGCCACAGGACATCCGCTGTGGACTGCTTTTATAGAACAAGATAAAATAAGGCGTGATTCTGGTGAAGCAAACATAAGACATGTCACGGATTAGTCCTGGAGTTGTATAAAATTGGACAACATTTAGGTGAAGGGCAACGCAGGGCAGCAGTCATGCTTTTGATTTACATAATCACATTAAATCAGACTTTATTCAGATGCAGGGAAGAACAGGGCATCAGTCATGGATAAGGATGACAGAGCTATAACCGAAAATCAGGCACAGAGTAGATGCTATTTCGTACATAAGGCACACGAAAATGATCTTGCACCACTCTTGCAAGTCCTCATCTATGCAGTCCTCATCCACACAGTCCTCATCAACACATTCCTCATCCACACAATCCTCACCACACAGTTCTCATCCGTACAGTAGCACTTATCCTTAACAAAAGTACAGCGTGGCAAGGGTCACTTGTCACGTTAAACAGCAGCATTTATCCTACAAAAAGAAAAACAATGGCATACACTGTTGAAAATTACATCATCACTTAAGCCGTAGCATAGGCATAAATCAGTATTAATCTTGTAGGCCAGTTGTGCAGCAGCATTTCCCTGCAAAAAGTATCCTGTATCTCGTAGAAACATGCAGAGCAGCACTCAATACAGGTTTTGTAGCACAGGTAGACAGTAGCACTCATCTCGTAGCACAGGTAACAACAGCACTTATTTCGTAGCAAGATAAACAGCAGCACTTATCTTGTAGCAAAGGTAACAACAGCACTTACGTCGTAGCACTGGTAGAGAATAGTACTTGTCTCGTAACAGAGGTAGACAGCAGCACTTATCTCGTAACACAGGTAACAACAATACTTATTCCGTAGCACAGGTAAACAGCAGCACTTATCTCGCACAAAAGTAGACAGCAGCACTTATCTCGTAGCAAGGTAGACAGCACTTGTCTCATAAGAATCTCCTAAAAAGGTCACAGTACTCCTTAAAACCTTCAACATCCATAAGTCAGCCCTGATCGTGTAGAACAGGTACGGTGAGGCTCTGATGTCGACGAGTATGCACCACTGACTTCATAGAGCAGTGTTGTATGTGCGTTTTACACCAAACATTCAAGTGTTTACATTGTTTTATGTTCAATGTCCTGTCCAGATCGGTCGAAAGTCAAGCAGTGCACAGTAACACGCATCTCGTAGAAAACGACAATCAGAAGTATTAATAAGAGTGCAGGGAACACGCATCTTGTAGGAAAAGGCAAACAGCAGCACTTATAAGAGGGCACTGTAGAACGCATCACGTAGAAAATAGCAATCATCAGCACTTATAAAAATACATTGTAGCACGAATCTCGTAGAAAAAGGCAAACAGCAACACTTATTAATGTATATTTTTGTACGAATCTCGCAGAAAATGGCAAACAGCAGCACTTATAAAAGTACGTAGTAGCACGCATCTCGTAGAAAACGACAATCAACAGCAGTTATAAAAGTACATTGTAGCACGCATCTCGTAGAAAACGACAATCAGCAGCACTTATAAAAGTACATTGTAGCACGCATCTTGTAGAAAACGGCAAACAATTTCACTTATAAAAGTGCATTGTAGCACGAATCTCTAGAAAAATGCAAACAGCAGTATTTACAAAAGTGCATCGTAGCATGAATCTTGTGGAAAACGACAAACAGCAGCACTTACAAAAGTGCAATGTAGCACGAATTTCGCCGAAAATGGAATAAAGCAATACTTATAAAAGTGCAGGGTAGCAAGCATCGCGTGGAAGACGACATAAAGAAATACTTACACAAGAACACGGTAGCAACCATCTCGTAGACAACGGCACACAGCAGCACTTATGAAAGTGCAGAGTAGCACGCAGTAACTTGTTCCGTATGAATGTCAGTTGTTGACTGAGTGAGTGAGTGAGTGAGTGAGTGAGTGAGTGAGTGAGTTAGTCAGTTAGTCAGCCAGTTAGTCAGTCTGTTAGATAGTTAGTTTGTTAGTTTGTTACTTAGTTTGTTAGAGCTTGTTAGTTTGTTAGTAGTTAGTTAGTTAGTTAGCTAGTTAGTCAATCTGTTAGTCAGTTTGTTAGTTAGATAGTTTGTTTGTTAATTTGTTAGTTTGTTAGCAGTTAGTTAGTTTGTTAGTTAATTTGTTAGTTTTTTAGTGTCTGTTAGTTTGTTAGTAGTTAGTTAGTTAGGTAGTTAGTCAGTTTGTTAGTTTGTGAGTTAGTTAGTTTGTTAATTTGTTAGTTTGTTAGCAGTTAGTTTGTTAGCAGTTAGTTAGTTATTTAGGTAGGTAGGTAGTCAGTCGGTTAGTCAGTTAGTTTGTTAGTTAATTAGTTAGTTTGTTAACTTGTTAGTTTGTTAGCAGTTAGTTAGTTAGTTTGTTAGTTAGTTTTTTAGTTTTTTAGTGTTTATTAGTTTGTTAGTAGTCAGTTAGTGAGGTAGTTAGTCAGTTTGTTAGTTTGTTAGTTATTTAGTATGTTAATTTGCTAGTTTGTTAGCAGTTAGTTTGTTATTTTGTTAGTTAGTTAGTTAGTTAGGTAGGTAGGTAGTCAGTCGGTTAGTCAGTTTGTTAGTTAGTTAGTTTGTTAATTTGTTAGTTTGTTAGCAGTTAGTTAGTTTGTTTGTTTGTTAGTTAGTTTTTTAGTGTTTATTAGTTTGTTAGTAGTCAGTTAGTGAGGTAGTTAGTCAGTTTGTTAGTTTGTTAGTTAGTTAGTATGTTAATTTGTTAGTTTGTTAGCAGTTAGTTTGTTAGTTAGTTAATTAGCTAGCTAGTTAGCTAGCTAGTGAGTGAGTGAGTGAGTGTTTGAGTGAGTTGGTTTTGCCAGTTTGGTCAGTTTAGTCAGGTAGTTAGTTTTATTAGCATGTTAGTTAGTTAATTAGTTAGTCAGTAAGTTAGTCAGTCTTATCTGTCAGTCAGTTAGGCAGTTACTCAGTCAGTCTGGTCTGTGTCAGTGAGTTGGTGAGAGAGTCAGTGAGTCAGTGAGTGATTCAGTGAGTGAGCGAGCCAGTTAGCCACTCAATCATATGATTTAATGGTCCATGCTCGGTTGGATCGGCTATAGAGGAGTGCAACAGCTCAAGAACTGCTTTAGTTGTGTTGACAAGAAAGCAGGACGGTGTGTCAAAACTCGCAAAATTGTCACCAAGAACTGGATGCACATCAGAGACCGTTTATAAGATAACATGATCTCAGCTCATAAATATATGTACCCAACAGTCTTACCCTGCCAAAAAAAGCGTCCAGTGCTGCACTCATCTTGTAAAACACATATACTCAGGAGATCCCATAACACGCAGCGGATAGAAATAAGCGTTGTATATCGTGTAAACGATACCGTGTTGCACTTAACTCACAATCACTAACCCATCCACACTCATTTCTTAAAGTACATATCTTGTAGATTAAGAACATAGAAGCACTTATTGTGTGAAACAATACTGGGAAGAACAAAGCTCGCAAAAATTGGTATATAACACACTTATCCTTAAAAAGTAGCGTATCCAGTAGAAACATTACGAAAAATTAGCACTCATTTCGCCCAAACAGAAAAGGAGTAGCATTTATTTCAACGAAGAAGACCAACGCAGTATTCATCTGGACGAATACGTGCAGTTCAACACTATCTCGTAGATCAGGCACACATCAGCAATTATCTCGTAGATCGATCGCAAACGCATCAGCACTTATCTCGCTGATCGAGAACACATCAGCTCATATCTCGTAGATCTAGATCGCATCAGCACTTATCTCGTAAATCGCGAACACATCAGCTCATATGTCGTAGATTGAGAACACATCAGCTCATATTTCGTAAATCGAGAACACATCAGCTCATATGTCGTAGACTGAGAATACATCAACGCTTATCTCGTAGATCGAGAACACATCAACGCTTATCTCGTAGATCGAGAACACATCAGCACTTATTTCGTAGATCGAGAACGCATCAGCACTTATCTCGTAGATCAAGAACACATTAGTTCATATCTCGTAGATCGAGAACACATTGGCGTTTATCTGTTAGATTGAGAACATATCAACAATCATGTAGATCACGAACATATCAGCACTTATTTCGCATGTCAAGAACATACCAGCTCTTATCTGGTAGATCGATGGCGAAAGCATTAGCTCACATCTTGTAAATAAACAACACATCAACACTTATCTCGTTGATCGAGAACACATCAGCACTTATCTCGTAGACTGAGAATACATCAGCGCTTATCTCGCAGAGCGAGAACTACATCAGTGCTTATCTCATAGGTCGAGGATACATCAGCACTTATCTCGCAGATCGAGAACACATCAGCACCTATCTCGCAGATCGAGAACACATCAGCACTTATCTCGTAGACTGAGAATACATCAGCGCTTATCTCGCAGAGCGAGAACTACATCAGTGCTTATCTCATAGGTCGAGGATACATCAGCACTTATCTCGTAGATCGAGAACATATCAGCACTTATCTCGTATATCGAGAATACATCAGCACTTATCTCATAGATCGAGAACATATCAGCGCTTATCTCGTAGATCGAGAATACATCAACACTTATCTCGTAGATCGAGAACACATCAGCACTTATCTCGTAGATCGAGAACATATCAGCACTTATCTGGTAGATCAAGAATACATCAGCACTTATCTCATAGATCAAGAACAAATCAACGCTTATCTCGCAGAGTGAGACTACATCAATGCTTATCTCGTAGATCGAGAACACATCAGTACTTATCGAGATAGCGAACACCTCAGCGCTTAGCATGTAGATCGAGAACAAATCGGGAACACATTAACGCTTATCTCGTGGATCGAGAATACATCAGTGCTTATCTCACAGATTGAGAACACATCAGCACTTATCTCGTAGATCGAGAACACATCAACAATCATGTAGATCACGAACATATCCGAACTTATCTCGAAGACCATAAACATGCTAGCTCTTATCTCGTAGATCGAGCGCCAACGCATCAGCACTCATCTCGTAGATTGAGAACACATCAGCTCATATCTCGTAGATCGAGAACACACCAGCACTTATCTCGTAAATCGAGAAGACATGAGCTCATATCATGTAGATTGAAAACACATCAGCTCATATCTCAATAATCGAGAACACATCAGCGCTTATCTCATAGATTAGCCTTAGAATCTAATTATATTAGATTATTTCTTGGTCACGAACACATTAACGCTTATCTCGTTGATCGAGAAGACATCAGTGCTTATCTCACAGATTGAGAACACATCAGCACCTATCTCGCAGATCGAGAACACATCAGCACCTATCTCGCAGATCGAGAACACATCAGCACCTATCTCGCAGATCGAGAACACATCAACAATCATGTAGATCACGAACATATCCGCATTTATCTCGTAGATCACGAACATGCTAGCTCTTATCTCGCAGATCGAGCGCGAACATATCAGCTCTTATCTCGTAGATCACGAACATATCGGCACTTCTCTAGAAGACCATGAACATATCAGTACTTACCTCGTAGATAACGAACACATCAGCTCTAATCTCGTAGACCACAAATACAGCAACACTTATCTCGTAGATCACGAACATATCAGCACTTATTTCGTAGATAACGAACACATCAGCTCTTATCTCGTAGATCACAAATACACCAACACTTATTTCGTAGATCAAGAACATATCAGCACTTATCTTGTAGATAACGAACACATCAGCTCTTATCTCGTAGATCACAAATACAGCAACACTTATTTCGTAGATCAAGAACATATCGGCACTTAACTCAGAGTTCGGGAAAAACAGAAGCACGTTCGGAATGCAGAACCCAGATCGTAAAATACGTACGTAGCAAACTTATCCTGTAAAAACAGCACATAGTGGCGTGTATCCTAGGAAAGGTATCTCGACGAAGAGGTCAAGTGCAGCACTTAAGGTCAAATGCAGCACTTAAAAGGTCAAGTGCAGCACTTAGCGGTCGATGGCAGCAAAAAAGTGAAATGCAGCACTAAGAGGTCAAGTGCAATACTTAATGTCAAATGCAGCACTAAGAAGGTCAAGGCAGCACTTAAATAGGTCAAGTGTAGCACTTAAGAGGTCAAATGCAGCACTTAAGAGGTCAAATGCAGCACTTAAAGAGGTAATTAGCACATAAAAAGGTAAAGTGCAGCACTTATCTCCAGAACAGGCACAGCAACACTTATGTGCAGCAGTCCAGCACTTAACTAAGGCAAGTAGAGGAGAACATATTTACAGCACCTAAATTTGTAGGAATTATTTATGGCACTTATCTCGTAAAACTGATGCATAGGAACGCTTAGAGAATGAGCATAAAACATAGAACATGAAAAAGATAGAGTGAAACATTTATCCAGTAATTACGAGAATAGCAGCACTCTACAGAGAAGTACATATACCGCAGAAAAATCACAGTATCACTTATAAAGTAGGATAGGTATAAATCAGCACTTCTACTGGGACCGCAGGACTTCTCCTGTAAAAAGTACACAATAAAATACTATCTCGTAGCAACAGTATAACGTATCACTATAAAGCCATTAAGGTATAAACAAGCACTCTTCTGGTGGGACCGCAACTTATCCTGTAAAAAGCACACAATAGAATGCTATCTCGTAGTAACAGCATGAAATATCACTCTCCATGTACGACAGGTATCAACCAGCACTGATGTTGTTGGACAGGTAAAGAGCTGCGGATAGTTCTTGGAGCAGGAACAAAAAGAGCCATCTCGCAGCAGACCTAGACAACAGAAATAATCAAGCCCCCCTTCCCTCACTAAAGAGACCACCAGGGTATTTTTTGTCTGCGGACTTCCGTGATATTTCGAAGCAAACTCAAGCACATTGCAAACATCGCTATCAATAATTGTAACAAGTGATACTTTCCCTTGTGAGTTGTGAAGAGAATAGCGTGGAGCCAAGTGACTGTCCCGGCCCTGCGTCGTTTCCAAGTGACTGTTCCGGCCCTGCGTCGTTCGCTTCAGTCGCTGTGATGTCTCCGATGTAATGTCTCTCTCGTTCGGGGAGACGTCACTCTTCTGATCAGTTCTGTGGGTCTATGCTGTAAAACAGAAGGAGGTATTCTAGCGACAGTTGTAACAAGTAACTGAGGCTGTATCGGCTGTATCCCAACATTCACCCGACCACATTTCATTCCAAAACATTCATCCGAAGACATTTCGTTCGACCACATTTCATCCGAAGACATTTCACAGGAAGAAATTTCATCCGTAGACTTTTCATCCATTAAAAAAGTTCAAAGTACGAATTTCATCCACACCGACACCTCACACAGCACACGTGACCATATTTTAGAACACTCTGACATGCAAAGCTTTTCTTCACAATCACCTCTTCTGTGCATCATCGGCATCACGGCGGAACGTGCCTGTGACACGGGACAAATTGAACTCCCGTTGCACATCTATGCTACATATACTTCCTTACTGTAAGGTTTGGTGAAGATCCAATGAAAACTTTTTGAGAAAAAAGTTTAAAGTGCGACGGACGGACAGACGAACGGACACCGGATAAATAACACCCCCCTCGTTGCACATCTACACTATATATACTTTCTTGCTGTAAGGTTTTGTGAAGCTCCGATTAGTAGCTTTTAGATATCGCTCGGACAAAAATAGTTTACTCACAGACAGACGGACCAACGGACAGACGGAAGGACAGGCCGATAGTAATAGCCTTCAGCCAATATTGGCTGAGGGCTGAAAATCATTCCGGCACGATTCACTCGCTAAACCATTCAATCAGTTTAAATAAGTCAGGTACTCAATAACTAAATTATTTCAAAAGATGAAAGAAGCTTTGGTATGGGGAAAAAGTGGCATTATATCATGGGATCAATATTTCATAAGGGGACTCAGATTTTCATAATGAAATACTGACCGGGGCGTCAAAACTTCATATGAAATTTTTACCGGGTTGTCACTGATTAGTGGGAGGGGGGTCAGTAATTTATATCACACCGGCGACGGGGGACTAATAAATTGCATGAAAGCAGGTTGACGGCCTAAGATATTTGGATTTTCGACGAAGTCCCTATGACACATTTTTCGCAGCCGGCACAAACCTTTATCTAGGTGCACAACTACATCCTATAAAATCTTTCCCTACGCAAACTTTAAATGTAATCCCTCGAGTAGCCCGAGATGTGTCGCACGAAAGAGAGCCTGTCCGAATGTTGACGGCCAAAGATATTTGGATTTTCGACGAAGTCCCACGTTTTTTGGCCGGCGGCAAAACATCTACCCAGCTACACCTTTCTCTCCCTATCCAAAGTTTACATGGAATCCCTCGAGTAGTTTCTGAGTTCCTTCACACAAAAGACATATCCAAAATCATGACAGACGGACAGACAGACGGACGGACCAGAATTCAATAGTCCCTCGCTTCTCGCTAGGCGGCGGCAGGGGACTAAAAAATCGGACAAAGTGTCGTCGGACGAAATGTCGTGGATTCGGTACAGCTTTATTGAAGTGAAACACATCCAAACCTTAATTATTTATTCTACAAGAAATTCAAATATTCACTACGTTTCTTGTCACCCGTGCAAGTTCCCAAGGTTCCGCCTCAAAACATGAAATATGTTCATCCCCACCCACCGCCCCCCCCCCCCCTCCACCCAAACCCCGCCCAAAACTATCAACATCAAATTTGACGTTAATCTCAAACAATAATCCTTCTCCGATTTTTATAAAGAAATACCAAAGTGAAGAGTGCAATGGTGAATTCTATCAAATATTTTTTTTTTGTTTTTGTGCCTGTGCTTATCTATTAATTTGTGAATCTTTTTGTGTTAACACCGACCAAGCTTAACCGAAATAAGGCTTGACTAATGCATTGTTGCGTGATAGTGATATCAATCTTATGACACACCATGTTATGACCTTACAAGGCTAAACTTATATCCGATCATTATTTATATCTGCATTTATTTTCCATTTATCAAACAGGCAGTTAGAGATATATCCCTGCAAACATTTTGACGTCACAATGACGTCGGGTTGACGTAGTGAGCCGACTTTTTTACGTCGGACTGACGTAGTGGTAGGTCTTGTTTTGGCTGTATATTAAACGGAGCCGGTGTAGGGTTTTCACGTCAGAATGACGTCGATTTTTTTTTATTGAAAAGGATATTGGAACTCTAATCGGCTGTTTTATTCCTCTTGACCACCTTGTTCAACATCACCCAATAGCCTCTCGCAATCTCGTTGTTTAACAACCAAACTAACTGTTAGATGGTCCAGAGTTCCGTATTTATTTTTATTGCAGATGGGGTCGAAAGTGACGTGTTACGTCAACTACAGCCTCAGTAAGGCAGGATCCCCCCTAAAGCAGTAAGCAGTGAAGATTAAATGCAAGCTACAGGTAAAAATTAACGATTTTTGACAGCTTTCCTCAAGTGAATTTTTGGCAGATTTTCAAAATAACGACTTCAATTTTTCACAATCAATTCTTTGATATTTAATTTTTCTATTCAATATATATATTTTTACCACTCAAGGTTTCAGGTTCCTACGACAATCCCTTCTATGAGAAGTCAGCCGGACAAAACATCGTCTCATGGCTAAGTTCAAGCCACAAATTCACCATTTTTGACGATTTTCCATGACATCAGTTTTCTTCCCATTTAACAATAATGCCACGTTGCACATCTTCAATATATATATTTTCACCACTTAAGGTTTCAGGTTTCTACAACAATCCCTTCTATGAGAAGTCAGCCGGACAAAACATCGTCTCATGGCTAAGTTCAAGCCAAAAATTCACCATTTTTGACGATTTCCCACGACGCCAGTTTCTATTTTTTTTTCATTTTGACAATAATGCCACGTCGGACATCTTCAATATATATATTTGCACCACGCAAGGTTTCAATTTCCTATGACGTACCATACCATTAATACCACTGTGATCAAAAATAAATGTTGGAGCGCGAACGCCGACTGAAATGTTTGCACAAATATACCGCCATATTTATGTGCAATTAATAGACGAGAAAATATTTATTTTTTTCGCGAACCATTTTTTATGTTATCCAAGTAGCCATTGATTTCTGCACATGGTTTTTCTTATTAAAAAATAAATGATTGAATGAATTAAATTTATCGCGCCCTATAATTAACTTTTCGCGTTCCAAAATTAAAAATAAATTACATGATAAACGCATGTTTGGAAAAACGTTCTTTAAAACACAAGAGGTTTAATTATGGTGCGCGATAAAATTATGGCGTAATTGAAGAGAGCGACCTGAATAGTCAAATAACATATGAAATGTAACAGTTGCGCGGCTAAGAAAATTGCCGCGAGGTCATTCAAATGAACGCGAGGAAAAACAAAATATACAACTTGTACGTTTTGATTTTTTGTTCAAATATACCGCCATAATCACACCACGTGTGTTTATACATGTCGCGTACCAGCAACGGCAGTCTACCCAATTTTTCATTTGGGACGAAATATGGAAATTTGAAATTGCTGTACCTTGTTTTTCAACTTCCGTTTTAAATTAAGTAAGGAAAATCGAAAATCGACTCGATTTTCCATTTGAAATAAATACATGAAAAGGACGAAATGTAGCAGACCACCAGCGATATTACACGGACAGAAACACGAAACTGAACAGAACACGTCGTCAAACTGAAAATATCTTCTTTTAACGTGAAAACTGCGTTTTCTCTAGTTAATTTCAGGTTAATTTTCAAACTAGAAGCGATGCAATTCACCACGATATTCTTGTAATAAGCCACGAATGATTTTCTGCAGCTAACAGACCAATTTGTAATTTAACCAATTACGACGAGCTGTTCAATTTGAATGTTCTTGGCCTCGTATAGCTAAAAAATGCAGAGGTCAAGATGCAATTCAGATAAAGACAAAACGCATAAAAATATATTAACATTTAAAAACGAAACACCTGGACGGCCTGTTCATAGACATGTTATCATCGGACCCCTAACGAGCACAACAGGGCCTCTGTCTAACAGTGTCACA